>CM039628.1:22834510-24242010 GCA_022457165.1 Juglans mandshurica
AAAATTAGTGGCTGGGTTTTCACTCATTTGCAAAAAAAAAAAAAAAAAAAAAAGTTTTAAGAAATGCCCAAAAAATGTTCAAAAAACAAACAAATAGATGAAAATTCATGTACTAATAATTTTGTAATTAATCCTTTATTATCTGCAAACAAAAGAAAGCTCAAAGGATTATTAATTCTTGAATGTTTTTAGCTGTTTATGGTTTCATTGGGTTGTCTTTTTAGGGTATTGGCAACTGTACATGAAAATAAAATGGGACTTTATTTTGTTTCCAATTGGATACTCAATTTCCTATTATTGTCTCCGGCTCTGGGAATTAATATGAGAGGGATGCTACTCATCATCTCACACTACATACTTTACATATTTTAAAATTATTTTTTATTTTATTTTATTGTTATTAAACTAATTGAATTGTTCTACTTATAATCCATACACCACATACCTGTTATAAAAAATAAAAAAAATAAAAATAAGTGAAACGTGTGGTGTGTGAGGATGCTAAGTAGAATTATTTTTAATGTGATAGGGTCGGCCTTCTTCTTCTTGTTTATAAGTAGTATCCATAAAGTAGTATTCATGTCGTGTCAAATTATGAATATTAAATGATATAAATATAATTTATTTAATTAAATAAATTAAATCTTAAAATTCTAACCTTAACTTATATAAATAAAGGACGATACAAATCTATTAATTTATTTATATAATATCCAAATCTATTAATTTTATATTTTATTTATATTAAATTTAAAAATTGTACCATATATTACCACCTTGAAGTTGAGTTTCACCAAACGCTTTCTGTACTCACCCGTTGCAAAATATAAAAATTAATTTATCTTTTTGTACAGAAAGTTCCAGCTATGTCTCAACTTCCCTCTTCATGCAGCTTGGAGTTGGGACCTCCTCGTGTTTCTCTATCTGTCCCCTTTTTTTTTTTTTTCTCTAAAGTCTCTATCTGTCTTTTTCGTGTTTTCTTTTTTCTCTTTCTTTATCTTTTTGTCCTATCCTTTGATATTTCCTCCTACTTTGGAATTATGTTAATTTAATTTAATTTAATTTTAATATAGTTTAGAATAGGTTAAATCATTGGATTTGACTTGGGGGTCAGTTTTGCCAGGCCAATTTTTCTAACATACAACTAGTTTATATAAAATAAAAATATACATATCTTAACCTTAATTTCACAAAAATAAAAATATTATAAAAACGTAATTATATATAAAAATCAGATCTCGAGAATTTACTATAAACATGTAGAGATAAAATTATAAAAATACAATTTAATATCTGTTTCAGATTTTTGACGATAATATTTCAATTATTACTTTTGCAATAAAATATTTAAAATTTATTTATTTTTTATAAAAACTATCGAATGATATTTTAGAAAAGTATATTTCATTCTAGTATATACGATAGTTTATCAAGTTTAAAGTAAAATATAGATATTAATTTAGTTTTATATTAAGCATATAATACTATGACTGAGATTTGAAATAAATATTTTCTTGCTTGATGAAGTCTAAGAGATAAAATTTCTCAATTATTTTTACTATAAATCATCAAGCTTAACTAATTCTCTTGAATTTATTTCACCATATTAAAAAGCCTAATATTGTATAATAAAAGACTTTGAGATACAAATTAATAAGTTTATTATTTGTCATTAACCTAACTTTAATCTAATTTTGGAAGGACCATATCATAGAAAATAGATAATATATAAAAAAAAATTACAAATTTTGGAAAGACATTTATATGTAGATATACAAATTTTGAAAATCTTGGGGAGTATATGAGAATTATAAGTTTTATGGGGGGCCATTTCTTATATATATATAGAATTATGAAAAAAACTTAGGAGGAATTTTGAATTTTAAAAATATTTTGGGTTGACCGTGGTTCAGCCACTGAGGATACATATCTAATATTTGCATAATAATAATAATAAAAAAGAATAAATCCATTTATTAATATGTCAAACACAACTATTGTAGTTAAATTCCCTTGGAAATGGCTTCATAGCATTTTCTCATTAAGAAGCATGCTACAATTAACATAAAAAGTATATATTTTCTTATAAACTTTTTAATCATATTATTTATTATTTCCTATTCTCCCACCAAATGAATAGCAAAAAAAAGTGAAGCATAATAAATCACTTTTTAATAATTAAATATTATATTAATAGATGATAAAATAATGATAAATAATAAATTATCTTTTAAATTTTTTTACAATTATAATAGATTCGGTAATAAGTAACATATTTATTTATACACAAACTTATAAATTGCAAGATTAATATTTATAAAACATGAATAAATAATCTAAAGATCAAAGTTAACTATGAGATTAGCTATGTACATCACCAACCCTTCAAAATGGAAAAAAACCACCCAATTTCTTATTTAAATTCGAGGGCACAAGTATGAGAGAAATAGACACGAATTTTATAATATTTTGGACTCGTTTGGATGGTAAGATGAGATGAGATGGTTTTAGATGAGTTGAATAAAATATTATTAGAATATTATTTTTTAATATTATTATTATTTTGAGATTTGGAAAAGTTGAATTGTTTATTATATTTTGTATGAAAATTTGAAAAAACTGTAATAATGAGATGAGATGAGATGGATTGAGAGTATTTCTGTATCCAAACGGAACCATTATTTATTAAAATATTTACCTAAATTCTAATAAATGTTATAAAATCTAGTTAATATATCTATATTTTTTCTAATTTTATATTCTTATGGACAGTGACGCAATTATTTGTTGGTATATTTATTTATTTATTTTTATTTATTTGCAGAGGTCTGCTGGCCAAAGAACAGTGACTTCGACCTTGACATTGTCAGCGAAGGGCTGGGAAAGAACTCGAAAAGTCCTGGAACGCAAACAGGGCGAGGACTTAAGAGATAACAAGATTCTTTTTTTATGAAAAGGGAAAGATCCAAAGGAAGAGAAAGGGCTGAAGAAGAGAGAATTTTGCTACTTCTCTAATAATTTTATTTATTTTATTTTATTTTTTCTAGCTTTTTTCAGAGGTCCCTCCCTCTGTCTTTCTGTCTTCGTTGTCCCGCTGCTAGTATCTTCCAGAGGCACGATCGTTATTTTCCCAGAAAGTTCTCGGCTCATTTTCTTGAAAAATCGGGTGAAACAATCTTTGCTTTTGTGAATTTTCATGGGATTTAACTCATTCTCAGGTCTGTCTATTTCTCTCTGTTTATCTATCTTCTAGTATCAGAGAAGACTTTGTTGACTATAGAAGTCTTACGTTTGGTTCCTGAAAGTTTTTCCTTTCTGAATTTTACTTTTAGCTTCAAACTGAAACTCGGTTGGTCTTACCATATGCTAACACTATCTATCTTTATTTTATGTCATTGCTGCTCTACTGAATGAACTTGTCGGGCTTAATTGGCACTTGATATTTGGAATGGTTCTGTCAAGTCTCTTTGGTTGCCAAGAACATGTAGGAGATAAGAGTAATTATAATTGGTTCGTGGATTTTTCTTTGCTGGTCATATGGGAAAATCAGACAGTTTTGCTCTCTTGTGCTTCATACAAACAATTTGGCTTCTAAGGTTTTCCATTTCGTGGAAATGAAGATAACATGGTTCTCCTCTGGGTATTAGAACTGAAGAATAGAGAAGAAAACAGTAGCATGAATATACTATGTTTTTGGGGCTTTCCTAAGAATTATACGTTAAGTGAAAGATTTCATACTTCAAAATAATGTACAATCCAGGACTTAAGTTTTGATTTGTTTATCTCAGCAATCAAATGGAGCGATAACATGTGATCTAAATTGTTGTGCTCTTGCTTCCTACTTTAAATGCGTAGTAACTTAGTGGAGGCCTGGGTGTATCTTTAAATAAGTTACCTATCAAATTTATAGTCAATCTAGCATAGAAAATGATAAGCTAATTACTGACTGGCTAATTCCATTGATATCGAAGGTAGGCTTATAAGAAAATGTCCGAAGGGTGATCTGGGTATTGAAGCTGTTCTTGATCAAAAGTTCCAGTTTGTTTCCCGACAATCTTGGTTTGGCCATCTTTAGTTGGTGTTTTGTTGCATGGGATAAGAGGATTACTCCCTAGTTGGTTTCCGGTTGCAATATAATGGCAGTAGATGTGATCACTAGTGCTTCTTCTGTTCCGGCTTCGGAGGTCCTTTCTCAGGCAGTAGAAGGCATTCTTGAGATTGTAATTGCTGCGAATGACGTCCTTGTTAAGAAGGATAGTTTTAAGGAACTTGCGACTTACTTGGAAAGGGTTGTTCCTATCTTAAAAGAGTTGAATAGGAAAAATGTTAGTGATACTGAGAGCTTAAACAATGCTGTGGAGATTCTCAACCGACAAATAAGAGCTGCAAAGCAACTTACTCTGGAGTGCAGCAAGAGAAATAAGGTATATCTGTTAATGAATTGCCGGACAGTAGTTAAGCGCTTAGAGGACACTGTGCAAGAGATCAGCCGGGCACTGAGTCTCCTTCCTTTGGCCTCTCTGGATCTTTCATCTGGGATTAATGAAGAGATTGGGGTACTCTGTGATAATATGCAGAGAGCTGAGTTCAAAGCGGCTATAGCAGAAGAAGAGATTTTGGAGAAAATTGAGTCAGGAATACAGGAGAGGAATGTTGATCGTTCTTATGCAAACAAATTATTAGTTCTCATAGCAAATGTTGTTGGCATCTCGACTGATAGGTCAGCATTGAAGAAGGAATTTGAAGAATTCAAGAATGAGATAGAAAATGCTCGGCTGAGGAAGAATGAGGCTGAAGCCATACAAATGGATCAGATAATTGCTTTATTAGAAAGGGCTGATGCTACTTCGTCCCCGGAGGAAAAAGAAATTAAATATTACACCAAGCGGAAAAGTCTGGGTAGTCAACGACTGGAAGCTCTTCAATCATTTTATTGTCCGATCACACGCGATGTTATGATGGACCCTGTGGAAACTTCTTCAGGACAGACATTTGAGAGATGTGCAATTGAAAAGTGGTTTGCAGATGGGAACAGATTGTGTCCTCTGACCATGACCCCTTTGGACACATCAGTTCTACGGCCAAACAAAACTCTGCGGCAATCAATAGAAGAATGGAAGGATAGAAACACTATGATTACAATTGCTTCCATCAAGCCAAATCTCGAGTCTGAAGAAGAGGAGGAAGTACTTAGTAGCCTGGAACAGTTACAGGATCTCTGTGAACAAAGAGACCTGCACAGGGAATGGGTAGTATTGGAGAACTATATACCTGTTCTCATTCAATGTGTTGGTGCCAAAAATCCTGACATCAGGAATCATGCTCTCGTCATCCTCTGCATTCTGGCAAAAGATAGTGATGATGCTAAGGTGTGTCTGATGATATAAACATTATTACTTCGTCTCCCTCATCTTTTACTAATATACAATAGTTTGCTTTATTCTCACTGGGACTAAGTTCTGTACACTGTAGATTTTTTTCATTGAAATTCAGCCGTTTGTTTAGGCCTGTTGGAGAATTGGATTGATGTTGGACATGGGCAAGAGTACATGTGTGCTAAGAATATATTATATTAGCATATGGGGTTCTCAGATAACAAAACTATTGCCTCTTATCTCCATATAATCCTGGAATTAATTTTATCATATTAGTTGGTTGAAAGAGTGAAAAATTTAGTCTAGAGGAGTTAAGGATGGAACTAACCGTTTGAATTTATACATGTGCAAATTGGGCCCAACAGTTATTCATCGTAGTAAATATTGGTACATGATAGGTAGCTATCGATAAATTATTGCCAACATTTCTGTTTTTGAATTGGTACCCCTCAAAGTGGCAAATCTAATTCACTCCAATACTACTCTAGATATCCCCTTGTGCTGTATGGTTCCTTTGGTAAAAAACTGCAATATGATTCATTTAATGACAAATGCTGATTATTTTCATAGATTTCAATTTTCTCAACCACAAAAAAAAAAAAATATGCAGGAAAGAATTGCAGGAGTTGATAATGCTATTGAATTTATTGTTCGATCACTTGGGCGTCGTGTTGCTGAGAGAAAGTTAGCAGTGGCATTACTGTTGGAATTATCAAAATGTAATTTGGTAAGAGATTGTATAGGAAAGGTTCAAGGTTGCATATTGCTCTTGGTGACCATGTCAAGCAGCGATGACAGTCAAGCTGCCCGAGATGCCCAGTTGCTGTTGGATAATCTCTCATTCTCCGATCAGAATGTTATACAGATGGCAAAGGCAAATCATTTTAAGCATTTACTGCAGCGTCTCTCGACAGGTTATTATTTCAATGAACTGTCACTTTAGTTTGTCACGAATGTTCTTGTAAAAGAACGTTTATTTATACCTCTTTTTGTATAATAGGAAATCCCTCGTATTGTATTTTGAAGTTTTCACAATATGAATTTATGAATACAACAGTTCTATTCTGGATACTCGAACAAGTCGACTACGAATCACGGGCCCTTTCCATGTTAATCTAAAGTTTTCAGTTATTTAAAGCGCATTCTGTTGTAGTCATTCCCTTCCAGCAGAGTGTCTTGATCAGAAGAGCATAAAAGATAGTTATCCTGGATGAATAGGTAATCAAGCAAAAGAATCATCAAGTGGATCTTTCATCTGGATGGTTTCCATGACATAATGAAAAGAATATGCCGATAGGCACAATGGAAGCTTCGGAGGAGCTTCAGGTGGTCCACCATGTTATAGAAAGGGAGGCAGGGGAAATTGTTGAGGATGTTGAGGGACAGTGTGAGGCTCTGACGTCGATGTTCACCCATACGAGGGAGGTTGGGGAATATGGCGAGGCTTGTGAGCGACAAAATGAGCTGGAAGGTCTGAAAGAGCTGAGGGGTAATTGTTTAGAAGAGCTGGAAGAGCAAGTTAGGATGGTTTTGGTGCCAAAACTCGAAGTAGCTGTTTATGAGGAGGAGATGGATAGTTCATCTCCATTACAAATGACTCCTCTTCAGATTGTGTCGGAGGAAACCTCAGATTGGGTCTTTAAACAAGTGGAGAAAATTCAAAGCTGTGTGGGTCTCTTTTATGAGGGGTATGAAGATCAACTGAAGGCACTTTTAGTTGCTATTGAAGCTGGTCAGTCCACGGTAGAGCAGTCTTCTATGAAAAAGAAGCGGGAGTTGAGAAGATTACATTGTTCCATTAATTACGACAATAAGGAGGGTACCTCAGGGAGGAACCGATTTAAGGGGAGGGATGCCATATCTGTTAATGAAGCCTAAAATTATGTCGTGGAATGTAAGGGGGCTCAATAACGTCAATAAACGCCTTCGCATCAGGTCTATTATTCATAGCTGGAAAATTGATGTTGTTTGTCTTCAAGAAACAAAATTAGTTAATGTGGACAGAAATGTTATTAGTAGCTTGTGGAGAGGTTCATTTGTAGGCTGGTCTTATCTAGCCTCTTCAGGTGCTTCTGGTGGAGTCTTAGTCATGTGGGATAGTAGAGTTGTCAAGATGGTAGAAGAGTGTATTGGAAATTACTTGGTGGCATGTGTTTTAAGGAACGTGGAAGATGGGTGGTCGTGGGCATTAGCAAGTGTTTATGGTCCCAATAGGGATCGGGATAGGATCCTAATGTGGGATGAAGTCTCAGGGTTATACTCTATGTGGGATCTTCCTTGGTGCATTTGTGGGGATTTCAACATTGTTCGTTTCCCAAGTGAAAGGGCGGGTCTTTCTTCAATAACTGCAGCAATGGAGGCTTTCTCACAGTTGATTTTCGACTTGGAATTGCTGGATTTGCCGTTGGTGGGGGGTGAACATACGTGGTCCAACTCTAGAGGCAGCTCAAGACTAGACAAATTTTTAGTTTCATCGTCGTGGGAAGCTCATTATCCGAAGTTGTGCCAAAAACGGTTCCCAAGGATAGGATCTGATCATTTCCCCATTATTCTTGAGTGTGGGGGTATTCATGAGGGCAAACGGCACTTTAAATTCGAGAATATGTGGCTAGAAGTGGAGGGCTTCGTCGATATGGTAAAAAATTGGTGGATGTTGTACCAGTTTGTGGGGACTCCTAACTTTGTTTTGGCTTGTAAACTTAAAGCTTTAAAAGCTGATTTGAAGACTTGGAACAAGGAGGTTTTTGGGAATGTTGAGCAGCAGAAAAAAACCCTTTGGGATGAGCTCCAATCTTTGGAAGCTGATGAGGATAGTGAGGAGAGTTTGACTAGGTTGAATGAAGTAAAAATAGAACTTGAGAGGGTTCTTTTGAGGGAAGAAATATCATGGAGGCAAAAGTCGAGAATTCTTTGGCTCAAAGAGGGGGATAAGTGTACTAGCTTCTTCCACAAAATGGCTAATTCTCATAGACGTAACAACGCTATCGAGATGCTAAGAGCTGAAAATAATCTCCTTACATCACCGGCTGAGATCCAAGAGCATGCTGTGCAGTATTTTAGTTCCCTCCTTAGTGAGACGGAAGATTGGAGACCTAAGATAGATGGATTGAACTTTGCAGCGGTGGATGCTTCTTCAAAAAGCTGGCTGGAAAGGCCGTTCGAAGAGAGTGAGGTGCATCGGGTGGTGTGTGGAATGTGGAGAGACAAAGCTCCCGGGCCGGATGGCTTTTCTATGGCATTTTTTCAGGAATGTTGGGACTTTGTGCGGGAGGATGTGATGAAAGTTTTTCAGGAATTCTATGAGTTTCAGAAGTTTGAGAAGAGTTTGAATGCCACTTTTATTGCATTAATTCCAAAAAAAGTGGGTGCTTCGGAGTTGAAGGAGTTTCGCCCGATTAGCTTGGTAAGTAGTGTCTATAAGATTATTTCAAAGGTGTTAGCAAATAGAATGAGCAAAGTGATGGGGAAGATCATTTCCAATTCTCAAAATGCTTTTGTTAAAGGACGACAAATTATAGATTCGGTGTTGATTGCAAATGAATGTGTAGATAGCCGCATACGGGAAGGGGCTCCGGGGGTCCTTTGTAAGTTGGACATGGAAAAAGCATATGATCATGTAAATTGGAATTTTCTTTTGTATATGCTTAGAAGATGCGGTTTTGGTGATAAGTGGTGTGGCTGGATAAGTCACTGTATTTCAACAGTTCGCTTTTCTATTCTTGTTAATGGGCAGCCTTGTGGGTATTTTCCGAGTTCTAGAGGTTTGAGGCAGGGGGATCCCTTATCTCCCTTCTTGTTTGACATTGTTATGGAAGCCTTGAGTCGAATGGTGGAGGCAGTGGTAGGAGAAGGATTTATTTCGGGATTTTCAGTGGGAACCAATCCTAGTGGCCCCTCTACTATATCACACTTGCTCTTCGCTGATGATACTCTCATTTTTTGTGAGGCTGTTGGGGAACAAATTCAAATTTTGAGGGCTGTCCTGCTATGTTTTCAAGCCATCTCGGGATTAAAAGTGAACTTAAGTAAATCGGAATTGGTACCGGTAGGAGAGGTTCATAATATTCATCACTTGGCTGAATTTCTGGGGTGTAAAGTTACTTTGCTGCCCATAAAATACTTGGGATTACCGTTAGGGGCATCTTTTAAGGCCAAACACATTTGGGATGGAGTGATCGAGAAGATAGAGAGGAAGTTGGCAGCTTGGAAAAGGATTTACTTATCTAAAGGGGGTAGGATTACTCTTATTAAGAGTACTCTCTCTAATATTCCTACTTACTTCCTTTCTTTATTCCCTTTACCTGTTGGTGTGGCCAATCGTATTGAAAAATTATATAGAGATTTCCTTTGGGGAGGCTTGGGGGAGGAGATCAAAATTCCCTTAGTAAGCTGGAAAAAAATCTGCCGTCTGATTGCTGATGGAGGTCTGGGTATACATAGTCTTTGTAGTTTCAATAAGGCGTTGTTGGGGAAGTGGCTATGGAGATATCATGGGGAAGAGGAAGCATTGTGGAGGGGGGTGATTGATCGCAAGTATGGTAGTGATTGGGGAGGATGGTGTACCATGGAGAGAGGGATTCGTATGGAGTGAGTCTATGGAAGTTTATTAGGAAAGGTTGGGGTCGCTTCCTAAAACAAGTTAACTTCTCGGTTGGTGATGGCTCAAAAATCAGATTTTGGTCTGATGTTTGGTGTGGGGATATTGAATTGTTTCGAGCATTTCCGGCTGTTTTCAGGTTGGCAACTAATAAGCAAGCTTCAGTTTCCGACGTGATGGTATCTTCCAATGGAGTGGTGCTTTGGGATGTAGGCTTTTCCAGATCTGTCCAGGATTGGGAAGTAGAGGAGGTTACTGAATTTTTTAGACAGTTGTATTCAGTGGTGTTAAGAAGACAGGGCAGGGACCAACTTTGTTGGAATCAAACAGCCTCCAAGAAGTTTTCAGTTCGGTCTTATTATAAAGTGATACTTAATCAGCACCATATTGGCTTTCCTTGGAAGAGGATTTGGAAGGCTCATGCTCCGTCAAGGGTGGCTTTTTTTGTATGGACAGCAGCAATAGGGAATATTCAGACTATTGACAACCTGAGGAAGCGTGGAATGATTGTTGTGGATTGGTGCTTTATGTGCAAGAAAGAAGCGGAATCAGCAAACCACCTACTACTTCATTGTGAAATGGCTAAAGTGCTATGGGATGGTGTGTTTGGAAAGGTTGGGCTGTGCTGGGTTATGCCAGCAGCAGTGGTCGATTTCCTAACATGCTGGACTAATTTTCAAATGCATACTTGTCCCCAAGTGGCAGCTGCTTGGAAAATGCTGCCTTTGTGTATTATGTGGTGTATTTGGTGGGAGAGAAGTGAGCGGTGCTTTAATGATCGGGAACGCAATAGAGATGCATTTTGGAAGTTTTTTATAAGCACTCTAATTAGCTGGTTCTCTGCTATTGTACTGAAGGGAGGGGATGTAAACGCGTTCTTGTCTTCGTTTTTCTAAGTTCTAGAATGTATTAGGTGTTTCTTGTGTATACTCCCTGTGTACTCGGGCTATGCCTATTACTTTGTTATTAATAAAGTTATTACTTATAAAAAAAAAAAGTTATTTGGCCTCCTCTTGTTTGTCGAAGGCTTATGCTTATGTATAAAGATATGCAGTTGTGCTGTAACTTGTTTCCTTCTATTATGCAGGACCAGAAGATGTAAAAATGATTATGGCAACAACTTTGGCAGAAATGGAGTTGACAGACCACAATAAAGAATCTTTGCTCGAAGCTGATGCTCTAGGTCCACTTCTTCACTCTGCCTTGCATGGCAACACTCAGCTGCGAGAAGTAGCGTTTAAAGCTCTTCGGAACCTCTCAAGTTTATCAAAAAATGGTCTGCAGATGATTAGGGAAGGTGTAGTGCGCCCATTACTTGATGTTCTCTTCCATCATGGTTCATCACCTAGTCTGCGTGAACATGCAGCTGGCACAATTATGCATCTAGCTGTATCAACCATGTCTCAAGAATCTAGCCAGATTCCAGTTTCATTGTTGGATTCTGATGACGATATTTTCAGACTATTCTCTTTAATCAACTTGACAGGACCTGATATACAACAAAGCATTATGCAAACCTTCCAGGCCTTGTGCCAATCCCCTTCTGCCACAAACATCAAGACTAAATTAACACAGGTATACATATATGTTGCAAATTTGCTTTTATTTTCCAATGAGAAATGGTTTCCTGCCAGAACAACTTGCCAAACAAAAGGTAGATGTGTTCTAGAAAAATCAGTAGTGAGATACTGCCGAAGGTTGGCTAGTGTAAGGAAAGCTTGGCAGTGTGGTCCCAAGGTTCAAAAAGGCCTTGAAGGAAATGACCTACCTTAAAGCTTTCCTGTGATGAGAGAAAAGATGGTTCTAGAAGGCCTTAAATCGATAAAATGAACCAACATAAATGATGAGACCAAGTATATGAACACTAGATCCGTTTAATATTCTGGGTCAACTCAATTCCCGATTGTAAGTGCATGCAGTCAACTGTCAGCAATGGCTTTGATGCTTAATAAGGTGATATTACATAAATTGAATCTTTCGCTCATTTTTATTCTCTGCCCCCCACCTTCTGTGTGTGCGCGCGCACAATGATATGCACAATTTGTTTTTGTTTGTACAAATGACAATTGCTGTTGAAAACCATTCTTCCCCTGGCTTCCAAAAAGTTTGAACTACTTGCTTTAGGGCATTGTACTTTTTAGGATTACGAAATGAATCTTCCAAAAGACTAGCTAGAAGATATTTTTCCTAGTGATATAAGCACCAATTTGAACCCTTTTGTTGACTTGTCACCTGGGTTTCTTTCTTGTTTTTTATTTTCCTTTTTCTGACATCACATAGGCCACATTACTTCCTCTCCCCATATGAAGATGGGGAATGTGGTGCGTCTTCCAGTTGTATATCATATCAAGTGCTAACTTATTCTTGGTGTAATCTTTCTGTGCGATACATTATATTAGCATTAACTGGTTCAATTACATTTACAGTGCTCAGCTGTGCAAGTTTTGGTTCAGTTGTGTGAGCTTGATAACCCAAGTGTACGGGCAGATGCTGTAAAGCTATTCAATTTTTTGGCAGAGGGTGAAGATGAAGCCACCATCCAAGAGCATGTCAATCAGAAATGCATTGAGACTTTACTCAGGATCATCAAATCTTCTAAAGATGAAGAAGAGATTACTTCTGCAATGGGCATTATCTCCAACCTGCCAGAAATCCCCCAGATCACTCAGTGGCTTCTAGATGCCAGGGCACTTCCAGTAATTTTCTATCATATTCACAATTCCAAGCAGAAAAATTCCCATAAAAATAAGTTGATGGAAAATGCTGTTGGAGCGATATGTCGTTTCACAGTCCCAACAAATTTAGAATGGCAAAAGAGTTCAGCTCAAACTGGCATTATACCCTTGTTGGTACAAATGCTAGAGTTGGGAACCACCTTGACCAAGAAACGTGCTGCAATCTGTCTTTATCAATTTTCAGAGAGTTCTCTTCAGCTGAGCAGGTCAATTCCAAAGCGAAAGGGGTTCTGGTGCTTATCTGCTCCTCTAGAAACTGTCTGCCTGGTTCATGGAGGAATCTGTAGCATTGAATCATCATTTTGTCTCGTAGAGGCTGATGCTGTGAGGCCTCTAGTGAGAATTCTTTCAGAACCAGATCCTGGAGCTTGTGAGGCTTCTTTAGATGCACTATTAACTTTAATTGAAGGTGAGAGGCTGCAGAGTGGCAGTAAGGTGCTTGCAGAAGCAAATGCTATACCACCAATGATAAAATTCCTTGGTTCGCCTTCCCCCAGTTTGCAGGAGAAGGCTCTACAAGCTTTAGAAAGGATTTTTCGGCTGGTGGAGTTGAAATTGAAATATGGAGCCTCAGCTCAGATGCCCTTAGTTGACTTAACACAGAGAGGAAGTGGCAGCGTAAGGTCTCTGGCAGCAAGAATACTTGCTCACTTAAATGTACTTCATGATCAATCTTCATATTTCTAGAGGATCAAGGAGTTGAAGATCAGACGCAAAACTTGATTTAATGCGTTTTTAATTTTGCAAGAATCATCACAAAGATGCAGGCAGGAAGACGAGCATGGCTAGGCATGGGAACCTTCGCATAGAGGGCAGAGCATACCTCTTTTCCCTGCTGTTGTTACTAGGCACGCTATACTGCAGCTAAGACAAACCAGATTGACCATATGATCTAAAGTACAGAGTTTGGTTCGTCCATAGGGAGTTAGAGCTTGATGCACCCAAGGTAGTCTAAATCTGATATGTGCTTTTATTTCCCAGAAACCGGGCCTTTGGAGAGGTAGCAAAGCAGCAGTGGCTTATGTCAAACAGCGCAGGATGTCTTCTTATCTGTATATCAATACTTGATTGGTTCAGTAGAGGAAGAAGAAAAGCCAATCTATGCCACCAACAACTGATGATTTGAGTCGAAGTGAGACTATTTTTATTAGAATTGAATTCTTTCTTTGCCGTTAGTGGATTCTTTGATTCTTGTGTACAAGGAAAACAGGTGTAAGATAGTAAAGAATAAGGTCTTATCTTGAATTGTTAAATTCTGTCTTTCATTTTCTTCTACCTAAATTAAGAACCCTATTTATTTGGACTTTGGGTGTCCAAATCAATAGCGCTTTGAGAATGAAACTCTACCTAAATTGGGTTATGGTTTTTTTGTGTGTGGCAAGCCAATATGCACATTAAGTTCCCCTGTGATTTGGGCCAATACTACAGGGCCAACTTAGACGTGTTACTTCTCTCCACCCCTCTATAAAATAGCTTCTTCATCCATAAGCTGAGAGGGAGGCTTTCTGATTTGCTCATTTACAGCTTGTGTTCTTGACAAGCCGAATGTTTTGCATTATTTTTATTTTATTTTTGTTAGTTCCAAAACCTTTGGTTGAGAGGTTTGCAATCACAGTAATCAGATAGCAGAGACACATAAATATGTTTAGATGATATACATGTATCTCAAAGTAGGGGTGCTATCTGCACCCCTGGGGCGGGGGATACCTCTTCCTGCACCCTGCCCTTGCCTTGGCGGGGGGTGGGGTTCCTCCCGGATCTGGCTTAGCACCCAGGGGCAGGCCCCCCTCATTTGGATGACGGGGGGAAGATTTGGACCCTTGGTCCGTTAGCTCCCTGTTCGGCTCAAATGGGCCCCATGCCTAGAACCTCTTTCTGGGCCATTTTGGGTGTAGATTTTAAAATTATATTTTACAATTTACATATAACATAAAATTAAATAAAAGGTTGTTAAAGCATAAAAAATAAAAATAAAGTATTCTAAGCTATTACAATAATACAAATTAATCTAAAAATATTACAAATTGTCAAAAAATTGAAATGAATAATATTACAATATTACAAATTGTATCTAGCAGACTAGCAAGATGACTTTGAGTCTTGAAATTGGAATTTGGGGGTGGTGGGCAAGTGAGATTGAGATTATAAAACCTGAAACATTAATAGGAAAACAAATTAGAATTATATACATATATAAAAACTTTAAAAACATAAAAGTACAAGTACAAACCAAGTGAGACTATTAATGATTGCAGATTAAATGATTGAGAATTTGGGATTAGGGTTGGAACTTGAGCAAGTGAGGGTGTGAGACTATAAAACCTGAAAAACAAAATAAGAAAAAAAAATCATAAATACAAATATTATATAGATATGTGAAAAAGTAAAAAAGTAAAAATTACAAATCAAGATGAGATCATTGGGATTGAGCATGTGACAATGAGACTATAAAAGTTGAAAAAAATACAAGAAAACCTATAAGAATTACAAACAATAAACATTATATACATACTACGAAAAAATAAAAGAATCATTATACAAACCAATGGTAATAGTGGATCGAACAACGAAGTCATATCGCAGTCGATGTTGATGTAGGGGCATTTGTCGAAGTTGTCCATACAACAATTAAATTTGAATATAAATAATAACACAATATATTATAAGTAAAAGCAATATTATAGCAATATCAAAGGTAAGAGCGATTACTGGATGCAGGCTTATCACCACCCGTCTCCTCCTCTGTCTCCACATAGTCTATCACATCCAGAATATGAATTGACTTCCCTTTGATCAAATTTTGAGTGCAAATGAATGCCTTCACAGTGGTAGGAGATAATGAACTCTGGAATGGATTCAATATGTGCCCCTTCGTGCTAAAAGTCGACTCTGAGACTACTATGGTAAATAGGGATGGCCAAAATACTGCGGGCTATGTCTCCAATGATGGGATACTTGATGACATTGACCTTCCACCAAGACAATATATCAAACCCTTGCGTAAATGGGTTCATCTCCGCTGCCAAGTACCTATCAAACTCCGACTGTGTGTCTGAAGGCTGATGAAGCTTGGCAACCTACCCCAATCTCTCACCCCACCCTAATCTATGTTTTTTCCCCATCTCGGCTTAGGGAGGAGGCGATGATGTAGGTATAGGTGCCAGATATTACCACCTCTGAGTGTGACAAACTCATCAAAAATCTCTTAAGGGTTTCCCTAACCCTTACCATACTATAATCCGCTTATGCCTTCTCATTCACCAATGCCAATCCATACAACATACCATCAATTTTATACTAGGGGTCAAGAACAATAGCCATATATAGTAAAATATTTAACCTACTCAAATCTCCCAATACTTGTCATACTTAGCCCGCATGCTCATTGCCATTTCTCACAGCTGTGTTTGGTCACTCCTATACATTTCATCCAGTTATTCTTTCACCTGACATACTTGTTGAGAAAAGTCATTGGATGTAATGTACAAAGAATAAAAAATGGTAGTTGTGACCTTGTAGAAAAGTTTCAAACATTTTACAAAAACCCTCAATAACTATCCAATCATCATTATTAGGCTTGCCCAATCTTTCCTCATCACTAAAATAGTTGACATATTATATGTCCTCCTCACCTTATAATTTAAAGGCCTTTTTAAGCTCTTGAGCCATTTTCAATATCAAGAAGATTGAGTTCCATCGTGTAGGAACATCAATACACAACCCCTTCTTGCATTCAATACTCGAAACACTTACAACAACTTTGAATTTATCAAGCCATGCCGGTGAGGATCTCACAAGCCTCACTGCAGTTCTAACCCTTGCAAGTGAATCATGAACATCTTTCAAACCATCGGTCACAATAAGATTCAGAATATGTCTAACACATCTCACACGTAAACAATTACCACCCATCGTTGTCTTATTGTCCTCTCTAAGCTTATTCTTAAGATACTCCAAAGCGGTATCGTTAGAAGAGGCATTGTCAGTCGTTACTGTCACAACCCTCTCCAATCCCCACTCATCTATCGTGGCCTCTAAGGTCTTCCCAATGGTCTCATCCTTGTGATTGGCAATTTGACAAAACTTGAGACTTTTTTTGTTTAATTGCCAATCAGAATCTATAAATGTGCTGTCAAAGACATATAATTAAAATTTTAGACCGATGTCTATGTATCAGTCGTGAGGCAAACTCTTTGACCCCTCAATTGGTTTCTCAACAATTTTCTATGTACACCGTATTATATGAACCCGCGGGAATGAAATCCACGGAATAGTTTCATAATATCTTTCGCCACCGTGTGACGAGGAGGAATATCAAACCTAGGTTCCAAGTATTTAGAGTATGCTTGGAACCTTTTACCCTCCACAAATCGAAAGGGCAGCTCATCTACAACCACCATATGAGTTAGGTATCTCCTACACTCCTCCGGATCATATTTAGTATACTCTTTCAATGTTATCCCCCCACTACTCCCATCCTTCAATTTTTTTAAATCCAATATTGAAACCCCTAAATTGTGTTATGTCCCAAATTGCTTACTAGTAATGAAATCTGAAAGACTTTAAGATAGGGGAGGGTAGTGTGGCCTTGCCCCTGCCACCTTGCCCCAAACCTGCAGGGGCAGGACGGACAAGGTTGTCCACTTTTCCCCCACTCCATATATATATATATATAAACTTATAGTAAAACACCCGCCGTTTTAGAAATATTCAAAACAACTATGTTTTACTATAAGACTAAAATTCCCCCCCGACTCCCACTCTTCCAAAACTCTCTCACTCTGAAATTTTTCTCTGGACACTCCTCTCTCTTGACATAAATACTCTCAGTCATCACACCCACTATTTTAAATACCGTACCGTATCGGTCGGTACGGTCGAAATATACCGTACCGACCATTGGTCCGGTACAATTATTACATATATTTCGTACCAGCCCAAATACCGGTCGGTACCGACCGTACCGGCCTATATTTCGGCTCGTACCGGCCGATATTTCGGCCTTCAATTTTATTGTTTTTACATTTTTTCAAACTATAAGCTCATTTTCTGACTCTCAATTCAGACTAGACTATTTATAATTTATGTATATGTATTTATATATAATTTATTCATATATCGACTATCTCGAAACGATACCGATATCGAAATATTTCATTCCAGTGTCTTGACCGATACAGCATCTGGTACGGTATTCAAAACATTGGTCACACCCTCTCTCTCGCAGAGTACCCTCGACGTTATCATTGCACACTCTCTCTCCTACGTAGTACGTTCTGTAATTATCCCTGATCCCTTGTACATATTGTGTTTTGATGTTTGGATTTGGAGGATGTTTGATGAATGGATTTGGATTATGAGATTGTGATTTGTATGTTGTGGAGATTTGTGTCATTTTTCTTGACTATGAGTCTATGACTATCTAGGAGTTTAGTCTGAACCCCTAAATTAATTTAGGATTTCAGATTGAACCCCTAAATTACTTTTGGGTTTCAAATCAAAATCCTAATTTATGTTTAGATGTTTTGGAGTTTCAATCCGAAACTCGAAATTAGTTTAGAGGTTTCAAAATTGAAATTCCTAACAGTTTGGGGTTTCAGTTAGGGATTTCAATTTTGAAACCCCTAACATAAATTAGGGTTTTAGTTTGAAACCCTAAATTAATTTACGTGTTCAATTTGTTTTGCAATATTGAAACCCCCAAATTTAATTCTGAATTTCAATATCCCCGATATCAATTTTTTAACTATTGTTTCCAACTTCAATAGAAAGAGTGTTTTTTTCCTTCGTCAGATGAGATAGCCCTTCTTATTGTGTTCATGCCTCATGGATTCAAAATTTTGCAAAATACCATAATAAATTAAGCTTTAGTTTGCATATGGACAATAAATTCTATTTATAAATTGGCTGAAATTTAAATATTATGGATCAAAGTTTACTAACATGTGAAGTTTGCAAATTCAATATAGTCGTGTCAAATCGTAATGGGTACTGCTAGAGCTATCGAGAGGTGGTCTCAAGATTTTTTACCAGAGAGGTGTAAAATATATATTTTTTATTTTATGTTTATTTTTTCAAGTATTTTTTAAATCATTTTTAAAATTTAAAAAAAATAAAAAAAATAAACAAACTCATTTAAAAATAATTTATTAACAATTAAATAAAAAATAAAGGAATCGATAACTTTTATGGGATGCATCAACTCTTCTCCAATCGTAATAAATTGTACGGACCGGCTTCACGTAGGACTGTACACCAAACACAAACTGCTATACTACATTCTCTCTCTGTAAGCAGCATACATCATAGTGAGTCAGTGACAAACGGAGAGGACGATATTGGCTCCAGATCTCAACGCTTTTATAGACTTCAAAATTGTGTTCAAACGAGAGAGAGAGAGAGAGAGAGTGGGATGAAACAACACGCCAACTCGTAAATGTCAAATCCCTGCATCTCCAACCCTGGTTGTCGAAAATCCCACCATTCCATTATTGGAACATCACATAGAAGAGGGTTGTTATGAACCAACTGAAGCAAATCCACGCCTATACTCTAAGAAATGGCATAGACCACGCCAAAACACTCATTGTTGGGCTCCTTAACATCCCAAACCTTTCCTATGCCCGAAAGCTGTTCGACTTTATTCCAAAGCCAACTGTCTTTCTTTATAACAAGCTCATTCAAACCTATTCGAGTCACGGCCAATACCACCAGTGCGTGTCCCTCTACTCCCAAATGTGCCTTCAAGGCTGTCCGCCAAACCAACACACCTTCACGTTTGTTTTTGCCACTTGTGGCGCCCTCTTGTCCCCTTGCCATGGCCAAATGCTCCACACACATTTTGTCAAGTCGGGTTTCGAGTCTGACGTGTTTGCTCTGACTGCTTTGGTTGACATGTATGCTAAACTAGGCATGTTGGCCTCAGCACGCCAAAAATTTGATGAAATAAAAGTAAGAGATATACCCACTTGGAATTCAATCATTGCAGGCTATGCCAGGGCTGGGGATATGGAGGGTGCATTAGAATTGTTTGGTTCGATGCCTTGCAGAAATTTGATTTCATGGACGGCTATGATATCTGGGTACTCACAAAATGGACAGTATGTGAAGGCCTTGAGGATGTTTTTGATGATGGAGAAGGAGAAAGATTTGAGACCAAATGAAGTGACGATAGCAAGTGTTCTTCCTGCTTGTGCAAATCTCGGGGCATTGGAGGTTGGCGAGAGGATTGAAGCTTATGCAAGAAAAAATGGTTTCTTCAAGAATTTGTATGTAAGCAATGCTGTATTGGAGATGTATGTGAGGTGTGGTAAAATTGATATAGCTTGGCGGGTGTTTGATGAGATTGGTGGCCGCAGAAGTTTGTGCTCTTGGAACTCAATGATCGTGGGTTTGGCTGTCCATGGACGATGCAACGAGGCCCTTGAGCTTTATGATCAAATGCTGGTATGTAGTCTCTTTGCTTGTGGCTCTTGCCTTAATGAATGACGAGTATTGGCAATTAATATAGTTGCAAAAAGAAGCTTTTTTCAGGTTCTCACTATCACATTTGTGTATTGTGGCCTTATACCAGAGAGAAGGAATTGCACCTGATGATGTTACATTCGTGGGACTTCTCTTAGCATGTACTCATGGAGGCTTGGTCATTAAAGGTCGACAACTCTTTCAATTGATGGAGACAAACTTTCATATCGCTCCCAAGTTAGAACACTATGGATGCATGGTTGATCTCTTAGGTCGTTCCGGAGATCTGCAAGAAGCTTATGACCTTATAAAAGGTATGCCAATGAAACCAGATTCTGTAGTATGGGGTGCACTTCTGGGGGCTTGCAGTTTCCATGGTAATATTGAACTGGCTGAAATAGCAGCCGAGTCCCTCTTTCAGCTTGAACCCTGGAATCCGGGGAACTACGTAATTCTGTCCAATATTTATGCATCAGCTGGTCAGTGGGCTGGAGTTGCAAAGTTAAGGAAGTTGATGAAGGGTGGCCTGATTACAAAGGCAGCAGGGTACAGTTTCATTGAAGAGGGAGGCCAAATTCATAAGTTCATTGTGGAGGATAGGTCACATCCGAGGTGTGATGAAATATATGTGTTACTGGATGGTGTTTTTGCGGAGATGATGAGGCTTCAAAGAGATGAAGCAGATTGTGAACCGGAATTTGAAGGACAATGAGATCGATGTATTCTTATATGGTAATGAAGCAACTGTGTGCACTATTGTAGTGGATAGTTCAATTGATTAAAACGGGGATATTTTAAGACCCATTTTCCATAGCATTGGATCCAATGGCTGGTGTCCAGTTTCAAAGAGGAGTTGTTTTGACGAGAACAAATACTATTTTTTATTTTTTTTTAGATTTTTTCATCTCCATTTATACCTGACGATGTGACATATTTGAAGTGGCTGTCCATTAAAATTCATGTAAACAATGAAATTACATAAAGTATTGCACCACATTAGCATGCTTGATTAGGGCTTAAAAAATATATATATATATATTCAAGGAAGAATAGCATTGCTTGGAGGAAAGATCTAACACAAATACTTCACATGCATTTCTTATTTTAGCATGATGAAATAATCTTCCTCATCATCGAACGGCCTCAATTCTAACATAAAGTGGATTCCAGTCATTGAAGTCAAGTCCATTTTACAAAGAGTTATGCCATATGATGTTATAGATAGTAGCACATCAACACAGCAACTTGAGAAAGATCAGTCGCCTTGCATATATTTCTCGACTTTCTTCTCAATTCTTGAACTGGGAAATCTTGAGGAGAGGCAGGCAGGCAGCCGAAGATGTATGATTTTATTTTTTAGTTATTTGTTAACTGTTCGGGATTAGTCGAGACGTTGTTCCTGAATACCCGATGCCAATAAAAAAAATTATTTGTTAACTGTTTGCCCTGTAACTACTATTTCCTTTCCAAGCAAGCAGCGTACACTACAAGAAAACTGCTTATTTGCGACCAGTTAATTTCAGCGAAATGACTATTTTAGTTGCAATAAATTGGTCGCAAAAGTCCGTCTTTCTTGTAATGAGCATGAGTCCTTCCAAATAAAGCCGTTGAAAGAAAAAGTGTGAGTAATTTATATGTGGTCCACCAAACTAATATTAATATGCTGAAGTATTTCTTACCATTCAAATCTTTTGGGTGAATATAGAACTGAGAAAGTACTTTGAGAACCCAATATAAACGGGCGGTGGTGAGAATTGAAAGCATTTCGTGGCACATGATAATTGGATGATCTCAATGTATGATGTTTTAGCATGAAGAGTTTAAATCCAAATTCCTTCAAAATAAATGTTTTAATCAATAAAAAATTATATTTACAAGTCGGTGTAGAGGAAACACCATTAACACTACTAATTTTAGATTTCTTTTACAAATTGAATTATATCATATTAACAATGTGAAGATCAGTGTTCTATTAAGTTTGTGAGCTTTATTGTTATAAGAATTTTTTGTAAATCAAACATTTTTCTTGGTGTAGAACAACTCTTATATATTCAATGAGTTTTGCTACTTGCAAGCCTAGTATCTCTGTCAGACGTCTGTCTCTACATATATATATATATATATGTGTGTGTGTGTGTGCGCGGTAAATACCTCACTTTACAAACACATAGAAAACACTTGGTTTCCTTAGTAGGTCGTGTCTCCCTAATGCATGTTCCCCTCATCACTTGCCTATCGTGTTCTTTGTTGTTTTGCACTTGTGCCCTTTTAACCATTCTCGCCTCTATGTTTCTTTGCTAGTGTCGAGTCTTTTTGGACTCAGCTTAATTGCTGACATTTTATTTTGAAGGTCACTATCCAAGCATGAGTACATATGCATGTTTCTCTTCATTCATCATGGGTCCACGTCATAACTGTTCATGACTAGCACGCACATTCACAAGCATTTTGAGCCTTTGTCAAGTGGGTGTCTAGCTTCATTCTATAATTTTTTTTAAGAAATACCCTTATGTCATTCCATTATAAAAGTGAAGAGATACAAGGATGAGCTTCCTCCACTGTTACAATTAAATCCAAAATGGTCAGAGCATCTTTTGCAAGTAAGTGGGCAAAATGATTGTCATTTCTCCTAACATGAGAAACCTCCCACTTTGCAAAACAATTAAGACATGACCTTGTTTCACTCATAAACATGCTTGAGCAGCTCCAAACCTCCTTGTCTTCTTGTAAGGCCTTTGTTACTTGTAGTGAATCACCCTCAATGATAATCTGATGCAATCCAAGGTCCAATCCCAGTTTAACTGCCTGTAGAGCTCCATATGCTTCAGCTAATAAGGGGTCAGGAAAAACCTGTTTCTTCTGCCTAATTGTGGCAATGATTTGACCAGCACAGTCCTTAATGACAACTCCTATACCAATCACTCCATTGGCCTTATCCACTGCACTATCCCAATTAATTTTAAACCAAGTCGATAGGTGCCCCCCCTTCCACACAGCTTTTGAGGAGCAGGCCTGGATGGCTCTATTGTTGTTTTAAGGATCAATGTCCACCTCAGCCATCAAGTCTAACAGAATTCTAGTCTCTCTAACAATGGAATTAGGATGAGTAAACTCCTTGTTAAAAATGAAAGTATTCATTCTCCACCACATTTTTCTTGCCACCACCACAAACTCTAGTAATTCTTCTACATTTAACGCTATAGCTAAAGACTCAAAAAATAGCGGCATAGGGGTCTGAGGTAGAGCACATTTCTGAAGTCTTTTAAAGCATTGACTCCATACATCTATTGTTGCCTCACAGCTCCACAAGGCATGAAAGACACTCTCTTCTTCCCTGCAACAAATGGAACATAGTGGATCATTCACCACTTTCTTTTCGAACAGGTTGGATTGAGTGGGGAGAGCCTCCTGTCAAACTCTCCATAGGAAGACTTTATCACCAGGTGTTACATGAAGTTGCAATATTTTGTTCCAAACATCTTTAAACTTGTTGCTTGTAGAAGCTTGGCCTTGAGTCACCACCTCCCTTGATTTCTCCATGTGGTATGCACTTCTTACTGAGAAGGAGCCATCTTTGGTTCCATGCCATATAATTCTATCCACAGTGTTCATAGTGCTAATAGGTGTTTTCAGGATCAAGTTAGCTTCCCCTTCCTTAAAAGTGTCTTGTACCAGGTCTGTCTTCCACTGCTTAGTCTCAGGGTCAATCAGTTCTGCAACAGTTGCATTACCATCTAGAGTCTTGATTGGGCTTGTGACCTTGCTCAGATTAGAGTGGACTAGCCATTTGTCTTTCCAGATAAGAATGTTAGAACCAGTTCTCACCCTTCAGAAAGAGCCAGCATCTACAACATGTCTGGCTGCAAGAAGACGTCTCCACACAAATGAGGGTTTAGAACCCACTTTAGCTATCTGAAATGTCGCTTTAGGGAAATACTTGGCCTTTAAAATTCTAGCAGCAAGAGAGTTAGGGTCTTGAATCAATCTCCAGCACTGCTTGGACAACATTGCCTTGTTGAAACATTCAAGATCCCTAAAGCCCAAGCCTCCAGCTAACTTGACTTGCCCCATTCTTTTCCAGGATATCCAGTGGGTCTTGTGCTCCTTCTCTTGTTGACCCCACCAAAAATTTTGGATGGCTCTGTTTATGGACTGTAGTAAAATGGTAGGCAACTTAAAGGCACTAATTGTATAGGTTGGTAAGGCTTGGATCACTGCTTTGAGGTAGATTTCTTTCCCTGCTTGAGATAGAGTTTTAACTCTATGATTACTGAGCCTCACTCTGATGTTATCCAAGATACCTTTGAAGGATTTGAGCCTATCTCGATCCACCACAGATGGCAATCCTAAGTACTTTTCATAGGGCATGGTTGTCCTCATACCAGCAATAGATAGGATGTATTCTTGAGTAGGTCTAGTTGTGTTCTTGCTAAAAATAATTGAGGTCTTCTTGAGGTTAAGTCTATGGCATGATGCCATCTCATAGGTTCTTAATAGGCTCATCAACCTACTCTACTCCATTGTTGTTGCCTTACAAAACAGGAGGTTGTCGTCTGCAAAAAAGAGATGAGAGACCCTTAACTAACCTTTTGCAATTGGAATCCCATGTAATAATTTGCCTTCCTCAGCTTTGCATAGCAGATTGCTCAGAGCTTTAGTCCACAATATGAAGAGGTATGGTGACAAAGGGTCACCTTGTCTTATGCCTCGAATAGGGAGAAATTCTGTTTGAGGTTCACCATTTACAAGGAGGGCATATGAAACAGTTTCAAATTTTCAATACACTTCATCACTAGTTTCACCCATTGACTGCAAAATCCCAATTTCTAAAGGACAACTCTTAGAAAAATCCACTCCACTCTGTCATAAGCCTTGGTCATGTCTAACTTTAAAGCCATGTAACCTTCTATTCCTGCCAATTTACATTTCATTGTATGCAAAGCTTCAAAAGCCACAATTATATTATCAGATATTAGCTTATTGGGTACAAAAGTAGATTGAGAGGGTGAGATAATACAAGGGAGCACCTTCTTTAATCTATTAGCTATTACTTTAGATATGATTTTATAAAGTACATTACAGAGGGAGATAGGCCTGAATTCTATCACTTTTGTAAGGGCTTTCTTCTTTTGGATGAGTGCAATGAATGTGTTGTTAATGTCTCCCGGGCTGCCATTTGAGTTAAGAACATTCAACACAACTACACACACCTGGGGTCCCACGATTGGCCAATGCTTTTGATAAAAGATTGCAGGGAAACCATCTGGTCCGAGTGAGCTTAGGCCATTCATGTGAAAGAGAGCTTCTTCAACCTCCTGTTGTGAATAAGGTTTAGTCAGCATTTCATTCTGTGTGACAGTCACTCGAGCCTCCAAGGATGCAATGCATTTTGTAGGATTGTGTGGATTTGAGGAGGTGAACAATTCTTTCAATTGATCTTGGAATAAATTTCTAATTCCCTCTCTTGAGCTTATTTCTTGGCCATGACTATCAACCAGTTTTTTAATGATGTTTGTTTTTCTCCTGTGTGATGAACACTGGTGAAAATATGTTTCTATCTCCCTCACTCAACCATCTTTGCTTGGCCCTTTGCTTCCACTTGGTGTTCTCAGCCTCAAGGATTCTGTCCAACCCTCTTTGCACCTACTTTATCTCCTCAGTTAATTGGCTTGTATTCCTTTCCTGTAGTTTGGAGAGATGGGCCATTTGGTTACTAATTTCTTGCTTAGAATTGCCAAAAATTTGCTTGCTCCATTGTGACAGCTTCTGTTTACAGTTTTTAAGGTCCTCAGAAGTGAGTTGCATTTTGTTTCCAGCCAACCTGGGTATTCTCCAAGCTTCCTCCATTGTTTTAACACAATCATCCCTTAAAGACCAGCTAGCCTCAAATCTGAAAGGCTTTAGATGTTTATTTGCATGAGGTTGCTGCTGTTTCATAGTAATCCATATAGGATTGTGGTATGAGTTAAGGGCAGGGAGAGTGAAACTCTTGAGTCAGTGTACAGGTCTGACCAGGCAGTATTACAAAAGCCCTATCTAGCCTTTCTTTAGTGAAGGCTCTCCCTTGCCTTCCATTGGACCAGATGAATTTGCTTCCAGAGTAACCCATGTCACTGAGTCCACATCAAAAGGCCTCCATTTGATTATAACATCTCAAAGGCCCTCCACATTTCTCCCCATAGCTCAATATCTCATTAAAATCACCTACACAACCATCCTGTTGAGGCTGTAGGTGTCAAAGCTTGTAGCAGTTGCCAACTTTCGTGTCTCTTTGCTGTGTTTGGATTGCCATAGAACCCAGTTAGGTGCTAGGGGACACTCTCCTTCATATCCTTTACTAACAATGAGATATGTCATTGAGTATAGGACAACATTTTTGCCTCTACTCCTTCTTTCCATAGGAATGCAAGGCATCCACTAGAGCCCTTCAAATTAACCACAAAATTGTGCTCAAAGTTCAATCTCCTTTTAACATATTCCACCTTTAATCTTTTGCACTTTGTTTCCATTAAGAAAACAAAAGTTCGGGTCTTATTTTGCACCATGAGATGATAATTATTCACTGTCAGGGGGCTTGGGAACCCTCTGACAAAACATCAATCATCTCCTCATTTTTGTTCTCTTAGTGACCTGTGTTGCAGCTTCAGTAGTTGACTGAGCAACAACCCTCTTAGTGCCACTTAGACAGCTTACATTACTCTCCCCTAGGCTTGCTAACAGACTTTCAAAACTTCTATCCCTTGCTTTCCTCTTCCAACTAGCTTTTTTTTTAATTTTCTCTAGGGCTTGGACTTGGTCCGAGAGAAAATGGGCCAAGGATGAAGCTTGGGCCCTCAGGTCATGGTTGCTCTCGAGTCCCAGGGTTGACTTTTGGTCTTTACCTTTACAGGCTATGACTGGTGCATTACTAGGACAGTCTGAGACAAGCCTCTGCTGCTTTAAAGGGCTCCTCAGACTTCTTCAAAAGTGGCTCACTAACACTTTCCTTAAAAAGGCTATGGGTTTCCTCTGCAAGATTCCTAGGAGAAAACATGTTTTCAGTTGCCACCTTAGATCCTGCAATGTCAACATCAGACAAGTCTATTTCCTGACATTCCATCTTTGACTCAGAGTTTTTGTTTGGAGCTTCATCCATGTCCTCCCCTCCTTTCCTCCATGACTGCCCCTCTTCATGGTGATGACAGACTCTTTCCCCATATTACTTTCTTGTATTATCACTCTCCTTGACTGTTAGTGCTCGCATCCACACCCCATATTGCAGCTTGCTAATGCCAAGAGAGCCAACAGAACTTCCTTGCTGAGCATGCTCTTTGGAGAGCTTCTAAGATGTCCACTTCCACCCTTATCCTCAAGAACTTCCCCCAACCAATGTCCCTGTCATTTGTCTGGACTGTTATTACTCTCCCGATGCTTTCACCAATCTGGACTCCCACATCATGTGTCACGCTTGCAAAATGCATGTTATAAGCCTACACCCATAACTCTTCCTTATGGAAAGAAACTTCATTGATGGATCTCTTACCTTCAAACACTTGAAGACATAGCAACTATCTATCAAAAGACCATGGTCTGCCACGTATAACATGTTGGAGGTCCTTCTCTTGGTTAAACTCGACGAGATATTTGTTTGTTCCAACTTCTGATAATTGAATCCAACTCTCACATCTCCAAACTTTGGGCATAGTAGTCTTGAAGGCTTCTCGATTAACTGGTCTTTCTGCTATGATCATGGCCAATAAACAAAACTTACCATGTTGCATGGCTTTGGCAGTGGAGTTGGTTGGCAAGATCACTACACCTTTTTCCTTCTTAGTGAGACTAAGAACTTCCCACTATTTTGCTAAATCCTCCTCCATTGTAACCTCTTCAAACCAGCCAAGCTAGTCTAAGGGACTCAACTCTTCCTAGAGAGAAAAACCTCACCCAACAGGAGAGGACTCTAGAAGGTTTTCACTTCATTGGCTTCATTCTATAATTGATTATGCATGTTTGACATAAATATGACATGTTTGGGCCAACGTTTCCGCTAATGGCAATGATAGGGGCATAGGGCTACTTGGATTCATTTTCTCCATTTTCGGTTTCCTTTTTCAATTGTGCCAAAAATGGAGAGAAGATTATTTAAGGAAAGTTCAATGTTTGATGAGGAGAGTTTCAAGAAATTGTTTTTAAAGGAAGTTAACCTCTATTTAATTGACATGACAAGACTTGATTTGTTAAAGATGTTTTAAATTTCTTTAACAAATCAAGTCTTGCCATGTCAATTAAATAGAGGGTGTGTTTTACATATCAAGTTTCAAATATAATTTTTCATTATGTTGATAGGTCCATTTTTTATTTTTTATTTTTATTTTTGTGTGTTGGCCAAATTCGATGTTCAAAACAATTGATAAGAGTATCTCTAAATTGTCGGGATCAAGTTTTAGAGAGAGGGTAATACAATAGATGAGATTATCTCTAATTTGTTGGGATTATGTTTGGAAAAATGATAGTATGACTACCAAATATGTCTACCAAATGTACCCACTCATATATTTTTATTTATTTCTATTTTTTTGCTTTTCTTAATGTTTGAGTAAGTGACTATTAGTAAATTTATATAGTTTTATTTATTTTTTTCTTAATGGTTAAGGATGTTTAAAAAATGATTAGAAAAAAAAAAAAAAAAACACATTTGTACTAGTGTGCACATTTGGTGGGTACATTTGTTTGTTATATTTTTAATTGGGTTTGGCATTTGAATAGTGGGTAAGATAATATGTAATTATTTATGGAAAATGATAGCATGACTCACAAATATGCTCACTAAATGTGCTCACTCATATATGTTAATTTTTTTTAATGATTAAGAAAATTACTATTAGTGAATTTTTATTTTTTTTTTAATTTTTTTAATGATTAAGGATATTTAAAAAATGCTTAAAAGAAAAAAAAAACCATATGCATTGGTGTGCATATTTGGGAGACACATTTAGTTTGCACCCTAACATTGTCTATTATTTATTTTTATGAGAAATTTCAAGTTGGTATATTTCAAAAGATTTTTTTTTTCATGTATTGAAAAAGTTATTAGAAGACTTGAACGAGAGACTATGGGCTGGTTTGGATAGTGAGATGAAACGGGATGAGATGAGATGGTTTTAAGTGAGTTAAATAAAATATTGTTAGAATATTATTTTTTAATATTTTTATTATTTTAGAATTTGAAAAAATTGAATTGTTTATTATATTTTGTGTGAGAACTTGAACTCAAAATTCAAAATGAGTTATTTTAGCACAATACCTTTTTAAGGAGTACGGAATTCACTTCTAAACAACCTAATTAGATATTGATCAATCACAAGTATGTGCCAATAGGGAAAGAAAAAGTCTACAAGGAAGCTGTTGGGGTATATACGCCAAGCCCAGCTCAAGACTCACAAGCACAATCCATGATAAAGTTTCCATTAGGGGTGTAAGAAAAAACTGGAAAATTGGTTAAACCGGATCAAGCCAGTGGGTTCGGTTTGTAACTGGTTAGGTGCGGTACCGGTTCTTAAAAATGAAAACCGATCCTAAATCAGTACGGTACTGATATTCATATTTTGAAAACCATTTTAAACCGAATTTGACCGGTACATATATATTTTTAATTTTTTATATTATTATTATATATATATATTATGTTACATTTCTAGTTAATACAACATGAAATTCTAATCTTATTATTCAAATCTTTTAATATTATAACATAAAATTAATATACTAGTATAATTAGATACTAATTATACTATTTTAATCTTATTATACAAGTTTATTAATCTCACTAATAAATTAGACACTACTTATATTATACGACTATAATTGAACATTAAAGAATTAGTAATTGTTAATAATAAATACTAAATTCTCACAATTAAGTTTAGTATTAAAAAAAATATAATATTAAACATATATAGTGTCACATGTGTAAATGGTAAACCGGAAAATTGGACTGAAATAAAAAAATCGAAAGTTCCGATTTTGGTGATGAATCGGTCCTTAAATCTCCAAAATTGGTATATATTGGTTCGGTTCTAAAATTTCTCTAAAACCAAACCGAACCGGACCGGTTACACCCCTAGTTGCCATCAAGAAACTAGGAGTAACAAATGTGAGTGATAAGGCCGGCAAAGCAACAGAGGGAAAAATACATGCCATACATGAAAAGGAGGATGGAGTGGCATAAAGTCGAGTTTTTCACCAACTACTTATAGAACCTCAATAGAAAAGAGATCTGTGAAAAATGGCTTCGGGGCGACTACTACTAAAAGATAGGGATAAAGATATTCTTCAACTTGACGACAGGAGACACCATTTCTTTTCTCTAGGCCAAAGGGGTCATTGACCCTCATTTGTATAGTGAGGTATGAGAGACCATGCGATACTGTAAAATACTTATATTATAGTTGATATACTCTTTAAAACAACCTGTGGAGGTAGGCCTTGTGCCGAACCAAACTTGTGTGTCTTCTTCTCTATTTGTATTTTTTGTGTCCTCTCTCTATTTACTATTATGAATGTACGTATGGGCATCGTACCGATGCCCCGAACTGCCATCATGGGTTTCTAATCTACGGGAAGATTTTAGGCATTAACAGTTGGTGCCGTCTGTGCGATTGATTTATTCTCTACATGAGAAGTGAGAGGATGATGATTTTCCAGCTTAAGAAATCATCTCCGAATGAGGAGATAAAATTCCTCTAAGATAAGTGTTTTCAACTTTCCATTTCTTATTTTTATTAATTCTGTTGCCGGAAGAATAAAATAGGCGAGAACCTAGTACCCGGATGTGTACTGTGCACAGTGCACCCAACTGAGAGGTGAGAACTCAGTACCCAGGTGTGCACGTAGAGCACGTCCCGACAATCCATGGTATGCACAGTGCCATGCATAGTGCGTGATGGGTGCACGTCGCCGTGCACCGAAGAGGCTCACGACGACCACCTAATGAGGATGTCGGTAGCCACCACGTGGATCGCCGGAGACTTCTGTTTTGACTATGCATGGCAAGCACAATGCCATGCACAGTGTGTAATGGGTGCACGTTGTCGTGCACCTAGGAGACTCTCAGTGGCCAACCGTGAGCCTAGTGAGGATGCTAGTAGCCACCACATGGACCATCGATGATTTCTATCCTCGCCGAACTAGTCTCCGACCATGGGGTTGTGCATCGTTTGTGCAATGGGTGCACGTTGTAGTGCACCCAGGAGGCTCACGGTGGCCAATGGTGAGCCTAGTGAGGATGTTGATGGCCACCACATGGACCGCCGTCGATTTTTGTCCCCGCTGAGCTAGTCTTTAACCATGGGGGTCGTGCACAGTGCTTATAGCGGGTGCATGCTGCTGTGCACCCAGAGGGCTCGCGGTGGCTAGCCGAGAGCCCAGTGAGGGTGCAGGTGGTCACTACTGGAGTCCCCCCCCCCCCCCCCGGTGTTTTAGTCACCGGCAAGGTGGTCCTCGATAATAGAAAGTGCTAGTGGGACTTTCCCTACCGAACACGTGGCAGTAGACAACATTCTGGCCACCACAAGAAGTTGCTCGCCAGGGACCGTTCCACAGCCACCCATGGCTGACATCACCTTGCTCGACCAGGGACCGTTCCTTGGCCACCCATGGTGAGCATCAACTTGCTCGGCCAAAGCTTGCCCAACTAGGGCTTGCTCGACCATTAGTTGCTCGACTAGAGCTTACTCGGCCATATAAAGTTGCTCAACAATAACCCTTCCTCGCCCAACTTGTCACTTCTTGTGGCTGGCAACCACCTAAGTTACATGGCATGTTGCATGGGCCATGCAACATGCTCTGACTGACCACGAATTTCTTGCTAGCATGCAGATAGGCCGAGCTCCATTTTCATGGAGGGCAATAGGTAGTATCTGACCACCCTCATGGTGAGCTACATCTCACCACCCTCTCGCTACTACCTAGCTTAACACGCACGTAAAGCTGCTCAAACTGCGGCAACCAAACACGACAATAACTCTCCTCGCCACAATAGCTTCCTCGCCCAATGAATATTGCTTGCCCACAATAGGTTGCTTACGATAGTAAGGTTTCTCGCTTGGGTATACAACCCATGCAAAGCACGATTAGAATAGACGGCTCAGTATCACAGGCACCCCAGATCTTCATCATTGCCAAAGCATGGCTACTCTCAAGCCTTACTTGTGTACCTCAAGCCTTCACCACACTAGTGAAATGACTCAGGTTTGAGAATCTCAAACTTGTAATTTGGATTATCTACACTAACGTGACTAACCTATTTGATATTTCATACGGTCGAGATCCGTCACCCGTCACCGTTGGGTGGTCGAGATTAGTCTCCCGCCATAGCTGTATGGTCAAGCCATCTCTAGCAACGACAATAAAGTATATGCTCCACACTCGCATTGGCAAACAACGGAGGGAACACATCTACTATGTGCCCAATCTTTCCTCGCCTCAACGCGATCGAGCACATCTCCCGCCAAATTAGCTAAGTTGATGCTCTGCGCTCGTATCGGTGAACAACAGAGGGAACACCTCTCCTAAGTGTCCTATCTCTCCTCGCCTCAACGCAATTGAACACATCTCTCGCCAAAGCAGCTAAGTCGAAGCTCTGCGCTCGCATCGGCGAACAACGGAGGGAACACCTTTCCCAAGTGTCCCATCTCTCCTCGCATCAACGCGGTCATGCACATGTCTCGTCAAAGCATCTAAGTTGATGCTTCGCTCTCTCACCTAGCGAACAAAGGAGGGAACACCTCTCCTAAGTATCCCATCTCTTCTTGCCACCTAGCGTGGTTGAGGCCATCTCCCTTCTGATTATCTAAGTCAACATTCTGCGCTCGCACCCGGCGAACAAAGGAGGGAACACCTCTCCTAAGTGTCTCATATCTCCTCGCCACATAGCATGGTAAAGTCCATCTCCCGCCTAGTTATCTAAGCCAATACTCGGCGCTCGCACCTGGCGATCAAAAGAGGGAACACCTCTCCGAAGTGTCCCATCTCTCCTCGCCTCAACGAGATTGAATAATCTCCCGCCTAGCAACTCCTCCTACAAATGCCGAGTGATGACGCTCATGCCACAACCGTCGCTAGTGGGTTACCTCTAGGAACGAGCTTTTGAGCTCCACAACCGCCTCACGCAGGTTACCTTGGGGAACGAGTCGACTGGCTCGACAACTGGTTGAGATGGGCACAGAGGGTCGATGAGCTCCCTGCTCATCTAGTAACAAACTCTAACATCAATACCAAAATGGAAACACCAAGAGAAAATCACATCAAGGGGCAAAACAAATCCACTAGCACCAAACAATAGCAAAAACAATCATGGAAATACACACTCTTTGCTAACAAATGGTCACATGCAACCATCTGAGCGTTTGCTTATTAGGCAAACGTTCGTTCAAACGGACTTCCCAGGGGCTCCTTCTCAAAGGCCCTTACTACAAATTTTGCAGGTCTTCTCGAGCTCAGCGCTCGCCACTAGCGTAGTCGAGTCCATCTCTTACCTAGCCCTCCAAACCGAGTTCCGCGTTCGCTAGTAGCGCAATCGAGTCCATCTCCCGTCTAGCTTTCCAAGTCAAACTCCACCTCGCCCCTAGAACGTTCAAGTCCATCTCCCTCCTAACTCTCCAAGCCGATCTTAGTGCGGTTGAGTCCTTCTCCCACCTAGCTTTCCAAGCAGAGCGTCGCGCTCACCACTAGCGCAGTTGAGTTTGTCTCCCACCAAGCTCTCCAAGCCGAGCTTTCTGCTCGCTACTAGGGTGGTCGAGTCCGTCACCCACCTAGCTCTGCGCTCGCACCTAGCTTCGAGATCTTTATTGCTTAACACAAACAAACAAAAAACTAGGGATCTGCTCCTAGACTTTATTTTGCTATAGGTTTCCACAGGATATCTCTTCCATGACTTGTTTTGAAGATTCTCAAGGCCTTATTATTGAGCAAATGGGCCTTAAGAAACGTCGCCACATTGGAGGTAAAGTTGCCATTAGGAAGCTAGAGAGGAAAAAAAGGGAAGGGATAAGGCCAAGCAAAGCAACAAAGGAAGAAAGGCACATCAGAAACAAAAATGAGGATGAAGTGAGATAAATTCGAATTTTTGACCAATAACTGACATAGCTTCAATAAATATGGGATCTGAGATCTGAAAAAAAGAGACTTCGGGGCGACTACTACTGAAAGACAAGGAGATAGATCTTCTTCAATCTCATGACAAGAGATACCATTTTCTTTTTTCTAGGTCAAAAGGGTCACCATTTGTACAGTGAGGTACAAGAGACCGTGAGAGATTGTAAAATAATCACATTATAGTGGATTTGCTCTCCAACCAACCCGTGGACATAGGCCTTGTGTTGAACCACCTAAATCTTTGTATCTCCTTATTTATTTACATTTTGTATCCTATTTACTGTTATGAATGTATGTACGGGCACCATACCGAAGTCCCAAACCGCCATCATGGGCTTCCGGTCTACGGGGATATTTTAGGCATTAACAAAAGCCTTACAACATGCATCTTCACCTAATCAACATGTGATTTGTAATTCTATCATATGTTGGTTAAGTGGAGGTGTGTGGTGCAAGGTTGATGCCGAACAGAATAGAGATTATTCTGCAGGCTAGTTACAAGAGATTTGCCCAAAATACAGAGCAAACTCTGAATAATATTGATTAATAGTAAAATTTAAAATTATTTTATGAAGGTCACAAGCCAGACTTAAATAGTGCAAAATTTGAAATTATGAAGTTTTTTACAAAAATAAAAAAATCGGGCTTGTTTGTTTTCAAGACTAAAACTCAAAATTTTGAAAATCTCTCATCTCATCATTACAACTTTTCCTAATTCCTAAACAAAATAAAATAAACAATTCAACTTTTTCAAATCTCAAAACAAAAATAATATTAAAAAATATATTATAATAATATTTTATTCAACTTTTTAATTTTAATCTCCACTCCACTCATCTCATCTTATCTCTAAAAACAAATGATGCCTTTATTGTATGAGAAATAAATATATAAATAAACAAGAATCCTACCAAAAATTTGGTCAAAATCAAAATCAGAATCACTTCCAAATTTGAAATCAAATATTTACTAGCAAGATAAGAATGACATAAAGATATGATTTGGGAGAAAATAACTAATATCATAAATAAATTTGATTTGAGGGAAAATAATCGATATTATCATGAAGTGATTTAGGGAAAAATAATTGATACCCCATATCAATTTGGGTTTGCACCAAAGGTTTCCTTGTAAAATTACTCATAGGGAAAATAGGTAAAGAGAAATGATATTGTAGTTTTAGGGTGTGTAAATCTCACGTATTTTCTTTGAAAAAAATATGTAAATATGAGATCTATATAAAAAAATTAATTTTTTTTTTTTATAATAGATCCCGCTTTTTTTTAAAGAGGTTACACAGATCCTGATTTTATTACTCCTACCATGAATAAGGTTTTTAAAAGTGTTCAGGTGTCAAGACTCAAGACTTCTTTAGGGCTTGTTTGGAAAAAGTTTTCATCCCAAAATTCTCATCGTATTTCATCATATTTCATTCTCAAACATCACTCAAATACAAATATTTTCAAACTAATTATTACAATTTTTCCAAATTTTCAAACAAAAAATAAAAAATAATTTAACATTTTCAAAACTCAAAACAAAAGTAATATTAAAAATCTATATTATAACAATATTTTAATTTTAATATTTTTTTATTCAATTTTTTCTCTCTCATTTCTCAAAACTACATAAAACTCAAATTATTCCATTACTATTCACAAACTATCTTATTACTATTAACAAAATTCTCATTTCATCTTATTCTCCAATAAAAAAATTTTCATTTCGGCCGAAACTCAAATCTAACTAAGTACGTACCATGAAGGTATGTTTACCAACCCAAGCCCACTCATTTTTTAGGCTCAAACTCAAAGTAATAATCCAGCCTACCTGAGAAGGAATGTGATACGAGGGGAAGAGGAAAAATTTTGTAGGCACTGCGATCTCCACCGCCAGCCACCACCACAATCTTGGTTCGCCGCCCAACCACCACAAGACGTCGCAACCCCAGCGCTGGTAAGCCTCTTTCCGCCTCTTTCTTCTCTGCCCCGTTCTCCTCTCTCTCAACCTTGCATAAGCACAAGGGATTAACATATTTGTAAAACAAAATGCACAGAGAGGGATTGTGTAAGAATCTAATAGCAAATGGAATTCTGTCCAACTTGTGGAAACATGCTGCAGTATGAGTTACCTCATATGGGCCGCCCTTCTCGATTCTTCTGCCCGACATGTCCCTATGTGTGCCACATAGAGACCAAGGTGTGGTCCGTTGAATAAGCTATTTTTGTTGACTGATTGATATGCAAAGATCTCTTGTGCTACTTTTGAGCGTTATGCATATAATCACTATATGACTTTGTGTGCAATGTGTGGTTTCATAATTGCAGGTTAAGATAAAGAAAAAGCAACGTCTGGTTAAGAAAGAATTAGAACCCGTCATCACCGAAGATGACATGAAGAATGCGTCTCATACTGACGGTGCGCTTCATGCCAACGTTCTGTTGGGTGGATTAGTTTTTCCTTTTCTTTCAGTCTTTTTAGTTCTGGGTAATGAACTAATTGTCAGCAAATTAAGAATTCGTGGGGAAAATCGGTGAAAAGTGGGCAGAAGTTTCTTTCAATAAGCTAATTACTTATCAATTAAAATTCCACTGTAATGGAGATAGAATGTGATATGAGGGGAAGAGGAAAACTCTGAGGGAGTAACAATTCATGTTTGAATCTATACATAATTATTAGTTCCTTTTTCCGCTTGATGTCTGGTAATGATACCCTGTAAATGGCTATAATTATCTTGTTTTATCTGTTAAAGCATCTACCTAATTCAAATTAAAATAATAATAATAATAATGCAGTCAATATTGATTGTACTGGTATGCCAATTTGTCTGATCAAACATCAATAAATTCCCAACGGTTCCCTTTTTAGTTGGTGAACTGGTTCTGTTTGCCTCATAGAATTGGAGATAGCTTCTACTTCTTCTTCTTCTTCTTCTTTTTTCAATCATTTGGTTCTGCCTCGTTCTGGTTATAATTCTTGCTGCTGCTGTTAAATTTGTTACTTCTGTGTGGGAGTTATGTCCAGCAATCTGGTGCTGAATTATTGCATGTGTCATAGGTGTCATAGGCTGAACTGTTAAACTTTTCATTCTGCTACATTCTTTTTTACTTCATTGTTTGATTTTATTGATTATACTGCTTATTTTTCATGCTTTCTTGAGAAAAGCTTTTTTCCCCTTTTTCTGTGGGGAGGGGTTGAGGCCTTAGACTTTTATTTTTATTGGCACCAGGTGTCTGGGAACAAAGTCATGACTAATCCCAGTGGGGGTGCACATGCCTTTGGTAAGGATTTTCCCGCAAGTGCACCTCAGGTAATTCAAGGGAAAGTCCCCCCCTAATCTGATGGCCCCTAGAAATTGTTTGTAGCCAAGAGGATTCGAACCTTAGACTTGGAGGGAGCATACCACCAAGACCTAAACCCTTACCACTTGGGCCAACCCCTAGGGCTTGACTGTGGCCTTAGATGCTGAACCAACTAGACCACCCATTTTTGTAGGATGCTTCTTATATTTGCATGAAAGGTGAAGACATGCTACTTAGACCACTCATAACCCTGTATGCTTCTAGATGTGGGATTGTATAGGATTTATCAGTCAAATGAGTGCCTACCCTTTTGGGTATTGTTGTTACTCACTGAAAATTCGGGAAACTTGATGAATAAACGCTCTGCTACTGTTGTGTGTCTATAGGATTCAACGGCCTGTATGCCTTCTGCCCCTAACTTTAAACTCGTTTGGAGAATGAATTGGGCCAATGTTGATGATCCATAAGTTTATTCAAATCTTGATAAATTTAGTAGTTGGATGTATAGCTTTTGTTGGTAAAGCAACAAGGTGGTGAACATTAATAACTATAGCAGGTAGTTTTCATGCTTCAAAACATTGATTTTTTTTCTACACTCTATTCCACCAAATGAAAGAAATTTTAATTGACCTGTTGGTTTGTGTCCGACGTTGTCATCTCTTTTGTATGTGAGTTGTTTGCTGATGGTTTGGATCCCATTTATTGAGATTGATGAGTGGCAAGAAGATATTGGTTAGATTTACCAATGAGTGTCTGGTGGAGACAATGAGTTGAAGTCTGTTGGGATGGTTTGCCTTGGGGCCGCAAAACCAACCACTCTTTCATCTTCTGTACAGATTGATTTGAATATGTTCTGTGGACTGGAGGATTCCCAGAAAGAACAGAGGCAACAGTTTTGAAATATAGGATTATAATTGATATGGATATCAGCCCCTGCTCCTTAGGCTCAGGTGGTGAATGAGTGGAATGGGATTGTGATGGGAGTTATTGATGGTCAAAGAACTGATAAAAGAAAGGGATACACAATCCGCTTAAAGTAGCAGGGGCAAAGGTTTTGTTGCATTGGCCAGTTGTATTAGGTTAAGTTGAGCTTGATAAAGTTAAGACCTTTCCCCACTCATGGGTATTGGAGAATTCTGTTGCTGTCAAATATCCTTAGAGTTATTGATCTTCACTGACTTCTTAGTTTATCTATAACGCCCCAATAGAAGGCTTAAACTATATGGCTTATACTCCAAAAGGACTAGTCAATGACACAATTGGAGCCCCATTAGAACCTTATAAAGAGCAAAAACTTCTCCTTACCAAGCAATGTGAGATCTTATACACTACCTACACTTATCCTTATCATGGGGTATCACAATCTCCCCCTTTTAAATTCCCGACGTCCTCGTCGGGCCCATCCGTCGTAGGTGGCACGGCTCAAGTCCCACATTTCTGGTTGGGATAGGTTCTGATACCATTTGTAACACCCCAATAGAAGGCCCAAACCACATGACCTATACTCCAAAATGACTAGTCAATGACATAATTAGAGCCTCATTGGAACTTTATAAAGAGCAAGAACTTCTCATTCCCAAGTAATGTGAGATCTCATACACTACTTACCCTTATCTTTATCATTTGGGATATCAGTCTTATTTGGTGCTCAAAGCATGAAGGTGAAGCATGAATCATTATCTTATTTGCTAAGCTTTAAATTTCCTGCTTGATGCTTTTCTAAATGCTGTTTCCTTTTTTTTTTTTTTTTGTTAAGTAATCAATGCTGTTTCCTTACAAAGATGTTTTCTTTACATATTTAATATTTTTTTTTTATAAGTAATCAATGCTGTTTCCTTACAAAGATGTTTTCTTTACATATTTAATATTTTCAAGAGAAAAGGGCTAATACTGCAATTTTGGCTACTTGGTCTTGTTTTTCATCCGCCATTCTTTTTAACCTGCCTCTTCTTTTTCACCTAATTAATTTTTTCCTTATTATGCAGCAACATGCCCAAGATGTGGTCATGGAAGGGCTGCTTACGTACAATTTCAGACCAGATCAGCTGATGAGCCAGCAACCACATTTTATACATGCTTGAATGAGACTTGCAGAACCAAATGGAGGGACGATTAGAATGCCCATACTTCATTTGTTCCTTCTACGCTGTATAATGAGATCTTTGCTCATTTGTGGTTAAATTAATTCTCAAGCTCTCTAAATTCATGTATTTTCCTTTTTCAAAATACAATAAGGTGTCGTTTGGATAGGGAATTGAGATGAGATGAAAGTTAAAAATTAAATAAAATAATGTTAGAATATTATTTTTTAATATTATTATTGTTTTGGTATTTGAAAAAGTTGAATTTTTTATTATATTTTGTATGGAAATTTAAAAAATTTGTAATGATAAGATAATATGAAATACTTTCACTATCCAAACTGGTCTAAATCAATTATTGTTGAGCTTTATATAAATATATATATATATATATATATATATATATATATATATTTTTTTTTTAACTTTTCGAACGGTTACCCAACTTTATAGTAGTTTTCAAAACTTCCAAGTTTGTGTGGTAAATTTCTTTATCCTTTCCTCTACTTTTCTTTATTAAATTCCTCTATAATTTTAAATTTCGTACGATAACATTATGTCTCTTGATGTTAGTCTTAAATTAATTTTCAATTTTGCATAATAACATCAATTAATTATAAATAGTCGATATTAGTATTTGAACCACTTTTCTGTTGGCAAAGACAAATGGTGTCCCTTGTGCATGGAAGATAAAAGCAACCAATAAAAAACATGAAAGAAATAGGAGAGAATTGGCACTTTTGAAGTTGGGTTTACATCTTGTGCAAAAATCAATTGACGAACTTCTACTAAAAACTACAAAGTGAACTAAGAGGATCACTTTATTATTCATTAATGACCATTTATTTGACATAATTAGTAGTTTTCCCTGAATATACAATAGTGATTTTTTTAGAACTTTCGAATTCATTCTTCTGCATCACCATCACCTCCTCCATGAGGATGATCCAATGGAGTCGTTGCAACACCACAAACAATGAGGGCGGCTTCGTGGCTTTGTCCAGCTTTTCTAAGCTTATGTACACCATAGTTAAGATTGGAAACTCTACCAATACTAGTTCAGCATATGGAATATTTTTCAACATCTGAAGGTGGTTGTACAAGCCTAAGAGAGAGTGTAGGGGGTGCTAGTCCGGTTCTAATAATGATATACACATAATTTTTTTTTAAAATTAACCACTATGCTTACTAAGTGGGGTGGGTGAGATACAGAAATTTTAACTAGATAGGCAGGGGATAGGTGTGGTACCCTACTCACCCGGTAAAAACCACCTTGCCAAGTTATTAGTGTGAAAAAAGTAATGCATTCACAAAAAAATAATAATCTACCCATCTGCCTGTTTACAACCCCTCATATCCTATGTGGCAAACCGGGTTCACTAACAAGTGAACTGGTTCTGCCCTAACCCCTCATCTCCCCCACGAAACCCTCCCCTTCATCTCCCCTCTTAGTATCTTGCGAATAGAAAATTTGATGAAAATAAACAAAGTGAAACTCAAACCAACCTAAAACTGAGATCGAGGAGAGAGAGAGAGAGCTTGAGAAGAAAAAGGACTTGGTGAGAGAGAGCTCTTGATGAGAGAGAGAGAGGGGGTGGGGGTGAGAGAGAACTTGAGAAGAGAGAGCTTGATGAGAGAGAGGGATTGAGGAGAGAGAGAGAGAAAAGTCGGAGAGAGAGGTTGTTGTTTGACATTAAAAAAAAAAAGCCACATCAGGTGTGAGGTGTGGGGTGAATAGTGACTGATGTATAGCATATCTCATTCACTAATGATATATTCACATAATGCAAATCTCGTATACCATCTTGTGTCTTAGTCAAATATCATGTAAAAAAGACCCTCATCTCTTCATTTCTCTTATCTTCCTACCTCTTAGCCACATCTCTCTTCTCTCATTTTTACCTCCTCTCTTATTCTCCTTATTTATTTTGCTCTCTTCTCGGTCTCTCTCATCTCATAAATGTTGTTGCGCACAAACTATGAAGGCATCTCAAAGCAAAATAGATGTGAGGATCGCGCCAGCACAAAGGGACAAATCACATTACGAGGACAAGTAGAAGGCAAAGAAGAGAGTCTTTCCTTCAAAAGGAGGAAGACGAGGTAACATTGGCCTGCAGAGTGCAACTAGTCCAAATAGGGCTAGCAGCACTATGTGGAAGGCCGGGCTGACACACCTTAGCATAGGGTGAAGGAAAGGATTTGTCACCCATAATTGGTCAAGTAAGAAGAGGCACCAACCATATGAAGTCAATAAAAGATGGTGTAGAGGGCGAGTTATGAGCCTAAGACAAGCAATGATCAAGGACAAAACTCATACAGACGTAAGGGCTTTCTGAGATAACACGAAAATGCTCAAAAGGCAGCAGTGTCGTACACAGAAATCCATACTCCACTTGAAAGGTCACAGTTGAAGTGAGTCTACAGAAAAAAAAAATTAAGACTCTATAGGTCATCTCATGTGAACCCAGAGGTATGGTCCAGCGCCATGTGAGAGACTTTTATTTTGGGAGGGACTATGGATTGGACGCAAGGCAAGCCACAAGAATGTGCGTGCTGTGTCCTGTTAATTCTTTGTCATCCTGTAGATGGACGGTTGAGACTAAAAGGGTTGTTATTCAAACATGCCCGGAGTCAAAACTACATCAGAAGGACACCTGATGGTTCGACTCTGTAAAAGGAATTGGACCAGACAAAATCTCATTTTTGAGATTGTAAGTATTTGAGCTTCTTTGGAGTCGGAGTCTTCAAAGAAAGCAAGTGACTTCAAAGGGAGCAACAAGAGGAGCAACGTCAGCTTCGCCGTAGTATTTTAAATATTGTTAAGGTAGGTTAGCTTCTAAGACAGTATTGAGAATGTGAGGTAAATGTTGTGGTTATGATGTGAGATTTAGTCTTGCATATTTTGTAACTTTCTCCTTTATTTTCATGAAAATAATATATATTTTTATTATGTAAATGGATTATCTTTACACTATAATTTTGAGATGCTGAGTTTGAATAGTTCGGGTTGATGATGTTGTGGATTTTTGGGTGCGTGAGTCTCACCTTGTGTTAATCATCATGGACGGGTAAAAGAGTCTCCACACCATTCCTATGACACGTTGCCACGAGTTTCATTCAGGGAGTAAGGGTTATCGTGATGATCGGGGTGAAACACTTTTATATTGGCCTCACTTGATAGACGGGTCGAGAGATTCCCCGGGCGTATCATGTGTGGTGTCTTCGAATAGGTTGACCCTATAGAAAGTGTCCCCGGGTCGATCATATATACCTTATGTGTGTTGGATGATTTGAAATAGACAAATTAGCTTCCACGTTGGTAGGGTAGGATTGAGTCCCCGAGTTGAATGATGAAGTGATTCTGTGGGATTTGATATGATGATATATAATGAGTTTTATGTGCTTAAGAAGAGAGTGGTTCCTCGCCTTGGTGATAAATATGTATTCTGGAGATTTGCGTAGAGGGTAATTTCTTAGAAGGTGATTGCTCGTGATGCTTATATACTTGTGTTTTATTCTAAGGATGGTTCCTAGCCTTAACTATGAATGCATGTGTTTTTCCCTAGAGGGTATTCCCTGCCACTCATAAATATGTGTTCATAGATCATTGCATACCTATTCTCGATCTAAATTTGCAATAGTGCTGACTGATTAGTACCCTTGGCACCACAGATCCCCTCGCCAAATCCTTTACCAAGGAATGGGATGCCACAACTCGCATTATCTGAAATTTGGAATCAAAGACTTGATCCGATTAGAAAAAAGACCAAATCTTATCTTTGATGCTATGAGTAGATCATACTTAATTTGCTAAGAATTGACTATCAGATCAAATATCTATGATTAGATCATATATGCTTGGGAATTTGATCTCATCTCATTAGATAATGTTAGTTCATCTGACTTGAAATAAATCAGATCTCGATTGGAGTTTGATTGTTTGGATATGGTTGCAGGATATTGAATCTTATTTTGGGCAAGATTTTAGGCAATGGGTTGGGCAATTTACTGCCCCTTCAGCGGGTAAGGGAGGCAAGAGGAGGGGGAATTTGCCACCCCACCCAGGTAGGGGAGGGGTGGGGAAGGTGGCTATAAATAGGCCTATGCATTTGGGTTGGTTATTTTTTGTCCGTTCGATTTGGAATTTGAAAAATTGGATTCATTCGGACGGATATTTAGATTAAAAACTTTTTGCTATTCATTATTTCACAATTACGAAAAAATATTTTCATATTTTATGAAAAATGCTTTTACATTTTACGAAAAAAAGTTTTGTGGGGCGTGAATATAAATAATAACTGATGCATAAAATTTCTCATTTAGATTTGATAGTTACTCTTATTTGAATGTGTATACCCTTATGTATATTCAGATTTAGAATTAATATCCGATATCCGTAACTAATATATTTATTATATTGGTTTGAATAGTAAGATGAGATGAGATAGTTTTAGATGAAAGTTAAAAGTAGAATAAAATATTATTTTTTAATATTATTATTATTTTGAAATTTGAAAAAGTTGAATTATTTATTATATTTTATATAAAAATTTAAAAAAATTATAATAATAAAATGAGATGAATGTTTTATAAAATAAATAAATAATAATAATATAAGGCTGGAGAAACTGTTGTCAGTTAAAAAAAGTTGGGTAGATCCATCCATCGATCATTTCTTCACTCAGTCCCGCTATGCTGTGTCTTTGTTGTCTTCTCTTTCTTCCTCATTTCTCACTACTCACTCATTGACTCAACGCAGAGAAGAGAAAAACTCTCCAATTTTCCCACACTTTCTTTATAACAAAAACTTGATGGAGATGGAGACCCCTTCAGACAAACGATTCTCGACGACCAAACAGAGGCCGAATCGGAGGAAGGCTGACCTTGCCGCGGTGCTCAGGAAATCCTGGTACCGTTTGAGGCTGTCGGTCAGACACCCCGATAGGGTTCCCACCTGGGATGCCATCGTGCTTACGGCCGCCAGTCCTCAGCAAGCCCAACTCTACGATTGGCAGCTCAGCCGCGCCAAGCGCATGGGCCGTATTTCCGCTTCCACCATCACTCTCGCCGTGCCAGACCCGGATGGCCAGCGGATCGGCTCCGGAGCGGCCACTCTCCACGCCATTCATGCGCTTGCTGCGCATTACCACAAACTCGGCCTCCATCTTGACCTGGAGGTAGTTCACTTCAAATTTATAGTATAGTTCATTTTGTGGCTCCCATTGATCTGATTTTGTTCTTATAACTTGTTTAATATTGAAATGCCCCAAGAAACACTTAAATTTCATTTTCTCTCCATTTTTTCAGTTTTTCTTTGGGGGCCCATTTGATGTTGTTTTGTAAAGGTGCGCGCCTATGAATGCTCAGTGGAGATTGTATTGCTTCATTTTCATAATGTGTGTTTATTTTTTAATTTAGCTCACATTCATTTATCTTAAACTTCCGGAAGTGGTTGTGTAAAAGAAATAAAAATCAGGAGCTAGTAACATAAGCGTGGACCGCGTGGTGAGAAAAAGGAACTGTGAAATAGTGGTAGTTCATAATATCATATAGCTGTCAATACTCCACAATAATTTATGGATTTCATCCATTCTAGGTGATAAAATTATTAATCAAAATGCTGAAGTAATTTTTATGGTGATTTTTGAGGAAGAAGCAATGGTGCTTAAGGGCCCATTTGGACTTAGAATATCTCAGTATATCTGTGAATAGTAGTGAAATGGTTTGAGTTAATATATTTTTATTGGATTTTGGAAAATGAGAGAAAAAGTTAAATACAAATATTATAAAGTTAAAAAATTGTTTGAATATAATTTTTTAGTATTATTTTTATTTTGAAATTTGAAAAAGTAGTATTATTGTTTTATGTGTTTTGTTTGGGAGTTTGAGAAAGTTGTATTGATTAGATGAAAAAGTTGAAGATTTGAAATTGAAAAGTGTTTTGTCTTTGAGTGATGTTTGGAAAAGTAATATTTGAGAATACTTAAGTTGTGTTGCCAAATGGACCCTAAATGTGTAAGCGTGTGATGTTTATCTTATGTTTTCCGTGTTGGGAATTAAAGGAAATCTATTTTTTTTCTGGTTCTCTTTTGTGCTGTTGTATTACATAAGAATCTAAAATTTTCTTTTGGGTATGTGGAAGGGAATGGGAAATGAAAAACATAGGAATCTTGGTTGCCATTTTGGTAATTTTTTTCAGCTGCTGGCTTTGATAGGATGCTTATGATCAGCAGGTGGCAACCGCAGACAATAACAGTACAAACAACGCCGCCTCTCATATGCCAATGGTTAGCTTCTTGGCCAAAAGGCATATACTATTGCTTCATGCTGGAGGTGACTCTAAAAGGGTACCATGGGCAAATCCTATGGGAAAAGTTTTCCTGCCGCTTCCATATATGGGAGCAGATGACCCTGATGGGCCAGTTCCGCTGCTTTTTGAGCATGTACTTGCCATTGCTTCGTGTGCAAGACAAGCCTTTAAAAATGAAGGTTATTTGTTCTGTCTATGACATCTGAGTCAAACTTGGTGTTATTGTTTCCACAAACTCCATTACTTAAGCCTGACTCTCCTACGCATACAAACCTTAACAATATATGTTATGTTCATGTGCATGTATATGATCAAGAATACAAACATATTATTGAATAGTTTTGTCAGTATTAGTTTCATATTAATGATTAATCATAACATTTGATGTTATTATTAGTCTCATCTTTGCTAAGCTGATTGAATGTGCATGTTACGTATCCAAAAAGTACATTGTTTACATGCTCGGAGTGTTATTTGCTTTAAAAAAATAGCATCTTTTATAGTGCCGTTGAAATTTACTTACAGTATATTTATAAAATTTTATATTTGCAGGTGGATTATTTATTATGACGGGAGATGTTCTTCCTTGTTTTGATGCCTCAACCATGATACTTCCAGAGGACGCATCCTGCATCATAACTGTTCCAATCACTCTAGATATTGCTTCTAACCATGGTGTTATTGTGGCATCTCAAAGTGAAATCATGGCTAAAAGTTATTCAGTCAGTTTAGTTGATAATCTTTTACAAAAACCCAGCATAGAGGAGCTTGTCAAGAACAACGCAATCCTAGATGATGGTAGAACACTACTTGACACTGGCATAATAGCTGCTAGAGGTCAAGCGTGGGTGGAGCTTGTTAAGCTTTCATGTTCCTGTGAACCACTGATTTTGGAGCTTCTTAAGAGCAGAAAAGAGGCAAGCACTGATGTTTTATCCATCAAATATTTTATACTTTTACCTGGAAGAAAAGAAATAAATTTCCCTTGTATTGTTTGTATCTTCTCAGGGAAAAGGAAAAACATAAGATAAAAGGAAATGCTGGCTTAAGTTTGCCTGTGATGTCTCTTTTTATGGACTACATTTAAGTGCTCACAGGATGCATGTCTATTCTTGTATGAGATCTATAGTGATGAGTTAAATTTAAGTGCAAAAAGTAAACCAGATGCCTCAATTCGTTGTTACCATACAGACTATAGTTGCAGATTTTCTAGTTGCAGTGAAAGAAAAAATGCCTATGGAAAATGGAACTCTGTTGTTTGAAATTGTTTAATGCTTTCTCTTGTTTGTGAAGTTCGTTTAATATCTGTTTCGATTATTTTGTCACATCTGTCTTCCTCTATGATGCCTGTTTTTGCATTTTTCATCGATTGTTATTGGCTTCTGTTATATTCTTTACAGTACTCTTTCTTTCCCTTAAAGATTCTGAGATATGTCTCAGACAACTAAATTTGAAGGCATTTAAGGTTTCTAACCACTGCTTTAGTTGGGGAGATTGATAGTGCCTGTGATTGCTCACAATGCTTCTTACTTTTGAAGTTAATTATCCTCATCGATCTAGACCAAAACCATCTAGCCAAATCTGTATTGTGTTGTCTACCTCCACTTTCCAAAAATTCATAATTGTTTGTTCCTTTCTCATTGTCATAGTTATCCATCTCTGTATCTATATATTAGTTGCACTTATTTTATACACAAAGTTTACTGCAAAAGCACAATTCTGTTTCGCCATTTTGTTTTCATTTTGTGGGGAAGGTCCCCATTTTTCTCCCCTCCTTTGGGTGGTTTTTCTAACATTATTGTACCTATATCTAGTCATCTCTTGGTCATCTATCATTCTCATTTCCTTTATTTTACTTTTCATCTTACAAAAGCTAAATTCTATTTTCTCAGTCTTGTTAACTTTGAAACTGGATGATTCTATCATCTCTTCAACTTTTCGGGATAATTTCTAACTTCTAATTGTAAAATCCTTTACTCAGTTTTGTAATACTTAGGTTCTGTAATTGCTTATAATTTGATGTAGTGTTGAATTTTTTACTCTAATATATATTCTTTATATTCTGCAGATGAGTTTATATGAAGATTTGGTGGCAGCATGGGTACCTGCAAAACATGAGTGGTTGCAACAGCGCCCTTTGGGTCAAGAACTGGTCAACGGATTGGGAAAGACTAAGATGTTTAGCTATTTTGCTTGTATGTTAAACATTGATGCAAGTTTCTAAATTTTAATAATGTTCTCACCATTGTCACCATTGATATGATAGCTATATTGATTTTGATATTTCTCTATTTGTTTCTGCAGTTGATTTGTTGTTCTTACATTTTGGAACCTCAAGTGAAGTTTTGGATCACCTAAGTGGGGCTAGTTCCAGACTTGTTGACCGAAGACACTTGTGTTCTATTCCAGCAACAACTGTATCTGACATAGCAGCATCTGCAGTTGTTCTTTCAAGCAAAATTGCACCTGGGGTGTCAGTTGGGGAAGATTCTCTTATATATGATTCATCCATTTTTAGTGGTGTACAAATTGGTTCCCAATGTATAGTTGTCGGTATCAATGTCCCAGGAGACAATGGGAAGACAGCTGAAGATTCATTTAGGTTCATGCTTCCTGATCGCCATTGCCTTTGGGAAGTTCCCCTGGTAGGATGCATTGAAAGAGTTATCGTGTATTGTGGTCTCCATGATAACCCAAAAAACTCACTTTCTAAGGATGGGACTTTTTGTGGGAGACCATGGAAGAAGGTTTTGCATGATCTAGGAATTCAGGAAACTGACCTGTGGAGCTCAACAGTTATGCAGGACAAATGCTTATGGAATGCAAACATATTTGCCATTCTTCCTTACTTTGAAATGCTTACATTGGCAACATGGTTGATGGGCTTGAGTGACCAAAAAACCAACTACCTGCTTCCCTTATGGAAAAATGCACATCGTGTCAGTTTGGAGGAGTTGCATCGATCAATCGACTTTACAAAATTGTGTATAGGCTCTAGTAATCATCAAGCCGATCTTGCAGCTGGAATTGCTAAAGCATGCATTAATTATGGCATGCTTGGACGTAACTTATCTCAATTGTGTGAAGAGATTCTTCAAAATGATGTTTCAGGGGTTGACATGTGCAAGGACTTTCTGGATCTGTGTCCCAAACTTCAGGAGCAGAATTCTAAGATTCTTCCTAAGAGTCGGGCATACCAGGTGCATGTTGATCTGCTCCGAGCATGCAATGATGAAGCCAAAGCATGTGAGTTGGAGCATAAGGTATGGGCTGCAGTTGCAGATGAAACGGCTTCAGCAGTAAAATATGGTTTTAAAGGTAGAAGTAAATATCCATGTCATAGATAATATGAAATTATACCAAAGGATAGGTAATGCGGATGAACTGTTAATAACAAAAGTGAGCAATATTAGTACATTACTGAATAATAAATAAGCTATGATAAAAGTTGTGTTTACTTCCTCAATAGTATTTATTTCATTCCGTTAAGATACTAGTATATTTGTACTTTTGATATTTAATTACCTGTCAAGAGAGGTTTATTATTAGAAGAGAAATGATATTGTAGTCGTGGAGTGTGCAATTACTGTGCAATCCCTTTGAAAAACTAATTTTTTAATAGTAGACCCCACTCTTTTTCAAAAAGATTTCCCGGTGCTTGCGCACTCCACGACTGTATCTAGCATTACTCATATACACTCTTAATTCTTTTACCCAGTGAATTACATATCTTACTTTGTGATCTACAGAATATCTCTTGGAGTCCCCTAGCAAGATGTCTGCTTCAACTTATCAGAACAAGTTTGATGGCTGTGTTGATCGATTCTTCCACCCTAGAAGTGTAAAAGTTGAATTACCTGTTCGTGTAGATTTTGTTGGGGGTTGGAGTGATACCCCTCCATGGAGCTTAGAACGTGCTGGTTGTGTTCTGAATATGGCAATAAATCTGGAAGGTTCTCTTCCTATTGGCACTATCATAGAGACAACAAAAACAGCTGGAGTATTGATTAGTGATGATGCTGGAAACCAGTTACATATTGAAGATGTTACCTCTATTGCAACTCCATTTGACAGCAACGATCCATTTCGGCTCGTCAAATCTGCATTGCTTGTGACTGGAATTGTTCATGATAACAGCCTTGAGTCTATTGGTTTGCTAATCAGGACATGGGCCAATGTCCCTCGTGGAAGTGGCTTGGGTACTTCTAGCATCTTAGCTGCCGCTGTTGTGAAAGGGCTTCTCCAGATAACTAAAGGAGATGAAAATAATGAAAATGTTGCCAGACTTGTTTTGGTATTAGAGCAGCTAATGGGAACAGGAGGTGGCTGGCAAGATCAAATTGGAGGTCTATACCCTGGAATAAAATTTACAGCAAGTTTTCCTGGAATTCCATTGCGGCTTCAAGTCATCCCCCTCCTAGCTTCTCCTCAGTTGATTCTAGAGTTGCAGCAACGCTTGCTTGTGATATTTACTGGCCAAGTAAGTATTCTCCATTTAAATCTAATTTCCACAAAATATGACTTTCAAAGGAGCTTTTTGTATAAACCTTTTTTTTTTTGTTTTTTTTTTTTATAAGTAAAAGAGATTTGTAAGGAGTTTTTTTTATACAGTTTTTTTGTATAAACTGTATTTTTCAACTGGAACCCTGCTTTTTATATGCTCAGTTAAGTACTATATGTCAAGAGTGGCTTAGTCTTCATGCACTTGACTATAAATAGATGGATCTAACATTATAAGATTCTAAAATCCACCCATCAAGTGCTCTTGTTCTGCCTTTCCACTATAGTTAGATGTTGGATTGACCCCTCAATGTCAAAACAAAGACAAAAGAGAGTTCGGGAAATTCTTGATGTCCCCATCCGGGAAATATCCCCTTTAAATAGAATCCTATGAAGGAAATTACACCAATCTAGGTCCCAATCATGAATCAAGAATATCCATTAGGATCTCTTTCTTAGGTCTCCAATTATAGGGTCAACATATCAATTAATATTGTTTCTGTAGGAATACTATTGCTATAATATCTTTTCCCAAATCATAGAAAGAATATTACAAGTCAAGATCCCTATAAGCTGACTTTAGCACCCCTCTCAAATTGTTCATGAAAATTGTCGTCCTTGTGGAGTTCAAGCTTTGGTAAATATGTGATCAAGTATTATGAGAATGAAGATAAATGGGAAGGGGTTGGGAAAATCTTATTACAAAAAGCAAGCCATTCAACTCGATAATTGCAGAGCAAAATGATGACATTGCACCATATTTTTTCTGGAAGATTTAGAGAACCATTCTTGTTTTTTCTTACTCTTCCATGAAGTTGAACTATAACTGAGATACATGTACCAAGTAATCATAGAATGGCGAATATCTGAACATTCAACCCAATTGGCATCATTAGAGGCAAGAAGCTTAAGAGATCTGGTAGTAAAGACTAATTCGTGTGCATGAGAACAATATTTCCAATGATTTGACAAAGAGCAGATATGTGAAGATGCCAAGAACAAGACACTTGGTGAAAGCATACAAAATGCCAGGCCGAGTAATAATGAAAGAGTACAAAAAAGTTTTTGATACAATGTAGAATTGGGAAAATGTTCATCTTCATCTTGTAAATATGTAACGTTAACCTCCAAAGGCGTATCAGCAGGGGTGAACATTATCATTGAGCCGAGAAAATAAGGCCTTTAACATGCTTGTGTTGATTTAGGATGAGACCTTCAGTAGATCTCTGCAATTCTAGACCCAAACAATATGTTCATATGAAAGGAGGTATGCAAAGACTTTGAAATTTGGTCAATCAAAGCAGAATCAGTGCCAGTGATAATTATATGATCCATATAGATGATAGGACAACAAGACTCCAGTGAAGCAATATTGAAGAATCATATTGGCTAAGGAATGTTGAAGCTTACATGTTGTTGGAAAATTTCAAACCAAGGCCAAGCCTGAGGTGCTTGTTTTAACCCACAGAAAGATTGTTTTTAATTCACCTACATTATTATTGGAAGAGTCTAATACACCAAGAGAAAGATCCGTGCAAATCTCTTCTTTGAGGCCTCAATATATGGATGGATGCATTCTTCATATCCAGTTAATGGAGAGGCCAAGCCTGTGAAGCAGCAACTGCTAGAATTACATGATCTGTTGTCATTTTGGCCCTAGGAGCAGATGTCTTGTCATAGTCAAGGCCATATTCGTGGTGGTTGCCAAGAGTCACAACTTCTGCTTCATAAGGTTCCAAGGAGCCTTCAGATTATTGCTTAACATAAGAAATAAATCCCTTTACAACCATTGGGCACTAGAAATATGGGCAAGGAACGATTTCCCATGGGGCATTTAGTTCCTCTTACAATACTCTTATTTTTTGCATGGGTATAACTAGGTGTAAAAACTGAGGACAATGTAGTAAATGAACATGTAGGTGGAAATAAATAGCCATTAAGAGAACATCCACGTTGATCTAGAGCATTCTAGGGACGAGATGACTTTGCGGTGAGCTTGTGTTACAATTTAATACTTTGGATCATGTATAAGAGGATAGTGAATGGGATCCCACATAACTTAGGGGAGAGAGGTTCCATTAGAATTTTTGTTTAACATTGATCTGTCCTTTTGGAGTCTAAGCTTAGATGTGCATAGACTTTCCTTGGATCATTACAAATGTTAAGGGGTCAATCCCTAGCAAAAAGTGTGGGACATGAGTTGTGACACCTACAAGTTACAATGGAATGGCCTTAGAAGGATGTTAGGGATTTAAGAACAAGGCTGTGATACCCCAAATTGAGTATAGGAGGATGTTTAATGGGACCTATATTGCTTAGGAGGGAGAAGTTTTTAAAATTTTTAATGATTCTAAGGGACTTGAAATTGTATCAATGATCAGTCCATTTGGAGTTTAAGCCTAGATGTGGCTTGTGCTTTCCTCGGGTCATTACAAACAACGCTTGAGGTAGGGGTAGAAATGAGATTCTGAAAGTGGCCCATCTAGGGACACGTGGACAATGCCTTTCATGCTCAAAAGTTGGTTTCAACTTTACTGTGGAGCAGCGGCAAGGGGTGGAGAAGGGTCATTAAAAAGATTATGTACAAAGGTATAGAAGATGAGGAGGAAAGCTCAAGGTTTTGTGTGCACAATATTATGTTCTACAGAGAAATAAGACCTCCTAATATTCTTGAGTGGCCAGGCTGCCTCGTGTGTAGTAGGTAGTATCAAGTTCCAAGGGAAATCTTCAAGCACCATTATGTTGGTTATAAACCTATTTCGTGTATCCCTTTTGCTGTTTTTATGGTCTGAGGTTTGAATTTCGAAATGCAGAAGATCATTTAACGTGGGCTTTTGCTGGTATTTATGGTCCAAGCTTGGATTTTTGCTGGAAGAGTCTTGTGGGATGAATTGGGGTAGACTTTAGTGTCAACCTTTTCTGAATGGTAGATCAAGTGATGCACATTATTGTCCATCTGTGGTGGAGTTTTCAGATTTTATTTGAGCAGAATCTCATTGATCTTCCACTTAGGAGCTGGTAACTTACATGGTCAAACAGTCGAGATACCCCCTTCTTGGTCTAGAATATACAGATTTCTCATCTCTTTGGATGGGAGGCAGAAGTTATTGGAGTATCCCAAAAAGAGGCTTTCAAGGTTTTGTTCAAATCATTTTCCTATTCTTACAAATTGTGAAGACTTCCGAGGCGGTAAACGGTAGTTTAAGTTTGAGAATATGTTGTTAAAATCAAAAGGTGTTGTGTAGAAGGCGAAAATTTTTTTATCGCATTCAAGGCTCCCCAAGTTTTATTCTGGTGCAAAAACTCAAATCCTTAAGAACTTATTTAAGTGTTTGAATAAAGAGGTGTTCAGCCATGTTGAAAGACAGAAGGCTGAATCTTGAACAATTACTGTGTTTGGACGATATCAAAGTAGATGTAGCGTTGGGTGATGAAGTCTCATGGAAGAGGTGAGTTGGAGACAAAATGTGTGAGCTTTGTGGCTGAGAGAGCGAGTGACAAGTAGACAAAGTTACCACTATGTGGCTAACTCGAGTAGAAGGGAGAATACTATTCATTCTTTCATCGTTGACTGAAAAAAAAACTTCTTCCAATCTTCCCGAGATTAGCGATCATATTGTCCGCTTTTATCAGAATCTGTATATTGAGTAGTTCAACAGGAGGACTAAGATGGATAAACTTTCTTTCAATTCCCTATATGACACCGAGGCTATTTAATTGGTGAGACCACTGGAGGAGAGTGGGGTGTTGGAAGTAGTGAAAGCATTTAATGGTCGTAAACATTGGCCCCAGATGGTTACTTCATGGCGTTCTTCCAAGCTTGATGGGATGTAGTCAAAGAAGACTGAATTTTTTCCATGATTTCCATGCTAAAGGCTATTTTGAAAAAAGTCTTAATGCAATGTTTGTTACGGTTATTCCAAAGAAATCAGGGGCTGTTGATATCAAGGATTTCTTACCTGTTTGTCTTGTGAGTGGAGTTTACAAAGTTCTTGCCAACGTTCTAGAAAACAAGTGAAAGTGAAGTTGGAGAAGGTTATTTCTAAAAATCAAAATGCATTTGTTAGAAGAAGTCAAATTCTAGATTTGGTCCTCATCATCAACTAATGTCTCAGCTGCAAGTTGAAATAGGATAGCATAGTGTACTTTGTAAAGTCGATACAGATAAGGCCTATCATCATGTGAATTGGAGTTTCTTTCTGTACATGGTTTGGCTTTAGAGAGATGGTTTTGCTGGATGGTTAATTGTGTTGCCTCATTGCAGTTTTCAGAGTTGGTAAATGGTACTTCCACAGGTTTTCAAATGCTCTCGTGGCTTGGCACGGGAACTCTGTCTCTATTACTTTCCGTAATGATGGAGGCCTTAAGTAAAATGATGTTTGCTACAGTGAATGAGAGTTTTTTATTGGCAATTTTTCTGGGATACAGGATGGGTGGTGAAATTAGTATATCTCATTTTCTGTTTGTGGGTGAAACTTTGCTGCTTCTTTTTTTGTGAAGCAAACCTAGATCACCTGTGTCATCTGCATTGTCTACTCCTATGTTTTGAAGCAGTCTTTGGTTGAAAATTAATTTGGCTTAGTCTGAATTTCTTCCAGTAGGTAATATTCAGAATGTGGATAGTTTAATGAGTATTCTTTGACGCAAGGTTTCGTCCTTGCCTATAACATATCTCGGTCTTCCTTAACACTTCAAAGCCAAACCAGTTTGGGATGGTATTCTTGAAAAGATGGAGCATCGATTGGCTGGATGGAAGCAAGTTTACTTGTGTTAGTGTGGCCGGTTTACCTTGATCAAAAGCATGTTGTCAAAAAAGACAAGATTTTCTGGAAATTCCGGATGCCCTTATTATGAGAGCTATTCCCTTAAATAGCGTTCTTCCTGGAAAGATACATGAATCAAGGTCCAATCATGGGTCAACGCTATCAATTAGGATCTCTACTTTTAGGTCCCCAAGGGTCAATAATATAGTGCAGGATCCTTATTTTAGGTCAGCAGCTGCTGTAATATCTTCCAAGTGTAGAAAACTTTGCAAATCAAGATCCCTAGTTACAGCAACAGACAATGGTGGTATGGCTGACTTTGACACAAATGGTCATCATGCTATTGTGCAGCCAGTCCGGTGGTAAGTTTGCAAAACTGAACTTTTCTTTGTCACTTAGCCAAGTAATCAAGATAAGGGCTTGATCTGCATGGTTGAAGCCTGAATGAAGTGCATTTAAAGCATTGATAGTTTCTTTTGGCAATTACTTTTATAACCATATCTCAATCTTCTTTTTTATTTGAATTGACAAAAATATAAAGAAAGAAATGACAGACAAGTTTTTGAAGAAAGTTGCAAACATATTGAGGTTTGAGTTTCTTGATCGGAGGCTTCTGTGACTGTGATTATTAATACACGTTACTTGAGTGTGAAGTAATTAATGCACTTTGTCATCCTTTTTTTTTCCCTTTTTTAATATTTTGTTTTGATAAGAAATAGACTTCATTTCATTTTATAAAAGAAGTTACATCTGTGACTCAAGTTACAAGCCAAAACTAACATCTGTTGTAAGCTTCCCCGTATACAAATATCTTTGCGACGGACATTGTCTAAACTTCAAGAAACTCTCAAAAAGAGAGTATCATTCTCTGTATAAAACAGAAGAAAAACAACCCGCATCCAAACTCCACCCTCCCAAAGGAGAAGTGAACAACACACCCATCCTCCCAAACAGAGGAGGGTGGAACCAACACAGCTATGGACAAAAATACAGACACAAAAATAACAACCAAAATACAGACACAAAAACATACAACAAAGAAACCGAAAAACACTGGAAAACAGAAACTGTGGTGGCGCGCCACCCTGGGAGGAAGCCGATCGGTCGATCTCGAAGGTGCCGGAGTTGCTGGACCCTGAGCTGCCGCGTGTGGCATCAATAGAAGAAGATTCGCGGTGGTGCTTGGGCGCCACGCGCTCCCTTTGACCCGCGCATGGGTGCAACGTGCCGCTCCGATTGGCGCCCAATCCGGTCGACTGCAAGATCGGCGGGTGAGGATTTTCCCCAGTGGGGCGCGTGTTTGAAGTTTGTCACCGGAGAAGCTCGGATCTGACTTCTCTCCCTTATTTGGACTGAAAAACAAAAAAAACCAAAGGAAAAGAAAGAGAAACATAAAAAAACGGAGGGAGGGCTTTGTTTTTAGAAAGATGTGAGAGCCTCTCCTTTTTTAATGTTGATATGTAATACCTGCCAATATATTAATTGTCAATATTTCAAAGTGGACTTCGAGAAATTACAAAAGCGTAAATCACAATTCTCTAAAAAAAAATTTTATACTAGGTCCATGTTTGAGATTTTTTTTTTTGTTAACGATATTATATGCTGTGAATGTCTTGCAGGTTTGACTAGGTCCATGTTTGAGATTTTTTGTTAACTGGATTATATGCTGCAAATGTCTTGCAGGTTCGACTTGCACACCAAGTTTTGCACAAGGTGGTAACCAGATATCTTCAACGAGATAACCTTCTTGTATCCAGTATCAAGCGTCTTGCGGAACTGGCAAAGATTGGGAGGGAAGCGTTAATGAACTGTGAAATTAATGAGATGGGTGAAATAATGTTGGAGGCTTGGAGGTTGCATCAGGAACTTGATCCTCACTGCAGCAACGAGTTTGTCGACAGGCTCTTTTCATTTGCTGACCCGTATTGTAGTGGCTACAAGCTTGTGGGTGCTGGTGGTGGAGGTTTTGCATTGGTACTTGCCAAGGATGCTGACTGTGCCAAGGAACTGAGGCAATCGCTAGAGGCAGATTCGAGTTTTGATGTGAAAATCTATGATTGGAAGGTATTTTTACAAAATTAAAATTGTGAAGAGGTTATGAAAAGGGAGCATATTATATTTTTTATACTGAAATTTTCCTTTCTTTATTTGAGATTAAGATGGTGATTCTTATTTTTTATGAAAAAGTTATGAAAATCTATGTTGTGGTGTCATTCGTGTAAATTCTGTGTAATTGAAGACCGGAAGAAAGCTACGGAATGAAAGTTCAAGCTCAATAAATTTTCAGCGGTGTAGCTGCTGATGCATTGTCTCAAATGTTGTTTTGGTCGAATTTTTTTTTAGAATCCATTCGCTTGCTTCTTGGTTTATCCTCCAGGCTTTTTAGCCGATGAAGAGTTGAGTGAAGTTGATAGTTTCTTTTGGCAATCTTTTTTTTTTTTTTTTTTTTTTTTTTTTTTGTCTTTTCTGTAATCCTCGACATTCTAAGGAATCGACTGTAGGGTTCATATATCATGCACAGCGGAAGATAAATGTTGCACAAATAACTCAAATGCAATCTTAGCAAGTATTCCTCCTTGGTAGTAGAGTGCTCTATGTAGTAAAGACTAGAATGTCGCTTAATATTACCTCTCAAGAGAGGAGAGAGAGAGAGAGAGTGTGTGTGTGTGTTTGTTTTAGTCTATTATTTTCGTTTGTTTATGGTGTCTAGAAGTACGAGTTGGAGGGCTCTAATCCCTCACCCACGGTATGTTGCCATTTCAGTAATCATTTGAGTACACCTAAATTTTTAGATGTCGAGGGGTGCGTATGTTGCCATTTCAGTAATCATTTGAGTACACCTAAATTTTTAGATGTCGAGGGGTGCGAGACTTGCATTGTCAAGGTGTCCAAGGGAGACTAATAAACGTCCATTTGAAAAATAAAAAGTCCATTCCCTCTAAAAATCTCCTCCCCCTTTTCACTAGAAAAACCAAAAGTCCCAATCTATATTTTGCCTATCCTTCTCTCCTACTCTAAGGTACTGCTTTTTGCTTATTTTTCTTTGTTTTTTCCTCTATTAGTCTGAAAAATGATTGATCTATTGCCCTCCAGCCACCTAAAGATGATTGGTGCAACACAAAAAAACTCTCCGCCAATCTACAAAAATAGCCAAGAATTGCCACCATCTGACCAATGCGTGAGGCTCACTTGCTGCCAACGTGTCAAAACCCCAAGAAAAGTGGCCTATGGCCAAGCTGCCCATGTCCTGACCATGTCACTAACACGCCAGGATAGCCCCCTGACATACCCACGTGCACGTCATGGCTCATGCCTTGAAACGCACGAGATGCACAGCGAGGTTAGTAGCCGCGCGCAACCCAATGCAGCCCACAAGCACACCCCTGCCTGGGCCATGTCGTGCTAGCATTAGCAGCAACAACACAGCCCAGACCGTGCCAACGCCCATGCCCCTGCCTGGGCCATGCCATGCCGCAGCAGCAGCAACAGGCCAACGCCCAGGCCCCTGCCTTGGCCGTGCCATGCCAGCCCCCACTCCAACCAAGCTAACCAGGCCATGGCCCATGTTGTGGGCCAACCAAGGCCACCATGGGCCACTACATGCCAAGGGCCAATGTGGGGCCCATCCAAGGCCTAGTTTACAAGGAACCACTTTAGGGTTTCCTACTATGTTTTTGCTTTAAATAAGACACTTAGTCATTTCATTTGTATCTTTTGAAAATTTTCCATTATGGACGGTTTTGATTGTTCTTGAGATGATGCTTGCGCCCAGACCTCCGAAGATGGTGGAAGGAGAGGTGTATTTTCAGTTTACCAAAGAGGAGATCGCACGTTCAGTGGAGCTGTTCCACTATTCCGTCGTGCTCAAGTTTCTGAAGCAACGCCCTTCGTTGGACGTCGTGTGTGCATTCATTCACAGTCGATGGGGGCTTACGGCCATTCCAGCAGTATCTTCAATGAGGAGACCTCATAACGTCTTTGTACGTATGACTAATGAAGTCGACTTTACCAAGGTATTGTCATGGGAGGTCTGTGAGATTAATGGGATCTTTTATCGTGCATTTAGATGGTCACCAGATTTTAATGAGGATGTAGAGCCTTCAGGGTTCCGATATGGGTTTCTTTGCCGGGTCTCCCTCCAAATTTTTATCAAGAAGCTTTCTTGAATATTCTTATGGCGCCTATTGAGACGTTTATTCGTCGTGATAATCTAACTCGTTGTGCTACGAGAATGGATGGAGCAAGATTATGTGTGGAAGTTGATGCTGCAAAACCTCCCCTGACTCATTTTTGGATTGGGGTGCCGGGGTTGCCCTCGAGTCGAAAGCAAGAGATCGTCTATGAAACGCTCCCTGCATATTGTTCTTCTTGTAACATACAGGGTCATAACTCGCGGATGTGTAAATCTGGACAAGCTGGAAAGAATGGGAAAAATTGAGTTGGTAGGAAAGGCCATTCGAAGACAAAGAAACTGGTAGAAGATCAGGGGATAGAGCCAAGTGCTTATGATAATGTTGAAATTCCCCCTCCTGATACTGCTGTTGTGGAAAATATTATGAGGATAAGAATGGAAACATAGGATGCAAGGGAGGAGGTGATGACTTAATTAATTCCTCCATCGATAGATCCTGTGGTGCAATTGGTATCCGAGAAGGAAGATCAATCGGTGCAGTTGGTAGACCATGTGGTGCAGTTGGTAGCTGAGAAGGAAGATCATTCGGGGCAGTTGATGATTGAATTAATCCCTCCAGCGACAGATCATGTGGTGCAATTGGTGCCACCTACTGAAACAGAGGCTGAAAAGGAAATGGTGTTAAACGTTGATGACCCAGATTGTGCTGGGAATGTTATGGGTTTGTGTTGAGTGGAGAATATTCTATGGATAATCATCAGAATATGCTTGAGGTCCTGATTGCGGACGTGAATCTAATAGTCGTGCAAAATCAGCCATTGGTGGAAGAGGACTCTGATGAGGAAGTTGATGAAGAGATCCTTATGGAGGAAAATATTTCTTCAGAACTGGAACCAGAACACCATCTAGAGGTTTTTTCACAAGATAAAGATTATCTTACAGAGTCCGAGGTGAATGAAGGTAAAAAGATGTATAAGAAAAAGATGTTTATTAAAATATGAAGTTCTTCTCGGGTTCCTGCCCGAAAATCTAATCTTGCTCAATGATTGATTCCATCTTGGTATGGAATATTAGAGGGGTTGGGACCTCTAGAAGTAGATTAAAGACGTTGGTTGGAAGATTGAAACCAAAAGTTGTTGCTCTATTATAACCATTTCAAAATTTAGAGGGTGCTCGTAAATTGGCAAGATGTCTAAATTTTGATAATTTTATTTCAAATGAGGTGGAAGGAGGAAAAATCTAGATTGTCTGGAGTAGTAATTATAAGGTGCAAGTTTCCAGGATGGGAATGCAATTTATTTCAGTTATTGTGATTTATGCCAAATGTTCAAGGGCGGAAAGGCGATACCTATGGGAAGATCTCAACATTAATAATTTGGGTTCAGAACCTTGTGTATTTGTGGGGGATTTTAATATTATCTGGAATGATTCAGAAAGGAGAAGAGGTAGACCTCGGCCTAATGTCGGTATGGATGATTTTAATGATTGGATTCATCAAGGGGGTCTTATGGAAGTGGCTACGACAGGGAGTGTGTTCACTTGGTGTAATGGATAGTCAGGTTTGGCCTGCTTGTGGGCACGGCTTGATCGCGCTCTAACGGATAGTTCTTTCATTAATTTGTTTCCTAATGCTATTTGTTCTTATTTGTCGCGTTCCACTTCAGATCATGCCCCCATGTTCATTAAGCTCAAAAAAGATCCTTTCTCTTATGGGCCGGCTCCGTTTCGTTTTCAACAAATGTGGGTGGATCATCTTGGTTTCCTGGATTGTGTTTGGTCTGCTTGGAATTTACGGGTGGAAGGTTCTCTGTTACAGATTTTAAGCAGGAAATTAAAACAAACAAAGGTGATGCTTTGGGAATGGAACAAAAGGGTATTTGGCCGCACTTTGGGTCGTATTGATGCTCTTGAAAAACAGGTTAAGGTGATTGAATAACAACTTCAGACTACTTGGGAGGTTAATTTGGAGAGAGAGCTACATGAGGCAGTCTCGGCTTTGGCTGGTTGGAGGCGTCGGGAAGAGATGAGATTGGCACAAATGGCTAAGTTGAAATGGAAGGTGGAGGGCGATCGTAACTCAAAGTTCTTTCATGCTTGTCTTGCTAACAAGAGAAGGAAAAGAGTGCTGGAAATGAGATCGAATGGGGTGGTTCATGAGAGTCCGGAAAGCATACACCAAGGGGCGGTGGAGTTTTTTCAAACCTCACTTCAAGGGGATCCACCTGTAGAGCAACCTAGACTGGAAGGGATCATTGATCCGATCATACTAGAGGAGGAAAATGTCACCCTACTTCACCCGCCTACGCTAGAGGAAGTTTTTGAGGCCTTGTCATCCATTCCAAATCATAGTAACCTAGGTCCTGATTGGTTTGGATCGAGTTTTTATAAAAGTAGTTGGGAGGTGGTTAAAGTTGATGTGGGGAAGGCAGTATTGGAATTCTTTACGGCAAAGCACCTTCCTAAATTTTTTACTACCTCATATTTGGTTCTTATACCAAAGATGGAGTTGCCCACTGGTTTTGATAAGTTCTGTCCTATTAGTCTTTGTTCTGTGTTTTATAAAATTTGCTCCAAGATTATTGTCTCTCGATTAACAGGTTTATTGCCTCGCCTGATTTCTTCTGAGCAAGGAGCCTTTATTCCTGGAATGAGTATTTTTGAGAACATTAGTATCACCCAGGTATTGGTGCATACTATTAATAAAAGGATCCACGGGGGTAATATTATGCTGAAAGTGGATATGGCGAAAGCTTATGATCGGGTGGACTGGGGGTTTTTGATAGCGGTCTTACGAAGGTTTGGTTTTTCCTCTTAATTTTGTGATTTGATTTATTCATGTATTTCTAGCCCTTGGTATTCTGTCATGATGAATGAAACCGTTAAGGATTTCTTTCCCGGGCAGTCGAGGTCTTCGTCAAGGTGATCCTCTGTCTCCTTATTTGTTTATTATTCAACAAGAGATCCTATCTTGATTGATCTGTAGGAGCGTGCGTGAGAGTTAGTTTGGCCTTTTCTCTCAGGCCCGAGGTACGCCTATTGTCTCTCATTTGATGTATTCTGATGATGTCATGATTTTTTCTAATGGAAGTCAGAGGTCGGTGCGGGTTCTGCAACAAATTCTGAATCAACATGAGAGGTGGTCGGGACAAACTATCAATGTTCAGAAATCTGCTTTGTATTGTTTAGATAAAATTCCTACTAGGCGCAAGCTGCGGTTGTTACGTCAGACCGGCTTTTATGGAGGGGAATTTCCCTATCAAATATCTAGGAGTGCCATAATTCGGGGGATATTGAAACAGGCTCATTTAGAAGACATGGTGAATACAGTGAGGCAAAAGATCAATGGTTGGAAGATGAGGCTACTTTCTACGGGAGGAAAACTTGTTCTTTTGAGGCATGTTATATCCAGCATGACTATTCACCTATTTGTTGTTTTACAGGTCCCTCAAATTACTATTTTCAAGATTCAGAGATTGATGAGCTCATTCTTTTGGGGAGAAGACGATGGGCGAGATAAAAAGAAATGGGTGGCGTGGAATCATATTTGTAATCCTGTGGAAGAAGGGGGCTTGGTGTACAGAGTCTTTAGGACACTTAGAAAGCCTTACATATGCATTTTGCTTGGAACCTTATTCAAGGTAATTCTTTATGGGCTAATTTTTTCAAAGCAAAATATGTTGGATTGAAGCCGTGGTCTCTCATAGATACTAATAAAGGATCTAGATTTTGGAGAATGGTTGCTAATTGTATTCCGTTGTTGTTAAATAATTCCAAGTGGAAGCTTAGAGAGGGAGATATTTTTCTGGTATGATAAATGGAGGGAAAGTGGTCCCCTGATTAATGATATGCCTTTAGTGGGTTCATCGCTTTTAAAAGTTAAAGATTGCAGGTTGTCGGATAGTTGGGATGTGGAGTTTTTGGAGAATTTAGTAGGGCAGGAAAAGGTGGATGAGATTGTAATCGCTTTATTTGGGCCGAATTATGGGAAGGATGTTCTAATTTGGACTCCTACGGATACATGTATGTTCTCTACAAAATCTGCGTGGAATTGTATTCGTATCAGAGGTACTCCTATGGATTGGCATGCTTGGATTTGGCAAAATAGTCTTCCATTAAAAATGTCTATCCATTTTTGGAGGGCTTGGCATATGGCTTTGAGTGTGGATGATAGATTGCGGCGTATTGGTATTCCTCTTGTTTCCAAATGTGATTGTTGTAATAATGGTCATATTGAAGACATTAACCCTGTGCTCTTTGAGGGTGATTTTTCACAAAGAGTTTGGTCCTTTTTTGGTAATCTTTTTGGTATCCCTCTTGGTAGATCTTGGAAATAGAATGTTGGGACTTGGTTTAGGCGTGCTAACTCCTCTTCGCAGGTGGGCTTGATTGTTGGCATCATCCTCGTTATTGTTACTTGGCGTCTATGGAGGAGGAGGTGTCTAGCTCAGATGGAAGGTATTCTGGAATCTCATAACTCTGTTGTTTGTTCTATTTGTGTGTGGTTAGGATCTCTTTGTCAGGCGGCTAAGCAAATCAAGAGTCTATTCCATAGAGATGGCATGATCCTTGAGTCCCTAAGGATAAATCCGGTGGTTCCGAAAGTTCCATGTTGCAAACTGGTAAGATGGTTTAAACCACCGTTGGGGTGGTATAAGTTGAATTCAGATGGTAGTAGTATTGGTAATCCAGGTTCATGTGGCATTGGCGGGGTTATTCGGGATGATTAAGGTGGGCTTGTCCAGGTTTACGCATCTCATATTGGTTTTGGTTCTAATAACAAAGTGGAACTCATGGCACTCCTTCACGGGTTGGGAATCTGCAAATCGTTGAACATCTTGAATGTGATAGTTGAAATGGATTCTATGGTGATTATCTCTTGGTGGCTTAGAGGGAGATGTGGTGTGTGGTACCTAGAGGATATTTGGGAGGAAATTGTTGATTTATCTGGCACAATTCATTATCGTTTCCAGCATGTTTTTCATCAAGGTAATAGGGTAGCGGATTGGTTAGCCAAGGAAGGGGCTTCAGATATTGAATTGGCTTTTTCTAATAATTATAATATGCCTCGGGTTCTTCAAGGCCTGATTCGTTTGGATACTTTGGGCCTTCCCTGTTTACGATGTTAGGTCTAGCTTCTTTGTGATGGTTTTCTTTTTCCTTTTTGTTTCATCTGCTTGTTATAGTTGCTTTTTTCTGGTTTTTGGTCTTTTGGGGTTGCCCATGGACTTTGTCTTGTTACCATGGTATTCCTCCGCCACCAGTAAAGGCTCTTATTAATAAATATGGGAGAGGGTCACAATTCGACATGTGACCTTCCTCTTTTTATATATATATATATATAAAAGTGAGTTTTGGGGCTGGTAATTTAGGCCTTATTTATGTAACAAGGTATTCTCACATATTTCTTTTCTAAATATCATTCAAATACAAAATATTTTTCAATTTCAAATTTTTAACTTTTTCATTTAATTATTATCCAAACACAAAATCCAATACAACTTTCCTAAACTTTCAATAAGAATTTTACTTGTAAAATAGATCTAATGTGAACTTCCTTTTGTAAAATCTCTTGTACATGGAATATTTAATTAAATTAGTGAAGTGTAAAGTGAAGGTTCAAATTCAAGACCTCTACTCTGATACTATGGATTTAATTATTTAGATTATATGCTTTACACTCCCCTCATGTATTGATCAAACTCTCACTCAGTAAGAATTTTATTTGATTATTATCTCTATAAAATTATTTAATTTTCATTATTATCAAATCAAGACAATTGATAAAGATTAAGATATTTACCTAATCACATCTCTACATAATCTTTCTATAAATAGGAGCATTTTATTTATATTAAATTACAATTGAAAATAAAGATGTAGCTTTTAGAGTTTTAATTTCCCCTGCATTCTCCTTCTCAGCTTCTCCATTCCTTTTTCTATTATATTTTCTATTTATTTACTCCAGAGTAGATAGAGAAGTTCCATTAGGATATTCCTCAATCCTAATATTGGTTCGTGACAAAAATATTTTTCATGCTATGGACAAACATATTTCATGACATGATTTCATAACATGTATCATACCTCATGCTTAAAATGACATATTTTCATATATCATGCTAAAATAGTATATTTTCATGCTTTGTGACAAAAGTAAGATAACACATGCCATGTATGCAAATAGTCGAATGCTCAATGATGTATCATATGACATTTCATGATCAAAATAAAATTTATAACATGAATGTGGTGTTTATACAATAACCATAAATAAATTATCTAAGAGTACGTTAGAAAATAGCTTACAAATTTCCTGCATTCTAAAAATCATTGTGGCTGAAATAAAATGCATACTAAAGTTAGGAATCATGAAATTCCAGAATTTAATAAACAATATTTGCAAATCTGCCCTCATACTTTTTGAAAATTGCAATAATAATCCTAAACTTTTACTATTTGCATTTCAGCCCTAAATTTCACCAATTTACATAAACTTCATATATTTTATATTCTAATTCCATATATGACCTTAGAATCTCATGAATGAAACATCCACTATGAGAAATTCATGCGACTCGTGACATGCGTATTGCCAACTTTCACTATATGTGGTTTTAAGCCTATAATCTTATGAACTATTGTATATCTAAAGGTTAACACTTAACTATACATTAACTCAGATCATATCATCATGCTAGCTAGTAACTTAGCTTTAAGTCATACGGGATCATATCAATATTCATGTGATGAACAACATCAAAGCATTATATATTCATCAAACCGAGTACCTTTTATGATGTATCTAACTTCTCTTTAGCAAATGAACTCTTATATCTCTAAAACCTCGTGTACTCTAACTCCTAACATGCCAATAATATGCTTCTAGATGTTTATAACGCATGCTTTGGGAAACTTAACCAATATATCACAAGATAAACTTCAAACAATTGGAAACCGAAACATGCTAGATGATCAATCCAAGATATTGATTTATATTCTGAGCTTGACATGTTGTTTTTCCTAAATCTCAACCTTTAGTCAATATAACAAGACATTAGCTAAGCTTATAACATCATATCAAGGAATGCCATGGCTTTAATTAAAACAATTTATTCACATAAGACTCTAAATCTGTACCGAAACATGCTTCCAAGGATTCACCTCATATAACTCAATCCAAATTTCATTTTCATATACTAAATCAAAGCCTAATATGTTAATCTGACTTTCAATAAAAAGATATGGTAGAGCTACTCACCAAACCGTGGCTTTTGGAGCTCTCAAGAACCCTCTCTCTCTCCAAGGAACTCACTCCAACCACTCAGTTTCACTCTTATCTATAGCTATGGGTGTTTTGGTCACAAGAGTTGTGTTAAGCTGAGGATGATGTGCATACAAGTGAGGGGAGGAGAGTGGTATTTATAGGGTTTAGTTGTGGAAGGGAGAAGTGCAAATGAGCTATGTGTTGTACGGTTTTTCTGAAGTGAATTTGGAAAGAATCCAAGAATACTCTCGATGTAGTGTTTTTAGTTTTTCATTGTGTGCACAATTGAATATGCCTCATCATTAACCTATGAACAAGGACCAATTGAGGGTGATAGGTGTAGAGATTTCAGATTTTTCAGAGGGTGTTTGAACTCAAAAAGAAACCAAACATGTTGCTCGTTTTTCTTCCCAAGTAAATCCATTAGCTCTCTCAAAAGGCTATTTTTGTCCGGTGGGCAAGATCATGGCTGAAAAGAAGATCAACCAAGAGGCTTTTAAAGTAACTATGCTTAATGTATGGAAATTTGTGACTTAAGTAAACATCATAGAAGTTGGGGCCAATTTGTTTATCTTTGAATTATGTTCTGATCAAGATCTTCATCGTGTTTGGGAGGGTCAACCATGGCTTTTTGATTAACATTTGATATGTTTGAAATTATTTGATGGTTTCACTCCTCCAAATGCTTTGGTGTGTAGTTACTCTTACTTAAGGGTAGAATTACACAATCTACCTTTTGGTTGTATGAATCACATTGTTTGTTCTTGGAATCGTAAAATGATTGGTAAGGTTTTACACGTGGATGTGGATGCCAATGGCAATGATTGGGGTAAGTATATGCAGGTTCTAGTTGAAATTGATCTATTGAAACCACTTGCACAAGGGACTATGTTGTTTCTAAAAGAACATCATGTGTCTATGCCTTTTCAATATGAACGTTTACCACATTTCTGTTTCTTTTGTGGTGTTATCATGCATGGTGCTTTTGGTTGTCTTGTCGAATCTGGTTCTTCCTCTGCTTCTTCTACTTCAAATCTGTAATATGGATCCTAGCTGAGAGTTGATGCTTCTACTACACGTGGTGGTGTGGGGAAATACATTGGTGGTTGATCAGAACAACCATCCAATCTTCCTTCTGGTGAGCAATTATCTTCTTCCTGTTTTTCAGGAAACTGTCATAACAATTATGTGAATGTCTCATTGGCTCTTGACAAGGACAACATTACATGGCAAAGTGCTAAGAGAAGGTAACTGTCTTAACAGAAGGTAACTGTCTAAACTGCAACTGCAGTAACTGCTCCAACTTCTCTGATTGCGATCTGCTATTGCAAATGCCTCGGCTCCTTTTACATATCCAAAATAAAGCTCTAGTTTCTTATCAAACTCTGAAAGAGAAACTCACAAAATTAGAGGCCTTCAGGCTAATCTGACAGCTTCATCAGTTGAATAAACTAAGTAATTTCAAAGAGATATTAGCTGTATTTAGGAAAGCTTACGCCTAAAATGGAAACACCGTGCTAAAATGCATTGGCTTCAACATGGAGATAGGAATACCAAGTTTTACCATCTGTGTGCTAGTCAAAGAAGAAGGAGAGACAAGATATTGCAAGTGGTTGATAAACATGGGATCCTTCACACTGAAACTATTGGGATATGCAGTGCTTTTACACAGTTCTATCAATCTTTATTTACTTCTACTCACCCTTTTCAGATTGATGCTTGTTTAAATGCTCTGAATTCAAAAGTCTCTGCATAAATGAATGATGCTTTACTTAAAGCTTTCATTGAGAAAGAATTTAAAGCCTGTCTTCTAAATGGGACCCTACAAAGCACTTGGTCCAGATGGGTATGGTGCTTGTTTTTATCAAGATCATTGGTCTGTGGTTGGTAATGAGGTTTGTCATGCTGTACTTTCTTTCTTAAATTCCAATGCGAATATTGTGGCCATCAACTTCACATATTTGGTTCTGATTCTAAAAACCAGAACTTTAAGGAGTGTTTCTGAATATAGACCAATTAGTCTATGTAATATTTTATACAAAATAATTACAAAGATGATGATCACCAACAGACTAGAATTGATTTTGCCTTCACTCATTTCACCAAATCAGTGTGCCTTTGTCCCTAGTAGATTAATTATAGATAACATTGTGACTGCCTATGAAACTCTTCACACTATGAACTCTCAGCTTTATGGTAATAAGGGGCATATGGCATTGAGATTGGATATGAGTAAAGCATATTATAGGGTGAAATGGGCATTCATAAGAGTTGTGATGTCTAAGTTGAGTTTTGCAACAAAGTGGATTGATCTAATCTTAAATTGTATCACTACTTCATTTTCTATTTTGGTGAATGGTATTCCTCAGCAAATGTTTAAACCACAAAGAGGGTTGAGGCAAGGTTGTCCTTTGTCACCCTACCTCTTTATTCTCTGTGCTGAAGCATTGAGTTCTCAATTGTATGCTGCAAAACAGTAAAGGCTTGCCACTGGTGTTCCATTTGTTAAGGGACAAGTCATAATGAGCCATTTGTTTTTTGCAGATGATATAACACGCAGGAATGGGTCACTTTAAACCAAATTCTTGGTGTCTATGAAGCTGCATCTGGACAACAGCTTAATAGAGACAAGACCTCTTTGTTTTTCAGGCAAAATACTAAGGCAGCAACCAAACAGTAAATTATGGAGGTGGCAGGATTACAAGCTTCTTCTAACTTGGATAAATACCTAGGCCTTCCCTCCCTTATTGGTAGATCTAGATTGAGTGCTTTCAATGGTACTATGGAGAGGGTGGGTAGAAGGCCTGGTAATTGGAAGAACAAGTTTCTTTCACAAGTTGGGAAATAAATTCTTATTAAAGCTGTGTTACAAGCTATTCCAACCTACAGCATGAGCGTGTTCTTGTTGCCCAAGTCTCTCTGTAGGAAGCTACACTCTCTTTTTGCTAAATTCTAGTGGTGTCATCAAGATAATCAATCTAAAATCCATTGGAAAAGTTAAGAATTTTTTAGTGTTGGGAAAGCATATGGGGGACTTGGTTTTAGAGACTTTCATAGCTTTAATCTTGCTCTTTTTTTGGCTAAGCAAGCTTGGAGATTTCTTATATATCATGATTCCCTTCCAAGCAAGATATTTAAGGCAAAATATTTTACACACACTGCACTCTTGCATGCTTAGTTAGGTTCCAAGCCTTCTTACATGTGGAAGAGTATCTTCTAGTCCATTCCCCTATTAAATGAGGGCCTTATTTGGAGAGTGGATGATGGCACTCAGATCAAAAAAGTTTGGAAGGACAAGTGGTTGCCCATGGATTTTTCTTGCAAGATTCAATCTTATGTTTGTGCTTCCTGAAATGTTGTGGTTGCTGACCTTATTGATTCCCATACTGGGTGGTGGAATTTAGACTTAATTCATGCTACTTTTAATGAGGGAGACATTAGGGAAACATTAAAGATACCTATAAGTGTGATGCCTTTTGCAGATAGGTTGATATGGAGGGGAACTGCTAATAGCTTCTTTTCAGTTAGGAGTGCTTATCACTTGCATAGGTAAATCTCAACATGGTCTACTGGAGAATCTTTTAATCAAGGGAAGCATGAGAGTTTGTGGAAGAAGCTATGGTCTTTGCAAACCACTAATGCTGTCAGGATGTTCATATGGTGTGCATGCACTGATGCCTTGCCTACTAGAGTCAATTTATATAATAATTATGTAATTCCTGACTCTATATGCCCACCCTGTTTGACTGAAGATGAGACCCTAGGCTATATTTTATAGATATGCCCCTTAGCAAGGGATGTGTGGCTTCTAGGCTCACAAGCTATCCAAAAAGCTGCCATCACAGCAGTTGATTTTTTTAGTGTGTTTGAACAGATGTATGACAGACTGATGCAGCAGGACTTGGTGTTTTTTGTTGTCTTGGCTCGATTTATATGGTTTAGAAGGAATACTTTCATTCATGACTGCTATTTTCATTCACCTTCTTCTGTTTATAAGCAAGCTGTCCAAGAATTTGAGTATTCTATGGATGCAATGCAGCACCAACCTATGGCTAGACTTATTACACAACCTGCTGCATTACATTGGGAAGCTCCTCCACCTACCTTGGTTAAGGTGAATTGGGATGTGACTATCAAAGATGACTATAATAAGATTGGCATTGGAGTAATTATTAGAGATTGTTCTGGTTATGTTCTTGCAAGTTTGATGCAGCCTATGTTTTATTGTGTAGATCCAACAATTGCATAAGCCAGGGGCCTAATTGCTACTGTTTTATTTTGTCAAGATCTTGGCTTAGATTACCTAATCTTTGAAGGTGATTCTAGTCAGGTGATTCAAGCAACTTCATTACTGGAGGCCTGTGCAAGGAAGCTTAGTTGTCTTTGTTCAGACATACGAACTCTACTTTCTAATTATCATTAGAAAATTCAACATGTGAAAAGGGAGTTCAATGGTGCTGCTCACCAACTAGCAAGGAAAGTTGTTCTTTTGGAGAATGAACTAATAGATATTGATTGTGTTGTCTATTGTATTCAATCTATTGTAATGGCTTATGGCCAACACTATGATTAATATCAAAATTGTGTTTTTTGGTGATGGTGATGATGATGATGATGATTATTATTATTATTATTATTATTATTTATCATCTTCACACCATACACCACACATAATTTTTTAAGAGAAATGCTATGCATCTGCCCCACACCAGCACACACTTCACATCACTTTTTTTTTTTTTACACTCAATACGTTGAGTGTGTGCCGGTGTGGGGCAGATGTAAATATTTTTCCATTTTTTAATTTATTTCCCTTACAAAATGTGTGGTGTATGGATGATATCATGATGAATAAAAAAAACTCAATTAATTTAGAAAAAATATAATAAAAAAAATTTAAAAAAAAAAGTGTGGTGTGTGATGTGATGAGTAGCAAAACTCAATATATATATCTATGAGTCATGCCATGAAATATGAGAATAAAAGAGTAAAATCACATATTTTTAAGTGGTGTGCAGAAGTGTGGCACCTCTGTCTAGAATTTTTATATATGTAAAAATTGAATAGTTAATATAAGAGTCAAACACCGCTCGAAACGACGTCGTGTCAGATTTTTTTTGGGGTGCTTTTGTGCTCTAATCTCTATCCGGGTACCCGTTGCTTCATTCTCAAATCCACCCGACGAAGAGGCAGAGACAGAGAGGGTCTGAGTTCTTGTTCTTGTTATTGATTTTCGAGGTTTTTGTTCAATTCCACAAACTATTCGGGCTCAAAAATTTATTTTCCAATCAAAGGATTCGAGGCAAACAAAAAATTAGTAAGTTATCGAAAAATCGGAATGGCGAGTCTGTACGTGACGGCGGTGCAGCCGACGGATCTGAATAGGAACACAGAGTGGTTCATGTACCCAGGGGTATGGACCACCTACATCCTTATTCTTTTCTTCTCTTGGCTGCTTGTCCTCTCTATCTTTGGCTGCGCTCCTGGGATGGCCTGGACCATTGTTAATCTCGCCCACTTTGCTGTACGTTAATACTCTCTCTCTCTGTCTCTCACTCTCTCGGCTCTTTTATTCTTGTTTTTTATGTTTTCGGATTTTGAAGGTTATTCTTTGTGCGTGTTTTGTTTTTAAATTTGAGGGGTTCAAATTGGTTGCATGTAGGTTAGGTCTTAGAGTTTGTGCTTGTATTACGCTGTTTGATTTTCCTTTTTCTTGTGTTGTTAATTTGGGCACGTGTTTTGATTTTGATTATTTGGCATGTCTAATGTTCTTGATTGTTGGATTGGAGTTAATTTTGGGTTTTAGGATTTTAGGGTTTAGGATATTTGCTGTTTTGTCTCTTGTGGTGTTTTGTTGAGGAAGAGAGCAGACCCAAGTTGTAAATTTTCTTCTTTGAAGGTAGAATCGGCTTTGATTGTTTGCTGCGGATAAGTGGGTGAATGTTAGATTTTGGATTGTATTGATGTGGGAGAAGATGAAATCAATCTTATGAAAGCTTTATTGAAATAATGAAGAATCTTACACTGGAATATGGACGGTCAGTGTCTCAGACAAATTTTTTTTGTGGTTTTTACAAGAAATTCCATTCCTGGGACTCGAACTGGGGCTCCAAAGTTAGTCATGTATATGTTGAGCTCTTTGGAATTAGAGACTGGATTTGTATTATATAAAAACGAAGCATAATGACTTCCTTTTTTATACTAGCTTAATTTCTACCTTCTTTCAATTTCAATATTGTGAGAATAATCAATTCAAGATTAACTTATCAACGAATAATCAATTCAAGCAACCCCTTGCACACTGCCACCCCAATCCCCAGAGCATTGCAAAGAAAAAGAATGCCCATCCCAAACCTCTTTGCAGGCTTAGCAAGATTGGAAGTAAAACTTGCGTTAGGGCCCGTTTGGATTGGAAACTCACATCAACTCAACTCATCTCATCTCATAATTACAACTTTCCCAAATTCTCACACAAAATATAATAAACAATTCAACTTTTTCAAATCTCAAAACAAAATAATATTAAAAAATAATATTCTACCAATATTTTATTCTACTATTTATAAACCATCTCAATTTATCTCTGAATCCAAACGGGGCCTTACTGTGATGTCATCCACCCCTTTACCTCTTGTCCTTGGACCAAGTGGAATCTCATCCCCCCCCCCTCTCTCTCTCTCTCTCTCTCTCTCACACACACACACACCCTCCCTTCTATATGTGGAGGTTGAGTCAATGCATTCAATCCTGTAGGTGTGCTTGAATTTATTGTTATAAAAATAAATTCCATTTGAGACAAGGCCCACCTGGCCAACCAGAAACCTTTTTGTCAATAAATTATCTGTGAAAGGCATAATTTATTTGTTTCTTCTTCTACCTATCAACACAAGAACAAAAAATGTTTGTTCTTCTGCTTTCTGAGTTTATGCCCTTCACTGATACATTAAGTTACTTTGCTTCCGTGTGTAACATGATTGATTATATCTCCTTCTTCAGGTTACTTATCACTTCTTCCACTGGAAGAAAGGAACTCCATTTGCTGAAGACCAGGGTATCTACAATAGGTTGACTTGGTGGGAGCAAATAGATGATGGAAAGCAGCTCACGCGCAACAGAAAGTTCTTAACTGTTGTCCCTGTTGTGCTGTAAGTTTACTTCTATGGTATTAACCAACATGATCAAATTATGAAAGTCATTTTATTTGTCATTCAACCTGTCTGGAGATTTTTTTTTGTTTTTTGTTTTTTTGGTATCATATGCATTAACCTACTTGTGATCTTCTAGTTTATCTATTTCCATGTGCATCAAGCAGTTAATGCTTGTGAACTTATAGCATATCTATTGATGTGCAAATATATGTACGTTGAGCAGTTTATTGTTGCGAACTTCTAGCATATTTTTTGGTATGTATGTATGTGTGTTTACTTATAAAAAAAAAAATGTATGCATGTGTGCGTTGAAGGGCTAAATTGTATAAGTAGGAACAAATTGTTGTTATCAAGCCAGTTTTTTTTGTTGCTTATTGCCATGTTCATCTCTCTCTCTCTCTCTCTCTCTCTCTCTGTGTTCAAAACTTTCATAGTGTTAAATGTTGTAATGGATCCCAAATATATAATGGCTTTGTTGTTATAAGAATTTTTTTACTTGATGATTTTAGCTAGGGATGTTCATGGTTTAGCGTGGTTGGTTTTGGGGATGTTTTAACTATTGAACCAAGTTGCCAGTCACTGAAAATCATGTGCTGAACCATAAGGCCAGATTTTTAAGATTTCTCTTCAGCTTTTGGTCCTTCACAGTCACTCGTCTTATTATTATTCTTCTCCCTCTCTTTCTTTTAACTTTCCCATTTTATATAATCTCTTGTAATAATCTGGTCTTAAATGAAGAATAATTATATAAAATTTTAAATTTAAATAAAAATTTCAACGTATTTGATCAGGTGATATTATTATATATATTGATAGTCAAATAATTATATGGCTATGAGAGTGTCCCTTAAATCAGTCTAAAATTCTGTATTCTGAAAAATCTAAAGATAGTTTCGATAAATAGATGATGAATTGCATTTATCTTATCATAAAATAATATAGAGAAATTCTTGGTCTACACAGAAATCTTAGACAAGAAAGTTTACACATTGACGTGGTTTAATATTAATCATCAGTGTCTCCAAACCAAACTTATCTGTGTTCATTGCACACAGTGTGGTGAGGTAGGTTGGCAAAACTTTCCTATTTCCACAGCTTGTGTTATCAAATCTTCTGTTCTATAAAGTATGGATTCGGCTTTAAAAAATCAAGATGTCTCACGACCCAGAACTGGCATAAGAATTTGATACTGAGATTGCTCGAGTAATGAGGTGAGTTGCCAATGTCATGACAACAATTAGAGATTGCCAATTGGGTTTATTGGTTCAAGTGGCTCAAGCTGAAGAGGGTGAGAGACCAGCTGACTGATAAGAGAGACGGCACACCAACTTGCCTTAAAAAAAAATGGAGGAGATAAAGAGGGGGGAGAGAGGAGATTGCATGAACCTGTCACTGCAATCCGGTATCTGTTTGATATATATATGAAGGTTCCAGAAGAAAGAGGAAAATTTAGGGATCCTAAATCAAGGTTGGTCACTTTGGATTTTGTTGGGAAAATGACCTACAAAAGTGATTCCCAAACTGAGCATCAGTATTTTGCTAATACAACACTGTACCTTGCAGCAGACTATCAAAAACCAATTGAGGTTGGCCGGTGCAGTGTGATGGTATCAGTAACATGACCAACCCTGATTTTGTTCCTAAAATTATGAAATCAAGGTCTAAAACAATCACTTGCAAGATGCCCATTGGCAATCGTGAGAAACCAGCTTACCCCAGTTTCGTAAATTTTACTTAGAGGACTCCCTAGTAAAATCTCAATATTCTGAATATATTTTCTCAAATTTTTATCAAGGCAAGGCAGAAACTGAAAATCAGAAGTTTTTATTGGAGTTCAGTTAACAAACAGAGTCCCAAATTTTTTCTTGCTGATAGTGGCGTCTGTGTTTGTCTCAAGGTTGTTTAATTGAGATGCGACTTCCTTGTGAAATATTCTATCAGTATTGTATCTTAACCTGTGATATGTATGTGTATTTGGTTAGAGGCCCTCACAGTCAAAGTCGTAGTAAATGCATGCTGATTGCTTGGATTTGTTTCTGATATTTGCAATTAGAATCACATGGATTCTCCTTTCCTTTGTTTTGACAGGTACTTGATAGCCTCACACACGACTGACTACCAGCACCCTATGCTCTTCTTTAATACCCTGGCAGTGATCGTCCTGGTTATTGCCAAGTTCCCCAATATGCACAAGGTCCGGATTTTTGGAATCAATGCAGATAAGTGAAGTACAGTTTGAATCAGGAAAATGTTGGTTTTACCTGCATAAGACTCTTATCCCTTACCTTGTTGTGATAAAAACTTGTATCTTTGTATAGAAGTGAGAACCGGATGGATATCCAAATATATAATGTTTTGTGGCTGACTGTTTTTTCAACCTCTCTTGGATATTGAAAAAATAATTGTATCGGTGATCTTTGTACAGCGGAGAAATTCGATGTGTATGGATTATCCCTGCGATGTTAATCATATCGCATATTTTGATGCTGTGATTGTCATCATTTTAGAACTTTACATAAGTGGAGTTGGTATCATATCAGGAAGGTCTTTAATAAGAGATCTTGGGTCTATTTAACATTACTTCTTGAGAATTTGCATCGTTTTAACTTTACTATTTAACAAAGAGAAATGATCTTTGCATCCTTGGGATGTACAAGTCTCATGCGTACGTTTTGAAAAAAGTGAATAAATTTAGAATCTATATAAAAAAAATTTTTTTTTTAATGGTAGGTCCTATTTTTTTTTTTCAAAGAAATATGCGGAAGTTGCACATTTTAAAACCGTATCTAGTATTACTTTTTAACAAATATTTTTAATTTGGACCGACCCCCACACTTCATACACAACTTTAGCTAAACATGATAACATATGGTACATAAACCCATCAACACATATCCATCTTAATTAACATATGATACTTTATTCTAAAGATCACCACTTATAATATGCTTACAATTGCAATTAGTATATAAACTTGTTCTCGACTCTCATTAAATCAAACACTACTTCTTAATATAAATAAAATTATTTTTCTTTTTATTTTTTTTCTAAATTCCCTTGGAAATGATCTGGAGAGAATTAGAATCCCTTATTAATGAAGACCGAGAGCCAACCCTATATGCTTAGGGCAAAAATAATTTTGTGATAGTTCAAGAAACAGAAAACTCGTGTTGAAGGGAAACAGGGACGTGACTAATGAATTAGGAAAGAGGGACACTTTTGTGTAGTTACTACGTACTGCTTAAGAAGCTGAGACAGCAACAAAATTTACTGATTATTTATGGAGAGACCATACGTACTCTAGATCAATATTTTCACATGTAACGAAAGAGAAATAAACACATGAAGTGAAATCTTACGATATTTATGAAGTATTTAATGTTGACTAAAAAAATCTATAATGACAACAATAAATATTATATGATTCATTTTATTTAAAAAAAATACTTTAGTCACAAAAAAGACTTCACAAAAGTAAATTTATAAACTGACGCGACTTGATGTGATATGTCAGATTGTAAAATTACTTTTATTAAAAAGTAGATCTAACTTATCACATAAAACTATACTAATTTATGAGTTTCTTTTTACGAAATTCCTTCATCACTAAAACATTTCTCACTTATATATATGTTTGTCTCTTCCACATGACATCATCAATTTCGAAGAAATAACTTTAATTAAAAAAAATCCAATTATCGCTTTGTAAGAGAAATAGTTTTTCAAAGAAAAACTATTCTTATCGGTTATTGTTTATTACCCCACACCCCACATCCTATAAAAAATATTCTCACATTCTATAAAAAAAAATTTATAGATATGGAGTGTGAAAGTTAATAATGACCGAATGCAACATTAATCTTCTTAAAAAATGTAGGCCAAGGAGGAATGTTGGGTTGTCCTCTCAAGACTTAAAAAAAGAAAAAAAAAAGATGGAATTTTTAGGAAAATTCTATTTTTTAAGTGATTGAGTAATGTTAGAGAGAAGTCACTATAGCAGTGCACACTTTACACTCACTGCGTGACTGCTTCTAGTTGATTGTTCCCAACACTCACTTAGAGATATATGTGGTCTAGATGATGCCACATCATGTGTGCAAAATGGATGCTCTCAATAGTGACTTCTATCTATATTTAGATCTTCATCGAAATGGGCTGATGTTTGGGGTCATAGCAGATCAAGACTCGTAAAAAATTCAAATTATTTTTCTTGTTAATTTTAGATTTTATCTTAATTCAGATCAAAATATTTTTAAATTCTAACATGAAATTTTAGAATCTTTAATAGCAGAGAGATAAATAAATAAATTGGATTCTATATTAATATTTATTACCGTTTTATAAATAATTTGGACAACATTAAACAAAGTAATATTGTTGAGCTTACTTTGTGTTTATTAATTCGTTACCACAAGAGAATAGAATACCAACTTGAGGGGATGTTTTCGACACTAATCACTCAGCATTGAGTCAAATCTCTCGTAAAGAGTCCGTCTACTACCGCCATTATATTCAGTTCTCAATAATTGGCTGCGGAATATGATGCATGCATTCTTTCTTCGGTAAATTTTTCAGGGAAAAAGTTAGTTTGCCTGCCAAATGTGACCGCTCAACTTGACCGTTTGAAAAAAATAAAAAAATAAAAAAATTATTTATACTTAATGATTAAGGAAGTGATTTTAAGTATATTGATGTATTTTTTTATTTTTAAAAATATTTAAATATATTTAAAAAATATGAATAAAAAAATTTAAAAAAAATTATAAAATACACTATCGGTTAAGTGGAGCGGGTTACTCTGGCAGCCCGACTCATTTTTTCCGTCATTCAAATTGAATATATTTGGATGCAAACTCTTACGTACACGTCTTTTATCTTTAGAATGAAGAACAAACAGTACCAGAAAAACCAAGAAAAAAACACAAAATTGCACTGCCCTAGCTATTTCTGACATAAGCGCCCCCATGTTGCATGTCTGCATAAAAACGTTAAAAACGTGTTAAAAATATATTACAAATAATTAAATTTACATCTTTTTATTAATTTAAACTTATGGAAGAAGTGATGATTTTACACAGTATCAGAATAAGATTCTGAATTTGAACTCTGACTCCACTTACTGAATTAAATATTCTATGTATTAGGTTTACTTATTAAGGAGGAGTCTAGCCCACACGTGAGTATATATGAGTGTTAAGAATATAATATAAATAATTAAATCTACATCTTCTGGCTATCAACTTAAACTTTTAGGATAAATAATGATTTCACAAACCGAAACTTCACTACAAGAAAAATGGCTTTTTGCATCACCTAAAATTGTTGCAAAAAGCATGATCAGCGGCACAATTAATTTTTAGCGGCACTTAGGAATTGACACTAGATAGTCAGTACTACTGAGTCCCAAAAAGTTTTTTGCATCGAAGTGAAATACCGTCACAAAAATGTGCACATTTGCAACGAAATTAGTTGACGCCAATGGAGAATAAGAGCGATGCAAAAGACTTTCCAAACAATAAGAAAAGCCCAATTTGCGGGCGATCTATATCGTCACAAATAGTCTAAAATGTTGTCGTAAAAAAAATACCAACCATGGTTAATTATTGCCAGTAGAATTTTTTCCGACAACTTTTTCTCGTCGGAAAATGTCATTTATCATATGATTTTTTGTCGCAAATAATTTTATGCAACGATTATCTCGCCATAAAAAATAGGTATTCGATTTGGTTGCAAATACTTATTTGCATCGATTATGATTGATGTAAATAGGTATTTGTAACAAGAAAGTTATTTCCAACGAACATATAGCGCCTAAAATAGTATGTTACAAAATTTAAAAAAAAATAGTATTGAAAAAAAATTCATTAAAACAGTACATATCTTACATTACTTTACAATTCATAAAGAAATTACACAAAGTATTTGTTTTATATATATTCTAAGCAATTTAATTATATTACAATCTATAAAAGTAATTATATACATTATATTACAATCCATAAAACAATTACATTATATTCTAAGTGTGCAATTTTAGACTTCTCAAGACATATCAAAGTACAAAAACCGTAAGCATGTATTATCGAGTACAACATACTAGCAGAAATCTTTTTATCGGGTTTCTGTAAAAATATTCAATGTCACCCTCAAATCATTATAAAACAAAAATACTAAAGATATCATAGGAAATGAAAGGGGAAAGGTAAGAAGTATGTACATGAAATGTTCATATAAACTCAGAAAGCATAAAACACTTGATAGCATAAATATGTATACATGGCGTTAGACTAAAAACTAACAAAAAATCTCATTTACATATAATTCATGCACAAGTGATTTTATTTTCTCAATTTTCTCCTCAAAGTTATAGTACTTCTACAAAGGTGATGATCCAAGTTTCCCCTCTGCATAAACTCATACACAATGAGTAGTTCCTTAACTATGTAGGCTACAAATTGACGAAAGAGAATAGTGAGAAACCAAAATCTCAATGGTAGTTAGTGCCATTATTAGTTCACACAGTAGGAGCCTATCAGTACAACATCATGAGTATATGTTACTTCTTGGGATCAGTACAACATCACAAGTATATGACAACAAAAGTTGAAATGGGGTATATGGCAACGCATGTAGCCTATAACATTTGCACATATATAGTTGTCACTTCTTGGGATCTAGGCTATGTTAAACACATGCATATAAGCCTATAATCCCACCGTTAATGGAAGCTGCTGCTGACTATAAGTTACAAAGTAAGGAATACTATGGAGGCATAACAACTTTTAGCATCAACATCTTGTCCCATTCCTTAGGCCAAAGAGTCATACACGGTCGCGTGCAGTCACCATAAAGTTCTCTAAGTTGCGGTTGATTTAACCTGCTAGATGGTATCAATCTTTATCACTTGCACCAATGCATACAACTATAAGTACATGATTCTATGACTAATGCTATGGTCTCTTCATGGAGCAGGGATTGCTTTTAGCAAGTGGTCAAGTATTTGTTGGAACATGTTTGATTACTCACGAAAAAACATTTCACATCTTTATTCATTACAGTTTACCTTGCATGAGTGTGCTAGTGCTGATTATTCTCCATTAATAATTATCTTGAATGTCGTCTGATCATGACACAATTTTGAGAATTTAATTTGATGCAAGACTTGGCTTTGCTATAGTCAAATAAGAAAAAATACCAGAAACTTAAAACTTCACACTCGAGACTTGGCTTTGGCGCTATATATACTCGAGACTTGAAGTGATCATTGCAACCTATTATGCAAAAAATACAATAAATATTCTGCAAAAAACTATAAAATAAAAAAAAATTGCCTACCTAGCATAACACACTTCACAAACTATACAACCATCTCATCACTTCACAGAACACAACCACATCACAAACTTCACATTAATCTCATCACTTCACATTCACAGTTCACAACATAGAGCACATTCACAATAATCGACAAAACACTTTTCACAACATCAACATTTAAGCTTCACAAGCATAATAATTATCGAGATATAGAGATAGAAATTATACTATGATTAGGAGCTGAAAATGTTGTGTGTTGCTATTGTCCAGTGGTTTAGCCATGTGTGTGATGTACCCTATGGCTGTCCAAGGTAGTGGAAAAAAGCAGAGGGACTATGGTGGAGGTTGGCCATGGGCTGTGGCGCTGGGTTGAGGACCAAAGGACCATGATGGTCTTGGTTGGTGGCTGGGAAGCTCACGATGGGGTGAATTTCAGTGTTGTCACGGTGGAGGGAGGGGCTTTGTAGATGGTGGTAGGGGCTGTGTGGAGGAGGGTCATGGGGTTCTCCATTGAGTGCAGTGGTTGTGCCAGTGGATGAAGGAGATAGTAGGGGTTGGAGGTAGTGGCGGAACTTAATCCCCCCCCCCCCCTCCCAAAGTTTGGAAAATATATATATATATATATATATTAATTTTTTATGATTTAATAGGATGATATTAATTCATCTTATGTTGGCCCCTCTCTAAAAAATTATCTTGGCTCCCCCTTTATAAAATTATTTTGTTCTTATAGATTAATTACTTATAAGTATGATTTAAAACAATTTAATATGATTTAAAAATATAATAAATAAAATATATTTCACGTAAAATAAAATGATATAATAATATGATGACACATTTTTACTATAGATAAAAAAAAAAAAAAAAAAAAAGAAAAGAAAAAGAAGTTTGATGGTTTATAGCCTACAATTCTGCAGACTCTAGCCTCTCTTTCCATTTTCCCAAGCACCGCAAGTCTACATACTTACGCCACTGCAGTTTGCCATTGCAGGTCTCCATTTTCCAAAGCCACTTTTTGACTTTTTCCATCATCCATTGCATTGATTGCAAGTCAGTGAAGTCCCCAGTTGAAGTTCATACTAAAATTTCTCTTACTCATTTCCTTTCAATTTTCATCCATTGCTGAGTGCTTCTTCGACGGCGATGCCTTGTCCTACTCTCCCACTCCCTCTCTAGTCTCCTTCAGGCTTCAAGGTATTCTTCTCTATTGACTACTCTACTCCGACTCAATCTCGATTCAAAGTGTTTAAGTGATATATGATTTATGATTATATCCCTTGTTTCTAACTTATGTTTCACTATTTTAAATCAACGCCATATTTCATTTTTGTTTATGGTTCTATTTAGTTTTTGCACTCTTCGATAGTCTCTGTGTTCAAGTATATTGTATATTATACACGGTTTTATTTTTGTTGATTTCTCATGTTTTCATTTTGATAGATTATGTGTATTGATTTAAATTGCTTGATTTTAAATTTGATTTTAAATTCAGGTTAATGAATGATGTCTAAATTAAAAACTATCGACTCATTCTTCAAAAGAAAATAAATTGATATTTCAGAAAATTCTTCAAAAATTCCAAGGATTGAACCTGAGGAAAATCTTGATATTAACTCTCCAATTTTAGAGTCTGAAGAGATTCATTTTACATCGTCAACACTTAATTCTAAAGAGATTGATATAACTTCTCTACAACGAGATCCAGGATTACGTTCTCTTATGTGGGACTATTCAGTCAATCAACGTGATGAAGTAAGAAGAGCTTACTAGTAAATGGATCCATATCAAATACATCTATCAAAATATCCATTTTCTGGTTCTGAAAAGCATCATCGTCGCTTTCAAACTTCTTGGTTTGTACAATTTGAATCTTGGCTAGAGTATTCTCAATCAAAGGATGCTGCATATTGTTTACCTTATTATTTTTTTACAATGAAAGCATCTCAACGTTCTGGATGGGATGTATTTACTGACATAGAATTTAGAAATTGGAAGAAGATTAATGATGGATAACATTGTGCCTTTTTTAATCATATTGGAGAGGATCCTTGCTCTTGTCATAACAATGCTGTGAAATCTTGTGATGATTTATTAAAACAATCACAACATATTGATAAAGTAATAAATGCACAAAGCTCCGAACAAGTTCTCAACAATCGACTCCGAGTAAAAACATATATTGATGTTATTCGGTGGCTTGCATTTCAAGGATGTGTCTTTAGAGGTCATGATGAGACCTCTGAGTCAAAAAATCGAGGTAATTTCCTTGAGATACTTAAACTCTTGCCTTCGTATAATGACAAGGCTGGAAAATTTTTTCTGGAAAATGCTCCTAAATCTTCAAAGCATATTTCAGCAAAAATTCAAAAAATGATTTTGGAAGTTCTTGCAAAGAAAGTGCGAAATGAAATTCGTGAAAATGTTAGAAGTTCTAAATTTTGCATTATTGTTGATGAGGCACGAGATGAGTCTAAGAGGGAGCAAATGGCTATAATCTTGAGACTTGTTGATGATGATGGTTTTATTCAAGAAGGCTTTTTTATATTGTACATGTTAAAGATACATCGACATTGACTCTAAAGATTGAAATATCTGCAATTCTTTCTCATTATTGTCTTGATATTCAAAATATTTGTTGGTAAGGATATAATAATGCTAGTAATATGCGCGGTGAATGGAAATGATTGCAAACATTATTTCTTAAATATTGCCCATATTGATACTATGTTCATTGTTTTGCTCACCGATTACAGTTAGCATTAGTTGCTGCATCTAGATAGGTAGTTTATGTTCATGAGTTCTTCTCAAATTTGAATTTCATTATCAATGTGGTGGGCACTTCATGTAAATGTCATGATGAACTACAAGCTGCTCAGGCAACACAAATTGCACATATGATAGTTATTGATGAACTTGAAAGTGAAAAATGAGCTAATTAAATTGACACTATCAAACAAGCTGGTGATTCTCGTTGGGGTTCTCATTTTTATTCTATTTGCAGTCTACTACGAATATTTGGAGCCACTTGCTCGATGCTTGAAAACATAATAAAAGAAGGATCCACTTACTATCAATGCGGCGATGCAAATTCTGCTTATAAAATGATTACATCATTCTAATTTATATTTATTTTGCATTTAATGAAGGAAATCATGGGTATGACTGATGTTCTTTGTCAAGTTTTGTAACAAAAATCTTAAGACATTTTGAATGCCATGAATATGGTTTCTACTACAAAAGGACTCATCCGAGAGTTGAGAAATGAAGGTTGAGAAAGTTTGCTTGAGAATGTTGTCTCTTTCTCCAATAAATTTGATATTGACATTCCATAATTGAGCTCTCGTTATGTCCAAGGTGGTGGTCGTCATCAATGAGATTACATTATGATAGATCATCATTATCATTTTGAAATATTTAATGCTACTATAGACTTTCAAATGCAAGAGTTTAACAATAGGTTTGGTGAAGGAGCGACAAAACTTTTAACCCTTAGTTCAGCTTTGGATCCAAATGATGCTTATAAATCCTTTAATATTGATGATATCTGTCATCTTGTGGAAGAGTATTATCCTTTGGATTTTTCTGAGAATGAGAAAATTAATTTAAGGTTTCAATTGAAGCATTTTGAAGTTGATGTGCTTACTAATCCAAAATTTCAGAATTTGTCATCCATTACAGATTTATGGCGAAGATTGGTAGAGACAGAGAAATCATAGACATACTATCTTACTGATAGATTGATTTGTCTTGGTTTGACTCTTCCAATATCTACAACGACCAGTGAATGAGCATTTTCAGCTATGAAGATTGTTAAAACAAGACTTCGCAACAAAATTGAAGATGAGTTTCTAATAAATAATTTAGTTGTCTATATTGAAAGAGATATAGCTAAGAACTTTGATTTACATTCAATACTAGATGATTTTGTTTCTTTAAAAGAATGCAGGTTACAATTTTAGACACTATGTTTCTTTTGTTTGATATATTTATATAAGTGTCTTTATGTTATTTCAATGATATATTGTTCTTGACACATGATATATTTTTTTAATACATAGGTTGTATTAAACTTATTTTATGTTTATTTTAGATTTTATTATCTGATTATTCTATACCGCAGAAAAAATTGTATAGAAATAGAATAAAAAATATCTTATTATATTTTTAGCTTTACTTGGCCACTCCTAAAACAAATTTCAGGTTCCGCCATTGTTGGAGGCTTGAGGCATCGCTGTCGGTTCTTCACGTAAGCTGGTGGTGGCGGAGATCGTGGTGGCACATGGTGAGAGAGAGAAGATCTGAGAGGGGGAGGCGGTCAAGAGGAAGGTTCCGTTGGGGGAAGAAACCACGGTAGCTAGTGGTGGTGCTGGGAGAGCACGGCGGAGAGGGAATATATGTAATTTGCAGTTGAGAGGAGGGAAGACCAGTGGTTGAGCCATGCCTCGGTCCTGCTAGGGTGGTTACTGACGGCTCATGACTGGGCAAGGGCTTGTAAGAAAACCCTAAGAAGAAGAGGAGAGAGCGGGAGGGAGATGCTGAGGAAGGTAGAGAGTCAAAGGGATTTCGGTCTAGGCACGGAGGAGCAGGTGGCTTTGGTGAAGGGTGTGCGATGGTGGAGGCGCTGGACGATCACGATGGCGACAGTTGGGTTGCGTAGGGGAGAGCGAGAGAGGTAGAGATCGGGGGAGGGACGGTGGCGACAGTTAATCTTCTTAAAATCATTTTTCTTGTAGTGGTTTTTGCGGCGATAAAAAAATATTACAAAAACTTAAAGTTTTGCCGCAATAAAAATATATATTTTGGGAATCGCAGCAAAATTTTGAGCGAGTTTAATTTTGCCACAAATAAAATCTTTTAGCATCAATTTGATCATCGACGGATACTTTGGATGCAAAAAGTCATTTTTCTTGTAGCTAGCCTGTATATTCCTTTTCTTTTATGCTTTATGGCTGGTTTGGTTACACAAATCTAAGCTATCTCATCTCATATAATCATTACTACTTTTTCAAACTCTCACACATAATATAATAAACAATTCAACTTTTTAAAATTTTAAAATAAAAATAATATTAAAAAATAATATTATGATAATATTTTATTTAACTTTCTACAAAATATTTCATCTTATCTGAACTGCACAACCAAACGAGGCAGCTCTAAGTACTAGATAACTAGCTTGGAAGTGAATAATAAAAATAAAACAGCCTTCTATATTCTTTCTATTAATCCTGGACAACCTTAAAGCAAGTAATAACCAGCCGGGTAAAAAAGACATGGAAAGAAGGAAGAGAGGAAATTAAAGGCGATTTTTTTATTTCGTTGTCCATTTTATTTACCAATATCCTGCGTTTAACATTGCATGACTCCAATTTCCAGTCGAAATCCCAGCTTGTCCCTTACTCGTTTCCACTTCATTTGTGCTTGAAATCTGCTTTGATTCTCCGAAAGGAAACAAAAGCTTTGCACTATTCTCTTGAATTTCACACCCAGTACTTCCAAGGCCATCAACAGAGAAACCTGGGGTTGATTTGAGTTGTTGTAAATAGAAGCCTGCAGAGTACAACGTACTTGTATCCAGCATAGGTGATGGGATATAAGTATTCAAACCCCTTGTAGCAATTCCAGTCCTTAGCAGCTCAAAAGCAGAGAGAGGAGCAGAGGAAGTAGAACTACAAGAGTTTCCTTGGGACAAATCATGATAGTTTTTGTCAATAGTTGGGAAAGCCAGATTAAGAACTTGGGCTTCCTTGGCCTTAAGGTTTTGAGATGAAAATTGTGAGAGGCTAAGTACCGGATTAAAATCAGGAATCTTTAATGAAGCTGCTGCATATTTCTTGTTCTTTCTTGAACATCCGCCAACAGGAACGTTCCTGATAGATCCACCTTCAGTCCAGTATCTTTTACAAGTCTTGCATAAGTATCTTGGTTGAGTGAGGCTGTAGTTGTTATAGTAACAGAACTTGGTGTTGGTTGAGTTGCACCTCCGACAATTCAAGTGCTCCTGAGGTGATCTTATTGCCCTTTTCTCTGCAGACAAAAGACTTGTACGTGTGTTGATGATCCCTTCCATGGGTTTTTCAAAGCTTTCTTCCTGAAACCCCCATAAAAGTAGAGATAATTATGGTCTTTTAACTACAAAATCTAAAGGAACGTCGATATATCTACGATAGGTGTAAAGAGCTAGATGGCCTTTCCATATCAAAACAAAGAGGATTAAAGCGTATAAATCTACGAGTGATCTATTAAAGGTTAGCTGATGACAACACAAACAAATTAAGAAAGTAGGTTTATATATATATCATGGTCTCTTGGAGATCGGTCATCTGGTAGAGAAGTACTGATGATCGATCGATGAATAAAGCTCAAAAACAACGATGAATAAAGCAATCAACCCACCTTTGGCCATTGAGCAGTACGATCCATGATTCAGAAGATCAAGAAAAGGGTAAGAAAAGCAACGGATGACTTCAGAGAGAGAGAGAGAGAGAGAGATCTAGAGAGATGATCACCTCCTAATTATATATTTGTCTGCAGCTGCTGATCTTTAGTGCAAGAAATTAAGAATGTTTTGAGATTTTTTGTACGCTGGCTGTATGCATGTGATGGCCGTATGTTTTAATTAAAGAAGATTACGAGTTTGATCAAGAGGTTTGGATTCAAAACTCACATCAACTCATTATTACAATTTTTTTAAATTTTCACACAAAATATAATAAACAATTCAACTTTTTTAAATCTCAAAACAACTTTTTTAAATTTTTACATCAAATATAATAAATAATTCAACTTTTATTTTACTATTTATAAAGTATCTCAACTCATCTCTGAATGCAAACCTCTAATTGACCAACAATTTAACGTATCATTGCATTATAAATTATTCATGTTGTTTTACGTGGAGAATATTTTTGTCTTATTTTGTTTATAATTCTCCCCCACCACCTTTTTTCATTTAAAATATGTTTTTGGTGGAATGATCTGTTGGATCTCACACGGGCCGCCATGCGTGTAAAGAGAAAATAGGGTAATTCACGTGTGTGGAAAGTTTATATATATATATATATATATATATATATATATATATATATATATATGAGATACAAAAATTCTACTACTCATTATTCTTACATTACACATTATTCTTACATTACACATGATGATTAACACACATAATTTTTTTATTTTTATTTTTTTTTCTTACTAAATTTGTGGTATATATATGGATAATCATGAGTAAGAGAATTTAATTAGTTTAGTATGAATAAAATTAAAAAATTAAAAAAAAAATTGTAATTTCAACGTACCCTCCTAGCTTGTAGAAATTATAAAGATGTTAAAACAAACAGCTTCTTAATTCATTACCAATTTAATTTATAGAATGATAGAATTATTACACAAAACTGATCACAGCCACGCACTTTCACAAAGATTAAAACAAAAACAAAAAATATTAAAATTTATTTATTTTAATTTTGTTCATAACCATGTTAATTTCAACCGATCAAGTCTCAAATATAAATCCTCTTAAATTTGTTGGTTCTCTTAAAAAATGAAAAGATTTTCTAATGTTTTATTTAGTACTGATCATCCAAATTAGCAAATCGGTAGAAGCTAGGAAAAGAAAATTAGAAAGAAAGAGTACTGAACACGTACGTACGCATGCAAGTTGTCCTACAAATATTCTTTTAATATATATATATATAGATCAAAGTGATTGACGTTGTTGGAAGGAGAGGAAGATCAGTGGAAGTGACAAAAGAGATCTAGAGCTGTGGAGCCCATGCAGATACTGATCTTATAATGATCATCATCACGGTAAAGAAATAATAATTAATATTTGTGCTGGCCTGGTGTCTGTTTCTTTTTTATGATGCTGACATGATCTCTAATAATTCTTTGAATTCTTCGAATAAGCCAAGGGGCCAGAATCTCACTGGCAATATTTTCATTTATTTGTACCTTTATTTCTTGTCGATCTTTTTCATTTCCATGGAGTCCCTCGTGATCCTCAGTCCCCCACGCACGCCTGCATTGAGATTCCAAATCAAAAAATGGTATATAGAAGACATGCATCAAGCTAAAGAAAGACCATGAATAGAGACTTAATTAGACTCAATAAGATGAGATTTATTAGTTTGGAAACTTCATACCATACGAATATATAGCGCATATTATTATAAATATTAAAATATAAAATAAATAATTAAATTTAAGATCTCTTTGTATCAGTTTAAACTTTTGAGATAAGTGATGATTTAACATGATAAAAGCGTAAATTCAATTAATAGAAAATAAGGTATCGACTATGAGTATCCATAGCTAGCTTAAGCTCATTTGAAAAGATAGATTTAATTATTTATGATATATTTCAACACTAATATTGCACTCTGCATAATGTCTTTATTCCTCTCCCTAATTTATATCATGACTTGTCATGATTATCTTATTAGTAGCTAACAAAAAGATTAGAATTCGTCTCCACAATATGAAGCTATATATCGATTGATCCCTCCTAGCTAGTCCTAAATCTTCAAGTCATGTGTACTGTTTTTATCCACACTCGATTGTTTGAGGTATTTTATTGTTTTATGATTTTATTGGAGTGACTAATTATAGTTTATATGGGCTTCCATATATGCCTCTTTTTTAAACTTAGAGAGATATTCAATAAATTTATTTAACATGCTTAACCATATGATTAATCGATTTCCTAATTAAGGTTCTGTATTTGTTGGATACTGTTACTGATTTTCAGAATTTGGTATTGGAATTGATGTTGGCTGATTTGAGTAATGTTCTACCTTTACTCACTATTGCTTGGGGTCTTTGGATGTATAGAAATCATTATTTATTTCAGCAACATAAATTTGGGGTTATGGATATCAAGGTAGATAACTGTCTTGCCTATGTTGAAAGTTATGTAATTGTAAAGTCCCATCATTTGTTAGCAAGTAAAGAATGTGTTCTTTCATGGATTCCGCCACTGCAAGGTAAGGTTAAACTTAATTTTGATGGTGCATTATTTCAATCTTCTGGTCATATGGGACTTGGGGTGATTGTCCGTGATGATAATAGCAAAGTTTTATTTGCTTTGTGTCATAAAGAAGTTGGTGTGTTTGAAATTAATGACATAGAGACTATGGCTACATTCCGAGGCTTGCAAATGGTTTTGAATATGGATTTTTCTGATTTGATTTTAGAAGGGGATTATTTAGTGGTTATTGATGCAATACAAGGAAGAGGTGTTATTTTCTTATGTCAGAATTATTTGGTAGCAAAAATTCAACTTCTCCTTCTGATAAAGTGTTAAAAATTACACAATTAAGTTGCTAAATGAATGATTTGTTTAACAAAAAATGAAGTAAGCACTTAATTATATAGTAAATTTTAATACTTGACTCGATGTTAAATTCTTATTAATATCTCAAATTTTATTTTGATAATTTACTTATATTGCAGGGCATTGTGGGAAAGATATTAAAATTATATGGGTATTATTGGAAGTACCTAATGGCAGCAACAAAAGAGATGCACAGCTAGGGATTGGAAACAAAATAAAAAAAAGAAATGAAAGAGGGCAGGGGAGGCACTATCATGGCTTCACGGATCGTGGCCTCACTCACAGATCATGGCTTCACTGCAAGAATTTGGTGCTGCAAAACGCAGAGCTGTAGGGACGTGAAACGTAGGAGCTGCGTGCGCACTGCAGGCAGATCAAAACGCGAGCTGCAGGAATGAAACGACATGGTGCTGAGCTGATGAAACGCGCAGCAAGACCAGTGGAATGAAACGTGCAGCGTGGAGCTTGTAACGCACGAAGCGTAGGCGTGAAACGCAGTGCTGGGCTGGAGAGGCGCTGAGCTGATCGAAACGCACAGCAGCAGGGAATGAAATGCACAGCAGCAAGGCCTGATGGGCTGAGACGTGCGCACTGCGGAGAGATGAAACGCACGAAGTGCAAACGTGAAACGCAGGAGGGAGAGAGTATAAAAAGAAAAGATTTTGGCCGAACCACGGTCTTCTCTTCGTTTTATTTTTACGGAAATATTTTCGTTCGGCGGCTGGTTCTTCTTCTTCATTTTTTATTTTCCAGTCCTTTTTACTGCTATTTCATTTTATTTTCTGCCAGTTTTTATTCTTCTGAATTTCGGATTTCAGCATATTTGAGTGAGGGATACAATATATTTTTATTGAGCAACTTTCCTTTGAAACAGTATTTGAAGATGTTAGATTTTAATTTTCTTGAGCATTTTGTTAATCTAGAGATGATAGGCTAGATTTTTAGCTTGGGATTCAATGAGTAACCTATAACTATTTGGGGTTGGATTTACTTCAATATTTAGTGCTTTTGATGATTAACTTGATGGATTATATCTCAATGTGCATCTAGAAAATATTAGAGTTCTTTGTTCTTGGTTTAGATCAATTGTAGACGTAAAGGCACAGTTGATACTTGAACAAGTAACATGACTTTGATGTTTTTCTTTCACTTTTCTACGATTGTCATATAATTTGTCAAGTAGTTTTATTAAAATAAAAATTGTGGTTCATTGCTATATTATCCGACTATAATTTCTAGGAATGAGAGAATGGTTGAGAGAAAAAAAATGAAAAGAGAAGTAAATCATCACCAAATTAGTGGGTGAAAATTGCATCCCAAGTGTTTGTTTAATTGCTTCTTACAAATTTAAGGCAACTTCCGCACATTTCCTTTAAGTCTCTTGATTTTTAGCAATTTTAGAAAAATAGATTCACTTTCAATTTTCACTTTACTTATGCTTGAGCGTCCCAACAATTTCTCTCATAATTCATTCCACGCTTCCTTAGTAAATAGCCCCATTTAGGTGTTAATATTGTTAGCGGTTAATTTCTAAAACTTATTTTTCTTTTCTTATTACTTTTGTTCATAGCTAGCTCATTTAGTTTACTCTTTTCTTAGTATTTTAAACTTTCGTGTCACTACAAACGGTAATATGTTGTCTTGCAAAAATGAAATGTTTGCCAAATATTCATTGTCCCTGTGAATTCGATCTTGGGATTTACCCTTGTATTACTTTGACAGCTTCTACGCTTGGAAGTCAAAATTAAGAGCTGATCACCTTCATAGGTTCATAGCTTATGAAGTGACTTATGTTGGAAGACAAGGAAATGAGGCAACTCATTTATTGGCTCAAAATGCTTGATTCATCAACGACATTGTACAATGGCATCAATGTCCAGGTTTTCTCCTTTCTCTCGTCTTGATAGATGCTGCTATGTAATGTGATATTTGTTTATGTATACATTTTTTATGTCGGGACAAAATAAGAGATTCTTTTGACGACTAATTAAACAACGGAAGTTAGAGATTGAGATTGAGAAAAATTGTAAACAAAGATAAACTCTGAGATTAGGGTTTTACAATAAAATAAATAAAAGATCATCCTCTGAAGCCCACAAGTCGAGCTTAAATAGCTAACAAAAAATGGAAAAATTGTAATTAAAGCCAAATAATAGAATACAAAATAAGATAACTATGGTTAAAATCTAGCTTAAGAATCTGGAATACAATCGTTACCAAAGATAAATATTACCATAAAAGAAATTTGACCAAAAATAGAAGAATTAACTAAAAGTGATGATTCAGAAGGAAAAAAGGTTGATTTTGGGGTTGACAAGGGGCCCACCAAGCGATGTGTGGTGTCCACGACGTCCGCCGAAGAGAGCTTTTCGGAATTTGGGTAATATGTGCAATTTTGAAATCTGTAGCCAAAGTTATAGTTAAAATATTAATGTCGCCACTTCTCCTCGCCCAACCCAAGAGTAAGTCATTCTTCGCCCAAATATGAGAAATACTGCTTTTCGCCCACATCTGCTGCTTCTCATCCAAATCTGATGAATATCACTTCTTGCCCAAATCTGACACTTCTTATCCAAATCCTAGAAGTACTTATCTATTCCCGCCAATTTTCTGCTGGTCTACCTCCTTGAGGTAGTCCTGTTCTTTTCACGTCGCATCTGTCAGTTGAACCTCATCATGGGGCCTCGATCCTCCTGCATCAGTCTCTCTGGGTTGGAAAGAACTCGTCCTCAAGTTCACGTAAGCATTTATGAAGCATGCGTGGACTGAGGTTCTGTTCTCTTTGAAGCATCTAGAGGTGGTCATCTAGAAGCTGCAACCAATGTAGACTCTGGACTCGGATTTTTATTTTTCCTTATTATATATATATATATATATATATATTCATATAAATTTGGACTAGCATACTTACATCATTCTCACCGGGTTGAAGAGAATTCGTCTTCGAATTCTAAATCTTATTGTCTTGGTCTTTTGGATGTCCAATTAAACCCATCTTTTTCTTGTTTTGGAGTCTCGTCCCAACGATTGTGGCAAAATTGACATAGATTTGATCAGCTCGAAATAAAATAGTATTGTGCATCTCATAGTCTAAAATTAAGTCTCCATCCCACATTCTGAATGCAAAAACAATAGTTTTCCTCGGAGAACTTGAAAAAAACTCCTCAATTCCCAGAAAATTAGCATAAGTAATTGGCTCAAAAGTTGTTTCATCTTAAATCTTCAAACTTTCACCACCATGTTCCTTTTCAGAATTTTCTATATTTTCAGAAAAAACAATTATATCTTCCATGGCTTCATCTTCATTGGGATAGGTATCGTAAATCGGTATTGTGGTAGGAAAGAGCAAGGTGGAGACCTAGGCTTCAGAGTGAATCTATCGGAATTTTCTGGTACTCTGCAGGCGGAGGGCTTCATTGATTGGTTGCATGATGTGGAATGTATCTTTGATTACAAGGATGTCCCAGATTGTATGAATTTGAAACTAGTCGCCATCAAATTGAAGGGCCGAGCATCTGCCTAGTGGGAGTAGTTGAAGCGGTCTCGAAAGCAACATGGTAAAGCCAAGATTGGCGATTGGAAGAAGATGAAGAAAAAGATGAAGGGTCACTTTTTGCCCTTCGGATATACTCAAACCTTGTTTCAGCGACTTCACACGTTGAGGCAGGGAATAAAATCTGATAATGGTTACATCGAGGAGGAACGACACGAAGACCTAGGCTTCAGAGTTGACTTACCAGAATTTCTTAGTACTCTGCAAACTAAAGGTTTCGTTGATGTGTTGCCTAAGGTCGAGTGGGATTACTACTTTGAGGAAGATTACTTCGAAGACAAACATTCTTCCACAAGATGGAACTTCCTCATTCGGAGCTTGTCCAAGTCGACCACAACCACTACCACTAGCCATGAAAACTAACGATAATTCATCTCAGGAAAATGCTAAAGCTCTAATACCAACTAACGCCGAGACAGAATATGAGATTATTCTGACGGCTAGTTAAACAATGGAAGTTAGAGATTGGAATTGAGAAAAATTACAAACAGAGAGAAACTCTAAGATTAGGGTTTTACTATAAAATAAATCAAAGAGCCTCCTTTGAAGCCCACAAGTTGGGCTTAAATAGCTAACGAAAAATGGTAAAATTATAATTAAAGCCAAACAATAGAATACAAAATAAGATAACTATGGTTAAAATCTAACCTAAGAATTCGGAATAAAATCGTTACCAAAGTTAAACATTACCATAAAACAAAACTTGACCCAAAATGGAAGATTTAACTACAAGTGACGATTTAGAAGAAAAAATGACTGATTTTGGGGTCGACAAGGGGCCCACCAAGCAATACATGGTGAGCACGACATGCACCAAAGAGAGCTTTCCAGATTGGGGTCATATGGATGATTCTGACACATGTAGTCAAGGTTATAGTTAAAATACTGATGTCGCCACTTCTTCTCGCCCAACAGAGAAATAAGTCTTCTTCCCCAACCAAGGAGTAAGTCGTTCCTAGCCCAAATTTGAGGAATAACGCTTCTCGCCCAAATCCGACGAATACCGCTTCTCGCCCAAATCCTCCACTTCTCGCCCAAATCCTAAGAGTACTCATCTCTTCCCACTGGTTTTCCGCTGGTCCAGCTCCTCAAGGTAGTCCTGTGCTTTTGACGTCGCATCTGTCAGTTGAGCCTCGATCCTCCTACATCAATTTTCATTGTGAATGAAGCATTTGATGTTATAAAAAAAAAACATGCTTAACCATTTTATTTATAAAATTGCATAATATAATAATTCATTCATTCATAGGTTAGTTGATGAAACCAATTAAATTGTAAGCTCCAATAATTGATCTATATATATATAGAACATTTTTAACACCCTAACTTTTGCTCTTCTAACAAATTAATTCCTCACTGTATGATGATTTTGATAATTAATTAGTTCATAATCTTATAATTAGGACCCGATTAACCTAAGACATGTATAATTTAGATAGAGAAAAACACTATATCCAAATATGATTGCAATTGCATATGTACTAGTCCCAAAGATTCATATATAGGAGACTATATATGGCAGTCTCTAAGGTTGCTCCTAAGGTGGTGTGGCCACTCCAGATTGGTTTTCAATTATGGTGCGGCTTACCTTAAAGGGGTTCTTAAGAACGTTCAAAATTAGCATATTCCCTAAATTTCAAAATTAAGGGAACAAAATTACTTTTTGCTTATTTATTTAAATGCATTCTACAATAGCTTCATTATTATTTTCCTATATCATTTATATATTCTTTTTCTGCTCCTTTATTATAGCTTTTTTTTATGATTTTTTTTTTATATATATAGGAAATAGATTTCATTTCATTCATGAAGAAAGTTACAGCTGTGACTAGGGGTGTACAACCTTGGACAGCCCCATCTTTTGGAGAAAATTGCAGCTAACAGGAAACCATAAGCTTCTACAGTAAAAAAATCACAGTTTATTGATCTGGGAGCTTGTAATGTGCCAATCACCTGCCCTTGGGAACCTCTAGCAATCACTCCAATGCTAATTCTTTCTTCTGAAAATTTTGTAGCAGCATCTCAATTTACTTTATAAACTCCCTCATTTGGTTTATGTCATGATTTTTGAATTTGAGGTTGTTCAATTATGTTTTGTGTTGTATAGACATGACTGTTTGCATTTCTGTATGCCAAAACTTCATCTTTTGCAGCTTGAGACAGTGTCATTAGATGCCTAAATGCCTTGCCATGGATGACTTCATTCCTTCTGGACCATATAAGTCTTGCTATAGCTGTAGTTTCCTCGAGCTCATCAGGTTTCAAACATTTAGTCAGTTGCTCCCATATATCTCAAAAGTAATCACTTTGAAATGTCATCTTCTGAATCTTTCTGCAACTCATGCTCCACACATCCCTAGCGGCTGGGCATCCCATAGCACATGACCTGTTGTTTCAGTAGCTAATCCACACACTTTGCAGTCATCCACTTCCACAACATGCCTTTTCTTTAAATTGGATAAAGTAGGAATGGCTTCTTTGCATGCTCTCCATATGAATACTTTTATCCCATTCTGGATCCTTAGTTTCCATATAGCTTTCCATTCTTCAAATTGCTCTCCATAAGAAGTCTCACCAGCAGCCTTAGGTTCATGATCTTTGTGCAGGTGGTAAGCACTCTTCACAGAGAAAATCTCATTTTTCTTAGGCAGCCAAACCAATTTATCTTCCCTTCCCCCTTACTAATAGAAATTGTTTGAATTATGGAAGCCTCATGTTGCTCAAACAGAGAATTCAAAGAGTGGACATTCCAATTCATCATATTAGGATCAATTAAATCTGAAACATAAACATAACTATCATTTGACACATTTGGAGATAACACCTTAGGAGCATAATCCCTTGGTATCCACTTGTCAGCCTAGATCTTCACCTTCTTTCCATCCCCAATTCTCCAGAACAGACTCTTCTTAAGCAACCTCAAACCAGAATACAAACTTCTCCATGCATAGGATGGGTTAAAACCCAACTTTGCCTCCAATAGGTTACCATTCTTATAATATTTCTGCTTAAACACTTGGGCCAGAAGAGAAGATTGATCTTGAAGCATCCTCCAACCTTGCTCCAGCATACCAAAATTGAAGCTTCTAAAGTCTCGAAAACCCAACCCTCCTTTATCCTTTGATAGACTGACCTGATCCCATCTCACCCATGGAATCTTGGAATGATCTTCATTATAACCCCACTAAAATTTCTTCAAGAGTATATTTAGTTTTTGAGTAATGGTATGAGGCAGTAGAAAAATTCTCATGGCATAAGTGATTTATTTGTATTGGGCCTTTCCCTATAGGAACACAGGTTATGCTTTCATGTTGCTCAGCTTGGAATAATAAAGAAGACAAGGCTTAAACACACAAAATAAACAAGTAAGGTGAGAAGGGATCACCCTACCTCAAGCCTTTGTAGGTGAGAATCTAGCTTGAGCTTTACCATTAACCATGATAGAGTATGAAACAGAAGTAATACAAGCCATTACCAGAGAGCACCATCTTTGAGAGAACCCAAGTTTAAGCATGACAGCTTCAAGGAATGACCACTCAACTCGATCATAAGCCTTGCTCATATCTAGCTTGAGTGCCATAAAACCAGTTTTCCCTTTCATCCTAGAGTTCAAGGAGTGAAGAGTTTCATAAGCCACTAGGAGATTATCACTAATAAGCCTACCAGGTACAAATGCACTTTGATTTAAGGAAATAACTTTTGGAAGGATTGCTTTCAGCCTATTAGCTAAGGTCTTAGAAATAGTCTTGTACACTACATTGCATAGACAAATAGGTCTAAAATCAGTCGCTCTTTGGGGGGTTTTTGGTTTTTGGATTGAGAGCAATATATGTGTCATTAATCCCATCAATCTTTCCACCATGGTTCAAAAAATGAAAAGCAAACCTGGTAATATCCTTCCCCACTGTCTCCCATTAGCTTTGATAGAAATGAGCAGGAAACCATCAGGGCCTAGAGAGCCCAACGAATTAATCTGAAAGGCTGCTTACTTCACATCCTCCTCAGTAAACTTGGTCAACAAATGCTCATTCATATGGGGAGAGACCTTGAATTGTAAGCCAGACAAACATTCATCAAATTGAGAAGGGTTAGAAGAGGTAAATAGAGTGGAGAAATACTTGGTAAAGGTCTCTCCAATCTGCTGCTAATCTGAGAACTCATTTCCTTTCAAGTCCTTAATGCTTTTGTTTTTTATGCATTAGTCTTTCTCCTTTGAGTGGCTTGCATGTGAAAATATTTGGTGTTCCTATCTCCCACCTTCAGCCAATGTTGCTTTGTTCTTTGTCTCCATTTTATGTTTTCAGCTTCTTATTTCTACTCCACATTCATCTGCAGTTCTTTTACCAGCTCAACATGCTCTCCTTGACCATGATCCTGCAGAGCACTAATCATAGACATGCCTCTTCTGATATCCTGAGATTCCTGTTTCTTGTTGCTAGAATTCTATCTCTGCAAGGCAGCTTGACAAGAAGCTAGTTTGTGTCTCAACAATTCATCTGCAGAACCAACACCATTACCCTTTTTCCAAGCCACTTCAATTGTCTTTGTACAATCCTCTTTGACAACCCACGCAACCTCATATCTAAACACAAACTGACCCCTATTCATCCCTCTAGTGTTATTAAACTAACCAACAAAGCAGAATGGTTAGATTTAACTGCAGGTAATACAGTACAAATGGCCTCAGGGTACAAGTTTTGCCACTCTTGATTAACCATAACTCTATCTATCATTTCCTTTGTAAAAGCCTTTCCATACCTGTTATTAGACCAAGTAAACCTTTGACCAGAATAAACTAAGTCATGCAGAGTGCAAACATCAAGAGCTAGTCGAAAATTTTCTATTTGCTGATAGGGCCTGTAAGCTCCTCCCATCTTCTCTCCTTGACTGATAATCTCATTGTAATCACCTATACACATCCAAGGCATTGGTTGTGGTGGTTTAAGGACTTTTAAAAGTTCCCAACTAGAGTTCCTTTTCGCTATGTTGGGATGACCATAAAAACCAGTCAACAACCAAGTAGGGCCCTCTTCCTCCTCTTGCACAAAAGCACTAATATGCCACCTAGTGTAGGTAGTTTCCTTAACAATCCAATTAGATTTCCAAAGCAATGCCAAACCACCACTATATCCAACATTGCCAACTGTAAAACAACCATCAAACTTCAACAACCTTCTAACTTCTTCAAGTCTAACTTTTGAACATTTAGTCTCAATTAAAAACAATACCTTGGGACACTTCTCTTTAGTCAAGAGACTAAGCATTCTAACAGTTCGAGGGTTCCCAAGCCCTCAATAGTTCCAACTCATGCAACTCATGGATCTTGGCAGGGCTGGAGACTAGCCACTGGCTTTATATGATCAATTTCTGTCAGCTCATTAATCAGGAGCTTAGATTTTTTTGTTATGGTTTTCCATTTTACCCCCACCTCAACGAGGCCTTTTATTACTAGTCTTTGTGCACAAACCTTTTGACTTGTCCCCTGAACAAGCCTTATTTTGAACACATGCCTTCCTCCTCCAACTTCGAGTCTTACTAGGACCAAGCTCCACCTTAGTGGGATCTGTAGGCGTAAGCAAAGGACTTAGTTGGGCAAAATTCCCTTCAAAAGCACTTTCCTTACTGATAACACCATCCTGCTCCACTACCATGAATGTCTCCCCCTCAACCAATACCTCATTTTGTAACTGCTCAGATTCACCTCGAGCCAAATCCTCTCTCTGTAATTGCTCATTGACAGCATGGTGATCTTTATTGCTGGCATTACTACAACCTTCTTCCATTGTCTTTCCTCTGTAACTGCCTTGATTTTCTCCAGAATTCTTGCTTAACTCCCCTGGGATATCAGGCTGCATTTTATGAGCAGATGCCATCCCATTAATGTCCTAATTGATTGCCACGTCATCATCTTCTCCATGTAGATCAGAAGACTGTGTAGCAGACTGAACCTTTACACCATTGCTACCATGCTTATTGTTGGATTCTTCTCTTGCAGTTGAAGCTCTAAGCCATGCACCATACTGCTTCTCAGAGGAAGAATGTATTAAACCAGACCCAATAGACACATCACAACCACTCCCACCATGTTTAATCCTATCACACTTGAAACAGAAAGATGGTAACCTTTCATATTTAAACGAGACCCATGACTTTGTACCATCCGTACTGAAAAGAATGCCACACATAATAGGGAGAAGAATATTAATAGCCACCTTGACTCGAAGGTATGGATCCCAACCAACACCTTCGCTATCAACATCAACCTCCATCACCTCTCCTACCAGACTACCAATCTGCACCCCAACATCTTTTGTCATTCCACCAAAAGGAATATTATGGATTTTTTTTTTTGATAAGTAAAAATATTGTATATATCAAAAGGAGAAACCAGGTACACTGAATGTATACAAGAAAACACCTTACCCAAAATGACCCAACAAGCCCATAAAAAAACTAACCCAAAGTACATCAGACCCGACCCCAATCCTTGTTTCCCGTAGAACTAAAACTCTACCCGAACACCAACCCCAACACCTTGATACCTGTCTTCACAATACCCTCCCTTTAGACTTCCCTCTAGTTGAACTACCACCCTTAGCATCGTAGTTGATTGTCGAAAAGAGACGCTGTAACTCCCTGCTTTTCTTGAAGCTTGATTTGGTTTCAAGTGTGCGGCTTGCCTCGATCGTAGTAATTAGTTCGTTAAATTTGTCTTCACATCCTCCATGTGAAATTTTCACGAACTGCTGAATCTCGTTAACTTTAGGCAGAATCCAATCCGCTATTGGGGGAAGAGAGACCAGGGGAGCCACAATGTCCCCATCAACCTGCACTCCCGACTTTAGACAATCCTCTACACAAGGCACCAATTCCAAACCCATTGGTTCTCCAATAACTCCATTGGTTCTCTCCAATGGTACCGGGGTTCCCATTGAAGATTCTGGGGTGACAATAAGCCCCTTCACCTCTGGGATGATAGAGGATCCTACATCTCCTTCAGACCTCGGCAGTACACCTTTTTCCTTCAACTCCGAAGGAGTCATAGTTTCTTCCGGGACTAAGGGTATAATACCGACTATCGATCTATCCTGTGTAACACGAGCTGAATGACATTCCATTATTGATGTCTCTATGCCAATACCCGATGAAGACCCCACCTCAAATAACCCAGATTTCCTTTTGACCCGCCATACTCTCCTGGATCTGGTTATAGGGACAGGGCCGAATCCGATCTTCCGTTTTCTTTTTTCTAAGCTTAAAGGATTTGGGCCTATCATGTTTCTTACCACCCTGTTGCCTCCAGCTGAAAGCCGATCTATTTTCGTAGACATGAAAGTTATTGCTGTCTTCAACTCGACAAGTTGGGTTTCCATCTCCTTTAGAGACTTGTGCATTTCGAGAAGCTGGTCTTGAGGTGTGATTGGCAGACCCTCCACTCTCTGATCCCCCGAAGCATGTCCAGTCTTTAGAGCTGTCGCATATGATTGTCTCGCCACCGAGGATGTACTTGGGTCTTTTTCCAAGTTCTCCCTCCCTACCACACCACCTTGTCCTTCCAAGCCATCACTCCCTCTCTTACCGAAGGAAAAATGTCGCAGCACCTCCCCCATCCTTCTCCAACCACTGCCCCCCTCTTCAGGAATGAAAATAAAATTCCTCCTCCCCCCACCACCATACTCCTCCACCGCCATATAACGTCCTCGAGCATTCGAGCACTGATGCGCTGTGAAACTACGTCGACCTTCCCGAACAGTGGAGAAAAAATCTTGTTTCTTATCCTTAGTACACGCTTCTATGGCCTTAGTCAGCCACTGCACTGTTGTCGAACCCAAAACCAACTTAGATATCACCCTTCGACTCCTTTCAGTAATGGCCAACATGCTCCCCTCCTTTACCAGTGTAAAGGATTTAGATTCTATGACCAGCTCCATAGAAGAACCCATACTGACCCACTCCCCTTCCTCAACAACCATTCATCATCTCAGAGATGAATCTAAATCCTTTGGGAACTGCAAGCACAGCGAACAGTTCGTGCTCACTGCAAGCACTGCAGAGTTGCTGCAAAACGTGCTCACAGAAGACGCCGGAGCACTTGCCGGAGCCTTCAGGGTCGACGGCACGCCCAACAGAGCCTTCGGGAGGATTGTCGGAGTGCTCTGAGAGGCAAAACAGCGATATCAACGACGCCGGAGGTTGAACCGACGCCGAACGGCCCTCAGCGTAGTCGCCGAGGTCCGTCGGCTTTATCTGTGCCGATGGCGCAGTGGGTCTCGCCGGCACAGGGTGGGTGGCGGCAGATCTGGTTCCTTAGGGTTTTGCGCTTCGTAGTGTTTTCTCTCTCTTCTAGGCCAACGCCGGACGGCCCTCAGGTAAGTCGCCCGGGCTCGTCGGCTTTGTCTGTGGCGACGGGGAGAGGTCACTCGCCGGCAAGGGTGGTGCCGGCGTCCTTAGGGTTTACGTCCTTACGTCCTTAGGGTGGTTGTTACACAGAGGTATTTGGTGAGGAAAATCTGGAAAAGAAAAATTAAAGAAAGAAAGTATGATGAATGAATGTGAAAAATTTTTTTATTTAGCAATTGAGGATGCAATGATACCAAAGCAAGGGGGTGGATGTGCTATTATGGATTTGAAGCCATAAAAATTCTTTCATGAATTCCATATCCTTTGGAGCTACACTATCATCAAAAGAATTGAGGCACAATAAGTGTCTATCAAATGTCCATGGCCTGCCCTGTTGAACTCTTTGAATATCTTCTTCACATAGAAACTCCATAAGAAACATGATCTCACCAACAACAACACCTCCCTTCTTGGCTTCCATATCTTCATCATCGTGGACTTGAAGGCCTCCTTATTGACAGATCTATTCGAGACTACTAGACCAATTAAACATTATTGCCCTCTCCTTTGAATCACCGCATCATCATTGAAACTTATCGAGACTTCCTTTTGCTCAGCCTCCGTTCGATGAAATTTACTCCACTTCTCAACTACATCCACCATTGCACTCTAGAAAACTAGAAAAACTTCTACGTCAAAAGACTAGAAGACAAACTTGCCCACAACAAGAGACAAACTCCTCAGCAGCAGTAGGAGACCAAGGCTCCAATTTTCCAAAACCTACTCATGGTCATTTATAAAGAGCATTGAATCTATACATACAAATTAGACAAAATTATAATATTATATATATATATATATATTATAATTTTGGGTCAGAGCCTTGGGGAGCCAAGGCCCCTCTTTGTCCCTTGGCCTCGTACCTGCTTACGAAGTATTTGGTTTAAAAAATTACTATAGATATAAAAAGATTACATAAAAGTAAATTCATAAATTGATGTAGTTTCACATGATGCATTAGATTTACTTTATATTAAAAGTAACTTTACAATCTAACATACTGTATCAAGCCACGTCAGTATGTAGATTTATTTTTGTATAATCCTTTTGTGACTAAAGTATTTCTCATCTTTTCGTGAGCTTCAATTCTAATAGAATATACTGCACATTTCTTTATATCTTAAGAGTAATATACTGCACATCTCTTTATTTAATCTCCCTCCTAAATATCACTTATCATTATCTTAGACGCTAACAAAAGATTTAAATTCAACTAACCAAGCTATCAATTACCTAATCCTAATCTTAAAGCCTTCCAACCAATATTTATCCCGTAATCAAGAAATCAAGATTAATTATCAAAGTAACTAATTCTTTGAATTCTGATTTTGGCAATATTATTGGGTTAATTATCAGTGGAATAGATGTATTCATTACCCTAGTTTCTAAAAATGTAATTATTAGGACGGGAAGTGCAACATACTTAATTAAGCCCATTCCCTCCGCGACTTGGTAATTAGGAAGAGATTTCAACCACAAAGAGATTATATAAAAATAATTTCACAAACTGATATGGTTTGATATAATTCATTAGATTATAAAATTACTTTTATTATAAAGTAGATTTAATGTACTCATGGAACCACGTGAGTTTGTTATATTTTTTTGTGTAATCTCTTTGTAGTTATAGTACTCATCTTATAATTATTACCTTTGTACAAAGACGTGTATTTGTACGAAGTAATTTACTTATATGTAATCGACATTCTCTAACGGCCTCGTTTGTCTTCACAAACTATATTATCTCATCTCACCTAATGATTACAATTTTATCAAACTCTCACACAAAATACAATAAACAATTCAATTTTTTCAAATTTTAAGATAAAAATTATATTAAAAAATTATATTCTAACAATATTTGATTCAATTTTTAACTTTCATTACTTCTCATCTGATATGTGTACACAAACGAGGCCTATATTTTCTCCTAGTTCTGGTGCATGTGGTAGTAATTATAAGTTGTATCCAAAAATGTATGAAACATTTGTTCATTTTCATTGATTGCATTGATATACTATTGAATCAAGTTGATACTAGTAGGTAATCATCTCCACTCTAATTTGCGGTGTAGTCTGATCAATATCTTGTTGGCTTTCTTCTAGGGGCATGGTGAATAAGGTGTTGGCTCAATTTTGAATCCATTTCATTTTAAAATATGGATGGTAAATATCAATAAATCATTTAGTAGCACTTGTGCCCCCCTCTGGTTTTAAATTACTAGATCAAGCTTACATGACGTTTTAAGACCAAAGAGTAGGATTGTAAATAAATAATGCTATCCGATCGGCAGCTTGAATTTGGATTGATTAAACTCGAATTCAACTTGATTCAATTATTCATTTCGACTTGGAAAAATGGTTCAATTCAGTTGATTCAATTTTGAATTGGTCTGAAGTCGAACCAATTTTGGTGCACTTTTTGAGTCATCTACAAATTGCTTCAATAAGCCGATTCAGATCGATTTTAGTCAATTCCAATAGACTCAAAATTGGATTATTATTTTTTTAGATTGTGTTTGAGAAATAGTTCTTTTAATCTTATAAAAAAATATGATAGAATTAAACATATATTATTTTTTTTTATCCTTCTATTCAATAAGAACTAAGAAGGGTAAAAAAATAGAAAGAGAAAACATGGTTCTTTATTCTATTTAGTTGAATAGAAAATAAATTAGGAGAGGAATGGATATCTTATATTAAATTTGTGACTGTGCACCACATATTGCCATTTTCATGTACTTATAATTTAATGGTAATAGAGCTGTAAGAGATTGGACCGGAAAAATCGACTGGACTGGACCGAATCGATAGTCTTTTTTTTTTTTTTGAGGTTACTGATAGTCTTATTGGTTGGTCTCGGGGTATGATTTTTTTGGACCGGACTGGACCGAGACTGATCGAATGTATATCTATATATTTAAATATTTTATATATAATATATTATTTTATATAATAGTTGTATAAGTTAATTATGTAATTTTCATCCAAGAGATCACCGTTAACCGTATATACAATGAAATTATTTAATATTCATTAACTATATAAAATATTAAAGAGATCACTTAATTTTATTAACTTTATATGTGTAACGAAAAAAATGTTCATGGACTGATAGCTATCGGTTCGGTCCGGCAAAAATAATGGACTGAGATTTTTGGTTTGTGACTCCCCCGAGATCGAACTGGACCGAACCGATTACACCCCTAAATGGTAATTTGTCTTTTTGTAGATGATAATATTGGAGGAAAAGAAAAGATAATTGAGAACAAATACAATATTTTTTTTGAAGGAAACTGTTATCATTCATTCATCAGATAAACTTACATCCATGACCAGATACATTCTGGGATGTCTTCATATCAAATATGACATCATAAACCAAAATAATGCATTTGGAGCTCCACTAGTACACTATTTATTTTTTGTGATTGATTTGGTTTTCACTATTACTGATACTCTCTACAGACAAATGTCTAAGAGACAACATTCTTTGCCTAAACAGAGACTCAACATCACTCTTTATAGAAAGAGATGACTCAACCTCTATAGACAAATGTCTGAGAGACAAACTTTTTTTTTTAATTAATAATAAGGAAACTAAAAAAGAAAATAGTAAGATAGATGCGAAAAAAGACGGATTATAGTTTGGACCAACTCTGGTAGATTTCGCAATTTGTGACGGCTCTTGAATGCAACACACTTGTTTCTTTTCAGCCACAAAAGTCAGATCTGAAAGATTTGGTGGTGGCGAGTGTGGTGATTTAGATTCATATATATATATATTATATTCTCATTTAAAATACTCAATGAGTTGGTATTTTGAATTTTTTTTTTGTTATGTATGACTTTAAATGCTTGTCTTACATTAATCATTTAAAATACTCAATGTGTTGGTATTATGAATTTTTTTTTTTTTTTTTATGTACGACTTTAAATGCTTGTCTTACATTAATATATATATATATTTAAATTTTTGTTATTTCCACTAAAATAACCAATTTACAAATTATCATAGATCAATCAATTGAATTTATTTCTATTTAATTGAATTTGACCTTCCCAGTTTTATTTAAAAGTATTATAAAGAAGTCAATTAGAGGGTGATATCAAAATTTAAAGCCAACTTCATGGTACTCTCAAGTAAGGTACCTTTGCCTTGCCCCGGATTACGTCCGATCTAAAGGTCCAACCCTCACTCGGGTTAACAAAAGCAACACCAACATAAGAAAGCAAGACAAGCTACAAAAACTGAAACAGACAACAACATAGAAACGAAACAAAAGACAGAATCAAAAAAAACAAAACGGATGAACAGTACACATTTGGTCGGCAATGCTACGGCCGGTGGTTATACGGCCAGGCTGTTAGTGGTCTGTATGTACGCTGGGTGCTTGCTCCACCAGAGCTCGAAATGGCGATGCTTGCGGTGGGCGTGTCGTCTGAGGTCTCATTAGAGCTTGTGGTCTTGTAGTTGTTATTGTAGTTTTTTATAGTAGTTTGTTAGTTTTAGTTATGATAAAATAAGAATAGGCTTTGGATTTTGATGTCCATAGCAGTGTCTCGTACTCTTCTTCCTTGGGAGGATAGAGAGGACCTTTAAGTTCTGTTTTTACAGAGCGCTTTCTCGGGTTCGAGAAAGTTTGATTAGAAGTTAAGACAATGTCTACCACAAATGTATTTGTGCGTGGGGAAGCTACAGATCTGTTGAGTTAGTTGGCTTATAACTGGATTTTCTGTGTATTGGAATTTCTTGTGTCGATAAGTCACATTTGTAACTTTGTTTTCTTAATGAGATGAGTATGCTCCAAAAAAAAAAAAAAAAAGTAAGGTACCTTTGCTTTCTCTAAACAAGCAATATTGATTGATGATAATTCTTTTCATTCGTTTATATTTGATGAAAGTCATTGGTAATAACCCACTTATCTTTTATATTGTTAAAAATTGATTTTATTTTTTATAGACACGTTAAAAAGATTTTAAAAAAATACTATAAAGATATTTTATAAAATTAAACTCATAAAATGTGGTGACTTTATATAATATATTATATTTATTTTATAATAAAAATAATTTTACGATCCAATCCAATCTAATACATCAATTTACATATGTTTCATTTTATCTCATCTCATTATTTTAATTTTTACAAATTCTTACATAAAATATAATAAATAATTCAATCTTTTTAAATATCAAAATAATAATATTATTAAAAAATAATATTTTAATAATAATTTGTTAGAATAAAATATTGAATAAAATTAAAAGTTGAATAAAATATTATTAGAATATTATTTTTTAATATTATTATTATTTTAAAACTTAAAAAAATTAAATTATTTATTATATTTTATGTAAAAATTTATAAAAATTATAATAATAAAATGAGATAAATTATGATGAGTTTCTCAATCCAAACCTAATCTAACGTTTAGAAAATATTAATTTATTAAATATTGTAAATGGACTGTTGTAAGCCCATCACTGCTCATAATTTGGCAACAATAAAAACCCTACTCCTCTGTAGTTTGTCCCCCAATCCCGAAATTTTCAACCCCTCCTCCTCTCTTTCCCTCTTTCCCTCTCTCGTCAAGTCGCCATCTCACAGCCTCCCGCTCTCCGTCGACACCGTCTCGCTTTCCTTCGACGCTGTCTTTCCCACTCTATACCTTTTGTGTCCATCCGTCACCAAGTTGTAATCAGGGATCCCCTTGTATGTAAAGAAGGTAATTTTTGTTTCAAGAATCATCGTATGTTTCTTCACTCTCCGCGTCATGGCTTGATTTGGGCTTCGGTTTTTCTTCTCTTTAGGAAATTTCGGCAACCTCCAAGTTCTGTTGCCTGTCAGAGCCCGCTATAATATAAAGGTATTTCTTTCCAAACTTTCCGGTTCTGTTTGGCACTAAAGAAATCTGCACTTTTAATTATGTTATTTCTATCCTTTATGGGGATAATAGACAACATGAGCCCCATTACTTTGGTGGGTTTCATGTTTCACCTTTGTACTTATTCTTAATTGCATGTGCTGTTCGAAGTTATGATGCACTATACTTGTTTGTTAAAAGGTTATGGATCTGTACGTTTGAAAAGAATGTAATATGATATGTTTTCAGAGTCTTTATTGGTTATTTCTTGTGCTTCCATAAACGGAGCACACAGTATCCTTTTTTTCCCCTGTGCTGCCTGCGTCGTATGCTTGGATTGGCTCTGAAAAACACCCTACATTGATAGGTTTTCATAGGCTTTACGGGTGATTTTTGCTTCTATAGAACGAGCACTAAACAGTGTCATTTCTTTCTTGATGCTGCGTGTATCCTATGGTTAGATTGGCTCTGAAACACCCCTTAAGTTTTCACTCGAGTGTTTTATCCTTGGCGCTTTATTTTTTATTTTGTACCTAATCGTTTTCTTTTTCTGGTTTATTTGTAAGATAGGTGGTACGCCTAATACTGCAATTGTGTAATCAACTGAAGTGTGAGTCATGGAATCTGTCGTTAGGTTATTATATTGAAGTAGAATTTTTCTTCTTACGTGTATTCTTTCTGAAACACGTCATTCTGCCTATCCATTCTGTTGATCATAGGATATCATGGTGACAAGGCAGATACATTCTCTTTCTTATTGTTCTCCCATCTCTTCATCCCTGTTGTGTTCTTTTGTGTATTTAAATATACTTTGGTTTGTCAATATTATTTGGAAGGTGGAGGTGTATATATCATGTTGACCTTATAAAAAAAAAGGTTTATATATCATGTTGGATGATGAAAAGAATCAGATAGATTCCAACTGATTTTTTAGTACACGATTAAGTAGCTACTTCTGAGAACGTCATTTCCTATTGTTTCCTTTTCTTTATGACTGAAATTTTTCTTCTTTCCCTGCCTGTTTGATTTTTGCGGTTTATTTATAAAGATAGGTGGTATGCCTAATATTGCAATTCTGTGATCATCAGAACCATGAATCATAGAATCTATCGTTGGGCTATATTGAAGCAGAATTTTTCTTCTTACGTGTATTTGTTCCAAAACATGTAATTCTGCCTTTAGCTCCGACTATCCTTTCTCTCTTCATAGGATCTCACGGTAACAAGGCAGATACATTCTCTTTCTTATTCTTCTCCCATCTCTTCCTCACTCTTGTGTTCTTTTGTTGATTTGAATATACTTTGGTCTGTCAATATTATTTGGAAGGCGGAGGTGTATATATCATGTTGGATAATGAAAAGAATTAGATGGATTCCAACTGATTTTTAATACACGATATCTCAAGTAGCTACTTCTGAGAACACCATTTCCTGTTGTTTCCTTTTTTTATGACTGAATTTTTTTCTTTTTTACCTGCTTGTTTGCTTTTTGTGGTTTATTTATAAAGATAGGTGGTACGCCTAATATTGCAACTCTGTGGTCATCAGAACTATGAGTCATAGAATCTATCGTTAGGCTATATTTAAGTATAATTTTTCTTCTTACGTGTATTTGTTACAAAACATGTAATTCTGCCTTTAGCTCCGATTATCCTTTCTCCCGTTCATAGGAATTCTCGGTGACATGGCAGATAAATTCTCTCTCTTTTTATTTGAATATACTTCTGTTTGTAAAGATTATTTGGAAGGTGGAGGTGTATGTATGATGTTGGATGATGAAAAGAATCAGACGGATTCCCACTGATCTGTAACACATGATATCATAAGCAGCTACTTCTGACAACACCATTTACTATTGTTTCCTTTTTTTTCTTTTTTGATTTTGATAACTGGATTTTTTCTTTTTCCTGCTTGTCTGCTTTTGGTTTATTCAAAAATGGGTGGTTTGCCTAATATTGCAATTCTTGTGATCATCAGAACTATGAGTCATGGGATCTATCATTAGGCTATATTGATGTAGAAGATTCCTTCTTATGTGTATTTGTTACAAAACACGTAATTCTGCCTTTAGCTCCGACTATCCTATCTCTTGTTTGTAGGACTTCTCATGGTCACAAGGCAGATACATTCTTTCTTATTCGTTTTCCATCTCTTCCTCTCCCATGTTTTTTTGTTTGTTTAAATATACTTTGATTTGTGAACATTATTTGGAAGGTGTTGAATTTATCTTATTTTAATGCATGATATATTTCATAAGCAGCTACTACAACACTCTATCCTATTGTTTCTGTATTTTTTTTTCCTCTTTTTTGGGTGTGATATCTCGATTTTTTTCCATAAAAAGTTGTTGATATTCTCACTGAGTTTTAAATTTAAGATGAATGATAGAATGATTAAGTACGAGGCCGGTGATGTGAGAAATCATATTTGCTACTCTTGATTGGAAATGATCCACATGTGATGCTTCTTATACACCAAGATCTCTGAGGCCTCCTCTCTTTTCACTTTTATCATATTTGATCAAATCGTTTATTGTTTCTGAAAATTTTCTATTTTATAAAATACTCTAGTTTTTTTTGTTAAAAAATTAGAAATATTTTCCTATGTATATATTGTTTGACTAGGACAAAGACTGAGCTTAGCCAACCGATGAATAATGCACCAAAAAACTCCCAGATCATTCTACAACCTCTCACCCCCTCTCTCTATTGGAACAAGGTCCTTTCTTATCTCTCAAGTACAAGTCTCGTATGAAGTCTCTAAAAAACACTATGATCACCATCTTTTAAAATTCTTCCTGCTCCTATTCTGTTTTCCTCAATTGATCAGCTCCTTAAGTGGATCTCTTGTATGCTTCTTGTGTACTGGAGTAACACCCACTTTTAATATGATAAATTTTTACCTTGTTAAACATGGTTCCTCTATAGATCTGTGATTCTTGAATCCATTTGTACAAATTTGAAGAAGCCAAACCAAGTTTAGTTCCATTTCAATGAAGGTCCAATCTTTCTGATTCTCTATTTTTGGTGAAGGTCTGGTGGTTCTGGTTGTCTGCTTCTTACTGGCAATCCTGGATTCTTTACTTTGATTTTCTCACTCTCATGACATGATATAACATCTAATTAAAGATTTTATTCTTTTTAATTATTAAATTAAATGTTGATTATCCAGAATGAATACCCACTTGAACCCTTTTTCTTTAGACTAATATGTCCCCCTCCCCCCCATCTACGTGATTTAAAAATCTGTATCACCTCATACCATATTTCGTACGCTTGAACAAAGCTTTTGAATTTTTTAAGGAAAAATTTTGTGGATCAGAAAAGATGTTATGGCTTTTACTGAGCTGATATGAAGATGAAAAACTCTCATTTATAGTATTGTTTTATGTATGGATGATTGTATAGAAATCTTTTTTGATGTATGTATTGCTATCATGTAACTGTTTCTAGGTTTGGAAATGGGTTTTGGTTGTGATCAATTTGTAATTTGTTTTGGTGGTTTTATAGAGCAAAGAAATCTATAACGAATGGCGGATCAAGGAGACTTGGAAGGGAGCCAACCCGTAGATCTCAAGAAGCATCCTTCTGGGATCGTCCCTACCCTTCAGTGAGTCCCTATTTTTTATGCATTCTTTGGTCATATGGACTACCCTGTTTGGTTAGTTGGCTAAGCTTCACTTGTAATCACGAGAACATAAAACCCAGGCATAGGTCAAGTGTTGGAAGACCACAAAGAGGATGATGTTGTCTATATGGTGCTGTGGGGCTCATAGGTTTTATGATGGTCACTTGTACACCAGAAATGTATTCTATATGTCATTATTATTGGCATCTTGTGTAACAAAGTGAGGATATTTTAGTCATTGTTCAGATTGTTGTGATAATTAAATGTATTCTAATTCTATCCACTATGAACATTGTCTGACGTTCAAGATGACAATGCCATGTCTTCATAGTCCACGAAATCTGGGTTTGCTGCAATACAGTAGTTCAGATTTATTTGAATCTTTTTTTCTTAAAGGTGTAATCACTTGTAGTTTTGAATCCATAAACGACAATGGAGGAGCTAAAGACTTTTTTTTTCCTCAAAACTCTACTCTGGACAGCTTTTACAGGGCGTACTTGGGATTGTACCTTTTGTGCTTTTAATGATAAATCTCATTACTTAACAAAGGAAAATGGAGTCCACATACCTCTATGTATTTTTATCAGAGTTATTTGATGATGTATCATCTATGACTGCTTAAGATGGAGTATGTTTAAGATGATCCTGTAGCCAAGTAAGACATACCCACTTACACAAACTCGCATGAGGTACTATTGAGGTTTTGATAAGCTAAGATCTATGCCTTAGCATTATAATTCGGATGTCGGCTACAAACATGCGTAATCCACGTCTCATGATAGTCCAAAAGGACTTGTCAAACTTAGGGTCTCTTTATTCACTATGTATTTTACTTCCACCTAGTGCAAATGTAGGGCTTATTAGAATTCTCCTCATGCTTATGGGGAGGCATGGGAGAGGAGACTAAAATTCCCTTAGTGAGTTGGAAAGAAATTTGTTGCCCGATTGTTGATGGAGGTCTGGGTATTCATAGTCTATATAGTTTTAATAAGGCGTTGTTGGGGAAGTGGCTATGGAGATACCATGGGAAGAGGAAGCATTGTGGAGGGGGGTGATTGATCGTAAGTATGGTAGTGATTGGGGAGGATGGTGTACCAAGGAGAGCAGGGATTCGTATGGAGTGAGTCTATGGAAGTTTATTAGGAAAGGTTGGGGTCACTTCCTGAAACAAGTTAACTTCTCGGTTGGTGATGGTTCAAAAATCAGATTTTGGTCTGATGTTTGGTGTGGGGATATTGAATTGTCTCGAGCATTTCCGGTTGTTTTCAGATTGGCGACTAATAAGCAAGCTTCAGTTTCCGAGGTGATGGGTTTTTCCAATGGAGTGGTGCTTTGGGATGTAGGCTTCTCCAGATCTGTCCAGGATTGGGAAGTAGAGGAGGTTACTGTTTTTTTTAGACAATTGTATTCAGTGGAGATAAGAAGACAGGGCAGGGACCAAATATGTTGGAGACAAACAGCCTCTAAAAAATTTACAGTTCGGTCATTTTATAAGGTGTTACTAAATCAGCACCATATTGGCTTTCCTTGGAAGAGGATTCGGAAGGTTCATGTTCCGTCAAGGGTGGCTTTTTTTGTATGGACAGCAGCAATAGGGAATATTCAGACTATAGATAACTTGAGGAAGCGCGGAATGATTGTTTTGGTTTGGTGCTTTATGTGCAAGAAAGAAGCGGAATCAGTGAACCATGTACTACTTCATTGCGAAATGGCTAAAGTGCTGTGGGATGGTGTTTTTGGAAGGGTTGGGCTGTGCTGGGTTATGCCAGAAGCAGTGGTCGATTTCCTAACAAGTTGGACCAACTTTCAAATGCATACTTGTTCCCAAGTGGCAGCTGCATGGAAAATGATGCCTTTGTGTATTATGTGGTGTATTTGGTTGGAGAGAAATGAGAGGTGTTTTAATGATCGGGAACGAAATAGAGATGCATTTTGGAAGTTTTTTATAAGCACTCTACTTAGCTGGTTCTCTGCTATTGTACTAAGGGTGGGGCTGTAAACGAGTTCTTGTCTTCGTTTTTCTAAAGTTTTAGAATGTAATTAGGTGTTTCTTGTGTATACTTCCGGTGTACTCGGGCTCCGCCTATTACATTGTGCTTAATAAAGTTCTAACTTATCAATAATGCTGTTAATAGGTTAGTTTTTATACCATTTATCACAATCTGGGGATGTTAACCGCATCCATGCCATACTCCAAAAGGATTAGTCGCAACTGGGTTCCTTGTTATCACTAACATAGTTCAAATCCACCTAGATGCACTTCATATGGAAATCAGCGTGTGCCTATTCAATGCCTCACAATATCTGGAATACTACATGAGAAAGTGCTGCTTTGACTATTTCATTATAGATTATTAAGGTGGTGTTTACTTTTCAGGAACATTGTGTCAACAGTCAATTTGGACTGCAAGTTGGAACTTAAGTTGATTGCATTACAAGCTCGTAATGCTGAATACAATCCTAAGGTATGTGATTGCAGCCATAGCTCTGTGTCTCTCTAATCATTTGTTTGATCACTTAGGTTGAGTTGTTAAATTACTTTGCAGATTCATTTTCCCCCAACCAAGGGGAAGCAGGGAATGAATTATGAGTTTCCTGAAGCATTGCAAGTTTTAAAATTTTGTTTTGTTATCACTGATCAAAAAACGGTTTTAAATTTTTTTTTGTTATGCTCTTGCAGCGGTTTGCTGCCGTAATTATGAGGATAAGGGAACCAAAAACCACAGCGTTAATTTTTGCTTCTGGAAAGATGGTAAGCAAAGCATATAGTACTCATTTTTAAATTACAACTTCAAGAGTTTATATCATACACTGTTTTTTAATACGTTAGATTGCCATCCGGGTTCGTTTTAGTTGTTACTCTTGCCTTGTGCGGTGTTAGTTCTATATCGTTCTCTTGCTAGCTCTGTTCATGACATTTGACAAGTATGCATCCTTGATGAGCCAAAGGGATCCTTTTAGACGAACAGATGACTGACCTACAGTGAGACGAAAATAGAATTCTTAAACCCATTCTCTAAGATGAACTAAAGAGATCCTTTTAAGGTGTCACGGAGCTGCTATCTATTAGCTTGACATACCATTAGCTCTGTGTATTATCAATATCTCTATGCCTGGAGTTGTAGAAATGAATATGGGAGCATTGAGAGGTTTGGATAGTGAGTTGAGATGAGATGAAAGTTGAAGAAAATATTGTTAGAATATTATTTTTTAATATTATTATTGTTTTAGAATTTGAAAAAGTTTGAATTGTTTATTGTATTTTGTGTGAGAATTTGGGAAAGTTGTAATGATTAGATGAGATGAAATGTTTTTTGTATACAAACCTAGCCACTTTTGTATTATTTAATGAGCATCCTGCATTCATAAAACTTTGGGTCAATATAAACTTTATGTAGAGGCCCCGTACTCACAACTGGCACACAAAAAACTCTTGATGAAATACTTCCACCTTGGATTCGTATCTGTCCATCTACTTCTCCCCCACCTTCCTTCTAAATCTCTTTACATTCCTTTTATTTTTACATATAAAAAAACATCTTTACATTCCTTAACATCAATGCAAAAAGCCACGATGGTACTTTGCTGAAGGATGAATTGAGTATATATTGGGGGTGGTGTTTATGGCACAAAGGATGGCAGTGACTTGCATAAGTCAAGTGCTAGGTTCCAAAGTAAGAAATCTATAAAAAAAAGCTGGCCAACTTAAATAGGATATTATAGCTTCCTTTGGTTGCCACAATCTTCTAGCTTGATTTCATGAGATTCAGCTGGAGCTGCGACCATTTAGAATCTGGTTTTATGAATTGATCGGATTAAAATAGCAATAGCTTTATATACCAAGGCTTTTAATTTTGTTCCGTTCCTTGCTGGAATGGCTGGAATGGCTGGAATTTTCCGTGCCAGAACAGTAGCCGGTAGAGTTTAGGTAGGTGTTCCATTCTGGGTCAAATCTGGTCATTTCAGGATATTTTGGTCAATTCCGGCCGAATTCTGGTATTTCGGCCGGACTATGCATTTTGGTCCGGAATGAATATTAGCAGCATTTTGGTAAATTTCTTGAAACATTAGGGACGCACTTGACATTTTTTCTTTTTCTTTTTCACCTACCCACAGAAGCTAGCAGGCTACAATGATGGCAAGCACGAGGGACACTTATAATAAAAAAATCTTCACAACTTCCTCACACTCCACACTCCACATTATTTTTAATTTTTATTATTTTTTTTCTTTTATTAAATATTTATTATATGAATAATGAATAAAAAAGTTGAAATAATTTAAAAAGAATAAATTCAAAAAAAAAATTTTTAAAAAATATGAAAAATTTAAAAATTTTTAAAAAATCTGGAGTGTGGAGTGTGGTGGAGGTTGTGTAGAAAAGCTCCACTTATAATTTCTGATTTCTTTTTCACCTACACACAGAGGCTTTCATGAAGGCAAATTATCCCCAATTTTTTTAATGAATCTAATCCCTAATTTCTCTCCTGAGTCCTACATGCATATTAAGTACAGATCATCTTAGTGAGCAATCGTATCATATTTTTTTTCTGAAATGTATGTTTTTAAGACTTGGATTAAGAAGTATTATTGAAGAATTTAATTTGTTAATTTTTTTAGTATTTTGGAATATAGTTTTTATATATAAAATTATATATATATAAAACATTATTTAGGGAGATGGTAGCATTACAATCCAACTACAATTTATTTACAACTTATCATAAAATAATATATTTTTTTTAATTTCAAATATATCAAATCAAAATCAAAATTAAAATAAATATTTTGAAAAAATATTATTTTATTAGAAGGTTGTAGAAAAATTGTAAACGGGTAGTTATTTTATCATTATATATATAATTGTCCATATAAGGACTATCCAGAAACGGTATACTGAAACGTACCGGTATTGAAATATTTCGTTCCAGTACCTCAACCGAAATGGTCATCAAAACGGAATTCAAAACTTTGGTATATAATTTTTTTTTTTTTTTTTTATAAGTAAACTTGATCATGAAAGGCATTTTCCTTATCAATTTGTACCAAAGTAATAATGTTGGATGGAACTCTGTATGCCATTTAATTGGAATTTTCAATGAGGTAAAAATTATGGTGCAAGGATGAGGTTCTATTCCTATAATTAAATGAATCCGCTATCTTAGCTTATGTTCTTTTGTTCGAAATCGGAAATTTGCATTTTCTACTTTGAAACAGAAATATATAATTGGTTTCTTCAGTTGTTTTTTATAAAAAGTTGTTAATTGTTGTTAGTACTGGCATGCTACCATGATGTTTAGGTTTGTACTGGAGCTAAGAGTGAACAACAGTCAAAGTTGGCAGCACGGAAGGTAATTGATGCCTTTAAAATTGCATCAAGCTGCATACACAAGGTTTTTTCAGATATATGTTTAGAAGATATGGAAGACTGGCCAGCACCCTGTACCGCTTGGCTTTGAAATTTTTTGTTCAGCCATCTTTTTCAGATATCTAGGCTCTTCAAATTACCGCCTAAATTCTTTCACATATTAACAGAACTGGATGGTGAATTATGCATGCCCATACCCGTAACAGGTAGACAGTTCCAACCAGTATCTCCAATTGCATCTTGGTCTTAGTAGAGAGGAAAATGGACTGCCTTCTCATAATGTCATCACCATAAACCTGAAAATTTTCTTGATCTTATGGAGCTACCAATACTGCTTTATAACATTAAAACATCTTTTGTTGTTTTTTTTTCTCGATCTTACATGGTACCTCTGGTTTTCAGTATGCTCGAATTATTCAGAAGCTTGGTTTTCCAGCTAAGTTCAAGGTGTTAATTTTTCTGTAACTTCTCTCTCTCTCTCTCACATACACACACAAAGCACGCACACATTTATATTCATATAAAAATGATAGATACTTCATATGCAGCTCATTAGGCTACAAAGCTTTACTCTTTGTTTGACACTAATGATTTTCACTGTTGTAGGATTTCAAGATTCAGAACATAGTTGGTTCTTGTGATGTTAAATTCCCAATAAGGCTTGAAGGACTTGCTTATTCCCATGGTGCCTTCTCAAGTGTAAGTGATGACAGTGTGTCCACCTGTGTTCTTTCTGCTGAAATGTCTGGGATCTTCTTGAAATAAATGTTTTATGTTGATCTTTTTCTTTAGCAAAATTTTAACCGTATTTTGAACAACTTAAAATTTAGAGAATGGTGATTCCCATACTGACTGTATTTTGATTGTGATGACCAGTATGAACCAGAGCTATTCCCAGGTTTGATCTATCGAATGAAACAACCAAAGATTGTGCTGCTGATCTTCGTGTCGGGAAAAATTGTTTTAACAGGAGCTAAGGTGATGACAATAGACTTATTTTGTTGTCCTTCCTGATTTTGTATGCTATTATGGTTGGTCACCTAATACATTGTTTCATTTTGAATTCTTAAGGTGAGAGAAGAGACATATACAGCTTTTGAGAATATTTACCCAGTTCTTACAGAGTTCAGGAAAAACCAGCAATGGTATGACACTTGATTGAATTTGCATTTGTTGAGATTTGACTCTTATTTATGGAAGCTATTCTGTATCTTTTAAGTAGGGGTAATTCTTAGTACCCTCAAAAATTGGATTTGTTGTGTTTGGGTGGAAAAGGCTCAGCATTATAAGTTTTGCTGGGGATGGTCTGGAGTTCCTAAATTAATGCCCTATGAGAATGTTCTTGATGTTCCTTGACTTATCGCTGAGTTGTGTGTGCCAGGAATTAGAGGATGTTTAACATTTGGTTTTTCGGGTCATTCTGTTTGATTGCCAGGAAGAGCCAAAAAGTATATTTGGAATATTTAGACTTGTAGCCGTAGGGGTTGACATGGGTTGTAGTTACACTGGTTTTTCTGTTCACAGAAACTTCTGGGCAATCAAATGGAGCACCGTGGATTGCAAGATAGTTTTGGTCGTGTAAGATTTTCAACTTGATTATTGATCGATGGGTTTCAATTAGATATTGCTGTTTGCTGTAATAAGTTTGAGGTAGTACATTTCATCTCTGAACAGATAGGATCCAACTTCCCCAAGGGTCCTGATAGGGAAGTATAGATAGAGGAATCCTGTCCTTGGCTCATCTCTGTGTCTGAACAAAAAATGTTTTAACTGGCTATTATTGGAATTGAATATTTTTTGCCATGATTGTGCCGACAACAGATGAGACCTTTGATTTTGCATGACATGTTGGCATGTCTTGTGGTTTGTGAGGATGCAATAGTGTCCAGCAACAAGGTGAACTAATCTTATTTGTGTTCCATTTGATGTAGATTTTGTAGAAGGCAGATTGTGTTGCAGAGAAGCTTCTAAGGTGGAATACGCTATCAATGTAGCCGCTACTGAGCTTGGATTGAATTGTAAATATTGTTCTCTGGCGGTTAAGTTAAAAAGATATGTGCAGTACTTGCAATGTTAACATGAAAAATCAAATGAGATTCCGTTAATGTAAAGTGAATGTTTTAATAAAATGCACAGCAGTTTTGGTCCTTATTAAGGCTCCATGATTTGATAAAAACAGAAAGATAGTTTAGCATATGACATAAAGCTTAGTTCTGCAGGTGGAAAAAAATAAAATGATGGCCAAGAATTGCTGGAGATTGGCGAATAAAAAAAAATCTGGCAAAGAAGAAAGAGACACCGACTTGGAAATATATACAGAAAATCTTGAGACCAGACGGTCTGGTCTAAGGGTGTTCATTCAGGTTCCGACCCAAGATTTCGGGTATACTTAGACCGGAACCCGGGTATCAAATCCGGACTGGAACCCGAATCAGATTGATCTGGGTCAGACATGGGCCGGAACTTGGGTGGATTTAGGTTTTTGAAACTCGAAAATTCGGGTTTTGGATTAGACTCGGATTTTTTTATTTATTATTAAGTCCATATAAAGGGTTTAGAAGCATTATTATTATTTTTTATAAAAGCCTATAATTAAAATGTTGAAAAACATTTTATTAAGTACACTTTTTTGTTATTTACACATTACATTACATTGCAAAATACAAAACTACAAGATATGGATTACAAAATAATTCCGGCAAATAGCAACTTCAAGTGATCTGACTAAGAGAGATTCTGCACATTCTGTAAGCAAAAAAAATTAATACAAAATTACTAGACAAGGGTCTAATACAGAATAAAGAAAAAAGAAAAATACTAAAATGTGCAATACAATTACAAAATCACAAAATTAGTACAAAATTAAACAACTATGTGATGAATTACATCCTGATCTAGTATTTTTAAAGAAGAAAAATTCTATTTGCAGTCCCCACTTGGGGACTGCATGTGCAGGCCCCTTATTAAATGAGAAAAAACATCATTTTAGGAAGGACAGTTTTGTAATTTTAAAAAAATTTAAAGATAAAATTGTCTAGGCTTGCATTGCAGTCCCCAAATGGGGATTGTATCTAGCATTGCTCTTTAAAGAAACTGTGTGATGAAGTGGCCATGTGATCTTTTTATCCTACATGGTTGTTTATGGTGCTTAAAATGTGTGATTGAGAACCATCATATAAAGGTGAAACCTAATCATTCTTGACAAAACCAAAACATTTGAGAAACATATTCGACAAACATCAATAGAATTATTTGTATGAAATTAAGTACTTATTACAGAGTTTTATGCTCAGCAGTCTCAAATATGGCCGATGCAACAATAGCCTCATGGAACTACTCCAACTGTAGAAGGTAAGCTTCATCAATATATTAAAGAGTTAATCTTCTAGCCGGTCCATCCATTATTATCCAAATAACAGTCCTCTAATGAGTGAGTGTCAAGTAGGCTTCTCAACTTAACTCCCATGTGACCGCACATCAGGAGATCAAGCACAGTCTAGCCCTTCATCCCCTCTCCATCTTCTCGCACGGAAACACCAGAAACCTCGCTTTCCCCCTGATCGTGACCCTCACCGTCTACATGATTAATAGCTCCACCCAATCCTTGACTTATTCCATAAACGACCACCACCCCAAATACAAAACTCCAAGCATCTCAGAGGCAAGCATTTTAAACCAACAGATTATAATGCAAAAAAAACCATAAAAATCCTGATCAAGAAGTCAATAGCCACCCAATTCGACAGAACAACATTTACTTAAATGGGCAACACCAGAGAAGATTGAAAATAAAATAAGATCTCTGATCTGAGTTCTGTTTCCTAATCTAGGCTTATTCAAACCGATGGAAATTCCTCAGGCAAGAGGAGGAGCCTGCAAAACCCAACCAAAGAAAAAATGTTAAATTTCAGATGAAGATTTCGGTGAAGAAAAGGGTCTTTATAAGCTCATCACCATCAGATCTATCTGGTACTTTCTTCTTTGTGATTCTCAGCCACAAAGATCGTTGAATTCCTGCATAACATTCCCAAAAAAATAAAAAATAAAAATCAGATATCAGTTCACAACTTTACAAGCTCTGGACAGAAAAGTTCAAAAATAAAAATCTAAAATGCTCGCATTTTTTTCACTTTCGCATTGTCGTAATTATCATCCAATTTGAGCACAGACGATTCATTCTTGGTAGAGGTGCAAAGAGACGGGCTTGAGAGTTTGGAAATGAAGACGAAAATAGGAAGAGAACTCAGAGAACAACGATTTTTGCCTCTTGCGTGTGGTGATTCTGTGCGGTGAGATCTAACTATTTTATTATGTTTTTTCCTACGTGTCACCATCTCAATAGAGGGATGCTCTTCCACCTTTAACAGCCTGACCGTCCCGCAGCATTTCTCTATATTAAATCCACTATGGTGCTTGGGTTTGCATCCTTCAACAAATCTAATAAAAAAAAAATCACTATCATTAAAGGACATAAATGTGGGATGCATTTAGCTGAAAAAATATATACAAGAAAACTGCAAAAAACAAAAATAATATTTAACCAAAAAGAACCCATAGAAACAAAAGCTAAACCTACCCACAATGCATTGCCATTGACTCTTTTATATCAAAAGACTAATTCCTCTACTTTAGAATCAAATGAAAAACAAAAAAGCCTATAACAAGCTAAGCTACCCATGCGTATGAATGGGATTGAGCGGACCCTAGGTAAACTACTCTTAGTAATTGATTGTCTCAACAATTACTGAGATGAAGCCCAACAAGGGCTTCCATTGCAGCAACTATATCAAGGATCCCAACAGAACTTCAGGTCAATATCCTTTTAACCATTTGAGTCCAGTCTCACGAATTCAATGACAATGCAATAAATTAGACTTAAAAAATGCAAATGTTTACCTTTAGTGCCCAAAGAAGAGTTCTTTAAATCTTAGATTCTCTGAAGTTTTTCGATTGCCTCACCAAAATCTCCTTTAAAATCCACCAAACTCAAACTTAATATAAATTTCTAAAACAAAAAATTTCATAGACAAATAAAAGGAAAAGCGAAACCTTTCCAAGAATGAGGTACACAGCCAGAAAAACCAATCCCCACGAGTTTTTAGCATTTGGGACCTCACTTGACTGAGTCGAAAGACACTGTTCCAATATCAATAGACCTTGTGCTTAGGATTCATTTGAAACGAAAATGGATGAAGAAAGTGAAAGAGTAAGTATGCGTACATTTTTCAAGAAACCCAACAAAAGAAATAGAGAAACGGAACAAAGATAAACCCCCATGAAAGGAATGTCACGGACGGATCTTTGCCATGTAGCTCTACAGAGTGAAGGAGGCTTGGAAATGAGGTGGGTTCGAGGTTTAGGGACGAAGACCTTCGAACCCCGGAAGAAATAGGAAGAAGAAAACAAAATCACCAAATCTACCCAAATTTACATTCATTTTTCACAGATTGGAAGAGAGAGAGGTCTGAGCAGATAATAAAAAGAACAAACAAGCTTGTACCTGACATACAGAGCCTGAAATACGTTCTAATCTCTTAGATCCCAAGCTCAAGGAGTTCCATCTTCTTCCCATATCTACTACTCCTCTCCATCAAGTAACCATCGAGAGTCATCGATGGATACCCACTTGGCCAAGTTTGAGACAGGGCAGTACCTTTGAATCGAATTCACCTAAGTAGTCGCGGTCCCACTTTGAATGTAGTGAAAAAAGTAGCAAACCAGTCGTTGAGAATTCTCTGAAACCCGAAAGAAGATTTAGTTACAGAAATACGAACCTAGAAAAATATCAGAAGGAGGAGGACGCGAAGAGAAGATGGAGGAGCTAGGGTTCGATGCGAGAGAGAATGAGCGGCGGGAGCTAGGGTTTACTGTTTAGATGAGAGAGAGAGAGAGAGAGAGAGAGAGAGAGAGAGATCGATCTTTTGGGGGCAATTTAGCCGTGCATTGGCATGATTTGAGTTTTTTGTCTTTTTTTTTTTTTTTAATAGAAACCGGGAACTAGGTTTAAAATCCGGTATCCGAATTGCATAACCGCATCCAGACCGAATAGAGCCCGGTAAGTCAATCCGGGTTCCGGCCTGGATTAGATCCGGTCCGAAAACCGCATCTGGAATCTTGTTATCCGGGTTTCAAGCCGAGCAGGGAAAATACCCAACCCGGATGAACAGTGCTAGTTTGGTCTCCGGCCATAACCAGCCCTCCAATCCCATTCCGCCACTTCAGCATGTTATGTGACTAATTATAAACTTGCCTACACTAGATCTCATCCCTTACCCAAACTCCATATTCATCCGCATCCGTGCATCAGACGTTGTAGGCTTTATTTTTAAATTTAAAAAAATTTACATGTCAAAAAGGAGCTTCACTCACTTTTTAAAATTTTCAAATAAAACTTCATCTTTTTTGCAATTGTCAACAATAACAACATTTACTTTTCAAAATTTTCAAACCTAATCTTTTGATTTTTGCATATGACAAAAGTAGTATTATTTACTTTTCAAAATTTTCAAATAAAATCATCTATCTTTTGCATATGTCAATTTAGTATCCCTATTATTAACTAAGAATAGAAGAAAAATAAAAATCTTGGCGAGGGTAATAGTGTCGGGATGAAGTTTTCGTCACAAAAGATTTTGGTGGTGGTTTTAAGATATTTTGTGACAGTTTGAATGTCACAAAAAATGATGTGTCGTAGGGTACTGTTCATTTCTATTGGATTTCAAAGAGCTATTAGATAGATCAAATAATGCAGAAAGGAAATATATGTATGTTTGGTCAAAATAATAGGGCCTCGATTGTATTGATTTGTACTTATCCAACACCCACCACAAAACTTGAGCATACCTTTCACTGATTCGGATCTAAGGTAACTTCTGACTCATTCTGTAATACTGGGGGTTTTGTTTTGTCGAGTAATACGGAAATTGCATGTAAAGTACTCCAATTCCGATTAGAATACTCCATTTGATTGTTTATAACAAAGTTCAAAGATAGGATTGGGGTTTGCAGTACTACTGGTGTACGTGTACGTGTATATATATATATATGTATATATGAGTACGTAATGTTATATACCACACCACCATATCATTTTCATCCCACTATGTAAGATGTGGTATATTTATCATCATTGGATGATAAAGAATCACTACAACAGAATGTGTGTTTTGTGACAGAGGAAACTGTCACAAAAAAATGGTAAACCGTCACTAAACATATTTGGTGACGGTTTGAAACCGTCACCATGACCGTCACCTAAAGTGCGTCACAGAAAACATTTGGTGACGGTTTACTGTTCAAACCGTCACAAAAAATATTTTTAGTGACGGTTGGAAGTGTTCCGTTCTGTACAACGTTCGAACGTTCCTTTTTTTGTGACGGTTATGAACTGTCACAGAAAATAACGTTCGAACGTAAAATTAAACGTTCGGACGTTATACCCGACCGATTGGCGTTCGAATGAGAGAAGTTGACGTTTGTTGTATATCGTTCGAACGTATCATATTTACGTTCGAATGTTAATGCGGCCGAACGTTAATTACAATAAACATTCGAACATTTGTTCGAATGTAAACGTAAATGTTCAAATGTAGCGCGTTTAATGTTCGGACGTTATTTCGAATGTAAACGAAGGAGCGTCCGAATGCAAGTTTTTTGTTCGAACGTTAGTCGGTTTAACGTTCGAACGATTCAATTGTATTTACGTTCGAACGTTTGTTACAGTGTGAACCAACGTTCGAACGATTTTTATTTACATTCGAACGTACAGATCAGAAATACTAATTTCATAAAATTTAAAAACAAAATACCAATGGTATCATATTACATACCCAATTAACAAGTAACAATGTCTTATAAAAGTACAAAATTAGATATTAAAACTAGTCAGAAATATTGATAAAATTTATTTCTTCTTTTTCCCTCGCCCACGGGGATTCTGTTGCAACGACATAACACGCTCCATTTGCACCATCATCTCTCGTTGCACTTGCTCTTGCACTTCACTGCGTATTCTTTCCTCTTGGTCTCTCTGTTGGTCCTGCAAACGCGTCTCCAAATGAGACTGTCGTTCTAAGAGAGACTCTAACTCTTGCTGTCTCGACCTCATATACTCATTCTCACGCCGTGCAGCTTCTAAATCTGCTGTAAGATTATTAATTTGTGAAGCCGATGAGGTTGAGGAGGATGAACATTTATGCTTGATAGATCGTCCCAAACCTCTTGCCATACTAGACTGCGGCCCGAGCACTTGGGTGAATATGTCTATGTCACTAGGAGAGGATTCCACAGAAGTCGACTGCATCTCCAACATTTTGCTCTGCAATTTAAAAGGTAATGATCGTAAATATCTAGTAACGTATTAAAAGAAATAGAAATAAGAAATAAACTATTAAAATGTTCTATAAAAAATTTATTTAACAAAATTAAAACTGCTTACATAATTATCTGCAGCGACAGGATCCATCCACTCACTATGCTCATTAGTGTGAGCAGCAGCATAGACATGAATGAGGGAAAAGTTTTCAGGATCATCACGTTTCTAACAAAGCGACAATATTAGCAATTTTGAAAAGAATTAGTTAGTACTTATCAGAAAGAATATCAGGAAAATAAATGAATTCTATAATTTTTTAATTACCATTTTTTCAGCAAGACGGTGGAATGACCTTGAACCGGCACGATGGTGGACAGTCAGAACGGATCTATTCTGTGCATTTGTAGAACTCAAGTGCTACAAAATATATTAAAAATGTTAATTGTAATATGTATACATATAATGTATAAAACGAATATGAATGTAAATAATTAAAAGATATAAATGTAAAATACCTGATAATCTGGAGATGCGAAAAGATCACAACACTTTCTCCAATCATCTAACTTCATCTGCTGAAAAGGAGACTGCGCAGCCTCTTCCAACGTCTCAAACTTCTTGAAGTGGTCATGACATCGTCCTTTGTGACGTCGGAATAGTGTAGCCATCAACTCATTCACGGTTCTGAAATCCTCGCTACGGCCAAAGTCGAGGTCGAATTCATCCTAACAAGGGAATCAGGTAAAAAATATAATATATTATTCTAAGTGAAAAAAATGTACTGAAAAGTAAACTCACCAGCACACGACTTCGAATGTGCTCCTTAATCTCATTCGGAACATCTCGCCATGAGCGCACATAAAATGGAGCATAAGCTCGAACTACTATGCCAATATAGGAGGAAAGCGCTGCTGCACTATCATCCACTCCTCCAGTGGAATTATCAGGAATTGTGATCTTCAGTTTACCGTGCCTTCTACATAGTATATTAGCAATGTCTTCTTCCAATTTCGACAACACATCTCGATTTACTACCCGAGCGCACAAATCCTTGAAAAACATACATAGTTCAGATATGGCGACACGTACATTAGATGTCAGCTTCCCACGAATTCCCACAGGTAATAACTTCTGCAAAAAAACGTGACAATCATGACTTTTCAATCCATTGATTTTCCAATCATCAGGACTCACGCATCTACCAATATTTGAAGCATAACCATCTGGCAACTTCACACCTTGCAACCATTTACAGAAATCAATCCTCTCCTCCCTCGTCATCGTAAAACATGCATGCGGCATGACTACCCTGTTGCCTTCCACCCGCAAATGCAAATTATGTTTAATTCTCATTCTCTCAAGATCTTTCCTCGTCTTGATCGTGTCTTTCGTCTTTTTGTTAATACTCATCAATGTACCCAGTATATTATCACAAATATTCTTCTCTATGTGCATTACATCCAAACTATGTCGCAACTTGCATGACGACCAATACGGCAAATAAAAAAAAATACTACGCTTTGTCCAATTCAATTCTGATACGGCTCGTTTTCTCTTGTTCTTTCCCCGACCTTTGCCAAAATTGTTCGCTCTAACATGTTGCAGTTGTTCCACTATCTCTTCTCCAGACAACTCTTTTGGTGCAATCCTATCCTCTACTCTCCCATCAAACTTGGCACATTCTCTTCTCCATGCATGATTTGCTGGTAAATAACGTCGATGACCCATGAAACACAACTTCTGAGAAAATTTTAGCCACTCACTAGTAGTTTCTTTATTACACGTCGGACACGCTAACTTCCCTTTCGTACTCCAGCCGGAAAGATTCCCATACGCCGGAAAATCATTTATGGTCCACATTACCGCAGCATGCATCTGAAAAGATGTCGACGTAGATGCATCATAAGTTCTAACCCCTGTTTCCCATAACTCTTTCAGCTCTTCAATCAACGGCTGCATGAATACGTCAATATCATTCCCAGGTGATCTAGGGCCAGGGATGAGTAAAGTTAACAAAAAGTTTGGCGCCTTCATGCACCTCCATGGTGGAAGATTGTACGGAATCAATACAACGGGCCAAGTGCTATAACTTGTACTCATATTCCCAAAAGGGTTGAATCCATCGGTTGTGAGTCCCAGGCGCACGTTACGAGCTTCTAACCCGAACTCTGGATACTGATTATCGAAAGACTGCCACGCAAGTGAATCAGCTGGATGCCTCATATACCCGTCATTCTTAACTCTTTTCTCCTCGTGCCACCTCATATCATGAGCTGTTTTCTTACACATATATAGTCTTTGCAACCTAGGTTTCAAGGGAAAATACCGCAACACCTTAACCGGCACGTTTTTCTTACCTTTCCACCTCGACTCTCCACATACAGGACATGCTTGTTTCTCCTCGTTCTCCTTCCAGAACAATACACAATCATTCTTGCATGCATGTATGGACTTGTACTCAAATCCTAATCCCTTTCTCAACTGTTTCGCTTCATAAAAGTTCTTAGGCAATGCAGACCCTTCGGGAAGCACCTCGTTAAATAAGTCCAATACCATGTTTATTGCTTTCGTCGACATCCCACACAATGATTTTATGTGAAGCAACCGCACAATAAACGACATTTTGGAATGTTTTGTACAACCTGGGTAAAGCTCGCGCTTTGCATCTTCCCACAGTGAAGGAAAATTTTCACAATCAGTCCCTGATCCACCACTTGAGGCATTGTCGTTAACCTCATCCATAAATATCCCAGCTCCAATGTCACCCAACATCTCCTCCATGTCATCATGCTCATAATCATCATCCATGTGCCGTAAATAATTGTGATGATCGACCAATACATCTGCTGACCCTTCATACGGCTCACCATGCAGTACCCATCGCGTATACCCCAGATCCATACCGTTCACAAATATATGACGCTCTACTTCATCCAATCCTATCGCACACAAATTTTTACACCCTCGACATGGACACTTAATGTAACCACGACTATCAGCAGAGGCCCGTGCAAAATCAATGAAAGTTCTTACTCCACATGCATAGGGTACGTAATCCTTTCCAAGTCTATCGTCCAGACGCATCCAATTTTTGTCCATTTCTAAAAACATCCAGATATTAATAACACGTACATTGAAAACTCACATGCATGTCTTGCCTCCAATTCTCATTACTTTTTTGATAAGGTAGTTGGTCCTATCCCATTCGAGATTATATTCTCCATATTACACAAATCTCGTCACTCTACTAATTTCCACGTTAGTAGAAATTCCGGCAGCACCTCCCCATAATTCTCCAAGTATACATGTTCAAATATCGGGATTGTGACCCTACGAACAGTATACCCGAAGAACAGTAGAAGAAGATACCGAAACTTCATATTAAACGTAGAAAGTAGCGAGTAACAAAAATGTGTAATACAGATAATATAATCTCAAACTGTCCACACTGGACAATTCAGGAATCAGTGGACACATAAATGTACACTGATTCCCAAACGGGTCTAAGGGTATTTATGCAATGTCACACGCATCTAGCAAAAAATCATACAACAATATCTCCATGTTGTTTAAATTAACAATGTCACCTTCAAGTAATGTTATATTGTTAAACTAAAGAGGGATGGAAGATTATGTGACCCTACGTTTCGTGTCTTGTACACAACGAGGGAGAATGATCTTGAAGAAATGTTTAAATTTTAGTCTAATTACTTAACCGTCACAAACTGTCCGACCTTGACAAGTCTCAAGGCCGAAGAGACTATGACAGTCAAGCAATTAAATTGAAATTTCAACATTTCTTCAAGATCATATTCCCTCGTTGTGTACAAGATCATTATTCTTAAAGTATAATTTTAATTGTTATACTTAACTTCAATGGTTATACTATAATTTTAATTATTATAATTCTTAAAGAGTTACTTTTATGCATGTTATTACTTAATTTCAAATATTATTATAAATATTTAATTATCATACTTAAATTTCAATGGTTATACTATAATTTTAATTATTATAATTCTTAAAGAGTTACTTTTATGCTTGTTATTACTTAATTTCAAATATTATTATAATGCGTTTTATTATCATACTTAAATTTCAATGGTTATACTATAATTTTAATTATTATAATTCTTAAAGAGTTACTTTTATGCTTGTTATTACTTAATTTCAAATATTATTATAAATATTTAATTATCATACTTAAATTTCAATGGTTATACTATAATTTTAATTATTATAATTCTTAAAGAGTTACTTTTATGCTTGTTATTACTTAATTTCAAATATTATTATCACAATTTTTCAAATCCATATCACAACATATTCACAATAACTCACAATATATTCACAAAATAACATGCCACATGTATTAACAAAGCCTAATGACAATATATTTCTAATAATAAACACGATATTTCAAATTTATATCACAACATATTATTATAACTCACAAACAATATAGAAACTATACCAACAATAATCACAACATGATAAAAAGTAAGCATAAAATAACATGCCACAAGTATTAACAAAACTTAAGGACAATATATTTGTAACAATGTAAACATATTCAAACGTCATTCACAAATAATAATTTAAATATTTCAAGTCTATATCACAATAACTCACAATATATTCACAAAATAACATGCCACATGTATTAACAAATTTTTAAACTTTAGTAAGCAATAAACATGTATTTACAAAGCCTAATGACAATATATTTCTAATAATAAACACAATATTTCAAATTTATATCACAACATATTTAAAATAACTCACAAACTATTTACAAACAATAATCACAATATGATAAAGAGTAAGCATCAAATCACAACAACATATTGATAAAGTTTAGAAATATACCTAGCACTCACAATATCCTCTTACAAATCAAAATCTTCAAACTTCCCAAAACAAGCAATCCTTCAAAAAAATACAACACTAACTTATTAGAAATATTCTATAACAAAAACACATTCTATAAATATCATAAAATTTAAATAAAGACAAGAAATAAAAATATTATCTTACCAAAACTCACCTCTCTCTCACACCAAAACTCAACTCTCTCTAACTCAACTCTCTCACTCCAACTCTCTCTCTCTCTCTCTCTCTCTTCTCTCTCTCTCTCTCTCTCTCTCTCTCTCTCTCTCTCTCTCTCTTTCTCTCTCTGTTGCGCGCACGGGAGAAGAAGAAATAATGCGCTTCCTCCCGTGCGCGTACTGATTAAGTTCTAAAATTATTACTTTAAACGTTCGAACGTTTAATTTTTACGTCCGAACGTTATATTCTAAAATTATTCCCGCCCAGAACGTTCGGACGTTTACAATACACGTTCGAACGTACCCTTCTTATGATATAACATAAAATCTAGCGGGAAAGTTCCCGCACTTTCCTCATATATGTTCGAATGTATCACAATTTTTCGTTCGAACGTTCGTAGATTTATAGATAAACGTTCGAACATTTAACTTAAACGTCCGAACGTACATTTCATGAAAGTGTTACCATATTTGAGCGGGAAATCTCCCGCACTAATTTAACTAACGTTCGAACGTTGACAGATTTAATGTTCGAACGTATAGTATAAACGTCCGAACGTCTGAATAATCACACAGATACCTTAATCGAGCGGGAAAATTCCCGCCTCTTAGTTTAACGTTCGAACGTTAACTTGAAACGTTCGAACGTACGATTCCTACTATACTTAACTTATAGTATAATAACTATACTACATTTTAAATATCTATAACTATATACTACATTGTATAGTATGATAGCATAGTATAATTTAAATGATAAACTATACCATATATATAAATCAATAATATATATTAAATTGTTACTTATTAAATTCTTTATTATATACTAAGTTATAGTATAATAACTATACTACATTTTATATATCTATAACTATATACTACATTGTATAGTATGATAGCATAATATAATTTAAATGATAAACTATACCATATATATAAATCAATAATATATATTAAATTGTTACTTATTAAATTCTTCAATTATATACTAAGTTATAGTATAATAACTATACTACATTTTATATATCTATAACTACATACTACATTGTATAGTATGATAGCATAATATAATTTAAATGATAAACTATACCATATATATAAATCAATAATATATATTAAATTGTTACTTATTAAATTCTTTATTATATACTAAGTTATAGTATAATAACTATACTACATTTTATATATCTATAACTACATACTACATTGTATAGTATGATAGCATAATATAATTTAAATGATAAACTATACCATATATATAAATCAATAATATATATTAAATTGTTACTTATTAAATTCTTTATTATATACTAAGTTATAGTATAATAACTATACTACATTTTATATATCTATAACTATATACTACATTGTATAGTATGATAGGATAATATAATTTAAATGATAAACTATACCATATATATAAATCAATAATATATATTAAATTGTTACTTATTAAATTATTTATTATATACTAAGTTATAGTATAATAACTATACTACATTTTATATATCTATAACTATATACTACATTGTATAGTATGATAGGATAATATAATTTAAATGATAAACTATACCATATATATAAATCAATAATATATATTAAATTGTTACTTATTAAATTCTTTATTATATACTAAGTTATAGTATAATAACTATACTACATTTTATATATCTATAACTATATACTACATTGTATAGTATGATATAGCATAGTATAATTTAAATGATAAACTATACCATATATATAAATCAATAATATATATTAAATTGTTACTTATTAAATTCTTCAATTATATACTAAGTTATAGTATAATAACTATACTACATTTTATATATCTATAACTATATACTACATTGTATAGTATGATAGCATAATATAATTTAAATGATAAACTATACCATATATATAAATCAATAATATATATTAAATTGTTACTTATTAAATTCTTCAATTATATACTAAGTTATAGTATAATAACTATACTACATTTTATATATCTATAACTATATACTACATTGTATAGTATGATATAGCATAGTATAATTTAAATGATAAACTATACCATATATATAAATCAATAATATATATTAAATTGTTACTTATAAAATTCTTTATTATATACTAAGTTATAGTATAATAACTATACTACATTTTATATATCTATAACTATATACTACATTGTATAGTATGATAGGATAATATAATTTAAATGAAAAACTATACCATATATATAAATCAATAATATATATTAAATTGTTACTTATTAAATTTTTTATTATATACTAAGTTATAGTATAATAACTATACTACATTTTATATATCTATAACTATATACTACATTGTATAGTATGATATAGCATAGTATAATTTAAATGATAAACTATACCATATATATAAATCAATAATATATATTAAATTGTTACTTATAAAATTCTTTATTATATACTAAGTTATAGTATAATAACTATACTACATTTTATATATCTATAACTATATACTACATTGTATAGTATGATAGCATAATATAATTTAAATGATAAACTATACCATATATATAAATCAATAATATATATTAAATTGTTACTTGTTAAATTCTTCAATTATATACTAAGTTATAGTATAATAACTATACTACATTTTATATATCTATAACTATATACTACATTGTATAGTATGATATAGCATAGTATAATTTAAATGATAAACTATACCATATATATAAATCAATAATATATATTAAATTGTTACTTATAAAATTCTTTATTATATACTAAGTTATAGTATAATAACTATACTACATTTTATATATCTATAACTATATACTACATTGTATAGTATGATATAGCATAGTATAATTTAAATGATAAACTATACCATATATATAAATCAATAATATATATTAAATTGTTACTTATTAAATTCTTCAATTATATACTAAGTTATAGTATAATAACTATACTACATTTTATATATCTATAACTATATACTACATTGTATAGTATGATAGCATAATATAATTTAAATGATAAACTATACCATATATATAAATCAATAATATATATTAAATTGTTACTTATTAAATTTTTTATTATATACTAAGTTATAGTATAATAACTATACTACATTTTATATATCTATAACTATATACTACATTGTATAGTATGATATAGCATAGTATAATTTAAATGATAAACTATACCATATATATAAATCAATAATATATATTAAATTGTTACTTATAAAATTCTTTATTATATACTAAGTTATAGTATAATAACTATACTACATTTTATATATCTATAACTATATACTACATTGTATAGTATGATAGGATAATATAATTTAAATGAAAAACTATACCATATATATAAATCAATAATATATATTAAATTGTTACTTATTAAATTTTTTATTATATACTAAGTTATAATATAATAACTATACTACATTTTATATATCTATAACTATATACTACATTGTATAGTATGATATAGCATAGTATAATTTAAATGATAAACTATACCATATATATAAATCAATAATATATATTAAATTGTTACTTATAAAATTCTTTATTATATACTAAGTTATAATATAATAACTATACTACATTTTATATATCTATAACTATATACTACATTGTATAGTATGATAGCATAATATAATTTAAATGATAAACTATACCATATATATAAATCAATAATATATATTAAATTGTTACTTATTAAATTCTTCAATTATATACTAAGTTATAGTATAATAACTATACTACATTTTATATATCTATAACTATATACTACATTGTATAGTATGATATAGCATAGTATAATTTAAATGATAAACTATACCATATATATAAATCAATAATATATATTAAATTGTTACTTATAAAATTCTTTATTATATACTAAGTTATAGTATAATAACTATACTACATTTTATATATCTATAACTATATACTACATTGTATAGTATGATATAGCATAGTATAATTTAAATGATAAACTATACCATATATATAAATCAATAATATATATTAAATTGTTACTTATTAAATTCTTCAATTATATACTAAGTTATAGTATAATAACTATACTACATTTTATATATCTATAACTATATACTACATTGTATAGTATGATAGCATAATATAATTTAAATGATAAACTATACCATATATATAAATCAATAATATATATTAAATTGTTACTTATTAAATTCATCAATAAACACCATAAACTCATAAACTATTCACAAAATTCACAAACAATAATCACAATTATTTCAAGAGTAAGCATAAAATCACAACAACATGTATATATAAACATATTGCTAAACTTTATAAATATAACAAGCACTCACAAAAAAACCAATAATTTAATTGTCAATAATATTATATAACATCTTAATATATAACTTAAACATTTATAATATAATATATTATAGATAAAATTTTGGAAATTAAATTAAAAAACGTTCGAACGTAATAATAAGTACGTTCGAACGTTCTGTGTATATAAGGCCAAAACCGAACGTTGAAACGACATTTCGGTGCCCGTTACATCGTCTTCTCCGTTATTTGCCACCACGCCTCCGTCACCGCCGCCGTCAACTCCGCCATAACCGTCACTAAAAGGTAGGCATTCATCTTTTATGCAAATATCATGTATTTTATTGAGATTTAGATTGAGATTTGGATTGAGTTTTGTTTAAAACCGGATAAATATTACCGGATGTTCAACTTGATTTTCCGGCCACCACGGCCAGTCATTGGCCGAATAGTCACCGTAGAAATGTTTCTTGAAGTGTATACTTCATTTACATGGTGACATTTCGGCATTTAGACTCTTGTAGAGAAATTTTCGAGATTTCAATAATGGCTGAGTCGACTCAGCCATTCTGCGTCGAAACGTTCGAACGTTTCATCGTGACATTCGAACGTACGATGTTTAAATTACAGAGCCGTTACGGCTTCCACGTTCGAACGTTAATCGTCTTACATTCGGACGTTAATATTATTATACGACATACGTTCGAACGTGAATATTTACTTTCGCACGTAAATCACATACGGTCGGACGTTTAATTATAACATCCGAACGTAGTGATTTTCTACATTATTCATGCTTCGACGTTCGGACGTTCATATTTACGTTCACACGTAAAACAAATACGTTCGAACTTAAATTCGAACGTATTTGTTTGCTGCTTATGTTCGAACGTACATCTGTACATTCGAACGTATTTGTTTTACGTTTGAACGTAAATTTATTTACATTATTTTACGTGCGAACGTATAAATTAACGTCCGAACGTTATCTTTAACGTTCGAACGTTAACGATAAAACGTTCAAACGTTAATGCAGAGCATCTTAAAATTAATACAAAAAAATGCATTATTGTAAATAATTTTTTTTTTCCTTTTCTATTTTCAGGATATGGCTCTTCCACTGCATACACGAAAACGAGGGAGGGAAGGAGCCACGTCGGACACTGCCCGTATCGGAGCTCGTACTGTTATGGTAGAGAGAGAGGTCTTAATTAATGAGTTCGACGAACTCTGTTGGCAGCAGACGAACCTAAGAGATGTTTTCCTCAGTAGAGGCTGGGGAAATATCTGCACATTGAGGGGGAAGGTATACCCCTCAATGGTTCAAGAATTCTATATGGGGATGTGTGACATGCCTCCAGATGCATCCTCTCACACCGTGACTGTACGCGGTATTTCTATTGAGGTATCGGCAGATGTCATCGGCGAGCACCTCGGGATTCATCGAGGTGCTCAGACTACACACTCAACACCCCGTGAGGATGTAGGCACTTCTACATCATCTACTGGCCGGGGATGTGAGCCAGCATCAGCCAGAGATGCAGGCCAGTCAGAGGCTGAGGATACTGGCGTCGAGGCTCGGGATGATGACCGAGACGAGGATTTCTACATCCTCACCGGGAGGGATCGCATGCAGATCGAGCGGAAGAACGCCTTCAACCAGATCCATCTGCTGCATTTCTTCCGCATGTTGCACCTGATTGTTGCAACAAATGTCGATCCTGTGGCTCATAAAACCACATTTAGTCGGCTTCGGGCACAATTTTTGATACGAGTGGCACGTGGAGATCCTATAGATTTGCCACTGCACATTTTTGAGAGGATCCGTTACGAGGCGAGCATCGTCTCCACGGATAATCTCCCATATGGTGTCCTCATCAGCCGACTATTACTTGCACGGGGAGTGCCGACCCAGCCAGAGGAGCGGGTCAAAGATCAGATGAGCCCCCTCGACATGACCACGCATCGGCGTAGCATTGGACAGGCGAGGGGACGTCAGCCACCCCCTGTAGAGGATCTAGTTCCTCCGACGCAGCCTGAGCCAGGTCATGTCGGGAGTACTAGTCAGCATACGCCGAGTACATCTGCAGGAGATGTGCGGCCTGCTTGGGTTGATGCGGTCATATCACAGCTGACTGCGCATATTGATCATAAGATCGATCGATCGCTCGAGGCTATATCGGCGACTGTTGCCGAACTCACCCATCGTGTAACTATCCTCAATGACAAGGTTGATACCTTGACGGAGGAAGTACGGAGTTCGACTTTTGCAGATAACGTTATCATCTGACTGTTGTTTACTACGTTCTATCATTTTTTGTATTTTATTTTTAATATTTGTAACGAAAAATATTATTGAATATTTTTATCGTTTTTTAATTTCAATTTTTAATCTTCTTTGATGTTATAATTTCCAACTTTAATATTAAATCACTGCATTTCAAATATATATAAATCAATAATATATATTTATATATTACAAAGTGTGTATATATAAATATATACAATTCAATTTTTTAGACTTGTTCACAAATTATGCACAATAAAAATCACATAATTTTTAAATTAAAGTCATTTAATTTAAATTTACAATAAACGTTCGAATGCTATTACTTAACGTTCGAACATTGGTGCAAACATTTTACGTTCGAACATAAAATTAATAACATTCGAACGGTTGCACCAAAACACTTTACGTTCCAACGTAAACAGACATAACGTTCGAACGTATATGTGACGTTCGAACGCATATGTCTTATACGTTCGAATGTAAAAAAATCTCATTCTATCTTTAGTGACGGTTTCCAAAAACTGTCACAGAAAATACCTTTTAGTGACGGTCTAGGGACTGTCACAATTTCTCAACCGTCACTAAAAACCAATTGTGTTGTAGTGAATCATCTAATAAAAGATCATCCAATAGTGATCGATAAATGTTCCACATCTTGTATAGTGAGATGGTGGTGTGGTGTATAGAATTTTCTTATATATATTATATAGATGACAAGATCAATTAGAAAAAAAAAGTTTTGCCAATTACGCATATATATTAATATTCATGCTAGAAAGTTGTTTCTCAAATTCATTTATACAGGCCAAGAGAATAAGAATAATATTTTCCTCGAGAGATCAAGGAATATTTGGTTGAAGGTAATAATGTGTGTGCTTAATTGATAGTAGTAAACGTCTGCTTAAAGTACAAAGTTAAAGCCTCGTTTGGATAGGAGTATTTGGCACCCCAGGGCTCTACAAAGTACAAAGTTAAATCATGTTTGGATAGTTAGATGAGATGAGAATGAGAAATCTGTTAATAGTATAAGTGAGATTGTTTGTAAATAGTAATGAAATAGTTTTATTAATATTTTAATTCGATTTTGGGAAAATAAAGAAAATGTTGAATAAAAATATTATAAAGTTAAAATTTTGTTAGAATATAATTTTTTTAATGTTATTTTTGTTTTAAGATTTGAAAAAATTAAATTTTTTTTGTGTGTGTTTATATGAAAATTTGAAAAAGTTATAATGATTAGATAAAAAAGTATGAAATTGAATTTTTTTTGTGTGTTTATATGGAAATTTGAAAAAGTTATAATGATTAGATAAAAAAGTATGAAAGATAAATTGAAAAGTATTTATATTTGAGTAGTGTTTGAATGTTGAGATGAGATGAGATAAAAAGAGACCAATTGGTATCCAAATGGGGCTTTCAAGGAAACTTTTGACCATTCTTACTAAAATTTAATATTTTAGGTATATTATTTAATTCCCATTTAATTTTATTTGATATAATATTTTGATAGAGAAAATCTTAATTCTTAGGGAGATTTATTTGAAAAATAATATTTACTTTTAAACACATTTAAAACATAGGAGAAGATAAATAAAGTATTTTTTATTTGTAGTCATTAATATTCCCTAAAAGCTTGTGAAGATTTTAAATTAAACCATTAGATAAAACTTTTAATTAAAACATTATATAAACTTTTTTGTTGTGATGATTTTTGTGAAATGCCTATTTTCTTTAAGTTTTGAGTTTATATATATAGAGTAATACTATATACAATTTTATCATGGTGTGCAAGCCTTGTGCACTTATTTTAAAAAAATAGTATTCACTATTAAAAAAATAATTTATTTCATGTGGGTTCTACATTTATCTCATATAATTGGCTAATTCTATTGAAAGATTTTACTCATCATTTCTACACTACACACCACATATAATTTTTTTTTAATTTTTTTCGTTACCAAATGTGTGTTGTATGGATGATAAATAGAAATCCTCAATTCTATTTATGTTTAAATCGCAATATTGAGTATTGATGAATTTAATTTATAGCGTTATAAATTACCATCTCCCCATATAGAGAAATTTTCCTTTCCTTGTACTATTTATAAAGTCAGAAATTTGACTTTATAGCATTATAAATTATCATCTCCCCATATAAATTCGCATGATTTGATTAATTCAATGCATGATTTTTATGCAATTTGACTTTTGCTTAATACTCAGATAAAAGTCGTAGAGATGGACCGTACCTACCAAAAAGCTGAGAACCCGTACTCATTGTTGAACATAAGCATGCATCCCTACTAGTTAAATTACGTGGACATGTGGAATCCATGCAGGAGAAGGGCGGATAGGGAAGAAGGGTTGTTGGCCATACGCATGCATGCACGTACTAAACTCGATATCTAATATTGTGCAAAACTACCGATCTTCAATATCTGAAAGTTATAATTTTAACTTAAAACCTAAGTGGGGGAGCAAGCAAGGATTTGAAGTCTTCGTGCTCTCCAGATATATAGATCGATCGAGCATCCCTCCACTCTGTTTAATTGCAGCTTCCTTGACCCCGGCCCCCGTGCAAATATATATCACATGCAGTACTATATATCTTCCTCAATCACTCCCATGATCTGAGTTGCAGTCGACGACGACTGTAGGGATATTATTACTGGGAGAGAGAGAGAGAGAGAGAGAGATCATGGGAAGGGCTCCATGTTGTTCAAAGGTTGGGTTGCATAGAGGTCCATGGACTCCTAGAGAAGACATATTGCTTACCAAGTATATTGAAGCTCATGGTGAAGGTCATTGGAGATCTTTGCCCAAAAAGGCTGGTAATTTATTTATACATATATATATAATTGATGTCATGAAATTCTGTCTTAATTATATATTCCTCTTATATATATATATATATATATATATATATATATATATATAATCCAACTTCATAACATGAGTAACCTTGATGATATATATTTCTTTGTTTTTCTTCTTTCTATCTGTTATTCATTGTCAGATTTTCTCAATATTGCTCTAAAAAAGCTTAATTAGATCTTCATGTTCTGAAAAATTAATGTGTATTTTTTCAAGGGCTACTGAGGTGTGGAAAGAGCTGCAGATTAAGATGGATGAACTACCTAAGACCAAATATAAAGAGAGGGAATATCACCCCTGACGAGGATGACCTCATTATCCGATTGCATTCCCTTCTTGGCAATCGATGGTCCCTCATTGCTGGTAGGCTTCCTGGCCGTACTGACAATGAGATTAAGAACTATTGGAACACCCATCTCCGTAAAAAGCTCAGAGCTCAAGGAACAGACCCCAACACCCACAAAAAGTTGATCATAGAAGAAGAGCCAGTACTCCAAGATCATTCAAAGATCAGCAGCAAGAAGAACAGAAACAACAACAATAAAAGCAACAACAACGTCAGGAAGCTGGTGGTCGTCAAGAACAAGAAGTGCATCAAGAGCATCTTAAATGATGTAGAGCCACAGAAGCCAAAGGTTCATCTCCCAAAACCAGTACGGTTTACTTCTCTTTCGATGATACCTATGATTCAAAGCTTCGAACGCAGTAGTACAATATTTAATACCAGTACTACTACTGAGACTTCAAGGCAAGAAAATATTAAAGAAGGATCATCATCATGTACTGGCTTTGGTTCAAAAGTGGAAGATATTCCTTGGTCATGTGATACCAAAAATGGTGAAAATATTAATGGGGTATTTGGCCTTCTTAATGATGTTGGTGATCAAGATCAAGATCATCATGGTACTGTTGTCATGAACGGCTTAGATTTTGACCAGTGCCAGTACTCTAATTTAGCTACAGGAGACAAGTCTCTAGAGGAGCTTTATGAGGAGTACTTAGAGCTCCTGAAGACAGAAGAAAACCATGTTAATGAATTAGATGCCTTCGCAGAATCGTGTTTGGGTATCTGAAAAATGAAGGACAAGATTGAAAAAAAGGGAAGTTTGGAATCATGTCGATGCTTATTATATGATTGCATTCCTTCAAAAGTACAGCTTAATCGATTAGGTTATGAGAACCACTTGTTTTAATAATGATTTGACTACGATCTATATATGCTGTCGTAAACTCATGATATTATTAATTAATGCATGTGGAAATTTTAATGATATATTAATTTGTTGTCGTTTACCTTGTGACTTCATGTTCTGTTCTGTTTTCCATCGTTTACCGTTATTAAATTTATTATGCATTAATCATTATTCATATATTTATAATTTTTTCATAAGTTATATATAGAGTATTTTTTATAAGATATTGAAATATTTTTCATAAGATATAAACATATTTTTCATAAGATATGGGTATATTTTTTATAGAGCTGTGTGAAGTGTTGAATGATAATATTAGTGACTGATGAAAATAATTTTTTTACGTGTTTGGGACGACTGATCAAATAGTTTTGTTTTTTGTTTTTTTTTTTCCTGTAAAAATTAGTTTTTTGAGGCAAAATATGATCGATCGGTCGATCGTAGCAAATGAACAACATTTTGCAGTGTCAAAAGGTATATATTTATGGAAAAGCACGAGAAAAGCTGCTACCGATAGTTATTTTATTTTTATATTTTTTTCTTTAATTGTTAAGAAAATGTTTTTAAATAAATTTGTAAATTTTTTTAAATATTTAAAGGAATTTAAAAAGGGTGGGTCTACCCACTGCTGGGCTCCCCGCGTTAGTCCATTTTAAAGTTTTTTTTTTTGCACATTATTTTTTAATATTTTTAAATATTTAAAAAAAAAAGAAAAAAATTTACAATATTATTAAACAACACATTCTTAATAACTAAGTAAAAAAAACTAAAAAAAAAAAAAATTAGAGCCGGAGCTCCCAGCAAGATTTCTAGCATTTTTCATTTAAAAATATTTAGATAAATAAAATAAAAATATATATTTTTTATTTTTCAATAAGGATATTATTCCTCAGAATTACTCTCGATGCTAGATCCTATATTTATAGTGGTAATTTGTCGTAAATAGATTTTGGAAAACACCAACGTTCTTGTAGTGACGTAATATTGATATTCTAGAAAGACCCATTATAAAAATAAAACTCAAGATCAATTTCAAATAATTAAAGAACAATAATAAATCTTCTCAACCTCTTAATACTCCACACTCTACATTTTTTTTAATTTTTATTATTTTTTTCTTTTATTAAATATTTATTATATGAATAATGAATATAAAATTTGAAATAATTTAAAAAGGATAAACTCAAAAAAAATATTAAAAAACATATTAAAAAATTTAAAAAAATGTGTAGTGTAGAGTGTGGTGGAAGTTGTGTAGCAAAACTCATTAAAGAAATCGCAAGTCTATTCGAGCGGAGAACGTGTGACACGTACAACTTTCACAAATTAGCTCGTTTGTTTTCAGAGATGAGATGAGATGGGTTGAGATTAAAGTTAAAAAGTTGAATAAAATATTGTTAGAATATATTTTTTAATATTATTTTTGTTTTGAGATTTGAAAAAGTTGAATTGTTTATTTTATTTTGTGTGGGGATTTGAAAAAATTATAATGATGAGGTGAGATGAGATGTTTCTTGAAAACAAACGAGACTAAGTTCAACCTGCTCTTTTGGAGCCATTCCAAATAAGAAAAAAAAAAAAAAAAAAAAAAAAAAAACCTTTTTGGAAACATCAGTGCTTCTCCCCACCTGCACGTTTCACAAGCAAATTAAGGTCATAAAGCCCCCTTAATCTATGAAAGAACTATACATTATTATTACAAAAATGCATCTATATATATATATATATATATACACACACACACACATTCACGGCAGTTGAAATATTGGAGTGATTAATTATTAGGTAGATTAAAAATATAGTCACGAAGATGTAGTGTCATTAAAAATGAATGTTTATATAAGTAATTTTAATGTCATCACATATTGTGATAGATTTTAAATTTCATGCCATTCGTATTCTTGGATTATCTAATAATTTTTTATCAGAATGTTGTATATATAAAAATAAATGTTAATTAATTGTAAATGTTAAGTTCTAGAGTGATCAATGAATGTTGCCAACAAATCGCTAAACCGACCGTGAACCAGCCGACAACCGAACCAACCGAAATGATATTGGTGTCGAAAGTCTAAACTTTAATTAGGGTTTGAATTACACTAAAAGAAAGTGACGGTTAAAATGGGGGTAATAACCCAAAATTGTACGAATTATGACTTTATCACTATTTCATTTATTATGAACCGGTGAGGTGGAGTTGCATAATAATAATAAAAAAAAAAAAATCTTGTGTTCTGATATCTATCTCATTTCTCTATATAAGTAATGTTAGATACAATTTTAAGATATATAAATTGTGTATTCTTTTTTAGAAAAGTGAAGTCTACTATGAAAAAAGTAATTTCTTTTTATGAGTTAGATTGCGTTTAGTTTACATATTCTAAAACTGTAAATATTATTTTTACATAAGTTCTGTACATTCTTTTTCAAAAAAATGGACATTAAATCTGAGATCTACATAAAGAATATACATACATACATACATACAGACACAAGTGGCCCGAATTAGGCTACCGAATAGTGAATTTCACTTGTTTATTTTTTTTCAAAAAAAAAAAAAATCATTCGGTATACGTTTTGGATCCCGGCATTTCTCATTTAGTAAATTTACTGTTTACGTGCAAGAAGTTAGATGAGCTCGTGACCAGCTTCTGTTCAGAAACTGGTAGATGAGAATATTTATTGCCTATAACTATATGGATGGCAATAAAATAACGTGGTCACAGCATGATCCAGCTTTGATTGATTGATTGAAGAAACCGAAAAGGCCACATTTGAAAGTTGTACCCACTGAGCCAAGCATGAATATATTATATATACGTGCATGCGCACCCATATTATACAAACAATTAATTTTGTCACCAATATAAAATTATATTTTTTAATGAGAAATAATTGTTTCAATTATAAGTATATAAGTGTCGTGTAATTATTTAAAAAAATAAATAAATAAGATATTTATAATAAAAGAAATTAATTTTTTAATAATAAATCTTATTTTTTTTAAATAATTGTATAATATTTATGCATTTTACGACTCTACGTAACATTCTCGTTTTTAATATTAATTTATTTATCTTTACACTAATGGTCACTCTTGAGTCACTTTGGAGAGCAGAGCAGCAGCTCCCATTAATTATTAATTCCCAGCCGGCCGTTTGCTTCCCCAAGTGTTTTGACAAAACTATTGCAATCTTGCACATAAGATCAATGTTTATTTATAGAATAATTTTATTTATCATTTTTATATGACATATATTTTATTTATTTTAATTTTGTTTTTTTCTTATAACAAGTATGTATTTTATAGATGATAAGTAGAACATTAACTCAATTAGTTTAACAATAATAAAATAAAAAATAATTTTATTATAATTTTATTTATAAGATTCTAATTTACTCCAATATTTAATATCAACAGTGCTATTGAAAAAGAATACTACTATATTCACAAAATAATTATATAAAATAATCTCACAAATTGATGTGATTATATCTGATCTGTTAGATCTATTTTATTATAAAAATAATTTTATAATCTGAATAATTATATTAAATCATTTTAATTTATAGAATTATTTTTATATAATTGATTAAAATATTTCCAATCAAAAAATAAGAAGGGTTAAAACCATTTATGCGCTGACGTGGGAGTATGATACAGCCACGTTATCCAAGTAGGGGTCAAATGTTGATCCCAATGCTAACATGACATGCTATTGACCGATTTACTCTGCGTTGAACCCAAGACATGTTTAGTTTGACCATGGTACGGTCACCTCTCAGTTACCGTTAATTATAGGAATTTTTTATTTTTTTAATATATGTATTTTTTAATATTTTTTAAAAATATTAAAAAATTACAATATTATTGGTAAAACATATATATATATATATTTATATGGTCAAAAGCTTATGTCCTAGTTGACATAATCCGAATATCTAAAATAGACGTATGAAGTTCGAAACCATCTCTTCTAAATTATAAAGAAAAGAAAAACATATATATATAAAATAAATAATTGACCTACTAAATTAGATGAGTTTGGATCCCAAACTCATCTCAACTTATCTCAACTTATCTCAACTCATCATTACAACTTTTTTAAATTCCAATACAAAATATAATAAACAATTCAACTTTTTCAAATATAAAAATAATAATAATATTAAAAAATAATATTCTAACAATATTTTATCCTCTCAACTCAACTTAATTCAACTCACTTCAACATCCAAACACACCCAATTTTAATGAAAAGAAATAGCTTTTAGGACGTTATTACATTCACTGAGGATTTCTACCAAAATCCTCTATCGATCAGTTAATTTTTTCTTTACTTTTTTTTCAACATTTTTTAAAACTATTTATATATTTTTTAAAAATAAAAAAATCATATATTCATTTAAAAACACTTACTTAATCACTAAATAAATAAATAAATAAATAAAATTAAAAAAACTTCGAAAGAGGATTTCGAAAGAGGAATGATACTTGCAATTAAGAGTGTGCAAGCGTCGTGCAGTCACTTTGAAAAAAGTGAATAAATATGGGACCCACATGAAAAGAAATTAATTTTTTAATAGTAGACTCCACTTTTTTTCAAAACGACTATACGACGTTTATGCATTCTACGACTGTATGTAGCAAGACTCGTTTCAAAATCCCCTGTGAAACTAGTGTTTTCCTAGTTTTTATTGCCAGATCTAGCTGGTTTTCTGGGATTATCCCCCACCACCACCACCACCACCACCACCACCACCACCACACCGCTGGCCAACAGCCGTCTCCCTCATTCTTAAACCCGCGGTGATCTGTTTTATAATTTTTCAGTTCTAGATTTTCAGTCCTTGGATTTTATTCTAATTAGGTTTTCCTACATTTTTTTTAAGGTGATAAACAAATTTAAGTATTTTTTTTCTTTAATTTTTAAAATTTTATTGTTTACATATATTTTTGGGTTTTCAAAAAATTAAACTTAGTTTTTCCAGAAGTTTTTTATTTTTATTTCCTGAATTAGTTTCAGTTTTTTTTTTGTACGTTAAACTATCAGTTTTTTTTTTTTTTTTTTTATTTAATTTTTTCCATTTTTTAAATTATTAAATTTAGAATCGCCTAATTACTTAAGGAAGGGGCTAAGTTAATTAAAATGAATTTCTGGTTTCAGAATTTCATAAATGTACATGAATTGGAATAAAAATAATGGATATTTTTATAATTCTTCATATATTTTTTCTCAGATAATTCTTCATATATTTAATATGCATCGATTTCTCCTTGTAAAGCATCTCTCCATCAAGAATAATTTATAAAGACTTTAGCAAATGATTCATGTTCATGATGAGAATATAGACTTGACATGAATTTAGCAGTTTGATGCTTTGGGAAAACGATTCATAAGATAAAGACGACAATCCTTATATAGTATATGAAACGAATGTTCAAACGATAAGAGGACTCGGGTCACAATCATCAATCCCATTAATTTGCCTAATTAAGTTAGATATTTACATTTCCACGGGAGATAATGGATTTCTTATTATAATTAATGTTACCATCATATTTTTATGTGATCACCTAATAATGTTAGGCTAATTACATGCATATAGAGTGACATACACGAAATATTTCAATTCATTGCCATTACAGAATTTTTTAGTAATTTAGGCCGACTTGTATTCATTGAGTATGATCGATGTGGATGCAATTCTAGACATGGTTCGAGCCCAACAATACGGTCAAATAGCTCACAATGATGGATTGGGCGTTGATATGGTGCTCGAATGTTCACCCATAAAGTAAAATAAACAAATTATAAATAAAGAGAGATAAAGAGATTTACGTGATTTGACATAAAGATTCTGTAGCACAATAAAATGGAAATCAATTGATCAATTTCTCTAATGATAGATTAAAATATTGTTAGAATATTATTTTTTAATATTACTATTGTTTTGGAATTTGAAAAAGTTGTATTTATAATTATATTTTGTGTGAGAATAATGAGATGAGTTGAAGTGAGTTTTAAATTCAAATCACCCTTAACCTTTTCCCATAAAACATCAAATTGCATTTTCTACATGTGCATGACATATTTGAAAATTAAAAGTTTGAAATTTGAATTTTTGAAAGATGATTGATTGTCATTTTTCATATGCGCATGATATGAGTAAAAGTCTGAATTTTAAATTTTTGAAAGATGATTGATTATCATCTTTCACATGTGTATGTTTTGTTTGAAAAATTTGAAAAGTGATTAATGCTCTTTTTGACATATGCAAAAGATATGAGAAAACCTGGAGACTAGACGGTCTGGTCTCCGGGTATAACCAACCCTCCAATCCCATTCCACCACATCATCATGTTATGTGACTAACTATGCACTTGACTACACCAGATCTCATCCCTTACCCAAACTCCCACACTCATCCTTACATCAGGCTTTGTAGACTTTATTTTTAAATTTAAAAAGATTTACATGTCAAAAAATAGCTCCACTCACTTTTCAAAATTTTTAAATAAAACTTCATCTTATTTTACAATTATCAAAGACAATATCATTTACTTTTTGACAAAATGAACATTATATATTTTTCAAAATTTTCAAACAAAATCTTATATCTTTTTACACTATCGGTTTAAAATCATATATAAATTATAAAGGGTTTAAAAAATGCTTGAAAAATTAAGTACAATTTACACTATCGGTTCAATATTGCAAGGGTCGGTGGCCCTAGCATTGTTCCTTAGAAAATGATTTCTTTTTTAAGAAGAGGACGGTACCCTAGTTTTATTAATCGGGGGAATACCGTGGTAACAAATCAGGACACTTGAGATTTATAGATATTAAAAAAAACCATCCCATGCATCAAAACTATTATAATAAAAAAACCTATACAATAAGTTAAACCAATAAAACAATCAACCAATCTAAATAGACCTATTATATAAAACAGAACCAACAAAATAAAAAACTAACAAACTCTAATAAAAACGTAATGAAGGCAATTCTGAATAGTTCATATGAATTAAACTCTCTCAACTTTCGAAGAATATCCCCAAACTTGTGCCATGCAAAATTTGACCCTGCCACCCCTTGTTTAGCCAACCAATTAGCCACTTGTTTTCCTTCTCTAAAAATATGATTCATGGAACAAGTCATAAAAGCCATGATGTCATTAATTTCCTCCCGAAGTACTCCAAATACCACACCCCACATCTTCTTTGCTTCCACCATGAGACTACAGTTATAGAATCAAGTTCAATTTCAACAAAATTTATACCCAAAGAAGTGCAAACCTTGAGGCCATAAAGAAGGGCTAATAATTCAGCTTTACTGTTAGAACCAACACCGACATGTGAAGTAAAAGCATGAACCAACTGACCACGATCATCTCTAATGAGACCACCAACACCAGAAGAGCCCGGATTGCCAAGATTGCTACCATCTGTATTCAGTTTGAACCAACCAGTAAGTGGTCTTGTCCAAGCAACTAATTTGCACTGACGAACTACAAGGGTCACAACAGGGATATGCAACCATTAAAGCACCTGCATATCAAAATTAGACAATCTAGAAATTTTATAAATGTCATGACAGAAGAGGCCAATCCAATGTTTAATAGAATGCAATATATCAGAGACTGATTCAATAAGGCCCTCCATGCACGCCAAACATCTTCTCCTCCAAAGTCTCCAAGTGATAATCACCGGTAGAATCCCCCATGATTAAGCCCACTTGAGTAGAGGACTTTGCACGTCAAAACCAAGTGGACGCCATCTCCTTCCAAGTCCGGCCAATGGGAACACCAAACATAACTCCAAAAAACTGCCACACCTTATATGGTATCTCTCCTTCAAACATCACTTGATTTTGATCTTCATAATGCCCTACATCACAACAACAATCACAACGAGAAACAATCAAAATTCCAATACGGCGAAGACGATCATCAATGCTTAAAGCCAAGTACCATGCCTTCCACATAACAATAGAAATTTTTCGTGGAATCAATTTATGCCACACTCAAGAATGCCATTCGAAATTTGATCCCCTGATACAAATATAGTCCCAAGCCGACTTAGTAGAAAAACAACCATTTTCAGATTTTGTCCATATTAATACATCCGGACCATTCTTGCCATCTGCTAAAGTTTCCAAAATATCATCAACATTTTCCTAACCAACTAGTCCCACAAGCAAATCCATATCCCAACTGTCATTCAATTTACACTCTCTTTACTTGAAGTAGAGATTGACCCACTAATTGCACATAATCAATTAATGGACCACGGTCTCGCCATTTATCATACCAGAAAAAAAATATTTCCCTCCTTAAGCCTCCACTTCGCATTATTCATGACTCGAGGAATACTTCTAACAATCATTTTTCAAAATCTGGAGTCCTTATTAGGATCAACAAGAGTCCAAGGCTTAGCGCCCACATATTTTTCTTTAAATAAAGTTGCCTTGAATTAAATCCCAAGCAAATCTCATGTGCAAAGCCTGTTGTATATCATCAAGGTGTCTCAGACCAAGACCTCTTTCCTCAATTGGTGTGCAAATGTTTCGTCAAGATACCCATTTTTGTTTCCTTTACCATTCGCCCCCCCCACCCCACGTGCGCGAAAAATGTACTCATCAAACGGTGTAATTCTTTGATAGTGGATTGAGGAACCTGCAAAACAACAAATATGTGGAGAGCCATACTAGATAAAACATGCCGTAATAAAACAAGTCTACCACCAGCAGAAAGAAGCTTCATCCTCCATCCACTTATTTTATTACGCACTTTAGTCACCATTTCCTCCATGTGCACATGCTTGAGTCTACCTAATATAATATGGACCCCCAGATATTTGAAGGGAAAAGATTCCTCCGAAAAACCTGTTCTCCGTATAATCTCCCTCTTGCGAGACAAAGAAATATGATGCGAAAAAAATATAGCTATTTTTTCTTTATTGATACTTTGTCTTGACCATCTCTCATATTGATTTAGCACCACTAAAAGCTCCCAAAAGATCTCAAATTACCATTTGTGAAAATTACCACATCATCAACATACATTAAGTGAGATATAATAGTTATACCTCTGGCTTGTGAAAACTGACCAAACCTTTTATCCACCACACTTTGCTTGATCAATCTAGAAAGCACGTATTGTAAAATGATAAATAGATAAGGTCAGAGAGGATCCCCTGATGCAATCCATGACCATTTTGAAAGAAGCCTTTTGTTGTCCCATTCATCATTATTGAATACCACAGAGTTGAGATACAAACCCGGATTAGAGCACAAAATTGAGGAGAAAATCCAAAACATCGAAGAACCTCTAGCAATAAATTCAAATTAACCCGGTCATATGCTTTAGCCATGTCAACTTTGAGCATAATATCCCACCATGAGACTTTTTATTAATGGAATTCACCATTTCCTGAGTGAGACTGATGTTCTAAAAAATGCTCATACCTGGAATAAAAACACCTTGTTCCAACGAGATCATCCTTGGAAGAAAACCCGACAAACAATTAACAATAATTTTGGAGCATATTTTATAAAAAACCAAACAAAGGCTAATAGGTTTGAACTTGTCAAAATCCGTCACTACAAGAAAAAGGGGTATTGGAGGCTAAATTTATTTCTGGCAACAAAAATTTAGCCGCAGATTTTTACTATAGCAGTTTTTTGTTTCAGCGTCAAAGAAAAATGGCCAGAAATTTGACTTTTTGTTGCGAATTGTTGTCGCCGCAAAGAAAACCACCGGGAAAAGGGACGTAAATAACGAATTTTTATTTTTGCGTGAGGCCATTTTCAACTTGTTACGGCGACATGGGACTGATGCTAAAAACGTATGCTGGTTTGGGACTTTTGTGGTGATGTAAAGTCGCCACAAAAGGTTCTCCCCCATCCCGATACTTTGTATTTTTCTCTCCGTGCGTTCATCTCTCTCTCTCCCTCCCTCATGCTGTGGATTGTCCCCCCTTCCCACGCTGTGCCGCTACCGTGCCGTCGCCGCCTCTCCTAACAAGTGAGTCTCTCTCTGTTCGTCTCTCTCCCTCTAGTACTTATTCTTTTAAGTTTGTATTTTGTGAATTCCTGTAATTATCAGTCTAATTTTATACAATCAAAATGCTTATACAATGACTATACGGATTTTAGCATGTTTGGGAGATTTGTTTCTATTAGGGTTTCATGAAAATAGAGGATTAAGGTTTTTTCAATAACAAAGTTTTGTGATTCTCATGATTTGCACTTATACAGTCTGCATTTGTGCCTTCAAGGAGTGGCTTTGGCTTCTGGGTTATTTGGGATTTGGACAATGTTTGAGGGGGAAGATGGAATTGTGGCTAATTTCTACAATCTGCATTCCTGGATGGGTTTGATTTGTGTCTCCCTATTTGGAGCTCAGGTTTGTTCTTCCCTTCCCTTAGCTGTACTATTTTCATTCTTTCCTTTTCAGAATGATATTTTGTTCATCCCAATTTCTGTTTTCCCATCTCATGTTTGTTACATCTAAATAAGATGATGCCTATTTAAAATCTTTTAAAATTCTAGATCTAGGTTTGGGAGAAAGATGCAACAATAAATGGTGAGTAATTAGTTTTCCCTTTTTTAATCTTATAACGGAAAGCCTCACTGTTCACTCTTTATGCCAGAGGCATTAACCCTTCTAGTATTTTTTTTAAGATGCTTACGAGTTACGATCACTGATAATTTGTCCGTGCTTTCATTTCTTTTGATTTCTGTAATATTTTCTTTACTAGTATGAAGAAAACTCTGTCAGTGTTAGTTACATGATCAAATGGAAGATGCTTTTGGATGTTTTAATAATTAAGGAGGCCTATAGGCAAGGTAATGGGGCAATTCATGTGGAGGGTGTAGAGTTGTGGGGAGCAAATGTTGTTTAGCTGAGTTGGGAGTTTGCCACACCTGATTAATGTCTAGGTTTGGGAGAAAGATGCAACAATAAATGATGAGTAATTAGTTTTCCCTTTTTTAATCTTATCACGGAAAGCCTCACTGTTCACTCTTTATGCCAGAGGCATTAACCCTTCTAGTATTTTTTTAAGATGCTTACGAGTTACGATCACTGATAATTTGTCCGTGCTTTCATTTCTTTTGAGTTTTGTAACATTTTCTTTACTAGTATGAAGAAAACTCTGTCAGTGTCAGTTACATGATCAAAGGGAAGATGCTTTTGGATGTTTTAATAATTAAGGAGGCCTATAGGCAAGGTAATGGGGCAATTCATGTGGAGGGTGTAGAGTTGTGGGGAGCAAATGTTGTTTAGTTGAGTTGGGAGTTTGCCACACCTGATTAATGTCTTTAGCATGTGAATAGAGGGGCAATGTTTCTTGAAGAATGAAGTGCATAAACTTTGTACTTTGTAATTGGTTTAGAGTTTTTTTAACAGTTGTCTTCAATTGTTGCATTTTAATTGGTTAAAGCTGTTGCAGATCAATAACAGATGCTGAAGGGATTCTATATGCTTGGACTTTACTCAGGAGACTTGGTGTTTAATTTTCAGTGGTGTTTAAGTTTTAAATCTAGCTAACCTTTTCCATCCATGAACTTAGGAGACTTGGTGTTCTATACGCTGCAGCTTGGTTTTTTCTACTTGGATTTTGATCTAATTTCCAAAAGCCTTGAAGAGGGTGGAGAACCAAGAAAGAAAGAACTACCTTAAGGTGTATTAAGGTAGAATTTCCCTATTTTTTCTACGCTGTTCTTACAATCATCATATAAGTTCCATAATCTAGCTAATATGTTACATAATCTTTTACACAATAATAAATAATTGAATATGCTAGAAATATAAGTTCTACAGTTTTTTCTCCATGGTTTGATTTCTTGTGACACCCATCTCCTTGATGGTTTTTGAAATATAAGAAAGAACTATATGATGCTTGATGGGGTTGCCAGGTTTGAGACTTTCATGATGTGCCTGCATGAATGTTTCTTTTATTTTGAGTCTTCCAAACTCATGATGTGCCAGATATCTCAAACTCAAATTTTCAATCTTCCATCCCTTCTCATAATCGCTAGTCAAAATTAGGGCCTTTTACGACGACACATAATCGTCGGTAAAACTCAACACGTTGCGGCTAACAGAAAAATGCCAGAAACTCGTTTACTTGGCTTAAGAATTGCGGCTACCTTGTGGTGATGGGAAAACAGACAGAAAAGAGTATTTGCAGAGAATAAGGGTCTTCTTCCGAAGACTTATAGTTGCCAGAAAAAGTCCTATTTCTTATAGTGCGTTGGTGCATCTACTTTCAGGATTAAAACAAGAAATGAAGCCGAAAAAGATCTTGGGAGAAGATTGGAGTTAAAAAATTATGAAATAGCATCCAAGACATCAAATTTCACTACCTCCCAATAGTTCTTGAAAAAACTTGAACCAAAACCATCAAGCCCTGGAGCATTATTAGACGGAATAGAGGACACTGCATCCGAAATTTCCTCCATAGATGGAACTGAACAAAGTCGGCCACACTCTTCCTCCAATATTACCGGTGAAATCAAATGAGACAGATTAGGAAGCTCTCAGGACGATTCCCCTTGAAGGAAATTAGAAAAGAAATCTATTGCACCTTGGTGAATCTGTTATGGCAACTCAAAAACAGTCTTGTTGGAAGACCTCATATCGAGAACTCTTTTATTCCTTTTATTTGCTAAACATGCATGAAAAAATTTGGAGTTATGATCCCCATCCACCTACCATTTCAACTTAGCTATTTGAGCTTGTCAGGTATCCTCTCTCCGTCTCTAGGATGCCAACTGAATCAAGGAACTTGAAAGCTCCCTAGCCGCCTCCTCATCCCAACCCATTTGTAATCTGTTTTTCAGAGTCTCAATCTGAATTTCAAGCATGTCAATCTTCTCATTTGTTCTGCCGAAAACTACCTTCTTCCACTCCTGAAGAGCCACCTTAGTCTTCTTAAGTTTGGTAATCAGTTTATACAAACCCCTGCCAGTCACGGTTTCAGACCAAACCATCCGAATACAATCCAAGAAACCTGGGTGATCAACCCACATTTGTTGAAACCGAAACGAAGCCGAACCATAAGCGAAAGGATCAGAATTGAACTCAATGAGCAAAGAGGAATGATCTGAGGTAGACCTCGGAAGAATCGAGCACACAACTTTAGGAGACAAAGACATTAGAGAAGCATCTCGTAATGCCCGATCCAGTTTCGCCCAAGATCTAGCAAGACCAGCCTGGGACCATGTGAAGACGCTACCCTTGGACTTCATCTCAATCTAGCCCTCTTGATGTATCTAGTTATTAAAATCAGCCATTGCAGCTCTTGGTCTTGGTCTTCCACCCCTTCTTTCAGAATCATACCGAATGATATCAAAGTCCCCAGCAAATAGACAAGGTTCTGTGCCCAACCCTTGGTGACTAAGGTCATCCCATAGTGCTTGTCGATCATACATATTGCATTTAGCATAGATAAATGTACACAAAAACTGAGATGAGCCCTCACCTATATGTAGCATCATAAACTGCATGCCCATACAAACAACCTGAACAACAATATCCTTCTCCCAGAAAACCCAAATTTTACCACCTTCATTATCATTAGCAATAACAGAATCCATATGCAAAGAACTCATCAAACCTTGTGCTCGATCAAAACTCTGAAAAGGTTCAAACAATGCTACAATTTTTGGTTTAAACTTGGCAATCAGTTTCTTTAAACGACCCCTTGAAGTGCCAATGCCTCTGATATTCCATGTAAAAATAGATCCAATCATTGAGACAAGGACGAGGATCGGGCGAGAACCTGAGTGGAGCTTCTGTTTTTAACAAACTGCTTTTTATTGTATTTCTTCTTCAGTAACGTGCCTTCCATCTTTGTGTGATAATCTTTATCTTGGGGAAGGACCTCAGGATTTGTTTCATGTTCTGGCTCCGAAGAGCATTCATCTTCCAATACAAAGTCATCCTCATTTTGCCTTTCATTATTCAAGCCCCTGTCATTCTCTTCTCTATCACTAATTTGGTTATCAACCAAAATTAAAGAATCTTCATTAGATAACCCCGTTTGATCCACAGGTACAAACATTCTACTCTCTACGACCCTGGACACACAAGCCACATCTTCCTCGGCCCCAATCTTCCTCATTGTATTTTCTGTAGGAACAGGGGACGAAGAACAACCTATCTCGATCAAGTGCTTCTCTGTTTCCGCATGTTCAACTGTATTTTCCGCACATTCAACTGTTTTTCCATCTGATTCAATTTCTTTCATCTCATCATTTTCCTCGCATCACTGCCTTTTAGATTCATTTCCGTTGTCACATCCTCATTTTTTCCTTCCAACTGCACTTTCTTTCGAACCCAAATTTACTCACCAGTCCCCTGAGTTTTTACAGTTTGACAATTATTAGAATTGTGTCCTTGCATCCTAATTCTGTAGCAAAATGCAGGGAGAGTCTCATACACAATCTCTTGTTTCCTACAAGTTACTAACCCTGGCGCACCAATCCAAAAATGAGGGATAGGCTCCTTGGCTACATCCATCTCCACACTAGTCTGGCACCATCCGTCTGAGTCGCACACTGGGTAGGATTGTCACGACGAATAAATCGTCCGATTGGGGCCCTGAGAATTCTTAAAAAAGACTCATGGTAAATGTTGGGAGGGAAACCTGGTAAGGAGATCCAAACAAGGACGCACGATGGCTCTTCATCCTCTTGAAAGTCAGGGGTCCAAGTAGTACTATATTATTAATTTTTTTTCATGGTAGGTTTCAGTTTTCTTTCAAATATATTGAGCGGGCACATTAGACTGTGTTTAACATTACTATCCAAGACGTTTGTTTCTTCTTAAATAGCATTAATAACCACTAGAAAAGTTATAGAAGATTAATCTTAGTAATAATTTCCCTATGCATGCAGTAAATCATATACATGGGCTCCGTGTTTGGCCAGCAAAAGGGCATTTCCTAAATATGCCATCAGTATTTGATGTTGGCTATGATGTTTAGATAACAAGTGATTCTAATTTCTAGGGTTCATTTGCTTGAGTTTTATGTAGTGATGAGTCATGTACATATCCATCTATATGCAGACTATTCTATGCTAGCTTGTGAATACTGGCATGTGGGATTCATTTGCAGCGAATTGAATCAATAAGTAGTACTATACATAAGTCAACAAGCATGCAAACTTCTTAATTGATCATCACGATCTAAGACATGCCAAACACTCCATCCAAAATTGTTCAAAACCATTCTTGCAGGTCTACCTGGAGTGAACTCTAAATCAGCCAAATTAATTAAGCAATCTGAGAAGTCGAAGTTGTCATTGGTGGTGGGTGGCTTTCCAGTTGGTGTGAAACTCTCATACCAGAATGTTTTGTAGTGTATGTGGTACATAATTTTTAAGTACAGTTGATCAAGAGTTGCAACATATTATAATCATGCCTTCATGTAGGGCATGACTATTTTTTTAAGTACAGCTTTTCATTCATAGTTAATCTGCCATGATTTATGAACACCTTTCCATTCAATTAGCCTCTTCGATAAAAGTATAACCCCAATCTCACGAGTATTAATTGGGATCTTTAGAGCACTAGCCTCCTTTATTTACACCAACAAAATCAATTACAGTGATAGTCCCCTTTATACCCAACAACGATCAACATGATATAATGTTAACACAGAACAACATCATCGAAATACACTACGGATTCATGAGTTTTAAAAAACATGATATTGAACACCATGAATGGGAATTCCTTACCTGACTTAATACATGTCGGTAGAAGCAAGGTGGCCAGACCCATTCATTATAGAGACTGGTTACTACATGCAACCTTTGCCTACTGCTAGGGGAAGGGAGTCTCCCGTAAATGAAATCAGTAAAAAGATGTTAGAAGATATTAGAAGATGACTAAGGAAGAAATCAAATTGATGAGATTTACGGATATAATGAAACAGGGGAGGGAAGAAATTCAGAAGAGTGGTTTACACAAAGTCGGCATTGGAACCTCCAGCCGAGTCTTTTGGGGTTGATTGAGGGCGAACTCTGGCCGTGGGACAGGCACCAACTCATGGACGTTGACTCTCTGCTCGGTGTAAAATTATCTCCTCGATCTCAACCCAATTTCCTCAACCCACTGGTTTAATATATATGATTTACAGAAAAAGTTACATCAAAACATTGGAGAATGGGAGGGAAGAATTTACAACCAAAGTGGTTCTCCCCGCGGAAAAGGATTTTGAATACAAGAGAGAGAAACCGATGATTTCATCCCAATACTATCTAATTTTTACAGGCAGTGAATATTGTGGGCAAATTGCATTGTGGCGACAAGATTTCGTCACAAAAGCTCCATTTCTCCACAAAATCTCACTCGTCGCTTAGCATGTTGCTGCAACAGCTCCATTCATTTTTCACACAAAATCTTAGTGTGATAACCCAAGTATTTCCCACCATGGTTTGCCTTGGAAAAAAGTTTGTGGGAAAAGGCCTATTTTGTTGTAGTGAAATATTTTTTTTTACTAAATTCACTTTAATTATATTTGTTTTTTATGAATCATTTCCTTATTTGTTTCTTCATTCATCTGCAACATGAATATGTTTGCAATCTCAAGAGGACTGAAAACATATTATAAATTTTAGAAGATTAAAATTTCTTGAATTCGAGTACTATATTTATAAAGTTGAAAAATATATAGAGTAATTCTACATACAACCGTGAAATGCGTAAACGCCGCGTAACCGCTTTGAAAAAGAGTGGGGTCCATTATTAAAAGAGCAATGCTAGGTACAGTCCCTAAATGGGGACTGCAATGCAAGCGTAGGCTATTTTAACTTTAAAATTTTTTAAAATTATAAAATTATCTCTCCTAAAATTATGTTTTCTCTCATTTAATAATGTGCCTGCACATGCAGTCCCCACTTGAGGACTGCAAATAAAATTTCTCTCATTAAAAAATTAATTTTTTTAATGTGGGTCCCATGTTTTATTCATTTTTTTCAAAGCGATTACGCGGCGGTTGCACAATTCACGGTTGTAAATATATTTTCTCATATATATATATACACATATATTAGCTAGCTCTTACGGTTCTTATCGCGCGATGCACATACTGGAGCATGCATGCAAGCTTTGTCTATTTCGTCGTAATAATCCAATAACAAAATGTGAGGGATGGAGGTTCTACAATTTTCTAAGTTTTTGATCTTTGGGATCATATATCTCAATTTTGGAGGATTTTCAGTCTAATATCCATTGTAATACAAAATTCAAAGAATTCACGATTTAGAGGTTTTTATTTTTCAATAATTGTGAAATTCTAGAACTCAAGTATTAAAATAGATACATGAGATGTCACTTCATTAATATTTAGGGTTAAACAGCTATTAAAAACTTATCCATATATCATTAAGATGTTTTGAAGCCCATACCCTATGTACCTCACTCTCTCTCGTATAAAATTAAGGGCTCCAAATCTTATTTTAGCTGGAGGGGGAGGAGGTATCGGCTTCCTCCTCCTCCCTCTTTCCTCAATTCATCCACCTTGTCTATCAAGGTTTCTTTTACTTAGTTTTATTTTACTTTCTTTAAGGGCAGAAAAAGACAGATTTACAGCTTTCTGGCAATTCTAGAGACACACACGGCACAAGCAGATTTACAAGTCGAAAATCGTTTGGAGGAAAGTGGTGGTTTTGTAAAAATCATTGTGTGTGGTTCTCATGCTCTTCCCACATCTGCGCGTGGTCCTCACGCGCCACCCCTTCTGGCAACTCTTCTTGACACAAGCGCCAGATCACCAGACTCATTGCCACCAGACCTTTCAGATCTGACATTTGTGGCTGAAAAGATACAAGTATGTTGTCTTCAAGGGCTGTCACAGATTTCGAAGTATATCAGAGTTGGTCCAAAGTGTAATCCGTTCTTTTTCGCATTTATCTTACTGCTTTTTTTTTTTTTTTGTTTCCTTATTGTTAATTAAAGTAAAAAAAGAGTTCGTCTCTTGGACGTTTGTCTGTATAGGTTGGGTCCTCTTTTTCTATGAAGGGTGAGGTTGAGTCTCTGTTTAAGTAGAGAGCGTTGTCTCTTGGACGTTTGTCTGTAGAGAGTATCAGCAATATTGAAGACTAGATTAATCACAAAAGGAAATAATGTATTGGTGGAGTTTCAAATGCATTATTTTGGTTTATGATGTTATGTTTGATATGAAGACATTTTAGAATGTATTCAGTCATGGATGTAAATTTCTCTCATAACTGAATGATCACAATTTCCCTTAAAAAAAAAAAAAAAGGGACTATACCGAGCAAAATTGTATATTATAAAAAAAATGGCGTATTAAATAAATGGGTTAGTCGTGCCAACTTGCGGGTTCCTGGGGGTTGACTAAAAAATGATTCAATTAATAATCAAACCAATTACCTCCTTAAAATTCCAGCACACCCCCTCCTCAGGTAAAATGTATTTGTAAATTACCTTATAACCATTTTGTTAGAACATATCAATTTAACCATTTCATGACTATAAAATAAAAAGTCAAATTTGAAATTAGTATATTATATATATATATATAGATCAGGTATCAAGTCTAATTTTTGGCTAATTACCATAATGGTCCCATGGCCACACACAGGCACACTTGATTCGTAAAGCTTAACATTTTCAGTTTCCTCACATTGGATAAACGTGGCATCATAATTGATCAAATCCATTATTTCTTCATCCATTTATCATACACACAAAGAGAATAGAAAAGCAAAAGCTTTGCCATGCATGTATACGTAAAGTCACGCCATAGAATATTCATTGTACGGTCTAAACATATATGTCACACCATGAAAAATATTTTTGTCACAAAATTAAACTCACAAACTGACATAGTTTTATATGATATGTTAGATTGTAAATTTACTTTTATTGTAAATTGATAAATCTAACGTATAGGGGGTAACATGTCCGGTTTGCATGGTTCGGTTTTGTACTTTTTTAGAACCAAACAGGTATACACCAGTTTTGAAAAATTTAAGAACCGATACCGGACCGATTCACTACCAAAACCGGAACTTTCAATTTCGGTCCGGTCCGGTCCAGTCCCCTTTTTTCGATTTGCATGATGTTCGTAATAATATGATGTTTGCATATACTAAACTATTAGTCTATTTATATTACAGTATACATAAATTAATTTGTAATAATTAACACATACTAATATAGTATTAATTTTAATTATAGTCTATATAAGTTCTAGACTTTTTATATGAGTATATATGATCAAATGTGTAAAAATGTATTTACGAAGAGAATATATATTATAATATATTGTGCCAAAAAGGCATTTATCTTTGATATATACATATATATGTGTGTGTGTGTATAAATATGAAAACCGGTATTGCACCAGTTTAGGACCGATCTTGATTCTTAAGAACCGGTATTGAGTTTGATTCAGTCAGGTCTAGTCCGGTTCAACTGATTTTTCGATTTTTTTTTACACTCCTACTAACAAACCATATGAAGCCATGCCTGTTTGTGAGTTTATTTTTAAGAAATTTCGTTATGCCTATAGAACTTCTCTTCACAATATATATGTGCATACTGTAGAATAATGAAGAACAAATAGAAGTGGAATCTTGGCAATATGGTCACACTCCCATGAGGGTATTTGTCCCACAAGTTGGTGATGAATAAAAGGAATTGAGTGTGTTCATTTGTGCACCAATGGGTCTTATTTATTGGCCATCATGCACCGGTTGGCAAAGGGCACAACTATTGGTAATCTAATGGTAACCCAAAGGTCATAGCCTTAAGAAGTGATACAACCTTTTGACTAAATCAAAAGGATGTGTCTCTTAACACTTCACTACTCACACATAACCTTTTGACTAAATCAAAAGGTTGTGTCTCTTTACACTTCCTCAAACATCACCCCTCATGGGAACCATCACCATGTTAGAGGGTGTCATTCAAAGGGGTACACTGTTTGGTGACCACACCCCTTAGAATTACATTTTCCACTTGATCAAACAAAACGGTGATGATCCAGTTGAGTATTTTACCTTGGTACCAATATGAGTTTTCCATTACTCAAGTCTCATCTGCTACTCTTGCAGTTCGGCGTCAGAGCATGACAAGCCTCTACGTGCACACATTTTTTGTCATTACCTTATCTGACCGCACCCTTTACCATATGTGCTCTCACTGACCACATATTAGGGATGACTTCATTTCTCTAAAAAAAAAAATTAGTGAAATACATCAATTCTCCGTAACTGGATCAATAATCTATATCCCGTGATTGGATCAATTATCCATACCCCTATCACAATTGACGACTTCAGCCGAATACATAACACATGTATCGACCTGCGTTGAATTTTCGTTAAGTACTTCATCTAGAGGCTATTCCTGAGGTTTTCCATAATCACCTTATCAACAACTTCACAAATGATTAACCGTTTAATTGGATAATCAAATCACATTTCACTAAGACTTTAGTGAATGTCACTGAATTTTTGTTAAGTACATACTCACCTGAGTCTTTCCTTAATCACCTTATTAGCGACTTTACCATGATAAACCTTTTACTTGGTTAATCAACTTACATTGAAATTTCATCGAGTACTCACCCTAAGGCCATTCCTGAAGTTTTTCTTGATCATCTTATCAGTGATTTTACAAATGACCAAGATTTTCATTTGGGTATCACCATAACTCCAATTTTCTAGGTGTCCCTTGACCAGGAGATTGCTTCACCTAGGTTTCTCTCAATCTCATTCTAGTCACATATTCTCTGAATTTCTCCAGAGATAAACTTTTAGTCTTCGGATCTGCTACCATCTCGGTCGAGGAAATAAAATTAATCTTGACCTCACATCTTTCCACTATATCTAAAATATAGTGATAATGCACATCAATATATTTTCCCTTGGAACTTTGTGTTTCACTTTTTATCAAGGAAATGGCAGACTGATTATTACAAAACAAATTGATTGGTTCTGTGGATGTACCCAAATTCAAGATTTCAACAAAGCGTTTTATCCACACCGCATTACTCACTGTAGTACTATGAGCAATATACTCTGCTTCCATAGTAGAATTAGCAACACATCTGTGTTTCTTACTTAACCAAGACACTGTTGTTCCACCAAATAGAAATATATATCTAGTTATAGATTTTCTATCATCTACATCACTTCCAAAATCAGCATCACTATAACTGATTAATTCTAGATCACTGTTCCCAAAGCACAATTTTAAAATTTTGATATCTTGTAAATATCTTAATATATGCTTCACTGCTTGCCAATATTCTTTACCTGAATTGGATTGAAATCTGCATACCAAACCTACTGCATGACAAATATCAGGTCTGGTACTTGTCATTGCATACATGAGGCTTTCCACAGCTTGAGCATAGAGAACTTTAAGCATTTCACCTATTTCCTCCTCATCTTTTGGGCACATACTTTTATTTAAAGTATGAGATTTGCAAATCAATTTTAAGCACTTTTTGTAGATATTTTTCTTGATCTAAATACAATAGATTTGAATTTCTATCTCTAGAAATTCTTATACCAAGAACATAGGTGGCTTCACTCATGTCTTTCATTTCAAATTTACATTTCAAGAATTATTTTATTTCATGCATCATATCTAGACAATTACCTACCAGTAATATATCATCAATATACAATGATAATAATGTTAATTTATTATAATTTTTTCATATGTATACACAATGATCTAGTGGACTCATTTCATATCCCATTTCCAAAATGGATTTGTGAAATTTCAAGTACCACTGTCTTGAAGATTGCTTAAGTCCATACAGTGATTTTCTCAACCTGTAGACTTTCTCTTCATGTCTTTTAATTAGGAATCATTCTGGTTGAATCATAAAGTTATTTTCTTTTAATTCATCATTGAAAAAATCTGTTTTTACATCCAACTGATGTAATTCCAAATTCATCCTTGCAACAATAGACATGATGATCCTTAAAGATGTGAACTTCGCCACAGGCGAATACGTATCCACAAAGTCTACACTTGGTTGTTGAGTATATTCCTTGGCCACTAACCTTGCTTTGTACCTTTCCAAACTATCATCAATTTTAAATTTTCTTTTAAGAATCCATTTACAACTAATAGCTTTTCTATCTTTCGAAAGATCTGTTAAATCCCAAACATTATTTTTGTTTATTGATTCTATTTCATCTTTTTTGGCCTCAAGTCATTTATCTGAATCAATACTATTGATTGTCTCAGAAAAATTTTCAGGATCATTATCTAAATTTTCCAAACTGGTATTTAGTGCATAATAATCTTGAAATAATATTGATGGTCTTCTGGATCTTTTACTCCCACTGTCTCCAACATCAATACCTAAAGATTGATTCTCATTTGACTTTCTTTTATTTTTATTATTCTGTATTTGAATAATATCAGGATTTTCATTATCAGACTCTGTAGAGATCTGTTGATACTCTAAATCATTTGATAAATCTATCTGATAACAGGAGAAATAAGGTTCGTATTTTCTAAGAGAACGACATTCTTACTTTCTATCAATCCTCTTTCAGAATGACAAAATCTGTAGCCACTTCCGTTTTCTACATACCCAATAAACCTGCATTCTCAGGTTTTACTTTTTAATTTATCCCTTAGTGGCCTTGGGATAAGCACATGTATCTTACAACCTCACACTTTGAGCTTGCTTACGTCTGGTTTATGTCCCGTCCATAACTCATAAGGAGTAAGAGGTTTTGCTTTAGTTTCAACTCTATTTAATATATATATAGCAGTCGATAATGTTTCACCCCAAAAATGTATTGGTAGATCAGCATATGCCATCATCGATCGCATCATATCTAATAGAGCTATATTTCTCCTTTTTACAATGTCATTCTGTTAAGGTTTATATGACATAGTATATATGTGTCTTATACCATTCAATTTGCAGAAATTATCTAAAGTTTCAAATTCTCCTCCTCTATCACTATTCAAGCTTTTAATGGGCCTACCCAACTGAGTTTCTACTTATAATTTAAATTTTTTAAATTTCTCAATTTTCTCATATTTACGCTTGAGTAAGTAGATATGCCCATATATTGAATAATCATCAATGAAAGTAATAAAGTACTTCATTTCTCTATGTGTTTTTGTTTTAAAAGGTCAACAAACATCAGAATGTATAATTTCTAGTAAATCCGTGGATTTTCAACTTTTTGAAAAAGATTTACTACTCATTTTTCTTTTGATACATGGTTCACATATATCAAAATTATATGAATTTATTTATGGTACTAATCCACTTTTATACATTCTAATCATTTTATTTTTATTTATATGGCATAATCTTAAATGTCATAAATATGTACAATTTGTAGACACATTCAAATAATTAGAAATAGGTACTTTATTAATATCAACATTCAGTACATACATATCATGATCTTTCACGCCTTTCGCTGACACGTTGCCCTTACTTATTACAACGGTTCCAGACTTAAACTCAATTGTGTAGCCTTTCTGATCTAGTAAGGGCATTGATACTAAATTTCTACGAATACCAGGTACATATAAAACATCACTAAGTAAAATAACGGAACCATTCATTTTAAATTTACATGTACCTTGCCCCAAGACATCATAGTATGTATAGTTGCCCATATACACTTTGTATTCTCCTGTTTGTTTATCGTCAAGTTTGAAAAGCATATCTTTGTTCCTACATATATGTCTTGTTGTTGCAGAGTCAACCCACCATGAATCAGACGCTGGTTCCATTAGCATTACTTCTGAGACTGTTATCAAAATTTCCTTGCTTTCTTGTGCTTTTCCCTTATTAGGGCATTGTGATTTGTGATTCCCATTCTTTCCACACTGAAAATAGTTTCCAGTAAATGGTTTATTTTATTTCCTTTTTAACCATTTCTTTTTCTTAAATTGTTTTGGCTTCATCTTATTCTGTGTAGAACGCTTGTCCTGCACTATCAATAAATTGGATAATTCACTATCTTTATTCATTTTCTTCATTATTTATCCTTTAAGTACTAAAAGTATTGGAAGCGATACCATTGTTACTTCATTTTCACTGTGTGTTAAAGAAGTAACAATGTGATCCCAAGATGAAAGAAAACTATTTAGTGTGGTTGTAATTTGCATTTTATCAGTGACAGGATGACTAACATCATGTGATTCTTTTACAATTAACACCATTGGAAGTACATGATCGCCAATACCATTATTCTCTTTCATACAAGTCTAATTATACTTATATAATAATAATTGTATATAAGTATCCGACCTTAAATCATACTTTGCTTCAATTGCATCCATAATTTCTTTAGCAGTTTCATAGTCTTCAAATAAAGAAATAATGTGATCATTCATACAATGCAAAATTAAAGCTCTTGCCCATGGATTGTGTTCTATCCATTTATCTTTATTTGAAACGCTGCTCCCACTTTCACTTGCACCATTTTCAACAATTTCTTCCCATAGCTTTGGTATTGTTAATGTATATAAGGTCTTTTCATAGGTTAAAAGAAAAGTTATATACATTTTCCAAGCCCGAGGGATCAATACTTTTCTTCAGTGCCATGAATAATAAACCTTAAAAAATCAATTAATAAGAATATGTAGAAATAATAAATGTGTACTATTTAAATACAATAGTTCAACTGTGAAAAATTGAAACTATTACAAATTTAATAGTAATAATAACCAATGGATTTAATCCAAGGTGGTAGCCTAGAAATTCTCCTATTATATTTTAAATAAGAAGAATAATGAAAGTGATGCCCTGATCGTGGATATCTACGACCTTGCCTTGATGTTTCACCTCTTTCAAATATTTTTAGAGATAATTTTGACCAACAGGTGCATTGTAATGTTTTGGAACGAAATTTGGAGCACAACGGCTTTTGAACGGACTAAATCGGGCTTGAAATAATCTCGAAAGGCCCAATTGAACAAATCTGTCACGAATTGGTTGAGGAAACCGAGTAAACCAGTTCATCCGATTCAAACCGGGTTCTGGAGAAAATCGGCAGTTGGTGGCTCGGTAAACGTCTCCTTTCGCGGCTCGGCTGTTTGTGAGTTCTAAAGAACCGGTATTGCACCAGTTTAGGACCGATCTAAGAACCGGTATTGAGTTTGGTTCGATCAGGTCCGGTCTAGTTCAACCAATTTTTTGGTTTTTTTTACACTCCTACTAACGTACCATATGAAACCATGTCTATTTGTGAGTTTATTTTTATGAAATCTCGTTATGTCTGTAGAACTTCTCTTCACAATATATATGTGCATGTTGTAGAATAATGAAGAAATAATAGAAGCGGAATTTTGGCAATAAGGTGACACACCCGTGAGGGTCTTTGTTCCACAAGTTGATGATGAACAAAGGGAATTGAGTGTGTTCATTTGTGCACCAATGACCCCTATTTATAGGCTATTATGCACCGGTTGGCAAATGACACAACCATTGATAATCTAATGGTAACCCAAAGGTCACAACCTTAAGAAGTAGTCAAACCTTAACACTTCACTAGTCACATACAACCTTTTGACTATATCAAAAGATTGTATCTCTTGACATTTCCTTAAACATCACCCCTCATGGAAACCATCACCATGTTAGAGGGTGTCATTCCAAGGCGTAAGGAAGCCACACGCCTGAGGGGTAAGGTATGAAGAAGTTTTCGTTGTCGGCAGGCTTGTGAAACAAGCCAAAGCAGAAAAGACTGCTCCCATATCCTTTGATGACGAGGACTGCGAAGGCGTGTACCCGCTTGACGACGCTTTTGGCAGTGACACTATTGGTCGCGAACTACACTACTCATCAAACTCTTATTACCAATGGGAGTTCGACATATGTCTTGTTCTAAGATGTGTTCGTGAAGATGGGCATTGAGCATGACAGATTGCAGCCAGCCCCTACGTTGTTGAAAAGGTTTTCTAGGGAAACAGTGCAGCTAGTTAGCGTAATTGCATTACTTGTTATAGCAGGGGTTGGTTCCCGCATGACCACAAAGATGACAAACTTCTAGTGGTGAAAGCTCAATTGTTGTACAACACGATTTTTGTCGCCCAATACTAAATAAGATGAAAGTGATCATATGAACATACAATGACTTAAAGATGAAGTTTCGGACGAACAATGGAGTTGGAGAAGTATGGGACGAACAGGTGCTGGCGGGCGTTTGCTTTGTACAATAACTCAAGGATGGAGGCGCAGAAATCCACCTGGCTGATATATAATGCGAGAAGTGAAAATAGGATTCCTTCACCACCGGAACTGATCAAGCGGGATGTAGTGACTAGAGATGAGGAAGTCCTTCAGCAAGGCAAAGCTGCTAGAACTAGTGATTGTTTTGTACTAAGATCGTCTGAACTCTCTTGTGCAGATTGGGACACGAATGGCACCGGAACTTAGGGAACGAATGAAGCAGCTCATATTTCCCTTTGGGTTGGAAGATGAAGGTGTATGTGGCGTTAAACTTCCTATATATATATATATCTCCTCTTTTTAGCTCAAATAACTAGTTATGCTCTATTACATGTACTCTGTTTGTACGTACGTAGATTGGACTTTTAGACCCTAGCTTGTATTTGAAACTGACTCAGCTGTGAAAAGATGCTAATTATTGGCTGGGTTGCCAAAGTTTAGGCATAAGGACTATTCTTTGATATAGTGCTTTAGCTTAGTATATATGACTTTTTTGTATAGTCTTAGCATTGTATAGATTTGTATAGTTTTTAATTTTTTTTTTTTTTGTTTCAAATCTTATTTTTAGGAATTTTATAACTCCTTACATTTGCTTTTATAGTATTATAGTATTCTTCTACCATAAGTGAGAGAAATTAATAAAACTATGAATATCGTTATCCGTTTTAAAAGAAAAAAATCGGCGCTCCATTAAAAAGTCATTTCTAAAACTCTGTAAAATCTAAAAATTGGCTGTGACATGCCCCAAAGCTTGTAATTCCTCGAATAAATGACTAATCCAATATATTGGGATTAATGGGACATTTAGACCGGAGCTGTTCTCTTTTAGGAATTATGCTTTTTGGATGCATTTTTTTTTATGGGAAATAGACTGCATTCATTCATGAAAGTGAAATTACAATTGTGACTGATACATACATGGAAACTCAGATTACAAGTCAACTGTTCACGGTTGAAGCTCCAACAGTACACAAATTCCTTTGTGACTGGTATAGTCTTAACTTCTAGAACTCTCTACAAACAAAATCGTCTGAGAGACCACACTTTACCTAAAGTAGAGATTTCAAACCCCACCCTCCAGAGGAGAAGAGGTATTTCACTCTGTTGACAAAATGTCCAAGAGACTATTTCTTTTTTATTAATTAAATAACCTAAAACATGGGAAATAACAGAAAACATAAATCTACAGTGGACTGTCGAGTCTAAAGAAACCGATGACCTTGGTCCCAAAAATGCCTAACATGGCAGCGGTAGAGCTCCACTTGTGGTGGCGCGTGGATGTTAAGTGTACACATTGGACCGCGCATGTGGCTCACGCTCAGCTCCGTTGAAAGAGATTCTTCGTCCGTCTAAAGAATCGGCGCCTTAAGAATCTTGCGGTGGGGAGTGTGGTGGTCGCCGCAAAAACGCAAATCTGAATCCCTCCCAATAACCCTTTTTATGGGATTCTAATTAATTCTCTTGTAGGAATTAATTCTAATTAATTTCCAATAACCCTTTTTATGGAATTTGCTTGGAGGGCTTGTAGAGATGGACTACCTACTCAATATAATCTGAAAAAGAGGAAACTCCTTAATGAAGGGGTATGCTGTTTTTGTTCTGAAAAATGTGAACATCTAGTGCATGCCTTGATAAGTTGTCCTTCCATCCGAAATAAATAGAATATTCTCCTGCCTATTATGAAGAATGTAGTTATCATAGGTTCTATTTTTCAGGTGGCTTTGTATTTACAGACCACGGGTAACATAGATACCTTGACTACCTTCTTCTCTATAGCCTGGGGCTTTTGGTACAGACACAATACAAAGTTGTATGACCAAGTGATAATTGAGCCAAAGCAGGTGGTGGAACATGCTCTTTCGCTTCAAAAGTTTTTCTCAAAGACAAAACAATGCTTAAATACAAGTGTTCAAAAGCTTTGTATATGGACTTTGCCTCCGGATGGTTTCTTGTAATTAAATGTAGATGGAGCTATGTTTCACGACCAACAAAAAGTAGGGATTGGTGCCATACTGCAAGATGAGAATGGGACAATTATTATGGTAGGTAGTAAGGTTGAGGTAGAAGTTTGTGCAACTGAAGATATTGAATTACTTGCTGTATTTTGGGGTCTGAAGTTATGTATCCCTATGGGTATTTAAAAGGTGGTGATTGAGAGTGATTGTTTGTTGATGGCACTACAACTCAATTTGTCTTTTGTGACAGAGGAAACCATCACAAAAAATTGTCAAAACGTCACTAAAGATATTTGGTGACGGTTTGAAACCGTCACCACGACCGTCACCTAATGTGCGTCACAGAAAATATTTAGTGACGGTTTACTGTTGAACCGTCATTGGTTGGAAGTGTTTCGTTCGGTTGAACGTTCAAATGTTCCATTTTTTGTGGCGGTTGAGAACTTCACTGAAAGTAACGTTCGAACGTATCATATTTATGTTTGAACGATTATGCGTCCGAACGTTAATTATAATAAACGTTCGTTAACGTTCAAACGTTAACGGACCAATGTTCAAACGTAACGGGTTTAACGTTCAGATGTTAATTCGAATGTAAACGAAGGAGCATTCGAATGCAAGTGGTACGTTCGGAGGTTTGTTCGAATGTTAATCGTTTAATGATTCGAATGTTTGTTCATTTGAGGGTCAATACGTTCGAATGTTACTATGTAATTTTATGTATTCACGTTCAAACGTTGGTTCGAAAGTGAACCAACGTTCGAACGTCTTTAATTTACATTCGAACGTACAGATTATAAATACTAATTTTATAAAATTTAAAAACATATCAATTGTATCATATTACATATCATCAATTAACAACTAACAATGTCTTATAAAATTTTAAAATTAGATATTAAAACTAGCCACCATTACGGATAAAATTTATTTCTTATTTTTTCCGCGTCTACCGCAATTCTGTTGCAACGACATAACACGCTCCATTTGCACCATTATCTCCCGTTGTACTTGCTCTTGGATTTCATTGCATATTCTTTCCTCCTTGTCTCTCTATTAGTCCTGCAAACATGTCTCTAAATGAGACTGTCGTTCTAAGAGAGATTCTAACTCTTGTTATCTCGACCTCATATACTCATTCTCAGGCCGTGCAACTTCTAAATTTTTTATAAGATTATTAATTTGTGAAGTCGATGAGGTTGAGGAGGATGAACATCTATGCTTGATAGATCGCCCCAAACATCTTGCCAAACTAGACTGCGGCCCGAGCACTTGTGTGAATATGACTATGTCACTAGGAGAGGATTCCCTAAAAGCCGACTGTATCTCCATCATTTTTTCCTGCAATTTGAAAGGTAATGATCGTTAATAAATAACGTATTAAAAGAAATAGAAATAAAAAATAAATTATTGACATGTTGCATAATTTATTTAACAAAATTAACACTGCTTACATAATTATTTGTAGCGACAGGATCCATCCACTCACTATGCTCATTAGTGTGAGCAGCAGCATAGACATGAATGAGGAAAAAGTTTTCAGGATTATCACATTTCTAACAAAGCGACATTAACAATTTGAAAAAGATAATGTTAGTACTTAAATAAAAGAATATCAGAAAATAAATGAATTCTATAATTTTTTAATTACCATTTTTTCAACAAGACGATGGAATGACCTTGAATCGGCATGATGGTGGACAGTCAGAACGGATCTAGAATGTGCATTTATAGTCTAATTGCTTAACTGTCATAGACTTTCCAGTCCTGACAACTCTCAAGGTTGGAGTTGACAAGACCGGATGAGAGTTGTCAAGGCCGGAGAGACTATGACAGCCAAGCAAATTGATAGACATTTTTTCAAGATCATTATCCCTCGTTGTTATTATGTAATTGTTATTCTAATTGTTATATATAATTTTAAAGGTTATTATATAATTTTAATTATTATAATTCATAAATTATAATTTTAATTGTTATACTCAACTGAGTGAGTTATTTATTTATATAGACAATAAGTATATAATTTTTATATAAGCATTTATTTGATCCTTATTTACTTACTCTCTGGTTTATTTTAAATAAGTATATTTATTTATTTCAACTCTACTTATGGTAGGTTCAAGACTTTTTTATTTAAGAATATTTTACTTTCTTTATATATATATATATATATATATATATTTAATAATATAATGGTTTGAAACCTCACAATGGTAAGAATATTTAATTGACGGTTTATTAATAATAGTTATTATATATATATATTATATTTATATATAGTTAAGTTATATACTTTTTTTTTTCTTTTTTTTTTTAAATTAAGTTTTATACTATACTTATAATTTGAATAATAATCATATTCTAACTAAATTAGTAAGAATATATTATATATACTTATTAAATTTTAAATATGAATTCTCATATTAAGTATATATTAAATGTTTTTAATATTTACTTAAATTTAGATCCTAAACTTATAATTTTCTTGTTAAAGAACAAATTCAAAAAAGGGATAAAAAATTATAATATCAAAATCTTCACATAAATCCAAAATCTAAACACAATATTTCTAACCAAATAAACATATTCAACCCTAATTCACAAACAATAATCACAATATTTTAAATCTATATCACAACAACAATATTCTCACAACAATATTTCTACACATGTTAATTCATCAATAAACATCATAAACTCACAAACTATTCACAAAATTCACAAACATCTTGTCACAACTGTTTTAAAAGTAAGCATAAAATCACAACAATATGTATAAACATCTTATATAACTAGCACTCACAAATTCAAGAAAACCAAAAAATATTATATCAAAATATTTACATCAATCCAAAACCTAAACACAATATATTTCTAACCATATAAACATATTCAATAAAAATTCACAAACAATAATCACAATATTTCAAATCCATATCACAACAACAACAACAATATTCTCACAACAATATTTCTACACATGTTAATTCATCAATAAACATCACAAACTATTCACAAACAATAATCACAATTATTTCAAGAGTAAACATAAAATGTATAAACATAAAATGTATAAACATATTGTTAGAGTTTAGAAATATATCTACTACTCACAATATCCTCTTACAAAATAAAAAGCTTCTAACTTGCCAATAATCACAACCAATCATTTTAAAAAATACAACAGTAACTTATTATAAGCATATATATAACAAAAACACAAGACAAATATCATAAAATTCAAGAAAATACAAAAGGCAAATAGTTTTTCCTTGCCAAAATCAATAGAACTAAATGTGCAAAATATTAATAAACCCTCCCTCACTCAACTCTCTCTCACTCTAACACTCTCTCACTCTAACTCACGACCCTCTCTCACCGTGCGTATATTCATTAAATCACAACATCTTTAGATGGAACGTTCGAACGTTTAAGCTGTACGTTCGAACGTTATATAATCCCGCCCAATTTTTAGATAGAACGTTCGAACGTTTAAGTTGTACGTACGTTCGAAAGTTATATAATCCCGCCCAATTTTTAAATGACATTCGAACGTTTAAGTTTTACGTTCGAACGTTATATTATCCCGCCCAATTTTTAAATGACATTCGAGCATTTAATTATTACGTTCGAACGTTATATTATCCCGCCCAATTTTTAGATGACGTTAGAACGTTAAAAAATTCGGTTAAATTTTCTGCGGATAACGTTCGGACATTTTCTATACACGTTCAAATGTATCTTCCTATGATAGTCTTCAAAATCTAGTGAAAAATTTCCCGCACTTCTATTTTCATGTTCAAACGTTAGGAAATTTGGCGTTCGAACGTTAATAAATTCCCAGTGATTTTCATCGACTAACTTTCGAACGTAACCTTTTAATGTCCGAACGTTTTAGATAATCACAGAGGTTCTTAAATCGAGCGGAAAATTTTCCACACTTTTATTTTGCATGTTTGAACGTTAGATTAAAACGTTCGAATGTGGGAATTAGATCATCACAGATATGAGAAAATCGAGCGGGAATATAATATTAACGTTCGAACGTTACTTTTACCTTCATAGCTTAGTATGTATTAATATAATAGTTATATATATATGTATTTTTTTCTAGATACTCATAATATTTCTCTTCAATATAATCTCTTTTTATTTTTAAAAAGTTAAGAAAAATACTAACTTTTTGTGACATAAAAGTTCTTTCATATAATCCGCTTGTTCGAGATATTTTTTGTTACTTATTAAATTCTTCTTTACTCAAGGTGTGCGTATTTAGACATCATCTCCAATCACTTGTGAATATGTTGGAGAAAAATGTTCATTTTTAAGATTATGAGAGGTGGATGCCAATGTGAGTAATCTGGACTATATATAGTATATAATATACTATATTATATATTATATTATAATATAGTATATATATATAGTATGATAGCATAATACTTTAAATGAAAACATAATAATATACTATATATACTATGTTATATATATGAATCAATAATATATAATTAATAAAACTAACAACAAAACTTATATATATATACGCTATATATATATACAGTACTATATAGTACGATATTATATTTTTTTTATTTATGTAAAAGTTGAGAAAAATACGAATTTTTTGTGACTATTATTTGTTAATTTTCAATTCTTCTTTATTCAGGGTATATATTTAGGCATCATTTTCAACTATTTGTGAATATATATAGTATATTATATTTATAAAAGTATTATATATAGTCTATATATAATATAGTATATAATACATTATATATAAAATGCACTATATATAGACTATATAGTAATAATTTTCTGGAATCACATCATCTGAGGGTCATAATTTGTATGACTTTCAACTTCATCCAAATATATGACTTTCAACTTCATTTAACACAGATCCAATGGCCAGCCCCGTCTTTGATCTCACTAAAACTACCTTACTATTTACTGATCTAATGGCCAGCCCCGTCTTTGATCTTACTCTATATGAAAAAAGTATTATACTTTATATATAGTTAAGTTATATACTTTTTTTTTCTTTTTTCTTAAGATTAAGTTTTTATATTATACTTATAATTTGAATAATAATCATATTCTAACCAAATTAGTATGAATATATTATATATATTTATTAGATGTTAAATATTAATTCTCATATTAAATGTAGATTAAATGTTTTTAATCTTTACTTAAATTAAGATCCTAAACTTATAATTTTCTTCTTAAACATATTCAATAAAAATTCAAAAATAATAATCACAATATTTTAAATCTATATCACAACAACAATAATATTCACACAACAATATTTATACACATATTAAATCGAACGTACTAAGAATTACAATCGAACGTTTCGTCTATATAAGTCCAAAACAGAACGGCGAAACTTCATTTTCACCGTTATCTAACTTCATTCCCGTTTACAAGCCACCACTCCTCTGTCACCACCGCCGTCAAACTCTGCCACTATCGTCACTAAAAGGTAGGCATTCTTCTTTTAGCCTCTAACATGTATTTTATTTGAGATTTGGGTTCGGTTTTGTTTAAAACGGGCCAAGTGGTGGCCGGATTTTCAACTCCATTTTCCGACCACCATATCTTGCCATTGGCCAAATATTCACCGCATAAAAGTTTCTTGAAGTGTATACTTCATTTCTACGGTGACATTTCGGCATTTAAAACCTTGTAGATTGATTTTCGAGATTTCAATAATGGCTGAGTCGACTCAACCATTCTATGTCCTAACGTTCGAACGTGTCACCAAGATGTTTGAACATATGACGTTTCAATTACATAGCCGTTAAGGCTTCTACGTTCGAACGTGTATTGTTTTACATTCGAACATAAATTTTTTGTAAAATTTACATCCAAACGTTTAATTATAACGTTTGAACGTACTACTTTTTAAATTTATTTATTTTAACGTTCGGACGTGAATCCTTAACGTTCACACGTAAAACTCATACTTTTGAACGTATAACAGAATCGTCCGAACGTACGTCATTTAAATTTATTTACTGCTTACGTTCTAACGTGTATGTTATACGTTCGCACGTATGAGTTTTACATGCGAACGTAAAGGATTCACGTCCGAAAGTTTTCTCTTAACGTTCAAACGTTTATTTTACTATGTTCGAACGTTAATGGAGAGCAGATTAAAATTAACACAAAAAAGCATCAATGTAAATAATTTCTTTTCCTTTTCTATTTTCAGGATGTAGCTGATCCTCTGCATAATAGGAAACGAGAGAGTAAATGAGCCACTCATGACACTGCTCGTATTGGGGCTCGTACTATTATGGTAGAGTGAGAGGTCCTGATTAATGAGTTCAACGAACTCATATGGGAGCAGACGAACCTGAGAGATGTTTTCGTCAGTAGAGGCTGGGGAAATATCTACACATTGAGAGGGAATGTATAACCCTCAATGGTTCAGGAGTTCTGTATGAGGATCTGTTGTTTCGCGAACCATGCTATCATCTGAGTGTTGTTTAAGAAATTCGATCATATTTTGTATTTTACTTTTATTGTATGTAAAGAAACATATTATTTACTATTTCTATGGTTTTTAATTTCAATTCTCAATTTTCTTTAATGTTATATTTTTCATGTTTAATACTAAATCACTGCACTTCAAATATATATAAAATAAATATATTTTTATATATTAGAAATTGTGTATATATAAATATATACAAGTAAATTTTTTAAACTTGTTCACAAATTATGCACTATAAAAATCACATAATTTTTAAATTAGAGTCATATTTAATTTAAATTTAAAATTAACGTTCGAACATTAGTAATTGACGTTCGAATGTTGGCGCAATACATTTTACGTTTGAACGTTAATTACTAACGTTTGAACGTTAGTAATTAACGTTCAAACGTTGACGCCAAAACATTTCACGTTCGCACGTAAGTAGCCACAATGTTTAAACGTATATGTGACGTTCAAACGTAAATTTCTCATACGTTGGAATGTAAAAAAAATCTCATTTGTCTTTAGTGACGGTTTTTAGAAACCGTCACAAAAAAGGCTTTTTAGTGACGGTTTGGAGACTGTCATAATTTTTCAACTGTCACTAAAAATCAATTGTGTTGTAGTGACATGGTGAGGGAACTTCAAGCTCCAGCAGAGTCTTCCTCAAGGCTAGGTGCTTTACTACTACAAACAAAGAAGTTGATGTCTTTGTTTGATGACATTCAGATTCAACATGTAAGTAGGGACGTGGGTAATGAAGCTGCTCATGGCTTAGCCCGACATGCTTGGGTTGTTGAGTCTATTGAGATATGGTATTCTGGTTTTCCAGATTTTATTTCTCAAACCATTTGGCTTGATAATTATCTGTAAAACTCTATTTTATTAATGTGATTCTCCTTATAAAATAATAATAATAATAATAATTCTCTTGTAAAGAGGTATACATACATGTATAGCAATATGGTTAACGTTGGATACTATATTTTTCTCCCATAAATTAATACAAAGCTTTTTAGGGAAATTAAGAAAGATAATTAATGTATAATAATATATAGGAATAAATAAAACATGCACGAGAATCATATCATATCTTCTTAGAAACCCTTTTAGATTCTTATACATTCTCAAACACGAATTAATTAGTCAAGTTTTTTAAAATCCAGATTTTCAAAGTATCACATTTATAAGAACGCAGATATCAAAATAAATGTTAGATTCTAATTCGAACCAAACAGCGCGCCATGTACAGCTAGCACTTGTACTAATGTGGAATCAAAGTTTTGCAAATATATGAATTAAATTGAAGTTGGCAACACTTGACATTTCTTGCACATGTTTCCAAAAACCTCAGACTTTATATCTCTAAGATTTTTTTTTTTTTGTATTTTTCTTTTTTTTTTTTCCGAGAGAATTCTCGTTCTTTCATTTTCCTTGCTGTTGACGTCGCGGTTTTAATAACTTTCCTTCTGTGCATGCATGGACGGTTTTTCTTTATATTTACACACAAGTCCCACGCATTTCCCTATCTGATGTGTCAGTACTCAGCCATGGCATCTCATGATTCTGATCTTCTATCTTTTGCTTCGTTACCTTCTATACTCATCGCCATTAATATTGTTCTTTGTAGCTTCTCTCTCAGTACTTCGGCTGCTCTCAATAATGGCGGCTTCAGCGTGGATCTCATCCACCGCGACTCCCCTGACTCTCCCTTCTACAACTCTTCTGAAACTCCATTGCAGCGCACAGCCAAGGCTGTGCGCCGTTCCATCGACCGTGTCAATCATTTTAAGCCAAGTACTCGATCTTCAACTTCTCCCAAATCAGTTGAGTCGGAAATTATCCCAGATAGAGGCGAATACCTGATGAAATACTCTGTCGGCACGCCACCGGTACCAGTTCTCGGGATTGCAGATACGGGTAGTGATCTGATTTGGCTGCAATGCAAGCCTTGCACCGACTGTTACAAGCAAGCATCCCCGCTTTTTGATCCAGGAAAGTCGAAAACTTTCAAAAAAGTCGCCTGCAATTCAAGTGAATGCGATTCTTTAGGAAAAATGGCCTATTGCTCATCAGCATCATCATCTTGCGTATATTCAATGTCTTATGGTGATCAATCATTCACAAATGGGGACCTTGCTTTCGACACACTCACGCTCGGATCATCATCATCATCATCTGCGAGCGGCTCCGAACCTGCGTCATTTCGTAATATTGTCATAGGCTGTGGACACTACAATGGTGGAACCTTTAGTGGTGGCGGCTCCGGCATTATCGGCCTTGGTGGCGGCATGGTTTCGCTTGTTTCCCAACTGGATTCTTCTGTTGATGGTAAATTCTCCTACTGCTTGGTGCCCCTAGACAGTACCCGCTCAAGTAGAATGAGTTTTGGTAGTGATGCTATAGTTTCTGGTCCGGAGGTTGTGTCTACTCCCTTGGTATCCAAAAACCCAGCTAGTTTCTACTTCCTAACACTTGAGGCCATGAGTGTTGGGAACAAAAGATTGGAATTGGGATATTCTTCCCCATTTGGGAACAATACAGAAGGCAACATTATCATTGATTCAGGCACGACATTAACAGTATTTCCGGCAGGCTTCTACACAGAGTTTGAATCTGCAGTGGCAGAAGAAATTGCAGCAGAACGCACTCGTGACCCGGGAAATGTCCTGAGTCTTTGCTACAAATCTGCATCTGATAACATTGGCGCTCCCATTATCACAGCACATTTCAGAGGTGCAGACGTGCAGCTAAATCAGTTGAACACCTTTGTTAGACTGGGCAAGGAGCTTTTGTGCTTGGCTTTTCGTCCGGACGAGAGCGTGTCCATCTATGGAAGCTTGGCACAAACGAGCTTCTTGGTAGGGTATGACCTCAAGGAGAAGACCGTGTCCTTTATGCCAGCGGATTGCAACAGGATGCATATGTAAATCAATGACATGGACATGTTTTGTTTGTTTCACCAGTAATTGCTATTTGTTTTAATTTGGTTTATTTCATGACCAGTATTTGCTGTTTAAATAAATACAATCAAAATGTTTTAAAAAGAATTTGTTTGATTTTTATTTATAAGTTCTCGTGAATATTTTTCTGTCTAAACCAAATTTAGATCATGATCGCCTAGAGATTAGAATTTCTGCCTAAATTCTTTAGGGCATTGAGTCATGTGAGAGATACACACACAAATAGTCTCACAGCATTTATGGCTGCTGAGTGAATTCCAAACTAACATTAATATATATGATATGCTTTAAATTTGGGTAGAGAGGACTCATATATATATATATTCATATTCTTGATTTCCCTAGCAAGGATGTAACGGATCGGATCATGTCCCTCTTGCATTTCATACGTACGTAGTTGGTGTAGTTCTCATGAAACAGTTTGAAAAACTTAAATCAACATAGTTACTCATGATGCTCCAAATCTGGTCGGGTCATAGGTTTATATTTATTGTCCAAATTTAATCCAAATTTTTATTCCTAAATAAATTTAACTCGATTCACAATAATATTAATAAACTATATTCTAATTAATTATCGTGACAGCTGGGTCGACATGCTAGTTTTGCTTAAACGAATAGTTATGATCAGTATATATATCTTATATATGGTATATATAGCTTCTTATCATTTCTGGAAAGAAAGAAAAATATCATCAGACTAGGAATTAAATCATAATCCATGCAAAGTATTATATATATGTGGTCTGCAATCAACTCATGTTTAAGCTTTTTCCCATGCATTTATAGAGCAGTAACATCCTGGAAACAAATTATATATAGCAACAAATGCAATATTTTTCTTTTTTTGAGAAAAACACTGATCTAGTATTACTATATAGATTACTATACTATATATACTATATATCCTATATATTAGATTACCATACTAACTATATATACTATATAGTAGATTACCATATATACTATATACTAGATTACTATCTATATATATATATACTATATACTGCATTACTAACTAACTATATAGATTACTATACTAACTATATATACTATATACTAGATTGCCATATATACTATATATACTATATAGTAGATTTCCATATAATATATAATATATACTATATTATATATAATATATAATATATACATTACTATAATATATAACCATATAATATATACTATATACATTACTATGTTATATAATTATGTTCCATATACTGTATAACTATAATATATAAACTATGTTCGAACATTAAATACATGTTTGAATATTAGTTTGGTACGCTCGAACGTGAAATAATTAAGTTTGAACGTTTTTCAAAAAATTGTAGGGACCTTTCCTGCATTAATTCTATGGTATATACGGGGACCTAATTTCAACTACGTTTGCATGTCAACATTGTTATGTTCGAATGTTAGTTTGGTATGTTCGAATGGTTTTTTAAAAAATTGGCGGGACCTTTTCCGCATTACTTCTATGACATATACGAGGACCTAATTGCATCTACGTTCACATGTCAACATTGTTACGTTCGAATGTTATTTTGGTACATTTGAACGTAGAATAATTAAGTTCTAACATTTTTAAAAAATTGGAGGAAACTTTCCCGCATTAATTATATGGCATATACAGGAACCTAATTCCAACTACGTTCACATGTCAACCGGGGCGGTCCCCCAACCCACTCAAAAACCTTCGTGTACAGCACTTTTGTGTTTACGAGCCAACGTTCGAATGTTAGTTTGGTACTTTTGAAAATGGAATAATTAGATTCGAATGTTTTTAAAAAAATTGGTGGGACCTTTCCCGCGTCAATTCTATGCCATATACGGGGACCTAATTTTACCTACGTTTGAATGTTAACAGTGTCCGTCCTGATCATGCAGTTCCTGTGGGGGAGGGACATGCATAAAAACTAAAATGAATCGAAGACTCGTAAGCATTATTTCATACAGTTAAAATATAACAATATAGGTTTTCATTCATGCATACTATTACGTGCATGCATACGTGTCATACATGCATTCATTTGAAAACGTCACTAGACGGGAATTTATTTTAATGGTCTTTCTTTTCATGAAACGTGTCTCCCGTCAGTGCCTTCATTTCTTCAAGATCCATTGTACGGGGTTTTACTTTTAAAAGGCTTTCTTATGGTCAAACATTTCTCCCGTCAGTGCCTTCATTTCTTAAAGGTTCGTGCATTCGTGCGTTCGTACATGCATTCATACATCCATTCGTTCTTATCACTTTCATAGGCCAGTACACACTGTTACGCCCCGTGTGTTGGGGTTAGCGGTCTTCCTTTGGACCCGGATTCCGCCCATGGCCACGGGTTGGGAATCCCTTTCATAGGGGGCAGCACTGGGTGCACTTCCAGTACTACTTACCCGGCATTGCAATCTGCCCATTCATTGGTACCCTTTTCATTCATTCATGTGGTCATTACATATCTTCATACATTTCATGCTTTCATGTCTTTCTTTGCTTTTCATTCGTTCGTTCATGTCAGCTTGAAAGTGCTGGAGCTTTCAATCAGTTCATTCTTTCCTTTAACAGTCCTTTCATGAGAAAACATTTTTTTTCATGGGAAAATATCGTTTGGGGCGTAAGCCCGAAAATCATCTTTTCATTTTTCAGTTCGTTTTAGTCCTATCTTTTCTTTAACAGTTCGTTCGTGGAAAACTTCATTTAAGAACATACATGGGCTTAAACGTCAGCTTTCATGGCATCCATAAGTGTCACCTTGAACGTCGTCAATCATGGCATCCACGAGCGTCACCTCGTGGCGCACATGAAAGCGTCGGTTCGTAGGATCCACAAAAGCATCCGTTGTCATGCCTGTCATGTGCTTTTATCAGTTTATGGATTTTCTTAGAAAATACATACAATAGATACAGCGTATAGTCATCCATTCACATGCGTACAATTAATACTTTGGTTGCGTAAAAAGGGGTTGCCAAGGAGGGTCGTACATACTTATACCTTTGAACATTTAACATTTTCTTCCTTAAAGCGTCTTTCGTTTCTCTTCGTAGGCATCTTGAAGGAAAAGCATTTCTTGTATCTTGAAAAAACTCTAGAAGAGTATGAACGTAACACTTACCTGAACTCCATGCTATTTGCATGTCATGCAGTCCATTCATATGCTTGTCATATGGCAACCTACATGCATACACATACCTTAACGTCATTCTCTATCTAGTACATAAGCAACTTAAACTTAGAAATTACAAGCTACACTTCACTTGGAACACTCTCCTTCTATCCCGTGTTCTTACGTGTTCCTTACTAAGTTAAAACCTTCGGGGACCCATTACGGTCACCCTATCTTCCAACTCATGTCTTGCCTCAAGTGCTCATCCACTAAAGTGAACTCATGATTCACCTTAGGATTAAGACACTAAAGTCTCTGTCTCATTCTTCTCATTAATCTCATTTCGACGCATGACTTAGATCAACTAAGTCACGCATCCCTTCCTTGGACAATACACTCGTCACTTTCTTCATGCATCTTAGCCCATACTAATCCTCATTCCCATCCAGACAAGCCACGCGGCTCTAAGCCAACTCTGAGGCTTAAGCACCGTGTAACTGTGCTAATGACAGATTACCCATTACATATGGTGAATCCATCCAGCATATGTGTCTAACCAGATTACACATGTACTCTACCCCTTATCACCTAAGATCAACATATATAACACGTTGATCACCAGCTTCGAGGGACAAGGGCCATACTCCGATACCAACCTTCTTTTAACCCGGCTAGCATGACTCCTCATGCTACCCGTCCCTTTGACAGTACATCCCAACTCTTAACACGACAAGACTCCAATCATAACCATGTCTTATGCCACGTCACACAGCTCGAGACTATTCCCAAGCTACACCGTGACCTTGTCGCGTTACCCAACACTCTGGTATATAAATTCCTAACTCATCATGAGTACGATTCCTTACGTACTCCCGACACATCGTGACATCTTGTCACGTTCCCGTTACGCCATTCCTACACTCTAACATTTCACCCGTCATAAGCATGACTGCCAATAACCACGTTACTTCGTGACGTTGCCTAGTCATGCTTCCGCTGCGTACTCTTACAATTGTTCCGCTACTTAGTCTATCGCAAGCACGACTGTCAGTAGTCATGTCACTTCGTGACATTCCTCAGTCATGCTTCCGCTGCGCACTCTTATACTTGTTCTACTACTTCACGCATACTCCTTGCCATAAGTCCATCACGGTGACACTTGCCACCTCAGACTACCGGCTATGCCATAACTACTTCGGGACACTGTTCCACAGTTCCCGACACTACCCATCACGTTCCACGTCCATCAATCACATAACCATCCTTATCTCTACGACACGCCACACGGAGTGTCGCTGCCACGTGGAGTACACTCCACATATACTCCCTTCACATACGCCACATCACCACTATGGCATACCTGCTATATGGTACATCACTCCTTCACATGGGATACACTCCACGTGTACTCCCTTTACACGCTACATCACCATTATGGCATATCTGCCACATGGTGTATCACTCCGCCATACGGAGTACACTCACACTCATTTCATACGCACTACGCCACATTACCATTATGGCATACCCGCCATATGATGCGTCACACTACTACATGGAATACACTCTACATATACTCCATGCACGTTACGCCACCTCACCACTATGGCATACACACCATATGGTGCATCGTCCACCACATAGAGTATATTCCACATGTACTCCCCACATATACAACGCGCTACATCACCATTATGGCTTACTCGCCATATGGTGCCTCAATCCACCACATAAAGTACATTCCCCGTGTACTCCCTTCACATACGCCACATTACCACTATGGCGTACCTGCCATATGGAGCATCGTTCCATCACACGGAGTACACTCCACGTGTACTCCCTTCATATATACTATGCCACATCACCATTATGGCACATCCGCCATACGGAGTACATTCCACATATACCCCCTTTATATATCATACCCCACACAGAGTACACTCAGCGTGTACTCTTCCCGTTCCACATACACTAAGCCACCATTACAATACAATCCACAACACTACATAGTACACTTCCCAATTACACCCAACACTTCACAGTACACTACACGGCACAACGCACCTCCATACAATACAGATATGCCCAACACTTCACTATACAGAATGCCAAACACTTCGTTACACAAAATGCCAAACACTTCGTTACACAACACCACATCACAATACCACAACTCCACAATACCAACAACACAGTCCACAACCTAGTCAACTAATCAATATCTAACATAATTAACGAGGGATAGAGGGTTATACCATCGACGGGATAACCTGTGCGTTGCTCGTTGATCATCACAGCCGATGATGTCGGAAGAGTCGTACGTGGCGGCTAATCCACGTACGTTAATATATACATTACTATACTATATAATTATATTATATATACTATATAGATATAGATTACTATAATATATAACAATATAATATATACTATATACATTACTATGTTATATAATTATGTTACATATACTGTATAACTATAATATATAAACCACGTTCGAACATTAAATACACGTTTGAATATTAGTTTGGTAAGCTCGAACGTGAAATAATTAAGTTTGAACGTTTTTCAAAAAATTGTAGCGACCTTTCCCGCATTAATTCTATGGTATATACGGGGACCTAATTTCAACTACGTTTGCATGTCAACATTGTTACATTCGAATGTTAGTTTGGTATGTTCGAACGTTTTTTAAAAAAATTGGCGGGACCATTTCCGCATTACTTCTATGACATATACGAGGACCTAATTGCATCTACGTTCACATGTCAACATTGTTACGTTCGAATGTTATTTTGGTACATTTAAACGTAGAATAATTAAGTTCTAACATTTTTAAAAAATTGGTGGAAACTTTCCCGCATTAATTCTATGGCATATACGGGAACCTAATTCCAACTACGTTCACATGTCAACCGGGGCAGTCCCCCAACCCACTCAAAAACCTTCGTGTACAGCACTTTTGTGTTTACGAGCCAACGTTCGAATGTTAGTTTGGTACTTTTGAAAATGGAATAATTAGATTCGAATGTTTTTAAAAAAATTGGTGGGACCTTTCCCGCGTCAATTCTATGCCATATACGGAGACCTAATTTTATCTACGTCTGAATGTTAACAGTGTTAAGTTCCAAAGTTACGGTGTGTAAACAGACTTGGCGGGACACTTAGCGGGATTGTAAAATTTTAAGAAACATTCGAATGTTTACTACAAACGTTCAAACGTTATGACACTTCGATGCGACGACTTTGCATTTAAAAAGTCGGTGCAAAAGGGCCATGTACTAAATAGAACGTTTAACCTATTGTAGCGATAACATTTTTGAAAAAGTCGCTGCAATAGGTTAAAACTTTTGACAAAATTATAACGCCCCAGACAAGTCTGAGGCATGTCTAAGAAATGGTGAATGCTGTTTATTCCCCATTTCGTGCTTGTGAGAGAGAGAGAGAGTGCTTGTGAGAGAGAGTGATTGTGGGTGAGAGTGAGGGATTGAGAGATTTTTGGTGTGAAAGAGAGTGGCGTGAGAGTGAGATAGAGGGAGAAAAAGAGATTGGAAGGTGTGAAATTGAAGGTAGTTGCAGTGTTTATTTTGTGTTTATTTTGATTTGTTTATTTTTAAGGGCTATTTGTAAACTTGATTGTGTGATTATATTTTGATTATATTGTATTTTTGTGATTATGTTGTTGCCTTCATCTGCGTGCGTCGTGTTTCAGTGCACAAATCCTGGTCCAGGCATAGCCACTTTTGAATGTTGGAGTTTACATTGATTGTTGCCCTAGATTGTCATTCATCACCATGTAAAAGGGAAAAAAAAAATAAAAGTCTCTATTTCTAATGAATTCTGGCTAAGGCAAATCATCACAAAACAAATTCTATATATATATATATATTGAAATAAGCTAGCGAGAGTACTAGGTTTTATTTTTTAATGTCTAGGTTTTTATGGCTAGGCATTGAGTGGTTTCAAGATACACACACACACACACACACATATATATATATATATATATTCAATCATAGAAGATGTATATTATCTATCATCTTGCGCGCTATGTTTGCATTAATATAATTGTTGTGATTTATTATACTATATTGTGAATTATGGGATTATATTGTGATTTGTGAGATTATTTGTGAGTACTATTGTGATTTTTGTAAATATATTGTATTTTTGTGGGATATATTGTGATTTGTGGGATTATATTGTGATTATATTGTATTTTTGAGATTATATTGAGATTTTTGAGATTATATTGTGTTTATGTGATGATTTATTTTTTGATAGAAAATGATAGGAATAATTAAATTACATAAATTAACTTTTTGAATAAAGAGATATTTAATAAATCTGCTTAATAATATATACTAAGATTAAAACAAATAAGTAATTAATAATATACACTAATAAGATCTTTTTTTTTTTTTTTAAAGAGACGATGTCACATGTCTAATAGTGATCCTGGCCCCCTTTTATTAGAAAAAACCTCAGTACTTATGGCCGAGGAAAACCATTACAACATCCAAGATCCACAGGATTACATATAATCAAAGCAAACCAACCTATGAATCAATGACCAAAACAAGGAAAAACCAAAACCCAAACTAAACCAACCAGGACGTATATTAACTATATCTAGACAATGAATAATGAACAAACGAAAACGTGAACGAGCGCCAAAATGTAAACCAAATGTGAACTTTGCCTGCACCAACGTGAACGAAAGCCAAACCAACGTAAACAAGCCAAGCCAAAACGTAGACCAACGTAAGCCAAATATACACTAAGATCAAAACAAATAACTTATTAATAATCTATACTAAGATTAAAATAGATAAGTAATTAATAATGTATACTAAGATTAAAACAAATAACTAATTAATAAACTATACTAAGATTAAAACAAATAACTAATTAATAATATAAAGCACAACTTACATATCTAATTTAAATCTACATCTTAGATTGATAAATAACTATATCAATTTAACTAATGGCAATCTTAAAATGCTAGGAGATTAAAACAATAACCAATAAAACAAATAACTAACTCCACATACTATACTTGGGAAAAAACATACTGAAACTCTTCAAATCCCTTAGTTAAGACTCAAAAATGGATTCTTTATTGAGGGTTTTTGAAGAATTTCAGTATGAATATACATTATTTAAATTTATAGTTTCGAATAGGATAGGACCAAGTACCTTTATCTAAAGAACATGAGGAATTAGATTGGAGCATGTGTTGCATGTGAAATTAGTTGCCATTATACTAATCCATAGGTCTTTTCTAGAAATGGACAAAAGTTGGATGTGTCTTGGCTATAGACTTGAAAAAGACTATGTTTTGTATGGACGTGGAGTGAGAAACTTGATTGATTTTGCTCGGGCTTTTGCCGATAGTCGAGGTTATATAAAGTGTCCATGTCGATGGTGCAAAAATCTGTGTACTATAGGATTAGATGAAGTACAAAGTCAGATATTTGTAAATGGTATGTGGAGGGGATATTTCGATGCTCTTGCTGCCAAGGCCACGGCTGGTAGGCAGGCCCCGCTTACCACTTTGACCTACAAGGCTCGCGGCCCACGAGAGAATGGTATCAACAAGGGAGCAACGCTATTCGCAAGGAGATAACGTCCTAAGATGAAGACAGTTATCCTGAGATGGATAACCCCTATAAATCAGAGTTGTTATCCCCTCCTCATTTGTTTAGGGATAATTAGAGATAAACGCAGGGAACAGATGGTTATCGACCCCCTTAACACGTTCCTGCATCACTATAAATGGTACATGAAGGTAACAAATATTTTCCTGAACTTCTTGAGATTTTTTGTTCATTTCTTTCGTTACATTACTATCCACAGTTTGTTGTATGGTCTTGTAAGGATTTCTTGTTCTTGACCTGTTGTAGACTTACGGCACAACAGGACCTTGAAGTAATCAAGGATCCTTCAGACCGAGAGTCACAAAATGAAAATGGATGTTGAGGGGTTTTTCTTTCTATGGTGTGTAAATCTGAGTATGCATATTTATCCTTTGAAATATTAATCTCTTGAGTGAGTTGATATTAGCAGATGCACCCAGAGACTAATTTTATCGTTTGGTTAGAGTAGATCCAAACCTACACCCTAAGTGTTTGTTTAATTGTTGCTTTGACCATTATCTTAGTTCAAAATCTGATGCCATCTTCTAAGTGAACTTGTTTTCAGTACATTCAAAACTTAAGCACATGGCACTAAGGTTTTTCTTTTAAGTCAATCTATTGCTAATTTTGAAGTTGATTTTGGCCCCTTATCATATTTTAAAACATAAACTTACATCCAACATTCCGTTCATAGTCATTGCACAACTTATTCATTTGTAAATCCCTTGTACATAAAACTCCTGAGTACAGATAGCAACAAACCCTTATGAGCTACCCTACTTTCATATATTTGCATCATGAAGTATTTAGAACCTTTTGTCCCTGAGGAAATGACCTTGAAATCTCTCCCAATACATTAATTCTGCTTTTGTACTTGGAAGCATAAATTGGTGAGTATCAGGTGACATTGGAGCTAGGATGTTTATGGATAAAATTGACGATGATGCCTCAAGTGGCCGAGGGATTGAGTTAGAAAATTTCTCTAGAATGTGGGAGGATGCAAAGCATGAGCTTTATCATGGCTGTACAAAACACAGCAAAACGTCGTTTATTATGCTGCTACTGCACATTAAGTCGTTGTGTGAGATGTTGACGAAAGCAATAAACATGGTATTGGACTTATTTAATGAGATGCTCCCTGAAGGTTCTGCATTGCCGAAGAATTTTGATGAACTGAAACATTTGAGAAAGGGGTTAGGGTTTGAGTACAAGTGGATACATGCATGTAGGAATGATTGTGTGTTGTTTTGGAAGGAGAATGAAGAAAAACAGGCTTTTCCCATATGTGGAGAATCGAGTTGGAAGGGTAAGAAAAATATTCTAGTGAAAATTTTGCGTGATTTTCCACTCAAACCAAGATTGCAAAGGTTATATATGTGTAGCAAAGCAAATCAAGATATGAGGTGACATGAGGAGAAACGAGTTAAGGATGACAAATATATGAGGCACCCAACTGACTCAGATGCGTGGCAATGTTTTGATAATAAATACCCAAATTTTGGCAACGAAACTCGTAACGTGTGTCTAGGACTAACAATGGATGGATTCAATCTGTTTGGTAATATGAGTACAAACTACAACACGTGGGCTATAATTTGATTCCATATAATCTTCCACCATGGAAGTGCATGAAGGTGCCAAACTTTCTATTAACTTTGCTTATCCCCAGCCCAAGATCACCTGTAAATGATATTGACGTATTCATGTAACCGTTAATTAAAGAGATGAAAGATCTATGAGAAAATGGCGTCCGAACTTTTGAGGCATACGCATCGACATCTTTTCATAAGCGTGCTGTAGTATTATGGACAATAAATAATTTTTCAGCATATGACAATGTTTCGGGTTGGAGTACTAAAGGGAAGTTGCACGTGTAATAAGGATACTGCAAGTGATTGTCTAAAATATTCGTAGAAGTGAGTGGCTATATATATTACTATATATATTGTAATACTATATATATATACTATAGCAACTATATAGATTATTATAATATACTATATAGTTTACTATACTAACTATATAGATTATTATATACTATATGAGAAGCGCTATATACACAAAGAAAGTACACATAAATAAATTTATAAACTGATATGGTTTCATATGATCCATTAAATCTATTTTACAATGAAAGTAACTCTACAATCTGACGTACTACATCAAGCCACATCAATTTGTGAGTTTACTTTTATATAATCTCTTTGTGGCTAAAGTATTTCTCATACTATATACTATCAAATTTAATATAGTAACTATATAGATTACTATACTATATAACTATATAATATATACTATATACATTACTATACTATATATACTATATATATTATATATTGATTACTAACTGTATAGATTACTATATGCTACATAGATTACTATACTAACTATATATACTATATTATATATATAGATACTATATAGTGTATACCATATACTAGACTACTATCTATACCATATAGTAGATTACCCTCTTTATATACTATATACTGGATTACTAACTAACTATATAGATTACTATACCAACTATATATACTATATACATTACTATACTATATAATTATGTTACATATATTATATAACTATAATATATAAACCACGTTCAAACATTAAATACACGTTCAAATGTTAGTTTGGTACGTTCAAACGTTTTTGAAAAAATTGGCAGGAACTTTCCCGCGTTAATTCTATGGCATATACGGGGACCTAATTTCAACTACATTCGCATGTCAACATTGTTGTGTTCGAATGTTATTTCGGTATGTTCAAACATGAAATAATTAAGTTTGAACGTTTTTGAAAAAATTGGCAGGAACTTTCCCGCTTTAATTCTATGGCATATATGAGGACCTAATTCCAACTATGTTCGCATGTCAATAGTGTTACGTTCAAATGTTAGTTTGGTACGTTCGAACATGGAATAGTTAGGTTCGAACGTTTTTAAAAAAATTGGTGGGACCTTTCCCGTGTTAATTCTATGGCATATACGAGGTCCTAATTTTATTTACATTAAAATGCTAACAGTGTTACGTTCCAACGTTATAGTGTGTAAACAGACTTGGCGGGACACTTAGCGGGATTGTAAAATTTTACAAAACGTTCAAATGTTTATTGTAAATGTTCGAACGTTACGACACTTTGATGCGACCACTTCGTACTTAAAAAATCGCTGCAAAAAGGCCTTATACTAAACAGAACGCCGTCATTCTATTTAGTTTAATCTATTGTAGCTATAAAAGTCACTGCAATAGCTTAAAAATTTTGAAAAAAAATTATAACGCCCTAGACGTGTTTAAAGAGAGAGTGCTTGTGAGAGAAACTTGTGAGTGAGAATGAGGGACCGAGAGATTTTTGGTGTCTGAAAGAGACTGGCGTGAGAGAGAGATAGAGGGAGAAAGAGAGGTTGAGACTGAGAGAGATTGGATGTGGCGCCCCCAATCCCCCTATAAAAAAAAATACACGGGGATCGAGACACCAGGATGGTGACAACGCGGTCACACATCCCAACGAAGTGCCAGTGTGTGTACAAGCAACAGTGTACGAATAAAATAACGCAGCGGATAGTCAACTAAGTACCAGAATTTAAATACAACTAAACATCAGTAGAGGTTTAAAAGCAGTTATACAGTCATCCCAAAATAAAATAAACACATGTCCGAAAATACAAATAAGTAAAATAGCATAATAAAGCCAGTGATCCCAGATCACTCCTCGGGCGGAGCCGTCTCCTCAGGCTCGCCCTCCTCCTCAACTGCATCAAAATCTGCGTTACCACAGAAGGGTACCGCAGGTAAGTATAACCCAAAATAATCCTCAAGAAAGAAATGCATTAAATGCAACCAACCTGCATGCATATGATGAAATGTGCAATTTTCTCAAAAACATCATTTTCCCCGAAAATGATAATTCCCAACACACGCCAAAGTCTCATTGGCCCAAAAATAATCCATAAAACATTTTTCCCAGAAAATGGTTTACACAAAATCCACGCACACTATTTTCCCAGAAAATAGCCAATTTAATCCTTTATTAACCTATGCACCATGGCCTCCCCTAGGGGCCATCCGCACGTCCTGACTTCGTAGTGATGCTTGGTTCCGCGCCCAGCGCGTGCGTAGCCAAGGACCCACTACGCAACGAGCGATGCCCAGTTCCGCGCCCAGCGCGTGCGTAGCCAAGCATCCTCTGATCCCCGCCAGCAGAAGGACCACGGAGTCGGCACGAATCTCTCGTCCGATCCCATCATCGCCAAGCGACAATCCAGGGGACGTTACTCAGTTTATTACGCTCCCGAGTAACCAGAGGAGCTCCACCGAGATAATACCCCATCTCGGCTTGGGGTCGTGATACACACGCACCCAAAAATACTCTCACATAAAATCACAATTTCCAAATCACACATGAGCATGAATGCACAACACGAAAACCCAGTTTTCTTTACAAACATGATCATGCATGAAATAATGAGATGTACATGTACCAACAGAAATCCACAACCATCAATAACCAATCCCAACAAATCCAACCAAACAACAATCACCAATCCACTCCCAAACTCCTCGGACTCAGTCCGGCAAAACCAATCATCAGATTATAAACAGTGAAATGTGTTAGTGCAAAAATACATTAAATTCACAAGAATTCTTTGGAGAAATACTTACAGCGCTATATAATAATTTCCGGAGGATCACGAAGCTGAAAATGGCGACGTCTGAGCAACACCACAGTGTAAAATACACTGTGGCCGTGGGTCACAGATGCCCACTTTTCCAAGAATACAAACGAAGACCCCAAAATGGTAGGGTAGGGCCTAGAGAGGTCGGTGAAGCCAATGGTGGTGGTGGTTTGCCGTGGGTGGCGGCGCAAGGGGTGGTTTTAGGCCAAAAAAGTGCAAATCGGAAATGTACTTAGTGTGGCTTCACCGGTGACGGATCGGGGCCGGGGTTGGGTCCAAAGGGTTGCCAAGAGGTCGGGGATGAAGTGGTAGGAAGATGGTGGCCAATGGCGGTGCGACGGCGGCGCAACGGCGGAAAGAGTGTCGCGGCTTCGTGGGCTTCGTGGGGGCTACCGGCGGCACGAACGGCGGTGAGGTTGGTGGGGTGGGACGATCGGCGGCAGGGGAGTGCAAGGGACCGGGCGGTGTCGACCACCGCCGACGGACGGCGGCGCTGGGAGGGGACGAAGGTTCGGGCGGAGGAGAGGGGAGAGAGAGAGAGAGAGAGAGCTGGTCGCGCGGGAGAAGAAGGAAAAAAGAGAAAAAGAAAAAGGAAGGAAAAGAAAAGGAGAGGAAAGAAAAAGAGGGGAAAAGAAATGAGGTCCAATCCTCATAACTTGGGTCACGAAAATGATCCAACGGAAACGATTTTAAAACCACAAGTTAAATAAAATAATTTAAACGTAATGGTAAAGTCAAAATGAAATAATTAAATCTCTCAGTAATTAATTTAAATATCAAAAGAAATTTAAATGCACAACAATAAATAAATAATAAGAAAGCACATAAAAATAATTTTCACCAAATAAAAATCATAGAAATAAACTCACTAAAAATCCGACCAATTTCAAAAATAAAAGGATAAATTTTTGAATAACTAAAAATAATCCTTCAGTAAAAATACACTAAAATACGGGGTGTTACATCCTCCCCCCTTAAATAAAATTTCGTCCTCGAAATTAGCAATGTCAAAAAATCAAACTAAGACAGGATTAAGATTCAACTAAGAGTAGACTTAGAACATACCGTCCAGATTAACCGAACAAGTAGGGATATTGTTCTCTCATATCAGCTTCTCTTTCCCATGAGAAATCTTGAGCCAACGGATCACCCCATGACACCTTCACCAAAGGTATTGCCTTGGACCTTAATCTTTGCTCTTTCCAATCCACAATCTGAGTTGGAGCAACTTCATAAGTAAGGTTAGGCTGTAGTTGGATATGTCCAGGGTCTACAAAACGTAGCTCTTGCTGTCCAAAACTCTTCTTCAATGAGGACACATGAAACACATTATGAACATCCCCAAAGTAATCTGGCAAGGCCACTCTATAAGCAACAAGCCAAACCTTCTCTATGATCTGAAAAGGGCCAACATATCTAGGACTAAGCTTTCCTTTCTTACCAAAACGCTTGACACCTTTCATAGGAGAGACTTTAAGATAAACCCAATCACCTTCTTCAAATGATAAGTCTCTTCTTCTTGTATCTGCGTAGCTCTTCTGGCGACTTTGCGCTTCAGCCATCTTCTTCCTGATAAGCTGAACTTGGTCCTTCATTTCTTGGATTATCTCAGGCCCAATTACCTTACTCTCGCCGACTTCATCCCAACACAAAGGCGATCTGCACTTCCGCCCATATAAAGCCTCATACGGAGCCATCTGAATGGAGGAATGAAAACTGTTGTTGTAAGAGAATTCAATGAGCGGTAGGTGATTCTCCCAACTTCCTTGAAACTCCGTGACACAAGACCGCAGCATATCCTCCAGAGTCTGAATAGTACGCTCTGATTGGCCGTCTGTTTGGGGGTGATACGCAGAACTAAACTGCAACTTAGTGCCCAATGCTGCCTGCAAACTCTTCCAGAAACGGGACGTGAACCGCGGGTCCCGTCCCGATCCGACACAATACTCTTGGGTATCCCATGCAAGCGCACTATCTCCTTAACATAAATCCGAGTTAACTTACCCAAAGAGTCAGTATTATTAATTGGTAAGAAATGGGCACTCTTGGTCAACCGATCCACAATCACCCAAATTGAATTCTTTCCACTAGGAGTCCTCGGTAAACCCACAACAAAATCCATGGAAATATCATCCCACTTCCACTCAGGAATTGGGAGAGGTTGGAGTCTACCAGCAGGTCTTTGGTGCTCAGCCTTCACCTGACGGCATGTGTCACATTTTTCAATAAACAAAGCGATGTCCAGTCTCATTCCTTCCCACCAGAAATTTCTCTTTAAATCTCTATACATCTTTGTGCTTCCTGGATGAACTGAATAAGGAGCCGCATGAGCTTCTGCCAAAATCCGCTCTTTAAATTCAGAATCTCGGGGAATTACTCTACGATCCCGAAATCGAAGAATACCATCCTTATCCAAGCTGTAGTGCAAGGGTCCTCTAGACTTCCTGACTCTTTTCCTGATAGCTAACAATTTAGGATCCCTTCTCTGAAGAGTCTTCAATTCTTCAAAATCCACTACTCGGACATCCAAAACTGAAGATAATAATCCCTCTTGTTGAGAACTCTCGATAAGGAGTCTCCTCATTCCATAAAGGAGAGAGCCCAAATCCGATGACTCTGCTTCATCCACTTGTTGAGACTTTCTACTCAAAGCATCAGCGACTAGATTTGCCTTTCCGGGATGATACTTGATCTCACATTGGTAGTCGCTAATCAGCTCTAACCACCGTCTCTGCCTCATATTGAGATTCTTCTGAGTAAATAGATGCTTCAAGCTCTTGTGGTCAGTAAAAACTTCACAAGCTTCGCCATACAAATAATGCCGCCAAATCTTAAGTGCAAAAACTATTGCCGCCAACTCCAAATCATGAGTGGGATAGTTCCTTTCATGAACTTTCAGCTGACGAGATGCATAAGCTACAACCCGCCCCTCTTGCATAAGAACGCATCCCAACCCAATTTTGGATGCATCACTAAAAACCACGAATGGCTTGTGTGGCTCCGGAAGTGCCAAAACTGGTGCCGTTGTCAATCTTCTCTTCAACTCCTGAAAACTTCTCTCACATTTGTCAGACCATACAAACTCAACATTCTTCCTTGTCAAAGCAGTGAGAGGTCCGGATAGCCGAGAAAAACCTTCCACAAATCTTCGATAGTATCCAGCTAGTCCCAAGAAACTTCGTATCTCACGAACTGTCGAAGGACGAGGCCATGACAAAACAGCTTCCACTTTACTAGGATCCACAGCCACCCCTTCTTGGGAAATCACATGCCCAAGAAACTTAACTTCTTCTAACCAGAATTCACACTTGCTTAGCTTAGCATACAACTGATGTTCCCTTAGTTTCCCAAGTGCTAGACGAAGATGACAAGCATGCTCTTCCAAGTCTCGAGAATAAATCAAAATGTCATCGAGAAATACCACCACAAAAGAATCCAAGAATGGTCGAAACACCCGATTCATTAAATCCATAAAAGCAGCAGGAGCATTCGCCAACCCAAAAGACATCACTTTAAATTCATAATGCCCATACCTCGTTCTGAAAGCAGTCTTGGGCACATCCTTATCCCTTATTCTCAGCTGATGGTATCCTGATCTCAAATCAATTTTCGAAAAGACAGCTGCTCCCTGAAGCTGATCAAACAAATCATCAATCCTAGGTAGAGGATACTTGTTCTTAATAGTCACCTTGTTAAGCTCCCGATAATCTATGCACATTCTGAGCGTACCATCTTTCTTCTTGACAAACAATACGGGCGCTCCCCACGGTGAAGTACTCGGCTGAATAAATCCCTTGTCGACCAATTCTTGCAATTGAATCTTCAACTCTTTTAACTCTGCCGGTGCCATGCGGTAAGGAGCCTTATGCACAGGAGCCGCCCCAGGTTCCAGATCAATAACAAATTCCATATCACGAACGGGAGGCAATCCAGGTAACTCATCCACAAACACATCGGGAAATTCTTCCACCACGGGAATCTCCACTAAAGATTTCTCCTCAGATGATGTAGACACGACTTGAACCCAAAAAGCATCCGCTCCACAAGCTATATCTCTCTTAGCTTGAATTGCTGATATAATTGATGGTCTTGCCTTTAACTTACTTCCCACGAATTCTAAATAATCTTCATCCGAGAGTTGAAAACCAATCACTCGTCTTCTACAATCAATATTCGCAGAATAGCGATACAGCCAATCCATTCCCAAAATTATATCAAAGCCAAGCAACTTGAATACAATCAAATCTGCATCTAGTGTCCTTCCACCAAAATCCAAAGAACAACCCAAAGCAACCTTGGAACAACACACAATCTCGCTATTGGGAAGAGCCACAACTAAAGATTGAGGTAGAGGTTCTGTAACCAAATTGCACATCCGTGCGAACGTGGCAGACACAAACGATTGGGATGCCCTAGAATCAAACAAAGTACAAGCATAAAAATCATATAGATGAACTCTTCCTGAGGCAAACACAACCACCAAACAAATTCAAAAAATCCAACCACACCAAACATTAAATCAAAATAAAACAGCTAAATACGTACCAGTAATCACCCCAGCGTCGTGGGTCTCAGGAGCCTCATAGTCCACATCACCAGGAGTCACTGCATAAACCCGGGCTTGTACCAATTGTCTCTGGCCGCCCCTTCCACCTCGTCGACCTCCTCGCGCTCCTTGTTCCCCTTGAACTCGACTAGGACACTCCCGAGCAAAGTGACCCGGCTGGCCACATTTATAACACTAAATTCCCCTTTGACCACAATCGCCCTCATGGGCTCTACTACATCTAGGGCATACTGGAGTCCGGCCTCCTGCACGAACACCGGAGGTTGTCTGTGAACGAGTCCCAGTCCTCTGAACAAATTTCTGTGGCGATCCAGAACTACTTCCTTCACCAAAATAACTCCGCCTCTTCTGCCCAGGAGGGGAACCTACTCCAAAACTATTTTCCCTCTCTGCAATGCTAGCCAAATCCACTAACTTCTGAAATTCCGTAATCTGAAGGCAAGCCACATGTCTGCGTATCTCGGGGCGCAGTCCCTCCATGAAACGCTCAACCCGCAATTCTTCGGTAGCAATAAGATGAGGAGCGAACCGTCCAAGCTCCATAAACTTCCTTGCATACTGCTCAACAGTCGTGCCTCCTTGAACCAAATTATTAAACTCTCTAGCCTTTTGCCGCCTCACCGAAATAGGAAAGAATCGATCATCAAATTCCTTCTTAAATCGCTGCCAAGACACAGCAGCCAAGGACCCCAACTCCATCTCCAAAAGTGGCCGCTTGGTCTCCCACCAATTTGCCGCTTCACCTTGCAACATATAGCTTCCATATAACACCATCTGGGTCTCAGTGCATCCACATACTTCAAATGTTCTTTCCAAGTCTTGAATCCACCTCCTAGCTCGCATTGGGTCCTCCTCCCCAGTAAAGGCAGGAGTCCTATGCGCCAGGAAGCGCTCATAACTGCACCCAACTTGGACCGCTCTATTTGGATCTACTTGAGGCGGTCGGAAATTCTGTTGTAGAAACTCCGTCATCCTATTCAACGCCCTCGCCATGGCATAATTTCCATCACCCCTAGGTAGCTCATCCTCAGGCACATCAGCTTGTCTTCTTGGTCTCACCATATTCCTGTCATAGAGCAATCTCCAACCCCGCTTAAATTCAGACAAAACCAAACTCAACTAAAAGCAACATAAAATACAATAAAATAAAATATATATAAATAACATCAAATAACATAAAAACAAAATATCCGTAAACCCATAAAATAAAATAAATAGCTTAACTTACCACACAAAAAAAATAATAAATAATAAAAATAATTTTCTGGTACTATCCTAAGGGACATGTGGTTTTACCCAGAGCCGAACTGCTCTGATACCACCTGTGGCGCCCCCAATTCCCCTATAAAAAAAAAATACACGGGGATCGAGACACCAGGATGGTGACAACGCGGTCACACATCCCAACGAAGTGCCAGTGTGTGTACAAGCAACAGTGTACGAATAAAATAACGCAGCGGATAGTCAACTAAGTACCAGAATTTAAATACAACTAAACATCAGTAGAGGTTTAAAAGCAGTTATACAGTCATCCCAAAATAAAATAAACACATGTCCGAAAATACAAATAAGTAAAATAGCATAATAAAGCCAGTGATCCCAGATCACTCCTCGGGCGGAGCCGTCTCCTCAGGCTCGCCCTCCTCCTCAACTGCATCAAAATCTGCGTTACCACAGAAGGGTACCGCAGGTAAGTATAACCCAAAATAATCCTCAAGAAAGAAATGCATTAAATGCAACCAACCTGCATGCATATGATGAAATGTGCAATTTTCTCAAAAACATCATTTTCCCCGAAAATGATAATTCCCAACACACGCCAAAGTCTCATTGGCCCAAAAATAATCCATAAAACATTTTTCCCAGAAAATGGTTTACACAAAATCCACGCACACTATTTTCCCAGAAAATAGCCAATTTAATCCTTTATTAACCTATGCACCATGGCCTCCCCTAGGGGCCATCCGCACGTCCTGACTTCGTAGTGATGCTTGGTTCCGCGCCCAGCGCGTGCGTAGCCAAGGACCCACTACGCAACGAGCGATGCCCAGTTCCGCGCCCAGCGCGTGCGTAGCCAAGCATCCTCTGATCCCCGCCAGCAGAAGGACCACGGAGTCGGCACGAATCTCTCGTCCGATCCCATCATCGCCAAGCGACAATCCAGGGGACGTTACTCAGTTTATTACGCTCCCGAGTAACCAGAGGAGCTCCACCGAGATAATACCCCATCTCGGCTTGGGGTCGTGATACACACGCACCCAAAAATACTCTCACATAAAATCACAATTTCCAAATCACACATGAGCATGAATGCACAACACGAAAACCCAGTTTTCTTTACAAACATGATCATGCATGAAATAATGAGATGTACATGTACCAACAGAAATCCACAACCATCAATAACCAATCCCAACAAATCCAACCAAACAACAATCACCAATCCACTCCCAAACTCCTCGGACTCAGTCCGGCAAAACCAATCATCAGATTATAAACAGTGAAATGTGTTAGTGCAAAAATACATTAAATTCACAAGAATTCTTTGGAGAAATACTTACAGCGCTATATAATAATTTCCGGAGGATCACGAAGCTGAAAATGGCGACGTCTGAGCAACACCACAGTGTAAAATACACTGTGGCCGTGGGTCACAGATGCCCACTTTTCCAAGAATACAAACGAAGACCCCAAAATGGTAGGGTAGGGCCTAGAGAGGTCGGTGAAGCCAATGGTGGTGGTGGTTTGCCGTGGGTGGCGGCGCAAGGGGTGGTTTTAGGCCAAAAAAGTGCAAATCGGAAATGTACTTAGTGTGGCTTCACCGGTGACGGATCGGGGCCGGGGTTGGGTCCAAAGGGTTGCCAAGAGGTCGGGGATGAAGTGGTAGGAAGATGGTGGCCAATGGCGGTGCGACGGCGGCGCAACGGCGGAAAGAGTGCCGCGGCTTCGTGGGCTTCGTGGGGGCTACCGGCGGCACGAACGGCGGTGAGGTTGGTGGGGTGGGACGATCGGCGGCAGGGGAGTGCAAGGGACCGGGCGGTGTCAACCACCGCCGACGGACGGCGGCGCTGGGAGGGGACGAAGGTTCGGGCGGAGGAGAGGGGAGAGAGAGAGAGAGAGCTGGTCGCGCGGGAGAAGAAGGAAAAAAGAGAAAAAGAAAAAGGAAGGAAAAGAAAAGGAGAGGAAAGAAAAAGAGGGGAAAAGAAATGAGGTCCAATCCTCATAACTTGGGTCACGAAAATGATCCAACGGAAACGATTTTAAAACCACAAGTTAAATAAAATAATTTAAACGTAATGGTAAAGTCAAAATGAAATAATTAAATCTCTCAGTAATTAATTTAAATATCAAAAGAAATTTAAATGCACAACAATAAATAAATAATAAGAAAAGCACATAAAAATAATTTTCACCAAATAAAAATCATAGAAATAAACTCACTAAAAATCCGACCAATTTCAAAAATAAAAGGATAAATTTTTGAATAACTAAAAATAATCCTTCAGTAAAAATACACTAAAATACGGGGTGTTACATTGGAAGGTGTGAAATTGAAGGTAGTTGTAGTATTTATTTTGTGTTTATTATTGTGTTTATTTTGCTTTTTTTATTTTTAAGGACTATTTGTTGTGTTTATAGATTTATTAGGTTTATTTTTTCACTAATTAATATGGTGTTTATTTTGAAGGAATATTTGTTGGAGCTTGTTGAAGGTTGTGAGATAAAAAGTTGGTGTTTTCTAGCTAGGTATATTCCCAAACTTGATTGTGCGATTATATTTGATTATATTGTGATTTTTGTGATTATATTGTGATTATGTTGTTGCCTTCATCTGTGTGTGTCGTGTTTCAGTGCACAAATCCTAGTCCACGCATGGCCACTTTTAAATGTTAGAGTTTACATTGATTGTTGCCCTAGACTGTCATTCAGCACCATGTAAAAGGGAAAAAAAAAATTAAAGTCTCTATTTCTAATGGATTTTGGCTAAGGCAAATCATCACAAAACAAATTATATATATATATATATATATATATATATATATATGAAATAAGCTAGCAAGAGTACTAGGTTTTATTTTTTAATGTCTAGGTTTTTATGGCTAGGCATTGAGTGGTTTCAAGATACACATGCGCGCGCGCGCGCGCACAGATATATATATATATATATATATATATATATATATATTCATTCAATCATAGAAAGTATATATTATCTATCATCCTATCATCTTGCTATGTTTGGATTAATATAATTGTTGTGATTTATTATACTATATTGTGAATTTTGGGATTATATTGTGATTTGTGAGATTATACTGTGATTATATTATGAATTGTGGGATATATTATGACTTGTGGGATTATATTGTGATTATATTGTATTGTTATGATTATATTGTGATTTTATTGTATTTTTGTGATTATATTGTAATTGGCATTTGCGTGACTTTGTGATTATATTGTGATTTTTGAGATTATATTGTGATTTTTGGGATTATATTGTGTTTATGTGGTGATTTATTTTTTGATTGGAAATGATTGGAATAATTAAATTACATAAATTAAATTTTTGAATAAAGAGATTTTGAACAAATCTACTTAATAATATCTACTAAGATTAAAACAAATAAGTAATTAATATTATATACTAAGATTAAAACAAATAAGTAATGAATAATATTTACTAAGATTAAAACAAATAAGTATTTAATAATGTATACTAAGATTAAAACAAGTAAGTGATTAATAATATATACTAAGATTAAAACAAATAATTAATTAATAATATATACTAAGATTAAAACAAATTACTAATTAATAATATAAAGAACAATTTACACATCTAATTTAAATCTACATCTTAGATTGATAAATAACTATATCAATTTAATTAATGTTAATATTAAAATGCTAGGAAATTAAAACAATAACCAATAAAATAAACAACTAACTCCACATACTAAACTTAGGACAAAACTTAATAAAATTCTTCGAATCCCTCAGTTAAGACCCAATAACGGATTCTTTATTGAGGGTTTTGAAAATTTTCAGTATGAATATACATTATTTAAATTTATAACTTTATTTATTTGGAATCAAATATACATTAAATACACTTTACATATCTAATTTAAATTTACATATTAGATTGATAAATAATTATATCTAATTTAAATAATGATACCTTTAAAATGCTAAGAAATTGTAACAACAACAATATAGATAGTAATAGTTCTCTCTCTAAAACTCAAAAGCCAGGCCCTCTCTCTCTAAAAATCTCTCGTCTCGACCCCAGCTTGGGGGAGGGGGAGCTTCGGCTTCCTCTCCTCCCTCTCTACCGTCGTCTGTGTATTGTTTTGCTTTTTCAGGTTTTCGGCCGAATAAGGGGAGGGTAGTCGATCTGTGCTTCTCCAGTGACCATCTTCCTACATGCGCACTACCGAGAGAACCCTCACCCGCCGATCTTGCAGCCGTCTGCTTTGGGAGCCATTCGGAGCGGCGCGTCCCACCAACGTGCAGATTACAAAGAACGAGTGGCACACTCGAGCCACCGCGTACCACACTGCGTCGGTGCCATGTGCGGCAGCTCAGGCCCAGTTCACTGGTACTGCTTCGACCGGCCGATTGGCTCCTTCCCAGAGTGGCGCGTATCATTCACGCGCCACCATCGATTCCCTTTTTTGCTTTTCTGTTTCTGTGTGTTTGGTGGTTGTTTGTTGTTTCTGTTTCTGTGTTTCTGACTTAATGTCAGTGTGTTTTTGTTGGTACTTGTTGTTGGGTTTTGTTTGTAGGAAAAATAAAATGAAATAGGCTATTGGACTTATGTCCATAGCAATGGGGGTTCCTCCCTCCTCCGGTTAGGAGGATGGGTGTTCTGTTTACTTCTCCTCTTTTGGAGGATGGAATTTGGATGTGGGATTTTTTAATTTCTATTTTATACAGAGACTAATACTCTCTTTTGAGAGTTTTCTGAAGTTTAGACGATGCTCGTCGCATAATATTTGTGAACGGGAAAGCTTACAACAGAAGTTTAGTTTGGCTTGTACCTTGAGTCACAGATGTAACTTCCTTATAAATGAATGAAATGATGTCTATTTCCTATATAACAAAAAAAAAAAAAAAAGGAAATTGTAACAATAACAAATAACCAACTCCACATACTATACTTAGGACAAAGCATACTAACCTTCTTCAGAATCCTCAGTTAAGGCCCAACAATGGAGTCTTTACTGAGGATTTTGAAAAGTTTAGTATGAATATATATTTCTTATATGTTATAGCTTGTGTTATAGCTATATCTTACCATTTCATAGCTTGCGTGTGTGAGATTACATGAATAACCTTAGACCCATTTGAGAATTAGTGTACACTCATGTGTTCAATAATTCCTGAATTGTCCTATGTGAACAGTTTGATATTATATTATCTAAATTGCACATTTTCATTACTCTCTCTTTATACATTAGGATACAAATTTCGGTGTATTTTTCATTTGTTCTTAGGGTATATTGTTTGCAGGGTGAGAATCATTCTCTGCGACCACGTATACTTGGAGAACTATGGAGAGGTGCTGCCGAGATTTCTAATGACGTGGAGAGTAAAACAGTGATAAAACTTGTACAATATGGATAATATAATCTCGAATAAGATAAGATCAACTATCTTTATCTAAAGAACATTGGGAATTGGATTGGAGCATGTGATACATGTAAAATTAGTTGCCATTATACTAATCCATAGGTTTTTTTAGAAATAGACAAAAGTTGTGATATGAACTCGTGGGAATGGAATCCCTTGAACCCACAATCAATTTGAAAACTCACCCAAAAAAGTCAAAATCAAATCAATGGATGGAGAACCTAGGCCTGTTGAGAACTCGTTTCAAGAACCTAGATTATATTAAAATCTAGACCCGTTGAAGAACTTGTCTCAAGAACCCAGATTACAAGGAGGAAACGCCACAAAGGTTGTGATTTACCTTTGATAAGTTCAAAAGTTCAATCAAGAACAAGATGAGTAAACTCAACTCACAAAGAATAAATTCATCAAATTTCATAAAAAAAACTTAAAATGAGGCTACAAAGAGTATTTAAACCAAAACCTAATTAAAACTTTAGCCAAAATAAAGCCCTTTCTTCCAAAAATATCCCTGGATGAATATTGTCACCGCTACAGTAACTTGCTACAGTACATCTTTAAACCCTAGTTCCTAAAAAGTATCTTTCCAAATAAGCTCTTGGCCAAAATACAAGGCCTTCTCAAAAACCCTAGTTAATAAGAAATAAGACATATGTGGGTCAAGCATCCTCAAGCTCACTTATTCTAAACTAATAAAATAAATCCTTTAACAAATTGAAAGCCTTCAATAACAATAGGCCCAAACAATAACTCTATGTCATGTTTTCCACAGCTTGTATCAAGTGGATCAAAACTGGTTCTCCTTTTTTCAAGTCCATCTTGAGTGTTGGGCTCTTACTAGCTTCATCCCAAGTGGATTGCACCAATTCTTGCATTGCTTCTCTGATCTTCTTGGCTCTTGATCTTGTAATTGGTACATCTGGAATTTGCATAGGATCTTTAAAACCTGGCCCACCTTGGTTCCCATCATTCTCAAATAATATGAACCTGTGGGAATGGAATCCTTTGAACCCACAATCAATTTAAAAACTCACTCAAGAAAGCCAAAATCGAGTTAATAGATAGAGAACCTAGACCTGTTGAGAACTTGTTTCAAGAACCTAAATTATATTAAAATCTAGACCCATTGAAGAACCTGTCTCAAGAACCTAGATTACAAGGAGGAACGCCACAAAGGTTGTGATTTATCTTTGATAAGTTCAAAAGTTCAATCAAGAACAAGAGGAGTAAACTCAACTCACAATGAATAAATTTATCAAATTTCATAAAAAACTTAAAATGAGGCTAGAAAGAGTATTTGAACCAAAATCTAATTAAAACCCTAGCCAAAATAAAGTCATTTCTTTCAAAAATACCCCTGGATGAATAGTGTCACGGCTACAGTACCGCAGCTACAATAACTCGCTACAGTACCTCTTTAAACCCTAGTTCCTAAAAAGTAACTTTCCAAATAAGCCATTGGCCAAAATACAAGGCTTTCCGAAAAACCCTAATTAATAAGAAATAAGACATATGTGGGCCAAGCATCCTCAAGCCCACTTATTATAAACTAATAAAATAAATCCTTTAACAAATTGAAAGCCTTCAATAACAATAGGCCCAAACAATAACTCTAAGTCATATCTTCCACAGCTTGTATCAAGTGGATCAAAATTGGTTCTCCTTATTTCAAGCTCATCTTGAGTGTTGGGCTCTTACTAGTTTCATCCCAAGTGGATTACACCAATCTTTGTATTGTTTTCCTGATCTTCTTGGCCCTTGATCTTGTAATTGGCCCATCTGGAACTTGCATAGGATATTTAAGACTTGGCCCACCTTGGTTCCAATCAAGTTGGATGTGTCTTGGCTATAGACTTGTAAAAGACTATGTTTTGTATGGACGTGGAGTGAAAAACTTGATTGATTTTGCTCAGGCCTTTGCCGATGGTTGAGGTTACATAAGGTGACCATGTCGAGGGTGCAAGAATCTGTGCGCTATAGGATTTGATGAAATAGAAAGTTAGATATTTGTGAATGGTATGGATTTGGGATATACTCGATGGGTATTGATATGAACCATGTGACTAATCGCTCCTTTTTTCTCTTGATTGGTCACGAGTCTTGTCTTTGCGTTTTAAATCTAGAAGTTGTGTTTTAAATATTGCAGATGATTTTTAAATAGGGCCTAGTGTTTTAAGGTCTTCGAAATATTTTAAATATCCAAAACTATTTTAAATGGGGTATTTTTAGTTTTATTGAACCAAACCAAATTTTCAAGAAAACCTTTTTATATTTTTAGAGCTCCGAAAATAATATAGTTTTAGCAAATCATTTTATTTAAATTATTTTAGTTCTTTAAGAGTATTATTAAATATTCATCATTTCATTTTATGTTAAAAACTCTATTATCTAGATGGATTTATTTCTCTTAAAAAATATTTAGCAAACTTCATCATTTTATTTTATGAAGAAAGATTATATTTTTAGAACTTAAGTTGGAATTTAAATTAATCATATGGTATTCCTATTTTAATTTAATTTATTATCTGTCTTTAATTTCCACCGTTAGATCAATATGGGGACCCCTAGATGAAGGGTTGGGATTAAATCCCAAAGACCCTAACTTTTTCCCTCATTTTCTTTCTTCCCTCTCTCTCCTCCTCTCAAACCCGTCCCATCCTCTCTCCTCAATCTCCCTTCTCTCACACGCCTCCGCCGCGGCTAGCCCCTCATCACCGCCACACGCCGACAACACGACCTCACCAGCAACCTCCCCTTCCTCTTCCCCCAACCCCCACATCGATCCCTCTCTCTTTTCCTCCCCGAATCAGCCCCGAGCCTCACCTCTCTTGGATTTCCTTGTCATCACCACCGCCTACAGCGCCATGACTGCCACCGCGCCTCATCAAGGCTGCCAGCACCTTCGTCGAAGCCCCTCTGCTCCTCTATCCTAGGTCAGCAGCCCCTTGTCCCTCTCTCTCTCTCTCTCTCTCTCTCTCTCTCTCTTGCTCTGTTCCGCAACCCACGGCCCCAGCCCATCCTCCCATCGCCACCACGAGTCATCGTGATGTCACCCTAGACCCACCGAAGCAACCCAACCCCTTCCCCTCCACAGATCCACACCTTTCTCCCTCTCCTCTGTTTCTCACTATCGCGGCCTCCCGTGCCGTCGTGCCCCACCTCTAGCCATAGCCATAGCCACCATCACCAGCCACTCCATGCCACTGTCGATTATCCCAGCTCAGCCCAACACCCCTACCTCTCGGCTTCTCCCTCCACCCACGGTTGCGCGCAAAACCCACCTTCTGCTACCACCATGGAGCCCTCTAGCCGTGAGCCTAGTCTCCTCCCTTGGCAAACTCCTCTTTGTCTCTCTCCATTGTGCCCCACTACCCTGTACGAGAAGCCCTAGATCTGGACCCTCCAAAAAAGCACCTATTTTAGGTCACGACAGTGACCACCAAGGGGCAGTCACCGCCCAAACCAGTGGCTTTTGATGGCACGAGGCCTTGTCACACAGCAAGCGACATAACGACCATGACTGAATGAATGATGGTACCAAAGGACTAGGCAGATTGCAATGTTGGGTAAGTAGTACTGGTAGTATATTAAGTGTTGCCCCTGACGAAAAGGGATTCTTAACCGGTGGCCATGGGCAGAATCCGGGTCCAAAAGATCGCTAACCCCAACACACGAGGTGGAACAGAGTGTACCGGCTAGAAGAAAAGTGAAAAGAGCTAAGTTGAATGTTGTGTAATCATTTAACTCTTTATAAAGGATGTGCAAGGTGTGGGGATGGATTTATGAGAAAGGAAAACCTTTTAAAGAAAAAATTCACATTGTAATGTTTTCAAACGAAATGAATGCTTTATGTAAAGTATGTAGATGAATGATGAATGCATGAATGAAAACCTATGTTAGTATAGTTTTATAGTATGAATTAATACTTACTAAGTATTCGACTCACTTAAGTTTTTATGTCTGTCCCTCCCCCTTTCAAGGACAAAACGAGGAAGAAGTATCAGGACATATATGACCTAAGGGAAGTGTGACAGAAGCCTAGACAGGTTTTATGTAATGTATGAAAGAGTATTTTTGCAAAAGGACTTTTAATTTAATTTGATGATTTCTGTTGTAGCTCTATTTTAATTTATAGAACGTGTTTTAATTTTAAAATATAGAATCTTTTATATCTTGGGAAGGAAATGGAAAAAATTTTAAAAGGGTTATTTATTCCCGTCTCATTTTGTAGAGTCCTACAACAAGGATGGGCATTACAAACAGTTTTCAGACATTCCGTTCAGTGATGGTATCGAAATGAGGCACTTAAATGACTATAATGAGCGAGATGAGATGGAGGAGATGTTAGGTGATATCGAAGCTAGAATGCTTATGGATGAAATTGAATATGATGACTCAAGTGGCTGAGGGACAGAGTCAGAGAATTTTCCTAGAATGTGGGAAGATGCAAAGTGTGAGCTTTATCTTGGCTGTAAAAAACTTAGCAAAATGTCATTTATTCTGCGGCTACTGCACATTAAGTTGTTGTGTGGGATGGTGACGAAAGCAATCAACATGTTATTGGACTTATTTAATGAGATGCTCCTGAAGGTTCTGCATTGCCGAAGAATTTTGATGAACCGAAACATTTGAGAAAGAGGTTAGGGTTTGAGTACAAGTCGATACATGTATGTAAGAATGATTGTGTGTTGTTTTGGAAGGAGAATGAGGAAAAATAATTTTTTCCCGTATGTGGAGAGTCGAGGTGGAAGGGTAACAAAAATAAATATTCAAGTAAAAATTTTGCATTATTTTCCGCTCAAACAAAGATTGCAAAGGCTATATATGTGTAGCAAAACAACTCAAGATATGAAGTGGCAAGAGGAGAAACAAATTAAGGATGACAAATATATGAGGCACCCAACTGACTAAGATGCGTGGCAATGTTTTGATAATAAATACCCAGATTTTGGCAACGAAACTCGTAACGTGCGTCTAGGACTAACAACGGATGGATTCAATCCATTTGATAATATGAGTACAAGTTACAGCATGATATGAATCTAATGATTTAGAATATGATTAAGTGGTAAAATTTAGATAAGTCATTATTAGCATGCAATTAGGCTTGAATCACACTTGGTGAATGGTTAATGCCATTGAATCAGCTTTGGGGGGTATTTCTCATAGTTGCTATGTGATTCATTAAAATCTAAGGTCAAAATGAATTTAGAATAGAGACTGCATGAGGCTTATAAAGCTTTCTCAAGTTTGGGGCTGGATTGCAATTTTTAAAAGTTTAGGGGCATATTTGTAAATTCTAAGGAGTTTAGGGACAAATTTGTAAATAGAACTCTAAAGGTGTTAGATTTTGTAATTACTTTCGATAACCTAATTCCTAACCGTAGTATATCTCTCATTTCAGCCCAATACTACTTATAAACTTAAGAATTTTGTAAGTTAGCTTCTAACTTACTCCCGATTTATGCTAGTATGTTAAATAATAAATGTCATGTTAGTGATCCATGTATTATTCTATGTTCTCATTAGTCTCAGAAATATTTATGTCATATCATCATGCCCTCTATCATGAAATATGAATATCTGTCATCAAACATGAACATATGTCATGAAGCATGAACATTTGTCTTGAAGTATGAGTCAATTATGTCGTCAAAGTTTTGTCATGAACCCAATGCTAGGATGAGAGATTATCTTAGTAGAACTCCTCTACCCACTTTGAACTGTATAAAATGGAATGGAATCTCTTGGATTGATAATGAATTGCCAACAAGTTTCGAGTGAGGTCAAAAGATTCCTGAAGTGAAGTCAAAAGCCCCTAATGCCGGTGGGTGCCGCTAAGACTCATGGTAATGGTTAATTCAAACTATCATGAGCAAAGTCTCATTTCTTGGCACTGAATTGCTAACTCCCTTTGCTACAACTCCTATTGTTGTTGTTATTGTAATCGCATCTCCATGATGGATCTTCAAGTTTGATATATTTATTTTATTGACAAGACTCCTACAAAAAGAAGCAAGATTATTAGACGATATGAGATAAGAAAATTGGATATAATTAGTATAATGAAATAGTGCATTGACTTGGTATGCCGGCTCCTCTGTATTGTGATGAAAGTTTAGTTATGTAAGATTGGATTGATAATTCTTAAATGATGTTTCTATTTTCTCCCGATTCACTTAAAGATTCAAAGTCAACATTTATACACCAAAATTGCCAAGTCATCACTTCTCAAACTCTAGATTTTGTGCAATGAAGTAACAATGAAAGACCCACATTTCTTCAAGAAAATCCTCCGTTCATTATCTACAAGAAATGAAGCTTGTATAGACTTATTATCAGTCTTCTTGTAAGCTTATAAGACCTATGGTAACAAGCCTATACAAGGTTCCCGTCTTGTAGAGAATGAATGGAGAGTTTTTTCGAAGAATATGAGTCTTTCATTATTATTGTACTTGTTAAGGTCCGAGAGACTGTGTAGTGTAATAACAATAAAATGCCCACTTTTCTTCAATATAATTATGTTCATTCTCTGCAAGAGAGGAAGCCGCTATAGACTTATTATCAACTGTTTTGTAAGTTTGTATGACAGATGATAATAAGTTTATACAAGCTTCCTACTTTTAGAGAATGAACGGATAATTATTTGAAAAATGTGGGTCTATCATTTTTACTTCACTAGTTGAGGTCGAAGAGATTGTGTAATGTAATAATAATGAAAGACCCACAATTATTCAAAATAATTACCCATTCATTCTCTACAATACAAGAAGCTTGTATAGACTTATTATCAGCTGTCTTGTAAGCTTGTAAGATGGATGATAATAAGTCTATACAAGTTTCTCGTCTTGTAAAGAATGAACGTGATGAATTTGATTGTCTTGTTAGACCAATCGCGAGACATCGACGTTGTTGATGTGAGATCTTCCTCTATGCTGGAAACAACAAAAACTCTATGACTCAGAATAGGATTAGGTGCAAGTTCAAATCTTCTAACTGGGAGGTGTAGAATCAAAATCGCGTGTGCCCTTTTCTTTCCCACGTTTCTTTTCTGTGTATTTGAATTTGGCCCCCTATCCATGCTTCTTTTGTCTTTTACCCATATTACATAACACTTGAATTTTATAGTTTCTTTTAGTCATCGACTTATATTTGTATTAGGACTCTGGGCATGTAAACTAGACAATCTCTTATTTTGTTACTTATTATATTTGACGGCCCCAACCTCTGCTTGGGCTTTGACGAAGACTGGAGCGTTGGAACATGCAATGCACCTAGCATGCTTATAACAATATGCAATAAACGAAATGAAGTTTTTTCCTTTTGTTCTTTCATCAAACATAAGTTGCATCAGAATAACTATATCCCAAAATACATTTAATTTCATTGATACTTCAACAAGTTCATTATCCATTCAACATGTTTTTAACATAAAAGGGATAACATACTGGAGTAATAACTCCTTAATTACAGACTTCATAAGATCTTTAACTAGACACCAAATCACTCACATAGCTCGCTATCACTGTCAGAATGACATTCAAAAACTAGAGTATAATCCCGAGAAGGTCCTACAAGCTCGTTCTCATCCTACATTACCTTATCCAATTAGGGATTTTGTGCTCCATGCGACCCTGTCATGGCTTCTACCATTCCAGGTGGGAATGATAGTTGGGACTACCACGGTGATATTTTTCAATTTCTGCAAGTTATATGTGACGCCCCCAGATTCCACTTGGAATCGGACAGACATCCGAAACGTCGGGACATGCAACACAAGGTTACCTGCCCCCTTTCATGACATATAAGATGCAATGTTCTTAACATGCATATAGTATTATGCAATATTCGCATCAGATAATTTTTTTCTTGAGCAATACTATGCACCAAACTTATAATATCTCAAATAGTTAAAACATAACCCATGCATACTTAACGAAATAAACATCCACGATTACAGCACGATCTCAGAAGACTGTAATCTCAAAACAACGGAGACTTGGCTCCATAATTACATTGTCAAAATACACTGTTGGGCTAGTTCGTTGAGTAACTCGCGTAACTCGACTAATGATACTTGAATACTATGCAAAGACCTAACTATGGAGGCTGCAAGCTCTGCGTTGCGTCTACGACATCTAGTCAGACTCCTCCAGTCTGCCAGTGTATGCTCCCTGCTCTGATCCTGACATATCGCCTGCCATTCGGGGGGAATGGTAGTTGGGACTACTACGGTGAGATTTGATTACAAATCTCAACAAGTTAATAGGAAACTTTCACACAGGTTAATGATGCATGCATGGCAATAAAAGCATGAATGCATAATCAAAGTCGTAAGTAAGCATAACATAACTTGATATATAGCATGGCATAAATTATATAACTTGAACTGAAACTAAAACTTACCTTGACCTGACATGACATGTACGTGAACTTAAAGCACAACATGGATTAGCAACATAGTATGAACGTGAACATACGTAATTTGAACATAACATGAACCTGAGCATAACATAACATAAACGTGAACTTGAAACATAATTTGAACGTGAACCTGACATAACATGAACACGAACTTGAATATAACATGAACGTGAACATACATAATTTGAACATGAACTTAAACTTGAACATAACATGAACTTGAAACATATTCTTGTCTCATGGGTCACCATGATAGAGTAGTCTTATCACATGAGGTTTACCATGATTGCGTAATCTTATCTCATGGGATTACCATGATCGCGTATTCTTATTCAATAGAATTACTTAATAAAGTGACCATACGGATGCTACACGAGTCCCCTTGAACCGTGTGTTCCTTTGAACCGTGTGTCCCTGTCGATTTTCGTACCACAACACGTGTTTATACTAGTAGTGAGTGTGTTAATACGTACTCCACAGTTGTTGTGGCCCCACGTATTCTACGTATCACAATTGCTGTGTCTCACGTAGTGTATGCTCCACAGTTGTTGTGGCCCCATGAATTGTTTGTGCCACACTTATTGTGGACGCACGTAAAATAAATTTTGGCTCCATCGGCGTTAGTGCCTGACGATCTCCTGTGACCAGGTAGTTAGGTCTCATTCGCAACTTGTTGACTACACTTCATCAACCCAATGAATTTCACACCTATTTAGACACTCCAGCGTGAATAAAGGAGTTCCACTAGGAAATTACCCTATTCTAGCACTTAGGATCATGATTAACATGAATAACTTAACTGGCATACATGACATTTCGTAATGTAACGTGACATGAACGTAAAATAAAAGACAGAAGTCTTGACGTAGCATAATGTGACATGAACTTAAGACGACAGACATGACATACTTTGAGACATAAGTATAACAGACAACATTTCATAACATGACATACATGTAACAGAAAAAATTTCGTAACATGGCATACCATATAACAGACAACATTTCGTAATATGGCATAACATGTGATAGTGAATATTTCATGACACACATGTAATAGATGGCATACGTAATGTGAAATACTTGCAACAGATAGTAACATGAGATAGAATATATTGTGTAGCATATAAGTATTTCGTGACAGAATAATTCGTGTAATAGATAAACATGTGATAACATGGCATGGCATGACATATATAAAAACATACTAACATAAACTGTAGTTTCCTTACCCTTCACACATACACAGTAAACTGATAGTAAGTTAAGAGCTAATTTACCTGGATAGTCACGTTCTACGAGAATAAAGTGCGAAATACAAGGAACTGTAAGAGGGTATTCTAAAAGTTAGAAATTTAATTACTAATAATTAGAAATGTGAAAAGAGACAATTTAGAGTAAAATTATCATTTTTACCCTATACACGTGAGAAAATGATCATTTTACCCATAACTTAAGGATTTCATATCATAATTAAAAAAATTACCAAAATTTACATTCCTCATGTAAATTTTGTCCCAAACTCAAATATCAACTCAGAAAAATTTTAAACCATTTAAAACTATGGAAAACTCACTATGGCCGAAACATTCATAGGTCATTTCTCTTGATTTTGGTTGCAATTTCTTCCATCTTCAGAACCCATGATTAAATCAAAATTTTGTAACAAAGATCTTCTTATCCTATGTTTAAAAACACACTTAAAATGTCCATTAAGAAAAAGTTAATCATCAACACCAAACTTTTTGTAAAGAGACCCAAACTTTTTAACAAAAAGTAAACTATTAAATCACAAGTTTTGACATTAATAAAAACATTTCTAGGAATTCCAAAAAATCAAATCTTACTTCTAACATATTCATAACATCATCCTAAGATCAACGATGTTTTAAGTCATCAAACAAAAGTCACCAAAAATCACAAAACAACATTTGGAGTTTTTGGTTTTACACTTAGTCCAAAACAAAAACTTTACTCTCAACTAACTTCGATCAATCTCTTGATCCATGGTTTAAAGACATGTGATCTTCAACCTAAAACATTAATTGGTTTAACAATGTGTCCTAAAGAGGATCCAACCATCAAACTTAAAATCACATGGCTAAAACTCAATAAAACATGGATCTAATCCAAAAACATCAAATCTTAGGCCTAACTGAAATCCTCTTGCATAGAAAACTCATATCTTTAATATAATACTATATATATTCAAAATAACATCCTAACATGTATATAAGAGGCTTAGGATCATCACATAAAAATATCAATACCTTTGGAGTAAGATTAAACCATGAAATATTCAAACTTTCACAACACAAAAACTGTTTTTGCACTTCCAGTTTTCAAGTTTTTATATCTAAGTAAATCTATCATCAAAAGTTTTATTCATGCAACAAAACCTTAATTAACATTCATAAACACATGCAAAAAACACTCAATAAAATGTTCAGACCAAGATATGTCCATTAGCTTGGTCAAAAATTTCAAAACATAACATACTCTCCAATTTCAAGCCCAGAATGACCTTTCCATAGTTAAAAATACTTTTAACCAACCAAATGAGCATGAAATGAGACTAATAAGATATCCACGAAAACTACACTTAAAGAAGAACAACTTTTATGATGATTCATCATGATAAAATACTTATAAGGGGTCGAAAATCTCTACGAACTAAGACTCAAGAATCTACCCGAGAGAGCTCTTTTGAGCTTCTCTCTAAGAACGGGGTGAAGAAGTGATGACAGGGAGCAAAATATGTCTTGTACGACATTAGACTTCTGGAGGGGGAAGTTATGAGCTTGAATGACCCTTTATTGGAAGTGGTTATGTGACATAAAGTGGAGAATAGTGAGGGGCAAGGACTGCTTGCAGCAGCTGTGAGATATGGAGATTTATAGGGTAGATTTCTCCTTCACATTAAGGCGCTATTGGGTGCAGTCAATGGCTGTGGATGGCCTGCCATGTGGGGAGGAAACTTCTTCAAGAAGCTTTGCCGAGGTGGCCAAATTCGTGGGCCTTGGTGGGCCTCAACCAAGTGGCCTTCAATTTGGGGTTTAAAGGGAGTTTGGTTAGGGTTTGAGATGCTATCAAGCCCAAATCCAATTTTTCTTGGAATAATCACATTTCCAAGGTTTAAAAGGTTGGATAATGATGTCATAACAATAATTTGAGAAATTAATAGCATGTGGAAGTGTTTTAATCAAGTGATTAAACATAATGCTAGAAATCGGATTAAAAAGGGTTTGGAGGCCAACTTTAGGGTTTGGGAAACCGTTTAGGATTTCAGTTTCAACCAAGCTTTTTGGGTTTCAATTGGATCCCAACCATTTAGGGTTTCGCTAGGATTGAAACCCTCTTTGGTCTAGCACAAATTGGTTGATCAGATAAAACAAAGTTTTGCTTAGGTGGCATGATCTCACACCTTGATTTCCTTCACAATTCTATCTAATAGTTCCTCTTGGTGCCAAGTGTCTAATACTATTAACTATGTGTGACTAAGATCTTGCCAAGTGTCTAAATGAAACTTCTCTAACTTAATTTGGACATTCCACATTGTTATTTTGAAAACACTGCACTGAGTACGCTTATCGAGGTTACTATTCGTTCCGAAAAAAATGCATAATAAATTTAGTACTGAAAAATCATAAATATTCATATTAATCTATAGCGAAAATCGTTTACTGAAATTCAACCCTAAAGTGCCCCTAAAAATAATTTCACAATTTCGAACAGGTGTTTCGCCCGAAATTATGAAAATGAGTTATTGCGCCATAAAATCCTAAATAATCAATTGAGTCTAATGACGTAGACCAAAACATATTCTGACACTTATAACTACCTCAAATAATTAAACTCATAATTCTAGCATCATAATGAGTGAAGCACTGACTATGTTGACAGACTAAAACCTGTGCGATTGGTTGATTAATAAAAACTTAAGGGGTTTTTACAAGGTTCCTAAAGTCAATAGAAATTCTTCCGGTAAATTTCTAGCGGGCTGTTACATTAAACGTCTGAGCTACCTTTCATTTATATAGCATGCATGATAATAAACGTGGCATGCATGCATGACTGACATGACCTTACACTTACAAGAAAAGACATCAGAATTTTTGTACTTCATGACATGCTTGCTTACAGAAAATAGACTCATTTGTTCTTTTACTTATATCTTACATAGTTACTCATACTTCATGACATGCTTGCTTTCATAGATAGACATCATTCATTCTTAATCTTGCATTTACATAAAGAGTAATGATACACCTACAATACATTGTACAACAATGTGTTAAATGAGGGGTATTATTGTAAAATCATCTTATAAAAAAAAGATGATTTTACAATAATACCCCTCATTTAACACATTGTTGTACAATGTGTTGTAGGTAAATCATTTTCCTTACATAAAATGGACACTCCACGATTCCCTATAAATCATGTGCTTGTGTTGGTTACCGCATCACATCACAGGTTTGTACACTAGCTGTGAGCACATCAGAATCTTATTTCATGGGGTTACCATGATGTCAATGGCACCCACCAACATTAGGCTTATTATGACTTCGCTCCAGAAATGTTTTGATTCCATTTGAAGCCTATTGACGGCTTCTTGTAAACCTAGGAGATTCCACTCCATTTTATTCACTCCAGATTGGACATGAGAGCTCTATTAAGATAATCCTCTATCCTAGCATTTGGGGTCGTGATCAAATTTAACATTTTATGCTTGACTAAAAGATGTAACATACTTGAATGCTTCATGACATATGTTTGTGCTATGTGATAGATATTCATGCTTGTGACATATGACAACATGGCATAACATAACTATTATAAATATAACAAGAATTGAATAAAACTTGGTTCACTTGTATGAAATTTACCATCAAGTATACTATCATATACCGAGAGTAATTCAAGCATACTAAATCCATATCTATGAACTTACAAATTTGTAATTCAAGCATCTATTATGAGAACTCTACCTTGATCGAGACTCCTAAACCCTAATTTCACTTGGTGTGATTCTTGGTCCTTCTTGTGTACCATTTATGCCTTAGTCCAAATTTAACACTTAAACTAGCTCTTAATCCATAACTTAGTATCATGTTTAGACACTAGATTCACAATCATCACAGTCATATATTCATCATATGATGCAACCAACACAAACACAATACAACTATACAACTTGAAACATGCTAAGTACTCATTCCTAATTGATAATACAATTCACTAAGCAACAAACTTCATTATAATCAAGAGATAGAAAATTAATCATGCGATAAGCCCTAAACTGAAACATGCTTGCTTTTGTGCTAGAATATGTTGACTAAATCCTTATGTAACCTGCAAGTTTTCTTGAACTAATTCAACCATATTTATCATAGTTAAGTCTTAGCTAGGTCTTAGCACAATTTTAATCATATCACACCCAACTTCAAGATTAAAACAAGTGACAAGGCAAAAACCTCAAAATTTGCATCAAAATCATGTTTTCATACATAATCATCAAGGCCTCAACTCAAACCCTAGTTTCATGGCTCAAGAAAAGACATAATAGTGCATGCAATCTTTTGAGTGAAATCACTATGTGCTACTGGTTCAAATCAATGGTTGATACACTATACATGTCAATAATCCATTAGAAACTGAAATCATCCAAAGAACCCTAGTACTACATGGAATTTCAAATCAAAACTCCAAGACAAGTAATACATGCTCGCCAAATCCATCCACTACAACATCATCAAGATTATACCATTTAATCTTAAGGAAAATATTCAAATCCCAACCAAAAAGTTTCCAACTTAGAGTTACACAAGAATAGAAGAGGAGAGGTTGAGGAAAACAACTCACCAAGAGGAAATGCTTAGCTTCCTTAGTCTCTGTTACCCTCTCGAAACTGCTCTCAAAATACTAAGTGTGAAAGTTTGCTTATGTGCAAGTGAGGAGAGAACTAGGGTGGACGTGGGAAACAAGAAGGGAGTAAGGGGAGGGGTAGCTAGAACTGGTCATGGGATGGCATGGAGGTGATGAGAGGGTTGCTTGATTGAGTGGACAATATCATGGGTACTTGGTGATTGACTTGACCGAATGAGTGAGAATGGGAGTGGGCGGTGTATTTGAGTGTGGTGGAAGTTTTTAGGGGCTGAAATGGGAGGTACAAGACATATTAGGAGGGCTGGTTTGGTGGTACTATGGGGTGTTATGGTTGCTTGCTTGTAGAGAGGATTAAGTCAAGAAGGAATGAGAAGGTGCAAACCGATTGGGTGGAGGGCTAGGGTTCGATTGATTTTTGAGGTTTCAAATTCAAGTCTAATATAGGTTGGTCTTGGGCGGTACAAGGATGTAAAAGGGATTCATGGTGTGTGTAAGAGAGGTACATAAAGGGTGTGATGGTTGCTTGTAAAAATTGTTTAAGACAAGTGGGAATGAAGGGGCAAAAATCGATGGACACATGGGCTTTGGGTGTGTGGTGATTTAGGGTTTGAATTTCAAACCAAAAGGTAGTCAAGCAGGTACAGGTGGGCAAGTGGAAGGGCATGGTGGTTTAAGAGGTGCAAGATTTTTGTAAGAAAGCATGGGCTTTTGCTTGTTTCACACACAATCTCCTTACACATGTACTAAGTTTGACATGTATAAAGTGAGGTCCAAATGGAGGGTGGTAATGGTACTGTCATGTGTCCATAAGATGTTTTAGTGTTTCTAGGCTTATGTGGGCATCCTACATGGCGATGTGATAATTGGTTGGTGACATGGTGCACTAGATGCCACGTGGCGCACTCTCCAATTGGCCCATTTGGAACCCGAAAAATACTTAACTTTTTATTGCATCATAAAATCTCAAAAGTTCATATGAACCTAATGGTGCAATCCATTTATTCTAATAATGATTCTATGTATCTCAAAAAAATTTAAAAGGCATTTTGTTCCCTTAGTGGATTATAATTCAACTGCGCTAACTGATCGAAACCTAACTAGTCTTAAATCGATGAAATTTTTCGTAGGTTCTCATGGCATGCCTAATGTCTAATCAAAAGAAATTCTTTCTGCAGCTTAAAATTATATATTTTACTATGTTTCTAAATCTAGTTAATGGTTTTAAACAATGGACATAATGTAAAAATATTTCTACATAATTTTTTATTATTATTAATGAAAGTAAAACGTTGTAAGTTCGAATGACACCTCTTCGTTTGAACTACCTAATTTCATTCAAAATTTCATATATTATTGTTCAAACAAAATGAATTACGTTTGAATGTCATTATTTCGGTTCGTACAAAGTTCATTACTTTGCGCTCAAAATGTATGCAATTCTCCCGCTAAAATGTTCATTCGAACTACTATTATACATTCAAATAGAAAAATATGTTGGTTCCAACTGTAGAACTTATATGAACGTTGATTAGTTTGATGAAGTGGGCTCTTCGCTTGCATGGTAATAATTTCATATTTTGCTACCTAGAAGTTTATGCATAAACACACACTACAACACAATTGCTTTTTAGTGACGGTTGGGAAATTGTGACAGTCCCTAGACCGTCACTAAAAGGCATTTTCTGTGACAGTTTTTGGAAACCGTCACTAAAGATAGAATGAGATTTTTTTACATTCGAACGTATGGGACATATGCGTTCGAACGTCACATATACGCTCGAACGTTATGTCTGTTTACGTTGGAACGTAAAGTGTTTTGGCGCAACCGTTCGAATGTTATTAATTTTACGTTCGAACGTAAAATGTTTGCACCAATGTTCGAACATTAAGTAATAACATTCGAACGTTTATTGTAAATTTAAATTAAATGACTTTAATTTAAAAATTATGTGATTTTTATTGTGCATAATTTGTGAACAAGTCTAAAAAATTGAATTGTATATATTTATATATACACACTTTGTAATATATAAATATATATTATTGATTTATATATATTTGAAATGCAGTGATTTAGTATTAAAGTTGGAAATTATAACATCAAAGAAGATTAAAAATTGAAATTAAAAAACGATAAAAATATTCAATAATATTTTTCGTTACAAATATTAAAAATAAAATACAAAAATTGATAGAACGTAGTAAACAACAGTCAGATGATAACGTTATCTGCAAAAGTCGAACTCCGTACTTCCTCAGTCAAGGTATCAACCTTGTCATTGAGGATAGTTACACGATGGGTGAGTTCGGCAACAGACGCCGATATAGCCTCGAGCGATCGATCGATCTTATGATCAATATGCGCAGTCAGCTGTGATATGACCGCATCAACCCAAGCAGGCCGCACATCTCCTGCAGATGTACTCGGCGTATGCTGACTAGTACTCCCGACATGACCTGGCTCAGGCTGCGTCGGAGGAACTAGATCCTCTACAGGGGGTGGCTGACGTCCCCTCACCTGTCCAATGCTACGCCGATGCGTGGTCATGTCGAGGGGGCTCATCTGATCTTTGACCCGCTCCTCTGGCTGGGTCGGCACTCCCCGTGCAAGTAATAGTCAGCTGATGAGGACACCATATGGGAGATTATCCGTGGAGACGATGCTCGCCTCGTAACGGATCCTCTAAAAAATGTGCAGTGGCAAATCTATAGGATCTCCACGTGCCACTCGTATCAAAAATTGTGCCCGAAGCCGACTAAATGTGGTTTTATGAGTCACAAGATCGACATTTGTTGCAACAATCAGGTGCAACATGCGGAAGAAATGCAGCAGATGGATCTGGTTGAAGGCGTTCTTCAGCTCGATCTGCATGCGATCCCTCCCGGTGAGGATGTAGAAATCCTCGTCTCGGTCATCATCCCGAGCCTCGACGCCAGTATCCTCAGCCTCTGATTGGCCTGCATCTCTGGCTGATGCTGGCTCACATCCCCGGCCAGTAGATGATGTAGAAGTGCCTACATCCTCACGGGGTGTTGAGTGTGTAAATGTCTGAGCACCTCGATGAATCCCGAGGTGCTCGCCGATGACATCTGCCGATACCTCAATAGAAACACCGCGTACAGTCACGGTGTGAGAGGATGCATCTGGAGGCATGTCACACATCCCCATATAGAATTCTTGAACCATTGAGGGGTATACCTTCCCCCTCAATGTGCAGATATTTCCCCAGCCTCTACTGAGGAAAACATCTCTTAGGTTCGTCTGCTACCAACAGAGTTCGTCGAACTCATTAATTAAGACCTCTCTCTCTACCATAACAGTACGAGCTCCGATACGGGCAGTGTCCGACATGGCTCCTTCCCTCCCTCGTTTTCGTGTATGCAGTGGAAGAGCCATATCCTGAAAATAGAAAAGGAAAAAAAAAATTATTTACAATAATGCATTTTTTTGTATTAATTTTAAGATGCTCTGCATTAACGTTCGAACGTTTTATCGTTAACGTTCGAACGTTAAAGATAAAAACGTTCGGACGTTAATTTATACGTTCACACGTAAAATAATGTAAATAAATTTACGTTTAAACGTAAAACAAATACGTTCGAATGTACAGATGTACGTTCGAACATAAGCAGTAAACAAATACGTTCGAATTTACGTGTGAACGTAAATATGAACGTCCGAACGTCGAAGCACGAATAATGTAGAAAATCACTACGTTCGGATGTTATAATTAAACGTCCGACCGTATGTGATTTACGTGCGAAAGTAAATATTCATGTTCGAACGTATGTTGTTTAATAATATTCACGTCCGAATGTAAGACGATTAACGTTCGAACGTGGAAGCCGTAACAGCTCTGTAATTTAAACGTCGTACGTTCGAATGTCACGGTGAAACGTTCGAACGTTTCGATGCAGAATGGCTGAGTCGACTCAGCCATTATTGAAATCTCGAAAATTTCTCTACAAGGGTCTAAATGCCGAAATGTCACCATGTAAATGAAGTATACACTTCAAGAAACATTTCTACGGTGACTATTCGGCCAATGACTGGCCGTGGTGGCCGGAAAATGAAGTTGAAAATCCGGTAATATTTATCCGGTTTTAAACAAAACTCAATCCAAATCTCAATCTAAATCTCAATAAAATACATGTTATTTGCATAAAAGATGAATGCCTACCTTTTAGTGACGGTTATGGCGGAGTTGACGGCGGCGGTGACGGAGGCGTGGTGGCAAATAACGGAGAAGACGATGGTAACGGGCAGGGAAATGTCGTTTCGACGTTTGGTTTTGGCCTTATATACACAGAACGTTTGAACGTACTTATTATTACGTTCGAACGTTTGTCAATTTAATTTCCAAAATTTTATCTATAATATATTATATTATAAATGTTTAAGTTATATATTAAGATGTTATATAATATTATTGACAATTAGATTATTGGTTTTTTTGTGAGTGCTTGTTATATTTATAAAGTTTAGCAATATGTTTATACATGTTGTGATTTTATGCTTACTCTTGAAATAATTGTGATTATTGTTTGTGAATTTTGTGAATAGTTTATGAGTTTATGGTGTTTATTGATGAATTAATAAGTAACAATTTAATATATATTATTGATTTATATATATGGTATAGTTTATATATTATATACGTTGATGTTCTCATTTAAATTATATTATGCTATCATACTATACAATGTAGTATATAGTTATAGATATATAAAATGTAGTATATATATTATACTATATGTTAGTATATAATAAAGAATTTAATAAGTAACAATTTAATATATATTATTGATTTATATATATGGTATAGTTTATCATTTAAATTATATTATGCTATCATACTATACAATGTAGTATATAGTTATAGATATATAAAATGTAGTATATATATTATACTATATGTTAATATATAATAAAGAATTTAATAAGTAACAATTTAATATATATTATTGATTTATATATATGGTATAGTTTATCATTTAAATTATATTATGCTATCATACTATACAATGTAGTATATAGTTATAGATATATAAAATGTAGTATATATATTATACTATATGTTAGTATATAATAAAGAATTTAATAAGTAACAATTTAATATATATTATTGATTTATATATATGGTATAGTTTATCATTTAAATTATATTATGATATCATACTATACAATGTAGTATATAGTTATAGATATATAAAATGTAGTATATATATTATACTATAAGTTAAGTATAGTAGGAATTGTACGTTCGAACGTTTCAAGTTAACGTTCGAAAGGCGGGAATTTTCCCGCTCGATTAAGGTATCTGTGTGATTATTCAGACGTTTGGACGTTTATACTATACGTTCGAACACCAAATCTGTCAACGTTCGAACGTTAGTTAAATTAGTGCGGGAGATTTCCCGCTCAAATATGGTAACACTTTCATGAAATGTACGTTCGGACGTTTAAGTTAAATGTTCGAACGTTTATCTATAAATCTACGAACGTTCGAACGAAAAATTGTGATACATTCGAACATATATGAGGAAAGTGCGGGAACTTTCCCGCTAGATTTTATGTTATATCATAAGAAGGGTACGTTCGAACGTGTATTGTAAACATCCGAACGTTCTGGGCGGGAATAATTTTAGAATATAACGTTCGGACGTAAAAATTAAACGTTCGAACGTTTAAACTAATAATTTTAGAACTTAATCAGTACGCGCACGGGAGGAAGCACATTATTTCTTCTTCTCCCGTGCGCGCAACAGAAAGAGAGAGAGAGAGAGAGAGAGAGAGAGAGAGAGAGTTAGAGTGAGAGAGAGTTGAGTTAGAGAGAGTTGAGTTTTGGAGTGAGAGAGAGTTGAGTTTTGGTAAGATAATATTTTTATTTCTTGTCTTTATTTAAATTTTATGATATTTATAGAATGTGTTTTTGTTATAGAATATTTCTAATAAGTTAGTGTTGTATTTTTTTGAATGATTGCTTGTTTTGGGAAGTTTGAAGATTTTGATTTGTAAGAGGATATTGTGAGTGCTAGGTATATTTCTAAACTTTATCAATATGTTGTTGTGATTTGATGCTTACTCTTTATCATATTGTGATTATTGTTTGTATAGTTTGTAAATAGTTTGTGAGTTATTTTAAATATGTTGTGATATAAATTTGAAATATTGTGTTTATTATTAGAAATATGTTGTCATTAGGCTTTGTTAATACATGTTTATTGCTTACTAAAGTTTAGAAATTTGTTAATACATGTGGCATGTTATTTTGTGAATATATTGTGAGTTATTGTGGTATGGACTTGAAATATTTAAATTATTATTTGTGAATGACATTTGAATATGTTTACATTGTTACAAATATATTGTCCTTAAGCTTTGTTAATACATGTGGCATGTTATTTTATGCTTACTTTTTATCATATTGTGATTATTGTTTGTATAGTTTCTAAATAGTTTGTGAGTTATAATAATATGTTGTGATATAAATTTGAAATATTGTGTTTATTATTAGAAATATATTGTCATTAGGCTTTGTTATTACATGTGACATGTTATTTTGTGAATATATTGTGAGTTATTGTGAATATGTTGTGATATGGATTTGAAAAATTGTGATAATAATATTTGAAAGTAAGTAATAACAAATAAAAGTAACTCTTTAAGAATTATAATAATTAAAATTATTGTATAACCATTGAAATTTAAGTATGATAATTAAATATTTATAATAATATTTGAAATTAAGTAATAACAAGCATAAAAGTAACTCTTTAAGAATTATAATAATTAAAATTATAGTATAACCTTTGAAATTAAGTATAACAATTAAAATTATACTTTAAAAATAATGATCTTGTACACAACGAGGGAATATGATCTTGAAGAAATGTTGAAATTTCAATTTAATTGCTTGACTGTCATAGTCTCTTCGGCCTTGAGAGTTGTCAAGGTCGGACAGTTTGTGACGGTTAAGTAATTAGACTAAAATTTAAACATTTCTTCAAGATCATTCTCCCTCGTTGTGTACAAGACACGAAACGTAGGGTCACATAATCTTTCATCCCTCTTTAGTTTAACAATATAACACTACTTGAAGGTGACATTGTTAATTTAAACAACATGGAGATATTGTTGTATGATTTTTTGCTAGATGCGTGTGACATTGCATAAATACCCTTAGACCCGTTTGGGAATCAGTGTACATTTATGTGTCCACTGATTCCTGAATTGTCCAGTGTGGACAGTTTGAGATTATATTATCTGTATTACACATTTTTGTTACTCGTTACTTTCCACGTTTAATATGAAGTTTCGGTATCTTCTTCTACTGTTCTTCGGGTATACTGTTCGTAGGGTCACAATCCCGATATTTGAACATGTATACTTGGAGAATTATGGGGAGGTGCTGCCGGAATTTCTACTAACGTGGAAATTAGTAGAGTGACGAGATTTGTGTAATATGGAGAATATAATCTCGAATGGGATAGGACCAACTACCTTATCAAAAAAGTAATGTGAATTGGAGGCAAGACATGCATGTGAATTTTCAATGTACGTGTTATTAATATCTGGATGTTTTTAGAAATGGACAAAAATTGGATGCGTCTGGACGATAGACTTGGAAAGGATTACGTACCCTATGCATGTGGAGTAAGAACTTTCATTGATTTTGCACGGGCCTCTGCTGATAGTCGTGGTTACATTAAGTGTCCATGTCGAGGGTGTAAAAATTTGTGTGCGATAGGATTGGATGAAGTAGAGCGTCATATATTTGTGAACGGTATGGATCTGGGGTATACGCGATGGGTACTGCATGGTGAGCCGTATGAAGGGTCAGCAGATGTATTGGTCGATTATCACAATTATTTACGGCACATGGATGATGATTATGAGCATGATGAGATGGAGGAGATGTTGGGTGACATTGGAGCTGGGATGTTTATGGATGAGGTTAACGACAATGCCTCAAGTGGTGGATCAGGGACTGATTGTGAAAATTTTCCTTCACTGTGGGAAGATGCAAAGCGCGAGCTTTACCCAGGTTGTACAAAACATTCCAAAATGTCGTTTATTGTGCGGTTGCTTCACATAAAATCATTGTGTGGGATGTCAACGAAAGCAATAAACATGGTATTGGACTTATTTAACGAGGTGCTTCCCGAAGGGTCTGCATTGCCTAAGAACTTTTATGAAGCGAAACAGTTGAGAAATGGATTAGGATTTGAGTACAAGTCCATACATGCATGCAAGAATGATTGTGTATTGTTCTGGAAGGAGAACGAGGAGAAACAAGCATGTCCTGTATGTGGAGAGTCGAGGTGGAAAGGTAAGAAAAACGTGCCGGTTAAGGTGTTGCGGTATTTTCCCTTGAAACCTAGGTTGCAAAGACTATATATGTGTAAGAAAACAGCTCATGATATGAGATGGCACGAGGAGAAAAGAGTTAAGAATGACGGGTATATGAGGCATCCAGCTGATTCACTTGCGTGGCAGTCTTTCGATAATCAGTATCCAGAGTTCGGGTTAGAAGCTCGGAACGTGCGCCTGGGACTCACAACCGATGGATTCAACCCTTTTGGGAATATGAGTACAAGTTAGAGCACTTGGCCCGTTGTATTGATTCCGTACAATCTTCCACCATGGAGGTGCATGAAGGCGCCAAACTTTTTGTTAACTTTACTCATCCCTGGCCCTAGATCACCTGGGAATGATATTGACGTATTCACGCAGCCGTTGATTGAAGAGCTGAAAGAGTTATGGGAAATAGGGGTTAGAACTTATGATGCATCTACGTCGACATCTTTTTAGATGCATGTTGCGGTAATGTGGACCATAAATGATTTTCCAGCGTATGGGAATCTTTCCGGCTGGAGTACGAAAGGGAAGTTAGCTTGTCCGACGTGTAATAAAGAAACTGCTAGTGAGTGGCTAAAATTTTCTCAGAAGTTGTGTTTCATGGGTCATCGACGTTATTTACCAGCAAATCATGCATGGAGAAGAGAATGTGCCAAGTTTGATGGGAGAGTAGAGGATATGATTGCACCAAAAGAGTTGTCTGGAGAAGAGATAGTGGAACAACTGCAACATGTTAGAGCGAACAATTTTGGCAAAGGTCGGGGAAAGAACAAGAGAAAACGAGCCGTATCATAATTGAATTGGACAAAGCGTAGTATTTTTTTTGATTTGCCGTATTGGTCGTCATGCAAGTTGCGACATAGTTTGGATGTAATGCACATAGAGAAGAATATTTGTGATAATATACTGGGTACATTGATGAGTATTAACAAAAAGACGAAAGACACGATCAAGACGAGGAAAGATCTTGAGAGAATGAGAATTAAACATAATCTGCATTTGCGGGTGGAAGGCAACAGGGTGGTCATGCCGCATGCATGTTTTATGATGACGAGGGAGGAGAGGATTGATTTCTATAAATGGTTGCAAGGTGTGAAGTTGCCAGATGGTTATGCTTCAAATATTGGTAGATGCGTGAGTCCTGATGATTGGAAGATCAATGGATTGAAAAGTCATGATTGTCACGTATTTTTGCAGAAGTTATTACCTGTGGGAATTCGTGGGAAGCTGAGATCTAATGTACGTGTCGCCATATCTGAACTATGTATGTTTTTCAAGGATTTGTGCGCTCGGGTAGTAAATCGAGATGTGTTGTCGAAATTGGAAGAAGACATTGCTACTATACTATGTAAATTCGAGCAGATCTTTCCACCATAATTTTTTGATGTCATGGTCCATTTAGCAATACATTTACCGCGAGAGGTACTTCTGGGTGGACCGGTGCAGTTCCGTTGAATGTATCCAGTTGAAAGATATTTGGGTCGATTGAAGCGCACTGTTGGGAATAAAGCCAAAGCTGAGGGTTCAATAGCAGAGGCTTATATACACGATGAATGGTTAACATTTTGCTCTCTATATCTTCGTGGTGTTGAGACACGATTTAGTCGTCAAGAGCGAAATGATGATCTTGCTACTCCGCCTCCTCGTGAGCTATCAGTGTTTTCCCAGAATGTACGACCCTTGGGTGCACAAACATGTTACGATTTAATTGATGGAGAGTTGGGTAAAGTTCGGTGGTATGTGCTAAATAACTGCCGAGAGATTGATGATTATTTTAGGTATGTCATTTAATTTATTTGAATAATTATAGTTTTCTTTAAATTAATTAGAATTGTTGTGCTCAAAATATACTTCTTTTGCAACATGTTATAACAGTGACCACATGGACAAACTTAGAACGAAAGGCGTAGAAAATATAGAGCCAAGACACGAGGAAGAATTTCCCGGATGGTTTGAAGAACGTGTATGAACTAAAATTATATATATGTTATATTGTGAAATTTTTAACTCTGGATAATAAAATAATAAATATATACTATTTCAATTTTTAGATTTTGGAACAACGTGCTCGTGATCCCGGATCAATTTCTTCTGAATTGTATGCATTGGCCCGTGGTCCCTCAAATAGAGCACTTCGATATACTGCATGCACGGTTCGAGGTTATAGATTCCATACTTTGGACCGTGAACGTAATAGAAAAACTCAAAACTGTGGTGTGTTGGTCGAGGGGAGTCATGGAACAGATGATATTGACTATTATGGTGTCATACGTGATATTATCAGATTGAAATATCTGGGTGGGTCTGTAACATATGTCTTCAAATGTGATTGGTGGGATCTAGGCGGTGGTTGGGTTTCGATACATAGGGATAATCACTTTACGAGTGTCAATACTGCATCTAAATGGTACGAAGATGATCCATTCGTATTGGCTTGTCAAGCTACCCAAGTCTATTACTTGATTGATCCAATGAAAAGTGCTGATGAAGATAGTGGGGAGATAACTTGGCGAGTCGTACAAAAATTTGTTCCTCGAAATATATATGAAGCAGGAACGAGTGTAGATTACGAGAATAGTGGAGATGAAGATGACAATCCGATTGTTGAGGCATACCAGGAAGATGGAGAGGGTATTAACTTGTTTGTTGACCTCGGTGCACTCGAGTTGGTCCCCTTGTGTAGAGATGATGTCCCACCCGTACATCTCGACCAGTCTGTATTAAATGATCATTCAATTCAAGTCAGTTTGGAGGAAGATAAAGAAGACGAGTCAGAAGATGAATACGAATCAGAATCCGGGCAGGAGGTAGATAAAGATGATGAAGAAGAGGTGCATGATGATGATGAAGATGTTATTGATGGAGATTCTGAAACAAGCATGGAAAATTCATCTGAAGAGTAAAAGTACTAAATATTTTATTTATATAGGTGACTATAAAATATCTTAAATTTTCATAATCTCTAATTAATTTTCTTTGATATAATTAATTATTTTAAAGAATGCCGCCAAAACGACAACGAAGAAATGTGCCTCCGCCAAGTCCAAGTCCTGAATCCATTGAGGACTCCCCACTCGAGGAATCCGTTCCTGAAGATCAAGCTAACACAGAAGAGAACAACAGTCAGTCGACACCTACCAGTAAGGAAATATTGTCGTTGATAATTATATATATAGTTAATACTTTTTTCTCAATAACTATATAATTATAATTATAGTATATCTATTATTATCATGTAGTTCATGCATTTGCACATCGCGGTCGTGGCTATACACGTGGAATCTCTCTTGAAAAAAATAGAAGGCACGGTAAACTGAAGATCACAATTCCTGATAATTCCACTGGAGGAGTGGATGATAGTGCAGCAGCGCTTTCCTCCTATATTGGCACAGTAGTTCGAGCTTATGCTCCATTTTATGTGCGCTCATGGCGAGATGTTCCGAATGAGATTAAGGAGCACATTCGAAGTCGTGTGCTGGTGAGTTTACTTTTCAGTACATTTTTTTCACTTAGATTAATATATTATATTTTTTACCTGATTCCCTTGTTAGGATGAATTCGACCTCGACTTTGGCCGTAGCGAGGATTTGAGAACCGTGAATGAGTTGATGACTACACTATTCCGACGTCACAAAGGACGATGTCATGACCACTTCAAGAAGTTTGAGACGTTGGAAGAGGCTGCGCAGTCTCCTTTTCAGCAGATGAAGTTAGATGATTGGAGAAATTGTTGTGATCTTTTCGCATCTCCAGATTATCAGGTATTTTACATTTATATCTTTTAATTATTTACATTCATATTCGTTTTATACATTATATGTATACATATTACAATTAACATTTTTAATATATTTTGTAGCACTTGAGTTTTATAAATGCACAGAATAGATCTGTTCTGACTGTCCACCATCGTGCCGGTTCAAGGTCATTCCACCGTCTTGCTGAAAAAATGGTAATTAAAAAATTATAGAATTCATTTATTTTCCTGATATTCTTTCTGATAAGTACTAACATTATCTTTTTAAAATTGCTAATATTGTCGCTTTGTTAGAAACGTGATGATCCTGAAAACTTTTCCCTCATTCATGTCTATGCTGCTGCTCACACTAATGAGCATAGTGAGTGGATGGATCCTGTCGCTGCAGATAATTATGTAAGTCGACTTCTGTGGAATCCTCTCCTAGTTTATTTCTTATTTCTATTTCTTTTAATACGTTACTAATTATTTACGATCATTACCTTTTAAATTGCAGAGCAAAATGTTGGAGATGCAGTCGACTTCTGTGGAATCCTCTCCTAGTGACATAGACATATTCACCCAAGTGCTCGGGCCGCAGTCTAGTATGGCAAGAGGTTTGGGACGATCTATCAAGCATAAATGTTCATCCTCCTCAACCTCATCGGCTTCACAAATTAATAATCTTACAGCAGATTTAGAAGCTGCACGGCGTGAGAATGAGTATATGAGGTCGAGACAGCAAGAGTTAGAGTCTCTCTTAGAACGACAGTCTCATTTAGAGACGCGTTTGCAGGACCAACAGAGAGACCAGGAGGAAAGAATACGCAGTGAAGTGCAAGAGCAAGTGCAACGAGAGATGATGGTGCAAATGGAGCGTGTTATGTCGTTGCAACAGAATCCCCGTGGGCGAGGGAAAAAGAAGAAATAAATTTTATCAATATTTCTAACTAGTTTTAATATCTAATTTGGTACTTTTATAAGACATTGTTACTTGTTAATTGGGTATGTAATATGATACCATTGGTATTTTGTTTTTAAATTTTATGAAATTAGTATTTCTGATCTGTACGTTCGAATGTAAATAAAAATCGTTCGAACGTTGGTTCACACTGTAACAAACGTTCGAACGTAAATACAATTGAATCGTTCGAACGTTAAACCGACTAACGTTCAAACAAAGAACTTGCATTCGGACGCTCCTTCGTTTACATTCGAAATAACGTCTGAACATTAAACGCGCTATGTTTGAACATTTACGTTTACGTTCGAACAAATGTTCGAACGTTTATTGTAATTAACATTCGGACGCATTAACATTCGAACGTAAATATGATACGTTCGAACGATATACAACAAACGTCAACTTCTCTCATTCGAACGCCAATCGGTCGGGTATAACGTCCGAATGTTTAATTTTACGTCCGAACGTTATTTTCTGTGACAGTTCATAACCGTCACAAAAAAGGAACGTTCGAACGTTGTACAGAACGGAACACTTCCAACCGTCACTAAAAATATTTTTTGTGACGGTTGAACAGTAAACCGTCACCAAATGTTTTCTGTGATGCACTTTAGGTGACGGTCATGGTGACGGTTTCAAACCGTCACCAAATATGTTTAGTGACGGTTTACCATTTTTTTGTGACAGTTTCCTCTGTCACAAAACACACATTCTGTTGTAGTGACATTCCTTATTGAGAAATGATACTTGCAGTCGTGAGTGTGTAAGCGTCGTACAGTCGTTTTGAAAAAAAGTAAATAAATATGGGACTCACGTGAAAAGAAATTAATTTTTTAATAGTGGATCCCACTCTTTTTCAAAGCAGCTACACAGCATTTGTGCATTTCATGACTGTATGTAATATTACTCAACCTGCTTTCATCAATAATATAGTCATGTCTGTAAACAAGCATGTAGATATGTTTTTCTATATAACAATGCATGTGATTAACAAAAAAAAAAAATACTGATGGTTGTTTAATTACTATGGTAGAATGCTATGCCAGTGGACTCAAGTTTGTCATATATTGTTGCGAAACAGGTCAAACAATATATCAGAAACAAGGTCAAACAATGTGTGTGTATATATATTTTAAAACATATATTTATATTATGTGAAAAGATACTTACAACTGTAAATTATATAACTATATATCGCGTAAATGTTTTAAAAAAAATAAATAAAATATAAGATTCACATGAAAAAAAATTAATTTTTTAGTAATAAACTCCACTCATTTTCATAACAATTACACAATATTTATATATTTTACAATTATATGTAGAATTAATCGTATGTTATAAATTCAACAAATTTTCTATTTCGAAATAAGCCATGTATGCACAAAATAATATAAGAGATGGTGGCATTGAGTTCTTGTCAGTTACTGCGATTTTTATTTAATTAATAACCCTTATTGACAGTGTTGTACTTGATGCATTATTATTTGACACAAATTAATTTATAAAACTAAATTCACAAAATTAGAATTATGTGACGTTATTCCTCATATTATCAAATTAATTTTTTTATTATAAAATAGATCTAACAGATTATACATAAATTTATAAATTTAATCTGTTACTCCTTATACTTTCAATTTTGATCAAATTAATCATTTTATTTTTTTCCATTAATATGTTAGCAACAATATTTATAATAGAAATAATGTGTTATTTTTTTTATTATAAAATAAATGTGACGTTCACGTCAAATTACGTCAATTTAATAATAATTTTTTATAATTGTCTTTATAGGCTTAATACTTCTTTTATGTATTAAACCTGAAAAAAAAGATGAGATTTCGGTGGGCGCTAAACGGATTATAATAAAAAGAAAGCAACAAAGCTTAAAGGGAGGAATAGGATCGCAACAAATGAGATCACACCAATCGAGCCACCTTTCCTGTCCAATCTAATGCAATCTATATGCATTTTCATTATTCTTTCTTTTTCTTTCTCATTAATTCATTGTGTCTAAAATCTTTTCTAGAACTTACTAGAATGGTTCCTTTCAGATTCACCTACCTACAACCCACTATTTCTATTACCATGGGCACACACTGAATAAGCAAAAACGTTCAATGCTTTATGCTAAAGAAATATTCAGCTTACAAAAAATAATTATAAATTAATCTTCACATATCTATTAAATTATATTTCTCTTTTATTATTTATTTTATACACTAAGCTAGTTTGTGAGAATATTATTTTTTAATATTATTATTGTTTTAAAATTTAAAAAAATTAAATTATTTATTATATTTTATATGATAATTTGAAAAAATTGTAATGATCAGATAATATGAATTGAAATGATTTTCAAATCCAAATCGAGATTAAATAAATAATATTTATTTTAGATACAACAAAGAGGATGTTATTTTTGAAGTTCATAAACTATATAAGCTGCTGATTCTAAGTCCACATGGGATGGGTCCAATGCAAAAATGCTTCTTTTTGTTCTTATTATTCACAATTCGATTAGGACCCTCGATTTTCTTAGTTAGGATATGGAGAAAATATATATTTGTTATTAAGAAAAAATGGTCTTATCTCATATTCAGTAACTTGGTGGGCCCTATACTCCACCTTTCTTTGAATTTTCAGTCACTTACCACGTGTCCATCTGAAGCTCATGTACGGACAATGAAGAGAAACGTTGAAAATAAATGGGACGATCACCGTCCCTCAATTCTTCATGCATGAAGCTCACCTTTGCCCAAATAGGCCCCCCCCCCCCCCCCCCCCTTTTTTTTTGAAAATAAAAAAAGATAAATAAAATTATACCATTTTATGTATATTAAATAAATAATAGTTTTGTAAAATTTAAACTAATTTTTTAAAGTGATATATTTGCATTGTTAAATGAGTTTTACGACAATTCTAAATGTATTATTAATTTATTTATCCCGTTTTCAACTGTTATTTCACTTTATAAATGTTGCATTATTAATTATTATAATGTTTCGATAGACGGTTCAAACCAGATGATCTATATTTTAAAGAGATTAGTCAATGATAGAATTGAAGTCTCATTGAAACTTTATAAATAGTAAGAACTTCTCATTCTCAAGTAATGTAAGATTTCATACACTACTTACCTATTCTTATCATATGGGATATCATAATTACAGTTTCTTAGATCTTAAAGAAAAACTCAAAGTTGATAGAAGATGTATCGATATCTTATCATAATGAAATAAGAATAAAATGATGTAGTACATAGAAACATACTTATAATATATTTTGATGTGCTCTCAAAAGTGTCTCTTGTATATTTTGATTTTAATTTTGATTTTTTTAATGTTAAAAAAATACACAAACAAATTTAATAGTGGTAAATTTTTTAAACATTTAAAATAACAAAAAATAAAATAAAATAAAATAATAAATTAAAATAATTATAATTTTGATTTCATAAATAGCTCAATTGTTCAATGGAATGGGTCGAGAGAGATTCAAACCAATTATGAATAAATTATCATATAGTCTTGTTTGTATATAGAGCTTAAGGAGTAGCAAACAAAACGGGGTCGTATATACAATATTGTCTCTCCCACGCCAATTTTAAAAAAGCTGTCCGTGCAAATCAAAACACACAGGAGATAATGAAATGGTAACCGAAAAACGAGAGGAAAGCCAAAACAAAAGCCTTCTCCGACATGCGTCAGCTTTTCCCATGGTCCTAGTTTCTCTTCTGGATCTCAATCCGACCACAACGATGCGTTTAGCAACCTCTGGCCTCAACTTCATCCCGATCGATGCCTACTCAGTTACCCTTGACCATCAACCTTAGCCAAATCCAATTCAATCTACTCGGTTCGGTTTGTTCTCTTTCTTTCTTTCTTTGTCTTCCTTTTGTTCTATTCTATGTGTTTTTATTTGTGATTTGTTTTGCTTCTTAGCTTTTATGGTGTTGTTCTAGTCTATGATGTTTGTTGCATGTGTTATTTGAGCTTCTCTGTGTAATTGTGTTGTTGCGGTGCTGGATTTGTGGTTGATTTTCAGTTCTACATATCAAATTCCCCGGTTGTTCTGGGTGGTTTTTTGTTTTGCTTATGGTTAATTTAATGAAAAAGGCATTACTAGGCTTCACATAATCTCTATGACCATTTATTTCTGCTTGACTTCATCAACATGGTGATTTACTGGGAAAATTAGAGGATTTGATTTAGATTTAGTGGAAGTGCTAATGATTTTATTTTTTATATCGAAATATTTCTTGCGTCGTAGATTATTAGGAATGTAAACATAGAAAACTGGAGACTCATATTTGAAGGTGATTAACCAATATAATGGGTTTGTTCCTATTTTCTTAATTCTGACCTGTTACCACAAAGACTTATCCATTCTGGAAGGACCAGAAATTGTAGAAAATGTGGAAAATGGCATATTGTATTCTTGGAAACTCGTCAAATATGTTGAATTGATAAGAGATATGGCAGCATTAAAACAAAGATTTATGCTGGGATGCTCTGGACGAAACTCCTAACTTATATACTAAGGAATTTTCCATCTGCTGAAACCTCACCTTTTTATTGAACTTTAGAGACCCATTTTGAATACTTTATTTTGCTCTTTTTCTGTTTCTTTTTTGTTCTTCCGGTGTTGGGGGTATTAGAGGAGTAGGATCATATCTGTCCTGTACAATGGAAAACATATATACCCAGGGCATGGTTTGTCATAATTATGTTCAGTTAACAAGTAACTTTTCACTTTTGACTCTGTTCATATCAGGGAAGAAACTTCTTACGTGTTGTGTGCTTGCAGGCATTACATTCCTGATTGACTTCTTGTTTTATCAAATTTAAGCCCCGATTTTTCTGCAGTAAAATGTGCCAATAGAATAGGGATGGCAGTAGCAGAAGCACGAGCTGCATGGCAGAGAGCAGCTAATCGGTGCCTTGTCCAAGAAGATGCCAAAAGAGCTCCAAAGTTAGCTTGCTGCCAGTCAGCATCATCAACATCCAAACAAGTTGACAATGGACCTACCAATAAAGTGGATGAACAAGATCATCCTGCCTCAGGTTTTATGCCTAAGAATCCTTCGTTTTCCAAACTACCTGAGAACACAAGATGGTGGCTCCAATTGCAGCCAAGCAATGGGTACCTAAAGGGTTTAACATATGAACAGTCGAATGTATTGGAGGCCGAAGTGGAAACCTCAAGAGTTGGCACTGCAAATTCTACAACTAAGTTTGATGAGCTCCACCCTGAAAAAGGAGATACCATTCATGTTTATGATGGTAAGAACTTTGAATCTTCTCTTGATAAGCAATATGGTCTCTCTGCGGTATATATGAATAAGGCCCATGAAGTCAGAAAGCTAGAGGTAAAGGCTCCATGTAATATGAATGCCGAGGAGTATCTTGAGCTAATGGATGGGAGGGAAAAATACGAACCTGTGGATATGGATCCTTCTCATTGTCCAGTTTCAAACCAAGCCAATGAGTTTTATTTAGATCCAGAATCTCCATGGACCGGGAGTTGTAAGACTGGGCCGTGGTGGCAAACAACGGATAAAGATGAATTGCCCTTTTTGGTCATGAAGAAGTCACTTGACCATATTGTTAATTGTGATCTTCCCCCACCTCAGAAAGTGTATGTAAGGAGGCACCCATATGCTCATAGTGGGCACATTGACAATGATGAAGCATTGTCATCATCTTCTAATTGGAAGGCCCAAACTAGTAGTATTTCCAGTAGGTCTCATACATGGGCTTGTCCTGATTCTCGAAAAACACATGGAAATAAGGTGGACTCATCTGAAGAGTTTCCAAGATGTGTTTCTGACAAGTTGTTCAGGTATTAGCTTAGATAACCATCGTTTTTACTGTGGGATGAAATCATCTGGATGTTTCATCTGACTAGATTATGCATATTAGTGATTATATTATATCGAGTTTGTTACTTATGCTTATATAAACATATAGATAATATTTATTTGTTTTTAGATATCTTAGCTTAGCTTTTTTTTTTTTTGTTGGGACTTGCAATTTAAAAGCAGTTCCAGTACAAAGCACATAGATGTCACAAAGATGCCCCAAGTTTCTGAAGGTGACCCTAGCAAAGCTCAGCTGATGGAAGCACTCTGCCATTCTCAAACACGTGCAAGGGAAGCAGAGAAGGCAGCAAAGCAGGCCTATGCGGAGAAAGAGCACATTCTTAAACTCTTCTTCAGACAAGCTTCACAACTTTTTGCCTATAGGCAGTGGTTCCAACTGTTAGAGCTAGAAGCCCTTTATGTCCAGATTAAAAATAACGACCAGTCAATTTCCACTCTCTTCCCTGTGGTCCTTCCGTGGATGTCTTACAAAGGTCGGAGAAAGCGAAAGAGCTGGCAGAAGGCTACCAAGGGGAAAAGAGTCAAGCGAGGGCGAGTACAACATGATATCAAAAGGTATGCTGTTGCTTTTGCACTGGGGATGAGTCTTGTTGGTGCTGGGTTGTTTCTGGGATGGACTGTAGGGTGCATGTTGCCTCCTTTCTAGTTTACAATGTTTCACCCTGCTCCTTTTGAAGATTGATTTATGTAAGCAGATTGATTTATTTATTTTTTAATGCATGCATGTATCTTTGTAGATTCTTAAGTTGCCTTATGTAAATTCTCCCTTGCACCTTGTGCCTCAAGGACAAATGTGCAAAGAGATATGTGTATATATATATATATATACCTCAATACAAGTTTGGGTTAATATTTTCTTAAGATTTTTTGAAATTTTAAAATTCCGCCCTTAAATTTTATTGTTTTGCAAAAAACTCCCTTAAATTTCACTTTTCCATGTTAAAAAAGAATCACATTTTAACTCTTACAAAAGAATTGCCATGTGGCATAGTCAATGTGTCAATCAATACGCCTCCAACTCAACTCATAGCTGAACTTACTTTTGTTATCAGACACTTCTAACTTGCCACCGGTTGGCTTTCCGGATTTGTCATGTTGTTTTACTATTTTTTTAGATTTTTTCTTGTCATTTTTAGTGATTTTCAGATGCAAAACTGCCGTGGCTTGCAACATCGAACCATCTTTCTTCAATTTCCTACTCCCTCATGGAACCATCTGCTTGAAGCCTTTGTATATGGTTGCCTATAACATTGAACATAGCAAATGTTTTTGCGATATATGTTGAAGCAAGGAAAAAAAGATTTTTAATGCTAACTGATATGAAAGATTTTTACACCATCAATAATTTAGATGTGTCCATAAGCATGGTTACAAATATAGAGTTTTTCTTTAACTGAACCTACCCATCCCGAGAACTGCTACAGATATAAAGAAATTACACAAAGTAAACCTACAAACTGATGTGGTTTCATGAAATCTATTAGATCTACTTTATAATAAAAGTAACTTTACAATCTGATGTATCACATCAAGCCACATCAATTTGTGAGTTTACTTTTATGTAATGACTTTGTGGCTAAAGTATTTTTCTTATGGGTTTGGTGACTTTGGTCCAACTTGCAAGCAAGGGGAAGACATTTTTTTGTCAACTAAGCCTATTAGAAACATAGAACCAAGTAAGAAAATGTCATTAGAATCCAGCGTTTCCGGTGTTAATCAATGAATGTTATCGCATGTTGATATATACAATTGAAGTTAAAACCTGAAAAATTAAGAGAAATACATACCCAAAAACTGAGACCTCTCGTGGGATAGATGAGATAAACACCCAACCCTTCTATAAATTGTCATCTTCAACTTTGTACCATTGTCCTCTCCCAGTCCCAATCTATAATTATCACTCTCAAGGGTTCCTGTTAATTCTTCAACAAGGACCTCATGCTACATAGTCTCCAACTGGGGGGTGTGATCATTGTCTCTTTATCTTCCAATGGGGATTGCTTTCTCATATTTCTTATCCAGGCCTTCTAAGGTAGTTGGCTACTTGATCGAGGGATCGAGGGATGAGATCTTATAAAAGTAGAGAACTTAATACTTAATGGTGCTTAGAAGAACCTTAAAAGCCTTTGCGTATGGGAACTTCGAGGTGTGATTATGTTGTCTCGAATGGAGGTTAAAAGTTTCTAAAGTGGTGTAGCTCTCTTTATTAGCTCGAATCATGTTCATTAATTATTACCACATGTTTGCTCTTTATTTGTTATCATCACTCGTTGCTCTCTTTTTTAGCTCAAATGTTCATTATTGCCACATGTTTCGCTCTTTCTTTGTTATCATCACTCGTCTCCCAATATTCGATTTCAGAGAATTTCCATACATGTAACACCCTGTCCCTCTAAAGCTTTTAAAGCTAGAGAAACTGAATGCTACTATTAAAATAAAACCGTTTCAAAATAAGATTGTTAGTAACACTTATTGAAAGAAAACAAAACACTCAAAGTGTTACAAAAATCATAAATTGCCCTTGGTGCCTCAAGCATCATTATCATCCCCCTTAATAGTATCCTAGCCCGCAGCATCCTCATAGTCTTCCTCACCTAGGATGGGAAAAATATAAAAAAAATACTAAAATGAATCAAATACGTACTCAATAAGAATTACATCATCCAGTAAACATAATAGCAATATATGGTTTCAATTAACATTAACATTCTCAATAAAATTCAATCCTTAACCTCAAATCCTTAATGACCGCTCTACACTATTACCCCTGTGTATTAGGATTAGAGACCCTTACAATCAATGGTTCTTTCCGAAGCTAGCTTCTTCTTTGCTAGCATTCTCAGGAATGGGTCATCTCTAGGTGCACCGCCAATGATAATTCCGATATTGTTGTAAGCCGTCCCAACCTCATGGTACCACCTTCATTGTCATCATGGACAGTCCATTATCCTCATCAAACACAAGCAATCTCTTTCCTTTTTATTTTCTTTCCTTTAACCTTACTTTACCTTACCTTACCTCAGCTTTCATTCTTCAAAACATATAATCATACTACATAGTATTCAATCACATCATTATTCATCCCATTCTAAAATCACATGCAATTTCCTTTCATTATAAATCAGGTTCATAAAAAGGGGCTTCCAACAAAGGTTTATACATACATACAGACATACATATATACACATTTATAAACAATGTATATGTTAAGAGGTGGCTTGAATTCAGATTGAACAGTGCATGTGTCGTAGGTTCGCTCGAGCGGAGGTTCACTCAGCTCAAGTGAAGTCAGACAGAGAGCTTCGCTCGACATTTGCTCGACACTCAGCTCGAGCGAATTCAGACAGATAGCTTCGCTCGACATTCAGCTCGAGTGATATGAAGACAGAGAGCTTCGCTCGACATTCGCTCGACACTCAGCTCGAGCGAAGTTAGACAGAGAGCTTTGCTCAAGCATCGCTCATCTGTTAGCTTGAGCGAAGTATGCAAAACCTATGCTCGCTCGACACTCGCTCGACACTCGCTCGACGTTCGTTCGAGCCAATGTTCACATAAGTGAATTCTCACTTCTCCTATAAATATCAACGGCGCCTCCACTTTCTTTTAACTTCAGAAATCACTTTTTGTCTTGTTTTTTAGTGTTTTCTTGAGAGAGAAGTCTAGAGTGAGTTTTGAGAGATAACTTCCTTGTGAAGTTTTGTTGTATTCATCTGTACTCTATCTTTATTGATAGTGAAATCTTTGATACCGACCCCACCAGTGGACGTAGGCTCATTTTGAGTCGAACCACTTAATTCTTGGTATTCTTTCTGTGTGATTGTCATCAATTTCTTTCATTTAGTTCCGCTACTATACTTCGAGTTAGTCTTAGATATACAGTTATTCTCAACAAACTGGTATCAGAGCTTGGTTCAGGGTGATCTGGAGGGATGGCTATGGCTAAGTTTGGAGTGGAGAAATTTGACGGTTAGAACAGTTTCAGTTTATGGCGCATCAAGATGAAGGCTTTACTGCGACAACAGGGCTTGTCAAAAGTATTAGAAGTGTCGGTATCTAACGATTCTCCGGCTCCTTCGAAAGAAGAAGAAGAAAAGGTACACAGTACTATTCTTTTGTCACTATCTGATGGAGTTTTAAGAGAGGTTGCTGATGAGGAGACTGCAACTGGTCTCTGGTCGGCACTTGAGAATCTATACATGAAAAGATCTCTCACCAACCGTTTGTGTTTGAAACAACGGTTATACACTCTAAAAATGAAGGAAGGTACTCTTATTTCTGAACACCTAGATGAATTTAATAAAATCATTATGGATCTGAGGAACATAGATATTAAGCTTGAAGAAGAAGATCAAGCGTTAATTATTTTATGTTCGTTACCCACATCTTTTGAGAACTTTGTGAATTCCATGTTGTATGGTAGAAATTCAATTTCCTTGGTAGATGTAAAGTCTGCTTTGAATTCTAAGGAGTTGAGGAATAAATTGAGTGTGAAGAACACTAATGAACAAGCTAGTGGCTTGTTTGTTAAGGGGTCCTCAAGCAGGGGTAGATCAAATGACAGGGGTTCAGAGAAGAATAAGGGGAAATCAAGGGGCAGTTCACAAACAACATTTAGTAAGAAAAACGTCAAATGTCATTACTGCCATAAGTTTGGTCACTACAAGAATGAGTGTCCAAAATTGAAAAACAGAGATGACGGCACTAGTTCGTCTAATGCCGTTAGTGTTGCCAATGATAGGTCTAACGACCTAGATCTTGTTCTAGCAATTAGCGACTCAAGTAGTCGCTTTAGTGACAAGTGGGTCATGGACTCAGCTTGTACTTTCCATATGTGTCCCAAGAGTGACTGGTTCACTAACTATGAATCGGTCAACGGAGGCTCCGTTTTATTAGGGAATGATATGGCTTGTAGAATTGCTGTAATTGGTTCAGTCAGAATTAAGATGTTTGATGGAATTGTCCGGACATTGTCTAATGTTTGACATATTCCAAAGTTGAAAAAGAATCTTATTTCTTTGGGTACTCTTGATTCTCTAGACTACAAGTACACTGGTGAAGGTGGAGCTATCAGAGTCAGTAAGGGCTCTATGGTTCTGATGAAAGGAGATAAGACAAATGGTCTTTATTTCCTTCAGGGCTCTACAGTGACAGGTGCTGTCTGTTTCAGATGATCCAGATTCAGATGTCACTCGTTTGTGGCATATGCGTTTGGGTCATATGAGTGAGAAGGGGATGTCAATCTTGAGTAAGCAGGGTTTACTATGTAATCAGAAGATCGGGAAACTGGATTTCTGTGACCACTGTGTGTTTGGAAAACAGTGCAGGGTTCAGTTCTCTACAGGGGTTCACAGAACCAAAAGTTCTGTGGACTATATTCATTCTGAACTTTGGGGCCCATCTTCCTTCCCGTCAAAAGATGGAGCTCAGTACTTGCTTACGTTCATTGATGATTTCTCACGGAAGGTTTGGGTTTACTTTCTAAAGCAGAAAAGTGATGCATTTGTTAACTTCAAACAGTGGAAAGCTTTGATTGAAAATCAGACGGGCAAGAAAATCAAGCGACTTCGCACTGACAATGGTATGGAGTTTTGCGGAGGTGAGTTTGATGAATTCTACAGAAATGAGGGTATTGCCAGACATCGTACAGTTAGACATACTCCACAACAAAATGGAGTAGCTGAACGGATGAACAGGACTCTCTTGGAGAGAGCCCGGAGCATGCTTTCTAATGCAGGTTTGGGTAAGGATTTCTGGGCTGAAGCAATCAACACAACCAGTTACTTAGTCAATCGTTCTCCATCCACAGCGATTGGTTTGAAGACTCCAAATGAGGTATGGTCTGATACTCTTGCTGATTATTCAAATTTGAAAGTTTTTGGTTGTCCTGCATATTTCCATGTTAATGATGGAAAACTTGAGCCAAGGGCAAAGAAGGGCATATTCATTGGATATGCCAGTGGGGTGAAGGGATTCAGGTTGTGGTGTACTGATCCTAAATCACCCAAGTTTGTGATCAGTAGGGATGTCACTTTTGATGAAAAATCCATGCTTAGTCCGAGAAAGGAGATTACTAAGTCTTCAGGACAAGAACAGGATGTTAGAAAGCAGGTGGAGTTTCAGGTGGAAGCACCACAAGGGCTGCCCAGTGGCGCCCAAGATCATGCTATTGTAGATGAGAATGATTCTGATTCGAGTAGCGGCGCACAAGGTGAGCAAGACTACAATATAGCGACTGGTAGACAGAGGAGGCAGATTAGACCACCTCAAATATATGCTCATGCAGATATGGTGATGTATGCTCTTACTACAGCAGAGAATATTGTTGGTCAGGAGTCTTCCAATTATTCAGAAGCTGTCAAGAGCGCAGAATATGCACAGTGGTGCGCAGCTATGACTGAAGAGATTGAGTCTCTTCACAAAAACCAAACATGGGATTTGGTTCTGTTGCCAAAGAAGGTGAAGACTATTGGCTGCAAATGGGTCTTCAAAAGAAAAGAAGGAATCCAGGGTGATACTGATGCAAGATACAAGGCACGCTTAGTTGCTAAAGGCTTCAGTCAGAGAGAAGGCATCGACTTCAATGAAGTCTTCTCTCCAGTGGTAAAACACAGTTTGATCAGATTGCTACTTGCTATAGTAGCATTGTATAACTTAGAGCTGCAGCAACTTGATGTTAAAACAGCGTTCCTACATGGTGAACTTGAAGAGACCATTTATATGCATCAGCCAGAGGGATTCATTGTTGAAAACAAGGAAGACCATGTGTGCAGATTGAAGAAATCTTTATATGGTTTGAAGCAGTCGCCAAGGCAATGGTATAAGCGGTTTGATTCCTTTATGATTGATCATGGTTATTTGAGAAGTAACTATGATAGTTGTGTTTATCATAAGGAATTATTTGATAAGTCTTTCATTTATTTGCTATTATATGTTGATGATATGCTTATTGCTGCTAGAAGCATATCTGACATAGGTTTGTTAAAGACCCAACTCAGAAATGAGTTTGAAATGAAAGATTTAGGTGCTGCAAAGAAGATTTTGGGAATGAAAATCTTCAGAGATAGGAAAGTTGGAAAGTTATACTTGTCCCAGGGAAAGTACATTGAGAAAGTGCTTCAGAGATTTAGAATATTTGATTCCAAACCAGTAAGTACACCACTTGCTACGCACTTAAGCTTTCAGCTTCCCTATTTCCTCAGACAGATGAAGAGGAACAGTTCATGGCTAGTGTTTCTTATCCAAGTACAGTTGGCAGCATCATGTATGCAATGGTTTGCACCCGCCCAGACATTTCACAGGCCGTGAGCTTGGTTAGCAGGTATATGGCTAATCCGAGTAAGACTCATTGGCAAGCTGTGAAATGGATACTCAGGTATCTGAGGGGAACCTTGAACTTTGGGTTAATATTTGATAGTCAGTTCCAAAGTTACTGGTTTTGTTCATTCTGATTATGCTGGAGACTTAGATAAGAGAAGATCATTGACAGGTTATGTTTTCACTCTGTGTGGGTCAGCTATTAGTTGGAAAGCAACATTGCAATCCACTGTTGCTTTATCAACTACCGAGGCAGAGTACATGGCAGCAGCAGAGGCTGTTAAGGAGGCCATTTGGTTGAAAGGCTTGGTCAATGATTTGGGTTTACAGCAAGATGGGATCTCAGTATTCTGTGACAGTCAGAGTGCAATACATTTGACCAAAAATCAAATGTATCATGAGAGAACGAAGCACATTGATGTCAGGTACCATTTTCTCAGAGAGATTGTTACAGAGGGTGCTATACAGATTCTGAAGATTGCTACCACAGAGAATCCAGCAGATATGATGACTAAGCCAATTGCAGTATACAAGTTCAAACTTTGTTTGGACTTGATTGGTGTTCACATTTTGTTATTCCCCGTAAGGGATTTGATGGTGAGGATTGGTTTTGTGGTCGGAGGTTTTTTGTGTTGAAATTGGCAGAGTTCAAGCCAAGGTGGAGATTTGTTAAGAGGTGGCTTGAATTCAGATTGAACAGTGCATGTGTCGTAGGTTCGCTCGAGCGGAGGTTCACTCAGCTCGAGCGAAGTCAGACACAGAGCTTCGCTCGACATTCGCTCGACACTCAGCTCGAGCGAATTCAGACAGAGAGCTTCGCTCAAGCATCGCTCGACATTCAGCTCGAGCGATATGAAGACAGAGAGCTTTGCTCGACATTCGCTCGACACTCAGCTCGAGCGAAATCAGACAGAGAGCTTCGCTCAGGCATCGCTCGACATTCAGCTCGAGCGATATGAAGACAGAGAGCTTCGCTCGACATTCGCTCAACATTCGCTCGACACTCAGCTCGAGCGAAGTCAGACAGAGAGCTTCGCTCAAGCATCGCTCGTCTGTTAGCTTGAGCGAAGTATGCAAAACCTACGCTCGCTCGACACTCACTCGACGTTCGCTCGAGCCAATGTTCACAGAAGTGAATTCTCACTTCTCCTATAAATATCAACGGCGCCTCCACTTTCTTTTAACTTCAGAAATCACTTTTTGTCTTGTTTTTTAGTGTTTTCTTGAGAGAGAAGTCTAGAGTGAGTTTTGAAAGATAACTTCCTTGTGAAGTTTTGTTGTATTCATCTGTACTCCATCTTTGTTGATAGTGAAATCTTTGATACCGACCCCACCAGTGGACGTAGGCTCATTTTGAGTCGAACCACTTAATTCTTGGTGTTCTTTCTGTGTGATTATCATCAATTTCTTTCGTTTAGTTCCGCTACTATACTTCGAGTTAGTCTTAGATATACAGTTATTCCCAACAGTATATACAGTTGCAAAGGAGACCTTTCAATTTACATAAAAGGATGTAAGAAGAACATGATCATGGTTACTTTCCTAGCAAATTCAAGCTAGTACATAGTGTGTCTCACCAAGCGTTAAAAAGAACTTATGAGCATACATGATGAGATGGAAATAAGTATTATTTACGTTAACAGTACGGGAAAAATTCATTATCCAACTAAGCCTAAAGGTAAATCGTGAGAGCCCTTTAATAAAGAAGCATGTTTCATCTCAAGTCCATGCATTTCAAGTATCTTTATTGGCTGTGAGCCTTTTATTGGGTTATTGTCCATTGCGAGCATTGCAAGCATTGTTTGAAGGCCAAAACCCAATTTTGACCTTTTAATTTTGGTCCTAAAGGTCATATGAAGTTTATTGTTGGCTCAATCTTTCGATCTATTATTAGCTCTTTGTTGGCTTTGACCTACTATCAACCCATTGTTGAGTAAAACTTCAGATTTGATGTTCCAGCTGCCAATCACTTAATCATGAACACCACTTTCATCATCTCATCGGCGATTAATCAACAAATATGAAGGCTACACTTCAATTTCAAATTTAGAATGCAAAGTTCTTCACTTTGAGTTTGAGCGGATGTTGAAGATAATATTAAGTCAAGAATTTGATTTGAATATTGTCCTGTTTTGATTTTCATAATAATCAAATTAAGAAATTTGATTTTTATTATGATAAAAATATTTTCACTTCTTATCTCCGTATAATTCCCCATAAGTAGAGATCGATACTATGTATTCAACTACGATGCTAGTAGTTCAAAGACTCAGATTATTCCATCTAAAGACAAAACTATATTGATTTCAATCTTCAATTTCCATACTTGAAAAAAACACGATTCATGTTAGGGACAATTTCATGAAATTGATTTCTTTGCGTAGACTTTTTTTTTAAAATGAAAATGAAGTTTATATTTTGTGGAGAATTCAATAAAGATACCTAGGCTTGCATTGTAGTCCCCATTTGGGGACTGTATCTAGCATTGCTCATGTTTTATACTAACTGGATATTATCCATTTAACTTGAAATGGAGAGGATCCTTATCCACCTCTACCATAAAGTAGGTGTATCAATCTTAACAGTTTGATTTCCTTTTATCTATTGTGACCTGAAAGTACTCGATTTCCATTGGTGGGTATCTGCATGCATGACATGTCTTAGTACTGTTTGATCCCGCGTTTCATGTTGTATCACTCCAAATATATCAATAGGTGTTTGAGCATCTTTGCGAGTAGCATGGTCCTTTGTATAAAAAATGTAATGATCCTCAAGTTGAATGGCACACTACTTATTGGGAAACTCAAGCTGTAACAACCCTGAGGGTCTGGAGAGTTAACTCATATAACCTGATAATCAACCCAACAATCCTAATGTATTTCCAAATCCAAGAGTATATACTACCAAAACTTCAAATCAAACGTAAATACTTCAAATTAATAAACCATACATACTCACATATCAAATCCTCAATTCAACAACTCAAATAAAATATCAACTTTTCTTCAGGTCTCAAATAACAAACTAGAATAAAATAAAATTGACATAAGTCTCCATAAACTGTCTAAATCTATTGAAATCAACTTAATAAATAAATAACATCCAACAGTAGCACTAATATCGCAAGATACCCAATAACTATTCACATATAGTCTTGTCCACAAACTCTAATACTGATCCTCAGCTGAACCATCAATGTCATCTGAAAATATTATGAAGATTAAGGGGTGAGTTATCAATAACTCAGCAAGTAGAGAACATATACTAGCATGTAAATATGAGCATTTATAACGTTCGGTATGCAAACAAAATATTTATTTTCAGAATGCATAAACAACATATTTACTTTCGAAATGCATAAACAAAACTTAGTACAAAACACTAGAGCGAAATTTCCAAAAAGACAAACTTATTTCCCAGAAAGAAAAGCCATTGGCATTTCCAAATTAAAACATTATAATCATATCATCTCTTAGCATCACTTCGGGACAAATACCATATTTAACCCCCGTGGTAGGGTTATAAACCACCATATACCCGTGACTGGGCCGTATACCATGTTTCACCCCATGGTAGGGTTATAAACTACCATTATACCCGTGGTTGGGTCGTATTCCATGTTTCACTCTCGTGGTAGGGTTATAAACCACCATTATAGCCGTGGCTGGGCCTTAACAGAAACAGAACGGAACATCATCGAAATCAGAACACATTCAGATACAGAATCAGAACTTCATGCCAAGGTTTTCAAATGACACATCATATTAAAAACCAAATACTGAATAGCTTCAAATCATTTCAATGTTCAAAATAAACAGAATCCAAAACATTTTCATTTATTCATAGCAAAAACTTTTAGATTTTCATATTCGCTCTTTTTGCATAGTTCAGAAACAGAATGCACAAAATTAGCTCATGTCTACACCAGTCATGACAGAAAATACTTTCTCTTATATAGAATTTATGTATACACAGAATAAACATCTGAGGTCGTTTTTAGATTTCTTTTAAAAAACAAACATGCTTATTTTCAAAGTCAACCTCATTTTATTTCTTTTATGCAAAACTAGTATATGAACTCCACTTACCTGACTTCCGTGTATTATCTACGCTTTGAGTCGGAACTCTAGTAGAAACACCACCTAAACAAAACATATACCCAACATTTAATAAACCAATCCAGTAAACTACTATTTATTGAGTAATAAACCAAAACATCCCCTTCTTATCTCAATAACTATCATAAAATTAAACCCGAACAGTACCCTCCTCAAACCCTTAGCATTTAAACCCCATCACCGCCACTAAAAATTTCCACACAACAGCCAAATACGACTCATAAAGATTACCTCTTACCAACAAGTATTTAATCAAAGACAATCAACCCCAAAACACAATTCCACCTTTGATCACTGTTAATCCCCACCAGCCATGTAATTAGAATTCCACACCACCACCATATCAACTACACTTTATCCACATTTCAAAGTCCAACCATGTAATACCCATACCCAAGAAGGTTACCAAAAGTTTCAGAAGAGACTTACCTAAAAGAATCACAAAAGCTTCGCACCTCCTCGAATCGAAGCAACCCACTGTAAACTAAGCCCAAAATTCACTGGAATCTCTAGTGAAAGAGACAGTGGCCTGCGCAAGGAAGGATGGAGGGGTCTGAGTGTGTGCACGACAACCAAAACAGAGTGGGTGTGTGTGTGAAAACAAATCAAAGCAAAACAGAGTAAAAGAGGGTCTGTGCGAGTAAAACCAGAGGGACAAAAGAAAAAGAAAAGAAAAGAAAAAAATGAATGAGAGATCAAAGAATGAGAGAAGGGAGTTACCAACGGTAGTGTGAAAAATGATGAGGAGAAGGTCGACAGTGATAGCTCCAACAACCCGGGGTTGAACGCAAGGTGAAGGGAGAGAGAAGTTGAGAGGAAACCAATAGAAAAATTGTCTGCTGAAAGGTGAGGGTTTTTTTTTTTTTTTTTGAACGTGAGGAGATAGAAGTAACTGCAAAAGTTATGGGTTTGGTGCGTACGGGTTGAGAAAAATGCAGAATTGTAGTGCAAGGGAAGATCCCGCGGAGAAGAAAAACAGTGTAGCAGAAGGAGAAAAAAAACTCACCAAGTGATGCTGTTTGAAGCTTCCTTCAAGTGATCCCTTATCGTGGGCCGAGCTTCATCAAGTTGGGCTGGGCTTTGGCCCAGGAGTTACACTAGCTGTATTGGTATGGGTGGCAGGGAGATGTTTGATCCAGATGGGAATTCAAGCGAGTCGATGCAACACTACAAGAGGACAGGCTTTTTGCTGCGGTCTACAGTCGCAGCTAAAAGTGTCGAAAACGTGGGAAAAGCCCTTTTGCCACGTTTTATTGAGCACAGGCAAACCGCCGGAAGGATAGCGTGATAGATGCTCTGTTTCTTGCCGCAACAGGTTCTTTGAAAAAAGTAGATGCTATTCCCGTCAATCTCCACACTAGAAAGGCAACGTTTGTAGCTGTCGCAAATGCTTTCCATCTGATCGATGTTCTTATCACAAGAATAGCGGTACTACCTGCAGGATTGGTTCATCGGGAATGTAGATTTTTATAAAGGCTTTGAGATGCCAAGGGAAAGTTGGCTACAGTGTTCAGAATCCGAAAAAACCCCACAAGCATTGGCCGCAAAAAAACCCATTTTCGGATTGGTTAAATACTTTTGTTGCCGCAATGACTTCGTGGGATTTTTCCACGCAATATGAAATAGACACCAGAAAAAAAAAATTGTGCCCAATCATGTACAGGAAATGGTGGTCCTCCTAATCGACACCTTTCCAAGGCAACCATCCATTTTGTAGGTGATTCATTAATAAAAAATGCTTATTGCAGTCGCCGTGCAAATAGCTCTGACGTGGCCAAACCAAAAATGCACCGTTTATCAATAAAAATGAAAACGCACCGTTTCGGTCGGAGCAGAACCTCTACCCTACCTCCTTCGATTTCTCCCTCCTTCAATTTCTCCTACCTCCTTCGATTTTCAGTTCCTCTCTGTGTTCAAACTCGAAGACGACCTCCAAATCCCTCCCTCTCTGTATTCTCCCACGAAGACAACCCCTCTATGTGTTCTCCCTCGAAGGTTTTACTCCCTTCCATTTCCCTCCCTCGAAGACAGCCTCCCTTCCAAATCCCTCCCTCTCTGTGTTCTCCCTCGAAGACAAACTCCCTTCCATTTCCCTCCCTCTTTGCGTTTCCCTTCATCCCAAAAACCCTAACCCTAACCGAAAGAGAACCCCTTTCCCTTCATCCCCAAAACCCTAACCCTAACCCTAAGCCTAACCGAGAGAAAGCCCCTTTCCCTTCATCCCAAAACCCTAATCCTAGAAGACGATGATCAAGGAAGCAGCCAATCAGTCGCCCCCTGTTCTATCCTAGAAGACTGTAATCTCGTATTTGTGAAAAAAAATGGATTGTTTGGTGCCGTAGGTTAATTATTTTGTTACAAGTTTCATACTCTTGTTGTAGGGTAGACCTGTATTTGTGAAAAAAAAATGGATTGTTTGGTGTCGTAGGTTGATTATTTTGTTACAAGTTTGCCTGAACTGCATAATGAGTAGACCTGTATTTGTGAAAAAAAAAAGGATTGGTTGGTGTTGTTGGTTGATTATTTTATTTTATTTTTTGTTTCATACTCATGTTGTAGAGTAGACCTGTATTCGTGGGAAAAAAATGATAGTTGTATATGTCACATGCTAGGGTTATTTCTCTCCAAGAATTGAGTTTAGATTGTAACATTGACAACCATAACCCAACCCATTTAACATTGACAACCATAACATAAGCATTACATTATTGCACTTGCATTTTCGAAATATGTAGTGACATAATTGATCACATTTCAATCCTGTGATAAATTATTGCACTTGCACTTGCATTTTCAAAATATGTAGTGACATAATTGTATTATGTATTAAATTTTTTTCTTTGGGTGTTCTTTTGCTGTTGTTTTACTTTTCAACTATTTTGCTGAGGAGTTTTTCCTAGTGATGACTAGTGAATGGGAGGTGCTTGTGGTATACGTGCAGTGATAAAACTGTGGCATTCAATACAGTTTTATATTTAGGCTAATCAAGCTTCTTTAACATTTTTAGTGCAGCTTACTCATTGATTGTTTGTTCTCCCTTGCTTTAGTCAAATTTTGATATTTAGATTTTTCTGCCGCGATGCTTAAAAGCGGTGTACCCCTCTCAGCTTTGCTACTCTCAAATGAATAATTTTATGCTTTTGAAATGTGTGCCTTTCCTAGAAGTGGTTCATGTTATAATGTCGTCGGCATCACTGTCTTCTTCATCCTTTGCGAAACGTACTTTGGGTCAACCATTGTGCTTTTGTGGGGTTGAAGCTACATTGAGATACTCAAATACTAAAAGAAATCCAGGACGCCCCTTCTTTGATTGTCTAAAGTTTAACACAGTGAGTAAATACATGACTTGTAATGTAACATGTTTAATATTTTGCCGTTCATCTAACATTTTTTATGTGTGCAAAATATGAGGGATTACCAAACTACATCTATTTCAACTAGGCTATTACTTGTAATCAATACATAGAGCCGGATGTGCAAGAAAGACAAAATGAACTCTTAAGAAAGGAGAAAGGAGAAAGAGATCGAGAAGAGACTCAGCGATGTGGAGAAGATGGAAATTGAGCTCCGTAAGAGAGAGCTGGTGCTTCTTGAGAGAGAAGCTATCCTAAGGCATTCACGCACGCTATCGAAGGTTTATTGGGGTTTTGTAGTTCTCATTTGTTGTTATTTAGTGAAATTGTAGTGATTCATGTAACATCTTCCTCATTAACTTGTAGTTTTAAATGTTATAAGTTATTTAGAGAATTGATTTGTAGTTTAGTATGAATGTATATTCAATTTCTATAAACAAAATAGAGATATTTTATATAATTAAGTGATCTAAATGTTGATTTGTAGATTAGTATAAATGTATAAATATTTTGTTCTTTAATTGTTGCACAGGTTATTTGTTTACTTGACTAGCAATGTAGATTCATGTCACTTATACCAGGAAAAATGGCTTTGAACTTTTGGATATCTTATGTTTTACTTTGACCATATTGTGAAGGGCAAGTGCAATTTTATTGTAAAATTTCAGGCTGAATTGTAATGCACTTATCGCATCGCTGGAAGAACAAAAATGTGAGGTTCTCGATGGATTGCATCAACATAAAACGTGGAGTTCAAGCTTTACCGTCTAAATCCATCCAACCAACTATACTCCTGGCAATCCATAATTGCGACTACTCAAACCACACATTCCTCTGTTTCAAAAAAAAAAACCACACATTCCTCAATACTCCTGCATAATTGCATCACTAGGAATATGAAATGAAATGGCTATACAAAATCTGTCTTCTTCCAAAATAAATGTGATGAAAAACTTCTTCTTATAAATACTTTCACTAGGATTATAAAATAGCCATACAAAATCCGCCTTCTCCCAAAATAAATTGGAAAAACTTCTTCTTATAAATACCTTGACTAGGAATATAAAATACCATACAAAATCTGTTTTCTTCCAAAATTAATTGGAAAGACCTCTTCTTATAAATACCTTCACCACCAATATTTCTTCTTCCAACAAAAATAATTACAAAACCTATAACCACCAAGTTCTCTTCTTACAAAATTAATTACAAATTCTTAAAACTTGCCAATCTTGCTTCCCACAAAATTACAAAACCTATAACCCAACCCAAGCTTTCTTCATAAAAAATAATTGCAAAACTTGCTTACTTCCCACAAAAATAATTACAAAAACTATAACCCAACCCAACCCAACCTTTCTTCTTACAAAAATAATTACAAAACCTTAAAACTTGGGAATCCTAGGAAAAATGGGGGACTTCATCCTTTCTGCACCGGTTGTAATCCATCACAACCCAAGGAGGTCCGGTTGTGCGCCATCCAAACCAAAAAAATCTACTAGGATTAATATGCAAATACATGTAAATATGACAATTAAATTGTGCAAAGTTTAGAAATGTTACACTTTCTTGGCTACCAATCAATGTTTCTCGGTGCTGGGTTCTACTATTGTCAAAAGCTGAGCTGTCTAGATCAGGATTTGTGATATCTACTTCTGATGACCCAAATAAATTCTTGCGCGTGGCCATGGCTGGTGTATCTCTCCTTCCAGTGTATCTCCTTCATCGCACAAAGACATCATATAATAAAGCAATAACTAAAAACACTCAGTGCTCTAAGTTTACATTATAAAAATAATTACACATGAACATGTTTATTTTTTATTCTCTCAATGTTAAAACATGCACCTGTTTGAGTTTCCCTCTGACTTTGGGTGCTTTCTTCTTTTTGGCTTTAACCTTCCGCAACTCAGTCTCCATCCTGGATGCTCTTCTCAAAGATGGGGGTCTTCCTTTCCCTCTGACAACAAGTGGACTCTTGACTTGTTGTAAACTACCAACTGCAGTTATGTCCAGTGTCTCAAAACCAGCATTTGAACTTGTTATTGGCAATGAACTAGTAAATAAGACACATATAATTATAGAAATTAAGTACCTATTAAAGAAGTAAACCATTTTAATAGACAATAAAATTCGTCCAGTAAGAACCTGTTTGGGTCAAAAATAAGTTGTGTGTCTGCTCGCGATAACATTCAGTCATCTCATGTATCCTCTTCTTTGCATCTTCAAATTGCTCGTTAGAATCCGCCGCATAAGTTATCATCCCATAACACATATTCAACAGAATTGAATATCTATTACCATTTTGCCTCTGATCCCTTTCGTCATAGCTACTGGGGGATTAACGTGTATCTCCGCTTGATGTCTTTCCTCCATCGGTCTAGAATGTACCAGTCTGTCAATGATTTTATACTGTTAGCGTTAAATACGGCCAAAATATGCCTACACGATATCCCCCTCATCTGAAATAACCCACATGAACACTAAGCATTGCAGTCTTTCTCATTAAAGTCCATTGAATATTTAACCAGTTTATTGAACTCCTCAATACGAACTTCATCTTCTACCAAATAACTCTTCAATACACCATCCGATGTAAGTAGAGATGTATCCAAATCGAGCACAACTATTACTTGTTGCTGAACTTCCTTAAATTTAGTGTTAGTGTACATCTCTTGTAATTTCTTTTCAATTGGGGATCTAGATACACAGGAAATGGTTTGGCTAAATGATTGGAATTCCGCATGATTTTCATTCTCAATTTTCTTCCTCAGCGCATTGTCAAATTGGTCGACAAACTGTTTCAAATTTGTCTTTGAATGAACATAACTGTCAAAAAAGCATTTATACTCTCGCTGCGCTGGGTTGTACTCATTCCAGCCCAAAAGTGCTCTCGAAGGAATACCGGTACCCAATGCTCACGCTCTGCATATAAACTCTTCAACCACGTATTCTCATGTAAGTCGTATGTGTTAATAAACCCAGCCCAACATTCCTCAAACTCCTCAATTGTTTGTGTGTTGTATACACATTTCATCAGTTGAGTTTTTGGCCCATTTCTGTAGGTAGCATATGACCCAAGCTTCTCAGGGACTTTATTCAGTATATGCCACAGACATAATCTATGTCGAGTTTCAGGAAAGATAATAGCAATTACATTTTTCATTGCTCTATCTTGATCAGTAATAATAGCCTTTGGAGCTATACCGTCCATACACTGCAACCAGGTTTGGAACAGCCATGTAAAGGTCTCCGTGTCCTCGCTGGAAATCAACCCAGCTCCCAAAAAAATCGACTGCCCATAGTGATTTACACCAACAAATGATGCAAAGGGCATCCCATACCTATTCGTCGAGTATGTGGTGTCGAATGTGACCACATCACCAAAATACTGGTAGGCTGACCGACTACCTGGATCTGCCCAAAAAACATTATTTAACCTCCCGTCGTCGTCTAAATCCATCTACAGAAAAAATCTATTATTCTTGTATTGCATCCTCATAAAATAATCTTGAAGTGCTCCAGCACCAAGTCGTAGATGTCGTGCTTTGTCGATGTAATTGCGACAATAATTTTCCAAAAATGGGAGGTTCTCGAAGCCACCTGCGCCAACGACAAGAGATCTGTAACTCTTATTCAGTCGGAGGTCAGCTAAGTCGTTTGTGTCTAGGACTCTTTTAATAGTCTCACTCACTTCTCTGTTATATCGAAAGAAGCGGGATTTCATTGGAATGAGGCCATGAGTATGTGTATTACGGACTGTTGTCAACCGCGTCTTTTCCTCGACTCTTAAGGCATTAATTCTTGCCTTACAGTCCGTTTTTCCCGTCAGACGTGGGTTGGTGACATTGGAACTCTTATTCCGAGCCTTCTCTCCCCGTGCACAACCAAGGGTAACATATCTGACACTTTGATCCTCTGACCTCTCACTCCTTTGTGTCATCACCCCAAACCCGTATTTTTTAGCATAATGCTTATAATAGCTCAACAAATTTCAAACGAATTGAACTTCATCCCCGACTTTGGCTCCTCAATGATATCATCACCATCCGACGATGGCACTACCTGTGGTGTACTAGTAGTGCCATTGCCAGTTTTCCGTTCATTTGGTCAATCGAACATAATTTCTTCATCTACTCTAGGAGAAGTACATGGCGCTTCAGTTTCTAGACAAACGGATCTATCTTCTTGACCAACTCTTGCGCTCGTTGTGGAACTTGTAGCGATAAATAGCCTCGGAGGTCCCATCTCATATTGAAATGGGTAACCAACATTTTGCTTAAAACAAAAAAATGAAAACATTTAAAATGCTTCAAAAATAATTAACTTATAACTAAAAGACAAGAAGGAAGTTGAAAAATCACCTGAATGTTGCTTGGATTTTTGTTGTCATCTGGATATGGCAGGAAAGCTGGTGACCATGCAGGCACTGGTCCAAAGTAACCATACATGTAATTTGGATAGTTTAGTATACCAGTTTGAGGGATGTCCTAGCATAAAAATAATAATAATAATTAAGATGTTAAACATTGAGTTGCAATAACTTTTTTAATTATGAAATAACATACTGAGTTTGAGGGATTAGAGCTAGATGGTGTTAGCGGAGATGTGTGTTCTTCTCCTTTTCCCATGCCCTGTACAAGTTGTTCAATATCCAAGGTTAGCCTTTGATAAGTTTTCAGGAAAATTATTTCAATCGACCAAGAGTGAAGACTAATATTGTACATCATCTACTAAAAAAAACTTATCAAAATTTGATTATCATCAAATAAGATTTACACACGCCATACATGATTGATGCATTTGTTTGTAAATTACACAACACCAATGACAACTACTTATGCAAGTTGGAAAACAGCTAATTCATGAATATCATCTTGTCACATCGATCTACTAGAAATTATATATATCCGATCGATTATCCATTGAATTAATTAAGAGGCTAAAAGAAAGTAGCCTAGAAATTAAATTCAACACTCTTTTTCAAGTTTGAACTGTTGATGATTCTGGTTGCATGGTTTTCAATTATAATCATCCATTGGCTGTATTTTAGAATTGAACTGAAGTACATGAGGAAAAAGAATTATCATCCTTCACCCAAGATCATTGTTGATCAATTGGCACTCCCTAGCTAACCAACCCATGCAATATATTCAAAGGCAAGCATGACTTTTTTTTAAAGGATCACACTGATCAAACTTTACCAACATCAATCTTCAATATTTTTAATATTATTGGGTAATGTATAAATTCTTTTGTATGCGTAGGAAAATAAAAAGATCATTTGAACAATTCTTTTGATGATCTACTCCAAACATTTTGTATATTTAACAACAACTAAACCATAATAATTATTAAATAATCAACTGTATGCAATGCAAAAATTTTGTATTTAACAATACAGCTCTTCTATGCAGTTAACTCTATGCAGCAAGTGTTTTTGTTAACAATATTTAATCTAAATTAGAACATGCTTCGGAAGAAAAAAACCAACTAAATCACAACATTCTTGATTGTTTATCAGTGACCAAAACATTTAATCAAATGTTAAAATTGCAGATTAAATCACATATGATGATACGTAGTGTGGCGACGGTATGGGACGAAGATAACCCACGAAATTTACCCACGTCGGTGACCAGAGATGCTGGCCCACGGATCTGACCCGAGATGCTTGCCCACGAAGCTGACCCAAACCAAGCCCACGAAGCTGCCCTAAACGACGCTCGAGCTTGACCCAACCCAACGCAGACCGGCCTTACGTTTGGGCACCCAACGCAGTTGGATCGAGGTACAAATGGTGCGAGCTGGGTTTCAATCTGTAGATGGGTTTCAATCGATGAAGAAAGCTTGGCAAATGGCTCAATTGTCTTTGGTCTCGCACGCAGAGGAGCAGAAGCGGGAAACGGAAGAATGAAATGGGTTTCAGGTCCGCTTTCTCTCGTTTTCATTTTCGTTTCTTTTTTTTTTAATATCAGTTGACATGGCATGACGCCACGTCAGCCGACTACACGGCGTTCACATGTGGAGACTATGTATAGAAGAACTGTTCATTAATACAGATCAGGACCAGTTTTTTTTGGGTCTGGTCTGGAACCCAGATACCTTGGTGAATTTGGGTGGATAATCATTCGGATTGTAGGTAGGCGGGTAAAATAATGGTATACCCGCCCAGACTCGGTATGGATATGGGATATTAACCGGATACCCGCATACTCGTATTTTTATTTTAAAAAAAAAAAATCAAACTCCCTTGTTTTGCATTAGGTCATCTCTCTCTTCATCTCATACCCATCTTCTTCCACCATTTTCTTTCTCATTTTCCTTTTTCTTCATAGCTCACAACTCTAGCAGAGTTTCACCATGTTTAAGAGGTCATTTTCAATCCCGGGAGTGCAGTTTCACACCTTTGAGAGAAGAAAGAAATTTTGTAGTTCCGATACTTGTTTCTTGGGAAACTTTAAGAGCCGATGAAGTGAGAGAAAATAAGAAAAAAGAGAAAGAGAGGTAGAGTGAGGGGGGATAACATGATGTGATGTGTTAAACGTTGAAAATTGACATGGATAGTGAGTAGGTGATTTTACTAATCCAAAGAGAGAGAGAAGAGATGAGGTGTTAATCAAATTTTGATTTCAAATCTTTTGTTTTATTTTTTTTGTCTTCTGAGATTTTTGGAATGTTGTGAGACTTGCAACATTACTTAATTAAAAGCTTTATACTATTGTTCGAATCAATGTTTTGAATATCGTATTAGTAATCGTTTCGGTTGAAGTATTGAAATGTGATATTTCAGTATCGGTATCATTTCGGAATAATTTATATAAGAATAAATTATATATATAAATATATATAAATTATATTCTAAAATAATACTCTATATATGAATAAATTATATATAAATTATAAATAATCTAATTTGAATTGGAGGTCAAAGATGAGCTTGCAGTTTGAAGAAATGAAAAAAAAAAAGTAAAGGTCGAAATATCGGTCGGTACAGACAGAAACGGCCGAAATTCTGACCGGTACAAAACTATACCCTTTTCTGTACCGACTATATCACAAAAATCAAATATTTCGACCATACCGACCAGTATGAAACAAATTCAAAATCTTAATTCAAAGTGCTGATAGTTGAAGTCCTACTCCTACGGAAAAAAAAAGGAGCCAATTGCTATATGGTAGAGAGAGAGAGGCATGTGGGTTTCGGTCTTGGGATTTGGAATGGCTCTTTAACTAATTAAGGAAAAGGTATTTTTTTTTTTGGGGTACCTGATAGAAATGGGCGTAAGGGAGGGGAATTGTTCCTTGATGAGCTCCAAGAGCCTGACGGTGATGTCGAGGCTATTGTTGGCAGCGGGTTCAGGCTTGCTCCTGTGCTTCATGGTACCGAAGCGACCTCCTGTTAAAATGGCCCAGCAAAGTGTTATGCACGTGAAAAGTCATTCTACTCCTACTCGATAGTTGGAGAAATAGATTGTACGCGACACGGAGCATGAGGGGAGCACAGTTCTTCTTGATCTTAGTTTCTCTTGGCCTCGACGACCTTTTGGTCTTCAAAGCTCACAGTCGAATCCGGTAACAATCCAAATTACCGAATATCCGATTTTATTTATTAGATAAAAACCGAATACCTGCCTGGACTTTGACCAGTTTTACCAGGGCAGGTAAGGCAGGTATCCATCCGCCCACTTTTAAAAATTCGGATGTGGATCTGTATGCACAGCTTACTTTTCAATTTGCATCATAAACATTTTCAAATAAAATATAATAAATAATTCAACATTTCAAATCTCAAAATAAAAATAATATATTTTTTCGATAAGTAAAAAATAAAAATTATATTAGAAAATTATATTCTAACAATATTTTATCAATTTTCAACTTTTATCTCATCTCATCATATGTATAACCAAATTAGGCCTCAAGGTTTGACACTCGACAATTTACCGGTCTGTTTTTCTCACTTCGATATCTCCATTGGGTTTGAACATAGGGTTTTCACATAATTATAGCCTGATCAATTTGTTCTATATTCTTGTATGTTTAAATGGTCGTTATATATATATATATATATATCATCGTTCTACCAAATTGCATATATCACCATTCTACCAATGATACAAAAGAACCTGATGCAATTGAAGACTTTACATAGTACTACATATAAACTGAATGAACCATGTCAAACATGTATTAGTAATTACTCTTTCAAATTCATTCACGTTCATAAATTAGTTTAGCACTCCCACAATGCAGCCATACTTTGTATTTCAACATGCCAGCAGTCCTACTATCTCTACATGTATGTACTCGCACAGAGGAATTTTGTTTCTGGGAGTTGTTAGGGTCTTGGCTAGCACAACCAAATCAGCCCTGCCCTTGGAAGGTGAATTGACCTGTTGCAATACACAACCATGTATTAAATTCAGACCATAGCATGCATTCATGCATAACCATTTCCTAGAATAAGTTCTTAAAATTACAGCTTCCTTAGCATTGAATGTTATATCCTGCAGGAGAAGTACTTTCAATGGCCAAACAACTACAAAAATGCTTCATTTCTCCTTCACTATAACAGGCTACTTCACATGAGGATATTGGATCCGAACCTTCAAGTATCCTTGGCCATGGTGGGATTTATTTGTGGTTCAAATTCATATGTTTTTACAATTCATATACTGCATGTCAGTAATATACAAGCCTAAAATTTGATGTTTTCCTAATCCATATTATGATGGAATTTCAACCTGAGATTTTTTTTGTACCTTACTGTTCACAGGGCCATAAACAACCACTCAAGTATAACAGCATGGAATTCCAATCTGTTCCATATATGCCTTGCCATTACAAGAACCCTATGTATAATAACAGTAAGTTATATTCATTTCGACTATAACCTACGATTAGCCAAAAGCTGATCACACCATATCTCTAGTTACTGGAACAATTGTTGTATGAGAAAACACTTGTTAGTTCAAAGAAACTATTTAAACAAAAAAACAAGATCAGTAGCTTACTTAAATTATCACTGGCCAATTTAGCTACCACCCATGGCATTGAATAGCATGCAGTAAAATATTCATCATATCGGGAATATTTGGTTTAGTCAATCACAATAAGTTATCTACTGAATATATGTATATTCAATTCTTGGTGTGCACTATATATATATATATATATATATATATATATATATATATCTACACACTCAGAGTCATATGGTATTCAGATTAGATTAACAGATGCCATGCTAGTATTTTTTATCACCTACTACCCATGACTCTCTTTTTTCAGTTTCTTTCAGCATGGTTTGGATGAATAACCCTCCCCCAAACCGTGTTATAGCGCTCTTCCTATTTCAAGCAGTCCTACTTCTCCTTGTGCTCATTTTCCATATGGTTCTTATCATCCAAGCTAAGACCACTGATAAGGCCTTCAATCATGTTGTTAAACCATGCATCCTCTGAAACTCCCAACAACGTGATCTTAATTCTAAGTTTTGGCAGTCTACAATATATTGTCCTCCCAAATTTAGCATTCTATCAAACAACTGTAACATAAAACTATCAAACTTCACTTTGATTCTGAGCAAACAAAGCTCACTTTGATGTCATTCATGACCAGAAAAACCTCCCCACCATGATGAGGAATGTGAGGCCAAAAATTGTCTAATTGTAACTCTTATAATTCTTTAAAATTCTTTCTGGTGCAACCAGATCATGCCTATACTCACAAAGCTTGCAGAGTATATAAAACATTAACATTAAGCAAAATACACAAAATCATCTCAAGATTGATTTGCAAAGTACCATTTTAAATTAGTCATTGATTCTACTGCAACTACTGTCAATTGTTTAACTTAAACATAAATTGCAAACAAAGGGATAAAGTTTGCTGTCTAACTACTCCTATTTCATTGAAAGTATCTCTCCCTTCTACACATATTTTTATCATCAACTAGTATCGAGAGAACCGTCTAGAAGGCAATGGCCAGGCAATTTATACAATCTGAATTTATAACAGATCAAAGCAGTTACCTCTTTTTCTGTACCCCCTCCAGCAATAGCAGAGTTCCTTGATGTGCTGAACAAAAGTATTACTTTGAAGTCATCTCTCCATGACACCTTCATCAAAAGTGTAGGGCAAAATACAAAATGTGTAATTGCTGGCATTAGTGTGGCTAAGGAACTGCGGGTTGAGTCTCTCTCTGAGACTCTAATTCTGTCTCCATTTCTGACATTCGAATGTTTACACGTTGCTCATATTCCCTCTTGTAGGGTACCTAGGGTTTAAAGATTGCTTCAAGAATTGCTTGCGGGCTAGGGATTTCAGTTGGGAAATGAGGTTGACATTTGAGATTTGCGTGGGTTGTAGAGATATCGACTACTACCTTGTTTTTTATGTGACCTTACGTATAAAAGTTTTCTCCACCAAAGGATTTGTTTCCTACTTTGCTTTTGGTTATGGATGTGGCTCTAGCAACCAGAGATGGCTTTCTTTGATGGCATGTTCATCTCTTGGCCAAAGTATCTAAGTCAATTGGGCTAGGAGTTTCTATAAAAGGACATGGGTTCTCTATATGGTACAATTGTTCTAGGGGTGCTACCCGCACCATGCACACCCTGCCCCCAGCATGGGCAGTGTCTGGGTTTCCAACCTTGAAATCCGGCCCCGCACCACGGAGGCAGGATGCCCCGTCTGCATGCCGGGGGCGGAATGGCCCCTTGGACCGTCCATCCCCCACTGCCCACTGCCCATCCATGGCGGAAAACAACCGGGAAACACAAAAAAATCGAAAAAACACAACAAATAATAAAAAAAAAAATCACAAATCCATCCACAATAAATCGGAAAACAACAAAAAAAATTCAAAAAAATGTATATATCATATGATATTGCGCTTGAAACCAAATCCAAGTTTAAGAAAAGCAGGGAGTTAAAGAATCTTTCATGGGCAATTAACTACGATGCTAAGGGAGGTAGCTCAAGTCGAGGGAAGGCTAAAGGGAGGGTTTTGTGATGTCCGGGTTGAGGATTAGTTTTACGAAATCTAGGGGATGGGGTCAGGGAGGTGTAATGATAGTTTTCCAATTCGGTTTGGTGTATTTCGGGTAGGTTTTCATGGGCTTTTGGGTCATTATGGGCTTTCTTGTATGGGCTACATATTTTCTTGTATACGTCCAGTGTACTTTGTTACTCCTATTGATATATATATATAATATTATTACTTATAAAAAAAATATATATATCATATGATAGAGAAATACCTTGGAAGGGAGGGGGGAGAGAGAGAGAGGAAATACAGAGAAGGGGGGAGGGGGGGAAGGATTTTAAAACCTAACCCAAAACGACGTTGTTTTATTAACGATTTTTTTAATATATATGTATATATTTCTATATAATTATAAATAATAGTGGGCTAGGCTGGGGGGGGGGGTATTATGCGGATGGGCCTTGGCTTGGGCCCAGGCCCAGGCCGCCCCCCGCCCACGCTGCTTCAAGGAGTGCAGGCGGGGCGCCTTGCATGGTGTAGTAGACGAGATAGCATGCGCCGCCCAGGCAACATCGGGGCAGTGTAGGGCAGGCGGATGGGGGTGCGGGGCCCTGCCGCCCACCCCTAAATTCTACCATATCTATAGCAGAGGATTGAAGTCCTCTCAAATTATACTAAAATCATAAATGAATAATATCAGATATTCGCAGAGGGCGCTCAGAGGAAGGGGATTTTAATTGTTGATTAAAATGTTCCCTCATAGGAATGGCATAATGGTACTCCCATGATGATTTCAAGTTCACTTCCAGCAGGATACCTATTTTGCTTGCCAGTGTCTCTACATACTCCCTATTTATTTAGTTGGGATTGCACCCATAGAACGTGAGAAAAATTGATGCAATTAATAGGAAGTTTGGGAGGCCATTTCTTCATGAAAAGTAGAGGTCCTCTTATGTTCCAAGGACTTGAGGCTAATATCATGCGTCAATCTTTGGGGTTTGTAAAAGTGAAGATTATGTATTTGAATCATGGGCCTCAATGGAGAAGCTCCATGTGTGGGCGAGGTTCCCTTTAATCATAGGTTTTGGTAGTGCTTGATATGTTGACATGAGATTTCCCCACTAGTGTAGAAGCTTTGACCGCTTGTGCAAGCTGGGGACCTAGCTTTAGCATGATAGGTTCTTCAAGCCATCCAAATGAGTGAATGTAATGACAATGTTGTGTGGAGGGCTAAACAAGAGCTTGCAAATGAGAGAAAGAAGAGAGGGATCAGAGGGACAAAAAAAGGGAGAGAGAACAATCTTTGGGGCTAAAAGAGTGGAAGAACTACAAAGAGTGTGGAAGTACTTGAGTCATCCTTTCACTTTGTTGAATCCTTAAGCATGCATATTGATTTAGCATCATATGAGAACATGTAGATCTTCTTGTGCGTAAAGTGTTTACTGTACGAGCCAACATCACATGCAAGTTCTACACAATAAGTAATGCAAGTTGTACCTTGTACATATATTGCACAAGGCACAAACTACAAAGACTATATGCATGAAAAGATCCAATAAACTTTGAGACCATTGTACATTTTCAGTCTATATTGCATGAATGTATATGTTCAGACGTAAAACTCTAGTCCTAACTGATAGAACATAGGTTGTTTGGTATGTCTCATTTTTTATCATCTCAAGTAAATAGAGACATAGCGAAGATATGGGGACTCTTGGATTACTTCGATTGTTGATTTGGATAACTTGGCATAAGTTTGTGGTTTGACTTGGTGATATTTTATAATATAGCATCTTTATAACTGTGTGTGTGTGTGTGGGGGGGGGGGGGGGGGTATTGTACCTTGACTCTGGGAAAAAAAAAAGAATACAATGGCAACAGTTGTGAAATGCAGAAGGACCCAAAAGCATAAACACAAGATTCGATAAAGAGAGGACAGTGCACATGAGATTCCCACTTAACTCTTTATGTCACATTCTCTTTTAATCTTAACCTCACATTGGATTAGCCACCTAACTCTCTATAATAATAATAAAAAAAATTTATGTTTTTATTCTACTTTTTTAAGTATAATATTTTGTAGATCTAACGGTCATATTTTGTTCTTTACTATAACAACCATGTTTTTCTATTTAATTATTGTGATTTTAAGAAATATTTTTCTAACAATCTTATTTTCCATAATCTAATGGTTGTATCTACTTGAAATCTAATTGTCCTTTTTTTACATGTGTGTTTCATAAACAGGCATTCCAAGTAGAAATTACAACACACATTATTATGTACAGACAATTGGAACACACAAGTAAAAAGATTAATAAAAGACAACACAGGTTTTATGACTTACTCAAACTATTCGACAATTATAAGTGCTGCAAAGCTGAAGTAGTGCTGCTTGATTTGCGGGATCCATATATTGATTGATGATCTGAGGGTATCTCCCCGGAGAAAGTGAAGAAAGCCTTGCTAATGAAGCTACCAAAAACTCCCTTGGGTCCTTTATATCTCTCAGAGGATCCTCTTCTTTCTTCCCAGCATTGTAGAGACGGACAAAGGTGGCAGTATAACCCACATTATCTGCAATATCTGGCATTTCTGATTCCTCCTCCACCCTATCCTGCTCTGGTCGTGAAAGGAGCGTTACAATGCTATCCAACATTTTCCCCCACAGTTCATCATTTGCAGTGTCCAAAAGTACTGGAGAATCACAGATAAGTCTGGCAGAAGCAACTGCAGTCAACTTAAGCTCAATAGCACCTGTGATCAGCTTGAGATTAGGTATCCAAAACTGCTTCACGATCATGGAAAATATGTCTGCTTGAACAGCATTCATAGTATCTACAAGGTTTGAAGAACCATGTTTGACTGCAAAGAGTGACAATATTATCAAGAAAGACTTGACAAACTTTACTGTTTGCCTACGTTGGAGCTGCCCGAAAAGGGAAGCCCAAATATGACAAATGTAGGGTGCAATGACACCATATTCAAGACTCTCAATGATAGTGTTCAGCACATAGAATCCCTGTTCGGCTGTACTAGGGGATGAGATGAGGGTGTTGAATATCCCAAGAACCTTGTTAAGCCTTCCCTCTTGGTTAAGCTCATGGGGTGCCTTTTGAAGGAAGGCCTGAAGCAGCCGCACAAGTGCTGGGACATTGGAAGATCTCTTCCACGAATCAGGTGACAGGAGCACCTCAAAAATTTGCATGTAGCTTGGAGGAATTGGTGGCCTATTCAACTCAACAAGCTGAGCCAGCAGCTGAAATGCATAAGGGAAGAATTCAGTAACATCATTGGCCAATATCAGCTGGAGGCAAGGAAAGAGCTTGGATTCAAAAGCTGATATAAGAGATGAATCCTTCTCGCAGGCACGCTTCACAAGAATGGCCACAGACTCGAACAGATAGTGATTAAAGATCGGGTTCTTCGGGTTTCTGCAAACCTCCATGAGGATAGAAGTTAACCCAATAACGCAAGTCCCAACATCCTCCCGAGATATGTCTGCTACCCCAAGAACCCGCATGATGGACTTCATCACATATTGATTCTCCTCCGACTCTGGAAACTTAAAGGCATTAAAAAGGTTTGTCATCAACTCTCCAAAAAATGGAGCAATGTCTTTTCCAGTATATCTAGCTCTTCCACTCTCATCCTTGACCAGCAAGATTTTTTCAATACAGCTCGCAGCATAAGAATGAACTACATTCGACTCTGCACCAAGGAACCGAACCAAGTCTGGAAAAAACTGAAAAGCAGCTTCCTTTGATATCTGATTCCGGAACATTGTAAAGAATTTTAATGCACCAGCCTTAAGCATTGGAAAAGCATTCACGTCCTGACTTTTCAACTCAGGCACAACAACTGAAGCAAAAAAACTTAGAACGTCAACAAGATCAGTCGAGACAGAAGCACCCCCAGCCCTCTTAGTAGTGAGGGAGACAACTAAGTATATGGCACAGTCCTTGTCCTTCCAGTTTGCAGCTGGGTTTGCAGCAAATGAGGTTAACAAATGCTGAATTTGTGAAGAAACTATATCAGTGACCTGCTGCTTATAATTGGTTGCAATCCCTTTAAGAAGCTCACATGCGATTCTCCTCCGAGTATCCAGATCACTTCCCTCTATATCCCTCCTAATGAATTCAATGTAATTCATTTCAAATAGTTCCTCATCATCCTCCCTCAACCTCACATTTGGAATCACAATTCCCTGACAAATCTGCGGTATCACTCCCTCGCCTGCAAACAGAGTGTGGTGCACACTTAAGCTCACTGTGGTCAAAAACTTTATTGCAACCATGGCTAGCTGATCACGGCTAGAAGATTGAGTCACATTCCCCAATAAACTCCAAATAGCGAGAGCAAAATCATTCAAGTACCCTTGAAACTCCTCCTCATTCTTCTCCATATAGAGATTGATATTCTCACATACCACAGCTCTAAGCTCATCGACAAGAGCAAGGCCGTCAACCCCACTACTCTCAAGTACCGGGTAATTTATAGTGAGGTATTTCTTGAACTCAGTCATCCACTCCTTCATATGGTCCTCAAAAAATTCAGGCAGTTCCTGAAAATTCAATGAATAAAATATTCTGCAACACAACTTCTGAGACTCAAAAAGCGGCTTAAGGGTCGAGGCAGGTGCGCCAGAATTCGCAGCAGCATCAACCAAAGCGCCGGTTTTGAGAAAGATTTCCAATAACGGTGCGGCAAAATTATCCAAACAGTATTTCAAATCAAGCAAAAGATCATTGGTTTTGTACTGGTAACGGAATTTCTTAAAGATAGAATTGGCGGTACCGAGAATACCGTTTATGGAGGAGTAATCGGACGCCTGAGCTGCTTTCTGGAGGTTCGCGACAAGCTCAGGGAGTAATGCCGGCCACAGCTTCGGGAAATCGTGCTTTCCAATGAGGGCAAGGGCTTCGCTGAGCTGGGATTGGATTTTGGGAGTGGAAGAAAGCATGAGTTGGACGATCAGCGCTTTAATCTGGTCCTTCTCGGCGTCGGTAATGAGGGAAAAGACGGGGGAATTGGGATCATCTGCTGACGCAGGTGCCCATCGAGCCCGAAGATGGTTCTTGAAGTTGACGGCGGCGGCTATGCGGATCTGCTCATCAACAGAGGGTTCGGCGACGAGGCGGAGGACCGCAAGCCCATAGTTGGGGCTATCAGCGGCCGCAGAGAGCGAGGCCTCGGCGTGGCGGCGCGGCTCGGGAGCGGGATAAAGAGTGTGGAGGAAACATTGGGAAAGGAACTCGAGGGTTTCTGGGTTCCACTCCATTTCAAGGTTTTAGGGTTTTGCAAAGTGTGGGTGTAGGGAGATGTTTGGAGAGAGGGAAAGTGAAGGTAAATTTTGGGAATTTGAGTGGGGAATAATGATCTTTTATATTTTGAAGTTTGAACTCGAATGTATTAAAGTCGGTTGAACTCCATTTTAATGACCGTTGAGACGGTCGTCCAGTATAACCAGTTTTTATCCGGAGGTTTGGGGAAAGGATAAGGGCTTTTTAGAAAAAGAAAAATATTACTTTGTCAACTCAATTTATCTCTTTATTTTGATGTGTCATGTATTTTAATTTTTTTTAATTTTTTTCTTTACTTAATATCAAGAAAGTGACTATTAGTGTATTGATATATTTTTTATATTTTTTAAAAATATTTTAAAATGATAAAAAAATTGAAAAAAAATTGAAAAAAAAAAGGTCGATTTTGGCCTAGCAGTCACTTAGAGCGGTTCTACTTAGGCGGCAGAGTTGCACTGCTCTTGGAAAAGATTTCCATCTCAAAATTTTTATTTCGTTTAATTTCATCACGCAAATACAAATATTTTTAAATTAATCATTACAACTTTTTCAAACTAATCATTACAACTTTTTCAAACTTTCAAATAAAAAATAAAAAACAATTCAACTTTTTTAAATTCTAAAACAAAAATAACATTAAAAAACTATATTCTAATTAATTTTATAAATGTTTTATTCAACTTTTTTCTCTCTCATTTCCTAAAACTCCATAAAACATTAAGAGGAGGTTTGAATAGTGAGTTGATATAATATGAGATGAAATAAAAGTTAAAAATTAAATAAAATATTTTTAAAATATATTTTTTTTTTTGTAATTTAAAAAAATTGAATTATTTATTGTATTTTGTATCAAAGTTTGTAAAAATTGTAATGATTAGATGAGTTAAATGAGTTTTGAATTCAAACCTCCTTTAACTCAAGTTATCTCACTATTATTCACAAACTATCGTATTACTATTCATAAAATTCTCATCTCATCTCAATCTTCATACTTGTCCTAAGAGCCTAAAGAGTTGTTTTAGGAACAAAGATGGATTATCTCATCTCATCTCAAAATTTCTCATCTTAAATTCTTAAGAGGTTTGGGGTTACGTGATATAGTGCATGTTTGAGATTACGATGAAAAATATAACTTGTATCTTTAGGCTTTATAACTTATAACTTAAATAATAATTTCTACTATTAAAAAAGTATTTACTGTTTAATAACCATATGTTTAAAACATTTTAAAACATTTTACATTGGTTGATAAACAAATTAAAAAAGTGATATTTGAGGTCGAAATGACGATTATTTGAATTTTTAAATATTATGACCATATCTTTGAAAGTTGTAGTTATCTGAAAGTTGTATAGACATTGTCGTCCATTTACAATTTTTTTAAATTCAAATTACATTTCACATTATCTGAAAAAGCACATTTGAGAAATTGATATTTTTCCTCAAATATATTTTTTAGCTTATTTGAGATTAAAAGTGTTTTAATATGTAATACCCAAACAAACTAATTTTTCCATTAAAAAACTTTTAAATCTATTTAAATTCTTTTTAAAACTCTTACTACAATCCCAAATCGGCACATAAAAGCTTTTAATAAAGCTCTTTTCGTTAAGCAATAGTGAACGCTTTTACAACAACTTGATTCTATGTCAGCTTTTATTCTTAAAGCTAAATATTTTTTCAAATGGTAATATTACGGATTACAAATTAGCAAACATACTTTTGCTTGGAGGAGTATGTGGCATGTTAGAGCTCTCTTTAATGAATGTCTCATATGTAGAGTAAGAAACAAATAGAAAATAAGGATTTGACAAGATAGATGGACTTCTAGACCACTTCCTTTTTCTATCTCAAGTCAGCATGCAGCTTTTTCAAGGGACACAAAGGTTGCATATGAGAGTCTTACCTAATGCGAAAAGGAACAAACCAATTGTAGGGTTGAAAGAAAGGCAAAGACGATAAGCACTCCAATAATCTTAGGAACCAGTAGCATGAGACACCAAGTACAATTAGTCCAACATTCGGGCGAGTAGGCTCCATATAGGAATCTGGCTGACATGTCCTAGAGTGAGGTAGAGATGAGGAACTCGGCCACTACAGATGAGCTAGAAAAGTCATCTCCCATGAAGACGAGAACGAGGAGCTGGAGTCTAACACCTCGTTTCCCAATAAAGTCATTTTTAGAAAATCTCGAGGAAGCAGTGTGCTACTAAACTTTACTCAACTCGTTTTAAAGTAACTTAAGTTTGCTGCTTTGCAAACCAAACCCTAGTTGGCTAGCCCTCCCCATTATCTTCTTCATCAGCATTGCCTCCCATCCAGAGTTTTGAATACCGTACCGGACGTTGTACCGGTCAAGATACTGGAACGAAATATTTCGATACCGGTACCGTTTCGGAATAGTCGATATATGAATAAATTATATATGTAAATATATATAAAAGTTATATTCTAAAATAATAGTCTGTGTATGAATAAATTATATATAAATACATATATATAGATTATAAATAGCTTAGTCTGAATTGGAAGTCAAAAAATAAGTTTATAGTTTGAAAAAATGAAAATGAAAAAGAAGAAAAAATTAAAGGCCAAAATATCGGCCGGTACGGGCCGAAATACAGGCCAGTATTTGGGCCGGTACGAAATATATGTAATACCTATACCGGACCAGTGGCCAGTACGGATTATATCGGCCAGTACGGTACATTATTTAAAACAATGCTCCCATCGCCATCGCCATTGCCATCGCCTCCATTCATTGTCACTTTTGTTCCCCTCTCTTTCTTACGTGCTTTGTTGCTGCCGACGGTGTGCCTTAGAGAGGCTGAACATGGGAGTGAGGATCATGGTGGCTGGCTTCTCTTCCTCTTGGTGCCAAGTTGTTTGTACACGGGGTTGGATGGTTGTGCAACAGGGGCTTGGGCAGAGCATTAGTGGGTCTGGTCTTCTTCATCCATGGTTGTTGCCCTCTATGTGCGATGGTTCAAGGGTGATGGAGGCTCACAGTGCAATAGCTACCAAACGGGACAATGGGTGGCAGCTTCCATTGTTGGCAGCAACAGAGCATGTTGGAAACAACTGTACTTTTGGTAAGTCCCCCTGGACACAAATATCTTCATGAGATACCAAAGCTATCAAGTGGGCTCTTTTGGTCAATCGGTTGATTTGCCAAAAAAATTCAAGAAAGTTTCCCTTTTTATGACAAAATATTTCTTTCTTTCTAGAGAAAATCCAAAAATCAAATATGTTCGTCATTGCCTCTGTTATACATTTGAAGTATCGTCTTAGCTACCACACTATGTGTGATGCCCTGACTCCCACGTACGGAAACACAAGAATCGTGACGTCGAGATGATGACAACACGGGTCATGCATCCCAATGATATGTGCTAAGTGTATGTACATGCAGAAAGTGTACAACAAAAAAAAAATGCAGTGGATAAATTAAAAGCTAGTCATCTAAGTACCTGAATTTTAAATACAAATTTACTAAAATAAAAGTAGTACATAAATGAGTTATATAGTTATCCCAAAAATATAATACAAAGGGCAAAATACGTAACGAGTAAGAAAATAATTCTCGATACACGAGAGCAACCCTAGACACTCCTCCGGCGGAGCCAAAGCCTCAGGCTCGATATCCTCATCTGCATCAAAGTCTATGATTCCATAAAACGGAACCGCAAGGTGTCGAGTACCATGAGATTGTGAATCTCAGTAAGTTATCACCCAAACAAACCAAGAGATAAAAATACATTAATGCATCCAACAAACATGTGTACACATGACGAAACACGAAAGTGACCCCAAACCCTTATTTTCTCCGAAAATGATTATTTTTCAATGCACGTAAAAAATCTCATTTGACCCAAAACATGCCATGAATAATATCCGCCATTTTCCTAGAAAATGGCCCAAACATAAACCAACCATTTTTCCAGAAAATGGTGCTCATAACCATTAAATCATAAACCGCCATTTTCCAAAAAACTGGCCCAACATAATCATTTATCAGACACTGTAGGCAGGAAACACAAGCGGGACTCTACCACCATCCTTGCTTACTACCATCTATCACAACCCCGCCCTAATCCTAGGACGAGGCCGCGACCCATAAACCTGTTCTTTTCTTATTATTATTATTCTTATCAGTACTATATATTTTTATGCATTTGTTTTTCTACGAGGGTGACAAGGGATATGCGTGAACATGTCATGCATGTACTCTACATCTCTAATTTAAAGGCAAACACCTGATAGACGATTTGTTCAACATATTACCTAAAGGACTCTCAGAGTTCATTATTCATTCATCAAAACATAACTAGTTCTAATTAAGAGGGACTCAATCCCTACAACACATACAAAAAGGCGTTAAACCTTCTTATGTGGGGTTACCATCACCCCACCATAGTATTTATATCATGCTCGAAGGTATATTGTTTTAAAGTCAAGCCAACAAAATGTCCCTACATGGGACCCATCATAAAAACATAAAAACATAACCATTATCATCAAAACCGAACCAGGGAATTCTAAGCATCGGCCCCTCCCTCCTCCGCAGTGCCTAGCTCCACAGCCTCTTCATCCATACCTGGACATTTAAAACATAAACACAAAGTGAGTCTAATACACAGTAAGCAGTACACCATGCTGTTAACATATTAATCACATAATTTTTTTTCTTTTGAAAACATGCATACATAAACGTTTGCGAATTCTTGACAATGCTTTCATGCCTAACAGTTTAAAGAATAACTATACTTTCATGCATAAATGTTAAGGCATAACTATACTTTCATGCATAAATGGCTTAAGGGATAACTGTACTTTCATGCATAAACATTCCTAAGAAATAACTTTACTTTACGTTTCACTTTTTTTTGCCAGTACACATTATTACGCCCCGTGTGTTGAGGTTAGCGGTCTTTTGGACACGGATTCTGCCCGCAGCCACAGGTTGAGAATCCCTTTCATGGGGGGCAGCACTGGGTGCACTACCAGTACTACTTACCCGATATTGCAATATGCCCATTTCTTTGGTACCCTTTCATTCATATGGCCATTATGTACGTTCATGCTTTCATTTCATTTCTTTCCTTTCTTTGCAGTCAAACATTTTTGTTATCTTTCCTTAGTCCAAATGCATATGGTTTTATTTAAAAGGAGTGTTTCATGTCATGCTACATATAGGTAAGGCATAACTATTTAAGAGAGAGCATGCATAAAAATCTCATGATGCATTACCTTACATACACACAATTATAATCAATATGGTGCTTAACAGGGGCTACTAAGAAAGGCTTGTACATAGTATATATATACATTTATTCTTTCATAAGAGAAACATTTGGAAAGAGAGAGACATTCTTTCATAAGAGAGCTTTGTGTGTAAGGAGAATGGTCATAGCTACTTACCTCGATGCTTTACAAGTAGGTTCCTTGAATCTTGAAAAAAAACTCCTATTCAATAAAATGGAATAGATGTATTAATATTCATTTTACATTAAGCTTACCATCCGGCACCCATACGCGCTCACTTAACTTCCAAGTTGGAATTAAAGCATCTTCCTTAACCCATTTAGCTACCTACATGGCACTAAGTCAACCCTTAATATTCTCATTCTGACATTTAAAGAAGCCCATGAAAGTACATAACTTGCTTGTTGTCCCCTTTTAAAGGTTATAATTTCCTATACAAGGGATATGTAGGAATCATAAGTTAGAAATATAGAAATGGTAGGGATTTATTTAAGAATGGAAGGGAACAAGTAAGTGCTACAAATCTGGAGTTTTCATCAAAGAGAGCATTTTGACAGTTTTGTAACATCATGTGGAAGGTAGATCCAACAAGAGGCAATGCTCATAAGAGGGTTGATTTGTTTCACTTGTTCTTCAAGGGTTTTTCATACTAAGGTTGATGTTTGGTTAAACAAAGAGGGTGAAGTTGAGCAAGGGGTAAAATGGGCTAGTTTAGGCTTCAAAATAGAACATATTTTCATACTTTTGCAGTACATGGGCAGCTAGCAAGTCTTAGTACATTCATGGTCTTAAACATCATTCTCTTAACCAAATCTCAACCATACAATTAATAAAACAAGAGTTGTAGAAAACTTAAGAAAAACCTCATATATATTCTGAAAATAGTACCAATAAAAAGATACAAACTCTTGGCAACTTAAAATTCTAAGGTAAGCTTACTAGTTTAGATTTAAAAGTCTTAGTGGCTTACTTAGGCCATAAACCTTGGGGAAAACAGGTCTAAAATTATAACTTTAACTCCATTAATTTAACATATAAAGACATGACTTTAACAAAATTGAAACATGGCTTAAGCTTTGATAAAACACAAGGAAGGAATACAACAAGGTATCTTACAACCATACACTGCTGGAACCACAAAATAGTACACACACACACGGCTAGAACAGAGCACGGCACACAGCTGAAACCAAAACAGAGCATAGCACATCACACCTAACACCTTCATTCCTCTATTCGGCTACCACCCAACTAAAGTAGCTAATAGAGGAAACAATGAGAAATTTGTCTAGAGTTTACCACATGATACTTGGCTAACACAGAAATTCGAAAACCCCCAAAACACAAGAAAATCTCGTGGAAGGAATATTACCTATTTGGGTCCCCTTTGAAGCCACGGAAATACACAGTAGACGAGAAAAGGAAGGAATCCGAAGGATTCAAGGTTGGAACACAACAGAAATTTCAAAAAAAGAAACCCTAGGTTAAACCCATTGTTATGATCCCCAATTAAACAAACTGCACAATTTTGAAGCCAATAAAGAAAGTTGAGCTACAAGTAGTCTACAGCTTACCGTTTAGATCAATAGTTGTTGCAATATATTATTTATATTCTATTTTACTTTCCACGTGTTGCATTTTCATTAGTTTTGTTAGTCATGGGTTACCTCCATATATAAGCCAGAAAAGGGACCGTGAGAGGCATCTGGAAAAAGACTAAAGGAATATTTTCTGAATTGGAGGTTAAGGGATCCCTCGAAGTACCCTATTGGCCATATGAATATTCAGTGGTTTTTTATCAAACACCTGTGTTCCATCTTCCATTTCGTTCTATACATTTCACCACACATTCATTCTCCATTACATTTCCAATCTACATGATAGTTCATAACAATTGGTATCTAGAGCCACCGATTCTTCATGGGTGTGGTACAATTAAGTAAACAGCAACTGTTCTTGCTGGAAAAGATTCTGGAGAAATTAGAGCATATGACAGAAAGACTCGATGAAATGCTTCAAAATTGGAAGTGGATGCAGGAATCTTGGGTGCAATGGCAAGACGAGGAGGACAAAGAAGAAAGTACAGTAATGGTGGGAGAGTTGGTTGCGGTGCCCATGAAAAACTACTTGGTTTGGGATGACCAAGCTGCGAAGGAGGGTGTAAAATGGGCAGCGGAGGTGGAAGAGTTTGTTGCGGTGCCCACGGAAATTATTCCCAAAGAAATCCCTCTTCCCTCTGCTCTCATAAATCCAAAACTATTTTCACTTTCATTTTTACTTTCAGATCTCCCTTCTCCTTCAATGGTCGCACTTAACAAAAACCACGTTATGGTTGTTAAAGGAGGAGAGCCAGCATTTGGGATGGATGGCGATACTAGGTGGGAGATCGACCCAGGCGGAATTTATTTCCGTTGTCTCTATTTTTTGTTTCCTCAACCAATTTTCTGGCCTATGAGGGAAGATCAGAATCATCTCTTTCCCTACACTTTCTCACGAAACAAACATATATTCTACAATCTCTTAATTTCTTTCCACATGTTTTACCCATTAATCTATCGGGACTCTCTACAAGGCTGCAGCTGGAGCATTTTCCTGGTGAGAGGAAACACCCCTACAGAAAATTTCATCTCTAATTTCACTCTCTATGCCCAACTGAAGCTCGGTGGTAGTGGCTCCACCTTGCTTGTCCCGATCTATGAGTGCCCAGAAAGGAAGAACCTCATAATTGATGATGACGAAGACCAATTGAAGATGAATCCCGATGACCCATCTCTTCATTTTGAACTTGGACTTTTGTTGTGGGAGACAGGGGAAGAATCTGAGGAGACAAAACTGAGAGGTAAGAGTTTTTTGGCTCACTATTTGTTTGATGTATTGCCACTTAAAGTGATTTTTGAACCCTTTGACAGAGGAAGAGATTACCTAGTTGATGTATGTATGGGAGGAAGTGTTTTTGTGACATCTAAGAGATTAGTTGCTGGGGACTCCTTTGTATTTCTGAGGAGAGGAAGTGTGAAGTTGTGTTTGGGGGTGAGGCATCTTGCCTGTCAATAGAGCAACATGCCATCATCGGTGATTTCAAGTCAGAGCATGCACTTTGGAGTGCTTACAACTGCATCTCACGCTAGTGAAACCCAAAATATGTTTGTAATATCTTACAAGCCAGAGAAAAGCCAATACATAATAAGCTTGAATAAATATTTGGAATTTGTAAGTAAACCCAACTTGGAGAACCGAGAACTTGGGGTGAATGGGGGATTGGACTCTATTCATAAGAACCAATGGGGAAAGAGGAAAGTCTGTAGTAACAGACCAGTCAGTCCCAACATTGTCATTTTCTGGTCTTTACCCGTTGAAGAACAACCAAAGCAAATTTTTGTGACTCGTAAATGAATGCTGGATCCTTTGGAGGTTCACTTGCTTGACTTTCCCAACATAGTTATTAAAGGAAGTGAGCCACAGCTTCCTTTCCAGACATACTTGAAGATTGAGAAGTTTGGTGACTTGATTTTGAAGGCCACAAAACCACAAATGGTTCTTTTCAACATTTATGATGATTGGTTGAAAAGTATTTCATCATACACTATATTCTCCCAGCTCATTCTGATCTTGCGTGCACTTCATGTGAACAATGAGAAGGAAAAGATGTTACTAAAGCCCGACAAAACGTTCCTTATCGAGCCTCCCCACAAATGGCCTTCTCTCAATGCTGATGCAAGGTACACTTCTCTTGCGAAAGTAACTGAGTGTGGGAAGGTGGGTAGAGTAGAGAACCTGTTTGAGGAAATGCTTGAGAAATGGTCAAGACCTGACAAGGTCATCTTATCAATCTTACTTGGGTTATCTGTTTGGACAATTGTTGGTAGTTTTGTAAAATGGGACACAACAAATGATAATGTTGAGAAGGGGTGCATGGACCCAATGACATTCTCGACACTGATTATAGTGTATTGTGGCTAGAACACTGATGAGGTGCTAGAAGTTAATGAGTTCTCTATATTTTATTGTTCAAGTTCAAGACCAAATGGCGAAGCCAAAGGAGAGGTAGAAGACTCTGGAAATGAGAAGGTAAGTGAAGATGAAGTAGACAAGCTTGTGAAGTTTGCTTTGGATAAATTGGAGAAAGCTAGTGAGGAGTCATTCTTTGGTCAAGGTTGGAAGGTTCTTGACAATTCTGTGGAAAACTTACCATCAGAACATAAATTTGTCGTGAATGGGAAGCTAAAACAGGTCCAACAAATTTTCAGTTTGACTACTGAAAGGGATGGAAGTGAGTCAAATGGAAGGGTTGCTACTGAAGAAGAAGTACTTGCAAAAGTCCCTGTAGATGTTGATAAGCTTAAGACTTATATTTGCTTACTTACAAAAGTGTCAGAATATCCCATTAATTTTAAGAAGATGACTGATGTGCCATCTGCAGCACAGCCTGATACTACCTTTTATGGGGAAGATGAGTCTTTAAAGTTAAATTGCCCTCTCTATCAATATCCACCTTTTCAAGCATGGGAAATTGGATACCACATAAGTCAAGCATTGTCAAACATGGTAATAGTGTTGTCCCACCAGCTTTGGGACACCTAGGCAGCTTATCAAGGAATATCGTTGGGAAGGAATGGACTACGAGTTATGTTCTCCTTGGCTCCACTAGCTGCCTCTTTCAAAAGGGATTGGTAACTTGATCAAAGAATTGTATCACAGCTCTTAACCTTGAGGACAAGGTTCTTTAAAGGGAGGGAATTTGTTATGATCCCCAAGTAAACAAACCGCACCATTTTGAAGGCCAATAAAGAAAGCTGAGCTACAAGTAGTCTACAGCTTGCCGTTTAGATCAATGGTTGTTGTAATCTGTTATTTCTATTCTATTTTACTTCGTGTTGCATTTTTATTAGTTTTGTTAGTCATGGGCTACCTCCATATATAAGCCAGAAAAGGGACCGTGAGAGGCATCTGGAAAAAGACTAAAGGAAGATTTTCTGAATTGGAGGTTAAGGGATCCCTCGAAGTACCCTATTGGCCATCAGAATATTCAATGGCTTTTTATCAAACACCTGTGTTCCATCTTCCATTTCGTTCTATACATTTCACCACACATTCATTCTCCATTACATTTCCAATCTACATCACAGTTCATAACACCCATAGATCCAAGATTCCAAACCAGAAATTAAAGTCATAGGAATTCACTTACAAGGTTGATTTCCTTGAAGATTTTCGATGGAAATCTTAGGTTTAGGAAGTGCAAGAAATCGGCTTGAGGAGAAGAAGGAAGTCGCGTGGCTGGAGCTCGGTTTCTCGTGTGAAGGAAGGAACACTTGAGAAATTCTTTTCTTTTGTTTGCCTTAGGACCGACGTGCAGGAGAGGAAAGAGATTTAATTTGGCTTCTTGAGGAAGCTTCGGTTAAGGAGAAAAAGCCAATGAGTTTAATCAAGCTTACCCCATAAGCTAAGGAATGGATGGTGGAGATCAAATGTGGGGAGATCAAAAAGAGTTTGGGCCATTTCTTGAGTAAATAAAATTAAAGGGCTTGAAAGAAAATATTGTAAAGTCATAAAATCACACCCTTAAATTATTTAATAACCCACTTTAAAAATAAAAGCACACCCATCTTTAAATAAAATAATAAATAATAAAATAATAAAAGTCTTTATCTCAAAATATTTAAGTTCAAATATTAATAAATGACGTAAGGACATACGTAGCAGGATTCGGGTATTACACCATTCCTACTGCGTGCACCGTAGACGGAAATCACAAGTGAGACTACCACCATCCCTACTTACCACCATCCTTACAGCTCACGCTGTAGGCAGGACTACCACCATCCCTACTTACCACCTTCCCTACAGTTCTTTTTCACACAAGGGGTACCTATCAGAGCAGTATAGGAGGGAATCACAGGCGAGACTCTACCATCGTCCCTGCTTATCACCATCCCTACAGTCCCTTTTTCCTCTCTCTCAAATCGTTCAATCCATTCATTTCAAACATACCCAAAATCATCTCTCACATGAAAATCCAGTTTTCATTCACAACACATGAGCATGCATGAAATGATGCAATAAATGCCATGATGCCAAATACAACATAAATGCACGCAAGCATAATTCAATTAAATAAACAACCCATCCTCACATCCAACTAGCCCCCATACTCCTCGAACTCAATGTCCAGCACAACTAACCAGACTGTAGAAGATTTGTTAGTGCAAAAAAATATATTTAAATCTCAAGAAATTCTTTGAAAAATTACTTATAATGCTAAAATATAATTTTCGAATAATCAACGAGGTGCAAGAGGTGGCGGCACAACAACGTAACAGTGTATTTTGGACTATGGTCGTGGGACTCAAAAACTCAACTTTTGAATGGGGAAAAATGAAGACTCGGGAGGGCTAGGGAAGGGCTTAGGGGTGTTGGTGACGCAACTGGTGGTGGTGGTTGGCCGCGGGTGGTGGCGTGGGCGGCGGTTGAAAGCCAAAACACGCAAATCAGAAATGGGGATAAGGGGCTTCAAGGGTGGCAGATCGGAGCTGGGGAAGGGTGGTTTGGATGGCTGGAGGGCCGATGGTGGTGTGGTGAAAACCTGGTGGCCAACTGTGGCGTGATGACGGCACGCGAGCTCAAGGGTGCCGCGGCTTGGAGCCATGCGTGGAGGCTAATGGCAGTAAGGGAGGAGCTAAAAATGGAGGGGGAAGGTCGTCGGCCAGAGGGGAAGAAAATGGAAGGGGTGGTGTCGCTCACAGACGGTGCATGACAGCGCACTGGGCAGACGAAGAAACGGACGGGGGAGAGGGAGGGTGTCACGCGGGAGAAGAGAAGCAGAGGAAAAGAAGGAGAAAAAGAAAAGAGAAGAAGGAAAAGAAAAAGGAGGGAAAAAGAAAAAGTGAGGGAAAAAGAAAAAGGAGAAGACGGCATGCATGGAGTTTATGTTCAAGTTTGGATGTTGGGTATATGGGCTTGGGCTTTTCGTGGGCTTTTAGGGTTTTCCCTTGGGTCCTCGTTTTGAGTGCTAAAAAGTTTTGTCCGATAAATATTTTTGAGCATTTAAAATAATAGTTGAGCCTATATGCCAAATTAAATGAGGCCCACTTGATCCATAAATATTAGATGAACTTTAACCTAATTATTGAGCCCAATAAAATTTCATAATCCATGTAAATACATTTTGGACCCATGACCTATTCAAAATAATCCAATAAACCTAGATTAGGCTTTGAAAAATGTTGGCCTATTTACACCATCTCAAAATCATCCACTAATCTTCGGGCCTTCAAATAAACTTTTGGGCTTTCAGCCCTAATTAAAATTCCCAGCTAACCTAAAAACTTTTAGCTCATGGGCTCATCTAAAATAATTCATTTAACTTAATTTAGGCCCAATAAAATTATTCATATTATATCCCTAATAATATTGGATCGAGTCGTTACATGGAGGGACGGATGAGCTTGGGCAAGTTATGCACTAACCACCCACGGCGAGAAAGGATTACTCGCCAAAGAGGAGCTACGGACAACTACTAACATAACCAATCATAGGAACTTTCTGAGATAACACGGAAGAGTTTGGATAAGTGTTAGCAGCAAGCGCAGAAGCTCACACTCCATCTGAAAGGTCACATCCGAAGTGGCTATGCAATTAAAGATGAAGGCTCGACAAGTCATGTCGTCAGGACCCAGAAGTATGGCCGGATGCCATGTGGAGAACCCTCGTTCAAAGGAGAATTAAGGAGTTGATAGACTGTAGGGTGTGCGGACCATGCCCCGGTCACCTATTTCTGTCATCCTATAGTATGACAGGAGAAGAATGAAAGACTCCTATCCAAGCAAATCTGGAGTCAGTGATATGTTAGAAAAGACATCTAACCCCAACCAATTTAAAAGATCTAGATGTGGGATAAGATCTCACTTTTAAGACCTTATTCACTTATGAGCTCGAGAAGGAGACTGCTGCAAAATGCAAGGAGTAGGGAGACAACGAGATGACTTTTGAAATAGGAAAGTATGTTAGTTTCTGAGACAGTGTTAGGTAGTGTGGAGTGAATGTTGTGTGTGTGAGACATTGCATCATTTCTGTAATCTTCTCCCCCATTTTCCTACAAGTATAAATATATATATATTACTAGCACTATGTTTCTAGTTATAATTACTCGTAGATTTCTAATGCTTTCAATGTTTTCAGAGCTTTTTAATTGCTTTTGCTACTGATGATGATATCTAGTTTGGGAGCCCTAGATACTTGTGTGTGTACGTATGTGGAGTCAACAAGAGTCTATTACCATGGTATGGGATGAAAAATTCTCCGAAACCATTCCGCGAAGCGTTACCACGTACATCACACAAGAAGGAGAATGTCTCGAGGGGAGTGAGGTGGAACAGTATTGTATTTGGCCTCACATGATAATCGAGATTTGGGATCTCCCAACATATCACGTGTTGGTGTTTTTGAGTCAGCTACGACCGAGTAAAGTAGCATCACCTGGGCAACAAGTTTCACTGTGTGCCTATGAGTAAGTGTGTGCCTATGAGCAAGAGTGTGCCTATGAGCAATAGTGGAAATGAATGCCTAGGAGCAAAGAATGATACTTGACCCAATACTGGTTTTTACAGATTTTCTATCATATGGAGATGAGTAATTCATTGCCATAATAGTACTATTGAGCTTTTATCTAGTTTGCATAAAGAGAGAGCCATGTCTCGAGAGGGTGATTCCTCGGCAGGTTTTGAGGATGCCTGAAACTGCAGGAGAGAGGGTGATACCAACCCATGCACATACGTGTTTCTCCGATAGCAATATCTTTCATTAATGGTCTTGTCATAGCTGCCTAACCTTCCTATGGTTTCACTCTCAAGACCATAGACTTTGATGCAGGTTCAGACCTTGGTATGACACCTGAGGAAGAGGAGTCAAGCACACCCAAGTTCTGACTAAGGGGACTAGGATCCGTCTTACCACTTGTGTTCGTTGTAGCTACTCTGTGCCTTTTTGTAGAATGTTCATAATTGAGCCAAGGGTTCATTTGTAACTTAGTCGATTGCCTATGGCGACTAACCTTATGTATCCTGAATGACGTAATGCTTTGAGGTTATGAAGGGCAAGAAGTCCCTTTTATATGAAGTTTAGTTTCTGGTACATACATGCTTACGTTGTTATTACAACTTGTTCCATTTACATTTTCACTACATTGTCTTAAACCGAATTCCATACACATGTACTTCCCTTTGGATTACTACACGCCTAACCATTCTTCTGGGTGTTGACCAATCGGCCAGTATCCATGGCACTAGATTACCTCACCAAGTCTTTCATGAGGGACAGGGTGCCACAACTTGGTATTAGAGATACGCTTTTATGCGTGACTCTGGGCAACTCATAGAAGTATGGGACTGTAAAATAGGACTGATATAGCATGATAAGCTAAATATTCTAGCACTAGGCCCGATCTATGCTTAGGACGATGAGGTGGGATAGTCATGAAGGAGGATCGTCTTATGGAGGAAGGGATGAAGTGCTATGTAACACCCCCACCTAAGTACCTATTATGATTAACCCTTAATCTCCCTTAGAATGAGCTTATAATACTATATTATAGTTTTGGGCTTTATATTTTTTTAGCATAAGATTTATTATTATTATTTATTATTATTATTCCCCTTAAGGGAGTTAGTTAGATTTGTTTTACGCATTAAACTATGGCACTTAGTGTCATTAGTGGTTAAGCTTAAAGGTGAAGTATGAGTGGTTTAGTAAGCAAGCTCATTAGTGCTACACTTAAGGCCCTTAAACCCTTAGAATGTTATGGGCCAAGACTTAGAAACCTTGAACCATGTCTTATAAGAGTTTAAGCTTTTGTGGGATAGCCTTAGAAAGATTTGGCCCAAGTGTGAGGATGGCATAAGGCCTTTTGGGCCTAACTTGGTGTTAGCTTTGACCCATGATCCATTTATGATAAGGCAAGCCTTTCAAGCCTCATCTTTGTGGATCTTGAGGTCTCTCATAACCTCTTAAAATCTGAAACCAGGACCTCCCATCAAACCACACCCGAAGCCCAAAAACCATGCAATTCCCTCTCATGGCCTTTTTAAGCCAAATAAGGCCCAAAGCCTTGTCTTGCATGGTCACACTTATATTTGAAGCCCACATACACCATACCATTGGTTTCCCTTAAGCCCAAGTAGTACCCCACGACCCTTAGGACTCCCAATTGTCCATAATTAAACTTCTAACTTGAGTTAAGGACATTAATCAACTTACCCATGATTAGTAATCTTTAAACTATGTTTTGAGCTTAATTTTCTTCTTAATCTTTTTAGCCATTTTGATCTAAAATTTACTTATTTTATTATTCAGCTGCATCATTCTTAGATCATATTAGAACCCTAGATAAATCTCCACACATGTCATTAAGGGTAATGACATGTCAAAACCCTAAACCCACACTAATCGGCACACATGCGTGTTCTTGTGTGCATTGGACTGAACAACCCCTAGCCAAAGCTTCTTGTTCCATTTTCTCAAGGTATCTATTGTATTTTAGCACCTCAAAATACCCACTGTAGACTTAGTGGTGGACGAAATTGGTTCCAAGAACCATACCAAAAACCAACTACACCTAAACACTAGTTGGATGGAAACTGAATGCCTTGCAATTGGGTTTGATTTTCTACTCTCAAATGACCCACACACTCACGCCACCTCCATCACCATCCAATTTCCAAGAGAACCTTAGACTCATTATGGGAAATTGACCAAAATTTTTTTCCCACGAAAAATAACACAAAATCGATGGCATCAAACCACCACCACTCGGCAACACCCTTCCATTCACCTCTTCCCTTTTGAGTTGCCACTTCATCATCACTTGGCAACCAATCCCACACCTTCTACCCCCTGGAAAAACCTTCCAAGAGTGACTCATGACCTACATAAATCGGCCATGAAGAGAGGACAAGAGGGTGAGTCAAGAAATGATCAAAACTGTCCAGAATTTCAGCCTTGAACCCAACGGCTACTATGCTTGATTTCATAAACTATTTTCATTTTTTTCCATCTAATGATGCACCATGGTAGCACCTGCACCTTCTCCTTGCATGGCAGCACTTGAAAGTGAATAAAATCATTTGATTTGGGCCACTATTCACCTACACAAGGTGATGTAACCAAGCTGGAATTCAAACCTCCTTCCCCACCGCCCACTTCACCCATTCACCATGGACCAAAGCCAATGTCCCTTCCCCCATAGCCTCCTATAAATACCTCCCTTAGCCCCACATTTCCTCAGCACCACTTCTCCAAGCCTCCTCTTGAGCATTGAGAGCCTTCTTCCTTTAGAAAGTCTAGAGTTGGAGCTCTTGAGTGTTCTTTTGTTGGGAGCTTTAGAGGGACACGAAAATTGTAAGTTTTCTTACCCTAAATCTATTTTGCATGTTATGTTTTGCATTTAAGTGTTGAAGTGATTTCTGGTTGAGTTTAGAAAAGGTTACCATGCTTAACTCAAAACTGAGTCCATTAAGGTTGGATTAAGTGTTTAAATTGTTTTAAGTGTGAATTTTAGCTATGACATGTCTTAGCATATTTTGATATGATTTATTAATGTTTTAGAATGATCATTGAAGGTTTGATTTTGAGATTATAAGCATGCGATGATAGGTTTTAATTCTATTTTGGATTGATCATCAAATCATGCATGGATTTTGATTAAGTTTGTGATTAAGGCATGGAGTCTTGATTTTATCACCTAGGCTGGAATAAAATGCATTTAGAAAAACCTTGTGATTGGGATAAGAATGAAAATACATGATTTGGGTGAATTTTGAAGCATGACTTTGTGATTTAGGCTGGAAGCATCATGCTTGATTAATTGATGATTAATGAAGATTAAGGTTTTTAGCCATAATTAAGTGTTGTGATGATCTTGTTCACCTAAGATTAAACTTTTAACATGTAATTAAGGATTATAGTAATTAATTGAAGTTAAATAAATTGAATATGCATGCATTCATAAGGGTCAATAGTTGAAAGTACACTTAGGCATCAACTAGAGTGCATGCCACGAGTTGAGTGTATTTGGACTAGTTCCACTTTGATTTTCAGAATTCTAAGGGCATAGATGATTTTAGAGCATAGAATATATGAGGTTTATGAATTTTGGTGGAATTTGGAGTCTGTTTGTAAATATTGAAAAATTAGGGCCTTAGTGATAATTTTGAAAAGTTTAGAGGTATTTTTGTAAATACTCATTTTTGAAATCTTTTGATTACAAGCATCTTCCTTGAGTATTTAAGATCCTAACTCAACATAACTTTGATTGCAGTCGCTACGATTAATGCACACGAGAAGTTTGTAAGTTAGCATCTAACTTACACCTTGATAAGTTATTAATGATTTATTGATAAATGCCACATTCATGTTATAATTGTTAATTTGAGAATGAATATCATGTTATATGATACAATGAGTACATGACCACTTGCCTACATGACATGTGAAATTTTCACCATTTTAACATATTGCATATAAATGTCATTTTTCACATGAAAGCTTACTACATATGTACATGTCATGAACTACAATTTTTCAAGCATAGCACGAAAATAATATTTGTCATGATCCCAAAGGTTAGGATGGAGAATTATCCTAGTGGAACCCCTCTGTCCACTTTGGAGTGAGTAAAAATAGAGTGGTAACCTCGGGGTTGACGAAGCATAGTCAACGAGCTTCAAATGGGTATATATTAAAGAATGCAGGAGCGAAGTCAAATGTTATGAAACGTAAGGCTGGTGAGTGTACATGTTCTGATGATGTTATGTTATGTTACTAATGCATTGAGAACGAGTCTGCAGACAACGTAATTTCAACATGAATTTTACTACGATCACCAATAGGTACTCATAGTGCATAAGGGGAACTGTGAAAATATCATACGCTATGATGTTAACAATATGATTAAATTTGAATTGTTATAAATGATGAAACGTTATGATGAAATGTTATGTTTTTGGCAGTAGTTAAAGTGAAAAACTGTTGTCTTTAGGAAAATGTGTCTCCGTTTTTCTAAAAATGTCAAGGAATCTGGATGGGAGACATGTACTGATTTTTCTGCATCGCATGCATTTCATATTTATCATTCATCATGCATAATTTATCTTTGTGCATGTTGGCTGTCTAACTTACTGAGATTTCAAGTAAATCTCACCTTTTGTGTACCCACTATCATTCCACTTAGAATGATAGAAGTTATGTCATGATCCGACGAGGACGGACCAGATGGACCAATGGATTTGATTGATTGAAGAGGAGCCTAATCTTGAATAGAGATTAGGCCTCATCATGATGTTTATAACCCTAACCCTTCATGCATTAGAACGCATGAAACAATTGATTTAGCCATGGAGACTTATTATCAAGAATACTTGTACTAAGATTATGCTACCTTATAATTTGAACTTATGATGGTTATGAATGACATTGGGAAGTTTTAGCTTATTCTGATATAAGTACTTCTTAGTCACCCATTTTCTACTGCGGTTATTTCATACTGCTAAATGCATTTATAGGATGCATTGCATATTAACTGTCATGAATGAGGAGTATGTAACCTTGTATTACATGTCCCGATGTTCTGAGTCTCCATTCCATCCCAAGCGAAGGTTGGGGCATCACAGGTGCTAGCTAAAGCACTAACTCGGATATTGGACATGCTGGAACAACAATATGAGATGTGTTCCCATCATATGCAAGTCTAGTCGGTAGGAACCCCTGTAGTAGAAGGAAAGGGATATACGTATGAGCGATTTTCGGCTCATCGCTACCTGAGATTCTTGAAAATGAGGGACCGATTAGAGCGAGAAGTTGGATATCCAATATAGAAAGGACATTTGAGGTATGCGGGTGCACCAAGGACCAGAAGGTGCTATATGCGAGCTATTTACTCTAGGGAGAAGCAACTCTGTGGTGGGACACTCAGAGGCAACTCCTTACTATGGAACTTGGAGGCCCCAGGAAGGATCTCGTGGGCAAGGTAAGAAATAATTTGACGACCATTATATCATGGAGATTATAAGGAAACAATAATCTAAATATTTCGCTAATTTGGTCCAAGGGAATATGATGGTGGAAGATTACGCTGCCAGATATACGAAATTAGGAAGGTTCGCCCCTCACCTTATTTCTACAAAAGCCATGAGGTTGGAATGATTCCAGGATTGGTTGCAATCTCACATTAGGATGCAAGTAGTTTGCCTAAAAATTATGGATTTCCATTAACTTGTTCATAAGGTGTCCATAGCTAAACAGGAGCAGCAAAATTCATAGGATGTATCCCCAACTCTTAAAAGGCGAACAAGTGTAAGCGAAGGGAGTAGTTCAGAACCCCACAGAAGTTCGTATCTAGAGTCGTTGGGGCACCACCAATCATTCCAAGGTCATGAACGACTATAAGGATGTCGGTATGTAATGTTTTTCATAGAGCTCACAAAGGATATTGCCGTCTGACCTGAAACGTGTGCTACATATGTGGTCAAACGAGACATTTCACTTGGGATTGTCCTTGTGACACCCCTAATTCTCCGTTTGGGATGAAACATAGTCTTGGAGCGTCGGGACATGTAACAAAATGTTACATACCCCTGTTCATGATAGTTAATATGCAATGCATCCTAGAATGCAACTAGCAGTATGCAATAATTGCAGCGGAATAAGGGTGAATAATTATAACTGATGTCAGAATGAACTAAAACATCCCAATAGCATTAATATTCATCATGAGTTCAAACGATAAGGTAGCACATCCTCAATACAAAATGCTTAAATAATAAGTCTCCGTGATTAGATTAACTCATTCATATGTTCTAAGGTATGAAGGGTTAGAGCTATGAACATCAAAATAAGATCTAGTCTTGATCGAGGTGCGGCTCCTCTTCAATCAGTCGGGTCCACTGGTCCATCCTGTCCGTCTTCGTCTAGTCTTGATACAACTTCTATCATCCCGAGAAGAATGATAGTGGGTCTATAAGGGGTGAGATTTACTTAAAATCTCATTAAGTTAAACAACCAACGTGCACAAAGATAAATTATGCATGATAAATATGAAATGCATGCTATGCAAAAAATTAGTATTTGTCTCCCATCTAGATTCCTCAACTTTTCAAAAAAACTTGGAGGCACATTTTCTTATAGAGAAAATTCTTAATTCAACTTTAAAAACATAACATTTCATCATCGTTAAGTATCATTAACAATCACATTAATCATAATGTATGGTATCACTATAGTTCGCCATATGCACCATGAGTACCTACTGGTGACCGTAGTGCAACTCATGTTAAAACTACGTTAGCTGTAGACTCATTCTTAATACATTGGTAACATAACATAACATTATCATAACATCATAACATATACACCCACCAGCCTTAGGAGTCATAAAATTTGATTTCGCTACGGTGTTCTTTAAAAGAACCCATTCGAAGCTCGTTGACTGTTTTTCGTCAACCCAAGGGCTATAACTTCATTTTTATTCACTCTAAAGTGGACAGAGGAGTTCCACTCGGATAAATCCCCATCCTAGTCTTTGGGGTCGTGACAAAAATTAAGTTTTCGTGCTATGTTTGAAAATGTTTTTCATGACATGCGTTTATAAGTATGTTTCATGTGAAAATGACAATTTTATAAAAACTGGCTCAAATGATGAAAAATTGCACATGTTATGTAAGCAAATAGTCATGTATTCAATGTATTATATAATATGATGTTTTATGGTCAAATTACATTTATATTTTTATCAATAAATCGTAAATAAATTATTAGAGTATAAGTTAGATGTCAACTTACAAACTGTCCGAGTTTAGGCAATCTTAGCAACTGTAAGCAAGGTTATACTAAGTTAGGACTAAGCTTCTAAGGGAGATGTTCATAATTAAAAGGGTTAAAAAATTAGTATTTACAAAAATGCTCCTAAACTTTTTAAAATTGCCACCAAGGCCCTAAATTTTTACTATTTTCAAACGAGCAGCAAAATTACCTAGGCCTCATAAACCCCATATTTTCTATGTTCTAAAACCATCTTTGCCTTTAGAATTTTAACAATCAAATTGCAACTATGCGAATCCCACCCCCGACTTTTGGCAAGCATTCCATTGATGCCTAAATGCGATTTCAACTAATTAATCCGTATGGATGCTTGTGTACCTCATTTCATCAAGTGCTATGAATTATAATAACCTTAGTGACAAATTAAAAACTAAAGTTTAGGTTATACAAGTTCATCCCAACACTTAAATCAACCAAGAGATGCTTCAAAAACTTAATAAAATCATGCATTTTCATTCTTATCCCAATCACAAGGCTTTTCTAAATGCACATTATTAAAGCCTGGGTAAACGACTCAAAACATCAACAAGTTAAGTATAAACTAGTCAAAGTCATTCATGCTTTAGATAAACAGCACAAGATAGAATTAAGACCTATTATGACATGCTTTCAACTTAGAAACTAAACCATAAAAGTTCATTTTAAGACATTTTTGAATCATATCAAGTCATGCCATGGCTAAAAATTTCAACCCAAAATAATTTATTTCATCAAGACTTCAAATTTGACCCGTTTTGATATTAGCATGCTAAACCTTAATTAAACTCACTCAACATCAGTTCCCATGCCATAATTTAAAGCCTAACATGTCATTTTAACACTTAACAATAGATAAGGCAAGATTACTTATAGCAATTCGTGGCGCTTAGAGCTCCCAACACAAGAACACTCAAGAACTTCACTCGGCTTCACTCTATTGCTTACTAAGGGAAGAAAAACTCTGAAGAACTCAAGATGAGGCTTGGAGGAGAGATGAGGAAGTGAGGAAGTGTAGGTGAATAGTGTTCAAACCTCCATGATTTCTTCATTTTAGCTGATTCAAGGTGCTTAGTTGGTGCAAGTGCGGCAATGGTGTGAAAAAAAAAAGAAAAAAGAAAGAAAATAAGGCATGAAGTCATGCCATGATGCTGTCGAATAGTAGTATGAAAATCTATCTAGAAGTCATGCCATGATTTCTTCATAATTTTCTTAATTCAACTTTAAAAACAAAAAATTTCATCATCGTTAAGTATCCTTAATGATCACCAAAATCATAATGTATGGTATCATTACAGTTCTCCATATGCACTGTGAGTACTTGCTGGGGACCATAGTACAACTCATGTTGAAACTATATTGTTTGCAGACTCCTTCTCAGTGCATTGGTAACATAACATACATTATCATAACATCATGACATATACACCTACTAGGCTTATATGTCACAAAATTTTGACTTCGCTACGACGTTCTTTAAAAAGAACTCATTCGAAACTCGTTCACTGTTATTCGTCAACCAGGGGATACAACTCCATTTTTATTCACTCTAGAGTAGACAGAGGAGTTCCACTAGGATAAATTCTCCTCCTAGCCTTTGGGGTCATGACAAAAATTTAGTTTTCATTCTATGCTTGAAAATGTTTTTCATGACATGCGTTTATAAGTATGCTTCATGTGAAAATGACAATTTTGTAAAAAATGGCTCAAATGATGAAAAATTGCACATGTCATGTAAGCAAGAAGTCATGTATTCAACGTATCATATAATATGATGTTTTATGGTCAAATGACATTTATATCATGAATGTGACATTTATTAATAAATCATAAATAAATTATCGAAGTATAAGTTAGAGGTCAACTTGCAAACTGTCCTAATTTAGAAAATCATAGTGGCTGTAAACAAGGTTATATTAAGTTAGGATTTGAGCTTCTAAGAAATATTTTCAAAATCAAAAGGGTTCAAAAATGGGTATTTACAAAAATACCCCAAAACTTTCCAAAATTGCCACTAAGGTCCTAAAGTTTCACTATTTGTAAATGAGCCCAAAGTTTAACCAAACTTCATATTCCTCATATTTTATATGATCTAAAACCATCTATGCCCTTAGAATTGCAAAATGCAAAGTGCAACTATGCCAAACACACTCAACCCATGGCATGCAATTCCTTAAGACCTAGATGTGATTCCAACTATTCAACCTCTATGGATGCAAATGTACTCATATTCATCAAGTGTCAATAGTAGTTTTAACCCTAGGGATAAATTAAAAACTTAGGATTAGGTCATACAAGTTCATCCCAACACATAAGCATGGCCTTAAGACCTTAATCTTCATTAATCTGACCATTAAGCATAAGATTAATGATGCCAAGTGTCATTCCCCTATTGGCTTTTTGAAGATTAATCAAAATAAAATACTAGAGATCTTCCAATCATACAAAATGTGATTCTCATGCTAGAATAATAATAATAAAAATATTCCAACAATAACAACTTATACTAACTAAGATTAAGGGAGCTAATGGTTAAAACCTAACAGGCTTTTTAGGCGGGGTGTTACATCTGCCCCCCTTAAAATAAGATTTTGTCCTCAAAGTCGAGGTTTTAGCTAAGAAAAATACACACGCACAACATACAATTCCTAAGCATAAGCTTACCAATGGCTCTAAGGCTCGGAGCTCAAAGAGAGGCCTTTGGTGTCATCTTCTGTTAACTCGTCCTGCATGTTATAGTAGTAAGCATCCTCTTTGGATTCATAATATGTATTGACTCGTTCCTCATTCGTCCTCCATTGCCTAATTTTGTTGCTCTCAATCTTTGGATCTCCTTCCTCACGAAAGTGTGTAGGGCTCGATGAAGAGTCAGACATCTCTGACATATAGGTTGGAGGAGGAGTAGGGTACAACTACTCCTGCACTCCCTGTCATTGCTCCGCTGCTTGGCTAGACTTAGGCTAATAAGGTGCAGTGGGAATGATTGAGCTAGTTTGGCATTTAAACCAACGAGTCCTAGTCTCACCCATCCAGCTAATGGGGTGATATGGTTGTTGCTCCTCGTGAGGTAGGGCTCTCTATATCCTGATGTTACCCTTCCTATTCGTGCTCAAGAATATGTGTATGGTGGTACTCTAATCTCTCTTGCTGAGTCTAGTAGGAGTCTATCATATGATTCCGCCTTCTTCTTCATTGCTCGGCTCTAAGCCTCCATAATTAGCTGGGGGTCATATATAATCGTCAAGCGGCTCTCCCATTACTGGCCATGGTGATGTTGTAAATAACGAGGGAGATACGGGTCATACAACGAAAATAGATGGATGCCATGCATGCATGAATGGATGCATATGCCATGATGCAATATGATGTCACACAAGTCACAAGCCAAACAAACAAGGGTATTTCGTCTTCATGTCATCCTCTTTCTCCCATATGGCTTCTTCAATGTCGTGGTTTCGCCAAAGAACTTTAACTAGAGGAATTTTCTGATTCTTGAGTTCCTTCTCCTTCGAGTAAGTAATTTGAATAGGAATTTCCTCTTAGGTTAGGTTAGGTTTTAATGACATATCCTCTGTATCTACAACTGCTGGCGTCTGCTTTCCAAAACTTTTCTTAAGGGTGAGATACATGGAATACGTTGTGAATTCCTTGGAATTCAGCTGGAAAATCCAATCTATAAGTGACCGATATTTCATAAGGTCCCACGTATCTTGGACTTAGTTTCCCCTTTTTCCCAAACTGAACTACTCCTCTCATTAGTGATACTTTGAGGTAGACCCAGTTGCCAACTTTGAACTCAATGCTCCTTCTCTGACGTTCGGCATAGCTCTTCTGTCTATCTTGAGCAACCTTCATCCTTTATTTTATCAACTGAATTTGCTCTGTCATCTCTTGCAGAATCTCCATACCATAGATCTTTCATTCTCCTACTTCATCCCTGTATTAGGGAGATCTGCATTTCCTTCGATACAAAGCTTTGTGGGGCAGTATCGTGCTTTTCCCAATCACCTTTCTCTTGCAAAGTACATGCTTTCAACATTTCTTCTAGAGTCTAGATTGTCCGTTTAGTTTGAAGATGATTGGCACTACTGAATTTTAACTTGGTGCCCATTGAATCCTGAAGGCCTTGCCAAAAACACTAGGTAAAATAGGTATCCTTATCTGATATGACTGTCTTCGAAGCTCCATGTAGTTGCACTATTTCTGATAAAAAATCGAGTTAAGTTCTCCATAGGGTCGATATTTTTCATCAGCAAAAAGTGAGCACTTTTTATTAGGCGATCGACCACAAACCAAATGAGTTATTACCCTTTGAGGTCTTTGGTAGTCCAACCACGAAGTCCATTGAGACGTCCTCTCATTTTCATTCTAGGATTGGAAGTGGTTGCAACTCACCAGCAGGTCTCTAATGTTCTGCCTTCACTACTCTGCAGATAGTCAAGGCGATTTCGGATCAGCTGGAATCACCTTTCGGTCTTGATAGTATAACAACCCATCATCTCTGAGGGTTAAACCTTCTGGCCCTTCCTTCATTTCAACCTTCTGCCTGACCTCTAACTATTTGGGATTTTCCATCTATCGCTTCGTCACTTCCTCCCATTCTATTGGTACAAATTATTGTACTACAGCGAGAGATGCATCAGGTTGGAGATCCTTAATTAATAAACTCATATTATGCAGGAGTGACTCCAGTTCTGGGCCAGAATTTGAAGGATAATCCTTTTGCGTTTTACGACTTAGCGCGTATGCTACGTCATTAACTTTCCTAGGGTGATACTTGATTTCACACTGGTAATCTCTAATCATTTCCAACCATCTTCTCTGCCTCATATTTAAATTCTTCTAACTGAATAAGTACTTGAGGCTTTTGTGGTTAGTGTAGATTTCGCAAGTTGTTCCATACAAGTAGTGCCTCCAAATCTTGAAGGTGAAAACTATAGTGGCTAGTTCTAAATCATGGTTGGGGTAGTTTTGCTCATGGTTCTTCAGTTGATGTAAACTGTAGGCGACAACCCATTCTTCCTGCATGAGTACGCATCCAAGTCCTAATTTAGACGAGTCGCTATATATCACATAAGGCTTATGTGGTTGAGGCAGTGTTAACATTGGTTCGGTTGTGAACCTCTTCTTGAGCTCCAGGAAACTCTGCTCGCACTTCGCCATCCAAACATATTTGACATTTTTCTTGGTTAGAGCATTGAAGGGTCCTGATAGCTTGGAGAATCCTTCGAAGAATCTCCAATAGTAACCAGCTAATCCCAGGAAGCTTTGAATCTCATGCACATTAGTCGGACGCTTCCAATTCACCACAGCTTCAATCTTGCTTGGATCAACCGCCACTCCTTGGCTCAAGATCACATGCCCCAAGAATTTCACCTCTTTAAGACAAAATTCACACTTGTTGAATTTGGCATATAATTTCTGCTCTTTTAATCTTTCTAAAGCCAAACAGAGATGCTATTTGTGCTCTTCCTCACTTCTAGTGTAGATCAATATGTCATCAATGAATAAAACAACAAAGCTATCTAGGTAGGGTCTGAATACTCTGTTTATCATATCCATGAATATGGCAGGGGCATTGGTTAGACCAAAGGGCATTACTAGGAATTTGTAGAACCCGTATTTGGTTTGAAATGCCGTATGAGGGACATCCTGCTCCCAAATCTTGAGCTGATGATACCATGACCTCAAGTCTATCTTCGAGAATACTGACGCTCCTTGCAACTGATCTAATAGGTCATCGATACACGATAATGGATATCCTTAATGATTCATCCTTCTTCTTTACAAACAAAATCGGTGCACCCCAAGGTGACAAACTAAGTTGAATGAATCCATTCTCCATAAGTTTCTCTATCTTCTCCTTTAAGTCCTTTAGCTCTAATGGGGTCATACGATAAGGTTCTAAATGGATAGGGGTTGTAGTAGGTTCCAATTCTATAATGTATTATGTTTCTCCATCGGGGGGTAATCTGGGTAGGTCGTCAGTGAAAATCTCAGGATATTCTTCAACTATAAGAATCTTTGACTATGAATGCTAGATAGGTCGTAGCACCACTAGCGATGCACTTCCTTGCTTGCAAAGCTGATATTAGAGACGAGGTAGCCTTCACAATCCCTCCCGTATAACGGATTCGTCCAACTTCTGGTGGATCGAAGATGATCTCCTTGTTTCCACAATCTATCCTAGCAAAGTGCTTGGATAGCCAGTCCATTCTGAGTATAATATCAAACTCTAATAAAATGAAGACGATTAGATCTGCTTACATCACTCTTCCGCCTAGGCTTAGCGGGCAGTTCCTAAGGACTCGGGTATAGATGATCGCACTCCCATCAGGAATCATCACTACTACTGCTTGAGGTAATGTTTGGGTCCACATGTTACATGTGTGTGCAAACACCATGGACACAAAAGACCTCGTAGTACTGGAGTCAAATAAAGTGCAGGCCGTATATTCGTATAGCGTGATCTTATCTAAAGCATAATTAACTACCATATACTTAGCAACTAATTTATAAGATCAAATTTCTAAAAGAGGGGTACTAAAAAAGATTACCAGTGATAACTCTCGTTTCTTCATCTTCGAAAATTTTCTCGTCTATCTCTCCGGGGGTGATAGTGTACACACGAGTTTCGGCAGGCAGCCTCTGATTTGGCCGATTGTTAGATGCATTCCTTCCATCTTGTGCATTCTGGGGAACTCTCGAATCATGTGTCGTAGTTGTCTGTATCAAAAACACACCTCTAAACCTACTCGGCATTCTCCGCTGTGAATTTTTTTGCACTTCTTGCAAGTTGTAGGTGGGGCTGGCATGATGCCTTTGCTCTTGACAGTTCCTTGTATTATCCTCCTTTTGGCATTATTCCCTCCTACCAAGAAGGAAGCAGAGCTTTTTTGTTCTAGCTTAATCTGGGCTGCAACAGTCTGTTGTTCTGCCTCTATTATGGAGACCACATTAACTAATTTCTAGAAGTTGTTAATGCGGAAACAGGCCAAATAACTACGGATCCAGGGTTGCAGTTCTCCTTGAAATTTATGTACCTGCATCTTCTCAGTAGTGATCAGATGTGGAGTGAACCTTCCTAGCTCCATAAATTCTGTAGCATACTATTCGACAGGTTAGTTCCCTTGCAATAGTGTGGCAGATTCTTGAGCCTTCTACTACTTCATTGATTCCGGGAAGAATCGATTATCGAGCTCCTTTTTAAACCTATCCTAGGTCAAAGCAGCAATGTTGCCCAATGGTATCCCACCAGAAACCAGCCTCTCCTTGCAGCAAATGTCCTGCGTACTGCACCTTCTACTCCTCAGTATAGCTGCTGATCTCGAAGGTCCTATCGAGATCGAGTAGCCACTTGTTGGTTTTCATGGGTCTTTTGATTCCCATGAAACTAGGGTATCTGTATATTAAGAACTTCTCGTATGAGTAGCCTCGACTTTCCATCCTCTCCAACGTTTCTTGGCAAGGTTATTGTTGGTTTTGCCTTAGGATAATCTTCTACTGCTGCTTTATCGTCTCCGTCATCTAGCAAATTGCATCCGTCAAGTCATATCCTCCATCCAACAAGCATTCTAGTTCTCTGCGTTCATTAGATCCCTCAAGGTTCCTTTCCTTTCTATCACGTGTCATTTTGATTCCCTCGATCAAATCCTGAGAGGCACATGTATCAGATCCAGGTCCAACTTCAAGATTCAAGTCCATCCAAACTAAAGATTCACACCTACACTCTGACATGTCATTCCTAAGAATATGTAGTTTTATCCAGAGATGTAATTGCTCTAATACCACCCTGTGATCCCCTCAATTCCCCGCTTGGGATGAAACGAAGTCTTGTAGCGTCGGGACATGCAACACAAGGTTACATACCCCCGTTCATGACAATTAATATTCAATATATCCTAAAATGCAACTAGCAATATGCAATAATCACAGCTAAATAAGGGTGAATAATTATAACTGATGCTAGAATGAACTAAAACCGATGCTAGAATGAACTAAAACATCCCAATAGTATTAATATTCATCATGAGTTCAAATGATAAGGTATCATATCCTCAATACAAAATACTTAAATAATAAGTCTCCATGATTAGATCAATTCATTCATATGCTCCAAGGTACAAAGGGTTAGAGCTATGAGCATGAAAATAAGAGGTCCGGCTCTTCTTCAATCACTTGGATCCACTGGTCCATCCTATCCATCCTCGGCTGATCTCGATACAACTTCTATGATCCTGAGAGGAATGATAGTGGGTCCACAAGGGGTGAGACTTATTTAAAATCTCAGTAAGTTAAACAATCAACGTACACAAAAATGTTATACTAAGTTAGGATCTGAGCTTCTAAGAGAGATGTTCATAATCAAAAGGATTAAAAAATTTATATTTATAAAAATACCCCTAAACTTTTCAAAACTGCCACCAAGACCCTAATTTTTCACTATTTACAAACAAGCCCCAAAATTAAGAATCAAAGTGCAACTATGATAATCACACCCGACCTGTGGCATGCATTACATTAATGCCTAAGTGTGATTTCAACTAATTAACCCCTATGGATGCTTGTGTACCTCATTTCATCAAGTGCCATGAATTCTAATAACCTGAATGACAAACTAAAAACTTAAGTTTAGATCATAAAAGTTCATCCCAACACTTAATTAACCAAGAGATGTTTCAAAGACTTAATAAAATCATGCATTTTCATTCTTATCCCAATCACAAGGCTTTTCTAAATGCACATTATTCAAGCCTAGGTAAATTAATCAAAACTTTCATAAGCTAAGCATAAACTACTCAAAACTGTGCATGCTTTAGATGATCAACACAAGATAGAATTAAGGTCTATTATGGCATGCTTCCAACTTCAAAATTAAACAATCAAAGTTCATTCTAAGACAGTTTTGAATTATATCAAATCATATCAAATCATGCCATGGCTAAAAATTTCAACCCAAAATAATTTATTTCATCAAGACTTCAAATTTGACCCGGTTTGACGTTAGCATGCTAAACCTTAATTAAACTCACTCAACATCCGTTCCCATGCCATAATTTAACAACAGATAGGGCAAGATTACTTACAGAAATTTGTGGCCCTTAGAGCTTCCAACACAAGAACACTCAAGAACTCTCAAGAGCTTTACTCGGTTTCACTCTATTGCTTACTAAGGGAAGAAAAGCTCTCAAGAACTCAAAAGGAGGCTTGGAGAAGAGGTGTGGAGAGATAAGGAAGTGAGGGTGGTATTTATAGGCTTCAAGAGAGGAGGGGACGTTGGCCTTGGCTTAAGGAGAGCTTGGTGATTGGTTGAGGTGGCGGTGGAGTGTGGTGGTGAGATTTCCAGCTTGTGTCATCATTTGTGTAGGTTAATAGTGTTCAAAACTCCACAATTTCTTCATTTCAGGTGCTGCAAGGTGCTAAGTGGGTGCAGGTGCTACCGTGGTGTGAAAAAAAAAAAAGAAAAAAAAAAGGCATGATGTCATCGGCTAGTAGTATGAAAATCTGGACAAATGTTTATCTCTTGCTTGCATCACTTTTGTTTTATCTCCACAGCTGGTTTGTGCAAGTATAATGTCACTCTTTGAAGGCTTTTTTAGGTGGCAGATGATGGAGGACTGGTTGCCAAGTGCTCAAGTGTGTGCAGCTCATGGAAGAGGGTGGAGTAGCCAAATGGTTTAATCTTGATGCCCATCGGTTTGTGGTGTTTGGCTTGGGGGAAAACTTGGTCAAGACTTCATGATGGCTTTGAAGGGTTCATGGGGATTGGAGGGAAAGGGAGGTGGTGTGTGCTGTTGGCTCAACCAAGAGCAAAAATTCAAATAAACACAATGCCACTCAGTTTGGCTTCAACTAGGCTTCTAATGGAACCGGTTGGGTCTTTTTTGGTTTGGTTTCTTGGAGCCAATTCGTCCAACAATCAAACTGAACTAAGAGGGATAAAGTGAGGTGTTAAAAGAGAAAAATGCTCTGAGAAAAAGGTGCAATTAGCGTGGGCTAGGAGTTGAATTAGAGCAATGCACAAAGTGATGCATCAAGGTGCTGATTGTGGTGATTTGGGCAGTGACATGTATTTGCCTCTATTGACATGTGTTGGGTCAAGTAAACTTCTAATCTGATATAATAATGATGCAAATCAATAATAGAATCACTACATTTCAGATAAAAAATTTGGGAAATAATTAAAAGGAAAATTAGGCTTAAAACATGGTTTAAAGGTCACAAATCATGTGTAAGTTGATTAATGCCCTTAATCCAAGTTAGAAGCTTAATTATGGTCAAGTAGGGACCTTAGGGGAATGGTGTACTTCTTGGGCTTGAGGGAAACCAATGGTATGGTGTATGTGGGCTTCAATTAGAAGTGTAAAAATGGAAGACAAGGCTTGTGGGCCTTGTTGGGCTTGATGGGCTATTGGTTTGGATCATTGAGTGGACCTTATGTTCAGATTTGAGGGCTCATATAAGGCCTCAAAGATCGGTAAAAATGACTTGTCTTTCTATGGTTGGACCAAGGGCCCCTACTATTACCACATTAGGCCCGCCTTCTCCAAGTTTGGGCCTAATTTCTAAGGCTTGCCAAGAAAGACCTAAGCTTCTCAAATCCATATGGGTCTTGGCCAATGGCATCTACCCTTAACCCACCACATCCTTAGTAATTGAGGGCCGTAGATAAACACTATTGGGCTCACTCCTAAATCCACCCATAATTAGCCCTTTTTACTTAGCCCACTAAGGATGCCAAGTGTCATTCCCATATTAGCTTCTTGACAATTAACAAAACGAAATACTAGAGATCTTCGAAGATAAAAAATTTGATTCTTAGTAATCCCAAATATATATATATATATAAATATTCCAACAATAACAACTTACACTAACTAAGATTAAGGGAGCTAATGGTTAAGTCTTAACGGGCTTTTTAGGTGGATTGCTACAGTCCCTAGGCACCCTTGGTGCAATGAACGATGCTAAGAGGTGGACATGAAATTCTAAGGCAGCTTGTGCAAACCAGAGTGTACGCATTTACCCTGGGAGAAGTTGATGAGGAAAAGAAAAATAGGGGGAAAAGAAATGAGGTCCAATCCTCATAACTTGGGTCACAAAAATGATCCAACGGAAACGATTTTAAAACCATAAGTTAATTAAAATAATTTAAACGTAATGGTAAAGTCAAATTGAAATAATTAAACCCCACAATAATTAATTTAAATATTAAAAATAATTTAAATGCATAACAATAAATAAATATTAGGAAAGCACATAAAAATAATTTTCACCAAATTAAAATCATAGAAATAAACTCACTAAAAATCCAACCAAATTTAAAATAAGAGGATAAATTTTGAACAATAAAAAATAATCCTTCAGTAAAAATACACTAAAATACGGGGTGTTACATCCTCCCCCCTTAAAATAAAATTTCGTCCTCGAAATTTGTAGGGCCAAACATCACGCTAGAACAGGATACCAGATGCAACCAGAACACACTTAATAGAATCACACAACCTCTAACACCCAACGAACATGGGTACAACTTGCATAACTTTCCAAAACCCAAGAATAAACCACACATGACATCCATTACGAAAGGTAAGATTAGATCCATACCTGCCATAACTCCAGCGTCCTGAGTCTCTGGAATCTCGTCACCAGCACTACCAGGAGTCACTGCATACACCTGAGCCTGAACTAGTTGCCTCTGATTAGTCCTACCACCGCGATGACCACCCTGATTCCCTTGGGTCCGATTAGGGCACTCACGAGCAAAGTGCCCCGTCTGGCCACACTCAAAGCACTGGTTCCAACCCTGACGACACTCGCCCTCGTGGGCTCTATTGCATCTACCACAAACTGGAGCTCGACCCCCAATACGTATACCGGTAGCTGACTGCGCTCTGGCCCCGATCCTTTGCACAAACTTCTATGGCGACCCGGAGCTGCTCCCTTCACCATCAACGTTCAGTCGCTTCTTACTCGGAGGGGAGCCTACCAGAGTACCTCGCTCTCGCTCAGCAATAGAGGCCACATCGACCAACCTCTGAAAGTTTTGGATTTCCAGGCATGCGACCTGCCTGCGGATTTGAGGGCGCAACCCTTCTTGGAATCGTTCAGCCTGCATCTCTTCAGTAGCAATGAGGTGAGAAGCGAACCGTCCAAGCTCCATAAATTTTCTTACAGTCATGTCTCCTTGAACCAAATTATTGAACTCCCGAGCCATTTGCTGTCTCACCGAAACAGGGAAATATCGGTCATCAAATTCTTTCTTAAAACGCTGCCAAGACACAGTAGCCAAGGATCCCAACTCCATTTCTAAGAGTGACCGCTTGGTCTCCCACCAATTTGCCGCTTCACCATGCAGCATATAGCTTCCATATAATACCCTCTGGGCCTCAGTGCATCCACAGACTTCAAACGTTCTTTCCAGATCTTGAATCCACCTTCTAGCCCGTAATGGATCCTCTTCACCAGAAAAGGCAGGGGTCCTATGCGCTAAGAAGCGCTCATAGGTGCACCCGGCCTGCATCGTCCTGTACTGTTCTCCTTGCTGTGGCTGAAAATTCTGTTGGAGGAACTCCGTCATCCTATTTAACGCCCTAGCCATGGCGTAGTTCCCATCACCCCTTGGTAACTCATCTTCGGGCACATCAGTTGGTCTTATTGGTCTCACCATTTTTCCTGCCATAGCGTAACCCTTAATCCCACTTTCAACTTAAAACAAACTAAAATATAATTATAGTAAAATAGATTTAAAATACAAGAAGATAACTTGAAATAAAATAAAATAAAACCAACAAAATATAAAAACATACAATAAATTAAAACCATTTAAATAACATACTACAAACAAAAAAATTTCAAATCACAACTTTAAAACTTTCTGGTACTGCACCTACAGGACATGTGGTTTTACCCAGAGCCGAACTGCTCTGATACCACCTGTGACGCCCCGACTCCCACGTACAAAAGAACAGGAATCGTGACGTCAGGATGGTGACAACACGGGTCACGCATCCCAACGAAATGTGCCCAAGTGTGTGCAACATACAAAAGTGCACAACAAAAATTGCAGCGGATAATATAATAAATCAACTAAGTACCAGAAATTTAAATACAGGTGTCCAAAATAATTTATCTTTAAAAAGTTATACAGTCATCCCAAATATATTACAAAAGGTAAATACATAAAAGACTAGGATAATAAATATCGATGCACGAGAGCAATCCCAGATCGCTCTCCCAACGGAGCCAAAGCCTAAGACTCATCATCCTCATCTGCATCAAAAGTTGCGATACCATAAACGATACCACAGGTAAGTATAACCCAAAATAACAACGTAATATAAATGCATTAAATGCGACCAACATGCATGCATAAAAAGAATAGACATTTCTCTCAAAACATCATTTTCCCTGAAAACGATTAATTTCAACACACGCCAAAATCTCATTTTTAGCCAAAACAAATAATCCATAAAACATTTTCCCAGAAAATGATTTACACAAAACTCAACAATTTATCGGACACTGTAGGCGGGACTCACAGGCGGGACTCTACCACCATCCCTGTTTACCACCATCCCTACGGCGTGCACCGTAGGCGGGAATCACAGGCGGGACACAACCACCATCCCTGCTTACCACCATCCCTACCGCGTGCACCGTAGGCGGGAATCACAGGCGGGACTCTACCACCGTCCCTGCTTACCACCATCCCTACAGTTCCTTTCCACAAAATAGATACATAACAGAGCACTGTAGGCAGGAATCACAGGAGGGACTCTACCACCATCCCTGCTTACCACAATCCCTACCGCGTGCACCGTAGGCGGGAATCACAGGCGGGACACAACCACCATCCCTGCTTACCACCATCCCTACCGCGTGCACCGTAGGCGGGAATCACAGGCGGGACTCTACCACCGTCCCTGCTTACCACCATCCCTACAGTCTCTTTTCCTTTTTTTTTTTTCTCAAATCAATCAATCCAAACTAATCCAATTTCTCACACATGAAATCATAACTTTTCCAAATCACACATGCACATGAATGCAATACATGAAAACCCAGTTTTCTTTACAAACATGATCATGCATAAAATATTGATATGTACATGCACCAACACTGATCCATAACAATCAACAACCAGTAACCAATTCAATCAAACAACCAAACAACTCCAATCACAACTCCATCCGACCCCCGAATTCCTCGGACCCAGTCCGGCATGTCAAACAAATACAGTGTAATATGTTAGTGCAAAAATACATTTAAATTACGAAAGTTCTTCGGAGAAATACTTACAGTACAATATAGCAATTTCCGAAGGATCACGAAGTTGAAAAAGGCGACGTCTGAGCAACACCACAGTGTAAAATACACTGTGGTCGTGGGTCACAAATACCAACTTTTCAACGGAGACAAACGAAGACCCAAAAATGGTAGGGTAGGGCCTAGAGAAGTCGGTGAAGCCAATGGTGGTGGTGGTTTGCCGTGGGTGGCAGCGCAAAGGGTGGTTTTAAGGCCAAAAAGTCAAAATCGGAGATGGGCTTGGTTGTGCTTCACCGGTGATGGATCGGAGCCGGGATTGGGTCCATTGGGTTGCCAAGAGGTCGGGGATGAAGTGGTGAAGAGTTGGTGGCCGGAGGTTGCGCGACGGCGGCGCGCGAAGGAAGTGAAGGCCGCGGCAGGGTGTTGCGCGTGGAGGCTAACGACGGCGAGATAGGAGCTGAGATTCACGGGGAAGGGTCGCCTGCCGATGGGGAGGGGAGAGAGGGAGGGGGCTGGGTCGCGCGGGAGGGAAGGAAAAATAAGGAGGAAAAAAAGAAAAGAAAGAAAAGAAAAGGAGGAAAAGAAAAATAGGGGGAAAAGAAATGAGGTCCAATCCTCATAATTTGGGTCACAAAAATGATCCAACGGAAACGATTTTAAAACCACAAGTTAATTAAAATAATTTAAACGTAATGGTAAAGTCAAATTGAAATAATTAAACCCCACAGTAATTAATTTAAATATTAAAAGCAATTTAAATGCATAACAATAAATAAATATTAGGAAAGCACATAAAAATAATTTTCACCAAATTAAAATCATAGAAATAAACTCACTAAAAATCCAACCAAATTTAAAAAAAGAGGATAAATTTTGAACAATAAAAAATAATCCTTCAGTAAAAATACACTAAAATACGGGGTGTTACATTCGGGACCCGAAGTTTATGTCTCATCTTGGGAGGAACTTACAAAGGGTAATGGGCATGAAATTGAAGTTTAGCAGTGCCTATCACCCGTAGATGGATGGACAATTGGAAAGAACCATCCAAACTTTGGAGAACATGCTAAGGGCCTATATATTGGATTTCAAGGGACACTGGGAGCAGCATGTTCCCTTATTGAGTTTGAATACAATAATACTTATTAGGCGACTATCCAGATGGCCCCTTACGAGGCACTTTATGGGCAGAAATGTAGATCACCTATCTATTAGGATAAGGTAGGAGAGGCCCAGTTACTCAAACTTGAGATAGTCCAAGAGATGATGGAGCAAGTCAAGCTCATACAGGCAAGGATGGCTACTGTCCAAAGTAGACAGAAGAGTTACGCCGATGATAGAAGGATATAACTAGATTTTGAGGAAGGCAATTGGGTGTACTTCAAGGTATCCCCAAAAAAAGGTGTTAAGATATTTGGGCTAAAAGGGGAGCTGAGCCCAAGATATATTGGACCCTATCACGTAATGGAAAGGGTTGGCCCAGTAGCATATCGAGTTTGGCTGTCGGCATAATATGAAGGTATTCACAATGTGTTCCACATCTCATCTCTTAGGAGAAGTTTTGGAAAACGGAAGGCTCAAGTAATTGAACCAAATCTGGTTCAGTTACAACCAAATCTTATATACAAAGAAAGACCCATACGAATCATGGATAGAAAGGAGGAAAGGTTGAGGTCAAAGATTGTGCCCTTGATAAAGGTGTGGGAGAATGTAGGGAAAGAGGAGTATACATGGGAAAGCGAGTGGATCATGCAAGAGTAGTTCCTATATTTATTCAAGCCTATTTATAAGCTGTAACGCACGAGGAAATGGCATTATAAATAACTCATGCAAATGAAAACTGCAAATCTTAGGAAAACAAAATAGTGCGAGAAAAAGGAACTACTAGGAAGGAAGCCATACCTCCCATTGCCATGCAATAATTCATAGAAGAACAGCGTGAGAAGAAGAGGAGACAGGACGAACAACGACGACTAGAGGAGGAATGCCAACTAGATGAGGAGAGTGCTCATAGGGCCAGGGGACATAAGGAGGAGGAGAGAGAGTGGTGCCGAAACATGACGAGCAAGATGATGGCAAGGGTGAGGATTAAACAAAGTCCTGTGAAGCCGAACTTGGCCTGAGCACTAGGATACCAAAGACCACTACCGAAGGGCACATGCAAAGAAGAAGGTGGAGGAGACATGATGAGTCATCTCATGTCTTGACCTCAAATGATGAAGGTTAGACTGCTGACGCAATTGAGGGAAAGTCTCATCTAAGGTCAAAAGCTACAAGAGTCATTGACGGGTCCCCTATCAGAACTCACCTCCCTTGAGAGAATCACGCAAGTGCAAGCCCTCACTAAATTTTGAGGATTAAATTCTTTCAAAAGAGGAGAGGATGTCAGGGTCCTACCTAACACTAAAGGGGACATACCATTCGTGAGTTGAAGGAAGCACTCCAATGGCCTTATGAACTAGCAGCATGAGACACAGAGTGCAGCTAGTCCAACATCTGGACGAATATGCACGACGTGGAAATCCTACTGACATGTCCCAGACCGAGGTATAGATTAGGAACTCGGCCATGACATACTAGCTAGAAAGTCGTCTCCTATGAGGACAAGAATGAGATGCTAGATGGACGGATGAGCTCAGGCGAATTATATGCACTAACAGCCTAAGGTGAGAAATGATTACTCGTCAAAAAGGAACTACGGCCAAATACCGATACAACAAGTCATCTGAACCCCTAAATTAATTTAGGAGTTTTGATATGAGCCCCCAATCTATTCTAGGGTTTAAACTCCAAAATAATATAGGGTTTCGGATTGAAACCCTAAATTAGTTTAGGGTTTCAAGTCGAAACCCCAAATTAAATTTGGGATTTCAAAACTGAAATTCCAATATTGTTTTGATGTTCATGACTGTATCATTTTAATTGTTATGTGATTTTTGCATCAGGCTATCATGTCAGGTTTTGTGAGTCAATGGGAATGGATAGTGAGTCAAATCCAACCACTAGCGTTAGTGCTAGCTCTCTAATATGAGTTTTTAGCCAATACCTACTATTATATTACTGCATTAATTGTACTACATTTACCCAATTTTACATGATGTTTCATCTTATCTGAGTTCTATGTTATGACTTGGTGTTATTATACTACGTTTTGTAGTTTAATCTGAGCTGGGGCCTAGTCTTATGGTTTAATCTGACTGGGACCACGTCTTATGATGTTTTTTTTTTTATGTTATTTTTCACTTTCTTTATGTTATGACAGCCATCACTCTTTCCACTTTGTTAACTATGCTATTAATATATTTACGTTTTTTTTTTAAAGTTTTAATCATGAATGTTTATGGTCTTATATAGATTTCATTTTATGAAGAATAAATCGTGTATTTTCACTTTTCCAATTGTAGAATTGACCACTAATATTGTGAGGCTACTGCGTGACGAGGATTGAGAAATCACCATTTCTTTCTATTTTTTTGTTTATGACTTTTTTTTTTTTTTTGTGGAGTCTGATCTTTTATCGTGTCATCTCACTAGTTTTGTCTTCTTTTTATAATTACAACTTGAAAGGAAAATTATGGCTGACTCAGAGTTGTAAAATTGTGTTACGAGATATTGCCATATTCCATATTCCATATTCCTTGCCGGAGTTTGTTGAGTGGTAGACAAAGTGTGGATGTTTGGGTGGTTTGTTTTTCAAGAATTTTAATTTTATAAGGTATAGTGTCCCACACACTCCATACTTCTAATGGATTTATACTAGCCTAATTAATCAAACTAGTTAATGAGTTATAGTGGAATAAAAATACCTCTAAATTTCATAATGGCTAGAAAATCTATTTAAGAGCTGAGAAGGTTAAGGGTTCTCACCTATAAAAGAAGAAATGTGCATTTTCTATTTCATGTTATTTCATTAGATTCATTATTGTGGAGCATAGATTGTCAAAGATCCTTTCAAAAATTAAAATTTCATGTTCAAAATATTTAACATGTAGTATTAGAGCTATATCTCGGTGTTGAGTCTTCAACGAGAATATAATTTCTCGCTGGTGAAGAAATTAAATTTTACATAGTAACATGGTAATGGTTTGTTCTTTAGAGAAATCTCAACTAGTCGGACATTCTTTGTTTTTCTTTCTTCTTGTGTTGTAAATGTTCTTTATAGCGTGTACGCATTTAAAACACAGATCAATGAACTTTGATCCTTTTATTTGAACATCTGACCATTTAGTAGATTTATCTTTGCTCATCTTTTCATAAATGCAAATGTATTTTGTGGATTTTGGGACTGGATGAGAGAGAGAGAGAGAGAGATGTTCTTTATATTATCACCGGCGTGTGGTGGGAGACTGTCGGAGGAAAGCAGCGAATCATGCTGACGGCGCACAGGTGACGCCTTAGTAGGGTTGTGAGGCCCATAACTGTCGTAGGGGTCAGCAGAGACTAGCGTGAGGATGGATGGAGTCTCCTCGTCAGAAGCTCTAGATGGCTGCTGCTGCCAGATGGGTTGAGAAGCCTCAAATGGAAGGTGATGTATTATTTAAAGAAAAATAGCGTCGACGATGGAGTGAGAAGGCCGAAAACGACATCACTGACACTTCTCGCTGGGATGAGTCAAACTACTGCGTAGATGCAGTTGCAACATGGTGTTGTAGGCTCAGTCGCGGTAGCATGAAGGTAAAAACAAAACAAAACTGGTCATCAGCAGCGGGAGGAGGTCAGGAATGTCATTTCAAAATATCCTCTCTGGAATCATCAAGAAACAACTCATGGTTTGTTATTGATTTTCTTATTACAACAAGATGTAAAAGAAAATAAAAATCAACCTCCACAAGTTCTATTTACAACGAGACGTAATTCCTTCCTGCCTTGTATATACTTCAGTCTATTCCAACGTTTTCTTACGAGAATATTAAACGCACCGTTTTGATCTAAAAATGCCCTTTTCATTAATTCTCTACACACCGTTTTGATTTCCTTTCTTTTCTTCCTTACTTCTGCTACATCCTCCTCGTGCCTTGCTTCATCCTCCTCATGCCACCCCCAACAATTCCCCCACCGTTCAAGAGTCCTGACCACAAGGCTATAAATAAGCCTTCCCACATCAATGAATGTTGCGCACAGTGTGAGGGTAAAGGTTGCGTAACTTCAACAAGGACTCCCAAGAGCTGTCTTTAGAAGGTGCATCGAGCCACTTAATGAGGATTCCGTGATGGCATGATTTCCAACTTTCTTCATACGTCTTTTGAGTATAACTTCTAGTTCAGGTTGAAGGTTTCCATCTTGGTCAGTCGGTGGCAAGGTATTAAAGGTGTAATTTGTTGACTTAGTTTTTTCTTAAGACATGAAACATGGAATACTAAATGGATCTTGGAAGTAGTAAATAAATTCAATCGATAAACTACAACCCCTAACTTTACAGCCACCTAAAAAGGCACGTAATATCTTATTGCTAACTTTCGATTACGGTGCAATGCCACTGCTTTTTGTCAATAAGGTTGTAACCTTAGAATTACCAAATTCCCAATCTCAAAACTTCTCTCAATTCTCTTCTTGTCAGCAAAAAACTTCTTCCTTTGTTGAGCTTTAGGTAAATTCTCTTTTAAAAGTCCCATAAGTTCTTCCTTTGATCTCATATGCTAATCCACAACAGCATTAGCAGCTGTGCCAGGAATATAAGAAAGTAGTTTGGGGGGAGGATACCCATATAGAGCTTCAAAAGGAGAAATTCCAGTAGAAGAATGAGTTGTAGTATTATAACACCATTCGGCCATAGGAACCCACAAGCTCCAATCTTTTAGCTTAGTTCCAATATAACATTTCAAATATCCTTCTAGACACTTTATGAGAGCTTCAGTCTACTCATCATTTTGGCGATGATAGGTAGATTTTGAGACCAATGAAGTGCCCTGTAATTGAAACAACTATCTCCAAAAAGAGCTTGTAAATACTGGATCCATGTCTAAAACAATTGATTTTGGCATGCTATGGAGTCTAAATACACTAGAGAAAAAAAAAAATCTAACCCACCTTAATGGTTGTGTAAGGATAAGAAAGTGGGAAAAAAATGAACAACCTTAGTGAGTTGATCAACGACCGAGAAAACTACACTAGATCCATGTGAAAAAGGCAGTCCCTCAAAAAAATCCATTGAGATATCAATCCATGGAGAATTAGGAATTAGCATTGGCTGTAGTAATCCTGCCAGATGTATGGCCTTATACATAGTAATTTGACATATGTCACACTCCTTGACAAGTTTTTTAAAGTCACTACACATCCCTTCCCAATAGAAGTACATCTTAGCCCTCTACAAATTCTTATGAGAACCCACATGTCCAGCCTATGGATTATAATGAATGAGCTGCCAAATCTTGTCTTTAAAAGGTGATGAAGGAACAACCACCATCTTCCCTTTCTTGAGTAAAAAATCTTGATGTAATGAGTAGTGCTTGGGGCTTCTCCACACTTCTGGAGATGAGAATAAATCTCATGGAGCTTTTGAGAAAGAGAGCAGCTTTGTTCAACTCCTCTATCCATATAGTAGGGAAACAAATCAAAGCTAATGTGGATGTTTCCTCCTCCAATTAACTTGACAGTGCATCTATTACCTTATTCTCCTTCCCTCTCTTGTACTCAATGCTGAAATCATATCTCGTCGACTTGGTAATCTATTTCTGTTGTGCTTCAGTTCCAACATTCTACTCCAAAAGGAACTTAAGAGCTTACTGGTCTGTTTTGATTCTAAAAGTTTGCCTTAACAAATAAGTTCTCCACAGATTGAATGAAGTTACCAAGGCTAGTAGTTCTTTTTCATAAGTAGATAGAAGTAAGGCTTTCTTATAGCTTTGTTGAAAAAGGCAATGGGCTGACCCTCCTACATTAATACAACAACCAACCCTGTGCCAGAAGCATCACACTCAATGGTAAAATTCTTGAAAAAATCAGGAAGCCTCAATACAAAAGGATGAGTGATAGCATGCTTCAATTCTAGAAAAGCTTTGGCGGCTTCCTCAGTCCATTCAAAAGAGGTTTTTTTCAATAATACAGTTAATGGAGCTGCAATGGAACCATAATTCCTTATAAACTTTCTAGAATATCCTGTAAACCCCAAAAAACCTCTCAAAGACATCAATGAAGAAGGAATGGGCCACTCAATCATCGAAGAAATCTTAGTTGGATTAGCTCTAACTCTACTACCTGAGATTATAAACCCCAAATAATCAATCTCGATTATCCCAAATCTACATTTAGACATTTTAGCATATAAACTATACTGCCTCGGAGTTTCTAGAACCGATCTCAAGTGCACCATGTGGTCAGAAATATTTTGTCTATACAACATGATATCATAAAAAAAACTAATACAAACTTCCTTAGAAATGGTTTGAACACATCATTCATCAACCCTTAAATGGTTGTAGGTGCATTACTGAGGCCATAGAGCATGACTAAGAACTCATAGTGACCCTCATGGGTCCGAAATGTTGTTTTCAAAATATTATCCTCCTTAAATCTGATTTGATGATAACTAAATCTCAAGTCTAGTTTAGAAAATACCTATGCTCCAAAATTCTTCAAGCAACTTATCTATGATTAGTATTGGAAATTTATCTTGAATTATTTCTTGATTCGGAGCTCGATAATCTACACAAATTCTCCAACTGTCATCAGCCTTCATAACCAGCAAAATTGGTGATGAAAAAGGACTTTGGCTTCGCCTTATAACCCCAGTCTGTAACATATCATTTATAGTCTTTTCTAACTTAGTTTTTTGGTAGTAAGGGTATCTATAGGTTCTAACTGAGATAGGAGGAGTGCCCTTTATAAAAATGATTTGATGATCAAAGGATCTTGGTGGTGGTAACCCTAGTGGCTCTTCAAAATTCTCCTGAAGTTCATGGAGCAATTCTACCACGTCCTATTGAAAGATTTTAGTTTTCTCAAGTACTTTTGCATACAGTAACTGTAATAACCATCATTGCCTTCTCACAAAGGAAGATTTGAAGAACTTGCTTCCATCCTTCACTGAAATACCCTTAGAGTAAAGCCCTTGTAAAACAACTTTCCCTTTCGCTTACTCAAACTTATAGTCGTCTTAGTAAAGTCCCAAACAATGGGGCCTAAACTTTTCAACCACTAAACCCCAAGAACAATGTCATAGCCCCCAAATGTCAATATATGAAAAGGAACAACAAATTTATTCCTTGGACCTTAATGAATTCTTTACATCTCCCTTGACAATGCAGTCTGTCTCCATTGGCCACATTAACTTGCAAGCGGGAACATCTTTCAATCTGCAACTTAGCTACTTGGCTAACAAAACGATCCAAGAAATTATCTTTGCTTGAAATATCATCTCCTTAACTCTGATTTGATGGCAACTAAACCTCAAGTCTAGTTTAGAAAATGCCTTTGCTCCAAAAAGTTCACCCGGCAACTCATCTATGACAGGTATTGAAAACTTATCTTTGATTGTTTCTTGATTCAAAACTCGGTAATCTACACAAATTCTCCAACTACCATCAGCCTTCCTAGCCAGCAAAACTGGTGAAGAAAAATGATTTTGGCTTGGCCTTATGACCCATGTGTGTAACATATCACATACAATCATTTCTATCTCATTTTTTTGGTAGTAGGGATATCTGTAGGGTCTCACTAAGATAAGATGAGTTCCCTTTTCCAAAATGATTTGATGATCAATGGATCTTGGTGGTAGTAACCCTACTAGCTCTTCAAAATCCTACTGAAATTCATGGAGCAATTCTGCCACATCCTATTGAAGGATTTCAGTTTTCTCAAATACTTTTGCAGGCAGTAACTGTAATAATCATCCTTGCCTTCTCACAAATGAAGATTTGAAGAACTTGCTTCCACCTTTAACTAAAATACCCTTAGAGTAAAGCCCTTGTAAAATAACTTTTCATTCCCCCAACTCAGACTTCATAGTCATCTTAGTAAAGTCCTAAATAATGGGGCCTAAAGTCTTCAACCCCTAAACCCCAAAGAACAATGTCACAGCCCCCGAATGTCAGTATATGAAAAGGAACATCAAATTCATTACCTTGGACCTTAATGAATTCTTCACATCTCCCTTGACATTGCAGTTTATCTCCATTGGCCACCTTAACTTGCAAGTGGTAACATCTTTCAATCTGCAACTTAGCTACTTGGCTAATAAAAGGATCCAAGAAATTATCTTTGCTCGAAATATCATCATCCTTAAGTCTTAGTCTTATTTGATGATAATCAAACCTCAAGTCTAGTTTAGAAATTACCCTTGCTACAAAAATTTCTTCAGGCAACTCATCTATGAGAATTATTTGAAACTTATCTACACATTCTTCATCTGCCATAAGCCTTCCTAACCAGCAAAAGTTGTGATGAAGAAAGACTTTTGCTTCGCCTTATGACCCGTGTGTGTAACACATCATGTACAATCTTTGTTATCTCAGTTTTTTGATAGTATGGTATATGTAGGGTCTAACAAAGATAGGAGGAGTGCCCTCATTCAAAATGATTTAATGATCAAAGGATCTTTGGGGTGGTAACCCTACTAGCTCTTCAAAATTCTCCTAAAATTCATGGAGCAATTCTGCAACATCCCGTTGAAGGATTTCAATTTTCTAAAGTACTTTTGTAGGCAGTAACTGTAATAATCATCCTTGCCTTTTCACAAAGGATGATCTGAAGAACTTGCTTCCATCCTTCATTGAAATACCCTTAGAGTAAAGGCCTTGTAAAACAACTTTTCGTTTCCCGCAACACAAAATTCTTAGTGATCTTAGTAAAGTCCCAAATAATGGGGCCTAAAGTCTTCATCCACTAAACCCCAAGAACAATGTCACAATCCCCGAACGTCAGTATATGAAAAGGAACATCAAATTTGTTACCTTGGACCTTAATAATTTTTTCACATCTCCCTTGACATTGCAATTTATCCCCATTGACCACCTTAATTTGCACGCCAGAACATCTTCCAATCTGCAACTTAGCTACTTGTCAAACAAAAAGATCCAAGAAATTATCTTTGCTCGAAATATCATCCTTCTTAACTTTAATTTGATCATAACCAAAGCTCAAGTCTAATTTAAAAAATACCTTTGCTCCAAAAAGTTCTTCAGGCAACTCATCTATGACAACTATTGGAAACTTATTTTTAATTGTTTCTTGATTCGGAGTTTGATAATCCACATACATTCTCCATTTTCCATTAGCCTTCCTAACCAGCAAAGTTGGTGATGAAAAAAGATTTTGGCTTTGCCTTATGTCCTGTGTTTTTAACATATCAATTACAATAATTTATGTCTCAGTTTTCTAGTAGTAGGGGTATATGCAGGGTCTAGCTAAGATTGGAAGAGTGCCTTCTTTCAAAATGATTTGATAATCAAAGGATCTTGGAGACAGCAAGCCTACTGGCTCTTCAAAATTCTCCTGACATTCATGGACCAATTCTGCCACATCCTATTGAAGGATTTCAGTTTTCTCAAGTACTTTTGCAGGCAGTGACTTCAATAATCATCCTTGCCTTCTCATAAAGGAAGATTTTAAGAACTTGCTTCCATCATTTATTGAAATACCCTTAGAGTGAAGCCCTTGTAAAACAACTTTTATTTCCCCCAACACAAACTTCATAGTCATCTTAGTAAAGTCCCAAATAATGGGTCCTAAAGTCTTCAACCACTAAACCCCAAGAACAATGTCACAACCTCCGAATGTCAGTATATGAAAAGGAACAATAAATTTATTACCTTGGACCTTAATGACTTTTTCGCATCTCCCTTGACATTGCAGTTTATCTCCACTGGCCACCTTAACATCAAGCTGGAACATCTTTCAATCTGCTACTTGGCAAACAAAAGGATCCAAGAAAGTATGCATACTGCCTGAATCCACCATAATGACAACTAAATATGTACCCATCATCCCAAGTAATCTCATAGGATTATTGTTAGAAGAGCCAGAAATTGCATGAATCAAGATCCCCGAGTTCTCTTCCTCTGTATCTACCCCTATTTCCACTCCCAGAACCATAGGTGTATCACAACCACTTTCTTTCCCTTTTTCATCCAAAACAATGCCCTCTGCTTGTAAAAGATAAATTCTTGAGTTTTTACACACATGAATTAGGTTCCATTACTCCTCACAATGATAACATAAACCATTTCTTCTCTTCTCATCCATTTGCAAAGGATACCTCTTTCTTTAAGAAATTATTTTTCTGAAATCTATTTTCTCCTTCCCCAACTACAGCTTGAAACCTTTTGTCACCATTACTTGCTATTGATCTCAAAGCCCTCCGAGAAGTCAATATATATTATTCCTTGATCTTTGCTAACCCAAAGGCTGCACTAAGATTGATAGGATTGAGCATTCATATAGGAAGATGAATCTCGTTCTTCAACCCACTCAAAAAACAACTGAGCTTATGATTCTCTGATAGTCCCTTCTATCTATTAGAAAAACCCTCAAATTGAGCCCTCTAGACAGCAACAATGGAAGTCTATTTGAGTTGGGTTAAAGCTTCCATGGGATCATCATAAGCCATATGACCAAATATGGTCTCTAAAGCCTTAACAATGAATTCCAGCTGTGAACTGACCCTAGCCTACAACATCTTGATACCATACTAAGGCTTCACCATCCATATGGTATAGGCCAATAAAATTCTCTGATTTGGAGGGATTTGATGAAACTCAAAGTATTGAGTTGCTTTAAAAATTGATCCTGCTGGACTATTCCCATCGAAATGGAGAAATTCTAATCGCACCTCTCTTGATAAAAAGTTCCTATCTTCTTTGATCACTACCCTGGTTCTTACAAAACATCCTCAGGAGGATTAGCTTGATGACTCTCAATTAACGTAGATATCATGTCAGTTATTTGATCTAACCTATCTATGATTGTATGAATGGATTGTTGTTGGTTGTAGAGTTGTCTCTTGGTTCTTGCTACCTTTGCGAACTTTCCTAGTTCATGCAACTTCAAATCTGTCTATTGTGTACCTTCTGCCATGAGAAGATCAACTTCTTTGATACCAACTGTTATAAATTTCCTTATTAAAATGAGATGTAAAAGAAAATAAAAATCAAGACTTGAGAAACAAGAATTGAACGAATCTTTATTCATACAAGAATGGATTTTTCGAGGAAATCTAACCTCCACAAGTTCCATTTACATTCCAGATGCCCCTTCCGTAATTCCCTCCCACCTTATATACACTTCAGTTTATTACAACATTGCCTTACAAGAACATTAAACACACCGTTTTGATCTTAAAACGTATCGTTTCATTAATCATTTACTCACCATTTCGATTTCCTTTCTTTTCTTCCTTGCTTTCGCTACATCTTCCTCGTGCCTTACTTTGTCTTCCTCATGCCACCCCCAACATTCCCCCACTATTCAAGAGCATTGACAACAAGGCTATTAACAAGCCTTCCCACCCCCAAGAATCTTGCCTACAAGGTGTGGATAAAGGTTGCATAACTTTCACAAGGACTCCCAAGTGTTGTCTTTAGAAGATGCATTGAGCCACTCAATGAGAACTTCTGTTATTACATGGTTTCCAACTTTCTTCATACGTCTTTCGACTATTGCTTCTAGTTCAAGTTGAAGGTTTCCATCTTGGTCAGTCGTTTGCAAAGTAGGGAGAGGTGTAATCTGTTGACCAAATTTTTTCTTAAGACATGAAACATGGAAGACTGTATGGATCTTGGAAGAAGTAGGTAAATTCAATCGATAAGCTACAAGAAACTTGGTGTTCGCACCAAGACTGTATGTAGAAAGGCTTGACCAGGCCCAATCCCTGTCAAAACTTAAAAAAAAAAAAAAAAAATTGAAGTGCACAACTCAATTTTTGTCCCGGGTCTTGCAATAAGGATGCACTCATGGGTTTCTCGAACGGATCCGATTCTGACCCAGATCCAACCAAAAGTTTTTATAATATTATTTTAATATTTATTTTCTTAAAAATCAGAAAAATATTTTATCTCTTTCTCTCTCAAAGCATATCCTTTATTATTTAATACATGTATGAATTATTTAGGGTTGAATTATGGCTATTACTTATAAAATTATTAATTATTGTTTCTTATAAATTTTATTGTATGTTTGACCATATATATATAGTTTTTCATTTTAAATGGAGAATAATTTGTACCAAAATCAGGGAAGAGGTTGGTTGCCCAAAGGCACAAAATCTTGATTTTGGATGACAAATAATTAACTCCATAATATATGACTTGTACAAAAATTCAAGAATATGTTGTTCGCTCAAAGGTACAAATCTTACTCGTTTTTGGATAATTTGACCCATGATATAATTAGTGATGTTAAGAGAACAATTTGTATATTGGAGTTCACTCTTAAAGAAGGAATTTTGATTGGAAGGGAAAAGTAGGAATTTTCTGACCATCATCTATATTTTATGATGGTCAGGAAATCTATGTAAGAATTGAGAGGGTTAAGGGTTCTCATCTACAAGAAAATTGTGCCTCTAGATATAAAAAGATATTCGGAAATGAATTTGTTAGGGAGATCATTCTCTCATGATCGAATTAGCTCTTCGTCAAATTACAAGAAAAGATGTATGTTTTCTATTTCGTTAGATTCAATATTGTGAAACATAGATTATCGAATATCTTTTTAGAAATTAAAGTTTCATGTTAAAATTCTTTAACATTTTTAGCATGTCTAACAAATTATTTTCAGTGCTTTATATGCTAAGTTTATTTTTTTAATTTTAATTTTTATACAAATGTTAAACTGCATATTAATTAGTGGACTGATTCAATGATTTTCAACCCAAAAGGAATGTGGGCTTTAAATGAAGCCCAACACTATACAAGCCTGAAAATTTATTCTACAATTAAAAAGGCCATGGCCCAACGCAAGTCCCAAATTCGACATTCACTCCATTTTTACGGAGTTAAAATCAAATTGGTTTCTCTAGATTCTAGCGAGCATCAGTGACTCGAATCTAGCCACCCTTCTTTGGTCACCATGGTTGGCGCCATGATTTAGGTTTGATTTAGATAGTGAGATAATATAAAATGAGATGATTTTAGATAAATTAAATAAAATATTTTGAAAATATTATTTTTAATATTATTATTATTTTGAGATTTGAAAAAGTTGAATTATTTATTATATTTTATATAAAAATTTGAAAAAATTGTAATGATAAGATTAGATAGATTGAGATTGTTTCTGTATTCAAACGGACCTAGTTGTCGTAGTGGTCAGAGTTGTTTGGCTATTATAGGCAGCCCAATATGGTTTTCCAAAGTGGATGTTTGGCAGCCAAAATTCTCTCTAAAGTTAGATAAGATGAGATATTTCAATCAGAAATTTTCATTCCTAAACATACAACATCTATAGTATAAAACTTCAAAAAAATTAGACAGCATCAACACTATAGTCGCTGTCACAAGTGGGTTGCCAGATTTTGGCGAGCACAAGCGGCCATTCTCTGGCCACCATGTGTGGTGCCACAATTTAGTTATCCGATAATTCTATTTGAAAGTCTTTATACCACACACCATCTACGTAACATAATTTGATTTGAAAAATAAATTTTAAAATTTAAATCTTATAAATTAAATTATTTCATGTGGATGGTGTGTAGTGTAAAACCAAATAATACTACTTTTTAGTTAAAATAGTCTATATGCGGCCAAAGTGGATGTTTGGCAACCAAAATTAGAGGATATTTTTCAGTCAAAGATATTTTCATTACTACCCATTTCTATGAAAACTGATCTTATCCGGCGCTGAAACAGACTTCCTAAATCCCTGGATGAAAATTTCCACGTGTACCACATTTGCATCTTACCTGTGTGGTCTCGAGTTAAGAAGGTATGGATGGTGAATAGATGAAAACAACAGTATCAATAAATAAATAAATAAATAAATAAAAACATTATGGTCTCTCACCACGGCCACATCCCACTTGTTGTTTCCCCTCTTCTTCCTATATATACTGCCAAAACCTCAGGGCTCCATCCAACATTTATTCTGGGACGAGGTTGATTAACATGTTTTCATAAGTGGACAAACTATTAATTTGTACTATTTCATAAACAAACAATAGAAAAAACAGAATTTCCATCACCATGTTTTGTCCTGTTACTTAACATATATATATAAAAGCAGCTTTGGAGACATTTTGATATTTTTCTATTTTAATAATTTTGATGAAAATTGTTTGCTAAAATGAATAAGCTTTAATGTTAAGAACATAAAAAGGGAATATTTATGTATAATTTTTTTTAATGATTTTTACATTACAACTTTGTTTCGATTAGCGATTACTCATTCGTTAACGTTAATGCGTATTTAATTTATACAACGACAATTATAAAAAAAATTATAAATTGATATGTTTTATCGTGACATGTTAGATTGTAAAAAAATAATTATTAAAAAAATGAATGTAACATATCACATATGATCATATGAACTTTTCAAGTATTTTTTATAATTCTCTTTGTACTTCTTTTTAATGAACATGCCCTAACATTAGGTCTCGTTTGGATACAGAAACGTTTTTATCTCATCTCATTTCATCATTATAATTTTTTCAAATTTTCACACAAAATATAATAAAAAAATTAACTTTTTTAAATCTCAAAATAATAATAATATTAAAAATAATATTTTATTCAATTTTCAATTTTTATCTAAAACAATCTCATCTCATTCCACCATCCAAACAGGGTCTAAAAAAACTAATAATTGGAAGACTCTTATTTTGGAATCATGGAATTATGTAATTGGATTATTGCAAGATAAATAAGAGAAAGAAGAATATATATATATATATATATATATATATATATATATATATATATATATATATAGGCCGTTATACACATTCTTCTGGACTTTTCTATACTGTTTTGTTCATGTAGTGCTGTAGCATAGAATTTACAAAAATGATAGAAATACTAAAAGGTAGAATTAATTAATGGTAGTTTGGAGGTGAGGATGACTCCAAAACTGCAGTAGAGTCATGTGTGCTTCCAAGCTTCGATCAATATTAAAATTCACTGTGACTAATGAATTAGTTTGTATGGCCTTTGTACAGCCAAATTAAACCAGGTTCCTTCCATCAACATTTGCAGATACACAAGAAAAAGACCCCATTTATATAGGAATACTGATATATATATATATATAGAGAGAGAGAGAGAGAGAGAGAGAGAGAGTCATAGACCACATTAAATAGAATAAAACAAGCCCAAAAGATTAGCTTGCCCTCTTTAAGTTTCCTTCTAAACTGTCTATCAATATTAAAAATGACAAGTGTTCATTAAATATGCGATGATCACATATTTATTTTAAATGAGTTCACCACCGGCTTTAAGAGACGGACGAATTCGAGGCCAGAAAGATAAAGTATTCATAGATAATTAGCAAGAAGAATAAATAATTCTATCATGCTTATCTCATTTTGACTGCTAATGTATTTAATTTTTTAAAAAAAAAATTATTTTTTTAACAGTTAAGGAAGTGACTATTAATGTAATTGTATTTTAAAAAAAAAATATTTATCCATGTTTAAAAAATGTTTAAAAACAAAAACATTTTTATCCCATGAAAATGCTAATTTGCCCCTAGTTTTATCCCATGAATTTGACCGCTAGTTTATTTTATTTATTTTTTATTTTTTTTTAAATGTTTAAACAAGTTATTACGAGTGTATTTTTCTTTAAAATAAATTTTAAAGATATTTAAAAATTATTTAAAAAGAAAAGTGCAATGGCACTAAGGGGGTGTACCACATGCTGGACGGCAAAGTTGCAGATCCAGATATATGAAAATGATATATATCTTCCCTCTGGTAGCTTTCAAGAGAGAGATCATGTATATCATGTATCCACTATCATTAAGTTCTATTGAGTTATTTATTTTTTTATTCAGTTATATTCTATTAAATTATAATATTTTAATTGTATTTTTTTTTTCTGAATTCTACGTTTTAATCTTAATAGAAATTAATCAAAATAATGATTTCTATAATAAAATAAGGAAGATTCAAGTCAAATCTCGATCGATCTATATTTTTAAAGTCCAAATCACATCTAAACCTACACTTTAAAAATAATTAGTTAATATTATAATTAGAATTCTATAAAATCATTATAAAATAAAAGAATATCTCCTTCTAAAATATATAATTAAATGAGTAAATCTATTCATTATTAATTTTCTCATCATCCCATGATGTGGAATTAGATGACAAGTTTACAAGTAAAATATAATAAATAATCTAAAATCATTTAATATCACGTCATGAGATGATGATCAGATGATAATGAAAATTGAGATGATGAAATTATCTCATATACCATCCGAGGAAAAAGAAATTAAACAATTCCACTCCCATCTAAACCGGAATTACATCCTTTAATATTTATTCTAATTTGCTTTATTGCTTGAGAGAATTGATGTGGGAACTATCAATATTAGCACTAAACTTGGAGCTTGGCCAGGTGCTTACAAGAAATGAACAATCATGTCGGGAAGAAATGAGAGAGGCCAGGTGGTGCACGTAGCAACCCGCGCGCAATTGGTCTCTTCTTCAAAGCTGTGGGTTCAATCACTACAACAGAATGTGTGTTTTGTGACAGAGGAAACTGTCACAAAAAAATGGTAAACTGTCACTAAACATATTTGGTGACGGTTTGAAACCGTCACCATGACCGTCACCTAAAGTGCGTCACAGAAAACATTTGGTGACGGTTTACTGTTCAACCGTCACAAAAAATATTTTTAGTGACGGTTGGAAGTGTTCCGTTCTGTACAACGTTCGAACGTTCCTTTTTTTGTGACGGTTATGAACTGTCACAGAAAATAACGTTCGAACGTAAAATTAAACGTTCGGACGTTATACCCGACCGATTGGCGTTCGAATGAGAGAAGTTGACGTTTGTTGTATATCGTTCGAACGTATCATATTTACGTTCGAATGTTAATGCGGCCGAACGTTAATTACAATAAACGTTCGAACATTTGTTCGAACGTAAACGTAAATGTTCAAACGTAGCGCGTTTAATGTTCGGACGTTATTTCGAATGTAAACGAAGGAGCGTCCGAATGCAAGTTTTTTGTTCGAACGTTAGTCGGTTTAACGTTCGAACGATTCAATTGTATTTACGTTCGAACGTTTGTTACAGTGTGAACCAACGTTCGAACGATTTTTATTTACATTCGAACGTACAGATCAGAAATACTAATTTCATAAAATTTAAAAACAAAACACCAATGGTATCATATTACATACCCAATTAACAAGTAACAATGTCTTATAAAAATACAAAATTAGATATTAAAACTAGTCAGAAATATTGATAAAATTTATTTCTTCTTTTTCCCTCGCCCACGGGGATTCTGTTGCAACGACATAACACGCTCCATTTGCACCATCATCTCTCGTTGCACTTGCTCTTGCACTTCACTGCGTATTCTTTCCTCTTGGTCTCTCTGTTGGTCCTGCAAACGCGTCTCTAAATGAGACTGTCATTCTAAGAGAGACTCTAACTCTTGCTGTCTCGACCTCATATACTCATTCTCACGCCGTGCAGCTTCTAAATCTGCTGTAAGATTATTAATTTGTGAAGCCGATGAGGTTGAGGAGGATGAACATTTATGCTTGATAGATCGTCCCAAACTCTTGCCAAACTAGACTGCGGCCCGAGCACTTGGGTGAATATGTCTATGTCACTAGGAGAGGATTTCACAGAAGTCGACTGCATCTCCAACATTTTGCTCTGCAATTTAAAAGGTAATGATCGTAAATAATTAGTAACGTATTAAAAGAAATAGAAATAAGAAATAAACTATTAAAATGTTCTATAAAAAATTTATTTAACAAAATTAAAACTGCTTACATAATTATCTGCAGCGACAGGATCCATCCACTCACTATGCTCATTAGTGTGAGCAGCAGCATAGACATGAATGAGGGAAAAGTTTTCAGGATCATCACGTTTCTAACAAAGCTACAATATTAGCAATTTTAAAAAGAATTAGTTAGTACTTATCAGAAAGAATATCAGGAAAATAAATGAATTCTATAATTTTTTAATTACCATTTTTTCAGCAAGACGGTGGAATGACCTTGAACCGGCACGATGGTGGACAGTCAGAACGGATCTATTCTGTGCATTTGTAGAACTCAAGTGCTACAAAATATATTAAAAATGTTAATTGTAATATGTATACATATAATGTATAAAACGAATATGAATGTAAATAATTAAAAGATATAAATGTAAAATACCTGATAATCTGGAGATGCGAAAAGATCACAACACTTTCTCCAATCATCTAACTTCATCTGCTGAAAAGGAGACTGCGCAGCCTCTTCCAACGTCTCAAACTTCTTGAAGTGGTCATGACATCGTCCTTTGTGACGTCGGAATAGTGTAGCCATCAACTCATTCACGGTTCTCAAATCTTCGCTACGGCCAAAGTCGAGGTCGAATTCATCCTAACAAGGGAATCAGGTAAAAAATATAATATATTAATCTAAGTGAAAAAAATGTACTGAAAAGTAAACTCACCAGCACACGACTTCGAATGTGCTCCTTAATCTCATTCGGAACATCTCGCCATGAGCACACATAAAATGGAGCATAAGCTCGAACTACTATGCCAATATAGGAGGAAAGCGCTGCTGCACTATCATCCACTCCTCCAGTGGAATTATCAGGAATTGTGATCTTCAGTTTACCGTGCCTTCTATTTTTTTCAAGAGAGATTCCACGTGTATAGCCACGACCGCGACGTGCAGATGCATGAACTACATGATAATAATAGATATACTATAATTATAATTATATAGTTATTGAGAAAAAAATATTAACTATATATATAATTATCAACGACAATATTTCCTTACTGGTAGGTGTCGACTGGCGGTTGTTCTCTTCTGTGTTAGCTTGATCTTCAGGAACGGATTCCTCGAGTGGGGAGTTTTCAATGGATTCAGGACTTGGACTTGGCGGAGGCACATTTCTTCGTTGTCGTTTTGGGCCATTCTTTAAAATAATTAATTATATCAAAAAAAATTAATTAGAAGAAATTATGAAAATTTAAGATATTTTATAGTCACCTATATAAATAAAATATTTAGTACTTTTACTCTTCAGATGCATTTTCCATGCTTGTTTCAGAATCCCCATCAATAACATCTTCATCATCATCATGCACCTCTTCTTCATCATCTTTATCCACCTCCTGCCCGGATTCTGATTCGTATTCATCTTCTGACTCGTCTTCTTCATCTTCCTCCAAACTGACTTGAATTGAATGATCATTTAATACAGACGGGTCGAGATGTACGGGTGGGACATCATCTCTACACAAGGAGACCAACTCGAGTGCACCGAGGTCAACAAACAAGTTAATACCCTCTCCATCTTCCTGGAAGATTATGTGACCCTACGTTTCGTGTCTTGTACACAACGAGGGAGAATGATCTTGAAGAAATGTTTAAATTTTAGTCTAATTACTTAACCGTTACAAACTGTCCGACCTTGACAACTCTCAAGGCCGAAGAGAATATGACAGTCAAGCAATTAAATTGAAATTTCAACATTTCTTCAAGATCATATTCCCTCGTTGTGTACAAGATCATTATTCTTAAAGTATAATTTTAATTGTTATACTTAATTTCAAAGGTTATACTATAATTTTAATTATTATAATTCTTAAAGAGTTACTTTTATGCTTGTTATTACTTAATTTCAAATATTATTATAAATATTTAATTTTCATACTTAAATTTCAATGGTTATACTATAATTTTAATTATTATAATTCTTAAAGAGTTACTTTTATGCTTGTTATTACTTGATTTCAAATATTATTATAAATATTTAATTATCATACTTAAATTTCAATGGTTATACTATAATTTTAATTATTATAATTCTTAAAGAGTTACTTTTATGCTTGTTATTACTTAGTTTCAAATATTATTATAAATATTTAATTATCATACTTAAATTTCAATGGTTATACTATAATTTTAATTATTATAATTATTAAAGAGTTACTTTTATGCTTGTTATTACTTAATTTTAAATATTATTATAAATATTTTATTATTCGAACGTTTCTTCGTGACATTCGAACGTACGACGTTTAAATTACAGAGCCGTTACGGCTTCCACGTTCGAACGTTAATCGTCTTACATTCGGACGTGAATATTATTAAACGATATACGTTCGAACGTGAATATTTACTTTCGCACGTAAATCACATACAGTCGGACGTTTAATTATAACATCCGAACGTAGTGATTTTCTACATTATTCATGCTTCGACGTTCGGACGTTCATATTTACGTTCACACGTAAAACAAATACGTTCGAACTTAAATTCGAACGTATTTGTTTACTGCTTATGTTCGAACGTACATCTGTACATTCGAACGTATTTGTTTTACGTTTGAACGTAAATTTATTTACATTATTTTACGTGCGAACGTATAAATTAACGTCCGAACATTTTTATCTTTAACGTTCGAACGTTAACGATAAAACGTTCGAACGTTAATGCAGAGCATCTTAAAATTAATACAAAAAAATGCATTATTGTAAATAATTTTTTTTTTCCTTTTCTATTTTCAGGATATGGCTCTTCCACTGCATACACGAAAACGAGGGAGGGAAGGAGCCACGTCGGACACTGCCCGTATTGGAGCTCGTACTGTTATGGTAGAGAGAGAGGTCTTAATTAATGAGTTCGACGAACTCTGTTGGCAGCAGACGAACCTAAGAGATGTTTTCCTCAGTAGAGGCTGGGGAAATATCTGCACATTGAGGGGGAAGGTATACCCCTCAATGGTTCAAGAATTCTATATGGGGATGTGTGACATGCCTCCAGATGCATCCTCTCACACCGTGACTGTACGCGGTGTTTCTATTGAGGTATCGGCAGATGTCATCGGCGAGCACCTCGGGATTCATCGAGGTGCTCAGACATTTACACACTCAACACCCCGTGAGGATGTAGGCACTTCTACATCATCTACTGGCCGGGGATGTGAGCCAGCATCAGCCAGAGATGCAGGCCAGTGAGAGGCTGAGGATACTGGCGTCGAGGCTCGGGATGATGACCGAGACGAGGATTTCTACATCCTCACCGGGAGGGATCGCATGCAGATCGAGCGAAAGAACGCCTTCAACCAGATCCATCTGCTGCATTTCTTCCGCATGTTGCACCTGATTGTTGCAACAAATGTCGATCATGTGGCTCATAAAACCACATTTAGTCGGCTTCGGGCACAATTTTTTATACGAGTGGCACGTGGAGACCCTATAGATTTGCCACTGCACATTTTTGAGAGGATCCGTTACGAGGCGAGCATCGTCTCCACGGATAATCTCCCATATGGTGTCCTCATCAGCCGACTATTACTTGCACGGGGAGTGCCGACCCAGCCAGAGGAGCGGGTCAAAGATCAGATGAGCCCCCTCGACATGACCACGCATCGGCGTAGCATTGGACAGGCGAGGGGACGTCAGCCACCCCCTGTAGAGGATCTAGTTCCTCCGACGCAGCCTGAGCTAGGTCATGTCGGGAGTACTAGTCAGCATACGCCGAGTACATCTGCAGGAGATGTGCGGCCTGCTTGGGTTGATGCGGTCATATCACAGCTGACTGCGCATATTGATCATAAGATCGATCGATCGCTCGAGGCTATATCGGCGTCTGTTGCCAAACTCACCCATCGTGTAACTATCCTCAATGACAAGGTTGATACCTTGACGGAGGAAGTACGGAGTTCGACTTTTGCAGATAACGTTATCATCTAACTGTTGTTTACTACGTTCTATCATTTTTTGTATTTTATTTTTAATATTTGTAACGAAAAATATTATTGAATATTTTGTCCTTTTTTAATTTCAATTTTTAATCTTCTTTGATGTTATAATTTCCAACTTTAATATTAAATCACTGCATTTCAAATATATATAAATCAATAATATATATTTATATATTACAAAGTGTGTATATATAAATATATACAATTCAATTTTTTAGACTTGTTCACAAATTATGCACAATAAAAATCACATAATTTTTAAATTAAAGTCATTTAATTTAAATTTACAATAAACGTTCGAATGTTATTACTTAACGTTCGAACATTGGTGCAAACATTTTACGTTCGAACGTAAAATTAATAACATTCGAACGGTTGCGCCAAAACACTTTACGTTCCAACGTAAACAGACATAACGTTCGAACGTATATGTGACGTTCGAACGCATATGTCTTATACGTTCGAATGTAAGAAAATCTTATTCTATCTTTAGTGACGGTTTCCAAAAACTGTCACAGAAAATACCTTTTAGTGACGGTCTAGGGACTGTCACAATTTTTCAACCGTCACTAAAAACCAATTGTGTTGTAGTGAATGGTACGTAGATTAGACAAGACTGTTTTCCCCACGTGTAAATTTGTAGCACTATTTGTTGTAGTGAGTACGTACTGTCGTAATCTTACTTCTGTGGTATCAAGCTAAGGATGGAAAGGGAGTAGGGGAAAACGACAGTACTAATAAATTGTGTTCTCCCACCACACCCCCCACTTGCTACTAATAGTTATTTTTTATAAAAATAACTATTTTTTATGAAAATAAATCTGAATTATTATCGTCGTAAACAATTCGTCGTAACTTCTCATTTTTCTTGTAGTTTGTTTCACCTCGTCTTGAATTTCCCATCCTGCCAAAACCTTACAGCTAGCTCCATCGATCCAACATTATATTGGCCGAGTTTGATTAGCATGTTTCCATAACTGGACAATTCATTTAAGCTATTTTCCATCATTGTTCTTTTCTTTCATTTTCATGAACAGAAAGACAGCATTAATTTTCAGCACCATGCATGTTTTGTCTTGTTTATAATTCTTATAATCTTTCTAATGCGTTCTACCGGTAGGCCTGTCGGTCGTTCATAAGACTTAAAGAGAGATAACTATCTATAAAGAGAAAATTATGAAATATTACTACTTTACAAATTGACATGTTTTGGCTAATTATACATTAATTATATATAGAACTCTTTTCATGGTAAAATAAATAAATATGACATATCACATGATCTAAAGGCTAACATTAGCCGGCCTGTAAAGTTATTCACTATAAGAAAAACGGACTTTTGCGACCAATTTATTACGACTAAAAGATTTTTCGCAATCAATTTTAGTTACAAATAGTTATTTCGCTGGAATTAACTGGTCGCAAATAAGTAATTTTTTTGTAGTGATATTTTTTTTTACAATACTCTTTGTATATAGATCGAGTACGTACTAATCTTCCATAAATACGGAAAAAAGAAATATCTCGACTTTTAAATTGAAACCCTGGAGTTACGAATTTGGATTATCGCGAAATAAGAAAGATCAGCTAAGAATCATGTAGATGTATAAAAGAAGATCGATATCATCTTATTTTTTCTACAATGTTTAATTCGTCATGTAGGATGACTCCAAAACTAATTAAAGTGCAGCAGATCATGCCAGATGGTGCTAATTCCAGGCTTCAATGAAAAACCCAATGTTACTCAGGCTTAAGTTTGTAGGTCCAGCTTTGTACAGCCAAAACCACTGAAACCAGGATTCTTCCATCAACAGTGGCAGATAAATTAATTAAAAGAGCAAAAGACCCATTTACATAGATTTTAATGCATTTAGAGACCCTCTTTCTTACCCAAAAAATGAAAAGACAATTCATTATTATCCCCAGCTGTTTACCTCGATCGACTATGAAAATTAACTAGTGGATATATACCATCCTAATTAAAATTCATATTTATATAAGCAATATTTATATATTGTAATAGGCTAGAAGTACGACGTCATTCATACATATTCTAATATAACAATAATATGTTGGTATATCTTTATAACAAAACTTAGTCCAAGGGATTTCATGTAAATATATATGTTAAGTGAATTCTAGGTTAATTTTGGAACAAAAATGGCTGGCAAAGATAGTAAGTTTGTTAGATCTCATGAGATCAACCTAGTCGAAGTAAAACTGTCACACTTTTGATTCCAACATCAAATTAAGGAAAGCTTGGTGGCATTAGAGAGTTGACTCGAAGTTCTATAACTTCATATTTTGTTAAAATCTTCAATTTCCAACATTTACAGGTCAAAACAGCTCACTATTGACTTGAGCGGAAAATAGACAAAAAGTTCACTTGACATTAGCTCGAGCGAAAATTGCTGAGGTGACCATTTTAGTTGGATTTGAAATCTCTAATAAGCTAATTTAACCTAACGTGTATAAGAATAAGGATGCGCAAATTGTGAGAGCATAAAAACATACACTCTTATGTTGTTTAGGGAAATTCCTGTTGAAACACACTTTGAGCCTTCGAGATTCTCGCCCTTGGATTTTTTCGTATCAAACTACGAAAGAAGTCTACAGCCACTAGAGTTCCAATTTGAAGTGGAAGGGGATCTTTCATGTAGACAATCCGTGTGAGAAATGACCATAGGTTTTGAAGCCAATGCTGAGTTGTACGTAAGAAGTATCAAGGAATATGCCATGAATCACACTATGCCCCAATAAGGTAAGTGAAAATCCAGAAATGCAAATCAAGTGACAACTCAATGCATGATTGATGGTCAAAAATCAAGGCTTCATCAGCTGATATTGTGGAGTATGTTTGTAGCACTGTAATTAATTACTTACTGTATTTAATCTATACTGTGAAGTGTATGTAATAGAAAATATTATGTAAATGTATTGTGTGCAAAGTTATAATAAAAATAGAGTATATTCCTTTACATGGTATCGAGAGAGCCCTTTTCTAACGAGACTTCATCTTCATCCTTAGACATGTCTTCCGCTCCTGGGTCTACTCCCCTCACCCCCACCTGTTCGAACCCATCAAATGGTAACCAGGTCCATGAACCAGATCTTTAAACCCAAACAATTGTCCCTAGTTACCAAACATCCCCTCTGTGGAACCAACTTGTGTTAGTCAAGCATTATCTGAGCCTCACTGGCGTGCAGCAATGTCCACTAAACTCACTTCCCTTATGCAACATGATACTTGGGAATTAGTTCCACCGAAAAAAGGGTCCAATATTGTTGGGTGTAAATGGGTTTTTAGAGTCAAATGGAATGCCTATGGTTCCATTGACAGGTTCAAAGCTCAGTTGGTCGCAAAGGGTTATAACCAACGCCCCGAACTTGATTATATTGAAACTTTTAGTCTTGTGGTTAAACATGCTACCATACGTGTTGTTTTGTCTATTGTTGTGATGCAGGGCTGGCCATTACAACATATGGATGTAAACAATGCGTTCCTCCATGGTCATCTCTCAAAATATGTGTATATGATCCAACCTCTAGGTTTTCGTGATCCAGCAAAACCTGATCATGTTTGTCATCTTCAAAAAGCCATTTATGGGCTGAAACAAGCCCATCGGGCTTGGTATTCATCTTTGAAACAAGCACTGGTGAATTTTGGTTTTGTAAATGCACAATCGGATGCTTCCTTGTTTGTGTACCAATTTGGTTCTATTCTTGCATATCTTCTGATTTATGTGGATGATCTCATTATTACTGAGAATGATTCTACCTTTATAACTAGTATTGTTCAGAAACTTGGCCACAGGTTCTCTCTCAAGGATTTGGGTCCTCTACATTTGTTTTCTTGGAATCAAGGTTATCTCCACCAAGACTGGGTTGTTTCTCTCACAATATGAATACATTCATGAGTTGCTGTAAAAAACTAGCATGGATGGTGCAATGGACGTGACCACGCCACTTTCATTGGTGCCTTGCAGTATTTATCACTCACTAGGCCAGATATTAGCTTCACAGTGAACAAGCTCTCCCAGTTCATGCCTTGTCCAACGACCACACACTGGGCTACCACCAAGCGCTTGCTACGCTACCTGAAAAACACTATTTTTCATGGTATTATGCTCCACAAGATTATTGCCCCAACTCTCTTGACTTATTCCGATGCTGATTGGACGGGTAATCTTGATGATCGCATTTCTACATTGGCATATCTCATTTTGCTTGGGTCAAATCCTATCTCATTGAGCTGAAAGAAACAACGTTCGATTGCTCTGTCCTCTACCCAAGAAAAATATTGAGCTCTTGCTAACACAGCTTACGAGACCATGTGGATTCTTTCCCTACTTCAAGAACTAAAGTTTCCTTTTACATGGCCTCCACTTCTCTTGTGTGATAACCTTGGGGCAACACATTCAAGTTTCAATCCCGTTCAACATTCCCGGATGAAGCATATTCAAATCGATCTTCACTTCGTTAGTGACTTGGTTCAGAAAGGGAAACTCAGCGTTTGTCATGTCCACACAAGATCAGCTCACTGATCTTCTCACCAAACCTCTATCACGACAACGGACTCAATATCTTAGAGACAAGATCGGTCTTGCCAATGGCAGCCCGTTCTTACGGGGGCGTATCAAGGTAGATGCCATGAATCACGCTATGCCCAATAAGGAAAGTGAAAATCTAGAAATTCAAACCAAGTGACAACTCAACGCATGATTGATGGTGAAAAATCAAAGCTTCATCAACTAATATCATGGAGCATGTTTGTAGCACTGTAATTAATTACTTACTATATTTAGTCTATATTGTGAAGTGTATATAATAGAAAACATTATGTAAATGTATTGTGTGCAAAGTTATAATAAAAACAGAGTATATTCCTTTACAAGAAGAACTCATGTGACATAAGTTTATATTATGGATACCTTTTGATCTCGATACCTATGGCATCTATTAGGGCATAAAATCGCACCCCAAACCAAAACTGGAGAAAGAGTCATACCCAATCCACGAAGGTGATTCGGGCTGTAGTGGAGCAATCGAAAGGCCACGATGATGATTTAGGTGTAGGTACAATGCACGTACGTATATCCATAGTAGCAAGTAGTAAATGAAATCCAAAAAAGATAGAGACATATGGATTTATGTGGTTCGACATAGAGTCTACTTCCACAGGGTGTTTTGAGGAGAAATCCACTATAATGGACGTGTTTTAGCCTAGAGAAAATAAAAGCTTTGGAGTCTCTAGAGGTGAGGTCGAAGAAGCCCTCCTAGTAATCCAGCCATACTTGCCCAGAAGCCTTTCTCTCATTCCATCATATTCAAATCAGATCCTCCCTCTGCATTAGGTAGGAAAGCCCCCTTCATTGAGGCCTTGAGAGTGGTTGGTGAGGAATGTTAGCTTTATGTCACTTTAGCCTCTCTTTTTGTGTGTCAAACTTCATTACTTGAGCTATGTTGCTTTGCCTTATCTTGTCCTTCTTTTCTTTCTTTTCCCTCCTACTTTTGATCAGAGCCACCCAATGGACTAGGCCTGGCATTCTATTCTATGACTGGTACTTTTACCTCCAACAAATGCCCACAGATTCTTAAGGCTAGCTTGTCTAACAAAACAGACTTGGTGATCTCTTAATTGACTATAATATAGAAAGCTCGTGACGAAATATGAATATAGGAAACTTCTCCCTGGTTTTTCCTTGCTACGTGATTCCATAAAAATTTTCAAGGAAATGCGCCTTCTTCCATTCATGTTGCAACTAAACCTAACATATTCTTTGCCTTTAGTTGATTTGTTGTTGGTGTCAACATTAGAGTTTGCTTGTTGTAACTTTCGCCAAATGGCTAGGGACCCCGTGGACCCCCTGGGTACATCTTAGACAGTTTGCCAAGCCCATCAACTCATTTCCAAAGGTAAGCCGCGTGAGGAGATTGTGGAGCTCGGGTGCTCGTTCCTGGAGGTACCCACTTGGCGGCGGTTGTGGTACGAGTGCAAGGGCACTCAATTTTTAAAGGCAAGGGTTGAAGCAGTCAATGGCTTGTCATTGCCTGTTGTTCGTCGTCTAAGTCTAGATACTTAGCTATGTGGGCAAGGGTCATAGCAGCCAAGGAACCATCATCACCCTTGTCCCTATAAGAGTCTCATTGTGCGACTCTAGGGACTCACCTTGGTGGGCGCAGGTCGAAGTAGTCAAGGGACTGTCACAACTTTGTGGGTCTAGGGACTCGGCATGGTAAGTACAGTGCTGGCTTTACGGCTGATGGTTGAAGCAGCCAAGGGATTGTCTTGCACCTTTATCTGCTATGCGATTCTAAGGACTCAGCTTTTGTACGGGTTACGGTCGAAGCAGCCAAGGGACTGCCTTCCCCCTTTATCCATGTTGCGAGTCTCGTTTTGCAAGTCTAGGGACTTGGCTTTATGGGCGAGGGTTGGAGCAACCAAGAGACTATCATGGCCCTTATATGCTGTGAGTCAAAGGACTTAGCTTTTTTGAATGAGAGATCTACTAAGGCAAGAGACATGCTCAACTGCGCTACTGCGAGGGGAGTGATGCTCCACCACACCACTACAGCGGGAGACGTTCTCAACCGCACTATTGTGGGGGGAAGATGGGCACTTCTGCACTACATTGCTTCTAGTTGTGGCAAAAGCTTGAGGTGTTTAAATGGGGTGGAATTATCCGCTATGTAATAGTTGTGGCAAGTGTGCAAGGGCATGCAACTTTAAAGGGCGAGGGTCGAAGCAACCAACGGACTGTCATTGCCCTTTGTTTCCCATGTGATTCTAAGGACTTGGTTTTATGGGCAAGGGTCGAAGCAGCCAAAGGATCATCATTGCCCTTGTCCCCATATGAGTCTCGTCTTGCGAGTCTTGGGACTCAGCTTGGTGGGCGTGAGTTAGAGCAACAAGAGATTGTCACGACTTTGCGGGTCTAGGGACTCGGCTTGGTAAGCGCGGTGCTACTTTTGCAGGTGACGGTCAAAGTAGCCAAGGGAATTTCTTCCTCCTTTATTTGCAGTGTGAGTCTAGGGACTCGGCTTTTAAGCTGGTGACAGTTGAAGTAGCCAAGGGATTGTCTTCCCCCTTTATCGGCATTACGAGTCTAGTTGTGCGAGTCTAGGGACTCGGCTTTATGGGCGAGGTCGGGGTAGCCGAGAGACTGTCATCGCCATGAGTCAAAGGACTCGGCTTTGTTGAATGAGAGGTCTGGTACGTTGCGAGACGTGCTCGACAGCGCTACTATGAGGGGAGCGATGCTCCACCGCAGCGCTACAGCGGGAGATGTTCTCAACTGCACTGGTGCTGAGGGAGGCTAGGCTCGTCTACGCTGCATTGCTTCCCTAGAGTGTGGCAAAGGCTTGAGGCATTTAGGTGGGGCTCAAACTCAAGAGACGGAATGGTGGTGTGAACCTAACACATGGCTGAAATGTGGCCTTTAACCCTGTGGTTCTCTAAAGGTGGAATGGTGGGAACTAACTACTTCATGCCCACTACCCGCAGTGGATGCTCCGTGCTCCTCTCATCATCCTTGGTGGTGGCAAAACATGTTAAACAAGATATATGCTCCTTGGATCCTCAATGAGCTTCCATGGCAAGCCAAGCTATAGTGGGTGAGCTAAGGGCTTGGAGCTTACCATGGCGAGCAAAGGCAACAGGCTCTTCTGGTAATGAATGACTAAGCTTAGCTCCAACCACATGTGGGCCACTCTAAATTTGACGAATTTTTACTATATGTGCCTGGGTCTTAGCAAGTAACAAGTCTTTCTCTAACATGGATGACGACGCTTCAACACTTGAACCATTTTTCTTTGACCAAATAACCGTAATGCTTGACGGCTAGTTCTACTCCATATATCTCGTAAGGCATAATTCCAAATGACGACGCTCCCATATCATCAAAAATCTCTATTGCTCCTTCTTCATGACCATGCATTGCAAGTCATTTGGGAGTCTTGTGTTTGGAGTGCATGCGCAGAGCCAAATTAGTTGTTGCTTTCAACTTGTATCACATGTGTAGCATAACTCCTATTGGCTTTGCTCCATTAGTATGCGCTGATCATAAATCATGGGGTTGCCCGCAACACCATATACGTTGCCCCCAGTTTCCTGTCTGTTGCCCGTAGTTTCCTACTCGTTGCCCAAATTCCATGTGTGCCATGATGTTTTGCATTGACTGCGATGGTGCCAAATCCCCTCTCAGTTTCTTCATCAAATCACTTTGAGGCTACATCTCCATGCTGGACTGTCCATACGTCAAGTTATTTGGCCACTAGTGTTACATTGCGCATGGCATTCAAAGAGCCAGGCACATGGAGACGAAGCCACTAGTCCAAACGTATGATTGTTTGTTAGCAATCAAGTGGGAAAAACTGGTTGCGTGCGTGAGCAACTGGTTGAGGCGAGGAACACTTGTTGTGGCGAGTAAACTCAGCTAGTCTTGAGCAATCTACAGTGGCAAGGAACTCCTTTGGCAGTTGATTGTCTCCATGCATGGGCGAGGAAGGTTCCTTGGTGGTTGATTATCACAGGCAATTTTCAACGTGCCTGGAAGTGTGAGGTAGTCGTTGATGGTTTAGCTTGGTAGTGGTGAGACAACTTTCATTGCCTGCTAAGAAACATTGCCTGCTATGTGAGTGGCGAGCTATAGTGGTGGGCTCGCTATGCTCCATGGTGAGGCTCTCTTTGTTGGCGAGATCTTTGTTACGAGGGTGCCAAGTTATAGTGAACACATATTTGGGCAAGGAGCTCCATGCCGGTGGCAGAAGGTGCTTAGAGGTCATGTGGCTGCTGATGTTTTCACAAGCCCACAGTGGGCCATGCGAGACGTTGCTTGCTGAAAGTATCTTGGAGGGACATTGGCCGCCATGAGGAATGCAAGACAGGCCATCTACGTGCATGGCTGAGGCACCACGCACAGCATGCAACTCTTTATGTGCACCATGTCCAGATTGTCCCAGTGGAACTGTAGCTTTTATGGCATGGCGGGCAGTTATCCTTATTTGAAGAGTCCTACAAAGTTCTTAAGTTGTTCTAATGTCTTGCTCACTTGAAAGCCTTTTGAATTTGATTGGGTTTGAACTTGCTCTTTTATAGACTCTGAAATTAAACATAAAAATATACTCAGGAGTATTCCAAAGTAAATAGAATCTCAATTCAAAAATACACATTAATTCACAATATTTCTATTCATATTTTAGCATTTTAGTCCAATAATAGGGTATTTAGAGTGCACTTTCGTACACTTTTCGTACACTCATCACACCCCCCCAACTTGCTTATTGCTAGTCCCTAGTAATTTTCATGCCAAAATAACGAATGAGACCAAAGAAAATCACACACAAAGGCCACAAAGTCACACTTTCTAGATTCACATATCAAAACAATCTTAAGAATTCAATAATCTTATCACAACCAATCTGTCTATAGCAATCCACAGAGTGTGTGTGCGTTGCAAACTATATCCATCTAACCAAAAGTCCTGACACATGCAACATCAAGAACATCTCAATCGAGAGGTTCAACTCCATAACTCACGGGTATAAAAGTGTTTCATGTGAGGAATCTCTCTATGGAGTTGACAATGGGTGTACACACACTCTCATGGGGAATTAGGCAATTATGTACAAGCAACAAGCAAAAATTGATCTTATAATAGGAACACTAACAAATGAGACTTCCACCACTCTTTCCAAAAGCTTACTTAGGATCATAACGGTCAACACAAAAGGTTGTAACTAGGCTTAGGTTTCGGGCTATATGAAAAAAAAAAAATGAAAAGGATTCAAAAACTTCCAAGTACATACAAAGGGAATCTTATTAAATATCTCAATAAACCACATTTCTCACTTGATGTATTCTTCAACCTTTCAAATCATCAAATAATGCCCTTTTTTTTTATAATTTGGTGTACAATTATGTCACCCTAATATTTTGCTATTTCTACCCAGCCTTGGTATTTTTACCTTTGAAACTCACTCACTTGAACACCTTGTAACTTATGTTCTTCCCTTTTCTCTCTCTCCTTTTTTTTTAATTCCGTTAAAAAAAAAAAAAGAATTACACATCTAGTACACACTTGGAAGTAACAAGGGTAGGAAAAATCAGTATATAGGTTATACTCCAATGTGGAGATTTATGGATAATGTGGGCATATGAAAAGAAAAAGTTACATATGTTTATTGGCTCAAAGTTGGCTACTAGGGGTCTTTGATGGAAAGGGTTAGCTTGAAAGACTCAAATGTTGATCCAGTTGACCTTCGTCATATCCCAAGTATATCCACCATCTTATCACAAACCATGTAATGATATTCTCAAAAGAAGTACCAAATTCAACAGATCAATGAACGCTTATCACAATTTACTGCATTTGCAGGCTCTCAATCCTCTCCAAAACTCACATGAATCCTTAAGTAAAAGAGTTCGCTAGCTACATGTGTCAAACCACCATCTTACCACAAAACTTGGATGAGTGCATCAGGGGTTCTGTGAATGCTTCAGCAAAGAATTATTATGGTGGGTTTGGTGAATTCACGAAGATGGCTGTGAATGACAATAAGTATACATGTGAAAATGATGCACGTGTGATTCAAAATTAAAAAAAAAAAATTTACACATGAAAATATGCCACAGAGTTCCAACAAACATTTTAAATACTGAATTTGCACCCCCCCCCCCCCAAATTTAAGGGTAGAATACACCTAATGAGTAACTAAAAAGGGTAGTATTTTAAATACTGAATTTGCACCACCACATAGTTCCAACAAGCATTTTAAATACTGAATTTGATTCTTAATCAAATTTGAATGGGAAGTAACTAAAGAGGGTAGAATACACCTAATGAGTGATGTGGGTAGCTCGCTAAGCATGAAAGATGGTAACCTGAAATGAAAAAATGAAACTAACCTGCAAACAAAAATAAAGAAAACAACAACAAACAAAATGGAAAAGAAAGAAAATAAGAGAAAACAAAAATAAAACAAAACAAATAAAGAAAAACATACATGCGTGGTGTGGTCAAGGTTGATAGACTAGATCCACAAGTGGAATGTCTTCCACTTCTGTAACTTGCCTATCAATTAATACTTTAAGGCGTTGACCATTTATTTTAAAGATCCGACTATCCTTAGGATCCTCTATTTCTACCGCCCAATTTGCAAAAATATTTTTTACTACAAAAGGGTTGGTCTACCTACACCTAAATTTTCCTGGGTGCTTATGGAGTCTAGAATCATATAAGAACACTCGATCATTAGGCTTAAACGTTTTTCTCAAAATATTTTTATCATGAAACGCTTTCATTTTAGTCTTATAGATTCTAGAGTTCTCATAAGCATCATTTTTCAACTCCTCTAACTCGATCAACTGAAATTTTCTAAGCTTACCTGCTTCTCCCATGTCAAAATTGAAATGATTGATGGCCCAATAAGCTTGGTACTCGTGCTCCACAAGTGGCAAGGTTTTGCAAAAAATGAGCATATAAGGTGACATGCCTAAAAGAGTTTTGAAAGATGTACGGTAGGCCAAAGCGCATCAACTAATCTCAAAGACCAATCTTTACGATCCGGGTTGACCGTTGTTTCTAAAATTTGCTTAATTTCCCTGTTTGCAAGTTTTACCTGTCCACTTGTCTGGAGATGGTAGGCAGTAAAGATCTTTTGTACCACCCCATATTTTTTCATCAAAGCCTCTAAAGAACGGTTGCAAAAATGTGTACCCCGGTCACTAATGATAGCACGTGGTGTACCAAATCGAGATAACACATTCTCTTTGAGAAATTTAATTACCGTCCTATTATCATTGCCCTGCAAGCTGCTGCCTCTACCCATTTTGACATATAATCTACTGCCACAATAATATATTGATATCCAAAAGAAGGAGGAAATGGTCCCATAAAACCAATGCCCCAACAATAAAAAATTTCAATCACTAAAATTGGGTTTAAGAGCATCATATTACGACGGGACATAACTCCTAACTTTTGACAGTTTTCACATGAGCGACAATAGATGTTTGCATCCTTAAACAAGGTGGGCCAATAAAATCCACACTACAGAATTTTTATAACGGTTTTTTTCATTGAAAAATGGCCCCCACAAGCTTGGGAGTGGCAAAATTTCAAGACACTAGCAATCTCCTCATCAGGGATGCAACGCCTTAAAATTTGGTCAGGACAGTATTTGAAAAGAAAATGGTCATCCCAATAGAAATTACGTACCTTAGTCATGAACTTCCTCTTGTCCTGAGCGCTCCAATTCACCGGTATCTCACCTGCAGCCAAATAATTCACAATGTGAGCAAACCATGATAGAGAAGTAATAGAAAGTAAATGTTCATCGAGAAAATCATCCCTAATTGGCAGGTGGTCAGAGGTGTCCTCAAATATGAGCCTCGAGAGATGGTCAGCCACTACGTTCTCCACTCATTTCTTGTATTTGATGGTGATGTCAAATTCCTGTAAAAGTAAAATCCATCGTATTAGTCACGCCTTAGCATCCTTCTTTGTAAGAAGATACTTAAGGGCTGCATGATCTATGAAAATAATAACAGGAGAACCAATCAAGTAAGCACGAAACTTATCCAAAGTAAACACTACAGCTAGCAACTCTTTTTCAGTGGTGGAGTAATTTATCTGAGCAGTATTTAGAGTTCTACTAGCATAGTAAATGACAAAAGGCTTCCCCTCACTTTGCTATCCAAGAACAGCACCTACGGCAAAGTCACTAGCATCACACATGATCACAAAAGGTAAAGTCCAATCATGTGGTTGCATTATAGGTGCTAAGGTAAGCTTACCAATTAGCGTTTTTAAGGCCTCTTGACAAGCTTGTGTCCACTCAAATGGGGCATCTTTAGCTAGGAGGTCACATAGTGGTCTAGATATGGTAGAAAAATTCTATATAAACCTCCTATAAATGCACGCATGACCAAGAAAGGATCTCGCATCCTTTATTGTCCAAGGTGTAGGCAACTTAGAGATTAATTCAATCTTAGATTGATCAACCTCAATCCCCCTAGAAGAAATAATATGCCATAAGACAATACCTGAAGGTACCATAAAGTGGCATTTTTTCCAATACAAACCAATTCCTTCTCCTCACAACGAGTCAACACTCTCTCTAAATTCAATAAGCATGCATCAAAAAAAGATCCAAAGATAGTCAAGTCATCCATAAAAACCTCCATGCAATTTTCAACCATGTCATTAAAAATGGTCATCATGCAACATTGAAAAGTAGCAAGTGCATTACACAATCCAAATGGCATTCTACAAAAAGCAGAAGTACCAAAAGGGCAAGTGAAAGTGGTTTTATCCTAGTCTTCTAATGCAATTTTAATTTGATAATAACCAAAATAACCATCCAAGAAACAATAGAAAGGATGATCAGCTACACGCTCAAGAATTTGATCAATAAAAGGGAGAGGAAAATAGTCTTTCCAGGTAGCAGCATTCAATTTTCTATAATCAATGCACATCCGCCACCCAGTCACAAGTTTTGTAGGGACTAACTCTCCCAGGTCATTTTTCACCACAGTAGCACCTGACGTTTTAGGAACAACCTGTGTAGGATTTACCCATTTACTATCAGCAATAGGATATATCATTCCCGCATCTAATAGTTTCAACACTTCATTCTTCACCACTTCTTTCATAGTAGGATTAAACCTACGTTGGGGGTCTCTACGAGGGTTAGTTTCTTCCTCCAAATTAATTTTATGAGAACATACCAGGGGACTAACACCTTTTATATCAGCAATGCTCCAACTTAAGGCCAGCTATGCTCACTTAGGGTTTGAATTAATTTCTCACCTTGAGACTCAAACAATTCAGATGAGATAATAACAAGAAAAATATCACCTGGACCAAGAAAAGCATGCTTTAAACCCTTAGGCAGAGACTTCAATTCAACTTTGGGTGCTTCCACACTTGAAGGAATTTGTTTTTCACCTTTCTCAGGCAACTCCTCAAACTTCGGTTGCCATGCCCGAGTGCCATAATCCTGAGTTCTATAAAAAATAGCCCAAATATCAACTACATCTGATGGATCACTGATAGAATCAAACTCAGAATTAACAAGAAAATATTCAAGGGGATCAAAATCATGAGCTATAGAAACTCCCCTATTCATGAGTGAGTCAATCATGTATGTCTAGTGGCTCTCGTCATCATCTTCTGGTTGTTTTGCAATATGGAAGATATTCACCTCGAGAGTCATGTTTCCAAAAGACAGCTTCATGAGCTGATTCCTACAATTAATAAGAGCATTAGTAATGGCAAGGAAATGCCTACCTAAAATCAAAGAAATTTTAGAAGTAGTATCAACAACAGAGCTAGTGTCAAGGATTAGGAAATAAACAGGATAATAAAATTTGTCAATTTGAATTAGAACATCCTCTACCACACTCCGGGATACTTTGACTAAATGGTCAGCCAATTACAATACCACAGTGGTGGGTTTGATTTCTCACAACCCCAACTGCAAATAAATAGAATATGGCATTAGATTCACGCTAGCTCCTAAATCTAGCAAAGCTTGCCCAAACTCATGATTTCCAATGCTGCATGCAATAGTTGGACAACCAAGATCCTTGTACTTAGAAGGAATCTGCTGCTCAATTAGAGCACTAACTTGCTATGTCAGAAACGTTGTCTTCTTCACATGGTGCTTCCTCTTAATTGTACACAAATCCTTGAGAACTTTTGCATAAGTAGGAACTTGTTTAATCACATGCAAAAGAGGAAGATTGATTTTTACCTGCCTTAGATTCTCTAGGATTTCATTGATAGGTTCCAGAGTTCGCTCACTTGATTTTAAAACTTGAGGGAATGGTACCTTAACAGGACTCTTTGTCACCTCAGGTTCCTTGGGCAGCTCGGCATCACTACCATCTTGATTCTTTTCCACATCCTCTAATTTGTTCATTGTTGGGATGTGTAATGACTTACCACTTCTCGTCACAATGGCATCACATCTTTCAAATTCTATTTCGCCATGTGTTGACCATGGGGTGCAGACTGAGCTTGAGAAGGGAACTTACCTCGCTCATTCACACTCAAAGAGCTCATCAATTTGGACACTTGGCTCTTTATCTCCTTGTTTTCTTCAACAACCTGCGTAATCAAATATTCAAACTTTTGGTTAGTTTTACCATGTGCCTCAATAAAAGCATGCAAAGTGTCTTCTAAATGACTCCTAGAAGTTGAAGGTGCATGATATGGTACAGGATATGATCTAGGGGGTCGTGCAAGCGGCTGGTTTTCAGACTTCCAGCTAAACTTGGGGTGATTGTGCCACCCCGGATTATAGGTATCAGAGTAAGGTGTAAAAGGCCTCTTGTACATACCTAAGGCATTACATTGTTCCTCATGCATCCCTCTCATCTCAACAAGTGTGGGACACTCTTCGGTGTGGTGATCTACCCCGCCACACACAAAACATGGTCCAAAAGACTCTGCATGATTAGCCACGTGTGTTAGCTTTAAGTCCTTAGTCTTTAACACATCTAGCTCCCTGATGAGCATCTCAACCTTAGCCTTTAGGCTATCCTCTTCCCTGAGATGGTAAATGCCACCACCATTTAGGTTTCCTGCAAGTCGTGACCTATTTGTGCTCTCAATAGCACTAGGCCCAGTCCAAGTTTGAGTTTTTCAGCAAGCTCATTAAGGTATTGTATGGCCTCATCAGGATCTTTCTGTAAGAACTCACCATTACACATCATCTCCATAAATTGGCGCTCTCTAGGTGTAAGTCCCTCATAAAAATAGCTCACTAGGCACCAATTCTTTTACCCATGGTGAGGACACATACTCAACAATTCATTAAATCACTTCTAAGACTGATACAAAGTCTCATTGTCCATTTGTGCAAATGTGGAGATTTTCCTTTTCAAAGCATTAGTCTTATGTTGGAAAAAATATTTATTAAAGAATAACTGAGTCAGCTCATTCTATGACCCAATAGATCGTGGTCTCAACGAGATATAGCCAACTCTTAGCTCTATCCTTCAACGAGAAAGGAAAAAATTTAAGTCTCACAATATCATCAGTTGTATTTTGACTATGAAAAGTCGCAACTACTTCCTCAAACTCCCTAATATGCACATATGGATTTTCATTTTCCAAGCCATGAAAAGTAGGGAGTAACTGTATCATCCCTGTTTTAAAATCCAATTGGCGAGTATTAGCTGGAAACATGATGCATGATGGTGTGGTTGTGCGTGTAGGGCGGAGGTAATCATGAAGAGTTCTAATGGATTGATCTTTGTGTTTACTCATTTTTTCGGGACTAGATGGATTGTCAAAAGAATGATTTCAAAATTTTGATTCTGACTCTACCACAAGTCTACAAGCAAATCTACCCAATGTGTCTCTATATCTGTGCATGCAAGGTAACAAAGCACTAAAAACTGATAATACCATAGAAAGAAAGAAAAATAATAATAATGTAGCAAGCTAAAAGATGGAACGAAGTTACCGCCTTTACAAACTACTGAAAAGAAAAACTATCTACTAATTCTTCTACCGTCTCCCCGGCAATGGAGCCAAAATTTGATTACACCCAAAGAATAACGCGGTAATTGTAGCACAGCTTTGGGATGTTGATTCCACATATAGACAAATTAAAAGAATAGTAGAAGGAACAAAGAAACTAAAGAAAAATATTAAATGATTAATGGAGAACAAAGATTAATTTTAAGGAGAGGTTTGGATTCAAAGATGAGTTGAGATAGTTTGAATCCAAACCTCTCATAAATGTAATTAAAGTGAAGCAAAGTGACTAACGAAAAAAATACTCAAATTTAACAAACAGTAAAGCATCGGGAATCCCTTCCACAAATCCTGTATTTTAATTATTCTTAATTTATTGAATAACTCAATTGAGAACCCAATTCCTAAAATTCTCAATCGGAAGGTATAGATTTATAAACCAAGATTAAATCAAATGTAATCCTTTGAAAAATCATTCACCATTTTTAAAATACGTAAATTATTATCACTATTGAAAAAATTCAACGACGACAACTTACTTTGGAAGCGATATTGTAGTAAAGAATTAAATCAATATAGATAAATAATTAATCCAAACATAATCAAAGAACCAATCTATTCAATAGAAAAAGCATGACTGAATCCATAAACAGAATAAATTCTATGATTATTCAGAAAAGAAAACATCAACAATAAATTGAGAATGATAAAACAAAAGAGTTTTAGTAATTGAAAATAAAATACATAAATTAAAAATACCATCTATTGTGCAAGTTCATCCCTAGCCCTACTTGAGAATTTAGTTACCCATAAATATAATGGACAACAAAAATCTCAAGAGAAAAATAAAGCAAACGGCGGCCATGGAAATTAATTTCGTCTCCCCCTCTTGAAAACTGAGCCGTCTCCCCTTTATGAACTCCCGATTTCGTGCTAATGAAATGCTTATATAGGGTAGGAAAAAAAACCATAATGTCTTCATATTCCCGCATACAAAATCGTCAAAATTTTAGGACTCATCTTGGCAGTCACGTACGTACTTCAGGAGTTCTAATGTAGAAATCTTTATTAGAGACAACCTTGTAACTCTTTAAAATAGCTTTCCAACGCATTAAGAATCGCATCAATCTTATATTTGAGCGGAAAGTTATCATCAAAATACTAAAGTATATACAGGTTGTCTTCTAGCAAATTTCGGACTAACTTTTTCTCTTGATCCGAATTACTCTCAAATCCCATCATTATCCTTATTTGAAGAGTCCTACACTTGTTGAAAGTTCTTAGGTTGTTCCAATGTCTTGCTCACTTGAAAGTCCTTCAACTTTGACTGGGTTTGGATTTGCTCTTTTATAGACTCTGAAATTAAACATAAAAATTTGCTTAGGAGTATTCCAAAGTAAATAGAAACTCAATTCAAAAATACACATTAATTTTTATTATTTCTATTCACATTTTAGTATTTTAGTCCAATAATAAAGTATTTAGAATGCACTTTCGTACACTCATTAGGTAGCGCCTTTTTTGGGGTGGAAGGATTTTGAATGGGGTGAGGTTGGCAAGATGCTTGTTGCCTTCCGTGTGTGCTACGCGCTCGTTTCCTGCCACAACGTACGTTAGCGTGAGGCTGCCAAAGGTGTTTGCAAGGAACACCTTGCTTGCCATGAGGGTGGTAGTTTGCAGAGAACACCGATGACCTTTGGTGTGGTCGTCTATGCGCAGCAATGTGCAACCTCTGCATGCACAACCTGGCGAGGAAGGTGGCAGCAAGTTCCTTATGGCAGTCAGCGTTTATGGTGAACAACTGGTTATGGGCAAGCAACATTCGGTGTGTGAGTAACCTTTTATGGTGAGCAACTGGTTGTGGGTGAGTAACCTTTTATGGGTGGCTAGCTCCTCCATGGCTTGCAAAGTTTATGTGGGTGAGTAAAGGTCTGAAGTCGAGTAGTGGGACCCCATGATAGTGGTGGCACGGGACATGCAACGTAAAGGTCTGGGACATTCGGTGGGCGAGTAAAGGTCTGGAACATTGCATGGGATGTGCAACGTGAGTCATCACCCCTGGGTTGAACATGGTGGCAGCCTCAATGTAGGTGTCAGAAAATACCGATGACTCAGGCGAGGCCAAGCAGGTTTCCACAGGCGAGGAAGGTCTCAAGGTGGGCAAGGAACGGTAACAAGCTTACTCATGTGATGTGGTGAAAAGCTCTGCGGTGGCTGAGCTTCCATGGTCGGGGACCACCATGACAGCAACAAAAGCGCTGACAAATTAAGTGGCGGCCTCTCTAGTTCATGCATGGCTGGCGGGGTCCTTCCCGCTTGCTCCTAAGCTTCTGACAGCAAGGAACAACTCCCGTGATCGAGAACCTCCCTTCCGGTGCCAAAAAGTGTTGCGACTCAAGTAGCGGCTGGAGGTGGCTCCATCAGCTTATAGTTGGATGGGCGAGACATACTCATCATGGGTGACCTAGCTGTTGGGAGGATTCTCCGTGGTTGAGGGCTTCCTTGCTGGCGACAAAGAACGCTGACGGGTCAAGAGGCGGCAGGTAGTGGACACACTGACTCACGGATGCTTGGACGTAGCCTTTTGGAGTTGGCTCTCTTTTGTGCAAAACGGCTGGGTGCATGTTGGGTGCACCGGTCTTCTTCCATCGTGGAGCTTCCACCAATGGGGGTTGTCATACCAGCGGTAGAAAACTCTAGTGTATTTGGTGGTCTTCTACACTCACTATTGAATATAGAAGGAAATATTCTTTCTCTCAAGCATTTTATCGAACATGGTATCCAGAGCCATTTGACACACTGTCCACACTGATCCATGGCCTCGTCTTCATCAAACCCTCCTCCTCCTCCTTCTTCCTCCTCATCCTCCTTCTCTCATCTTATCTCTACCAAACTAACCACAGAGAACTACCTTCTATGGAAAGTTCAAACCTCAGCTTATCTAAGGGGCCAAGATCTATACTCCTATGTAGACGGCACCTCCACTACACCTCTTAAGTTTCTCATTGAAATTGATTCTCCACCCAAACCTAATCCTGCCTTCCATACATGGCTCCGCACAGACCAATTAGTTCTCAGTATTCTCTTCTCGTCGTTGTCTGAATCCATTCTCAGTCATGTTCTTTCCTCTACTTCGGCATATGATCTTTGGATCAAGCTTGCCTCAATGTTCTCCTCCCACTCTCAAGCTAAGGAGTTTCAGGTACGTTTTCAACTCACTAATCTCTCACGAGGGGAGCAAACTATCTCTGAATATTTCGGCAAGGTTTGAATGCTTGCTAATTCTTTGGCTGCCAATGGAAGCCATTTATCTGACAAAGAACTTGTTACTTACCTCCTAAATGGGTTAGGCCCTTCTTATGAGAACTTTGTCACCTCTATTACTACACGAACTGATCCTCTCAATTCCCATGAGTTGTATCAATTGTTACTTATTCAAGAAACCCGTATGACTCACATTGCTAAATCTTCCATTTTCTCTGGAGAAATTTCTGCAAATCTCAGCACTGCTCTATCACGTGAGCACAAATTTCTTGGGTCTTCGCGTTGTGGTAGAAATGGTCATGGCAGGGGACGATATTTTAATAATGGTTGTGGACGCATGTCCTTCACCAACACTACTTCACACTCGGCACGTCCCACCTGTCAAGTCTGCAATAGAGTTGGACACGTAGCTCTTCAGTGCCGAAACCGATTCAACAATGCTTTTCAATATGAGGCTCCTTCAAACTTCTCTGCAAACACAGCTAGCTACACTGCTCAAAATGGATTCCACGATAACTCCTGGTACCCAGATTCGGCAGCAACTCACCACATCACTAACGACATGAGCAACTTGAACTTGTCCTCAGAACAGTACAATGGTGATGAAACAATTCGGGTTGGTGATGGTAATGGTCTCTCTATCAGTGCTTACGGTGATTATTCCATGCCCACTTCCTCTTCTTCCTTTCTTCTTCAAAATCTATTACATGTTCCCTCCATTACTAAGAATCTAGTCTCTGTGCTAAAGTTCTGTGTTGATAATCGTTGTTTCTTTGAATTTCACTCCACTCACTTCTTTGTGAAGGACTCTTAGAGCGGGAAAATCCTCCTCACAGGACCAACCCATAACGGACTCTATGTTTTTCCATCAACAGCAACCAGTTCCACCAACTCCCTCTCTCCCTCGGTTCATTTTGGTGTACGAGCTTCCATTGCCCAGTGGCATCGAAGGATGGGTCATCCATCTCTAGATCAAGTCTCCCGCATCCTGCGCACAAGGTGTTTGCCTGTTGTCTCCACTGAAGCTATGTTTAAATGTCCTGAGTGTCCACTTGCAAAAGCTTGTCAACGTCCCTTTAAGTCCAGTCGTTTTTCCTCTAAAGGGCCCTTAGAATTGGTTTGTTCAGATTTATGGGGCCCTGCTCCTTGTGTTTCTCGCATGAGATTTAAATATTATTTATCTTTTGTTGATCACTATACAAGATTCACATGGATTTTTCCTCTCAAACTCAAATCTGATGCCATTAATATTTTCTCCATTTTTTTACCTCTTGTTGAACGCATGTTTAAAACCAAGTTAATAACATTACAAACTGATGGAGGTGGTGAATTCAAACCCATCACCTCCATGTGTCAAAAACTTGGAATTAAACATCGTTTTTCCTGCCCACACACTCATCAGCAAAATGGGCTTGTCGAAATAAAACATCGTCATATTGTGGAAACTGGGCTTGCTCTTCTAGCCCAAGCTTCCTTACCTTTTACCTTTTGGACTGAAGCCTTTGAAACAGCGGTATATCTCATCAATCTTCTACCCTCTCCCACTCTTAATAATCAATCACCTTATTTTCTTGTACATAAAAAAGAACCTGGTTATAATTTCTTAAAGGTATTTGGTTGTAAATGTTGGCCAAATTTACGTCCATATTTGCCAAATAAACTCAATTTCCATTCAACTTCCTGCATATTTTTAGGATATAGCAATACCCATAAAGGGTATAAATGTCTTGATTTCACCACAAACCGACTTTACATCTCGCGCGACGTCCGTTTTCATGAAACATCATTCCCTTACAAAAAAATGTCACGACCCACTTCATCTCTATCAACTTCAACATCTCACACTCTTTTACCTATTTTCCCAAACTCTCTTCTCGGTCCATTCCCTGGCTCCTCATCACCTAGCCCATTACCAACTGAATTAATCTCCCCATCGTTACTCGGCCCTAGCCCATCACAATCCTGACCCGCTTCACATCTACCCAACCCGATAATACCCTCATCTTCAACCTTCGACACCTCTGCTTCTCCTAATCCCGATTCATCTCCTCTCTCTCAAATTCAAGCTCCCTCTCTCTCGAATCCTGTCCCTCCACGCTCACCTATAATAACTCGCTCAACCACAAACTCTCTCCGCCCACGTATTGCCTCTGATGGAACTATCCGTACCCGCCTCGCCATTGTTTTCTCACTGTTGCTACTGTGCCTAATGAACCTACAAGTTACTCTACAGCTTCAAAATTCTCAGACTGGCGTGAAGCTATGGCTCAAGAGTACACTGCTCTGATGAAGACCCACACTTGGAGTCTTGTACCACCTGTTAATATTTCTAACGTACTGGGTTGCAGGTGGGTTTACAAAACAAAAACCAACGCCGACGGTTCGTTTGACAGAAGAAAGGCTCGGTTAGTTGCAAAAGGTTTTCATCAGCAGCCTGGAATTGACTACAACGAGACCTTCAGCCCCGTGGTCAAACTGACCACCATACGTCTCATATTGTCTATTGTTGTTACCAGAAGATGGCCACTGCGCCAATTGGACATCAACAATGCTTTCCTCCATGGAACACTCACTGATGAAGTCTATATGCAACAACCTCAGGGTTTCATAGACCCTCTACGTCCCAACCATGTGTGCAAGCTCCATAAAGCTCTGTATGGCCTTAAACAGGCTCCAAGATCCTGGTTTGCTGAACTTAGCTCTTGGCTTCTTAATTATGGCTTCATTGCATCTAAAGCCGACCCATCATTGTTTATCTTTCATCATGCTCATACCACAATTTTTTTGCTAATTTACGTTGATGATATAGTCATCACGGCTTCTCATAATTCTTCCATAAATGACCTCATGCATGCTCTCGGCAAAGCTTTCCCTGTGAAGGATCTTGGAAAACTATCTTTTTTTCTTGGACTTGAGGTTGAGTACACTAAACAAGGTCTTCTGTTGACACAACGTAAATACATTAAGAGCCTTCTAACTCGAAGCAACATGCTTCATGCCAAGCCAATGATGTCACCCATGGCTGCTTCTCTGAAATTGTCAAAATTTGATGCTCCAGCGTTTGAAGATGTCACTTTATATAGAAGCTTGGTTGGTGGTCTACAGTATCTATCTTTAACTCGACCTGACATATCTTTCTCTGTCAACAAGGTATGTCAGTTTCTTCATGCCCTGAAAGCTACACACTGGAGTGCTGTGAAGAGAATCCTTCGATATCTCAAAGCTACCATAAACCATGGCCTTCTTTTTCAACCTCAGTCCAACTTCACTCTTCAAGCATACTTTGATGCTGATTGGGGTGGATGTCCAGACGATCGTAGATCAACAGGAGGCTACTGCATATATCTTGGCAAACATCTACTTTCGTGGAGTTCAAAGAAGCAAAAGACTGTGGCTCGATCCTCAACAGAAGCGGAATACAAAGCTGTTGCTGCCTCAACTGCTGAACTTATCTGGTTGCAAACACTTATACGTGAGCTTGGTATTTTTCTTCCTCAATCTCCAATTCTTTGGTGTGATAACCTTGGAGCAACATATCTCTCAGCTAATCCTGTTTATCACTCCAAAACCAAGCACATGGACATAGATTATCACTTTGTTCGAGATCGTGCCGCTGCCAAAATGCTTCGTGTATCTTTTATCAGTTCCAAAGATCAGATTGCAGATGTTCTAATAAAGCCCTTGGTTGCCGATAAATTTCTACACTTCAAGTCGAATCTCAATGTGGTCGATACCCCCTTGGATTCGAAGGGGCGTATCAGTCTCAATGATAATATCACAGTTTCCAAATCATCCTTGCAGCAGATACACGATGATTCATAGCACTGGAATATTTATTTCTTCTTCTAGAATGTACATTAGGAATAATTGTTTGTTGCTCTCTGCTGTGACTTGTTATTCTCTGCTGTAAACCGTTATGTACGTATTTGTCTTATTCATTGTAAAGGTCTATTTATAGACGCTGCACTCACTATTGAATATATAAGGAAATATTCTTTTTCTCAAGCATTTTATCGAACAGCCGGTGGTTGCCTCACCGGCTCATGGTAGGCCAGCGAGACGATCCTTGTTGGCCCTAGGACTTTGCACAGCTAGAACCAGGCGAAACAACCTCTGTTGGTTTTGTGAAGATGGAGCTGTTTGTGAATGGCAGCGAGTAGCCAACCTGCATGATTACGTGCACCCATCATACCATTGTGCATGGCATGCATAATGGGTGCATGCCTTACGTGCATAGTGCACACGCACGCGTGCAGTGTTTTGTATGAACACGATTCTCTCGCCTTTCTTCTCTCTTTTGTGGCAACAATATTAAGGAAATAAAAATAAGAGGTAAAAATTTGAGAAACTTATCTACTTCTTTGGAGACAATCTCATGAGCCGGAGAATCATCCTTCTCCCACTTCTGGTATAGAGAATAAGTCGATCCCAGCTTAGACAGTGCCAAATGTTAGGGCGTAAAATTGTTCCTCATGCCGAAACAGGAGAAAGAGTCATCCCCAGCCCATGGAGATGATTCGGGCCGCGGTGGAGTAGTCAAAAGCCCACAATGGTGGTTTGGGTGTCGGTACGGTGCTCGTACGTACATCCATAGCAGTAAATAGTAAATGAAATGCAAATAAGAAAAGAAACATAGGAATTTACGTGGTTTGGCATAGAACCTATGCCCACGGGGTGTTTCAATAGAAAACCCACTATAATGGACGGACGTATTCTACACTCTCGTAGTAGCTCATATCTCATAGTACAGTGAGGGTCGATAACCCCTTTAGCCTAGAGAAAATAAAATCTCTGGAGTCTCTCGAGATAAGGTTGAAGAAGCCCTTCCAGTAATCAGCTAGAATCGCCTCGAAGCCTCTCTCTCATTCCATCATATTCAAATTAGATCATCTCCCTGCTTTGGGTAGGAAAGCTCCCTTTATTGAGACCTTGAGATGGTTGGAGAAATATCAATTTTATGTCACTTCAGCCTCTCCTTTTGCGTGTTTGGCTTCATTTCTCAAGTTCTGTTGCTTTGCCTTGCCTTCATGTCCTTCATGTCCCTCTGTTCCTTCTTTTCACTCCTAGTTTTGATAAGGGTCACTCAATAGACTAGGCTTGACATGCTATTTTGGCCTTTTTACCCCAGACATCATCTATATTGATAATTAATTTAAATAATTAAAATGATAATATTGTGAGTGAGGTTTTAGAAAATAATCATATTTGACAATTTGCAAGGGATATTCATTTCCACTTATTGCATTATTTTCCTTCTTACATGAATTAATATAAACTATGGAAGGAAAAAAAGAAAAGAAAAAAATATATATTCTATTGTCACAGTCAGTGTGATGCTTCCCTGAAGCATGCATTGCGATATCACTGGGGGACACGTATGGTCATATTGGCTTCCTAAAGAAGGGGAACGAAGTTAGATGAGGTATAGCGACAAGAGCAAAAACAACATACACATATCTCAGTCCCCAAGCATTGATGACCCTCGTGCTCCGAGTTATACACAGCACAATCCCTGCCCCTCATGGTCCAACCCCACTACGTACATAGTACATACTTCTTTCTGACGTTCCTGCATGCTAGCCTAGCTACTAGCAATAGGGTAAACTACCTACCTTATTAACTGAATTAACTGAACGGTAATTTTGTAAGAATATTGATAAATACGTAATACTTTTCACAATACATATTATTTTATTTTATAATATGATATTAGTTTTATAAGATATTTTATAAAAATATATATTTTTTTAAATATTATTATGTAAAGTGTTGTATGTTTATCATTTTTCATTTTATAAAAATAAAATTTATTGTTGTTGAATTTGTCTAGTACTTTAAATCGAGATGTATAAGATATCGAGATGTATAAGATCTCAGATTGACTTAGTTATGTGACTTGGATCTCTCGTATTAATTAAGAAGGTTCCACCCATATGACTGACACCTTTAAATGGCTGCCACAACTTGGCGACTGAAAAAGTTTATATTGTCGCTCTCTTTCAACAGTACCTAACTACCTTTCCGAAGAATTTTTTTTTTTATATGATCTAAAAAAAGACCAACATATTATATATTGAGTTTACAACCTTTTTTTTTTTTTTTGTGGGTGCAATTGAAGAAAAGTCCTTATATATAATTCATCTATCATTTTTTTGTATGCAATTGTTAAAAAGCTTCACAATTTCACAAAATAAATACTCAATATATATATATATATTTCCAAATTTCAGTGGGTGTAAATGCATCCACTTTGGTATATATGGCTCTGCCACATATAACTACGCATATACAAACCAGTCATGTGTAAACATATCCACTTATTATCGAACACATTATTATTATTATTATTATTATTATTATTATTATTATTATTATTATTATTATTATTATTATTATTATTATTATTTTAAAAAATAGACCTTCATTGCATCAGACTGTTCTATGGCCTGCAACCCTTACATTAAATAGAGAACTTGATCTATGGCATTCAGCCATATTTACCTAAGACATAATACAAGGATTGATATGATCAATCTCTATAACCTCATTACATGAATAAACTGCTTGTTGTGCTAATTGGTGAGCCACTTGATTTGCATTCCTCTTGACATGGTGGATTTCCAAGTTTGTATCAGCCAAGATAGTATGTACATCTTTCACAAGGCAGCTAAGCATACCATTTTGTTATGTATGTTGTCTCATTGCATTCACAACCTGAGTTGAGTCCCCTTCAAAAACCATATTTTGTAAACTAAGTTCTTTACAGAAAATTGCAGCTGAAACTAAACCTCTAGCTTCTGCCATGGTAGAATGTGAGCAAAAAAGTAAGGGCTACATTAAGGAAGCCAGTAAGCCTCCCTCACTATCTTGAATTACCACCCCCACTCGTATCATGTTGCATGTTTCTCTTACTGCTACATCCCAATTCATTTTGATCCAATTTGCAGATCGAGGTTTCCAATGAATAACACTCTGTTGATTTGAATTGGGTCTCGACTTGAGCTGTTTAATTAGTATTTGTTGAAAGTCCTGATATGCCTGTGTAGCTCTAGTAACCAAGATTGAGGGGGTAAAAAACTATCCTCAAATAATAGCTTATTCCTTCTTGTCCACAGTGATCTGGCTATCTTTGCAAAGAGGCTGATCTCTGTTGTACTTATTCTTTGAAGCATTTGCATGAAGATGGCTCCAAAGTCTTCCTATGTGATTGCAACTTTTTGAAATTTTGTGTTTCCTAGCATCCATGCATCTTGTGCAGATGGACAAGTCCATAGGATATGGCCTGGAGTTTCTTCTGCTTGCTGACAGATTGGACATAAAGGGTCAGTGACAACTTTCCTCTTGCATAAGTTTTGTTTAGTGGATAAAGCATCTTGACATGCATGCCATATAAATACTTTGACTGAATTTGTAGTTTTCATTTGCCAAATCTGCTTCCACAATTCTCTATGCTCTCCCTCTGTTGAAGTTTTCCTTTTATTAAGATGATGCCTCTATTTACATAGGTGATAAGCACTCTTGACTGAGAAGCAACCATTATTAGTGTATTTCCATACCAATCTCTCTTCATACTTGATCTGTGCTACAGGTAGCTTTAGGATTTCCTTCCTCTCTTCTTCCCAGAAAATATCTTTAAGAAGCTGAACTTTCCACGACCCAGTTTTAGGATCAATTAACTCAGCTACCCTTGCAGCTGCTGGCAATATCTTTACAAGAGATTGTATGGTACTTGATCCCTGATTTGGAATCCATTTGTCCTGCCATACTTTTATCTCTTCTCCATTACCAACTCTCCATATCATACCTTCATTAACTATATTAATAGCTGAGCTAATGCTCTTCCATGTAAAGGAAGGTCTGGAACCTGTTTTAGCCTTTAGAATAGAACCATGTGGAAAATAGACAGCCTTGAGAATTCTAGCTGCTAAGGTTGTTGGATTAGTAAGCATTCTCCAGACCTGTTTAGCCAAGAGAGCATAATTGAAGCTCACTAAATCTCAAAAATCGAGCCCCCAGTTGTTTTGTTTTTGCTCAAACAGTTCCAATTTTTTCAATGAATCTTTGCATCTTTATCTTGAATGCCCCACCAAGAATTAGACATGAGGGAGTTAAGCTTGTGACACAGGATCTTGGGTAGTAGGAACACACTCATACTGTATGTAGGGATGGCTTGGACAACAACCTTGATTAGAATATCCTTGCTAGCTTGTGAGAGGAATTTGACCTTTCAATTCTCAATCTTCTTTCTCACTTTCTCAACAATTCATTGAAAAGTTGTGGTTTTTGACCTTCCTATGAAAGATGCAGCCCCTAATATATCTCCATGTTTGATGAGTCTCTCAAACCAGCAACCTGCATTATGTAATTCCTTGTAGCATGCTTAGTATTGTTGCAGAAATATAAGGAGGTCTTGTCCCTGTTAAGTCTTTGTCATCAACAAAGAACAAATGACTCATTTTAATATGACCACTTGCAATTGGAACCCTTGAGATTGTCCCTTTTTGTTCTGTCTCCTTAAGTTTTGTTGAGATTATCGAACCCATTATAATTTTAAAAGAAAGCAATTAAAACACCAATAATATTTTACGGTAGCTAATTTGGAGGAGTCGAGTTCAACATCAAAGGGACGGTACATATGTTGGATGTGTTTATAAAGAGGTACATAAATAGGAAACTGATACTCCCATCAATTATCGGTACCGACAAAGTGTACCGATCAATATTTGTTTTCTTAAAACATTTGTTTGTATTTATTTTTTAGTATTAAAAAATACTAACACAAATGATTTAAAAAAAAGATTTAACACTATCGGTACAGTAGCATATCAAAATAATTTAACACTATCAGTACAGTACCATATCAAAAATCTTAAAACGTTACATTTATTTTATAATAAAAATAATTTTATCATTGAACGTACCGTATCAAATCATGTCAGATTGTAAATTTATTTTTATAAGATTTCTTTATAGGTAAAATATTTTTTTTAAAAATTATAAAAACACATCATTTTTCCTCATTCGAATGTTTAAAGCTTTATATGTTTTTGCAAATGAGATGAGAATAATTGAAAAAAAAATTGAAAGTTAAATAAAATAATAAAATTATTTATTTTATTTTATGTAAAAATTTAAAAGATTTATAATAATTAAATAAAACTAACCGAAAAGAATTGTAAAAATAAACCTGACGTAACTTTAATAGTAGCGTACTATTTGACATGGTGATATTCAGACCAATTCTACTGCTCCTTAATTGCCGAGAAATGTATTCGAGAGAGGCCATTTGTATATTCAATGAAAAACGTAGTGTCCAAATTAATAACTTTTGGAGTTACGTATACATTTTTCAAGAAAATAGTAGAACCGCTTTATACGAAATGAACTAATGCTGCTGCCGCATAAGATACACGGTAATATCTGTCTATATCTTAAAAGAGGCTATTCTATTACTGTTCATTATTGTTTATCAGTAAATAGGCTGTATGGTTTTTTTTTTTGCATATTCTTATACTGTTCATCAACAGTAATAAACACTAAAGAGATTTTTTTTTTCATGTTTGTTTGGCTTTTCTGTTTCTTTTTGGGTTTGTCTGTGTGAATGCCAATGTGCGACGTAATATCATAATCGTGCGTGGGGAAAGAGAGAGAGGGAGAAATGAAAAGTGGAAAAAAATATTAGTTTATAGGTTTTAAATTACAACTCTTTATCTTTAATCTTCATATTTAATCTAACGATAGAAGTTTAAATATTGATTTAAACTAATATAAAATAGATAATTAAAATATAAATATTCTATCATACACTTAAAATTAACTTCAATTTATAAAATACTAATTTTTCATCATTAAATAAAAAATAAAGTTTGACTGAACATTTTTAAGAGAATAATATTATATCATACACTAAAAATCAACTTTAATTTATAAAATACTAATTTTTCATCATTAAATAAATGATGAAATTTTACTGTACATTTTTAAGAGAAAAAAACTATCTAATTAATTTAAATTTTTAATATAATTTAAATTTCATAATAAATTATGAACATAAATAAATAATAATTTTATTCTTATACATTAGATTATTTTAATATTCGAAGTTACATTTTATTTTTTTCTTCAATTTGGCAGATGTGGCAAACGTGCTTTGCCACCGCTAGTGTATATATATATCTGCATATATCTTAAAAGAGGTTATTCTATTACTGTTTATTACTGTTCATCAATAGTAATGAACAGTAATTAGGCTATGTGGTTTTTTCTTCGCATATCCCTATACTATTCATGACTGTTCATCAACAATAATGAACAGTAAAGATGTTTTTTTTTTTTTATGTTTGTTTGGTTTTTCTGTTTCTTTTTGGGTTCGTTTGTGTGAATGACAATGTGCGACGTAATACCACAATCGTGCGTGGAGAATGAGAGAAAGGGAGAAAGGAAAAGTGGAGAAAAATATTAATTAGTTTATAGGTTTTAAATTACAACTCTTCATCTTTAATCTTCAGATTTAATCTAACGATAGAAGTTTAAATATTGATTTAAACTAACATAAAATAGATAATTAAAATATAAATATTCTATCATACACTTAAAATTAATTTCAATTTATAAAATACTAATTTTTCATCATTAAATAAAAGATAAAGTTTTAATGAACATTTTTAAGATAATAATATTATATCATACACTAAAACTTAACTTTAATTTATAAAATACTAATTTTTCATCATTAAATAAATGATGAAATTTTACTGTACATTTTTAAGAGAAAAAAACTATCTAATTAATTTAAATTTTTAATATAATTTAAAGTTCATAATAAATTATGAACGTAAATAAATAATAATTTTATTCTTATACATTAGACTATTTTAATATTCGAAGTTTCATTTTATTTTTTTCTTCAATTTGATAGATGTGGCGAACGTGCTTTGCACGTTTACCACTGCTAGTATATATATATATATATATATATGAGAGTCCAGCTCATTTTGACCGTTAGTTATTTTTATAAATTTTTTTAATTTTTTACTCATATTCTTTTAAATATATTTAAATATTAAAATAAAATAAATAAATAAAACTTCCGAGTGATCAAGTAGAACAATAAAAATTAATGGGTAAAGTAATTTTTTCACATATAAAAGTTAGAAATTAAGGATCAGTCTGCGGAAGTAGGTGGACATCCTTTTCTTCGATCATATGATGTCGTATAGCATTTTTTTTTTTTTATGTCTAAAAGTACCATCAAAAGGAATGCAGCATGCATGGATGCGACACGTTAATGATTATGTGAGGGATACAGTTCCCAGTATTGGGCTAAACCACACGGGTCAATACGGCCGGGCCGTACAGAAATCGACGCAACTGGCAGATGCGGACCGGCCAAGGTTGGCCTGAACTGATGGAGAATCGGTCGGTATGCGGTGAAATATTATAGAAATCGACGTTCAGCGATTTGGTCCCGGTTTGAGACTGGGCCGGACTGCTGAACCGACTAATATAATAAAACTTATTTTTTTTAACGTACACTAATCAAAACGACGTTGTTCCACTTAAGTTTAAATGGAACAGCGTCGTTCTATACCTATAAGTATACAATAGATAATAGAAACGATGTCGTTGTCGTTTTATTAAGGACGTAAGAAAAGAAAAATATCTGAAACGACGCCGTTTCACTTAAACTTTTGTAGAATGGCGTCGTTTCGATATGGGGTCTTCTTCTTCCCGAACCTTCTTCCATTTCTCGATCTCCTCTGCAACTCTCTCTCTCATCTACAACTCTCTACTCTCTCTCTCTCTCTCTCTCTCTCTCTCTCCTATGCAACTCTCTCTCTCTCAGTAGAATCTTGTCGCTAGGGGAACCGACGCCGATCGAGAACCGCCAGAGAATTGCCCCGATCGGTTTCCTCCTTCCCATTGACCGGTTACGGTTGGTTGCTCCTCCAGTTTTTCAAACGTCAGTCGGTGCCGGTTTTGCCCAAAAACCGCGCTGACGACGTCGGTTTTCACCCCTATGGGTCAGCTGTCGAGATATTGATGGGTCTAAAGACAATCCGACAGAAGGAAATTGATATGAAAGAACAGGATGGGCTAGGCCGAGAAGGGTGAGGTCGGCCCAGAAAGAAGCAGCAAAGTAACACACGCGGAATGTGGACGTGAGTCAAAAGGTTTGACACCTCTACTAGCCGACAACTCATATGAATAGAGTCAGGGACAACCCTGGTTCTTGGGCACCGACAATTAGACAGACCTGAAAGGGGGGCGCGCTAGACCGAGGTCACGCCACATTTAAGGAAGGACGGAGACAAACATGTTACGACATGAACCCTGGACTATCAGCAATTGCCATGATCAGACATGGATGGCTTGTCGGATGGCAGGATGTTGGAAGGGTTCACGACCTGGGTACGGAGCAACATCACCACGATCGGTTTGCAAGTGGACCACCCCCACCAGGTATATATACCTCCCCTCACGGGAGCAGAAAATTCTCTAAATACTTTCATTTAAGCTTCCTTAAATCATAGACTGAAAACCCAAGCTGATTTAGGCATCGGAGGTGTTTCTCAATACTCCGAACCTTCATTTCTCCATATTCGTAGGAATAGATCGACCCATCGCGGAGTTACTCTGCGAAATACCACATCAACAGATTCAATTTAATTATTGATTGAGTAACCAAAGGTGATTGATATAGAAGAATATTATTTTGGTTTTCAACTGAATATACCCAACTCGATCATCCATCATGCCTCCGTCAACAGAGTGTCCAAGTTTTTGCCTGATGCAGTGATGGTGATGTATTAACTTATATATAAATAAACTAAATGGTAAGTTAATTTCTGATTAAAAAATTAATTAATTAGTTAATTAGCTACTAAATTTCTTTAATTGGGTGGTTACATCAAAGATTAGACTAATAATTGGTAATTGTAAAGTACTAATTAATTAAAGGTATATATTCTTAATTATCCCTATTGGTCCAGCAAATTAATTAAAATGCGTACCGATATTGGACGATAATTAAATAATTCAATGAGATTGCATGCTGTGACTTTGATTGAAAACGTAAAAATTCAATGGCTAAATCTCATTAAATCGAATTCAAATTAATGTAGTAAAGAATGGTGAAATTAAGGTATAATATGCCAAAAAATAAAAGATATAATACTGAAAATGGTATGGATATTTTGTGAGCATTCAGCAAAGAAAAAATAGTATATTTTTTGAGCTACTGAATAATTAAAATTAGAAGAAAGTTTTACATAAGAGCAGCAACAGACGACCAAGTTGCATATACGTACGTACATATATGGAGCCAGCCCAACCAACCCAACCACATAAACAACGAAACAAATACCATCAGAGGCATGCCATGAACGGCGGTGGAACCTCCCCGTCCGGCCATGAGGCGTCTCCAGCAAACGACCACCCACGTGACGAGTTCCAATGACACCCACTAACCATCAACTCCGGCAATTCAATCTCAGCCCAGAAATCTTCGCCGTCCGACCTGGAGTCGTGGCCGCCTCCCTTCTTCCCCACCAACGCCATGGCCTGCGCCGCCTTTGCTGCAGCCTCCTGGATATCCCTGGCGGTGGAGGTGGACGGCCGCGGCAAGTGCTCGACGTCTTCCGGGAAATTGAGCTGCGCCTTGCGGCCTTTCAAGCAGTATGCCGCGACGTCGTATGCCTTGGCTGCCATTTCTGGAGCGGGGAAAGAGCCTAGCCAAATGCGCGTCTTCTTGCGGGGCTCCCGGATCTCCGACACCCATTTTCCCCACCGTCGCTTCCGGACTCCGTGGAACACAGGATGGCGGGTGCCACCGGTCTTTGACTCGGGTTTCCGGTGAGCTTGAGTGGTGATGGTCAGGTCATCTCCAATGTATGGTTGATGCTTCATTTTCATTAGCAACCGTTGGCTCTCAGAGTTCGATGACATTTATATATATACAAGCAAATTATGGCCAAATTATACGTAACAAAGGAGTTGGTCTGGAATTACGTATAAGCCCTTCTGTAAGAATTGGGGGCTTGTCCACTCACTTGTTCTTACTTCACTGTACATTTAAAGACCGGTTTCTTTCACTTCGTCGTACGTAAAAAGGTCGGACAAAGGGACAGAACATATATCCACGTGAACCAACAAGGCGCGTGAGCAATGTGATATGTGATGAAATAATGAATATGATGGGGGGTTTCTAACTTTTTCCGAGTCCAGAAAAATGATTGGCCATTTCAGCTCGAAGAAGATTTCATGCTACTTTCTCACCCGGGGCTGCGATGATGCAGTACTCGAGTATTGATTGCTTAAAGTTGTCCGACTTGATTCAGAGTCGAGTTTTAACTTTCAAGAGCAATCGAATTATCTCCAACAAATTTATCTTTAAATTCACCAAAATAATAATCTAATATTATTTTTAATAATAATATTTTTAATTTATCTTTTCATATTTTATAATTACATTAACTATATGTACATTATTAGACAAACAATTAACATCAACCAATTAATTCATCCTTTTTTCTGAACCCATAAAATGAAAAGTGAGTGTTTCCCAACACCCAGCTCCAATTTGTAGATGAGAAAAGTAGGAAAATAAACAATATTGAAAGATAAAAATTCACAAAAAAATAAAAATGAAAGGCTCTTTTTCTTTAGCTTCTGCAGAATCCACACAAAGCCAGATAAAAACGTTGAAATATCTGTATTGGCACCACTACCGCCAAAGCTCAACTGGGCATCAATATTTGTCTCCAAAGCCTTCAACTCCTCAATGATTTTCGTGACCATGGCTGGTACAGGAGACGTGGTGCCCCAACCCTGCCACTCTTGCAATGAGATAGACCCAAACTCAATCCCAGATGGAAACTAATCATCCTTGTTCCTGATTACTTATTCCAAACCCAATCCAATCTCTTCCTGAAATAAACTCATCTAACAGCTGGGCTAGAGCCTAAATCCCAAAATACTCTTTTCGGCGATCATTTCTCTCCCGAACATTTTATCAAATTGATAATGGTCACTAGTCTTTGATTTGCAGAGCAATTGTGATATATAGGTGTGTGTGTGTGTGTTGGGGGGGGGGGGGGGGGGAGGTGGGTGCGTAGTTATGTTGAGGAAGAAGAAGAACCTAGCAGAGAAGAAGGTGTACTGCAAAAGCGAGAATAAGAAAGAAAGGGAGAGAGAAAACATGCGGGGAGGAAAATTCGTGAAGCCCGATTAAACTGTGAATAAAAAGTAGATTTGCTTGATGAACAGTAACTCTTCATATTTGAAGAAACTCATCCATTCCCACACAAATTTTAGTTAATCCAAAGCAACTGTTTTTTATGAAATTCATCATATTTTACATTTGGCAAGACTTTTGATGAAACCAATATTAATGCTCAAACAAGCATGGAATTAGACAATTTCTTATAATTGTTTGATCTAAATACTTTCAACCATTTGAAAATATATAAATACAATGCATGCATCTTTCTTTATTAAATATCGTATTTGTTCATGCGTATTTGGTAGTTGTTAGGCAACGACGATGTTTTTATACCTATGAGGGTGGAAGAAAAGGCAGCGGGGTGGTCGTATCACTTATAATGCCAAAGTTAGAGTTCCTTGGAGGAAAATGAAAGGAGTAAGAAGCTGTATGGAGTTAGAAGAGATATACCGAGTGTGTGTAACCTTCTTCCTATTTTCAGTCTTCCTCTATTTATAACCGATTTCTCCTGGGATCTTTCTGTTGATGTAATGATCGCACTTGTCTCAGATGGCATGACGCCACATTTAATGCCACCACTCCTGTCAATTATAGGAGCCCGACCTCAGGACTGGCCACTCCGACCTGCATTCAATGCAGCCAATCCTGCAGGGGACATGATCTCGGCCTGTCTGATCCCCATTAATACGTGGTGTTTGGAGGAACCACCGGCTATCTTATCCCTTCTTAGGCCCCTAAGTTCACCTGGGCCTTCCCCCCTCGTCCGGGGTAGTGGGCCATGGAACGTGGGACCTAGGCCCAGTCCGGATGAGTACGAAAAATCTCATTTCTAGTTATCTTGAAATGTTCAACATGTGGGCATGGCAAGAATTTAATTCTCCAACACGCTCCTTCTTCCTCTTGAATTTGCTACAAGGCTACACATTTTCCTGCCTCGGGAAATGGCATAACCGTTGCGCTTCCACGTCCCATCACTCTTCCCGTTGGGGCTTCTGAATCATCACTTTCTCCCTATTTATCACTCTTCCTGCTCCTGAGTATCCTCTATTTCTCTTCTTGCTCCTGCTTTTTAGACCTTGCATTCTCCCTCTACTCTCGTGCTTCTGCTCCTAACTCCTTTCCAAATCTGTCTGCAATGGCTTCCAAGAGTACCTCCGGCTGCGATTCTTCTTCCTACGATGGACACAGGTGGTCCATAGTCATTGACCCCACGGCCCTCGACGCACTTTGTTGCACGTACGAAATCTTGAGGTTGGTGGCCTTGGAGATCCTGGCTCCAGGCTGCGGGGATGTCGACTCCTATGCCAGTACTGAGAGGGTGGCTTTGTACTCCAGAATGTTTGCGTAGGGTGTGAGGCTTCCCTATTGCCACTTGGTTCATGATGTCCTGGACTTCTCAGGCATGACCCTGACCCAGATGCCCCCAAATGCTTGGAGGATCCTAATGTCATGCTGCGTGGCGTGGTGTATGGTCTTGGAATCAATTGGAGAGGAATACTCGGACCTAACTACTTGGGAGTACCTGTTCACCCACGTTGTCCGCAAGTTGGAGAGCAATGTCTGCAGTTTCTATTCCCGCCCTAAATTTTGGCTTGCTGGGCTCGAGCCCACCACTCCAACTCTAAGAGGTGGCAGAACAAGTTCTTGTTCATGTCGGGTGAAGGATGGGAGTTCCCACTTGGGAAAGCCGCCGCTCAGGATTTCCCCATCCAATCCAAGTGGGGAGTCCTCCCCGACGAAAAAAAGATCGTGTTCAACTTGTTCGATCTCGAGCGGGCTCGCATCCAACTGGTATACACATGGGTTTGGGAACATATGGAGGAGGTCAGGACAGACGTCCACTTCACTGAAGAGAATGTAATCCTGTTCCACATCACACCCGGCCGGTCTCACGTGGCGAGTCGTGATTTTCTAAGGGGACCTTCAATGCAATGAGGAGCTAAGCAGTCACCGGAGGGCTCGTCTGGTAGCGTAGAAAAGAGTTTCCACTCGGAGGGCAAGAGGGTCCCTTCTGAATCGGAGGGACGTATAGGCGGCACAAGGCAGTCTGGATCACGAAGGTTAGGAGCTAGGTCGCGATTGGGATGACGAAGAGTGGGAGTCTGCGTTCCTTGAGGCCCTGCAGCAGTCTGGCTTCTGCATCTCCCGGGCCGCCATCATTGTCGAGCGTCCGAAGGCATCTAAACATGCTTACACCTCTTTGGGGGCTGTGACCGAGAGGATGTGTCGGCTCCGACAGATACTTCCTGCCTGTCGGAGGGGGCCGCCTAGGATGGTGGTTCTTACACCTGGCATCTCGCCAGCCCAGCATTGGCTCAGGCGCGGCTCCCATCAACAAATGGGTGCCCTAGAATCCGGTTCCTGAAGGTCTCTCTCATGAGATCCCGGTGTTGCTGAGCGGAGATGAATCCTTGTCCTTATCCCCTCGTCGTCTTCGACCAATGCTTTACTCAAACAGGACTCTTCCTCAGCTACCGACTCCGGCAGCATTTCTCGGTCAGTCAGCTTCATGGGTGGTGGTCCTTCTTCGTAGTCGGGAGGGGGGCTTACTCGTGGCCCCGAGAAAGAATAGCCTGTTGTGGTGCACACTTCAGACACATCTGATACCTCTGCCCTTGAGTCGGAACTACAAAGTGAGGATGGTACCCCATCGTTTCATCCCTAGTAAGACTCTTCTCCCATCCATTCGATGTACAATTTTGGTTTTGGATTTTGACGACTGTTTTTTCCTTGATTGACAGGGGTTCGAGTTCTTGGTTGCTTGAGTCATGGATGGACGAGTTTAGATAGAAAGGGAGGTCGAGGTCTTGCATAGGTTGGGTGGGCGAGCCTACTGAGAGATGTTTAGGCTATGGGCTGCCCTAAAGCATGCTGAGATTGCCCATGAGGAGATTCAACTCAAGAACGGGCATCTACGGCAGAGCATCAAGGACCTTCAAGCAAGGACGGAGGCTTTAAGTCAGAAGATGTCTCGCCACGAGGCTGCTGCTAGGGTTGCTGCGAGAGAGTGGAGTCGGGAGGAGGCATGTTTCTCCCTATGGAAGAGGAGATGAGGGAGGCCGAGTAGCACTATCAAGATTACATTGCCACGCTTGTGAAAGCTGCAGATGTACACTGCGACCTGAATGTGCATCTCAGCGAACTTCAATCCTGAAGGGATGAATTTGCGAGGCAGAATACAATGCTTTAAAGGGACAAAAAATGGTCAAGGGCCTGTATGTGGAGCTGTCGGAGTCCCACTTGCAACTCAAAGGGGAGTTGAGGTCCCGTAAGGGGAAGGTGAAGAGGTTTGAGGGCAAGCTTGTTGTCGCAAATGAAAAGCTTGCCCCGATCACTCCCCAGCTTAAGGCGGCTAAACGTCTCCGTAACAAGGCTTGGAGCCACATATACTCCTTGGGATTAGAGAGGGTGAAAGACCACCCGGTGGTAAACCCTCATGATGCCCCTTGGAGTCTTTACTTGGCCTACTTCTCTCTTTCCCAAATAGACTGCAAATCCCTTGACTCCCTGGGTCGTGACCTGATGCCCGATGTCTTACGTTATCCCACTGCCTACCCAAGACCGTTCGGGACGACTTTCTTCTTGTTTTTCTTGTTTTTCCTTCATTTGTTTGTCCTTCTTGATGCTAGGGGAACCTTATATTGACTCGGATCCTTGTAACAACATGAATATCTATTGAACATGACTTTCAGCGTTCTTTTTCTCTTGTGATTGTGAATTTTTGTCTTCCTGTTTTGCTATCGTCTTTAGATTTAGCATTGTCCACCCTGCCATGGTGCATTGGCCCAGGGAACGGGGCTGGGTCAGAGGCCGACCTGAGTGGCAGTCAGAGGTCGCCCAAGCTTAGACAGGATCTGGAATCGACCACATAGGGTAGCTAGGGAGGATTGGGACACTTGGAAGAGGTGTTCCCCACTGTGCCCTTCGATGTTCGAGAGTTGAGCATCGACTCAAGTGACTAGGCTAGGTCTGAAATCGACTATGTTGGGTATCGTTTGGACGCTGAGGCCCGAGTGCGGAGCATCGACCTAGGTAACCCTAGATGGGATCTAAAACCAACCACGCTGGATTGTGAGGGGGCCAGGGACACTTGGGATAAGTGTTCCCCCTGTGCCCGTTGAGGTTTGAACGTGGAACATCAACCTAAGTAACCATGCGAGATATAAAATAGGTCGTGCTCTGTGGTGAGGGGGATTGGGACACTTGGGAGAGGTGTTCAACTTGCACCCGTCGAAATTCGAGTGTGGAGCATCGACCCGAGTGGCCATGCAAGATCTGAAATTGACTGCACTGGGTTGCATTTGGACGGTGAGGCCCGAGCGTGGAGCATCTACCTAAGTAACCAGGTGGCATCTGAAATCGATCATGCTAGGTGGCGAGGGGAGGATTGGAAAACTTGGGAGAGGTGTTCCTCCTTGTGCCCACTGAGGTTCTAGTGCGGAGCATTGACCCGAGTGATCAGGCGGGATTTGAAATCGACTGCACTAGGTGGCGTTTGGATGCCAGGGCGCGAGTGCGGAGCATAGGCCTAAGTAACCTGGCTAGATCTGAAATTGATCGCGCTGGATGGCGAGGGGGACTAGGATACTTGGAAGAGGTGTTCCGCCTATGCATGTCGAGGTTTGAGTGCGGAGCATCAACCATAGTGATCAGGTGGAATCTAAAATTGATTGTACTAGGTGGAACTTGGACACTGAAGGAGGTCATTGAGCCATTCAATCCACATGTAAACACTTATATACGAAAAATCCACTTTTTATTATTCTCGTCGTCGATTCTTTACATGGGAAGTCATTGGATGCAAAAGACAAAAGGAAGAAAGGGGGTTTTTGCTTGCGCCAGGGCGCCTCGGGCTACTAGTTGGCAAGACCTCGGTTTGGTCGGCACCAAGCAACATCAAGAAGAAAGAGGCCTGTTTCCCTCCTATGCTATGCGGTCTTGAGCTCGTCGGGTTCTTTTCCTCACAATTCTTGCACATATCAATCCTTGGCTACCACTTGCTCGCCGTGCAGCACTTCCACACCGCTCTCTGTTGGAAATTTCATCTTTAGGTGGTAGGTCAACGTAACCAGCTTTAGGATGTTTAGCGTCGGCCGCCTGATATGGCTTTGTATGAGGAGTGAGCCTTGACTACAAGGAAGTCTGCCATGGTGGTCGTCGTGAACCTTCCTATCCCAATGGTGAAGAGGAGCGTTATGGCCCTAGAGGCTACACCGCCTCTCTTGAGAACCCCCTCAGAGTCGTGGGGGATGGCCGCAGTCTATCTTGATCGATCCCCATTTTGGAGAACGGTTCCTAGAAAAGAATGTCGGCTGAGCTGCTTGAAGTTTGAAGCACTTCTCAATAACATGACCAACAAGGCCACAATGCTTGCACACAAGACATTCTTTCTTGTACACAGGTTTCACAGATCGATTAGTATCATACTTAACAGTAAAAGCATGATTGTCATGTGAAGAAGTACGTTGCTGTTCCTCTTGTAAAACAAGGCTGAAAACTTGTTAAGAGGAGACAGAGGATCCATTAAGAGGATCTGAGCCCTAACAGATTTATAGGATTCATTCAAACCAACAAGAAACTGAAGTATGCGTTTTTGCTGAACATAGGAATTAAATGTGTGAACAGCTCCACAAGAACAAACCATAATTGGTTTGTAATTGATTAATTCATCCCAAAGACCTTTCAGCTTAGTAAAATAGGCACTAACAGTCAACTGGCCTTGAGAAAGAGTCGAAATCAACTTTTGTAATTGAAAAATACAGGTGCTACTCTTTTGAGAGAATCGCTCATTGAGATCATTCCAGATCTCATGTGTTGTATTAATATAAAGAATACTAGCAGAAATCACAGATGAAGCAGAGTTGAGTCTACATGAGATTACCATATTATTATAGCGCTGCCAAGAAGGAAGCGTTGCATTGGCAGGATCTGAAGGTTTGATAATGGATCCGTCGACGAATCCTAACTTGTTCTTTGCAGGGAGCGCCGTGTGCATTGATCAACACCATGAGTGATAGTTATCACCATTCAGAGATTGCATAACAAGAATAGTACCAGGACTGTCTCCTTGATGAAGGAAGAAGAGACTGGATGTTTCTTCCATGGAGAGAGATTTCGAAGTGTCCAGTACAGGTCGACGATTGCTATACACGAGTCTAGTCCGTTTAAATGTTGAGTTGATTTGAGATAGTAAAGTGAGTTTTATAAAACCTATCTAAAATAAATTTAGATGTGTTTAAATATTAAAATAAGTTTAGATGCATTTATGAGAAATTGAAAAAAGTTATAAATCCCGCATGTAAAAAAATATTGAGTTGAAAAAGGTTTTGAATCATATGTATAAAGAGGTTTTGAGTTGAGATGAAGTTAAAAATTTGATAATTAAATTTTTTGATATTAGACTCATCTTAAAATTAAACAAGAACTAAATTAGGATAGCAAACAATTCTAGCACCGGTGGTTTAACTTTTATTTGAAAATGAGTAGAGTTAATTAAACTTTTTCATTAGAAGTTAAATTTTATTTTCTCAAACCATTATTTAACACTCGATAGATCAGTTCAAGTTTGTTCACCAGTTACTTTGTTTAGATAAAATAAAATATTTATATTGTATTTTATAAGTTCGCAGTAAAACTTTCACAGGAAATTTTTGAATTTTTTCTATTATTTTTTATAAAATTTGAATATATATATATATCAATAATTAGATTTTTAAGAATTAAAGTAACATGTTTAGTATTAAGAACATGATTTGTTCTATTTTTTAATATTTTCATTATACATATAAAAATAATACTATAAAAAAACAATAAATATGATGTTATTCTAATTTTTGTTAATTGATCCACAAATATTGAACAGTAAAACTAAGGAAATTAAGCTACTTTATTAAAAATAATAATTTTTAATTTTATAGCATTATCCTATATTTTATATAGAATTATAAAATAACTCTAAATTCGTTAATTTTTGTAACTTTCCATGTCTAGCATCGAAGTGTACAGGATATTTGGTAGAACGGGAGAGGATTCGTGAGTCGTACGAACGTCCACTTATTCGTGCGTGGCTTGTACAACCACCACAGGGCGAGTGAGAGTAGACAGTAGATCAATTGTCTCTGTCTGCTTACTGGAGTGGTGGCTCTTTTTGCATGACAATACCAACACCTACTTAACTCAATGAAGTTATCAACCTCAACGGTTCGTTGCTTTTTTGTGCTTCTATGGACGTGGTTCACGTGGTGGGCCGTAGCACGGGTTTTTGGTGATTTCCCTTTCCTATCCTCAAGTTTCCTTTTATTTTTTCCCGACAAAATATTAAATAAAATAATTATAATTAAAATATTATTATAATTTGATTTTAACACATCCGCCAATTTTTCTGAACATGACATTGTTGGCTTTTATATCTTCATTGATGGTTTGACTTAGTCACAACCCCATGTGTTATAAAAAAAAAAAAAGAGATGCCAATTCACCAAGGACATGTAATAGGCCATTATATGGACAGTGAGTTCGATTGTGACCTCAAATTTCTTAATAATGCCACCATTATCTATCTAATCAATCAAATTAATTTTGTTTTCCAATCATCATTAATATGATTATGATATATATCTGTAAGATAAATGTTACAGTCAGAAAGAGATTTCACAAATATAAACTCGTAAATTGATATGATTTCATGTGAGACATTAGATCTACTAAATAATAAATGTAACTTTACAATCTGATGTACCGCATCAAGTCACGTCAATTTGTAAATTTATTTTTACGAAATTTCTTTATAACTGAAGCATTGCTATATCTGCAATTTAATTAATTAGTTTTTTTTTTTGTCAAACTTATATTGAGAGATTCGGGTTGCTTCCAGTAATTATTTATTAACACGATATCTCCACTCATCATTCTCGCTTCAATACCTTCTCAAATCAACTATATATGAAGATGAAAGCTAGCTAGCTAGGTCTTCATTTTACGTCCGGTTTGGATACCAAAACTATCTCATCTCATCATTATAATTTTCTCAAATTCTTTCACAAAATATAATAAACAATTTAACTTTTTTAAATCTCAAAATAATAATACTATTAAAAAATAATATTTTATTCAAATTTTAATTTTTAATATCTTAATTCACTATCCAAACCGTACTTAAACTAAACTAAAAAAGTTGTAACGTTGCAGCATGTCTAGCTCCATGCAACTTTACAACGAAAAGAGTGAATGATAAGCTATATATATATATATATATATATATATATACTAAAAGATGGCCATGAAACACAAGAAATTACACGCTCACAACTACTTACGTACGTCTACTCAACAACATCAATGGTGGGAGAAATAGCCTCTTCGTCCCTGCCATCAGTCATGCCTGTATCGTTACCGAAGCCAGCCGAGTGCGATCGAATGCATGTCCAGTATGATCATCAATCTGATCTCAAGTAGGATTTTAGCTGTGGCATTCGATTTCGACAACACTTTGGTACGTACACACACACACATATATATATATATATATATATATATATATATATATATCTATATATATATATATTTATATATATTGTTGCTTCTACCACTACTTTACGTGCTCGTGATATGCTCATGTGCATGGGCCCTTCTCCACTCTCTTGGGATTGCCTACTCCTCTTGATAGACCGTAGCCATGGGAAGTTTACAAGGATCTAGCGGGCCATCTGGCGTTATATTGAGCATGCAGCTTATAATTGCTTCATAATTGACGTACTTTTCTTTTGCCAGCGCTTTAAATTTTTCCTTATCTAGACGTTTTTTTTTTCTTTTTTTCTTATGTAGACGGAAATCAAGAAAATTTGAAATTGAAATATTTAACGATAAAAAAGATAAAGGATATTATAGTTAATTTGGAACGCGGCCTCTTTATGTTAATATTTTTCTCGACTATAAACAATCAAAATTAAATAAAAAATTAAACAATAAATATTAAATAATATATTGAATAATGAGTGTTAGATAAAAAAAAAAAAGAAGATGAAACTTAACTATTGCATGCCTATATATTTGATGAGAACTCATGATATTTACAATCTTAACTACGCTGTGCGATTTCCGCACACTTCCTCTAAAAAAAATTTGGATAAACATGTGAACGGCCATATGAAAAAAATGAAATTTTTAATGGCGGACTCAACTATTAATTTTTGAAAGGGAGTGAGTAGAACTTGCACACTCTAGAATTGTATTTAGCATTACTCATATTTGATACCCTCTCCAAAAAAAAAAAAAAGGAAAAAAAAATTCTAATACTAATTGATCCATTTGTGTATATATAGAAGCTCAATCATAAGTACTCATTATAACCAATTAAATCAGATTTAGAAAAAAACATATTCAATTAGCAATGAATAAGTGTCCGGCAGCTTGCATGCTGAAGAGAGATTAAAAATCATAAGAAAGGAGATTTATGCGACTTCTTCTATCATATTAATGTGAACCCACAACTCTATGTTCATTAATGTGACTTCTCCTCCTCCTATTTTATTGTCAATCCAAGAAAGATTCATAAAAACTTTGCTCTAAAACCAAATCAAAGTACTTAAACCAAGAGCAGATTATAGCTATAGGATTTTAAAGAGAAGAATTTGAAGGAATATAGAAGAGATAGATTGACATTTCATTCTTTTTTTCTTTTTAGTTTTGTGAGAAAAAGATAGATTGATGATCTCTTCCTTGAGTAGTAGTACCCGGCCCCAAGCCTACTCCTAGCATCAATCTAAAGGGCACATCAGATTATTAATCTAGATCAATTTCGCTGTCTCATCACTCCTTTCTTATTTTGCTTCGAAACAGTGTCCATCACCACCAAGTGATCTGTCCAACATCCTGTAATGGGTCATGTCAAGTAAAAAAGAAGCACACTAAACACATATATGGGTGCATGGTTATCCATTACCAAATATATACCGTCAAGACTAGCTAGCTTCCATGTTGGTGACAACCATTAATTGCCACAACTTGGACTGAATAGGTCCATTTTTCCCTTTAACTTAACTACATCTTCTCATACATGAATCTTTGCATGATGGCTACCTCCCAAGTGTTTGAAAGTCGGACGTCTATATATATTAGCAAGTCATTAAGGCTATAAAAGGGAACTCAAGATGGGGCTTGAATTTTATTTTAAGTGGAAGTTGCGCCTCGACTTTATATTTTTGTATGCAATTAATCAATTGCATCTTTACTACATGATATCGGGTTATTCATAAGTTTGAAGTATAGTGACATACTTTTTTCTAACGGAAACCAACAGTTATCATGCAAAAGTTTATAGCGTTCAAGCATTCCTATGAAAGTTAGGTCACAAAAAATAAATATTAATTTTTTTGTGACAGGATTACTGCGAGTCTGCAACGATCGGGGAACAATTTCTTTTAATTACAAAATGGGTTAATTACACTTTGTCCCATTGAATTTTCATTCAATTCACAATGTGTCTCTAAAACTAATAATTTCATCAAAGTAGACTCCTGAACTTTTGAAACTTCCCAGTCCCTCCCTTCCGTCTACAAGCAGCATTAAATCTAACGAAAATTTACTACAAGTATTGCTCATATGCATAACATTTGCTGTAAATATATAATTTTCATCTAATTTACATCTTTACAGTGTTGTATATTTTAATGAGTATTTTTATAAAATTATATTATTTTTATAAGATATTTTATAAAAATATCCCTCATTTAACATATTATTATACGATATATTATGCAAAATGTCGTCGGTAAATCATTTTCTAAATATTTTACCAATTGTTCCCATTGCATGTTCTTTCATCCAGCTTACGCTTTGAGATCAGTTGCTTTTTCCCGAGAGGATCGATGTTGATCATAAGGAGATATAACCTTTCAATGCATGTGTTCCCCACGCAGCTACGAGCTGCGCTTGCCCAATTCATTTAACTGACATATCGTCCTCAGCATGCCTCAATTTTTTGAGCTAAAGGTACTTCTACTATACCCCGTACGTCTCAGCTAGACTTGTTCCTAGGAATACTGGACCCTAGCTTGTACCTACCCAAACCCATGACATTAATGCTGATCTCTCCAGTCAATCCTAGTGACAAACCAATGAAAGGGATAGATATCTAATTGCAATATCCTACCGACAGCATCTGAAGTATAGTTTTCTACTCCCAACACATGCCATTTATAAGCACCATCAATAGGTCATGCATGCGTAATACTCCTAATTCATATCCTTATAAAATTGGCCTTTCCCATCTAGGCTATACTCGGAGGACTTGAATTGAAAGTCTTCCACGATACGTTGGGAAAAACCAACTTGCCTAAATCCCTTGGAAAAGGGTTTGGTTTTCTTTTTTTGAGTTCAAACTTCATTTTCATTTCATTAAACATAGGAAGAAATACATGATGGGATCTCCTCCAGCGTTACAATTGGGTCAGAAAATGAAATAGAGTTTTTTGCTAATAAGTGAGCTATAGAGTTGCCATTTCTCCTAACATGAGAAACCTCCCACTTAGCAAACTTTTGAAGTAACATTTTAGCTTCATTCATGATCATGCTAGCAGTGCTCCAACCTTCTTTGTCGTGCAGAATGGCCATTACAACTTGTAGAGAGTCCCCTTCGAGTATGACCTGTGTAAAGCCAAGTTCCAATCCAAACTTCACTGCTTGCAGCGCTCCATAAGCCTCAGCCAGTAGGGGGTCTGGGAAGAGGGGTTTGCTAGTTCTCAGTGTAGAGATAATGTGGCCTGCATTGTCCCTAGCCACCACTCCTACACCAATGAGACCCTGACTTTTATCTGTTGCCCCATCCCAGTTTAGTTTAATCCAATTCAAAGGGGGAGCCCGCCATGAGTTCGTGGATGTGTTTCCTTGACATGTTCTGAATTCTCTTTGTGGGACTTCCTCATTAAGTAGCTCGAGAGTATGTCTAGTTTCCCTGATTATGGTTAAGGGGTGTATAAATGTCTCCTTGAAAATGAAAGAATTCCTCCTCAACCAAATCTGCCTAGCCACAACTACAAATTCTTGAACCAGCTGTGACGACATGCTTTTGGTAATAATTTCTAAGAGTTGTAGCATTGATTCCTGAGGTAGAAAGCATTTCTGTAACCTTTTTGAACAAGCACTCCAAACATCCATAGCAGATTCACATCTCCATACTGCATGCACTGTGTCTTCCACTTCTAGCTTGCATATTGGACATAATGGATGCTGCACAATCTTTTTCTTGAAAAGGTTTAGTTGTGTAGGGAGGGATTCTAGACATGCTCTCCATAAAAAAGCCTTATATGCAGGTGTGACTTTAAGCTTCCATAGTATTCTCCAGACTTCTGAGAATGAAGTACTGCTCGATGCTTGGGACTTTTCTGGTGAGGTCCTCTCATTTTCCAAGTAGTAAGCACTTCTAACAGAAAAAGACCCATCCTTAGAGCCTTGCCAAATGATTCTGTCACTAGTATTCAAGCTACTGATAGGGGTTCTTAGAATGATATCAGCTTCTCTTGGAACAAATATTTCCTTTACTAACTCTTCATTCCACTGCTTTGACTCAGGATTAATCAGCTTGGAGACAGTGGCTTTGCTATCCAGCATTTTGACAGGACTAATGCTCTTGCTAGGAGTCTCGTGTGCAATCCATTTATCCCCCCATATTTGTGTTACCTTGCCTGTTCCAATCCTCCAGTATGCCCCTGCTTCAATAAGAGGCCTAGCAGAGATGAAGCTCCTCCAAATGAAAGATGGTTTGGAACCTAGTTTTGCTTGCTGAAAACTAGTGTTTGGGTAGTATTTGGCTTTCACCACTTTGGCTACCAGACTCTCGGGTTGTTGGATTAACCTCCAACATTGTTTAGCAAGCAAGGCTGTATTGAAAACTTCCAAGTCCCTAAATCCCATCCCCCCTTCTGACTTGGATTGTCCCATTCTCTTCCATGAAACCCAATGAATCCTTTTTTCTGTAGCTTGCTGTCCCCACCAGAAATTATGGATTACACTGTTTATATCCTTTAGAAGTGAGACAGGTAGCTTGAATACACTCATAGTGTAGGTGGGAAGGGCTTGTAAGACAGCTTTGATATAGATTTCTTTACCTGCCTGGGAGAGGGTCTTGACTCTGTGAGAGCTGGTTCTTTGTCTAACACTGTCTAAGATGCTCTTGAAAGTGTTATAACGACCTTTTCCTACCACAGAAGGCAGGCCAAGATATTTTTCATAGGAAGTTGCAGACCTCATCCCTGCCATTGAAGTTATATACCTTTGAGCTGCCTGATTAGTGTTCTTACTAAACATGATTGAGGTTTTCTCAAGATTAAGCCTTTGTCCCGAAGCTAACTCATACATCTTAAGTAGACTAAGCACCCTACTCCATTCAAGAGCATTGGCCTTGCAGAATAGTAGACTATCATCAGCAAAAAATAAGTGAGAAACACTGATCTTCCCTTTAGCTATTGGAACCCCATGAATCAGACCCTTTGCTTCGGCTTGATTAATTAAGTTGCTAAGTGCCTCAGCACACAAGATGAATAGGTATGGTGAGATGGGGTCACCTTGTCTTATGCCTCTAGTTGGATGGATGGGTTCTTGGGTTATGCCATTAACCACGAGTTCATAGGAGACTGTTTCGATACACTGCATGACAAGATCCACCCATTTGTTGCAGAAACCCAGCTTGAGCAGGACAGCTCTAAGAAAACTCCATTCAATTCTGTCGTAGGCCTTACTCATATCAAGTTTCAATGCCATGTAACCCTCCTTCCCTTTCATTTTACACTTCATGGTATGGAGGGCCTCAAAAGCCACTATGATATTGTCAGAAATAAGCCTATTAGGCACAAAAGCAGGGATGAGGGTTTGGTTTTCTAAACATATGCGAATAGCTCTAATGATCTGATTTTGTAGCTTTACTTTTCAAAGGCTTCTCATGTTTTCCAATTTTCAAACCTGAACATGAATCTGCTATATATATATATATATATATATATATATATATATATATATATATATATATATATATGAAGATAGAAAAATGAGTATGTACCATACCTATGTTTGTCCAAGTGTGTACATAACCGAAAACATTTACCTACTTTACCTATGTTTGTCCAAGTTAGTCCAGAGGCACCCCCACCCGCGCTCCTTCTCCTCTCCTTTAAAAAAAAAATAAATAAATAAATAAAAAAAATAAATAAATAGAGAAAAAACTCTCATGTTAATTTTAAAACCAAGTGAAAAATAAAAAATAAATTTTAAATTTGTATTCCTGCATGAATACTGATAATTTTACACTTAAGCTTTTCATATGTTGCAATTAAATTAGAAGATATTGAATTATGAAAATATACTATATAGGAATTATATAAAAAAATTAGGTAATATATGTAAACCATAAACTAAGTTTTGTATTTTGGTGAATAATATATAACAGTAACGTCATATATTTAAAAGTTTTTAAGTAACACAATTGCATACTGCATAGCTACCTATCCCTTGGGGGTTTTTTTTTTTTTTGTTAAATCTGTTTCACTCAGATAATTACAAACTTTAAAAGAGAGATAATTTAATGTAAATATTATATTCTAATTTAATTTCTTGAAATAAAACAGGAAAGAAAAAAAAACGTAATTTCCATAAAATTTTAGGTGAGACTAAATACTAATTTAATGATATCACTACAAGATATTTGACTTTTAGGGACGAAATTTGTTAGGGACGAATTAAATTTCGTCCTTAATGTCTCGTTTGAATTCAAAACTCACTTTAACTCCTTTCAACTCATCTCATCTCATTATTATAACGTTCCCAAATTCCTACACAAAATATAATAAACAATTCAACTTTTATTCTACAATTCAAAAACCATCCCAACTCATCTCTGAATCTAAACCACTCATCTCAACTCATCCAAACCACGAAATGTAAATTTCGTCTCCAAAAGTCATCGTCTCCAAAAATGTCTGAACTACTAATTTGTTCGAACGGATAAATATCCATTCGAACAAGATATTTTGTGACGAACAAAATCGTCTAAAAAAAGGAAAACCGTTCGAACGGAACAAAATATATTCGAACATCGAATTAATGTCCGTTTGAACAGTATATAACATGTCCGAATAATAAAATTGGCGGAAAATTAATTTATTTTATTAGGGGAAAGTAAATAACCATTTGAACTTAAATTGCTTTGTTCGAATGGAAATTTTTTAATTAATTTGTTTATTAGTATGGATTTGTGCATATATTTTTTCCATTAAAGTAATGAATATTTTTTCCATTAATTTGTTATCATTTTCAAAATATAAAAATGTGTATATATTATATATTATGATTTGCGGTGAGTTAAAATATTTATAAATTTATAAATTAATTTTATGTAATTAATTTCAAAACTTTATAGTGATTTCTTTTATGTTAAATTTATATAAATATAACTTTAAAGATAATATCATTTTATATATTATCATGAACAACAAGTAAAATGAAAAAAAATAAACAAGACAACAAACACGAAAAATAAAAACAATACATTAATTACATCTCAAACATATAATGTTCAATACAATATAAAAAAGTAAAATAATAACTAAAATGATCACTATTGTCTAAATAGATCAACATCCTCTTGTAACATTTTAATGTATCATTCCAGATCCCCAAGCTTCTCCATGATGGGCTCAACGAACTCCATAAACAAAGTTTGCACCTGATCCAAAGTAGCCTCAGGAGGCTGTCTCTCAACAACGGCAGTACTACTAGAAGCTGGATCTGTGGGAGGATCACTAGGCTGTTCTGGTGCAGTCTTTAGCAAATGCCCCTTGTTTTTGCTGAATGTGAACTTGTTAAGGGGCCCCATCTGTGATGACCTCCGCTCAGTCACAAACACTGTAACCCCCGATCGGAGTAGGAGATTACATATCAGCAGTGCAAATGGTAGACTACCTCCACTGGAAAAGCGTGACTCCGATCGAATGCGGAGGAAGAAATACAATGCCATAACAATTTGCCTTGTGGTTTGAACATACAGTATTATTGTTAAATCCCATTTTATAATACGAAGTTCATACCACTAAAATCCATTTTTTTTCTATATAATAATATTTATTGATATAGGTTGTATTGAAATATGGTGAAAATTCAGAAGAAATCTCACCAGAACTGTATGCTCTAGCATGTGGTCCATTTAGGCAGGCCATCCAGTATTCAGGATGTTTGGTGCGTGGATATAGATTTCACACAACTGATAGAGAACGATATAAGAAAACTCAAAATTGTGGGGTCGTAGTCGAAGGAAGCCATAGGGATGATAACATTGACTTCTACGGAATTGTGGAAGATATCATAGCATTAAAGTACGTGGGGGGATATATGGTCTTGTTGTTTAAATGTAATTGGTGGGATGTCTCAAATTCTAGGTTGGGAGTGCATAACGGTGATTATTTTGTGAGTGTCAATACATCTCGCACATAGTATGAGGACGATCATTTCGTTCTCGCTTGCCAAGCGAAACAAGTTTTTTATTTAGATGATTCGGAGTACGGAAACCCATGGTGGGTAGTGGAGAAGTTTGCACCAAGAAATGTATATGATTACATTCCAGAGACAGACGGACCACATGAAGAAGTTGATAGTCCAGCAAATGAAGAAGCATATTAAGAAAATGAAGTAGGCATCAATCTATTTGTTGATCTAAGCCAATATGATATGGTCACATTGCGTAGAGAAGATGTTCAACCCGAAGTAACTGAGGGTGAAATATCGGAAGAATATGAATCAACTGAAGTGTCTAGTGAGGATGAGGGCGACTGGTCCAGCAAAACGGATAGTGAATAAATTTCAAACATGAATTTTTGTAAGTATTATTTTTATAAATATCTGTAACGTTTGTTTGAATAATAATTTGTTACAATTTCAAATAGATATGCCTCCCAAACGCAAAGCAACACGTGTGCTATCCCCATCTATTACTGATTCCCCGTGTGGTTCACCTGCCATGAATAGTGAGCCAACAACACCAAGCCTAGAACAAGATATTTTATCAAATAAAATATCACATTTTATGCTTAATTTAAGTAATATATCTATAAAATAAAATAATTTAATTAAAAAGTTATGTTTTAATTACTGTATATATAGCTGTTGTAAGCAAGCACTAAGATAGAGGCACTACGAGGGGTGTCTGCAAAGAGAAAGTAAGGAAAGTGGGTAAAATCAAGGTTGATATTCTCGATGATCACACCGGTGGCTCCGGAGATTCGGTAGCGTGGCTTGCTTCTTATATTGGTATGCTTAATTGCACGTATACACCGATTGCTACATCCTTTTGGTCTAAAGTTTCCCAAGATGTGAAAAATCACATCAAAAAGCGTTGCTTGGTAATAAGCTACATATCAAGCAACTAAGTACATAACATGTTACTTTCAAGTTACTTTGTATTTATACTAATTGTTTATAATTTTTGAAATGATGAGTTTAAGCTTAATTTTGGCCGACGAGAGGATCGATTAACGGTTGAGGAACTGATGTCGAATGCATTTCGAAGGTACAAAGGTCGATGCCATGCACACTATAAAAAGTTCAGTACTACAATAGAGGCGTGCCAAAATCTATTCTAAGCAATTCCACCAAACGAATGTGAGAAAGTTTGTGATATGTTTGAACATCCTGCTTATCAGGTAATATCGCTGCTATATTTTTTTAATAGTATATGATAGATGTATTAAACATATAGACTAATATTTTTTTTTTAGCAACAGAGTAGTGTGAACAAAGCAAATAGATGAAATTTGAAGATAAACCAGTATGCGGGTTCTCGATCTTTTCATCGTTTGTCTAACAAAATGGCAAGTTATTTTAGTGCCCGTTAAATATTAATATATAATACAATTTTCTGATTTAAGTTCTAATATAGATTTTCCTTTTGCAGAAAGAAGAAAGTCCTATTGACTATGATCTGACCCAATTGTATGCTAAAACACATAAAAATCGTGATGGTGTTTGGGCTAGTCCTGAAGCAAAGGCAAATTATGTAAGTTTAAGTTAATTTAATTCCATTGTCACATAATATTTTTGTTACTTATACTAACTTTAATGTTTTTGTTTTTGTAGGACAAGATGATATCTCTTAAGGAAACTGCTGCGGATCCATCTGATGCATCATCTGTCAACGATGCTCAGATCCTTTCTTAAGTTCTTGGATCACGTTCTTGATATTTGAGGGGCTTTGGACGTTGTGTAAAACCATCCTCAACATCATCATCCTATTCTCGACCCAGATCGAATGACGACAAGACTAAGGAATTGGAGGAAGCAACACTTCAGATAGAACGATTGAGGTCCAAGGAAAAAGAGTTGCTGATCCGATTAGATCAAGCAGTGGATTTTGAGGCGAGATTGAGAGGATGCAATTGAATAACCAAAAAATGTTTGAACAGTTCCAGTCAATGATGTTCCAAAACTCTATGCCACCACCATAGTCTTAAAATTTATCTTTTCTTTAATTGCATTTATATTATGACGTTCCAAAACATTTGAACAATTGATGTTTGAATTACAATTTGTATAATATTAGTATCATATTTTTAATTAAATTCTGATCTGTATGATTAATACCTGTCACAACCCCGCCCCAAATCTAGGATGAGATCACGACGCGTGACCTGTTCTTTCCTTATTAATAATAGTATGTATATTTTCTTTTATTATTATTATACAAGGGTAAAAAGGATAGGCGTGAAGATGTCATGCATGTACACTGCGTTTCTAGTTTAAAAGTGAGCACCTGATAGACAATCTGTTCAACATATTACCCAAAGGACTCTCAGAGTCCAACATTCATTCATTTAAAACATCGCTAGTTCCAATAAAAAGGGGACTCCGTCCCTACAACACACCCAAAAGACATTTAACCTTCTTATGTGGGGTTACCATCACCCCACTATAGAAGTTACCCTAGTACCATTATCCCACCACAATACCTACATCAAGCCCAATGACATATTGTCTTAAAGTCAAACCAACAAAACGTCCCAACATAGGACCCATCATAAAACATAAAACATAACCATTATCATCAAACCGAACCGACAGAGAATTCTAAGCATCAGCCCTTCCCTCCTCAGCAGTGCCTAGCTCCACAGCCTCATCATTCATACCTGGACGTTTAAAACATAAACACAAAGTGAGTCTAATACTCAGTAAGCAGTATACTATGCCGTTAACTTATTAATCACATAATCTTTTCTTTTGAAAACATCCATACATAAACATTTGCTAATTCTTGACAATGTCTTCATGCATAACAATTTAAGAATAACTGTACTTTTCATGCATAATTGCACTTTCCATGCATAATTGTACTTTTCATGCATAACTGTATTTTCATGCATAACTGTACTTTTCATGCATAACTGTACTTTCATGCATAAACATTACTTGCTTTCATGCATAAACATTACTTGCTTTCATGCATAACGTTACTTAAAAATGACTTTACTTTACGTTTCACTTTCTTGAGGCAGTAGACACTATTATGCCCATTGTGTTAGGGTTAGCGGTCTTTTGGACCTGGTTTCCTCCCGCGACCGCAGGTTGGGAACCCCTTTCATAGGAGGCAGCACTGGGTGCACTACCAATACTACTTACCTGGCATTGCAATTTGCCCATTCTTTTGGTACCCTTTTCATACATGTGGCCGTTACGTACATTCATACATTCATGCTTTCATTCCTTTTCCTTTCCTTTCTTTAGAAAAATAACATTTTCATTATCTTCATTTAGTGCCAATGCGTATGCGTTTTTTTGAAAGGAATGTTTCATGTCATGCTACATATAGGTAAGGCATAATTATTTGAGAGAGAGCATGCATAAAATCTTCTGATGCATTACCTTACATACACACAATAGTAATTAATAAGGTACTTAACAGGGGTTACCAAGAAACGCTTATACATACTATACATGCATCTATTCTTTCATAAGAGAAACATTTGGAAGGAGAGAGAGAGAGACTTTTTCATGAGAGAGCTTTGTGTGTAAGGAGCATGGTCATAGCTACTTACCTCGTGGCTTTAGAAGTCAATTCTTTGAGTCTTGAAAATAAACTCCTATTTAATGAAATGAAATAAACATATTAATATTCATTCCACTTAAGACTTTACTATCAATACCCATACGTGCTCACTTAAATTTCAAGTAGAATTAAGGCGTCTTCCTTAACCCATCTACATACATGGCACTAAGTCAACTCTTAGTATCCTCATTACAATATTTAAGGAAACCTCATATATTTTCTAAAACATAGCACAAATAGAAAGATACAACTCTTGGCAACCTAAAATTTCTAAGTAAGCTTACTAGCTTAGGTTTAAAACTCTTAGTGGCTTACTTAGGCCATAAACTTGAGGAAAGCATGTTTAAAAATCATAAACCTTAACTCCATTAATTTAACAAATAAAAGCATAATTAAAGACATGGCTTAGCTCAAGAAAACATAAGAAAATGACTACAAAATTTTGCCTTGGGACACATGGCTGGAACACACACACCAAAACAAGACATAAACACATACGGCTGGAACACATACACCAAAACAGAGTATACCCCACAGCTCCTTCATATACGTATATACAAAATGGATAAAAATCATCACTTGTGACTAACAAGCTTAAACCAGAAAATATGTCATCCCAATGACAAGAAACACACGGCTTCTTGGTCCACATACATATATATATATATATATATATATATATATATATATATATCAACAAACCAATAATCAACACTTGAGGCTGACCAAGTTAAACAAGAAATATATCATTTTCGAAAGGTAGCAGAACGCACGGCAAAACCATCTCAAAAAACTCGGTTTTGACCAGAAAAACAGGGCTTTCGGTCACCACTCACTAGGGCAGCTAATAGACGAAACAAATGAAAATTAAACCTAGAAATTATTACACAACCTCAAGTGTTTTTCGAAAAACTTGTTGCCTTAGAAGCCGTCGGTGGGGTAAAGGAGAAGGAGAGGGCTTTGTTTCTCTTGTCCAGCGTGTAGGAGACGGAAGAGAATCCAAATGGCTTATGGAGGAAGCCGACGGGTGAAAAGAAAAGGGAATTAATTAGCGTCTTGAGGAAGCTTCGGTTAGAGAGAAGAAAAGTCAATAAATTCAATCACTTGTCCCATGAGATAAGGAATGGATGGTGGAGATTAAAAGAGTTTGGATCATTTCTTGGGTAAATAGAATTTAAGGGATTGAATATAAAAATCACAACCTTGAGTTATTTAATGACCCATTTAAAAATAAAAGCACACACATCTTAAAATAATATAATAAATAATAAAAGTCTTTATCTAAGTATTTAACTTAAAAATATTAATAGATGACATAAGAATCCACATAGTAGGATTCGGGTATTACAATACCGCTCGAACGGTAAATTACCATTTATAACTACATTCAAACCAAAACCTACCCATTCGAACAAAAACTAACACATTCGAACGACAAACGAGAAATACGAACGTTCGAACAATAAAATATTTGTTCGAACAACAATAATATGCAAAACTCCGTTCGAACGACTATAATTTCCCAAAATAAACTTTCTGTTTGAACAAACATATTTTTGTTGAAACACATGTCATTTGAAAAATTTATTAGTTCGAACACATAGAATCTGTTCGAACACGATCAAATATGTTCACTAGTTCAAATGAATAGTTCGAATGGATGTCTCTGTTCGGATGGAGAAGTATTCCATTCGAACAATGTTTTGAGACGAAATCGGTTTGTCTAAAAAAAAAATTCCGTTCGAACGATTTCGACTGGATCCGCCTAATTTCGTCCATAAAAATGATTTTTTTGTCTCCAAAAACTTTTTCAGACAATTTTTTCGAGACGAAATAGAGACGAAATTTTTTCATCTCCAAATATAATTTGTGACAAAATTTGGGTTTTTTGAGCAAAATCTTTTTTTTTTTTAAAAAACTCAATCTCTTGTAGCGTATATAAGAAAGCCCTATTAAAACATTGTTAGACAATTTGCAAGACACCCCCTTAATTAAGATTGTCTAATGCCAAGTTTGAATTGTTAACAAGAACAAGGACGAAAGTGTCAAATATTAAAGAAGATATACAAACAGGACAAAGTTATATATATTTATATAGAGAAATTCTATTTGCAGTCCCCACTTGAGGACAACATGTGCAGGCCCCTTATTAAATGAGAAAAATCATCATTTCAGGAGGGATAGTTTTATAATTTTAAAAAAAAATTAAAGATAAAATTGCCTAGGCTTGCATTGCAATCCCCAAATGGGGACTGTATCTAGCATTGCTCATTTATATATATAGCCTTATGGGGGGCGTTCCCCCCTCACCCCCTTGGCCTCGTCACTGATATACATTTAGTTTTCTTGTTACAATCTAATCCCACAGCAACATTTGTTTTTAAACTTTTTTTCAAGATTTTTTTTTTCAAAACTTAAAATTCGGCTTTAAATTTTTTTTGAAAAGTTAAAAACGTACATGTTAAAATACTCATGGCATGTGATCTTTCTGCTGCACTTATAAGTGTTACAGAATCATCCAGATCAGCAACAAACAGATCAAGGTTGCACTTATCTGCTGCACGAAGACCAGTTCAAACTGATGATAGTGATAAGTGATAAAGTTTGTTAAACATCAATTGTATTTATCTTATCTCATTTAGCTTATCACATTCTGTTGTAATTTCAAATATGTAATTCTAGCTTCTGTACAAATTCATTTCTATAAAGCCTATACCTTGGTTGAAGGCAAGTAAGACATTTCATCAAACAACAGAAACTCTACATGGTATCAAGAGCCACAGTGACCAACGTCTAGATCCTATTGGCCTCATCATCTCCCATCTCTACCTCTACTTTCATTCCCTCCCCACCAACATCCCTTCATTTCCATCAAGCTCACCCGTGATAATTATTTGCTCTGGTGTGCCCAAGTTGTTCCCCACCTAAAAGAAACTCATTTTTTCGGATATGTTGATGGCACCACCTCAACATATTTCTACTACCGAGATGATCACACAAACCTTATCCCAAATCCTGCCTTTCACACTTGGCATCTTCAAGATCAACTAATTCTAAGTACTCTCACCTCCTCTCTCACTGAATTTTTTTTTTGTCTCATGTCGTCAAATTCATCACTTCCCGTGACATGTGGCTTGCTCTAGAATGAATGTTTGCCTCCACCTCTCATGCCAACATCACCCATATACACTTCTAGCTAGCCACCCTAAAAAAGGAAAACCTATCCATTGTTGATTATTTCCAGCAATTCACCAACCTCACAGATACTCTTGCTGTTGTATTTAACCTCTGAGCAACTATGAGCTCGTATCATTCCTTCTTGCTGGTCTTGGGCCAGGCTATGACTCATTTGTTACCTCTGTCGCTACTAGAGTTGAACCCCCATCCATTGAAAACCTTTAAGGTCACCTCCTAGCTCATGAAAAGCGCCTAGAGCAGCATCAAGCCGTAGTTGATTTAACTGCTGCTCGTGCCAATTTTACATCCCACAACACCACAAATCGTGGTGGTTATGGCAATCGTCGCAACTCTTTGTCCCATACAGAACAAAGAAACTACATAACTCTTCCTCTCAGAACAACCGCGGCAGGGGGCGTGGTCGTAGTTCTCCTTCCTCTTCCAACAACACTCGCCCTGTTTGTCAAGTCTGCAACAAGATAGGCCATATGGCTTTAGATTGCTACCATCAATATGGTGAATCTTACCAGCAGGATTCTTCTCAAGCACTAGCATATCTATCAGATCCACAAAATTCCATTGAAGGAAACTAGTATCCGGATTCGGGTGCCACACATCACCTCACCTCACCGATGTATACTCTGGGTCTGATACGATTTGTGTTGGCATTGGTACCGGTCTTCCTATCCAACACATTGGGACAACTCAAATATCTACACCCTCTTTTACATTTCAACTCAATAATGTGTTACATGTCCAACATATATGCAAAAATCTCCTTTTGTCTAGCGTTTCACTAAAGATACTAACACATTTTTTGAATTTCACTCATCTTATTTTCTTTTGAAGGATTGAGCTACGGGAAAGCTACTGCTCCAAGGCCCGAGTAACAATGGACTCTATCAAATTTGCTATGCTAGAAATAAATGTGTTCCATTTGCCCTCTCCAGTGAACATTCCACTCTCTCTTTATGGCATGCTCGTATGGGTCATCCTTCATTTCAAATTGTTCATCACATCCTTCATCAAATGCAAGTTCCAGTACATCGTAACTCTCTCTAAAAAATGCTCTGCTTGCTTGAGTTCAAAGAGTTAGCAATTACCTTTTTTGCCTCTTTAACTCGATCCACAGAGCCTTTAGCATTAATCTATATTGATGTATGAGGCCCTGCTCCTATTTGTTCAAACACTGGCAATAAATATTATGTTTCCTTTTTAGATGCATTTAGCAAATATTGATAGCTTTTTTCTATTTCACTAAAAAGTGATGTTAGTCATGTCTTTCTCAAATTTCAGTCCTATGTTGAATGATATTTCAATACAAAAATCAAAGCAGACCAATCCGGTTGGGGTGGTGAATATTGCTCTCTTCACAAAATTTTTCAAAATTAAGGTATTGTTCATCGCATTTCATGCCTCATACACACCAAAAAAATGGTGCTATTGAGCGCAAATATTGTCACATAGTGGAGACTGGCCTTGCCTTATTATCTCAAGCAAATGTCCTTCAACAATTTTGGGATGATGCTTTCATCATGGCCCCTGCTATTTAATTAATTGCATGCCTACTCACACTCTACAAAATTGTAGTCCATATGAAATTCTTTTCAAATCTCCACCTGATTATTCTTTTCTAAAATTCTTGGCTGCACTTGTTGGCCAAATCTTTGGCCATACAATACTAACAAGTTCCAGCCTCGTTCTCTTCCCTACGTTTTTCTAGGTTATAATCCCTAGATTCTAATGTTGTACCTCTTTTGAGTCTAACAAATATTACTGGGCCTTCGACAGCAGCAACACCTCCAAGCAATTCCTCATTTGAAAATTCTGATGCCTCACACACCTGCAGCCTAGCCACAAAAAGCCCAGACACAGAGAAGTTGCATTTCGTTAGAAGAAGCACAATATGTGATGACAGAGATACATAAAGGGGTATGTAGGAACCACTATGGCGGAAGAGCTCTAGTGGGAAAGGTCATGAGGGCATGCTACTATTGGGCACGCGCCCTTAGGGATGCAAAATAACTCATCCAGAAGTGCGCAAAATGAAAAATGCACGTGCCGGTATCACCGTGCCCTAGCCTTTCACGTAGTGGGGGGTAAACATCATGGGACCCATGCAACTAGGCAAAGGCAACCTCTCCGAGTCATCCCCAAGCTAACAGACAAGTCCAGGCTACTAAAACATTGTGCTTAGTATTCTGAGGAAAAGATTGGAGACTAAAAGAGGAGCATGGGCTGAGGAACTCCTAGGAGTCTTGTGGGCATATAGGACAACTGTGAAGACCCCTACGGGGGAAACCTTGTTCGCCATGGCCTATAGGAGATCAAGATACCAAGCTATAGAGTCCAGTCCTATGACAAAGAGTCAAATAATAGAGGACTGGAAGAGAACGTCAATTTGCAAGAGGAAAGGAGGGAAGAGAAAGAAATCAGGGCTGCTGCCCTGAAAAGAAAGATAGAGCACTATTTCAGCAAGAGGGTTAAGCCTAGGACGTGCATGGTATGGGACCTAGTATTGAAGGAAATGAGAATGATGATGTTGGCAGAAGGAAAGCTCGACCCTAGATGGGATTAGGAATATGTGGTTACGATAGTCACAAACTGGGATCGTATTGCCCTAAGGACGAGGAAGGAAAGGAGTTGCCTCGCCCATGGAACACTGAAGGTCTTAGAAAATAATTTGCACAAGCCAACTAATGTAACTTGAAAACATAATGAAATTGACTTTCTTTCAGATAATGTCTCTCGCTCGACGACCAAACAAACCAGAGGGCCATTGCACTCGACCTCGCCAGTGCAGTCGAGCAATTCTCCCACCAAAGAACAACACCACTTACACAAGGGTGTTAGTCCTTGCTAGCACAATCAAACAACTCTCCCACAAAACCAAAGCTAAGTGGTCCCTACACTTACACTTGGTGACACGAAGGACAACACCATTTACATAAGTGTTAGTACTAGCTAGCGAAGACGAGCAACTTTCTTGCCGAACCAAAGTCGAGTGGTCACTACACTTGCACTTGGCTACACAAAGGACAACACCACTAACACAAGGGTGTTAGTCCCTGCTAGCACGGTTGAGCAACTCTTTTGCAGAATCAAAGCCGAGTGGTCATACTCGCACTTTGCAACACAATGGACAAATCCACTTACACAAGGGTGTTAGTTCTCGCAAGCGTGGTCGACCAACTCTCCTCCCGAACTAAGTCGAGTGGTCGTTACACTTGCACTTGGCGACACGAAGGACAACACCACTTACACAAGGGTGTTAGTCCTCGCTTGTGTAGTTGAGAAACTCTCCCATTGTACAAGTGGCCGCTATACTTGCATTGGCGACACGAAGGCCAAAACCACTTACACAAAGTTGTTAGTCCTCGCAAGCAGGATCGAGCAACTCTCTCGCCGAACCAAAGATGAGTGGTTGCTACACTCGCTCTTGGTGACACAAAGGACAAAACCACTTACACAAGGGACAAAACCACTTGTCCCACCGAACCAAAGCTGGGTGATCGCTACCCTCGCACTTGGTGACACAAAGGACAACACATCTAACACAAGGGTTTAGTCATCACCAGCGCAGTCGAGCTACTTTCCAGTTGAACTCAACGTCACTTACACAAGGGTATTAGTCCTTGCCAGCGCAGTCGAGCAACTCTCTCGCCTAATTGAAGCCAACTGGTCGCTATACTCACACTTGGCAACACATAGGACAACACCACTTACACAAGGGTGCTAGACCTTGCCAATGCGGCCGAGCAACAAAGGACAACACGACTTACGCAAGGGTGTTAGTCCTTGCTAGAGCGATTGAGCAACTCTCCCGCAGAACCAAAGCCAAGTGGTTGCTACACTCACACTTGGAAACACATAGGACAACACCACTAATGCAAGAGTGTTAGTTCTCGCCAGCACGGTCGAATAAGTCTCCTGCTAAAACCAAAGTTGTGTGTTAGTGATGAGCATGTGGTCGGGTTAACACCCATACCAAGCAATAAGCAACAAGTCTCATACGAAAACAATAGACAAGGTTCGAGCAAAACTAATAAAACCCATACAAATTCAATAGAAGAAGTTCGAACAAAAGCATCCATTGAAAGCAAAGTTGTCTAGGAAATGACACAAATAAAGGTACAGTAAATACAAAATGAGTGCCTGAAGTCATGGCCCAGGATTGTTCGCCTGGGGTGAGAAGGCATGAGGCATCAAATCAGCACCTACGAAGTCTAACCACTGACAAGCATTAGCGCTCGGTTGCATGGTCTGCAACAGCAAGGTATTCGGTTTAGTCTTTGGGTAGTCCAACAAATGGTTCCTTAGCAACTAGCGACCAAGAGCTAACAAAGATGCTAGCTCAGACGTGGAGATGCCAAGACTTGGGGCAAAAGTCGTACAACCTCATGAGCCACAAAGATGCTAGCTCAGCCTCTTACCTCTTGATTTCTTGTTGAGATGTGGAAAATTACCCTCGCAAGCCCATCGTAGCCTAAATACATGATTGCTTGTCGTGATGAACGATAAGTTCCATTATGGTGGCCTCAAGCTGACTCTTTGTCCTGCCCCACGGCAGTGGGCTTGCGACTCTGATTGGAGGTCACATAGTGAGCCTTCGCAAGGCTATCTCCAGATACATGATTTTGCGAGCCTTCGCCCTACGCAGATCTTTCATCAGACCTAGGAAGTCCAGGACCTTGTGAATAGGGTGACGGAAGGGAAATTGTAGTCCTAATGAGAACATACCAATGTAAAGGACCACTTGCCTTGTGAACCCCTTTGAATTAACTATGCCCAGATGAGGACCGGGTGGGATCAATTCAACGAAATCTGAGATCTCGTGTATATCCTGCATAGAGTCAAGGTTTACCGTAGTGGTAGTGGCGGACCATAGGTTCCTGGCAAACCACGCCTCCACGGAAGAGTTCATGCTGCCAGAGCCATCAGGGGACTCATGAGCTGGAGTAGAGCGAGAGTTGTGAGTTCTGTCAGGAGCCCCATCACGAGCACCATCGCGGGCTCCACCTAAAGAGGTGCGATGTGAAGCCATCTAGGGTTATGCAAGGCTGGGAGTACAAGGAAGAAGATTGCAAAAGAGTACTAGAGAAAAGATGGAATGGAAATCTACACGAGGATTAATGGGACCAAAGGAAAGGTATAACGGGAGAACGTACGGAGCTAAGTGACTCTTTGAAAAAGAAAAGCGACAGTAGGAGACCTATGCTTTCCCGAGGGCGACACATATCATTTACCGCATAGTTAGGTGTACGAGTCTCGTGAAGTGAGTGGCCTGAAGGGACGTGGGGAAAGTGAACTAACAGAAGTTACTCTACCCAAGGGAGGATAATCATGACTGCAAATCAATAGAGCCTATGCAAAAAGAAAAGAGAAAAAGGAAATTGATGAAATTCCCATTGTGCGTGCACGACAAGAATTTGCTAGTAACAGTTGGGCTCATTGAGCTAGTCCTCTGGACTTGACTCTGCATGCAAGATAGAAAGTCCGGGCGAGCATCCCAAACGTCTATCACTCTGAGATAGGGGCATAGTTACTAGGGGAAAGCGATAGCCCACCTCCTCACAGGAAGCCATCTCAAAGAGCATGCTAACTAGCTTGTTGAGTGAACCTGTCCGTTTCAGGAAAGGGCTTGCCGAGAACTTCAGAGGGCATACTGCATTAAATACGCCGATGTGTCCACTCGAGAGGGCAAGTCCAGGATAGTCGAGAATGGTCTTGAGACCTAGAGGGGTTACCGCATTAAATGAGACGGCACACTCCTTCAAAGAAGTACAACTGCCAAACTGCTAATAGTCGTAGGTGAGACTCTCGCTGAAAACAAAATACAAATAAGGAACAATGGGAAGAAAAAAATGTATGCACATACTCTCTCCTTTGGATGATCAAGAAAATATCTTTGGTGGTAATTGACTTAGGCATCGGAGGCGAGCCTGTCTTACTGTATGATTTTAGATACGAGCAGGAACCAACGCAAACACGATTGTTGGTGTGGAAACACATCCTTAACAATATAAGTATTCTTTAAATAAGGAAATGTCTTACCTATTTTTGGTTATTATAAATGTGTGTTCTATATCCATATATCAATAAATATATTATTATTTTATATCTCGAATCATTAATTTGTATAATGCTTTTATATGAAATATAGTCCAATATATATATGGAAATGTTTATAAAAAATAAACATTTTTAGTATTTCAATACTAACCCCCCCCCCCCCCCCCCCCCCCGGCCCTCTCGAAACACAACATTTCACGAGCATGTGCCTTATATATTACCCCATATATTTATGTTAAATAAATATTTTATTATATTTGGGCCACATTAAATCTTTCATGTAGAATATTTGTCTTACATGTGCCTTTGTCTCACCTTTTTGTCTAGCTACAAGAAAAAAAAAACTTATTTGTGGCCAATTATTTTCAATGGAAATGATCATTTCATACCAAAATAAGTTAATTCTCGTCACAATTAGTCATTCTCTTTGCAAATAACTCGTCTCAAATATTCGTGATTGAGCATAATTGCTTCTAGTTCTTATTCTAATTGAGCTAGTTCCTGCATAACTTGACCATAATTAGGACTGTTCATCCGGATTGGGTTTTTTCCTAGCCCGGTCCAGAACCTAGAATATCGGGTTTCGGTTTCTAGTTTCGGCCGGGATCAAACCCAGGCTGAAACTCGGGTTGAAAAACCCAGACCAACTTGGTTTGGGTACAAATTTGAAACCCGGTACCTAGGAAACCGGTATCAAAACGGCATTGTTTTGATACCGGTTATACACTTCCCCCCTCCCCCCGTCTCTCTCTCTCTCTCTCTCTCTCTGCTGCGGCTAGAGAAAACTAAGAAACCCTAAGTCCCTGCCTCCATCATCGTGACCCCGTGAGCCGTGACCCCATCACCATCACTGCATCATCGTCGCCACATCTCCGTTGCTGCATTCTGTCGCCGTTGGCCTTTCCTTTTAGGGCGTTGTTCACTTGTTTGGGTACTCTCTCTCTCTCTCTCTCCCTGTAACTATGATTATGTATGTGAGGAATGGATGGGATAATCAATTGGTTGATAATGGTTTGGGTTGTTTATGGATTCTGTAATGGTTGATAATCAGAGTTAATGGGTGTTGGTTTCTGTGGCTTGTGGGCTCTAAGCCTTTGCTTTTCCTATTGAATTTGTGTTGTTTTGTATATATTTTATTTGTTGTTGAATAGAGTACTGGACCTCTATTGGATTTCTGGGTTTGCCTTTGCTTGTTTGGATTTTTGGACCTCCATATCTTTCATGAGTACGTATATATATATGAATCTGTAAATAAACTGGATTTACACAGACTTTAATTTAGTAAGAATAAAGATGTCTTTCCATCTTGTTTGCTATAAAAACCATGTTTGAACTGGAGGGTATTTTGTCGACGGTTAGTTTCCCAATAGTTCCTTTAACATGAGATGGTTTGTGAAGTGTTTATTTGATGATAATTAGAGATGTTCATTGGTAAAAGCCAATCACATAGCATCTTAGGATGACCTTTCGGAAGTCTTTTTGTCATATCTAAGCTCTAATCTTTATGCTACCTTCCAGCGATCAAACATTCCAATTTAGTGATTTTAAGCCTTTACTTAATATTTTCTTGTCATTCTGTGCATTCGCCATTTCTCATATAATCTTTAGTTATTTTTTTTCACTTCTTGCTCATGCATGCCCTATGTAGTGTGCTTGTTTAGAGGGTTTTGTTTCATTCTGGGTAGTGTTCTTCAAATTTACTTTATGTTTGACGCTTGTAGACTTGTAGTTGTGGTCTAGGGTGGGTATCCATGTTGGGTTGGATTGGGTTGGGAAGTAGAGACTAATTTGTAGATTGTGAGCATTGTTAGCATAATGAGAGCATTGTTTAACAGTCTGGATGCTGAATTTGTATGGTGGTTTGGTGTTATGGTCAGAAAGGCGTTTGATGATTTGTAGGTTTTGTTATATTTTATTATATTTGATTATTAGTGTTTGATTATTTATTATATTGTATTTGGTGGTTTTTATTACTCAATAACAGATGGAAGAAGATTCTGTGAGTTATAATGTTGGCACAACCCAAGGGGTTGGTGGTGACTCCTCGTCTATTCCAGTGGATGTGGAGGAGTATGGGAGTCTTCCAACCCTTTCATCCACATATACACAACAACCTATCCATTCCACCCTACCTTTACCCAAGCAATAAAAAAAAATCTAGTAACAAATCGGTGGTTTGGGAACACTTTACTAAAGTGCAACCTATTGACCATGATAACCTAAAAGCTCAGTGCAATTATTGTGCTAAGCTATACAGTTGCCACTACAAGAATGGCACTTCATCTATGATACACCACCTCTAGAATGCATGTAAAACTTCCCCTATTAGATTTAAAGGAGTTGGAAAAATTCAATCATCTAGTGTTAAGATGGATGTAGAGAGAAGAGTGTGTAGCCCACAAAGTCTAGTGAAGTATGATGCAGAAAAACTTGGGGTGTCAACCGCTAAGTTTTTTATTAGGTGTAAATTGTATTTTAGGCTTGTGGAGAACAAAGGGTTTGTTGAGTACGTGGCTGATTTAGAGTCTCGATTTACTTTGCCATCCCGAATCATTTTAAAAATTAATTGTATTAAGCTGTATAACGAAGAGAAGATACAGCTAAAAAAATTGTTGGATAGTCAAAGAATCTCTCAAATCACCGATACCTGGACATCGGTGCAAAATATGAATTGCATGTGCATTACTACAAAATTTATTGATTGCAACTGGAAATTGCACAAAAAAATAATAAGTTTTGCCAAATTCTCAACTATAGGGGTAAAACTATTGGGAGGGTGTTAGACTTGTGGTTGCATGATTGGGAGATTAATAAGATCTTGACCATCATAATTGATAACGCTTCCTCTAATGATGTTGTTGTTGATTATATGAAGATGAGAATAAATGATTGTGATTGTACCATATTGGGTGGTGAGTTTCTTCACATGCGATGTGCTGCCCATATATTGAATTTGATTGTTATGGACGGCTTGAGAGATGTTTATGAGTTTGTAACAAGGGTTAAAGATGCCGTCAGATATGTGAAGTCTTCACCGTCGAGGTTTGCCAAGTTCAAGGCTTGTGTGGTAAGGAAAATATTAGTGGGATGATGATTTGTTTGGATGTTCCTACTAGATGGAACTCCACATATTTGATGTTGAGTACCGCTGAAAAACACAAACAAGCCTTTGAACACTATTATATGTGTGTGGATAGTAAATTCGTGAACCCCACTGTTGATGATTGGAAAAAATCACATATTTTTGTAGGGTTGCTGAAAATATTTTATGATGTTATATTGAACATTTCTGGTTCTTTGTATGTGACGACTACTGTATACTTCCAAGAACTCTGCACAATTGAAGATACATTAAATTATATGTGCAATAATCATGATATTATCACTAGGATCATGGACATAAATATGGAAAGTAAGTATGAAAAGTATTGGGGTAGCACATATAGGTTCAACTTGATGATATATGTTGCTTTTGTGCTTGATCCACGATATAAAATGATAGCAATAAAGTTTTGGTTGAAACAATGCAAACGGGATGAGTTGGCAGATAGGATAGAGGCCAAGGTTAAACTCTTGTTAAGCCGCTTGATTGAATAGTCTAACAAATTTCGTTTGGGTAGTGTGGGGAGTTCTAATGTGGCTCAAGGGAGGTCAAGCACTACTTCTACTTCTACTACTACCTCGACTAAATTTGATATTAGGTTAGAGAAATACCTTTAGGAGCAAAGGTTTATGGAGTTTAGATCAGAACTAGATTGGTATTTGTTGGAGGGGTGTGCACAAAAATCACCCAGTTTTGATATTTTGGATTGGTGGAGAGTTAATGTCACCAGTTATCCTGTACTTGTTGAGGTAACACGTGATGTGTTAGCCACCCCCATTCCCACTATTGCCTCGGAGTCCGCATTTAGAACTGGAAGACGCATCTTGGATCCTTAAAGGAGTTCATTATCTCCAGAGACTGTTGAAGCCCTCATTTGCACTCAAAATTGGTTAAAGACCAAACCTGTTGACATCTGGGAGTTAGAAGAATGCGTATAGTCAATGGACCTTGAAGGTAAGTTTGAAACTTGAAATATTTTTTTAATATCTATCTATCTCAGTTTATTATCTATCTAACTCATTTTTAATATTTTTTTTAGATGATCATGTAGCTTTATCATCAACAAAGGCTGCTGTAAGTCTCTCTTCCCATTCATGCTGAAATAAATCTAGAGTAAGTACTTTTTTCTTGCATAATCTAGAGACTACAACTATTTATGATATTTAGAAAATGATTATCATTGCTTCTATTTTGTTCTTTCCCGGATCTTGAATGCTATTATTTCTTAGTTTTGCTGCCTTTTGCCAACCTAACTGCTTAAAGCATCTTTTCATTGCCCTTTCATCCATTTGTTGACTCTAAATCTAGTTGGGATTGAGCTCAGCATTTAGAGCTGTTAGCTCCAAATGTTCAAAGCCTTCTAATTCATATGATAGAGACATTGGTGGGGTTGAAGGAAAATGGACTTGAGAGAGGTTTGATTGAGAATCCATTTATGCATGAAACTGAGATGCCATTATCATTGCGGTTCTGTGCAGGGCTTTCCAATTCCTTTATAGCATCAGAGCCTTTGTGTGTTTGTTTCTTGATGCTCTTTTTGAGAGTTTAGAATTGGGACTTCTCCTATGGGGAGTGAAGGAAACTTGGTGAGAGAATAAAATTGCTACAAACAAGCAGATTTTTAGAGTTTTATTTTTGTTAGGTTTATGTACACCTATTATATTGCTTCTAGTTTGTACAGGTTGTAACAAATGCTCCTTTCCCATATGGCGAGCAACAACATCAAATACTAGTTTCTGATTCAGACAAGAGAGCTTGTCAAAACCACTATCTTGTGATTGTTGGAAGAAGAGCTAATTGATGGAAAAATTTCTGATTTTTTGCAAACAATTTTTTGTGTATTAGAGTTTGATTAAAGCAATGTATGTGTTTTGTAATATTCTTAGCAAATTAGTTCAAACAATATAATATGCAGTTGATTGCATCTTGTATGTCGCATGCATTTTACATGATGAATATTGATTTTTTTTTTACATGCATTTAGTTAAAAAGTTAATTAATTGTTTATAGGCTTATGTTGTATTAAGAAGTAAGACTAAAAGAGATTTATATTGGTTTTCTATTGAGAATATGATTTGAAATTCTAAATGGAGACAAAATATTTGAAGTCCAATTAATAATAATAATAAAAAATCCAGGTACAACCAGGAATCCTGAAACCCGGATCTACTCGGATTTGACCTGGACCAACATGGTCCGGGTTTAAAACTCGGGTCCCAGTCTGGGTATACCCGGGTTCTCGGGTTGGAACCCGGATGAACACCCCTATGGACCATAATAACAATTCTCACATTAATCCCAGGTACAATGCAAAGATATTTTCAATTTTCAGATAACAAAATATGAATAGGGCGCATTCGTCTGAGTTGCTGCGAGTGAACCCAATTCCTCCTTCTTGGCCACTTCAAGTGAATTGTCCTTCTACGAAAAACACTCTAAAAAAACTCAAACATTGGCTTAATTAATAATTCCAATCTTGTTTCCATGTTCATGATGCTTTTATAGATACGCAGAAAGAATCATAATCTGAACTTCCCAGCCAAACTAGCTAGATCAGTCTACACCAAATCCTTATAATAATTAATCTGTGAGTTTCTTCTGCAGTGAATAGCAAAACAAATTAAAAACTTGTTAGTTTTTCTGCTCTAGCTGAACTCTTGTTACCCCAAGCTTGTGAGACTTGTAAAGCTTTAGAGCATCCGTACCAAGCTCGATCGCCATTATCAAATTATAGCCAAAATTTGGTCATTCCGTCCAAAACGCATCTAATAATAGATTGGTCATATATACAGTATTTTTAGCACGGGCTTTATGAGCTGTGACGGAAAAATTGAAGGGAAAGCGACAGTCCTTGTCTGCATTGCAGCGACGGCCTAACAACCACACACATATATATTCCTCGCCACAACAGAATAAAAGATCAGCTGCATGGACTCAAGAATCTTTCTTTTCCCTTTTGTTTTCTTTTGTTCACTTGTTCCTTTCGTCCTTTTGTTTTTGTGGCAGAGAGATTCATGTAGACAGAAATTGGACACCATTATAAAGATTTAGTAGTAGTACTACTCGAAGAAGAAGATCTTATCTGTAAGTTAAAAGGGGCCGAAGACAGTATTGCCCTAATTCAATGGTAGACACTAGATAAGCTAAAATAGAAAGAAGAAGAGGTCCACAAGGGAATTAAGTGACATAAGCTCCAATTAACCTTTTGTGGGGGGATGGATATATGCATCCAAAACAAAGGGGAGGCTTTCAACCATGCATGCATGCATCGGTTTGTTGTTTCTGTCACGGGCTCTTTAAGATGAAAAAGACCTTAGTCTATTCCACCACGTGTTTCAATTTCGTTCATGGTTATAATCCGTTTTCTTCTTAAATAGTAAAACAGTAATGACAGTGTTAGGTAAAACCCCCTGGTGCATATGGAATCTCAGGCTCAGTCCAAAGGGCCATCATCAGAAAGTAAATAAAAGAAAAGGGGACAAGTGTTAGAGGGAAAGGAGGAAGGCAACATAAAAGAGAAAAAAGAGAAAGGGACAAAAGCAAGTCAGACACGTAAAGAAGGAGTGGGATAAATTTGACTTCCTCACTTACCATTGACAGGACACAATAAAAGGGGATTTGAGATATGAGGAAAAGACACTTCCAGAAGGCTAAGCGACTATTACGAGAACGAGAGCCCCAAGATATTATCTTCTCCCGAAAAGGCACTTCCTCACCTACCAGACGACTAAGCGACTATTACGAGAAAAGACGCCTCCTGTCAATCTCAGAACGAGAGCTCCAAGATATTATCTTCTCCAAAAAAGAGGTCTCCGACCTCCATTATACAGAGAGAAATAAGAGATCATGAGAGACTAAAACACTCCTATTTATAGTGGATTTGGCCTCCAAGCGACCTGTGGACTTAGGCTCTGTGTCAAATCACGTAAATATGTGTGTCTTCATCTTTATTTATATTTCTTGTATTTATTTTTTATTTATTACTTTGGATGTATGTACGAACACCATACCACCGCTTCGGACCACCATCATGGGCTTCAAATCTTCTCATCTAGTCTTGGACTACCTTAGTGGGCAAGAAACGACTATTTCTCCTGTTCCGGCTCGTTATGCGATTTTTGGCATTAAAATTTGGCTCCGTCTATGGGATCGACTTATTTTCTACACCAGAAGTGGGAGAAGGATGATTTTTTGGCTTGCAAAATCATCTCCAAATGAGCAGAAACTTTTTCTATCAGATAGTATTCTCGACTCTCCATCTCTTATTTCTTTTTTATTAATACTACTGCTGGGAAGATGAAGAGGTGAGAACCCAATACCCAGATGTGCACTATGCACTTAGAGTAAGTGCATTGTGCACCAGGAGTATGCATACTCCATTGCATGTACAGACCGGCTGTGCACTGTCCACTTAACTACTACAGTGCACCATGGAGGACAAGGTCGTGCGTGGCATGCACAGTGCCACACATAGTGCAAGAGTGGTCCACGTTATTTTGCACTCGGGGCATTCCTCGCCCATTGGTCTTGGGCCCAACAAAGGTGTCGGCGGCCACCACATGAATTGTCAGAACTTTTTGTCCCCACTGCGCTGATCTCCACCCACGGAGACTATGTCCAGAGCGGGCATCGGGTGCATGTCACCATGCACCGGCCGTCACGAGCTCAGGGAAGGTTCTTGAGCCACCACGTGGACCGTCGACACTTTCTGTCCCCGCTGTGCTAGTCTCCACCCACGGAGGCTGTGCATAATGCGAGCATTGGGTACACGTCATCGTACACCCATGTGGCACATGAAAGCCAGCTGTGAGCTAGGGGAAAGTTTTGACAGCCTCCAAGTGGACCGCTGGCACTTTATGTCCCCCCTGTGTCAGTCTCCAACCACTAAGGCCGTCCACAACGCTTGCGACGGATGCACCTCACGATACATTCAGGAGACTTGCGGGCTCGGAGAAGGTTCCGACAGCGACAACGTGGACCACCGGCACTTTATTTCCCCGTCGTGCCGGTCTCAAATCACAGAGGTTGATCAACGAAGAGTTCCCTAGGCCCAAGTTGCCTGACAATAGTGAGTTGCTTGACCACGAAGAGAGTTGCCCGGCCACACAGCCTTCCTCGGACACAGCTTTGTCGGCCACATGTTGCATGTCCCATGCAACGGTCAATCCACGTGGTCAAAGCTACAAAGTATCTACCGATCAAGTTATTGGGTGCACCTCGAATGTCTAAAAAAAAAAAGGGCAACAATCAGCAAGGGACAATTTAAGTCAAGCAAAAATTGACTGCAATGGCTAAATCACCCAAGTTTGTCTCTTTCAAAATTTTTTATTTTAATTTTTTACTAACAAAACTGGTTCCTATGGTGGGAAACACCAGGTACATAGCCCCTCGTGGGCACCCTGGACCTTGATCATTCCAAAGCATAGCTGCTTGGAGGCCTCGTCGGCACACCTCAAACTTTCAACACGCTCTAGCAAAAGATTGAGGTTTTCAAATTTCACACATTGGTTTGGATTATCCAAGCTAACCAGCTTGGATTTTCAGGGCGGTCAATCGTTTGCTTCAACAAAACCCGAGTCACTAGATTCACCGCGAACAATGCACAAGCAAAAGTCGAGTCAATGGACTTGCTGCGAACAACAGCAATGACAGTCCCTTGACTACTTTGACCGTCACACCCAAAGTCGAGTCCTCTGACAAGCTTCGAACATGGGCGCGAAAATTCACATGATTCCCGACCCTCATATCCAAGCCATGTCCCTAGACTCACCGGGAACATGGGAGGCACAAGTCCTTTGACTACTTGACCCTCGCGTACAAGCTAGGTCCCTAGACGTACTGCGAACTATGGGCACTGCAAGTCCCTTGGCTGCTCGGGTCCTTAGACTCGCTGCGAACATGTGCAGGACAAGTCTCTTGACTGCCTGACCATCGTGTACAACCCGGGTTCCTAGACTCCCCGCAAATATGGGCAGTGCAAGTCCTTTGATTGCCCAACTCTTGCATATGAAGCCAAGTCCAGCTCCTGCTTAGCATCTTCTCTAGCAAATGCCGAGTGTTTACACTCCTGCCACAACTGCCAGCGGGTTACCTTCGAGAACAAGCTTCTGAGCTTCACAACTACCTCGCGCGGGTTACCTACGAGAACTAGTCAACGGCCTTGAAAGCTGCCTAAGATGGACCTAGGGGGTCAACGGGCTCCCTAACCACTAGCCCGTGTTACTGTAAAAGAAACTCTAACGTCAACGCCCAAAATGGAAACACCAAAAACAATTCACACCAAGTGGAAAAAATCCGGTAATGACAACAAAAACAAAAAAGGTCGAAAGAATATTCACTCATTGCTAATGATAAATAGTCTCATGCAACCGACCAGGCAAACGTCCATACAAACAAACTTAAAGTCGAGTCTCGAACAACGGCAATGGCAGTCCCCTGACTACTTTAACCCCCCCCCCCCCACAAGTTCAATAAAATTGAGTCACTGGAGTCACCGTAAACAAAATATGTGACATTCTCTTGATTGCTCGACCCTTGTGCAAACAAAAGCCGAATCACTCAACTCGCCTCAGAATGGGCAGTGATAGTCACTTGACTTCCCGACCCTCGCGTAAATGAAAAAGCCAAGAGCTAGTGCACCTTGCGTAGCCGAGTACATCTTTAGCCTAGATTTCCAAACCAAGCTCCACGCTCGCGCCTAGCGCGGTCCAATACATCTCCTACCTAGCTCTCCAAGTTGAGCTTTGCTCTCACACCTAGTATGTTCGAGTATACCTCCCACTAAACCCGAGCTTCGTGCTCGTACCTAAGACGATTGAGTACATTTCCTGCCCAAGCCAAGTCGAGCTTGTCGCTTGCACCTAGTGAGGTCGACTACATCTCCCGCCCAAGCCAAGCCGAGCTCTGTGCTCGCACCTGGTGCGGTTGAGTACATCTCCCACCTAACTCTCAAAGCCGAGCTCCACGCTCACACCTAGCGTGGTCAAGTACATCTCCCGACTAGCTTTCCAAACCAAGCTCCACGCTCGCACCTAGCACAGTCTAGTACATCTCGTGCCTAGCTCTCCAAGCCGAGCTCCGCGCTCGCACTTAGTGTAGTTGAGTACATCTCCTGCCAAGTTTTGTGGTAAAAAATCTTCATCATTTAACACAAAACATCAAAAGCAAAAAATCAGGGACTTGCTCTCGAAATTTTTTTTTCAACAATTTTATGTCACCTATGTCTGTGGCAATTTAATTTCAAGATTCTCAATGTCTTCTTGTTGAGCAAGCTGGCCTTAAGAATCATGGGCATCAGTTAGGGTGTAAAAACCCTGGCCCATATGGTATCTCAGGCCCAACCCAGAGGGCCATCATCAGGAAGTAAAGAAAAGACAAGGAGGGGACAAGAAAAACCAAGTGTCGGGGGGAAAGGAGGAAGACGACAAAAAATAGAGAAAAAGGAAAAAGAGAGGAAAGCAAGTCAGACATGCAAGGAAGGTGTGGAGCATATAAGAGATAATCCCACAAATCATGCATCAAATCAAATCACTCAAGAATAGCCAAGATTCAAGGAGCTGGCTGTCAAGATTTTAGTTAATTTTCCTAAATTAGATTCTGCACTCTTTGTATATATATGGTACTCATTGCCTTTGTAAAGCAATTTGAATTATGTAATCAAATCTGTCAATATACAGCCAATATTCAAATTCCATCATGGTATCAGGAGAGCTACCCTCTAACAAGAACCCGATCCCCAATACCCATACCCCCATCTCAACTCCATCATCCCCCATTGACACCCCATTGATTGCCCTCAATATCTCTGCCCAAATAAACGAGAAGCTTACTCCTTCCACCTTCCCTCAATGGCGTGCACAGTTTGAGGCTCTACTAATTGGCTATAATCTTTTAGATTATGTCACTGGTGACCATCCCTATCCCCAAACCGATGATATCCCTGCCTCCACTCTTCGAAAAAATCACTGGGTCAAGTAGGATAAATTAATCCTCAGTGCTATTTTAGCTTCCACCACCACCACCATTACTCCCTTTATTTCAACCTCCAAAACTTCCAAGGAAGCATGGCACAAACTGAACACTATGTACGCCAGCAAGTCTCGCACGAGAGCTATGCAGCTCAAGGAAGAGCTCACTTTACTAAAAAGGGAAAATAAAACAATTCAGGAGTACCTCCATACGGCCAAATCCCTAGCCGATGAGATTGCTCTAATTGATCATCCCATCTCTGATGATGATCTCACTCTCTATATCCTCAACGGACTGGGATCCAATTTCTGTGAAATCGCAGCACCGATCCGCGCTCGAGAAAAATCTCTCACTTTTGAGGAGCTACACGACTTGCTCGTGGGCCATGAGGCGTATCTTCGCCGCCTTGAACTCAGCACACAGCAAGTGGTGGCAACGGCAAATTACTCCAGTAGATCTGGGAGTCATCGCTCTGGTGCGATGTCAAATGGCAACAATGCCTCTCGGGGCTTCAACAAACAGCAGGGAAATAAAAATCCCAATGGGCCGCGTGACACTAAAAAGCAATTCAGTAATGGAGGAAAGCCCACCGGTCAAAGACGTTATCAACCAAAGTGCCAACTCTGCGATCAACTGGGCCATACAGCCAAACAGTGTCCAAAAATGCATTTTTCGGAGCCCACTGCTAATTGTGTATCCTCCTCTCATCAAAAGGACACCAAATGGCTCATTGATTCCGCTGCTTCTCATAATATTACAGGTGATTTGGCCAATTTATCAGTTCACTCGGAGTATGATGGCACAGATGAAGTAGTAATTGGTGATGGTTCAGGTTTGCGTGTCTCACACATTGGTTTTTTGGTCTTTCATTCTCCAACACGTACCTTTCAATTAAATGATACCCTTTGTGTTTCGAGTATTCGCAAAAATTTAATTTCTGTCCATCACTTCACCACTCAAAATCGTGTTTTTATTGAATTTCACCCATCTTATTTTCTTGTTAAGGATCAGATCACGGGGACAACTCTTATCAAAGGTGCATGTGAAAACGGTGTTTACACGCTTCCGGACTCACTGGTGGCCTCATCTCCAACTATGGTTGCACATGTGCATGAGAGGACGTCGATTAATGGGTGGCACAAGCGGCTTGGACATCCATCTAAAAAAATCGTAACTTATCTTGTTAACACTTTTTCTCTTCAAATAAAAAAAGAACATCAAGTGTCAAATCTGTGTACTTCTTGTTCTATCAATAAAGCACATCAACAACCTTTTCATTCCAATAGTCTCCAAAGTCATGCACCTCTTGATCTTATTTACACTGATGTTTGGGGTCCTTCACATATTGTTGGTCTTGATGGCTCTCGCTACTACTTAATTTTGGTTGATCATTTTACTAAGTACATGTGGTTCTATCCTATGGCAACCAAGTCATGCGTAAGTAGCATATTTCCCCAGTTTAAACATCTTGTTGAAACAAGGTTTCAAGCCAAAATAAAAAGTGTTTATTCTGACAACGGTGGTGAGTTTGTGGCTCTCAAAAATTATTTTTCAATACATGGAATTAGCCACTATACCACTGCTCCTCACACTCCCCAACAAAATGGTGTCGCCGAACGGCGTCATCGTCATCTTGTTGAGACGGGACTAACTCTTTTAAAAGATGCCGAACTACCACTCTCATATTGGCCTCATGCTTTTCAAACAGTCATTTACCTCATAAATCGTCAACCCACATCTTTATTACACAACAAATCCCCCTTTGAAAGTTTGTTCCAACAAACACCAAATTATCTCAAATTAAGAAAATTTGGTTGTTTGTGTTTTCCCTTAACCAGGCCTTACAACACTCAAAAACTCCAACCCAAAGCTAGCCCGTGTGTGTTTTTGGGCTATTCTCAAACCCAGAGTGTGTATCGGTGCATGGACTTAACAACCAAACGACTTTACCTCTCTCGGCACGTCCTATTTCACGAAAATAAAACACCTTTTCCTTCTCCATCCGAAAATACCCTTGGAAATCCTGCTTCTGCGTCTTCGTCACTACTGCACATCGCGCCGCTTCAAGTGCCGCAACCACCACCAGTGCGAATGGATCGTGTGCCCGCTTCCGCATCACTTGCAGGTAATTTCCCCAATTTTTCCTCAAGTTCTTTACCTAATTTTTCAAATTTCACACCAAGCACAACCTCAAACCCTAGGCACTCTCACTATGTGCAAGATTCTCCACCTTCCCTGCATGACCGGCAATCCATTCCACTAGAGTCTTTAATTAAACCCGTAGGCAGTCCACCAGTCATTCACCCATCGCGCACCCACTCCATGACAACACGTTCGATGAACAACATCCATAAACCTAAGCAAATCCACTCAGTCACAAAACACCCCATCCCACCAACCATTGAACCAACTTGTGTGAGTCACGCACTTCAGGACCCGAAATGGAGAAGTGCCATGTCTGATGAACTCATAGCTCTCATGCGACATAACACGTGGGATTTGGTTTCCCCACCTCTTCACTATAAACCTGTGGGTTGCAAATGGGTATTTAGAGTCAAAAGAAAATCCGATGGGTCTGTTGACAAGTTCAAAGCGAGACTTGTTGCCAAAGGTTTTAATCAACGACCCGGGTTGGATTACAAAGAAACATTTAGTCCTATTGTCAAACCGGCAACAATCAGAATTGTTCTGGCTATTTCTGTGATGCAAGGGTGGTCCTTGAGACAACTTGACGTTAATAACGCTTTTTTGCATGGAAAATTGCATGAGACAGTGTATATGACTCAACCTCTGGGCTTCAAAGATTTGTCTAACCCCAACCATGTCTGCAGGTTACACAAGACCATTTATGGTCTTAAACAAGCTCCAAGGGAATGGTATTCTGCATTAAAAAACAAAATTTTGGAACTTGGTTTTTCAAATTCCAAAGCTGACAGCTCTCTGCTCATCTATAAATCTGCCTCTGTTTTATGCTTCTTGCTGGTCTATATAGATGATTTAATCATCACAGGCAGTGACACTCAATTTGTCAGCTCTATCATTGCTAAACTTGGAGACTCCTTTTCTCTAAAGGACATGGGACCACTTCATTTTTTTCTCGGCATGGAAGTCATTCCTACTACAACTGGTCTTTTTTTGTCTCAGCACAAATATATTCATGATATCCTCTCCAAAACAAACATGCTTGGTGCAAAAGAAGTGTCCACTCCTTTGTCTACAACAACGGCTCTAACACTTGTTGATGGCACTTCATCTGTAGACAGTACAGAATTTCGCCGTGTCTTAGGTGGACTTCAGTACCTCTCCCTTACCCGTCCCGACATATCTTTTGCTGTCAACAAACTCTCTCAATTCATGCACAAGCCCACTGTTTTGCACTGGACAGCAGCAAAAAGACTACTGCACTACTTGAAACACACAATTTATCATGGCATTCATCTCCGCAAAAGCTCAAGCTCAATCATCACTACCTACACTGACGTTGATTGGGCTGGAAACTATGATGATAGGAGCTCAACATCTGCCTATATATGCTTTCTTGGGTCAAACCCGATCTCTTGGAGTTCAAAAAAACAAAGGGCAATTGCAAGATCATCCACTGAAGCTGAGTATAGAGCCCTTGCCAATGCCGCCTCTGAAACCATTTGGTTATTATCACTGTTTCAGGAACACAACTTCCCCATTTCTTCACCACCAAAATTACTTTGTGATAACTTAGGAGCCACCCAACTCAGCTTTAACCTCATTCAACACTCTCGGATGAAGCACATTCAGATTGACCTGCATTTTGTTCGAGATATGGTTCAAAAAGGAATGCTGAAAGTTCATCATGTAACCACACAAGATCAGCTTGCTGATCTTCTTACAAAGCCATTGTCAAAGCAATGTACGGAACAACTAAGGAGCAAGATTGGCCTTGCTAATGGCAGCCCTATCTTGAGGGGGTGTATAAGAGATAATCCCACAAATCATGCATCAAATCAAATCACACAAGAATAGCCAAGATTCAAGGAGCTGGCTATCATGATCACACGAATCAAGCTTCACATCTTCACAGCCAAGATTTTAGTTAATTTTCCTAAATTAGATTCTGCACTCTTTGTATATATATGGTACTCATTTCCTTTGTAAAGCAATTTGAATTCTGTAATCAAATCTGTCAATATACAGCCAATATTCAAATTCCATCAGAGCAAAGCTGACTTCCTCACCTTCCACTGACAGGGCCACAATAAAAGGGGATTTGAGATCTGAGGAAAAAGGACTTCCAGACAACTAGACAACTAAATGACTATTATGATAACACAGAGATCATCTTTAACCTCAGAACGAGAGCTCGAAGATATTATATTCTCCAAAAAGAGGTCTTTGACCTCTATTGTACAGAGTAAAATAAGAAACCATAAGAGACTGTAAAACACTCCTATTAATAGTGGATTTGCCTTCCAAACGACCCGTGGATGTAGGCTCTATGTCGAACCACGTAAATCTATGTGTCTTGATCTCTGTTTAAATTTCCTATATTTATTTTCTATTCACTGCTGTGGATATACGTACGGGCACCGTACTACCGCACTGGACCACCATCGTGTGCTTCGAGCCACTTCATCTAGTCTTGGACTACCTCAGTGGGCCGGGAACGAATTGTTCTCCCGTTCTGGCCTATTGTGTGATTTTTGACTTTAATAGGCAGGGCATTCTTGTTTGAAGATTATGTAACAAGAAAACTACTTTTTGTGGCCAGTTATTTCCTGCTAAAATGATGAGATTCTAAAATGAGTATATTCTCATCACAATTAGTAATTAAATAACTTTTGAAATTAGGGTAATTCTTTTTTCCCAAGTTAATTTCTTAATAATAATCAAATCAATCTAATTTTTAAAGTTTAGGAACCAATTTGTATATTGAACAAATGATCATCTTAGAGACTATTCTAGTATTTAATATTTTTTTGGCAAGTGGAAATATTTATTTTTGTTGCCAATTTTAGATATTACAGCCTTGGATTTAGAGCACCCATATGTGTGGCGGAATCAAGGAAAGCCCCCAAAAAATTTTAAAAGTTGTGCTCTGTAGGTTTCCTAAAACCCAAAACATATATTTTTATTATTAAAAAAAAAACTCATGAGTGTTACACTCTTGAGTACTTTTAACTTTATTCTTTGTTCTACTCTACTTTTTCTTCTCTTTATTTTCTATTGAGTTCTCTCTAACTTTTTCCCCTAACTTTATTTGTTTTTTCACTTAGAAGGATACATATTTAAATATACTAAGTTATCGTTTATCTAGTGTTTTTTTTTCTTTCATTACCCATAGAGTACTACATGTATCACGTATATCTAAAATGATGCATGTAAGGATAATATTTATTTTATTTTAAAAATAAATTATAATATTTGTTATATTATTTACAGAAAAACATGATATATCATGTAAATAATGTTTAATAATCATAATATCAACTCGGTTCTCAAGAATAAGTTTGAGAATCTGTTACTAATAATTACCTTTTATATATTGTACCCATTAGCTTGCTTAGAAACGAAGTCCGTAGTTGCATTAAAGGTCCGTTTGGTTCATGGAATAAGGACTTGGAAATTGGAATGGGATGGTTATTCCTATAGAATAGCTATTTCAGAATTTATGTGAACACTTTTTTTTTTTAAAGGAGGAATGGGTACTCGATAAGGAATAATCATTCCTCATTGAGGGATAGTGCTATAAATGAATCAGTCTGTTCGATAGCCCGCTCAGTACTCGTTCGGTTAAACTTTAATTGAACTTGACTCATGAAAAAAAAAACTCGCCCATGAAAGCAAACACCCGCTCGATTAGTAAATGACACATACCCAACAAAATTCGACTCGACTAGGCTAAGGATCGTTAAGGCCCGCTCGTTTATGCCCAAGTTGACTAGTTATCTCGACTCGATTAAAGCTCATTTATATATTGATTAATATATATATACAAATATATATATACATATATATATGTGTATTAGCTAATAATATAATCATAACACTTTTATATATACTTATATCTCTATATAGAATATATTTTATAGTTATATTTTATAATTTGTACAGCTTAGCTCGACTCGAGCTTTTTTTTTGGGACATGCTCGAGCTCGAGTTCGAGTTGAAAATTTAGCTTACCAAGTCGAGCTTGAACAAAGAATAAATAAAAATCTCTAGCTCGGACTCGAACTCGAGTATTTTGATTCGAGCTGAGCTTAGAAAACCAAAGACTGGTTCAATTCGGCTCCAAAATAATATATAAGATGTAAATTTTAGATTTCTAATCAAGTTAGTCCATTGGGACCTGTTTAGTAAATTATATTTATTTAGTTAGTGATAACTTTATTGGGTATTACAAAAAAAAAAAATATTTGTTTAAAGAGTTTTCTATGGTGGCTGACCACCACTTTGGGTTGACAAGGCTTGGTTGCCACTTTTGGTTGGCCACCGCGTTTAGGCTAGCAATGGTCGTGCTTGACAAAACGCTAGATCCTCGGCACATGCCCATCAGAAATGGGATAAAAAGAAATCTGCTAATTTTTTTTTCTACGAATATGCACAACCCAAAATGATACATGGCTCCTAAGATGGAGACGAGTCTCCATACTTAGGGTTCAAGCAGCAACGGCTTTCCCTCCTCGGGCATCACTCTTAGTTCTAACTATGCATCAAAATCTATGGTTCCGAAGATGAAACCATAGGTACGTTAGCCAAGTATAACAAAATTGCTAATGAGAGATCATGCTCCTAAAGATGTAATGAATAGTTTCATATAACAAAGAAGTAACACATATGTATGCTTGGCGAGGTATCACCCTCTCCGACATAGAGACATAGATCCGTAAACATGGTGAGGAATCACCCTCTTTGTGAAACGCACACGCGCGCGCGTGCGCACCCACCCACCCACACACACACACACACACATATAAGCACAACAAGGAATTACCCTCTACGCAATGTAATTAAAATCATAATTATTACCTTTCTAGTAGGTAAATTTCTTAAAATCCTCATACGGATAATAATTTCATAGGCACAATTTTCATCATATAGATGTTCATCACATAAATACAATGGTCATCACACAGATATCTTGCACAGAGATAACAAGTTGCACTGGGGAAACGTCTGTCGGGCCAACCAACTTGAGGACACCACACGTGATATGATCGGGGGATTCTCCTTCCCGCTTATAAGGTGAGGCCAAAATGATACTGTAGCACCCGAACCCAAAATTGGTATAGTTGGTCTTTAGATTTTTATTTATTTATTTTTTTATTGCTTGATTTTTTAAGTCTTAATTTACGAGTTTGAGTAGCGATTTTTTTCTTTTAATTTGGAGTTCTTGGCCGTTTATTTTATTTTTCCCGCATGTTTCATTTTTAATTCCTTCTCTTTCCGTCTATTTTAATTTTTCGCACAGCTTATTTTTTTCTTCCCACGGCATGCATACGCGCACGCTTTCGTTCATGGCATTCGTCCCGCGTCCGTTTGGTTTTCATCTAGGGTTTCACCTCATATATGTATATAGATGCTTATGTTTTTCCCAAGCAATGAGATTTTACCCAACACTGCCGCCGCCAGAAACTCCTCCCCACGCAAACAGCAACCCGTACCCCTCTACTCAGCACTCGTCAACCTTGCATCCGTAGCCAACCACTAGTGTGCATGACGAAAACCTAGAGTGCCGCCTCTTCCTTTCAAGCCTCTGCCTCCATCACCGTGAGCCCTTCCCCTTAGCGCAGCGGTGCAATACCTGAACCACTGCCCCAAACGAGCCAAGCCCGTATCGCAACACGGTTTAACCCGTGGCGCCGCTGCACAGACCACCACTGCAACGTAGTGCACGCGAAGGCATCCACGCTGCACCCCAGCCACTACCACGACCGAGCCCAGCCTGAAACACTCGAATCACATCCCGCATGATGGAAACCACCATGTTTGACGCTGCTCTGCCCTGAACCTCCGCACCAAGCCGCTGATACGTTGGGACGTGAAAGACTCTATTTTTGCACGCCGAAACAGGGGAAGCATCCCCACCGTGAGCCACGTCGTCAGCCCCTCAAACTTCGACACCACTGCCATCAAAAGACGCTAGAGGACAAGCCTCCACCTTCGGACACTGCCAGGTCGACGCCCAGCCCCCAGACCGTCGCAAGCCTCGCTGCCCCACAGTGAGTTTTCATCCCCTTTCACACCGAGCTCTATCTCCGTCCCTTTTCTCTTTCTGCGTGAGGTCTCTCACTCATCTCTCTCTCTCTCTCTCTCTCTCTCAGTGCCTCACCACCGTGACCTTCTTCGTCGCATCGCGTAGAATGTGTAATGCTCAAAGAAAAAAATCATCCGATGCGAATATATTATACTAATAGATGCATGTTAGGTGTACTGCATCTTAATTATCATGAATGGGTGTATGTAACCTTGTGTTACATGTCCCGACGCTTCAAACTCTGTCAAAACCCAAGCAAGGGTTGCAGGCGTCACTCAAGGCATGGGGTGATGTGAAGATTGCTTGTTGAATTGAACAAGCAATCTTGTTTGTGGAGGGGTATGGTGTGTGTAAATGGTGTAAGTGGACTTGGGCGGTACAATGGTGCAAGTGGAGGGGCATGGTGTGTGTAAGAAAGGTATGGGTATGTGAGAAAAGCGTGAGTTTAACTTGTTTCACTCTTCCTTCTTACACATGTGTACTAAACTTGATATCTGTAAATGAGGCCCAAATAGAGGGTAGTGATGTTAACATGTGTCGAGGAGGTTTCCTAGTGTTCTTTAGCTGAATTGATCGTCCACTATGGCAAGCTGATAGCTAGTTGATGACGTGGCACTCTTCGATTCATCCATTTGGCACCCGACAATCACAAAATTTTTTATTGCACCATAAAATTCTAAAAATTCATATGAATCTAACGATGTAATCCATTTTATCTAATTATGATCCTAAAATCCAAAAAAAGAATCCATAATTTGGCATCTACAATGTCTAAATAAAAGAAATTTTTTCCTTTCGAGTTTCTTTCGAGGCTTTACATCTTCTAATGTAAGAATGGTTCTTTCCGATTGCTCGCAGTTTGGAGATGGTAAGCACTACTGAACTTCAGCTTGCTGCCCATCGCCTTTTGTAAACTCTTGCAAAAGTGGGACAAAAACTGAGGATCTTGATCCAATACTATCATCTTAATAACTCTATATAATCTAATTATTTCCTTTACGTACAACTGAGTGAGTTTACTTAATGTGTCTGTAGTGGTGACCGGTAAGGAGTTGGCGCTCTTGGTCAGTCAATTTATTATTGCCCATATGGCATTGTTTCCACTGGGGGTTCAAGGCAATCAAACCACAAAATCCATAGTGATATCCTCCCACTTCCATTCAGAAATAGGTAATTGTTGCAAGTTCCCTGCTGGCCATTGGTGCTCTACCTTTACCCTCTAACACATAGTGCATGTTTCGATGAAGCAAGCGATGTCTCGCTTCATTCCTGCCCACCATAATCCTTTCTTGAGGTCTTGATATATCTTCATTCCTCTAGGGTGTATCGGGTATGCCGAGGAATGGGCTTCAGCTAGCATTCGTTCTAAAACTTCCAAATTAGCTGGGACCACCTCCCATCCTCTAAACAATAGGATTCCATCCTCACCCATGCTAAAATGCATATGTCCTTTTCCTTTGTACATACTCCATCTAATCTCCAACAATTCTGGATCCCGCTCTTTCTGATCCTTCAGCTCGTCGAAATTGCTTAGCTTAAACTGCTGCAGGGCGATGAGAATCTCCTTTGGTGGCAAGTGCTTTACCAATATGTGTCTCATTCCTTATAAAAGTTAATCCACCTCCAAGAGTTTTCCGACTTCTCTCGTCTTCAACTTGCAACTTAAGGCATCAACAACTAAATTAGCTTTTCCCAGGTGATACTTAATTTCGATTAGTAGTCACTAATGACCTCCAAATCCTTCGTTGTCTCATCTTAAGACTTTTCTGGGTGAAGAGATGTTTTAGGTCTCGTTTGTTTTCACAGATGAGATGAGTTGAGATAAAAGTTAAAAGTTGAAAAAAATATTGTTAGAATATATTTTTTTAATATTATTTTTGTTTTGGGATTTGAAAAAATTGAATTGTTTATTTTATTTTGTGTGGAAACTTGAAAAAGTTGTAATCATTAGATGAGATAAGATGAGAATGGTTGTGAAAATAAACAAGGCCTTAGACTCTTGTGATCGATGAACACTTCGCATTCTTCACCGTATTGGTAGTGCCGTCAAATCTTTAAGGCAAACACTATTGCTGCCAATTCCATGTCGTGAGTGAGGTAGTTCTTTTCGTAGTCCTTCTATTGTCTAGACGCATAAGCTACCAACTTGCCTTCTTGCATTAGGATGCAACCTAGACCATACTTTGATACGGCGCTAAATACCACAGATGGCTTGACAAGCTTGGGTAAAGCTAAAACAGGGGTCGTAGTCTACCTCCTCTTAAGTTCGTCAAAACTCCGTTCACACTTATCTGTTGTAACAACCTGCTAAAAATTCAAAGGTGAAATTTCTATAGGCTTTAGAAACCTCGTGAAAACTCCATAAGTTTTCACAAATCGACCAATCGCATAGATTTTGGTCTGTCAGTATAGTCAGTGTTACCACTCACTAAGGGGCTAAAAATGCGATTTTATTTATTTGAGGTAATTAGAAGTGTCAGAATGAGATACGGTCTATGCCATTGGACTGAGAGGAATATAATTTTATGACTCAATAAACCTATTTTCAGTTTTCGAACGAAACGTCTGTTCGAAAAAGCATTTCGATTATTTCAAGGCACTTTGGAGTTAATTTTCGATTTGCACTATGAGGTTAGTATGTTTATTAAGGATCTTTTCATGCAAAACTTATATATCACTTTTTAGAGTGAATAGTAACCTCGATAATAGCACCAAGTGTAGTGTTTTCAAAATTACAGTGTAGAATGTCCAAACTAGGTTAGACAAGTTTTATTTGGATACTTGACAAAATCTTAGCTACAGTTGGTGAATGGTATTGGACACTTGGCACCAAGAGGAACCATGAGATGGAAATGTGAAGCGAATCAATATGTGAGATCATACCACCTAAGCAAAACCCTTTTCCATCCAACTAACCAATTTATGCCAAACCAAATTGGGTTTCAACCCTAGTGAAGATCTCTGAATAAAAATTTAGCTAGCCAAGAGGAATGAAGTTGTTATTCATTGGTATAGGATATGATCAAGCTAAGATAGGACTACTAGCATTGTCTTATGAGCTTGAAGTTTTTTTGAAATTTGGAAGTGGATTCTAAATCTGATAATCGTAAGCGTGTGTTTCAAGAAGTAACACATATTGAGTAGAAGGGTGCTCAGAAACCCCAGTGGAAGCAACAACCAAGAGGAACAGAATCCTCCAATGAACGGAGGACAAAGGGTAGCGGAAGCTCTTCATTTACTAAGGGAGGAGCTCAAACAACGACAACAATGGCACCAAGTACTCATTAGAGTGTACACTATCTCTATGGGAGGCGCAGATACTGACGCCACATGGACTGAAGGAGCTGACGTTGATACTGGTATTTTCTAAGACCTAGGTATGTTAAGCTTAGCTAAGACTTATTTAACTACAATAGTAGTAGTACTGTTTTGTGATTGATGTTACGCAATGCCAAGACATTGGGGTTCATAGCTTGTACACTGTTTAACTCAAACAACTCGCTTTTTTTAGTGATTGTGGCATCGCACGAGAGTTCAATTCGAAAGCTGAATTGTTACCAGGTGGCAAGAGTAACAATTCTCATTAGGAGTATTCTTATTCATATTGGTGTAGATATAGAATACCCTTTAGCAGTTCAAGGAAGGCTATTGAAAGTCGATTAATAAGTATTCCGAGTATTGAAGTCAACTAAATAGTATTCTGCGCCTAGGAGTTCGTTTTGGTTTTGAGGATGAACAGACGAAACAAGCTATAGAGGATGCGATGGAGTTTGTATTTGGAAGAGTAAAGTGATTGAGAGAAGCTTTGGCCTTCGTAGGATTCACTTATGATAGTAGTTTTACCTAGCCGCCATTAGATGGTTTTTGGCGAAGCACTGTGCTTGTGGAAACATAGATCGCCCTTATATTGGAGACAAATATGTGGGGAGTAAAATCTTGGTCTTGAGGATTTATGTGAATAGTAGGAACATATCCTTATGATTAGAGTCAGAATTAGAAACAACTCTTGATAGATAGAAGAGCTATGTCAACCATAAGAGACAGAAAACCTTGAGTTTAGATTAATGTCTAATGATTATCAGGATACCACCTAGGAAGAGGAATGATTCGTTTTGGTTATGAAGGAGTAAGCTAGTCCTAGGCAAATAGAATTTCTTAAGGAAATAGAGAAAGTGGATTACGTTATGTATGGTTAATATATATATATATATATTCCAACTGAGTAACAAGGCCATCTGAGGTTTTAGATTCAGAGAGTATATCGATATGACTCAACCTACTTCGTGGAAGGATTCCAGTACAAATTGTTGATTAGAGAGAGAGAATTAAGAAATGGCAGAATCTCAACGATAGAAATATATGTGGTAAATAACTTTTTAAGCAGCAAGGAAAGTAGTGGCTTTGCTTAGGCAAGGATTCATTGTCCTAGACGGTTAACCTAGAATTTGTTCAGTTTACGCAGTAACTTTTGTAAGTGTTATGTTCTCCTTTTATAAGGTACCTGTTATTTTGTGCACCCATGCGATGGTTATAGATAGGAATGGTGTAGGCCAGGAGAAGAAGGCTTTGCCTCGGATCAAGATAACTTCAAAGCAAGGATGGCACAGGATGGAGCTGAGTCCAGCTGGGCAGCAGAGGAGCACGCCATAGTTGCCAACGTTGAGCTCGCAACGTCAGGATCGTCTATGTCATTGAGTCACCGCGGATATTTGCTAGTAGAGGGTCAAGTACCAGATAGCGACGACAAAGAGGTCGAGCAGCAGCCCGGCATAGGTGTGGTGTATGATTCGGAAGACAATGCGTACTACTACTTACCCTAACATGTCATGCTGATGGATATTGACGTACCACCACTGGCACTGACCATCGATGATATGTTTAGTGATGGACAGTAGGCTTGGTAAGCAGCATCTTCTCCTTAGTTTTGTTGATTGTTAGTACTTGCATCGATTTCGAAGACAATCTTTTTTTTAAGAGGGGAGGATGCATAAGCTACCACCTTGCCTTCTTGCATTAGGATGCAACCTAGACCATACTTTGACGCAACTCTAGATACCACAGATGGCTTGTCAGGCTTGGGTAAAGCTAAAATAAGGGTCGTAGTCTACCTCATCTTTAGTTCCTCAAAACTCCGTTCACATTTATCTGTTGTAACAATCTGCTAGACATTCAATGGTGAAATTTCTATAGGCTTTAGGAACCTCATGAAAACTCCAGAAGTTTTCACAAATCGACCAATCACGTATGTTTTGGTCTGTCAGCATAGTCAGTACTACCACTCACTATGGAGCAAAAAAGAATATTTTACTTATTTGAGATAGTTACAATGTCAGAATGAGATACGGTCTGTGCCATTGGACTCAAAGGAATATTTAGGATTTTATGGCGCAATAAACTCATTTCCAGTTTTTGGACGAAACCTCTGTTCGAAAACGCATTTTGATTATTTAAAGGCACTTTTGGAGTTAATTTTTTATAAATGATTTGCACTATGAGGCTAGTATGTTTATTTAGGATCTTTCAGTACAAAGTTTATTTTTCACTTTTTCGGAGTGAATAGTAATCTCGATAGTAGCACTACGTGTAGTATTTTTAAAATCACAGTATGGAATGTCCAAATTAGGTTAGAGAAGATTGGACACTTGGCACCAAGAGGAACCATTAGATGGAAATGTGAAGGAAATCAAGGTCTCAGATCATGCCACCTAACCAAAACCCTATTCCATCCAACCAACCAATTTATGCCAAACCAAATAGGGTTTCAACCCTAGTGAAAACCTTAAATACTTAGAATCCAATTAAAACCCGAAAATCCTAAACGGTTTTCCCCAACCCTAAAGTTTGACTCCAAACCCTAAACCGAATTGATTTCTAGCATTGTGTTTAATCACTTGATTAAATCACTTCCACATGCTACTAATTTCTCAAATTCATGTTATGACCTCATTATTCAACCCTTTAAACTTTGAAAAATTGACTGGATCAAGAAAAATTGGATTTGGGCTTGATAACATTTCAAACTCTAACCAAAACCTCTTTGACCCCAAAATGAATCCCACTTGTTTAAGGCCCACGAGTTTTGGCCACCTTGGCAAACCTTCTTGAATAAGTTTCCTCCCACTCATGGCAAACCAACATCTTCCCATGAGAGCTCCAAATAGTCACTTGATGTGAGAGGGAAATCCACCTCACCACCTCCCTTCTACACGGCAGCAGAAGCAGCCCATTCCCACTCACTATTTCCACCTTTTTATGACCTAATAACCATCCATCAGGGTGTTACTCAAGCCCATACTTCATGTTTCAGAAGTGTATTAGGCGTGCGGTTCATCCTTTCACTCATTTCACCCCTTGTAATTTTCGTTCTTGGAGAGAACACTTAGAGTCCTCTCTTAGGTAGTTTTTAGAGCTTTCTTGCCTTCAGTTTTCGAAGCCCTGTAAGTATTATCTCACTAATCTTTCATCAAAGTTGTTTCTCTTTGAGTCTAGTTTCGTTTAGAAACTTTTGGGTTTGATTTTATGGTCATTTGATTGGCCAAAAGTTATTTTAACTGTGGAAAAGTCAATCTGGGCAACAAACTGGATAGTGTGTTGTATTTTGAAATTTTTGACCAAGCTAATGGATAGATCTTGGTTCGAAATTTTATGGAGTGATGCTAACATGTTTATATGAATTTTTGTTAAGGATTCGTTGCTTGATAAAAGCTTTTGATGAAATATTTTCTTAGATCTAGAAACTTAGAAACTGGAAGAAGAAAAACAGTTCCTGTTTTAAGAAAGTTTGGATCTTTTGTAGTCTAATCTTACTCCAATGACGTTGATATTTTTATTTGATAATTCTAAGCCTTTTATATACATGTTAGAATGTTGGTTTGAAGGTTTTAGGAGTTGAATTGTAAAAATATAATTTTTATGCAAGAGACTACTTGGTTGGATCAAAAGCTTGATAATTTTGGCTAGATCCATGTTTTGGTTTATTTTTAGCGATGTCATTTTAAGTTTAATGCTTGCATCTACTTTAGGAAATATTTTTAAACCATATAATGTTGATAGTTTGTGAGTTTTTTCATGGTATGTCTCGGATCAAGTGGTTTGATCAACGAAAGTTGAGAAAATTCTGTTTTAATGAAGTGTTGGAGCCAAGTGCCTCAAGTTGGATTTTTCTGACTTTTGGTGATTTGTATTTGATGATTCAAAGCATTTTAATTTTTAGGAGTGTGTTGTGGACATGTTGGAAGAGATTTTTGAGTTTTTGGAGTTCCTTGAGATGTTTTAAAAAGAGTAAAAACCTTAAGATTTAAGGGTTTTTATTTTAGTTAAAAGTTTGGATCTTTTTACTAAAACGTTTTATGTTTATGTGAAGTGGATTTTGTTGGTTGTTTTAAGCATGCTTCTAAGTATAGGATGTGATGGTCTATGTTGCAATATTTGGGTTTAAGTAGGTGTGTTGAAGTTGGATAAAATTGCAACAAAAATCAAAGAAAAATAGCCTAAGGGAGTTTCGGCCTTGGTGTGATTTTTATGGTTGTGGATTTTTTTAAATTTTTCTAAGTTGATATTTAAGTTTAGAACAGAATTTACATGAGGAATGTAAATTTTGACGATTTTTGGAGTTAGAATGTGAATTAAGTTAGAGGTAAAATTATCATTTTCCCACATATAGAGGGTAAAATGGTCATTTTACTCTAAGTTAGCATTTTTTATGTTACTAAGGTATTAGTGATAAAGTTTCTAACTTTTAGAATCCCTACTTACAGTTACTCTTGTTTCGTGCTTAATCCCCCGTAATGCGACAATCACTGTAAGTTAGCTTCTAGCTTATAGTCAGATTAATATGTATAAGTGATGGGTAAGGGAACTATCGTTTAAGTACTTATGTTATCCTATATTTCATGTTGCATCATGTATGTCTGTTATGCACATTATATTAAGTCACGAAATAATTATTTGTCACACAATATATTCTGTCACGTAATGTTTATCTATTTCATGTTATGCCATGTTACGAAATGTTTGTTTCATGTTATGCTATTTCAAGAGATTTTTGTCTATTTCATGTTATGGCACGTCACAAAATGTTTATCTGTTACACATTATGCCATGTCAGAAAATGTTCATTTGTTATTTGTTATATCTTATCATGAAATGTTATCTATTATATGTTACGTCATGTCACAAAATGTCTATCTGTTTCATGTTATGTCATGTCATTCCTCTCAATTACATGTCACATTACATTATGTTAGGTCATTTGTCCTTTCGCTTCATATCATGGCATGTCTCGAGTACTAAGTATGTCTCAAAACAATATTTCATGTCAATCAAGTTAATTTCAAGTTTCATTTTCTTGCCATATTAATTCACGTTCAATTCAAATTCTTATTATCAGTTAGTTTATACTTCGGTCAAAGAATATATGATCTACCTGGTACTGCAATCAAGGCATATGCACTGTCCGGTACTACGGTGAAGGAATATAATCTGCCATAAATACAAAAAGGATACTCATGGTGAAGGTGTAGGAGTTACCTGAGTACTTTCATTTTCTTAATCAGAATGCATAATTTCTGTTACATGAACTAAGATTTCCAATTCAGTTCACGTTTAGTTCAGTTCAGTTCACGTTTAGTTCAGTTCAATTCATGTTCAGTCTTAGTTCAATTCACGTATAGTTCTATTCAGTCTCAGTTCAGTTCACATTTAGTTCAAGTTTAATTCATGTTCAACGACCAGCTTTATGTCATGTTTATTTCACATCAGTCCAGTTCTTCTCATGTCAGTTCAAGTCATATCAGCACATGTCATGTTATTTGTCAAGTCACATCAAGCTTAGTTATTATCACATTTTGCATTCATACTTTTATTGTCATGCATGCATCTTTAAACTGTCAATTTAAGGATCTGGAGAACCCATGCATAGGAGAATGGACTAGATCAAATAGAATGTTGAGAACAGACAAAGAGTTGATGGAGCCAATCCCCCATTTTCTAGACGTCAGTATGGATATCTAGTTGAGCTACGTGAAAGGCTCAGTGAATTAGTATAATAGTTTTTATTTCCAGACTATAGTTATGAAGTCTCTAATACTCTTTATGTTACAGACTTGTTGGACAAGTACTGTAACCTTTTGGATTCCAATTATCACGTGACTTTTATGAAACATGTTTATGTTTTAGGATATATTACTCCTGGTACATAGTATTGCTCAAAGAAAAAACATTATTCGTTGCTAATATTCCATATTGCAAGATGCATGTTAGGTGCATTACATCTTTATCTATCATAAATGGGGGCAGCTTACTTTGTATTGCACATCTCGATGCTTCAAGTTCCGTCAAATCCCAAGTAGAATTTGGGGATGTCACATCGGTCCAAATGAATTTAACATTCTTCTTCGTTAACGTTGTGAGAGGACTCAACAATCCTTCTACAAACCATTGATAGTAACTAGCCAAGCCCAATAAACTCCTAACTCTTGCACAGAGGTCGGTCACTGCCATTCTACCACCGCCTCAATCTTATTATGGTCAACCGTGACTCTCTCCTTGGATATCACATGTCTGAGGAACTTTACTTCCTCTAACTAGAATTCGCACTTGTGGCGTTTGGCAAATAATTGATAGTCCTTGAGTCTTCCCAACACTAATCTCAAGTGATGTTGTCTACGACCACTACTACAAACAAGTCCAAAATCAGCCGAAACATTTTATTCAAAATGTCCATAAATGCAGCTGGGGCATTAGCTAACCAGGAAACCATCACTGTAAAGCCATAATGCCATGCCTAGTTCAGAAGGATGTCTTCGGTATGTCACCTTCCTTGATCCTCAATTGTTGATATCCTGACCTAAGATCAATCTTTGAAAATACTACAGCTCCTTGTAGCTAGCCAAACAAGTTGTCTATCCTTGGCAACAACTATCTATTATTTACGGTTACCTTATTCAGTTCTCGATAGTCAATGGACATTCTAAGGGCTCCATCTCTCTTTCTCATGAATAGTATCGGTGCTCCTCGAGGTGAGATACTAGGCCTGATAAATCCTTTCGCCAACAATTCCTATAGTTGACTTTTCAATTCCTTTAACTCTGTTGGTGCCATGCTGTAAACTCATAATGCCATGTCTAGTCCAAAAGGCATTCTTTAACCACCTTAGTACAAAATTCTACTCCTTCGTTGGGTAGCGCTACTAAGAATCCTTGACGCATTGGTTTTGCCCAAAAATCAATCATCCTAATGAATGTAGTAGACACAAAGGACTAGCAATCTCCCAAGTCAAATAGTGTACTCGGGTAGAAGTGTGATATCCTAACTCGTCCTTAAACAACTAACTCTGACCCACTACTTATACTGAGTTCTTATGAACACAGAAAATTAATTCTATGTTACGGTTCTGTACCTATGATGACACCAGCCTCTTGGGTCTTTGGAATACCCTTGTCAACTTCTACTAGGGTGATGGCTTACACCCTAGCTTGCACAACCTGTCTATGATCTCCACGTCCTCCGCCCTATCTCGCTCGTTGCACTAGTGGCGCCTAAGGGCAATCCTTAGCAAAATGTCATGTTTGTTTATAGCGATAACACGAGTTCTGACCTGTCGACAATCCCCCTCGGGAACTCTATGGAAACTACCACAAATTGGTATCCTTCCTCCCATGCATACTCCTGGAGTAGTTTGGTCATCCACCCGTCCTTGACACAAGTATTTGAGGGACACCTGAGCTGCTTCCCTCATGACCACTCGGGGGTTGCTCTCCTCGCAGGACTCTCGGTTGCACCATACTTAAATCCTGCCACATAACCCAAGCCAATCACTTTCTATCCCATCAGTCATTTCTAAATGTAGATAAAACCTAGGATACTTAAGATTTCAAGCTTATAATACTAAAATCAATAACTACATTTCTGGTTCTATCCTACATAACACATAGGTTTATCCAAAGTCGCGTATAAGCAGGCTTTGATACCAAGTTATAGTGCCCCGTTCCTCGGTAAAGGACCTGGCAAGGATCCATGGCGCCAAGGGTGCAAGCCTATCGTTCAACACCCAGGGTTGGGTCAAATTAGGCATAGCTCATCCAAATTGAAGTGAACGTGTGAGGTTACAAATGTAAAATCGCAATGGAAAAGATAGAGGTTTAGTTGGTAAATTAGACCTTGTAGTACCAAAAGTCTATATCACATTTTAAAAGCAAATAACATCATTCCTCATTCATTCCATTTAGAGAAATACATACAACCTGAATACTTTATTCATCGCCTAAAGGGCAGCAAACTAAATACAACACCCATTCTAAAAAAGAATATGTACAACCCATGATAATGCATGGCTCCTATGGCAAAGACGAGCCTCCTTACTCAGGGTTTGGACGGGATCAGCTCTTCCTCCCCAAGCATCACCAATGGTTCTAACTCTGCATCAAAGTCTATGGTTCTAAGGATAAAACCATAATTAGGTTAGGCAGCTATGACAAAACTGCTAATGAGAGATAATGCTCTTGAAGATGCAATGAACAATTTCATGTAACAAAGAAAGGGCGCACACACACACACACACACACACACACACACATATATATATATATATGCTTGGTGAGGAATCACCCTCTCTGGCATAGACACATAAATCCCTAAAGATGGTGAGGAATCACCTTCTTTGTGAAACACACACACACACACACTACAGCCCAAGGCTTTATCTAATCTTTCTTTTGTAAAGCCAATTCCTTTTGTATTATTGCACCATCTGAACTTGGCACCTTGGAAGCCCTACTGCAACCTTCAATTGCTTCCCTAAATCCTTCCATTTGTTAGTATGGTCTTTCAGCAGCTCCAAACTTCTCATCTAGGTTAAGGATTTCATTAAATTCACCCATACACATCCAGACCACATTAGCAAGTGGCATTAGGTGTCTGAGCAATCTCCAACTCTCTTCCTTTTTAGATGTTATCAAGTTACCAAAGAAACCTGTTAGTAGCCATTGTCAATTGTTATCATGATAAGCAACCATAAGAGATTTATATCTCTGAGTGAAAGAATCTAATTCGACTCTCATCTTGTTCTTCCACAAAAAGGTTAGCCCTCCACTCCATCCCTTGTTGTCCACCACAAAGTTATGCTTATACCCCAACCAGTTACTTACCTTTTCTACTTTCCCCCTATTACATTTTGTCTTTATGAGAAAGACAAAAGTTGAGCTCTTTACTTTCACCAGATGGTAAAGCTCTTGAGCTATCTGAGGGTTTACAAGCCCTTTGTAGTTCCAACTTCAGAGATTCACTGCTGGCGGTGCTGCTGGACAACCACCGCAAATGTTCTCTGCTTTAAGCTCCTTGTAGGTGAAAGGACACCTTTGATTTTCTTTTTGAGATTGGAGTTATTGATCTGTACAGTCCCCAAGTCAAAACTTCCCCTCTTTTTTATTCTCCCATTGAGTTTAATGGCATTGAATTAATCAATCCATATGGTTTTATAATAGGTCCTTCTCTAGCTCTCCTCTTCCAATTTGAAAGCTTTTTCGACTTGGTTCGTAGGGCTATGAGTGAGCCACAGGAGTACGTGCATGGCTATTTTGCATGGAATCCCCTTGGTGTACAATGGGTTCACTAGTCATATTTATTCATGTGTCATTGTCCACAGGCTCCATATTGTCTATAACTTATTTTTCCTCCCGATACTTGCATCTACAAAGATCTAGTCTCGTCTAGAACTGTTTGATTAGCACTCTTTGAAACATGTCCTAGTTTTGGAGACAGCTCATCATCCTGGATAGGCAAGTGATCCGTGATTACCTCCCCTTCTAAAAATTGATTGACATGATCCCTTGCTATCTTCCCTTTATTGTCTCCATGGAATTGGTTGCCAGTAGGAATCTCGAATTCCCCCCCAGCTCCTGATATTGTAGTCGATTCTTTGGGATTCTTTGTAATTCTAGCCTCTTGGTATTCCTTCCCTTTTCCAAAACCATTGGGTGCCACATCATCAAAGCTCCTCTGACGTCTTCATTGCTTTGTTCTGGTTCTGGCCCACCACCATTTCCTGGTCCCATTCACATTTGGAGTTAAGTTGCTCACACGAAGCCATGGTCCATACTAATTCTGCATAGCCTCTACCAATCGCTTGCCGTGTCCCATCCTTGAGAAGCCTCTTTTGTTACGCTTTAGAACGCCATAGTGGAAGCAAAAAGTCGAAAGACACTCATACTTGAAAGGGATCCACATTTGCCTCTCGCCAGTCGTGTTGGAAATATTTTCAAAATAATATATTATATTTATTATTATTAATTTTTTAGGGATTTATTTTTGGAAGTTATGAATTATTTTGGAAAGAGAGAAATGAAGGAAAGTTTATTAGCAATAGCTTATGGTTATAAGATATTGGGTCTATGTTCTAACCACAGCCCTTTGATTGGCTTAGTGGTATTGTAGCTTCCCATTTAACCCATGGGATGGGTTCGAGTCACACCTCTTCCAAGATTATGGAGTTTGTTGATTCAAGAAGAGGCAACCCTTGGGATCAAGGGGCATGCATTCGTGAAGCAAAGCAATGCATGGGTATTGCATCAAGGGGCGCTAGGCATGAGAGGGGTATTGCATCAAGGGGCGCTAGGCATGAGAGGCGTTGCAACTCATCAGGCCACAAGCAACCAAGTGTTGCAATGCTTGGCAAAATGGGAAAATAAAATTCCCAAACCGCGCACCTGGTGGTTCGAACTGGTGCCAACCAGTTGAAGTGGAAGAAACATGACCGTTGGACTGGGTCCAACAATTGTGTCATTTGGTAACAGGCATTATATATATACCTGTTCGGATCAGATTACAGAAAAATGAAAAATTATAACTTTTCATTCACATCCTATGGCCCTCTATAAATAGACCCAATGGCCTACGAATTTTGATGGATAGAATACAGAATAGAAAGAAGGCAGTTTCGAAATTCTCTCTCTCAAAAGTTTTCAATTCTTCAAAACTTGTTATTAGGATCTGTTCATTCTGCAGAAAATAGATTTCTAATCTCTTGGTTGAATAGCAAAATCTGAGGGTATTCAGGGTCTAATTTCGTGTGTGCATAACGCAGTTAGACAAACAGACTTGTTCTGGTCTTCATTGTATCTTGGAGGCAAATTCGCTTGTAACCCGTGTACATACCGTTAATGGTGGGGGCGAATATTGTCTTAAAGAAAGCGACATTCGTAACGCGCCTTGAAGCAAACTTTTCTCTCACTATTTTATGTTTTGCAGCCCCTTTGCACCAACAAATTGTCAGTAGCCTACCTTCTACGTACAGGCGGTTTTGTTATGTCAACAATCACTCTTTACTCTAAAATATTTTCCCCTTCCGAATTCTTTATCATCAACATCTACCATTACTACCTTTCCAATGGTTGAACCAAGTTTTTCACCGATATCCTTTGTCATTCCAGCAAAATGCATGTTGTGCAATCAAATCCAGAAAGGTTCCTGGAAGAAAGCTATGTCCTTTGGCGGAGTATCACCATCAAACTCATGCAGCCAGACGAGGAACCTGTCAAAAGTCCAGGGTCTTCCCTACATTACTTGTTCCCGATCTATTTCCTTTTGAAACTCCAAGAGAAAAAGATTCCCCCTATTTCGTTGAAAGTAATACAACGTTCTAGTTCATATCCTCGACATCGTTGATCGAAAAGCTTCCCTGTTCATATCCTTATCGGCAACAATCAAGGCTAGGAGACATAAGCTTCCTCATGTTACAGTTACATGTAGTGCTTCATCCGATGTATTGAATTCTTATTTCTCTTCATCCGTGAGCTTGAATCCCTTCCATAATCTGGATAATTCTTCCTCCATACTCACACCTCTATAGGTTGAAGTCCTAGAGACAAAAAACTCTTTACCTAAGCAAAGACCCTCACCCTTACCTTCAAAGAAACAAGGGACTCCAAAACATCATTGCATATGACTTAGCAATCTCTTGCCACGGGGTATAAATTCCCCCAAAGACTGCATCCGCCATTAGATGTATTGCAATGTTCCATAATCAGAATATGGTACCATTCTCAGGACTGGAACATCTTTAATTGAGTCTTTTAATCATAAAAATTGACCAGTCTCCATAATTCCATAAGCTTATTATAAGGACATGCTTAAAGTAATGTCATTGCGAGCATGTGCAACTTAGTGAGCGATAGAAAAAGGGGCACAAGTTTGCCAATTTTAATCATTTTCACTTTCTTTTTTTTTTGTGAAGTATAAAAGTGGTATCTTCCATTCATTCACTATCAACAAAGTTAATCATTACAGTATTTCTCCCTTAACACAGAATTCATGATCTGCAAGGGACCCTCTTCTATCCACACTAGTTCTTCATTACAAGTAAGTGCCATTTTTGCAAGTAAATGAGCTATATATGTTATTTGCCTCTCTATAAGTAAAAGACAGCAACCAGTTTGAGTTTACTGCAAGAAAACTTCTCGTATCTTCAATTAAAATGCCATAATCTGCCCATACCTCCTCCTTACTGTTCGTATCATTGACTATCACCTTTGAATCCCCCTCCAAATAACATTGGACAGCCCCAGCTCCAAGTAAAGAACCATGCCTCTTCTTAATGCAAATGCCTCGACCATAACTGGTCTCATGACAGCATCCATTTTTAAACAAAGACAAGCTAAAATATCCCCTTCTGCATTCCTACATATGACTCCAATGCCGACCCTCTTATTCTTCACATCCATAGCTGCATCCCAATTAACTTTACAGACCATATCAGGGGGTTTTTTCCACTTTGTCACTTCCCTTTCTGCACGACTAGTCTGTGTCAAAATATTTGCTGCAATAAAATCATCTTTGCTCTCCTTAGCAGCACGTAACACCCTCCTTGGGTTCTCAACGTTCTTTTCAAAAATCACAGAATTCCTTCTCAGCCAGATTCTTCTCATCGTACATGCTACCAGCCCTACGGCCTCCTCCTTTTCCAAGCACACATTCAACTTCTTCCACAACTCCATGAACTTCATCTCTATATTAGCCCATTTGTGAATAGGACTTCCATTTTCTACACATACATTCGAGGCTACTGGATAGCACCAAAGACTATGAGTAATAGTTTCCACTTCCCCCTCTCACAAATAGGACAGAGGTTGGTATCACAAATATTTTTCTTGAACAGATTCAACCTAGTAGGAATTAAATCGTCACAAGCCTTCCAAATGAATTGTTTTACTACCCCCTGTACATTTAGCTTCCAAATAGAGTTCCAAACTGATTCAGCTTCTGCCACATTTGAATGCTCACCTTTCCCATCCCTTATTCTTGAGTGCTCCAAATGCTAGGCACTCTCGACAAAGAAAGTTCCTTTGTCAGTACAACCCCACACCACTTTGTCTTTTGCACCAAATCTGCTAATAGGAATGCTACATATAGCAGCAGCCTCATCCTTAAGAAAGATATCTTCAACCAGTCCTTTCTTCCAAGAACCCGATCCTTCATCAAAAAGCTATTGCACACAAGAATCCTCATAAAGAATCTTCATAGGAGATTGTACCATGTGAGTGGAGGACAATGGTACCCATCTATCTTTCCAGATTCTGATCTAACTCCCATCTCCCACCCTCCAATGAAGGCCTTCCTTAACCAAACCAATAGAGTACCATAAGCTCCTCCATATTAAGGAAGGAGCATACCCCAGTCTTGCTTCCAAAAAACTTTCCCCTTTGAAGTACTTCTCTTTCATCACTCTGGCAACTAAAGAAGATGGGTTATTAAGGATCCTCCAACACTGCTTAGCCAGCATGGCTTTGTTAAAGCTCTCAAGGTCCCTAAAACCCAAACCCCCTCTCTTTTTGGAATCTCCCATCTTGAATCAACTTCTCCACTGAATTATTCTATCATTTTGCATATGCCCCCACCAAAACCTTGCCATAACAGCTGATATCTCCTTACACAGCCTTCTCGGTAGTCTAAAAATACTCATGGAGTATGTGGGGATCACTTGGATGACTACCTTCAGTAGAATTTCCTTCCCAGCTTGTGAAAGGAAATTATTCTTCCAGCTATTTTCTTTTATCCATACTCTTTCCTTCAGACTTTTGAAAGTATTATACCTTGATCTCCCCACAATAGGTGGTAGACCAAGATATTTCTCATAGCTGCCGCAAGTTGTCACTCCTGCTATCTGTTGTAGATGTGATCTCACTGCCAAAGGGGTATTAGAACTAAAGAAAATGGTTGTCTTCTATTTGTTCAAAATCTGTCCTGAGGCCTTCTCATAAGTACTAAGTAGCCCTTGAATTTTAACCCATTCTAACATTCTTGCCCTACCAAAAATAACATAATCATCAGCAAAAAAAGATGACTCACCCTGTACCTCCTCTTGTCACTGCTAACCCCCCTTATTTCACCTCTTCTTTCAGCTGATTCAACTAGGGAGCTAAGCCCCTCATCACACAAAATGAATAGATAGAGGGAGATTGGGTCCCCCTATCTTATTCCCCTTGAAGGCTTCACTGTTCTTCCAGGCTGGCCATTCACCAAAACTGAGTAAGTTACTGAAGTAACACACTCCATAATCAGAGAAATCCACTGCTCCCCAAAACCCAGCTTTCTCATCACAGTTTCCAAAAATCTCCATTCAATTCTATCATAGGCTTTTGAAATATCCAGCTTCAAAGCCATTCTTCCAACCTTCCCCCTTTGTCTTATTTTCATGGTATGCAAAGTTTCATATGCAACCATGACATTGTCTGTGATCAATCTACCCGGTATAAAAGCACTCTGGCTTTTTGATATAATAACTAGAAGGACTTTCTTCAATTTGTTTGCAAGCACCCTTGAGACAAGTTTGTATAAAACATTACAAAGGCTTATGGGATGAAAATCACTAGCTGCTGAAGCATTCTCAACTTTAGGAATTAGAGCAATGTGGGTAAAATTACTAGAACTAATCCGCCCCCCTTCACCATTTAACAAAAATAGAATAGCATTACCTACTTTCTCCCCCACCACACTCCAGTAGGTTTGATAAAAAATAGCCTCATAGCCGTCAGGCCCAGGGGACTTAAATGGTCCCATTTGTTTCAATGCAACCTCTACCTCAGCCATAACAAATTTTTTCTGCAACTCAGAATTCATGGCCCCTGTAACTCTAGGCTCAACATCTTTAAGCACTCATCTATAGCTTCACAGGAAGGGTTTGAGGTTCTAAATAAATTTTGGTAATACTAGAAGAAAAATCTCTTCAATACCTGCATGTTCAGTCAGACATCTTCCTTGGGGGTCTTTCATTTCCTTTACCCATTTCTTCTTTCTTCTTTGACTAGCACACGCGTAGAAAAACTTATTCTATCACCCAAAAGATACCAATTTCTCTTTGCTCTCTGCTTCCACTTCAGATCTTCCTTCTCATGCAACAGCCCAACTCCTTCTGTAATGTTTTAATAGTATCAGCATTATGTTGACCTTTTACCTCCTGTTCTTGTTTCAGTTTCTTAGACGAAAACATAATTTCCCTCTCTCCCTCCCTACCCTTAACACGGCTCCACCTGGAAAGATCAACACTACACTTCTTTAACTTACCCTGAATTTCTGTTAGGGTATCTATTGCTGCACAGCTATTTCCCCAGGCTTCTTCTACTACTTTGCCCCCTTCTTCTTCTAAAACCCATTTAGCTTCAAACCTGAAACCTTTCTTTCTAAATTTTACGTGAATCATTTATGTTGATAGCATCACTAACAAAGGCTTATGATTGGATTGCCTAGCTGTCAGCACCTCCACCATTCTTTCTCTAAACAGGTCAGTCCACTGGCAATTAGCAACTACCCTATCCAGTCTTTCTTTCATAAAGGTGTTATCAGAGTGTTTATTGCTCCATGTGTACTTCATTCCTCTCCATCCCATATCATGTAACTCATTGCCCTCTAAGCATCTTCTGAAATCTTCCATCAACCCCTCTGGTCTTGCTTTACCTCCCATCTTTTCAGATTGGGCTAAGATCTCGTTAAAATCACCAACTACACACCATGATGTCCCTATTGAAGGTTTCAAAAGAGAGAGCAAGTTCCATGCATTTTTTTCTTTTATTTGCCTCAGGGTGGCCATAAAAGCCAGTTAAAACCAAACTAGTCCCCTTCTCTTCCTGCATAAGACTGGCACTTATGTGGTGCCAAGAAAAATTAAGAATTTCTAACTTCACCTCCTGACTCCATAGAAGGGCTAGACCCCCACTACGTCCTCTTGGCTCCACCACAAAACAACCTTTACAATTCAACTTCTTTTTAATGACTTCAAACTTCCATGCTAATAGTTTTGTCTCCATGAGAAAAACTATATCGGGTCTCTTCTCCTTCACCAAATGGTAAAGGTCTTGAACTGTCCGGGGGATCCCAAGCCCCCGACAGTTCCAACTTAAGATTTTCATGATGCTTGGCGGGCTTGACTTCTAGCCGCCACCAATACCTGAGGAGATACACCATGTGAATCTACAGTCTTTCTTTCCTTTTTCAGAGGGCTTCCAAATAGCATACAAATGTTGGAATGACAAGTAATAATTAATTAAACATCAAATAAACAAATATTATTTCAATAAATAGTTAGTTAGATCCATGATATAATAACTAATTAATGAACAAAGAATCCGCAAATTTGTTCATAGAATTGGTACAATTTCCACTTACTTTTATCAAAAGTCTTTTCTTTCATTCTTTCTTTTATTTCCCTCTCTCTTATCACACAGACGCTCCCTTCCCCACTTTACTTACTGATATCTTACACATATTCTCTATCTGTACTTGCACATCCCCATCCTCAAATGAGCTCTCCCTTTTATAGGGCATATCGCTTTCCATGCGAAGAAATCTCTCATTTTTATTGGAATAATTATTCTCATAAGTCACTATTCACTAACTACACCCCACATCCTATAAAAAAAAAAAGAAAAAAAAATGTCAGGTATGGGATGTGGGGATAAATAGTGGCTGATATATAGCAAAACTCTTTTTATTATAAACTAGTAAGGGCACAACGTGCTCAATTGCAAAAATATGACAAATAAAATCCAGAAAAAATGGAAAATGTGAAATAAAATCTATACAAAGTTAAAACAAGTCATGAATTTGTACAAGTTAAAGTAATCGAATATAAAGTTAACAGAAGTGAAAGATTCATGTAAGTCAGTAGTGTTTTATCTAGTTATATAATTACAACACTGGGAAGTTTGATAACAAAAGACTTAAAGGGTTTATGTTATTGTTTCATTGACAGGGTTGATGGAATGGACGTTCAATTTCTTTTGATGATGTTGTCCAAGTTGATTTACTATGTACCAAGATGGATGATCCATTCCTTTTTTGAAGCTTGTGCTGCAATATTTTGGAGATATAGATGATCCAGCATGAATTAATAAAAAGGTATAAACAAATTATTTGTTAAACTACGTAAATTCTTTTGAATTAATTAAATGGAATAGATAAAGTTTTTTCTTAAATAGATCTATGGGTATAAACGATTTTTTATTTTACAGAACTTTTTATTTTTTAAATGAACAAGTTAGTTTAGAAAGTAGACATAATGAAATATAGAAAAATAAAATAAACTTACAAATAATATGAAGTTTAGCCATAAATTGGTGAACAAATGTGTTTAAACCATTGCTGTTTTGGATACATTGATGTGTATAGTTTTCATCAATGATTTCATCACTGCACCACTCGAAAGGCATTTAACTTTTATAGTTTGAGAATCCAAACCATATCATTTTAATTACTTGCTTCAAAAATTTTCATAACCTTCTTTTTAAACATTAACAAAACACGAACAATTTTTAATTCCAAATTTATAACTATTCACATGTAAAATAATCAAAAGCAAAAGCGATATAATGTCTCATAGAAGAGAAAAGTTTTTATTAATTTATTATATTTTTCAAAGACACTATAACAAATAATAAAAATGCAAAAAATTAATTGATTTTACATTCTCACACTTCTCAAGGTAAAATATTAATAATGACATATTCTATATTTAAATTATCAAAAAGTTATAATTTATTTCTTTCTGAAAATTTATAATTATACTACTTCACCTATTAATATTATTACTCTTAACCGCTAGTAGGGGTGTGCATCCGGATCCGGATCCGGATATCCGGCCACAACCGGATCCGGATCCGGATTTTAAAAACCAGGCGGTTATCCGCCCGGATTAATCCGGATTTAATCCGGGCGGATAACCAGGTTAAATCCGAATATCCGGTTATAACCGGATTTAATCCGGTTTTTTTTTTTAAAGACAAATTTATAGTAGGTTTTTTTATCATCCAAATCAATATGTGAGAGTTTCAGCTTACAGGCTAACATGCATTCATCCAAAGTGTGTATGTTGTTCTTGCCAAAGTACTGCATATATATTACAACTAATTAATATACACTATTCTTTGTGATAGCTAATTTATTTGGCCTATGTGTTAATTCACCATGAAAAAGCCCGGGCTGCTAAGGCCCTGGCCATTGAAATGCTCTCCAATTTATTTCAGCTCCCTATCTTTTTCTCCCATCTTCCTTTTCAGCTCTCCAACCTTGAAATCCATGAATTTGTATGCATGTGCATCAGAACTCCCAGGTAACAATCATTTCAGCTGTCAAACACAAAAAATTTCATTGCCATTCACATGTAATCATTTCGGCTAGCAAATACAAAAAAATCTCATTTCCATTAACATGTAATCATTTTTAATATTTCAAACACACACAAAATTTTAGAAGGATTACCTTATTGTGTGCTGGGGAACCACCATATTGTAGTGCAAGTGTGTCACCCATAGCCTCATAAACTGTCATTAAGTACTCTGCCAAAGGATCTTCAAGATCAATATTTGGGGATTCTATAAATCCTAAAGCATGCAGCTGACGTCCAAGGGCAGCTAGTCCATACGCATATTGGACCCCTTTTTGTGCGATCTAAGCAGTCCATGCAGTTGCTCCTCAGGAACCCTTTTTGAGACATGCATTTGACACCATAGTTTTCATTTGCATCACAGCCTCCACCACCATCAGTAAAATTTGCTTCCAAGTTACCAGCATCCCCAATTTCATTAAAGAGATCCTCTAAAGAGTTGTGACCATTATATTTACTGCATCAAAAGGAAATGATCAGCAATCTGAATATTACATCCTAAAGACGAAGCAATAATATGCCATTCAGAGATGCCTCTATTTGTTCATATTCAACAACAGTTGCATACACAACATACAGCAAATTATTTGTTCATATTCACCATATGAAAATTGCAAACAACAGGTAAGTCAATAAATCCACTCTTTGAAAGTGAGAGCATGAGAATAATTCCTTAATTTACATAGATGTATAAAAGACAGGCCGGACTGGAATTATAATTTTCAGTCCATGATAGTGATAACAGAATTTAACTAGTGCAACTAAGAAAGCATAACGGGCTGCCCTGAAAAATAAGAAACTGCAATCCCATGAAGTGGAAAGACAGCTACATCTTCAAAAATATTCGCATCCATATACAAGAAAGAAAATGACATGAGATACCTTCTTAAAGTATTGTTACTGACCATCTGCCCAAGATGGTCAGTAACAAACAGATCCAAATCAGTTTTGGGAAAACTGATAATCTGGATCAGTTTTAGTGGGATATGATGGGAGACAAGTTAATTAAAACCATTTCTACCTCAAAGCATGATCAAGTCTAGATCATCCTGCTACACATGAATGATTTGGCTTTTAATAATATGAAAAATGTGTTCTTTTTAAGTTGTGAGAAATCTCAATGATCTATTTGGGACTTGACATCATGCATGTTGAATTCAGCAGATGGACAGAATGTTTTTTAGTGGGTAATGAGCTAAGACAAAGTGCATTGTCTCATTTTCTGGGTAGACTATGAGAAAATTAATTGTCTGTCTCCCAGAACTAAGATTATGCCAATGGCATACAGGGGGAGATCATTATCATGTCTACAGGGAGATCAATAATCTCAGAAAGTATATAGATATACACACACACACATGAAACACATATTGAAAGAATTTCTGTCATGGCCAGCTGAGAGTCCCTAGTCCCTATACCTTGGAATCAAGCACCATTATTCTTCTGCTTTAGTATAATGATGAATAAAAACACATCATTTTTCACTCGCCCGTCACTACAACAAATTTGAGATTTTGAGACGAAATTATTTAGGGACGAAATTTTTTTCATCCCTAAAAGTCATTTTTTGGGACGAAATTTAAATTTCGTCCCAAAAAGTTGATGAATTTAGAAAATCGTTCGAACGTCAAAATAACCGTTCGAACAGTATTTTCTGCGACGAATTAAATCGTCTAAAAAAATTTCTCCCGTTCGAACGTGAAAAAATACGTTCGAACAGTAAAATTTGGCGGAGAATTACTTTATTATGGCGGGGAAAGTTCAAAAACATTCGAACGAGAATTTTTTGTGTTCGAACGGAAAATATTTGGTGGCAAATCCTGACAGGAAGGTTTCTAAACCGTTCGAACGGAATATATTTAGTTACAACATATTCAAGCACCACATTTATACATTCGAATGTATAATATTAATCTCGATACGAAACTCAAAATATAAAAAATATCTATCATATATACAAATTCATTAATTAATTTTATGTAATTAATTTTAAAATATTTTAATGATTTCTTTTACGTTAAATAAGATTTTTAGTTAAATAAATATTATCAACCACATATATATTAATCAACCAAATAAAGCAAATTATCAAAATGCCATATATATTGTTCATAATTACAACAAAAGAAAATATAAATAAAAGATAAAAACTATTGTGATGCGAGGTCTCTACACACATCCTCGACTGCAGCTAATTGTGTCTCTACCTGTGTCAGTCGAGTACTAACTGTGACCTGAGTTGCATTATTGGCATTAATCGTTGTACGTAACTCATTAACCTCTGTACGTAACCCAGCGACGGTAGCCATAATCTCTGTACGCAACTCAGACATGGCAGTATGCACTGCATCAATCACTGCTGATGTGTGTACACCGATCTCAGCACGCAATATGTCGGCCATCTCCTCGCGAATATATGTGCGTGATGTCTCAGCCTGTGTAGATGTCTCACCAGTCGATACTCCAGTATCTCCCGGCTGCGCATCTCTCTGAATCTCAGCCCTGTCAGGAACAGCCCCACGAAAACGAAATCTAGAGTGTCCCGTGCTCCGTGATAGGGTGGTGCTGTTGATCGGTGCCATCGGAAATCGGGAACGCTCGGCAGATTCGGACACAACCCCGGCATGTAGCAAAAATCGAGTGATGAGGATCCCAAACGGCAGTATATCTGTCTTAATGAACCGTGCCTCTGATCGGATCCTCTCAAATATATAACCAACGAGGTCGATCGGGATGCCACGAGCGACCCGTATCATAAATCTCGCTCGATCCATGCCGACCTCGGTCTTGTGCTGCCGTGGGTCAATATTGTTGGCAATGATCAAATTCATAATCTTGAAGAAAGAAGATAAATCTGCCTGCCTAATACTCTTGGAGCCATCGTACACTGGACCATCTGGACCAACAATCAAGTCTCTGACCTCGTGATCAGCAAGTGTATCGATCTCATCTGTGTAATCTGGTCCCTCGTCCTGAGACATAGCTGCATCACCTGAAGGACCAGACTCTCTAGGCGGCAGGTTTGGATAGGCATCAAGAAGCCTAGGAATACCCAGATATGCAGCAAGTTCGTCCGCTGAAAATATAACATGAGCTCCTCGGACACAGATCCTATATGCCCCTCCATCGTCTGGGCTAGCAGCACCGAGCTCTTTATAGAACTCAGTAACGATCTCAATGAAGGAAACGAGCTCCATTCCTTCTTCTCGCTGATCTAAGATTGGTGCCCAACCACGATCATTGAATACTGATGGGAGGGAATGACCCTCCCATATAAGAGCGACAAAATCAGACAGTTTTACCTGTCGCTCAAGTAAAACGGTTCGCTCTCGAACTGTTTGGATGGAAGGTTCTCCTGATCTACCACGTTTACGGCCCCGATAAGACATTATTATGATCCTGAAATTTTAAAAATAAAATATACATTCAAGATTAGTGATAAAATCTAATTACGACTAAAAGATTTACAAAATTATATACTAATAGCAATTTAATAAATTAATTGATAGAACATATAATCAATTAAACGATGAAAACAATTTAATAAGCTAATAAAATGTTAATGGATTGAATTTAATAATTAGCGTTCGAACGTATAAATATATGGTCGAACGGACAATTAATAACGTTCGAACGTGTCTATCAAGTTCGAACGTACAGGTTTACCCGTTCGAACGGACTGGTTAATACCGTTCGAACGTAAAACAGATCTAACTCGGCCATGGCTGAGTCAACTCAGCGGCCATGAAAATACTCAAAAATTAATCGATTCTGTGGTTTCTTCGACTAAAAACAAAGTACTCTTCATTTCTAAACATCCTACGATAGATTTATGATGTTCTACGGTAATTATTGATGAAAAAATGTAATTTTTTTTAAAAAAACAAATAAAACCATAAAATTATAAAATAAACGGTAAAATGAGTTTGAAAATACATACCTTTACTTGGGAGGAAAAGTGTTTGACGTATGTGGTGATCACGACGGCAGACGGCGGTGAATGTAGTGCGTTCAAACGTTTTCTCGCTTTTTCAAACGGTGGGGACGGCGGCGTGAGATAAATCGCTGCCCGCGATAACTTATACGTGCATAACCATTCGAACGGTAATAGTTAATGTTCGAACGGTAATATAAAACCGTTCGACCGTTATTATTTCAAGTTCGAACGGAAGCTTTGGAAGTTTATTAAAAAATATATTAAATATATACTATATTTATATTCCTATAAATTAGTATAATATATATACTATTATAGTAGATTATATATACTGTAATATATATGTAATATTATAATATATATTATAATAGTAGAATACTTTAAATGAAAGTATAATAACTTATAAAATATTTTTTTATAGTATAATAGTAATATATCATAATACTTTACTATCAAAGTGTTATTTATGATATATTAATATATATATAGTACCATATAATAGCATGTAGTACTCTATGGTATGAGTTTATACTTAACTAATATATGTCATATTATATATTCCATTATACTTTACCTACTAAAGTTATATATGAGTATAGCTTACTAATATACTATCATCTTATAAATTTCTCTACACTTTATTATGTGACCTTAGTGATATATATTATATGTGAGTATATATTACTAATACATATGATCTTAATAATATATATGATAGTATAGGTCACTATATATATATATATGATAATATATATTACTATATATACTATATATTTAGTATATATTACATTATATATGATAGTATATATAACTAATACATATGATGTTATAGTACTTTTCATTTAATGATGAAAAAAGTTATATTTAAACATAAAGGATATGTGTTCGAACGGTACTCGTACACCGTTCGAACACATATGTTAACGTTTGAACGTAAAAAAAACATTCGAACGGTAAAGGCAAATGGCGGGAAAACATCCCGCCAATTAAAGACAGCTGGATTACCATTCGAACGTAATTTGTTATAGTTCGAACGGATTATTGTAGTGGTTGGAAAATATCCCGCCAATTAAACTATTTATAATTAAAAAAATTATAAATAAACATTTACAATACCGTTTGAACAGTTAGAAATTAAAGTTCGAACGTTTAATTTTTGAGCGGAAATAAATCAATAACGTTCGAACATACTTTTTATACGTTCGAACGTGAAAATTAGGAGGGAATTTTCTCCCACTTAATATTTTCACGTTCGAACGGTTAGTAAATAACCGTTCGAACATGATTGTTCTTCAAAAACACGACAGAACCTCACAATTCTGTTTCTCTCCTCCTGCGCACGCTGTCGCTATGGTCGCCTGAAGATTACCCCTTCGCATATCAGAGGTATTTTTTCTCAAACTAGTCTTTAAGCTCAAAAAAATTGTTCATCTCACTCCATTATTCTCGGATTAATACTTTTAGGATAGTTTGTGATTATTTTCGGATTATTCTCGGATTATTTCATTTTCATCTTCAAAAATTCAGGTATTTATTTTAAAATAGAAATGTATGGTTTGAACTTAATATTTTGCAATGTTAGAAAGTTGTATGCTTTGAGATTGTTGTTTGTGTTTGTTAGAGTTTGTAATTAATGGAATTTTCGGCGTTGTTGAAGACGACTGGAATCTGGAATGAATACGTTCGAACGGGTTAGGATTACCGTTCGAATGTATTCATTTTGTTCGAACATAAGTTCTCATCGTTCGAACGGGTAATGACATTACATCAATACCGTATACAAAATACAAATAGTTTGGAATATATATAAATTATATGTACTACTAAATCACAAATAATTAGGACCAATTACCATTTAATATTGTTAATTATAAATTAATAAAATTAATTTTCAAATTAAAATATTACTAAATCTTTAAATTAAAATATAAATAGTTAAGATTTAATAATACTTAAATACTTAATTATAAATTAATAAAATTAATATTCAAATTAAAATACTACTAAATCTTTAAATTAAAATATAAATAGTTAAGATTTAATAATACTTAAATACTTAATTATAAATTAATAAAATTAATATTCAAATTAAAATACTACTAAATCTGTAAATTAAAATATAAATAGTTAAGATTTAATAATACTTAAATACTTAATTATAAATTAATAAAATTAATAATCAAATTAAAATACTACTAAATCTTTAAATTAAAATACTTAATTATAAACAGGTAAAACTAATATTTAAATTAAATTCTGGAATAAATCTTGAAATAATACCTACTAATTATGTTTTTGTTGTATTGTTGTATAAATAATATGTTGTTATTGTTTCACATATTCAAGCATATTTTGTATTGTTTATTCATCAAAATAAACCTTAGACCCGTTCGAGAGTTATCAATCCGGATGAATGCTTGATTGATAACTCTTGAATTGTCCAGAGTGGACAGTTTGGGATTGTAAGATCATTCTCGCAAACTATAGAACTATATCTGTTGTCGTCCAACATTATGATTTTGGTAGATTCATCCATTGTTCTCTGGATATGCAGTTTCGGTGATGGTGCAACGACGTGTTAATCGTCAGTGCACACAACCAGACGAGCATATTTGGAGAACTATGGGGAGATGCTGCCGAAATTTTGTTGGACGTAACAGATATTTGCTCATAGGTTGGCGACTATGATCTTACAATCCCGAACGGGATAGGACCAACTACCCGGTGAAAGGTGGCATACTCATTAATTGGTACATGATACATGGTTGTTTGCTAATGCATTACAATATTGTTTGTAATGAATATAGTCGGCATGGCGACTATGATCTTACATTCCTGACGAACATACTGGGGGCGAAGGACAACCAGCAGCTTGGCTTGCATCACATGTGAGTGCTCTTACACGAACTTACGCACCTTTGGCAACGACTTCATGGAAGAAAGTCCCCCAAGATGTTAAAGAGCTTATCAAGAAGCGTTGTTTGGTAATGTTTAAAACATTGATTTAGTATAATAAATTTCTATATTTTACTTAAATTTAGAATATTATAAATGATAATGTGTTTGTGACTATTTTTTTAAGGATGATTTCGAATTAAATTTTGGTCGGAGAGAGGAGCGTAAGACTGTGGAAGAGCTTATGGGTAATGCATTTCGCAAATATAAGGCGAGGTGTCATGAGCATTATAATAAGTTTGAGAAGAAGGAAGATGCACGCCAACATCCTTTCCAAGATGTCCGACCTTCTGAGTGGGAAAAACTTTGTGACATGTTTGACGAACCATCATATCAGGTATAATGAAATTTAATTATTTTACTTGTCCTATCTATCATTTCGCTTCATAATATTTTCAATTTTTTTGCAGGAGCGAAGTTATATAAACAAAACAAATAGATCAAAATTGAAGATTAATCATCATGCAGGCTCAAGATCTTTCCATCGCCTTTCTAAGAAATTGGTATTGCTATTTTTTTTATTGGATATAGTTAATTATTTGGATGAATCATAATGACTTTATATCTTAACACATTTATTGTAGCAAGATTCAGATACTAATTATGATTTGACAAAATTATATGCTGCATCGCACACTGATCGTAATGGAGAGTGGACTCATCCTGATGCCCGTGAAAATTATGTAAGTTTTATAACCTGTTTTAAATAAATATATTAGAATATTTATGACGATATTAATTCTTTATCTTATATATGGCTAGGATAAAATGGTTGCCCTACGTGCTGAATCTGCGTCAGATCAAAATTCCTCAACAAGTGATATTGACATTTTTACACAAGTCCTGGGTCAACGTTCAGGATATTTGAGGGGTTTGGGTCGTTGTGTAAAGCCTGGTCCCTCTTCCTCTTCTTCTGGGAATGCATCTATGACTTCTATAGCGCTAGAGAATGCGAATTCCAGAATCGAAGAATTGACTGCAAGACAGCATGAGTTAGAGGCTCAATTGGCAAAACAAGCAGATATGGAGATGCGCCTCAAACAACATGAAGAACAACAAGAAGAGTTCAGAAGACAGATGCAACTCCAAATGCAGCAGCTTATGCAACAGTACGGGCCTCCAAGCAACTGATGGATTTTGAGATTATCTATTTATGTACGAACAATACTCGTCTCGACTGTTATTTATTTAGTTTGCGCTTATTTTAACACTTTTGTGAGTGTTAAATAGTTTCTAATGTATTTTTTCAAATAGTATGAATGTCTATTTGGTTTTCTATTATTGATTTAAACTAAAGAGATATCGTTTGAACGAACGTAAAACGTTCGAACTCTATGTAACGACAATAGCGTTCGAACGTAAACGTATTGTTCGAACGAAATTTATGTTCGTAGAGTTCGAACGATCACACAACGTTCGAACGTAACTAATTTCAGTCTTGTTCGAAAATAGCCTATACCGTTCGAACCCATATACCGTTCGACCTGACCATTTAACGTTCGAACACAAAGACAATTCATAACGTTCGAACGAATTCATGTGTGTTCGAACATATTTCGAAATCGTTCAAACATGTCACTACTGTTCGAACTTAAAATTTTTTCCGTTCGAACTATTTTCTGGGACGAATTTAAACCGTGACAAAAAAAAATTTCGTTCGAACGTGTTCGAACGGTTTCCTTCAATTTCGTCCCAAAAGAAATTTTTTGGGACGAAATGGTAATTTTCGTCCCAAAATACCTTTTGGCACAGTGATATTGGAACGACTTTGGGACGAATTTTTTTCGTCCCAAAACTTTTTTTGGGACGAAATTGGGGTCTTTTGGGACGAAAATTTTTGTCCCAAAAGACCCTTTCTGTTGTAGTGCGTGGACACGTGGTCAAGAGGGCTTAATTCCTTGCTTAATCCAGCAATAAGAATGAAAATGAAAGGCAGAAGAACAAAGATAACCCAAGACTTTTTGGGGTTCATTGAGAAAAAGGGAAGCTGGAAAACATGATTTTTTTTTTTACATACTCCACCCTAAAACTGGTTGCATGGGTTTTTTTTACATCAATTCTTCAAGGAAAAGGTTCTCTAAGCCCGAAAACATCATCAAAAGCATACGAAAATAGAAGGCATAATGCCATAAACCCACTGTAATGGCAAGAAAACTAAATCTCATGTATGATAAACAGAGTAAAGGAAAAAAAATCCACTAATAAGGTATCGAAATAAGCTTACAGAGCAAAGGAAAATAGCTTCGAAGTTTCTATTTCCGTGTTTCGGTGAGGTCGAAAAACTTGAGAGAGAACAGAGCCCCGAGAGAGAAGGCCAGAAGGGGTTCGGAATTGGAAAGACTTGAGAGAGAAGGCCAGAAGGGATTCGAGAAGACGAGAGAGCTGCAAGTTTGCAAAGGACTTCGAGACCGAGAGAAGGCGGATTCGAGGAGACGTCGAGACGAGAAAGCTGCTAAGGACGGGTGCACTACAAACCCTAATCGATGTGAGAACGCAGTGAAGAAGAGAAACTGAAACCCGGCGGATTTTTTCGTTTTAAAGGACCCGGTTATCCGTAACTTCCGGATTCCAGACCGGACCGGGAAAAAATCCGGTCCGGATGCACACCCTTAACCACTAGAATAGAATGCGTATATTATATATTATTTATTTGTAGAATAAATATGTAATGTATTAATTTAAATAATATAAATTATAGTATAGTACTAAGTGTTAAATAATTTGACCATATAATTATAATGTAGAGCCCCATCCTTACGCCAAGAAATAAATAAATAAATTGTAATATAATTCAAATTGTAAATTAACTTCAAATTTCGAAAATAATTTAAGCTTAATGAATAAATTATTCAATTCATAGGAAGATGATGCAAAGATTTTATTTTCAAAATTATTTATCTTAATAGATGAATTAATAAGAAAAAATCATTAACAAATGCCAATATATATATATATATATAAACAACTACAGATTCATACTAAAATGTAACAAATCACCTACATATTCACAGATCAGGTGAAAGTTAAAAGAAAATAAAATGTTGCCCAATATTAAAGTTCATTTTTTTAAGAGTTTCTATTTTTTTATATAAGAATTTTATGAAAAGTTGGTATCATTTTCTAAAAAAAAGAATTTTGTAGGGCATTTCTGATAAATTCTTAAGTGGACTGGTCTGTAGAGCCCAAAAAAAACCACTCTCTCCCATTTCTCAAAACCGTCTCTCTCCTTTTTGAAATAAACCCCAGCCCCCTTCCTTTCCCCCACCCCCGGTCCGCCCGCCCCGCCCCGCGAATCTTGGGCCATCCTCTCTCTCTCTCTCTCTCTCTCTCTCTCTCTCTCTCTCTCTATATATATATATATATATACCTATTTAATAAATCATATCTATTTCATTAGTGATTAATTACTCTACTAGATATTACAAAATATATATTTTTTTACATAATTTTGTATGGTGGCGGGCCACCACCTTTGGTTGACAAAAGCATGGCTGCCACTTTCGGCCAGCCACCACATTTGGCTGGCAATGGCCGTGCTTGACAAAACGCTAGACTCATGCCCATCAGAAATGGGATAATTTTTTTGCTGCGAAGAAAGAGACAACTGCATATAAATTTATATATAATAACCTAAAAGCCCATGATAAGTTGTTCAGACAAATCCAAAGTACATTTTGAAGTTTCTACAATTCAAGTGGCTACTGTACAGTTTTTTTTTTTTTTTTTTTTTGTTCCCACCTTCCCACCTTTTCAATCTTCCCATCTATGTAGCTTATCAACTTAGGATCATTAAGGATGTAATAAACATTATTTTCCAATTAACAAAGCATGCATCTTCTGTCAAGTGGGTACGTACAAAGTTTTAAAAATAAAAAAAGGTGGAGAAGGTATACAAACACTAGTGATTGCACTTGAGACATGCATCAACCTCGGCTCTATCTTAATGTGAGGGTAAGAGAGGCATGCTAACACTGATTTTTGGGCAAGAAATCAGTGTCACGCTAACAAAGACAGATATCTGACCCTCTCATTTGCAATCACATTAATATGAGTTTTAATAGTTTTCATTGAAAAGTCATGGCATGGATACAATCACCACGGATGATATATATATATACGTGCTGCAGAAAAATATAATGTGTACGTTGAAGATAAGAGGAATATATGTCCTTAATATGTTACAATGACACTGTAAGTGCCGTTTGACAAAAAATTAAAAAAACAAAAACAAAAACAAAAGTGAGTTTTTAAGAGATATACAATTTCTTAATGCGTTAATTATTTTGGGAGATTCATATAATAGGCTATGAATAGAAAAGATCATTAAAGGCTTTAGAAGTTTAATAACCTATTTAATTCCAGTTGTACTCAAATGAAAGCGAAAAAACTTTATTTTAAACAGTATATGGACTTTCAAGTGTAAGTTAACTTAGAAACTTTGCTGAGGTCTAATCAAATATTGCGATTATTTAGTTGCTTTTCAGATAAAAAGAGTATTTATAAGTATAATATTTTTCTCTTTAGAAGTGAGGATTCAAAAGTTCTCATATCGCAATCATCGTAATTTGGTGAGTTTTTATTTTTCTTTTCTGCTATTGTTTATAGTATACATATTTTGTCACAAGGGAATTTTGTTGGTTATTGAGGAGATAATTTCTTCTAACAGTTTCTGTGAGGAGTGGGCCGAAGTAAGGGAATATACCCATTCCTACAGACAAGGTAATGTAGAAGATGAGGTAGAGAATCAAGCAAAGTGCAACTAGTCCGAAGAAGAGCGAACATCATTGTGTAGAAGGTCTGGCTTACACGGTCCTGCACCGGATGATAAAAGACTTCTTACCCTGTGCCTAGCAAGCAAAAACTGTGCTAACTGTATTAGAGTGAGAACAAAAAGTCGAAGAGGATGCAGGTAGTTCTGGAAAAGGATGGCCCATAGCAAAAGGGCAAGCTACGATCAAGGGCAATAATATGGAGATGCTAGAGGCGACAGGTGTCATACATAGAGGCCCATACTCCATAAGAGATGTCACGTTTGGAGTGAACCTGAGAAAAAAAAATTACAGACCTGCAGGCCGTATCGTCTAATCTCAAAGATATGGTCTAATGTTACGTGGGAGACCTTTATTAGGAAAATGACTGCGGGATTGGACCCAAAGCAAACTATAGGGATGTGCATGCCTTTTTCCTATCAATCACTTGGTCTCTGCAATTCTTCAAGTCGAGAGGATAAATGGACGGCTAAGTTTGAAATTCTCGTATTCAGGCATATCAAGAGCCAAAAGGATGACTGATGGTCCCGCCCTATAAAAGGCATTGCACAATAGACAAAATCTCACTTTTGATATTGTAAAGTGTTTGATCTTCCTTGGAGTCGAAGTCTTCAAGAAAGTAAGTGGCATAAAAGGGTGCGACGGGAGGAGCGCGCCAACGCAACCGTAGCGGTATAAATACTATTCAGGTAGGTTAGCTCCTATGACCATATTGGGAATGTGGGGTAAATATTTGTGAGTATGTTGTACGATTAGGCTTTGCATATTCTACAAATATTTCCCTTTTCTACGTGAAAAATAAACATCTTCTTCATTATGCTTACGAACTATCTTTATGCTATGATTTGAGATGATGAGTTTGAATGATGTGCAATAGTGATAATCTTGATTTTCGTGTGAGTGTGGAGTCTTACCATGTGTTGATCATCATGGACGGGTTGAGGAGTTCACGCACCATTCGTACGGCACGTTGTCATGAGTTTCAAAAGGGTAGAGTGACTCTCTGTGATGATCAGGGTAGAGCGTTTTCGTATTGGCCTCACTTGATAAATGGATAGAACTTGGGTTGATTATGTGTGTTGTCTTCCGGTGTGTTGACCAAGTTGAGTGATTCCCCATGTCGAGTGATGGAGTGGTTCCCTACTTGGTACTTATATGATGAGATATGATGGATTTTATGTATTTTGATAAGAGGACGGTTCCTCACCTCGACAATAATTATGCACGCGTGAGATTTGCTCAGAGGGTGATTCATCACCATGCATAAATATATGTCTTCACAGATCAGTTTACATGAAACCATGCACACATATTCATCTCTATTTTCTCTCATTAGTAGTACTATCATAGATGTTTAACCTGCACGTGGTTTCATTTACTGGATGTATAGATATTGATGCAAATGTTGCCCAATGGGAGTTTCTCGAGGAAGAAGGATTGATCTCGCCCAAATCATAGAAACAAAGGCCTATCTCTGTTATTAGTTATTTGTTTTTGTTAAGATGTACTTTTTAGTCAAGCGACAAACCATGTTCAATTCATTGTACTTGGATGTACGTGGTGAACAACTGGTGTTTTGACATTTCGCGAATATTAACTGTCGACAACGAACGATAGCATTCCAAGTGCCTAGAATGGAAGAAAAAGTATTTCGATGCAATAAGTTAAGGTCAACATCAGGGATAATTACCTCACAGCAAGCCAAAAAGGATTTGGCTAGTGGAGCCGAAGCTTATTTAGTTCACTTAGTGCTTAAAGTGAAAAAGCCTAAGAAGATACAGGGAATAATAGCAATGGATGCGTTCCCAGAAGTATTCGAGGAATTGCTAAGGTTACCATTACCACCTCCCAGGGAAGTTGATTTTTTAATTGAGCTGGAACCTGGAATAGTTCCAGTACATAAGGAACCTTATAGGATGGCCTCATTAAAGTTGAAAGAGCTAAAGGGTCGACTACAAGAACTAATGACGAAATAATTTATCAGGCCAAGTATATCGTCTTGGAGAGCACCAATACTTATTTTTAAGAAGAAAGATGGGACACATAGGTACTGACTGAGGTGATCGTAAAGAATATGTATCCCTTGCCCAGAATAGATGACTTGTTCGATTAGTTACAAGGAACCACAATATTTTTTTAAATTGATCTTAGGTCTTGTTATCACCAATTAAGGATTAAGGAGGATGACATACCAAAAATCGTATTCCGGACGAGGTATGTCCATTTCAAATTTACGGTGATGCCATTTGGATTAGTTAATACCCTAGCGGCATTCATGGACCTCATGAACAGGGTGTTCATGCCATTCTTGGATATGTTTTTGGTAGGATTCATAAATGATATCCCAGGATACTCCAAGAATGTAGAAAATCATGTAAACCACCTAAGGTTGGTATTGGGGAAACTTAAGCAACATAGGTTGTTTGCCAAACTCAACAAATGTGAGTTCTGGCTGGAGAAAATTAAGTTCTTTGGTTATTTGGTATATAGGGAAGGAGTAGCCATAGATCTGAATAAGATTGAAGCAATTGTGGATTGACAATGTCCTACCATGGTATACGAAGTTAAGAGTTTCTTGGATTTAGCAAGTTACTACAGGAGATTCGTGGAAAGATTCTCCAAATTATCATGCCCTCTCACGACGTTGACTAGGAAGAGTGCAAAGTTCAATTGGGATCGAGAATGTGGGATAAATGTCTGTTAGTATGTTGTAATATTAGGCTTTGTATGTTATATAAATCTTCCCCTTTTCTACATGAAAAATAATACATCTTCTTCATTATGTTCACGAAATATCTTTATGATGTGATTTGAGATGATGAGTTTGAATGATGTGAAATGGTGATAATCTTGATTTTTGTGTGTATGGAGTTTTATGATGTGTCAATCATCATAGACGGGTTAAGGAGTCCCTCGGCCATTCCTATAGCACGTTTCCACGAGTTTTATATAGGTAGAGTGATTCCCAATGATGCCCAGGGTGGAACGTCTTAATATTAGCCGCACTTGATAAACGAGTAGAGAGATTTCCCGGGTTAATCATGTGTGTTGTCTTCCGATGTATTGGCCGGGTTGAGTGATTTCCCGTGTCGGATAATTTGAAATTGGTGAGTCAGCGTGCACGTTGACCGGGTAGAGTGATTCTCCAAGTTGAACTGTGGATTGGTTCCCTGGTTGGTACTTATATGATGATTTTATGTGTTTTCATAATAAGGTGATTCCTCACCTTGATGATAACTATGCATACATGAGATTTGCCCAAAAGGTGATTCCTCGCCATACTTATATACTTGTGTCACTCGCCATAACTACTTCTGTAATTATGTTGATGGTTAGTTTGCTTAAATGTATAATCAGAATTGGTTTTTGTTACATATTCTGCATGAGAATTGTTGTTCAAATTATCTCTTCTAGGAAAAATGACCATTTTGGGGGGAACAAAAGAGTTGAGTAGCTTTTGCTAGCACATCTGAGTTTTTTTTTTTTTTTTTTTTTATGAGAATGTTGTCTACAATTCTTTCATTGATTTGAAGTGGGGAAAAGGATCTAAGACATTCCTCAATAATTACCTTAATAATTGTCATATTTAAATCTAAATTGCAGCCCTCTTAACATAGTTATAGCTTCAATAAAATCAGAAGATATCACCTCTGCCTCCACTTTGCTGCAAGCAACAAGTACTTCACCTTTATGATATCTGAGAATTACACCCACACCAGCTTTTTGTTGACCAAAACTATAGCTCCATCCACATTTAGCTTCAAAACAACTAGATGAGGGAGGGTTCCAGCAACATACCTTTCTGATCTCCTTACTATCAGCATCAAACTCTTAAACATTTTTATATTCTTGTTGCAAGGACAAAGCATAATTAATCACATATCTAGGATTATGGGAAACTTGCTCATAAACAAATTTTTTCCTTTGATACCATAAGCCCTAGGCAACAAAAACAAAAGTTGTCAAAGCTCTAAACCTTTATCCTTCACAGTATTTGCTAAATCCCAGAAAGACAAATCTAAATATGTATTGTACATCATAGGAAGATGGACTAACCAATGATGTCTTACATCAGAACAATAAAATAAAGCATTGCAGGATCTTCTTGTTGTTGTGAGCAAAAAGCACACTTATCTTCCACCATAACATGTTCTTTTTTTAAAAAAAAATTATGAAAAGTTGGTAGGCTGTCTCTACATGCTCTCCATGCAAAAATCTTCATCTTATTAAGTAATTTCAACTGCCATAAACATTTCTAAAAGGATATGTTTCTTCTCTCCATAGAACTTTCACCCACCTATTGAGCTAATAACTGCTGGAAATACTTGTACGCACTTCTACCTGAATAAAGACCATTCTTCTCCCGAGACCAGAACCATGTATCATTTGAACTGGTACAAACTCTTATCTTCAAGATCTTTGTTGCTATATTTGGATTGAATAGAGCTCTCACCCTTTCCAAGTTCCACCACTGAGTATCATCATCAATCATAGAGTTTAGTTTTAAATCTCAATCTTGCACCTGAATCTGTTCAAGGAGTTGCTCAACTCTGGTAGTAAATATGAATGACAGGTAAATTTACGTGGTTTGGTACTAGAACCTTTGTCCATGGATCTTAAATAAAAATATTCAATATAAATGGAATTAAATACAATCTCCCAAGTCCTATCTAAGAGGCATTCTATATATCAGCCTACATTCTCCACATACCATACATTCATTTTTTTTTTTAACTCAATACACTAAGTGTGTTGAGTGTGTGATAAATAGTAGGCAGATGTAAATATTTTTTCCCTATCTAAACCCTCTACAACTGTCCTTGTGAAGATGGAGAAGGAGGATGAGAAGCACTCTAGTTATCTCTTTGTTTAAAATTTGAATCTCTTTTTAACTTCTTGGTTTTCTTCTTTTTTATCTTTCACTCGTGCCAATTTTATATCTTATCTCTTTTTCTTTTTATCATTGTCTTGTACCATCAACTTTATTTCTTGATTAACTTATCATTCTCCACACATTTTATCCCCAACAGTACTCCCGATTCTTAGGATTGACTTATCTCACGAGTTCGTCGAAAATCCCGTGTTCGGCATTGTTGCTCTCTCCTGTTGTCCATCGTGTTACTAGCGTTCAATGTATCTTTTGAATTCCACGTGAGAAGTTACTGTGACACCCTTCGCATATTTGATATACATGTCAATGTTGACTAATCAAGGATGACCATTCATCAAACCGACTTGGCAGTATTACATATTGCAATTAACTCTACATATGGTAGTGCAACAAATATATAAAAAATTATGGACACATAATTATTTTTTTACAATCTTTTATATATTTATATTTTAAATATTTTTTTTTATAACATAATTATAAAAAATAAAAAAAATTGTGGGATAATGTTACTGCTATTTTTATCATAATTTTAATGAAGATAATGTTATACATCATATTTTTATTTTATTATATAAAATGTGGTATATTTATTATTTTTAAATGATAAAAAATTATTTAATGAAAAATCATGTAATGTATTACATGTTACTAGGGCCGGTTTGGATTCGAGATGATTTTAAATGAATTAAATAAAATATTATTTTTTAATATTATTATTATTTTAAAATTTAAAAAAATTGAATTGTTAATTATATTTTGTATAGAAATTTAAAAAAAGTTATAATGATGAAATGAGTCATGAGATGAGTTGAGTTGAGATGAATTTTCAACATTATTCTAATATCATTATTATAATTTTTTTAAATTCTCGTAAAAAATATAATAAATAATTTATTTTTTTTAATTTTAAAATAAAAATAATATTAAAAAATATATTCTAATAATATTTTATTTAACTATTATTTAAAGAGAAATTATACTTGCAGTCGTGAGTGTGCAAGTACCGTGCAGTCGCTTTGAAAAAATTGAATAAATATGGTACCTACAAGAAAAGAAATTAATTTTTTAATAATAGATCTTACTATTTTTTAAAACGATTGCACGACATTTACGTATTCCACGACTGCATTACTCTTATTCAGAACATTTATCTCTCTTCTGAAATGTCGAAAGACTCGAAACCCAACCGATGAGATAAAATAAAACCGGAGAGCGTACAATTTTTCTTTTTCAGCGAGTGCCTCCCACATAGGACTCAGAGATTGGCACTCTGAGAGTCAGCTTCGTCTCAGCAATGCATCAGCCAGCTACCGGCCAGGTCTACTCTCTTCCGCCCATTTTCTTTCTCGTATTATTAACATTGCCACTTACTTCTCTTTCACTTCTTGTTGTCTTCTTTACCCTCTGGTTGAAGTGGACCGAACTACAAAATGTAAAAGAACGTTCTTGTTGCTCAAAATCTTAGGGCGCGTTTCCTTTTTGAGCTTCCAGTTTTTCTCATATTCTCCTCCTTCCTCTTCTCCTTCTTCTTTTTGGGTAAGAAAGGAAAGCCGTGCAGATAGCGCGTTTATTGAAAAAGAAACAATCAACCCAATTTTGAAAAAAAAAAAAGAGGGAAAAACTGCCTTTTATACGAATCGGTAAATTCAATATGTACAAGGGTGTCATCTAAATTCTCAATTGGACCCAACCTGTTCGATGTTTTTATTCATATAAATTTATAGCTTTTGGCAGAGGAAATTACCAATGTTACGGAGTAAACTGTTTGATTTTTTGTAGCACTGAATTGGAAATGAGTTTTCAAAATTATTATCATTTATAGGTTCTGTTGCTTATCTTTGTAAATATTAAAAGTGATTTTTTCTTGGTTGCATGTATTTGGAATGTAATGAAAGGTAGTTCAATACCTTTAGGCATTCATTGTAGACAGGTTTCCTTGATCAAAGTACCCGTATGAAGTCTTTCCAAAAGGTATCGGAGTCCTATCGGATACTTTTTATTGCCATAAAAATATTCTTGCGAAGGGAAATCGCCATCTCCATTTTTGTATCTTTAGGTTTGTATTTTTTCTATTTTCTTTCCATTTGGTCGAGGTACGTGGAAAATGTTATATGAAGCTTGGGTTTTTTTCCCCAGATAGGATATGCTTTGTAGGACACTTTTTTCTTATTAACTCTTTGCCTTTCTTACTCCTATAGCATTTTTGTCTCCATAATGCTTCAGCAAAGTCATAGAAATGAACATAAATCATGAGTATATCATGTTTGCATTGGACTCTTGATTTTAGTCAGTTTTTGTGGCAAGTATTCCACGGTCATTGATTTGTTGGAATGCGATTTTTGTATCTGCAATGATAAAACTTAGAAGAGTAAGTTGTGACATCTGCTCTGCCTGATCATGCAGAGTTATTGTTGCATACTGATACCATAATCTTTAGCTCAACCACAACAAATTTCTAATAAATTCGTTTCACATACTCTTCAGGAAAATTTAGACAGCTTGGACAAAAGATTCAAGAGGCATGAAGATAATCTTGCATTTCTTAAGAGTCGGATAAAGCACTTAGATGAATCTATACACGGTTTAAAAGGTATGTTATTTCGTTTCTTTTATTTTCTTTTATTTTTTTGGGAGAGGGTAGGGGAGGATACTTATACAAATCAAGCTTGACAATAGAAAGTTGTCCAATGCTGCCTTTACGGTACATTATTTTTTTGAAATTATTTTTTATATGATACTGCCATGTCTTTGCTCTGCTGACAAAGAATTTAGGGAGTCTTGGAAGGTATCATTCAGAAAATGTGGCTGAGACAGTAAGTGATAGTTCTTTGCACACTGAGGTGGAAGCAAAGATATTGCAGCAAGAAAACTCTGCAGCTGGCGTACTTTGCTGGTTGAAAGCTAATCGTTTAAGCCGGACATTGGATTTGGCATTAACCAAGGATGTTCTGGGTGTTGTAGCTAGTCTTGCGAGAGTGGATGACGAGAACCTTAGCAGGTCAGCAGTTTTCACCCTCCATCTGTTCCCTTTGTCATCTGACTGTTGAAAAAGGCAGATAATTGAGCTCCTGTTTATTCCGAGTTTTTTATTAGTGAAATTTGTTTTCTTGATTATCTGTGGTTATGTCGAACTTTGTTTTTTTCTCCACACTCTTGGTTTTCGCTGCTGTCAGTGATTCTTTAGTTCATGTACTTTACCCAAACAAATATAGACCATTGGTTTTGTTGCTTGCCATTCCAAAATTCATCATTGGCTGGAGTCCAGACGTGTGTACTCTTCATGGGGTTCTACATGATATTAAGATTCCCCACTTTTCTGATTTAATTTTAACGAGGATAATCATAGAATAGTTTCAAGAATGGTAGATAGAAAGATTAATATTTATAAGTCTTTTAATCTTTCCTCTGGTGTTGTTCCACAGACTTCTCTCAGAGTACTTGGGATTGGATGCCATGCTTGCGATAGTTTGCAAGACATATGGAGGAGTAAAGGCTTTGGAGAATTATGATGGGGAAGGCTCAGTAAATAGCAAAACTGGTCTACATGGGCTTGGATCATCTATCGGAAGGAGGATAAATGGCAGATTCCTTGTCATATGTCTTGAAGATATAAGGCAAGAGTCTCCTACCCTGTTATGTTTGAGTAATTAATTGGTATGTAAAGATTCTAATTATTGTTTGTTCTTAGATCATATGCTGGTGGGTTTGTAGAGGATGACCAACAAAGGAAACTTGCTCTTCCAAAACCAAAATTACCAAACGGGCAGTGTCCATCTGGATTTATTGATTATGCAGTAAACATGATCAATTTGGAAGGGAAAAATTTATCTTATCTCACTGCCAGTGGATATGGTTTACGAGAGACATTATTCTATGGACTCTTTTCTCGTCTGCAAATATACAGAACCCGAAGTGAGATGCTACTTGCTCTCTCATGCATAACTGATGGAGCACTATCTTTAGATGGTGGGATGATCAAGAAATCTGGTGTATTTGCCCTTGGTAGCAGGTTCGTATCAAATTGAATGCAAGTTTTATCCTTTTTAAGGCATTTGTTAGTAGTCTTTTATTTTCCCCTCAAAAAATTGGCAATTATATTCTAATGTTATGTTTTTTTCTTGTGATGCTCTTGCAAGGAATAGAAAAGTTGCACTCCTTTTTTTGTTATTGTAAACTTCTTAGAGAATCAAATGTTAATTTGTCAGAAAACCAGATTTATATGCTTCCCCAAAAAACAGGACAGCAAGATTTATGTGTTACAATCTGAGCATCTTTTATAAATTGATGTTTCTTTCTTAACATACTAGTCGTAAACCTGCGCGATGCACAGGAATAACTAAGGGTATGTTTGGACACTTGGAGTATCTCAGAATTTTATGAATTGTAGTAATATGGTTTGAGTAAAGACGTTTTATTGGGTTTTGGGAAAGGAGAGAGAAAAACTTGAATAAAAATATTATAAAGTTAAAAAAATTATTTAAATATTTTTTTTTACGTTTGTAAAAGTTGTATTGATTTTTATGTTTGACTTTTGATTAGGTAATGATTAGATGAAAAAGTTGAAAATTTGAAATTGAAAAGTGTTTTGTGTTTGAGTGATGCTTGGGAATGAAATTATGAGAAGTTTAGAGAATTCTCAGTGTCCAAACATGCCCAAAGTATACTTGAGGCATCTTTAAAAGACTATCAATATTTTTAATCAGGAAACAATTATATTGATAGAAATAGTCTAAAAGAGTAGCAATATTAGCACCGGAAATTCCACAAACTTTACTTGAATGAATGGAGGGGCCATGAGCTCTTTATAGTGTACGAAGGTAACTCTGATCATCAAGATAATCATTCATAGACTACACTTAGCACCGGAAACAATTACACTCTGATCATCAAGATAATCATTCATAATAAAAAAAAAGATCATCATTCAGACTTTTTTAACTTCTTCTATAAGTGTAGTTACGAATTAAAAAGGCATGAGTTCGGAAAGATACATGCGTAAGGAAAACTGACTCTCAAATGAAAATTACTGATATAGATATATTATTCTCATTTAATAATGTTGATTTTAATTATATATTATTTAATGTGAAATTGAAGACATAATGGGAGTGGATGGTGTAGCTAAATATGAGCAAAGCTCTCTCCAGGAGAATGAAGGGTCTTTTTGTTATAATAGAAATGCGTGAAACTCTTCTTTAGTTCTCGAGCAGTATTGGGTACTTGGATATGTTATAAATTTGAGCCCCATATGCTTTCAGTTAAGATTCTTTTTCTTCAAATCAATTTTTTTTCTCTAATTTGAAAATTTGCATGAATGACATTGTGCCATCTGATCTATGTCGTTCTTTATTTTGCCATTATATATAGTCCATTTTCAGATTGTTCAGAAATGACACCTTTGTTATTGATATCTGATGTCATTGTACCACTTTAAGCATGATAATGAACAACTTATCTGATTTTAGGAAAGATATAGAGGTAAAGTTTCCTATAGCCTCTGTGAGATCTAATGCACCTGCGAACTACATCCAAACTGAAGATATGATCAGGATGCTAGAATGGGAAAGATCTAAAATTGCTGAGGACATGGAAAGAGAAGAACAATTGTACAATACAATGTCCTCTGTTATAATTTTCCCGCAGAAAGTTGAGCCAATGTGATGCGCTTACACCTTTCATGGCATCTTGGCAAAGTAGAATGAAGTCATGAGATTTGCCTCTATTATTGGCATATTTTTGTTTGTTGACTAGAGGGGATATTACTGGAACGTCTTGTAAGCTAAAGTTAAATTAGTTTATTTGACTTTAGCTGGTCTCTCTCAAACTTGGAGATTTGGAATTATTAACATGATTTCGTTTCAGAGGAAGTTTATGTTTTTTGATCAACATGTATGTAATTTTGTAACTTTGCTGTTGAATAGAGCTCCGCAGAGTGCGTTTTGTTTTATTTGTGAAGCTATTTACTTTTTCTAGCAGATGATATGCTGCCTCGTTTAGTTCTGTGCATACTTGCATTTATATTGTGACAATTTGATTGTATGGCTGTTTTATCTACGACTCTCTATGAGATGAAAGTTTGTATTTTTAGAGTAAGAGTCCTGCTGGACTGTTCTTCTTGCTTTTGTTATAGATTTCCATGTTGGGTTCTGATTAACTCGTCTTATTATTGGAAGCTTGTTATAATTATTAGTATATGTTAGAATTGGTCCATCTGGTTGTGTTGGGTTAGATCCTACCTTGTCAGAGACAGAAAGTCTTGGTAGTTAAAGTTCCGAGGAGATTGCTCCTGGATGTGGAAGAAAATATTGAAACTGAGATCCCTTGCATGAGACATGATAAAGTGTGTTTTGTGAAATGAAAATTCTACTTCTCTTTGGTATGACAATTAGCACCCTCTTGGTCCCTTTGTTAGCAAGTTTGGGAACGGTTTATATCAACTACTGATTTTGGAGAGGAAGCTAAAGTTGGGGCAGGTGATTGGAACTGGCCTAGTGGATCCTCTGAATGGCAGGAGATTATTAGTGTCATGACTCATGACTAGTGATTTAAAGTCCAATATTGCAATGGAGACAAGGTCATTCGGTTGAATGATCCTAGTGATAAGTTCTCTATCAAGCTTGCCTGGGATGTTATTCAGTCTCGCAGCCCTGTTGTGAATTGGCATCATCATGTGCAGCATGGCAAGTCTATTTCCCACTTATCCTTTGGTTAGCCATGTGGGAAACATTGTCTATTCAGGTTTTCATTCTTCTGTTTCTTTTCTCTTGTGAAGGTCGGAACCGCTGCTATTTATAGTTTTCAGACAACACATTTTACCTTCTATTTTGTATTTTCTTTCTTTTTTGGGGGGCATTGCTTGTTGCATTTCTTATAAACTGCTTCACTTCTATGAACAAATTCTGAAACTTTGATCTCATTGGGTTGATACCTATTCATGCAGAGCACCAGCAGATGAAATATTGGCCAAATAAGCAATTGTCCGCATTGCTTTGTATTAAATGGATAAGCTGTCAAAGTCTGTTAATTAATCTGGCTGGTGACATCCATGCCAATAAGCAACTACGAAATTCCCTAATTCATTAGGTAATGTTTCATCTGCCCACGGGTAAACCTCCCAAAGGTTGTTAATTGTAGTTCCATTCAGTTCCAGTTTGATTACATTTATGTTTCCCCGTTCTGCTACAACACTTACACGCAAAGGTCAACATGTTTTCATATATTAAGAGCATAGATATATTTAGTATGAATTGGGGTACAAAGGAAGCGGGTGTGAGGGTAAAAGGGAGCAGAATGAGACCTCATGAGAAGTCTTGGTTCTACGGTTTGAACCTTTTGATGTAAATAATTTCTAGGAACCATCAGATTAGGAGAATTTTTTCTTAAATTACACGAGGCTCGGTTGCGAAAAACTACTAACTGAGGGTCTATGCACTCTTAGAATTAGGTATGATTGAAGGCTGGAGAACGTGAATTTATTTGAGAGGATGACAAGAAAAATGAGAAAAATATGTTTTAGCTACCCTTTCGAGAAGTTGACAAGAGAGGAAGAGGAGAAAAGAGAACGGGGTTCTCTTAAATAGCTCTACAATGAAGCTATTAAAGTAAATGAGGTAACAAAGAGCCTGTCACTTATAAGTTCTTAGACAGATATATCGATCAAGCAAATAACTTGTTTCTTTTTTAAGTGCCTATTTGGTTTTGAGTTTGGAAGTTTAAAAATTACTATTAATAGTCTAAAAACTCTTTCAGAGAAATAACGATATATTTGATAAATATATAAAAAGTTCTTTAAGCAGATAAAAAAGCTAAAAGTCAACTTTAAAAAGACCTTGAAAAAATCTATACAACCTCTTACTATTCACACAACCTCCACACACCATACATTTTTTAATTTTTATTTTTTTTTCTTTTATAAAAAATTTAATATATGAATATTAAATAGAAGAATTGAATTAGTTTAAAAATAATAAATTCAAAAAAAATTTAAAAAATTTAAAAAATTTGGTGTGTGGAGATTGGAAGGTTGTGTAGCATTACTCGAGTGTTTATCTTTATGACCTTTCTCTAAGTTGTCTCTAAAAGGAAAAAATCTACACAGCCTCCAAACATCCACACACCACACATTTTTTAATTTTTATTATTTTTTTCTTTCATCAAATATTTAATATATAAATAATGAATAGAAAAATTAAATTATTTTAAAAAAAATAAACTCAAAAATAAATTTTAAAAAAATATTAAAAAATTTAAAAAAATATGGTGTGTGGAGGTTCGGGAGGTTGTAAGTACTTTGAAACAACATATTATCTTGTTGGAACCAATAGTGGAACCAACAATTGTTGAGGGGGCCAACTTTTCTACAGTGTGACACATTTATATAAAATAAATAAGAGAATAAAAAAACTTAACTATACAAAGTACATCTCGATAATTAGCTACATAAATGTAAAAATAAAATTCTAAAAACATAATTTAATATATGTTTCAGTTTGATGATAATAATGTTTCATGGAATAATATCCATCCATGATTATTTTTGTAATTAAATATTTATAATTTATTGATTTTTCATAAAAACTATCAAGTGATTTTTCAGAAGGTCATCTTTCATTCTAGAGTGTAAGTTAGTTCATTAAGTTTCATGTAAAATCTAGATATTTTTGTGTCACAATAAATATATAATGATATAATTGAGACTTTAAATAATTTTTTTCTTGCTCAATGAAGTTTAGAGAATAAAACCTCTCAACTATTTTTTATATAGATTATCAACCTTAAATGATTTTTCTTGTATTTTCACTTTGGATTCCATATTAAGAAGCCTAATATTGTATAACAAAAAAATTTAGGATCCATATTAATAAATTTAGCATTTCTTCTAAAATCTAATTTTAGTGAAACCACGTCCTTAAAATAGATAATATATAGAAATTTTGGGACTATTGGGAAAAAAATTGGATAAAGGCATTTCTATGTATATTGAAATTTTCGAGAATTTGAGAGAGCATATGGAGATTATAAATTTTTTGGAGGCCATTCTCCATATAAACCAACGTGGGTCCGCCACAAGAGGTTCCATTGTCATCGTTGAAGGGGTGTAAGATAGATGTAAGCTTATAGACGATTCGTTAACAAGGAATAAACACTTTACAAACAAGAATTGACAAGTTTAATGACAAAAACAGTACCTCCAGCCATTGATGCTCCTCACTGTTTTGTTGCGGTTTCTCACTGATGTTTGGCACTTCCAAATTCTACTCCACTCTATTTAGATGGTGTAAGACTGAAGAGGATTGAGTAAGTGCGTCTGGGGACCAAACACAGTATTTATAGCCGAAACTTCCATCAAGCTTCAGTGCTACGTGTCCCACGTGCTCAGTTTATCATGAGATCAGTTTCTACGTTCTATGAACGTGATGAATAAGGCAGAATGGACCACTTCAAGGGCTCCTAAACTTAAGGAAGTTAGTGACTCGTTCTCACGAATGACCTCCGTGAGAAACGATCAACATTCTCCCACTTGATCCACACTTCTAATCTAATATTCATCTTAAACCCATCGATAATCTGCATTTAAGTAATAAATACATGAATCATGGCGATAGGTCCTCTAATGAAGAGTATTACCTTCCATGTATTACCATATATTTATTTTTTAAACATTATAATTTATGTGGCAACAATTTCTTAATGAATAAACCCTATGTTTATTCTTAGTCCAACGCAGATGAATTTTCTCAAAAACTAAATTAAGGTGCACATCAATATGAGAAAAAAAAAACATCAAAATATTTAAGAATTTCATTAAAATAACATTGTTCATACAATGAAAAATTACATAATGGAACCAAGTCTCATATTCACTACATGATATTTGAATTTCAACAGTGGCATGCCCTTAGTCAAAGGATCAGCGATCATTAGCTCAGTGCTGACTTGCTCAATGACCACTTTCTTTTTTTTAACACGTTCTCTTATTGCTAAATATTTAATGTCGATGTGTTTACTTCGACTTCCATTTTTGTTGTTTTTAGCCATAAAAACAGCAGTTAAATTGTCGCAATACATTCTCAATGGCCTAGAGATAGAATCCATAATTCTAAACCCAAAAATGAAACTCTTAAGTCATACACCATGTGAAGTAGCCTCAAAACAAAAGACGAACTCGGCTTCCATAGTAGAAATGGCAGTCAATGTCTACTTGGCACTCCTCCATGATACAGCTCCACCGGCCATCAAAAAAATGTATCCTGATGTTGATTTGCATGAATCAATACAGCCAGCAAAGTCAGACTCTGAGTAGCCAATTACTTCCAGATTGTCCGTCCGTCTATACATAAGCATGTATTATTTGGTTCCTTGAAGGTACCTCATTACTTTCTTTGCAACTCTCCAATGGTCTAAACCTGGATCACTCTGATATCGTCCCAACATTCCCATAACAAATGCAATGTCAGGTCTTGTACAGACCTAAGTATACATTAGGCTTCTGATAGTAGAAACATATGGAATGTTCTTCATTTGTTCCCTTTTAAGATCGTTCTTTGGGCATTGGTTCAAATTAAATCTATCACCCTTCACAATGGGAGCTACACTTGGTGAACAATCATTCATCCGAAATCTTTCTAAAACTTTATTAATATAAGTTTCCAAAGATAGACCCAAGATACCTCGAAATCTGTCTCTATCTATCTTAATCCAATGACATAAGATGTTTCACCCATATCCTTCATATCAAAATTTTTAGAGAGAAATTGTTCCACCTCATGCAGCAAACCCTTATCATTTGTTGCTAGCAAAATGTCATCCACATATAAAACAAGAAAACAGATTTTACTCCCACTGACATTCTGGTATATACATTGATCCATAACGTTTTCTACAAAATCGAATGAAGAAATTACATTATGAAATTTCAAATATCATTGGTGGGATGCTTGTTTTAAATCGTATATGGATTTCTTGAGCTTGCAAACCAATTGCTCACCATCACTAGAGGGGAATCCTTCAGGCTGTTTCATGTAAACCTCCTCCTCTAGATCTCTATTGAGAAATGTTATTTTCACATCCATTTGTTGCAATTCTAAGTCAAAATGGGCTACTAATGCCAAATTACACGCAATGAATCTTTCTTAGATACATGAGAGAAAGTCTCCGTGTAATCGATTCCTTCTTTCTGAGTGAATCCCTTAGTAACAAGTCTTGCCTTGTATTTTTCAATGTTGCCCAATGAGTCTTTCTTAGTTTTAAAGACTCATTTACATCCAATGGCTTTTACACCATTAGGCAACTCAACAAGATCCCAAACTTCGTTACTCTTCATAGAATTCATCTCTTCCTTCATGGCATTGTACCATAATTCTGATTATTTGCAACTCATGGCTTGTGGAAAGAACTCGGGATCATTTTCGGCTCCAATGTTATAGTCAAATTCTTGCAGATACACAACATAATTATTAGGAATTGCTGATCTATTTGCTCTAATAAATATTCTTAATGTTGTACCATCATCTTCCTGAGAAGTATGTGGTTCAACTTGTTGTTCAAAAGTTCTTAGCAACTCTTGAACTACCTGATCTACTGGAATGTCGTCAGTAGCTTGTGGAACTTTAATTATTAGTTGTTCAATACCAGTTTGTACTTGAGGGGTGCTGTAAACAATAACCAATCTATCACTTGAGTTGGAAGGTTGAGATTATGAATGATCATTCTCAGAAACTATGTTACTGGTTTGATCGCTTCTACTGATCAAGTCGTTTTCAGGAAACTTTGCATTTCTTGATTCCACAATCCTAGTGCTATGAGATGGACAATAAAACCTGTAACCTTTAGACCTTTCAGCATATCCAATGAAATACCCACTAATGGTCATTGGGTCTAGTTTCTTCTCTTGTGGATAATAAATTCTCACCTCAGACGGGCATCGCAAACTCGGTTTCCAACCTTTCCATAATTCAAATGGTGTTTTAGGAACAGCCTTGGTTGGAACTCGGTTTAATATATACACTGTCATTTTAAGTGTTTCAGCCCACAAGGATTTAGGAAAATTGGAGCTGCTAAGCATACTCCGCACCATGTCCAATAATGTTCGGTTTCTTCTTTCTGATATACCATTCTGGTCCGGTGAACCAGGCATGGTGTATTGGGCAACAATCTCATGCTCTTGAATAAACTTTGCAAATGGCCCAGGTGCTTGTCCATTCTCTATGTATCTACCATAATATTCTCCACCTCTATCTGATCTCACGATCTTAATTTGCTTACCGCATTGTTTCTCTACTTCAGCCTTAAATATCTTAAAATCATGCAATGCTTCGTTTTTGTTATGAAGCATGTAGAGATACATATATCGTGAGTAATCATCTATAAAAGAGATGAAGTATTTCTGACCATGTGAGTTCATGTCTAGACTACATATATCAGTTTATATGATCTCTAATATGTCTGAACTCCTATTGGCACCTTTCTTTGACTTGTTGGTCTACTTTCCCTTTATGCAGTTCACACAAGTCTCAAAATCAGTAAAATTCAGAGTATTAAGTACCCATTCATTTACTAATCTTTTAATTCTATCTATGGAGATATGACCTAATCTCCGGTGCCATAATTTAGAGGAATCATCATTAATAACACATCTTTTAGTGCTAGTGTGAACATGCATTGAATCATAAGTAGCATTGTTTTGTAAATTAATGCAGTAAAGACCATCAGACAAAGTACCATTCCCAACACAATCAGATTGATAAAATAAACTGAATGATGAATTTGAAAAATTAAATGAATATTCAAAAGGTACGAGTCTTGAAACTGAAATCAAGTTTCTAAAGAAACTTGGAACATAAAAGGTCTTTTCCAACTTTAAAATAAAACCACTAGATAAAGTTAAATAGCAAGTTCCTACAGCTTCCACATGCGAACCCATCTTGTTTCCTGATAAGATGCTTTACTCACTTCTCACTGGCTTCCTTAGGTTTTGCAAACCCAACAAAAAATTTGAAATGTAGATTGTTGATCCAGAATCAATTCACCATGTGTTAATATTGACATTAACCATATTAGATTCATAACAAACAAGTGAGGTTGGATTACCTTTGTCTGCAAGTCATTTCTGAAATTTGGCGCATTCCTTCTTCATGTGTCCCTTCTTTTTACAGAAGAAACACCTGGAATCTTTCTTAATACCACCTTGGGGAGGTATTTTGACTTTACCTTTCTGATTGGCTTGAGATTTATCCTTTCCACGCATTGCTAACATTGCACTTTCACTCTGTTCCATCATCAGTCTCCCTTCCTCTTAAACACACATGGTCATGAGTTCATTAATTGACCATTTATCCTTATGTGTGTTGTATGAGATTTTGAAGGGTCCATATTGATGCGAGAGGGTGTTCAGGATGTAGTGCACCGGGAAGGACTCCGACATTTCAACCTCGAGTTTCTTCAATTGAGTCACATTGTCCCTCATTTGCATGATGTGCTCACGCACACCTTTCATACTGGTGAGCCTTAGGGATGAGAACTTCATGATTAGAGTGCTTGCTAGTGCCTTATCTGAAGTGACAAATTGTTCATCAATGGCTTTTAGCAAGTCTCAAACATTTTCATGCTGATCGACAGAACCACGAATACCAGCAAAAATTCTAATCTTAATGAACATCATGCTGAGGCGATTAGATCGCTCATAAAGTGCGATGGCCACTGCAGTGCTGGTATCAGTGAGTGCTGGTGGTTCATCTTTCCTAATAGCATAGTCTATGTCCATCCACCCTAAATGAAGAAGATCTCTCTCATTCCAGACCTTATAGTTATCTCCCTTAAGTTCAGGGATATCATAACGAATATCAGAGAAATTTGCATGTTGTATAACTGCATAAAATTATAGATTACATGCTTATGTTAAAACTGAGGCCTAAATAAATATTCATGTTTTACTAATGTAAATCATACTGAAAAATTGAATTTAATGACATAAAAATGTTTGTGGGCTAAATTTTTAATTCAAGTAGATCCAATTAATCTTTATGATAGAATTTTATCAAATTATTTACTTACTTCATAATTCTAAAGGGTATATTATGATTTGATGTATATTCTATCTTAGATTAAACTTTTATGATAAAGCTATCAAATTATTTACTAAATTCATAATTCCTGTGGATAATTTATGAATAACTTGACATTTTATCCTTTTTAATAATATAAATATAATAAAAATTCCTGTGGAATAGAATTTATTATATTAAGTATAATTAATTACAATTAATGTCTAATATTCTTTATGTGATTCTAATCAATCATAATAATTTTACTTAATTAACAATGATGTGTTTATTCTCTAATTAATTAAAATTATATGAATCACTAGACATTAAATTGTATAAGACTAGCTTAATATTATGAATTACATAATTTTAACTAATACTTAACATGTTATTATTATGCACAAAATATTCATAATATAAGCATAAATATTGCATAATCAAAACTATAATATTATGCATTACATTTAATTTCATGCCTTTAACTAGATACTCATCCAAAAATAGCATGTATTAATATAGAGCAAAATTAATCGATTCATACAAACTAAATACGAGCATAATAAATAAATTTACACAATAATTATCCAAATTACATATAATTAAATCAAATAAAAATTATAAGCACAACTATACAGCATAACAATTATAAGCATAAAGGGTGTGGGCCCAAAAACCCATTTTCCAGACCATCTATAAAAGTGGAAAAAAAATTTTAATTTTTTTTTTAAAACTGACTCATATAAACGACATGTCATTTTTTCAAAATTGAAAAATGACGTGTCGTTTTCCTCATTGTTTAAAAAGAAAAACAGGCCACATAAACGACATGTTGTTTTTATTAAACTTACAAACGACGTGTCGTTTTTCTCTCTACAGAATGATTGAGACCCAACTAAACGACATGTCGTTTCTACCAAACTGAAAACGACGTGTCGTTTATTTTGCTATACTGAATGAACGCTGGCCCAACTAAACGATATGTCGTTTTCAACAAAATTGAAAACTACATGTCGTTTATCTCCATACTGAATAAATGGCTGCGAACTAAACGACGTGTCGTTTATCAACACTGAATGAAAGACTTCCCCACAAAACGACATGTCGTTTTCAGCAGCTGAAAACTACATGTCGTTTTGGTTGTCTTCAACCTCCAAACAGTTCCGTAGATCATCATTTTGGGACCATTTTCACGTCAAAAAACACGTTTTTAATCACAGAAAGTTTAGAAAAATTATTTCCACATGATTTCTAAACTTCTTTCAAATAAAAAAATCCAAAAATCAAAACTTAAAATTTTTCAAAGCTTTCGGCCAAAAACAGAGATGAGTAGAGCAATTTTTTTAAACACCAAGACAAAGATAAAACCTGGCTCTGATACCAAATGTAAGCTTAAAGACGATTCCTTAATTCGGAATAAACACTTTACAAATAAGAATCGACAAGTTTAATGACAAAAACAGTACCTCCAGCCATTGATGCTCCTCATCGTTTTGCTGCATTTTCTCACTGATGTTTGGCACTTCCAAACTCTACTCCACTCTATTTAGATGGTGTAAAACTGAAGGGGATTGAGTAAGGGAGTCTGGGGACCAAACACAGTATTTATAGCCGAAACCTCCATCAAGCTTCGGTGCTACGTGTCCTACGTGCTCAGTTTATCATGGGATCAGTTTTTACGTTCTATCAACGTGATGAATAAGACAGAGTGGACCACTTCAAGAGCTCCTAAACTTAAGGAAGCTAGAGACTCGTTCTCACGAACGGCCTCCGTGAGAAACGGTCAACAATAGATACATGTGATTTTATTACCCAACCATTATTATAAACCCACCTAATGTTCTTTTGTTATCTATGCTAAGTGCACCTTACATGGCTTCCTTCCTCCTAGGAAGTGTAGGCTGTGCTCTCACAAGAAAAGTAAAATAAAACCCCCCAAATTTAGATTGTATTGTACAAAGTTGTGCTACACATAATTCTCACACTTTACACACTACTTAAAAAATATAAATTTTTAAGTGATATACAGAGTGTGAAACTTATGTCTAGAATTTTTCATTATACAAGAGAAAGATAGAAATATAGAATGAACTTTATAATATTTATTAAATATTTAATGATGTTCAAAAAATACACGTGAGCAGATAATAAATCTTGCAAGACCTACTTCAAAAAAATTCCTCTCAAAAGGTCTTCTCTTCATCTCTTTTCTTCTTTTCCTGTCGTTTTTTTTTAGTTTCTTCAACTGCTATGCAATTATTCATGTATTCAAATACTAATATTAATATTACACTTTAACAACAATAAAAGTATATAAAACTAAACATTTATAGAATTTAAAAATAAAATTTATTTGTATTATACAGATTGATTATAGGTTTCAAGAATTAACCGGTATTAATCGTATCTTTTCGAATCAATCCATTTTAATTCAAATCCTTTAATATCAAATTCGAACTCACTTATTTTGAGTCGTGTCATATATTACCAATTTACCACCTTGGTCATATATTACCACCCTTACACAGTAGCACCTTTGTAGAGACGGACGTTGTGCATAATTGGTCATAATGCGCTACAGTGCTTAGGAAACAACCTTATCTGATCTGTTTAAAGAAATCTATCTAGTTATTTGAGTTTAAATTAAGAAATATAATTTTAGGAACTTATAATTATATATGCTAAATATAATATATTAAATAATATTTTCTTAAAAATTAAATCTCTTACATAAAATTAATTATTCATTTATTTTTCATTTAATTTAATGATGTCCATAATATTTACATTGGGCGCGCGAGATGAAAAGGTTGGGTCCACCTAGGCATGAGGTTGTAGGCCTCGCCAAAGAGTAATAAATCTGCACAACTAATAGGTAGGCTGCATTTAGATGTTGAACTGAGTTGAGTTTAAATAATAAAATATTATTAAAATATTATTTTTTAATATTATTATTATTTTAAGATTTGAAAAAATTAAATTATTTATTATATTTTATATTAGAATTTGAAAAAATTGTAATGATGAGTTGAGATGATTTTAAGAAGGAAGTCTTAGTTTATTTTATTTTTTTATTACAAACCTTTTCGTTTATTTTATTAATTTCTCCAACACCCTTTTAGTGACATGCATAGCCCTCTACCATGCATGTCTGTTTAGGTCTTAATTAGATATAGATATGGTTTTATCTCATCTCATCTTATCTTATCTTATCTTATCTTATCTTATCATTATAATTTTTTTAAAATTTCTATACAAAATATAATAAATAATTCAACTTTTTAAAATCTCAAAATAATAATAAAATATAATATTCTAATAATATTTTATTCATTTCAACTAAAAACTATCCGATCTTAATTTCACGAGGGTGGGGGGCTTTACAAGCATGCATGTCTATAAAACTATGTTTTCTTTGACTCAGCTATTGTCATCAGATTTGCACGGGAGTTTGATCAGGTGCGTGCCACTGACTTGCGAGGAAAAGCGACCAAACATTGTGTGAATCTGGTCCACAAAATGATCAGTTGTGAATTCGGTCCCAGACAAAAGTTAATCCCGTGAGCACTGACTTCCAATAAATAGTCTTTCTCCTCTTAAATATCTAACAGTACGAATAATAAGCAGATAGGAATAAAAAATGTTACACAATAGTTAATATCAACTGCCATTTTCAAAAGAAAGAAGTCAAGAATAAAGAAGAAGATAGGAATCAAAGCAGATGAAGAGTACTAGACATGAAGAGTCCACGAGGAAACAGCAACATTATTGCAAGGAAAGAGTATGATTTCAATTAGCTCTTTTTCTTATTATTATTGTAACAAGGAAGCATTAATAAAATAAAATCAAGGATGCAAAGGAGAGTATGTGGAACACCCCCAACAAAAAGCCACTATATAGACAACACAATGTATAGAAAGAACATAAACGTTCACTACAAGAAAACTGTTTATTTGTAGCCAGTTAATTCCAGCGAAATAACTATTTACAGTTAAAATGAGTCTATTTTGATCACAAATAATCTTTTCACTGCAATTAAATGGTCATAAAAATCTATTTTTCTTGTAATGGACCTTTGGATAGATTGAGGAGTTGTGGTTGGGAATCGAGAACATGACAACTTTCTTCAATCAATGACTTTCTTATGGTTGAGAAAGATGGAGTTTTTCATGCTTTCAAAGTGAACAAAGGGGTGCGTGTTTTGAGGATGTCAATATGTTTGTTGCCTCATTAAAAAATTAGAGACCTAAATGACTATAAGTCAATTATATATAGTAATTTACTGCACACGAGACAACATGTACTCTCAAGTTTTGTTTGTTTTGTATTTTTCTTTCTTCAACTTGCACTCTAAAATTAATCACCTGTCCGTGATTGATTAATTGTTGAGTATCCTTTCATTCAAAAGGTTGGATTCTTTATTTGCAAGGTTGATTATTTAATTATTCAAAAACAATTAGTATCTATCTCTAATAAAAGAACGAGTGTCGACCCTACCGTATACCCCATAAGACATGGATCAAAATGACTTTGACTTGCTACCAACTGAAATGTCCCTCTATAGATCACTTGGGGTCAAAATTTTCCTCTACAGATCCCATGTTGAACTGAAATACCCTTACTACATATAGTGATCTGACCAATGTGCCCCTACAAGCAACCCAAGTTAGGCTCAAATGCCCCTGCCGCATATCCAAACTGATTAAAATGCCCCTATAACAAATCGAATTAGATAGAAACAGCCCTAATTCAAATCAAACTAGCTAACAACAAAAAATCTCCAGAATCAGCTTCATCTTCATCTAATCTTGCACCCCCACTCTCCATCTACCCTCTTCTTATTCTTCATTCTTCTGTTCTTTTTCTTCTCCTTCTACTTTAGACTTCTTCTCTAGAGAAATTACAGAAATGGATGACCGCATCAACGTGACAAAATCTAACTACGGCACGACCTATGGCTATAGCAAAGATGGAAATATAGAGCAACCCGAAATATCTTAATTTTTGCACTAGAGACCCATGGCGCTGCCATTGTCGTGGGTCTAAGATGGATATTTTCTAGTTGATATTTTTGTCGTTGGCATGATGATTCTTATATGGATATTTTTTGCAATATTTGTGTTGTGGGCTTGATGATTCTAAGATGGGTTCTAAGATGAAGATTTCCAACGATATGTTGTTGCTCGCCACATAATCCAACCAATTTGATTGAGAGTATGATAACCCAAGTCATCCAACCAATTTGATCGAAGGTCGGATACTATTGCCGATCAGGTGCACTTTACATGCTCAAGAGCCAAGCTTCCATGTTAACCGACCAATTAGACCGAGAGTCGGATACTTTTGGAGAACAAAGTATGCTTTAGATGCTTAAGAGCTGAGCTTCCACATAAGCATAAGATCTAGTCAAGCTGGTACCATTTTTTCGAGCTCCCATATGCATTGGGCACGATTCTCGAGCATGTAATGCGAGCAAAGTGCTCACCCTCAGGAGTGGGATGTTGTTGCTCGCTCGGGGTGGCTAGCACTTTTATAAACATCACATCATTTATTTTCTTGAATGTTTGCTCTTAGATGAGCACTTCCTGTGAAGTTGGTACAATTTCCCCTAGCTCCCATGAGGTTAGGATACTTTTCTCACCTCGGGGTGTGAGCATTAGCCTTGTTGGGGCACAAGGAAAAGTGTCTTGCTAGCCACTAGGGGACATGCACTTCTTCAATGTTGTCATTCGCTCGAAGTTCGATCGCTTTTCTCACTCTTTGGGATGAGAGCTTTGCTTACCCTCTATTACCTTGGGTGTTATTGATTAATATAGTGCTTGCCCATGAGAATAATAAGCACTTTAGATCAACATATTCATCATCTGAATCGAGCACTTTTGGTGGCCCTAGGAATGATCACTTTTTCTCACCTCATCGGGTGAGTACTATTTGCTTACTTAGGCTACGTGCTATTGTTGCTCACCCAACGCGAGCATTGGGTACGAGCATGCTTTGATCACCACTAGTGCGTGGGACGAAAGCTTTGATCATCCATAAGGGTAACAAGTAGTTTTGATCAACGCAATGCTCGCCAACATTTTTTTTCCCTACCATCAATTGCTCACCCTAGGATTCAAGCACTCTTTACTCGTCCGGGATGCCGACACACCCATGCAAGCACTCCTTAGTCACCATGGATTCATGCAGTTTTGCTCACACTTAGGTGTGAGTATTGTTTGCTCGTACTTGGATACAAGCATCTAGCTCCCATGGTATTTTGAAAACATCACTTCTTGTTTTATTTTCTTCAAATGTCAAATAATTTTTATAGGAAGAGTCAGTCTAATGTCTAGCACGTTCCTGCCTTCTAGATATAATAAAAATCGTAAGGTGTATAACTTATAAAAAAAAATATTTAATTGGTATTAGATTTTTATTCTATATAAACAAATAACTCTTAAGGGATTTGTAAAAATTTCAAAAGGGGTTTACCAACACAGTGCTTTCAAATATATGTGGTATAAAGAAATAGAGTAATGCTACATACAATCGTGGAATGTGCAAACGCCGTGCAGTCGCTTTGAAAAAGAGTAGGGTCCACTATTAAAAAATTAATTTCTTTTCATGTGGGTCTCATATTTATTCATTTTTTTCAATGCGACTGCACGGCGCTTGCACACTCACAACTATAAATATCATTTCTCAAAGAAATAATAATAGTGATGATGAAAGGTGCATTGTGTAACTCGTACGAAGTTATAAAGCCAAGTCAAATTGTGTACAATTGTGACACGTGTACTATTATTGCTACATTAAAATTTTAATTAGTATAAAAAAGTAGGGCTGTACAGGAACCGCCGGAACCGGCCGTGAACCGATCAAACCGACTGCCGGAGCACGGAACTGGCAAAGAACCGATCGGCGGTCGAGAGGAATTGAAGGAAAACCGATATCGGCAGTTCGGCGCCGGTTTGAACCCCTGGAAAACCGCTGAACCGGACGATCCGGTCTATTTATATATATTTTTTAATATATGTATATAGAATGGCGCCGTTTCACTCATTAACTTATAATGAGTGAAACGACATCGTTTTAGAGCCTGAAAGTTAAAAAAAATTATAATAGAACGACACCGTTTGGCTTTTAAGCCAAACGATGCCTTTTCAATATGAGTTAATAACCCCCCCACGCCCCTCTTCTTCTTCTTCCCCATGTCGTCTTCTTCCTCTCTAGCCTCTGCAACTCTCTTCTTCTTCCATGGTAGCGACGGCGAGACACTTCTTCACTCTTCCTCAGTTCCTCCTCTTTCACAGAAGACACCAACGGTGGACCGAAGACCTCACTGATGCACGTCGAGACTGATATGATCAGTTTTCTCTCCCCAAACCCTCGATTTCGGCCTGTTCAACAGACCCATGGCAAACGTCGGTGGTGTCTCGATTTTGCGCCGAAACCGACGCCGAACTCATCGGTGTATAGCCCTATAAGAAAGTACAAAACTAACAAAATAAGACAAAATAAATAAAAGAAAAAGTAACGTCTTGCTCTGGCAATTCAAGAAACGGTTATGTAGGAAAAAAAAAAAGTATCTCTCTTGGATATCTAAGGCGAGAGGAACAATTTGCCAAGGGCAACTTCTCTCACGGAAGGGTGGGGGTTTCTTGTTTGCATTTAGACAAGACTATTCTTCTGGATTCTTTCTGGGAAAACGGTCATTTCTATCAAGATGGCTGAAGATTTGTCTCATTTGTGTGAAAATTTATCGTTAACATATGAGGAAAGGAGTGGCCTTGTTATTACTAATTTGGCAATTGAGGATACTCTGAATAAGAGTCGTTGTTGTTTGATTGGAAAGTTATTTTCTTATAAGATTATGAATAAGAATATCATCCAGACAATTATGAGTAAAGTTTGGAGGCTTTCTGGAGATTTTCCTTCATTGTCGTTGGAGCCAATCTCTTATTAAACTTTCTGGAGGAAGTGATCGAGATAAGGTTATGCAGCATTGTCCTTGCCTTTTTGATCGATTCTTATTCAATCTTAAGAATTTTGATGGATTTAGTTATCCAAAAGATGTTGACTTTAATTTGGTTTCCTTCTGGGTGCAATCTCATAATCTGCCTTTGGGTTGCATGAATAGGACAGTTGGTGAACAAATTGGCTCGATGATTGGTCTTGTACAACAAGTTGATGTTGATGATTGTGGCATTGGATGGAGTAAGTATTTGCGTGTCAAGGTTCTTCTGGATGTTACCCAACCATTATCTCGTGGAAGGATTGTGATTACACAAAGGAGATCAACATGAATTCCTTTATAATACGAGAGATTGCCACAATTCTATTTTCGATGTGGGGTTATTAAACATGCTGATAAAGGATGTAAAGTTCCAAATGCTAACACCTTACATGGTTCTGGTTCTCAGTCTCTATATGGGACATGGTTGAGGGCTACAAATCAGGCTCCATCTATGGTAGTAGAAAAATCAGTCATCTTTCAAGATTCTGATGAGATTCAGTTTGCAAAGTCAAATGAGTAGTTTGCCGATGCAGTGGCAGTTATTCCTTCTGTGGATAAGAGTAGTTGTCACAAAACAATTACTAGTAAGTTGGGCGGTCTTTCAGTTGGGTTATCTGTGACAAATAAGGATGTTTCAAATTCTACTAAGACGTTTGTGTTTATCCCTTCTTTGAAGCATTTTCCTGTGGTCTATGCTAAACCTTCCCCTATTGAAATGGATGTTGTGGATGTCAATGATTCTTTGAGAATTGCAGTGGTTTCTACTAATTGTGAAGTTTCTCCCCAGCAGGAAAGTAATAAGAGATGAAAGCGTAGGGCACAAGTTTCCACACCATGCATCCAATTCGGGAAGCTAATCTTTGTTTCCTATAAAAAGGAAAAACAAGACTCATCTTGATCTGTCTTTGCCCTTGACAGTTTCTTCCAAAGGTGTTACAAAAAATCCTATGTATTTCGATCAGGTGATCATGGATCTTCTGTTGTGTTATCAGCTAAGGCGCATTCTCAGCCCCACCGTAAAAAGTGAACCTCAGAAGTTGAAACTGTCGAGGGCTTGGCAACCCTCGAACAGTTGGTAATCTTTACCATCTGGTAAAGAAATATAAGCCAAAGTTGCTTTTTTTTTAATGGAGACTAAATTGATTGGTAGTCGCATATAGCCTTTAAAATTGAAGTGGAGTTATGAAAATTTGATAACTGTTGATAGTGTGGGTTTTGGTGGTGGATTAGCTTTATTTTTGGATAATTCTCTTGATATAAGTCTTAATAATTTTTCTCTAAGACATGTTCATCTTCTAGTTAAACAACAGATAAATTCATCATGTTGGTTTTTCATTGGTTTTATTAGCATCCAATCACAAACAAAAGGTTAGAGAGTTTCGGACATACTCAAATTCTTGAGCAGAGGGATTTCTTCACCTTGGATTGTAACGGATGATTTTAATGAAATTTTAACTTTTTTTTTTTGAGAAAAAAAGTGGTGCCAATAGATCAGTGAGACAAATGAAGGGCTTCAGGGATTTAGAGTGTTTTAATACCACTATGTTGGCAAAACAACAATGGAGAATGTTATAACAACCTTCATCTTTGTCTGCTGAGATTCTTAAAGCCAAGTGTTTTTCGAATTCTTCACTATTTGAGGCAGTGTTACCTAGACATGCTTATTATGCATGGAAAAGTATTTTTTCCAACCAGAAATATATTGCTTGAAGATATGTGATGGAGAGTAGGGAATGGTAAAAGTATTATAGTATTTGGAAAGACAAATGGATCCGAAAACCTATCAATTATAGAATTTAATCCCCAATCTCAATACTTGATGAGCATGCTTTGGTTGCAGTACTTATTCTTCCAGGCACAACTGAATGGGATAAGTCTTTGTTGTAATCTGTGTTTAGTGAAGATGAAACTGACATTATCTATAATATCTGCCCTAGTCCTTTGGCTACTGATGACAAATTGGTATGGAGGTGTACAATTGATGGGATGTTTTATGTAAAAAGTACTTACCACCTTCAACTTGAGTTAAATACCAGAAATTCATGTACTTCTTCTAAGGATAGTTTTAATGAAAAATGTTGGATGACTATTTTGCATTCCAATACACCACGAGTGGTTAAAACTTTTATGCGGAAAGCTTGTTGCAATATTCTTCCTACCAAAAACAACCTTAAGCTCAGGCATATGGTGCAAGACGCTCTTTGCCCAATTTATGCCGTAGTAGAGAACACTGTGGAACATATTCTTTGGGAATGCTCTTCTACCAAGAATGTTTGGAGTATTTGTTGTAAGAAGTTTTAGAAATGTAGTCTCGTTGGCAAAAGTTTCATGGAAATGGTTATTTATCTAGAGGGGTGTTTAGAAGTTGTAGGTTTCTAGCAATTACCATAGTTTTGCATGTACTTAGGGAGATCTGTCTCCAATACTAATTATGTTACAGACCTGTTGGACAAGTATTGTAACTTTTTGGATATTAGTTATATTGTGAATGTCATAAAGTATGTTTATGTTTTAGGGATGCATTACTTCTGGTACATAGTATTGCTTAAAGAAGAAAATTATTCGCTGTGAATATTGCATATTGTTAGTTGCATGTTATGTGCATTGCATCTTTAATTGTCATGAACGAGGGCAGGTAACCTTGTATTGCATGTTCCGACTCTTCAGATGTCTATCCGATCCCAAGAGGAAATCTGGGGGCGTCATAGGTAGCATTAAAGCAATACGTCTCTGGGTTAAACTCATATGTCCCTAGGAGTTGTACCAAAAAAAAAGATTGGAATTTCAGTGTTCTTTTCGGGCTTGAATTGGCAATATTTAGGCTTGAATAAACTAAAGTGTTGGAGTAGGAAAGCATGACAACATTGGCCACAGAATAGAGGCAACATGGCCCAACTGTCTAGATCATGGAATAGGAATAGAAGTCTCTAATGGAGGAACTTCACAATTTTGGATTATTGGGAAGAGTTGAAGGTTACTGCTAGGATGTTATGGATCAAAAGAGATAAATTTATGTATGATGATATTTTTTAGCATCCTTCTCAATTGTTTGAAATGGCTACACTTTTTTTGGAGGAGTTTTAGACTACTACTCAACCTGTGGTCGCCACTACTCTTCAATAGCAAATTTCTGCTCAATCTTGGCATCCCCCAACAACAAATTATATTAAGGCCAATTGGGATATAGCTTTAGACTGTCAAATAAAGAAACCGGGCATTGGTATTATATTACATGGTGGAAATGGTTGTGTGATAGCTATAAAGCAAATCCCAAAACATGGAACTCCTAAATCATAGATTGCTTAAGGCTATGGAGCTTTCATGGCTGCGGCTTTTTGTTTGGAGCTGAGTTTTGACAAAGTTATCTTTGAAGGTGATGCTAAAAATGTGGTAGACTTCATTCAAAAACCTAAAGGCTTTTATAGCAATTGTGGTCATCTCTTACAGGATACGGTTGGGTTTGGATAAACAGTTCAGATGAGATGAGATGAGATGTTTTGAATAGTAGTTGAATAAAATATTGTTAGAATATGTTTTTTAGTATTATTTTCATTTTGAGATTTGAAAAAGTTGAATTGTTTATTATATTTTTGTATGGGAATTGTTTATATTTTTGTATGGTTGGGTTTGTAATGATGAGATGAGATGAGATGAGAAGGTTTGTGTATCCAAACTGAGCTTTTTGCTATCAAATTTCTCTATATGGGAGTATCGTTATGTGAAAAGAGATCTTAATCATGTGGCTCATCTTCTGCCAAAAGATGAACTTTGTTTAAATTTTGATTCTGTTATCATGAAAAATGTTCCAGATTATATCCAAACTCTTGTAATGTCTTATGTGAATCAATGAAAGTCGAGTCTGTATTTATCTAAAAAAACTAAAAGACAAAAGAAGGGGAGGCAATTAAATGGGAGTTTTTTTTCAGTGAAGGAGGAGGATGGCACCTCCAAACTTTATTGAAACAAAACATTTACTTATGGAGAAGGAATACCATGGAAAAACAAAACAACCAATACACCAAAAAACAGAAAAAACCACAAACTGCCAAACCCGACAAAATAAAAGAAAAAATATAGCCCTCCACAAATTACCAATGAATATAAGGCAAACCCAATCTCTCCAAGTGCAACAGGCCCTTCAATTCTTTCTGAAGTAACTCATAATCCTCAACTAAACCATTACTGCCTTCCTCACCACGCCTGGCCAAAAAATCAGCTATCATGTTCCCTTCCCTATATTGATGAGCAATAGAGAAACAAAGCCCAGATGACACCTCAACAAAATTTTCTCAAAAACCCCACAAGTACCAAACCGTGCAACGTCGAGCCAAAACCCCAATCTACCACAACTTTGGAATCACATTCAATATCAACATGCAAAAAACCCAAATCTTTGCACAACTTTACCCCTTCCGTTAATGCTCTTTGTTCGACTTCATTATTTGTACCATAACCAAAATACTTCATGAAAGCGCCTCGAAACCCAGCATGGCAATTCCGAATAACTCCCCCTGCAGCTGCCATCAATATTAAACTTGAACCTATCTGAACTCAGCTTTTGCCAATAAACCAGGTGAGGACATCGTACAGAAGACGCCGCGGTAGCAATATCAAGTGCCCCCAACATAATCACATCCGGAGCCGAAGCCTCACCACTAATTCTCAATTTATCTAAGATGCATTTTAGCCAAACCTTCACCGCTAACCATGCACTCTCCGTTGTAATCTGTCTCCCCTCTATGCGAGCCTTGCATCTACAGAACCATAGCCTCCAAGTAATTACACATGGAAGAATACCAATAAGTAACCCATGCCTGGAGGAGTTTTTAGCAAAAGAGAATCAATGAAAGACCCTAGACCACCAGGTGACATGCTCTAATTTCGGAATACCCAAGGCCAACTCTGCTCGATTCCAGACATTATCCACAAACTCACCAGAGTTCAAGACATGGTCCAATTAGGTACGTAACCATGCCAAATCCAGTTCATACCCTGCACAGAAGGAGCTTTCACTCTAATGACATCCCATGCACTTGCGAACGAAAAACTTCCATCACGACTCGGCATCCATACCAACATATCATCACCCCCTCGGCCTGCAACAACGTTTTGACAGATTTCGTCTGCCTTGACAGCCCCTACTAATTCCACCAAATGATCATAATCCCAAGAATTCTCAACCCACAAATCTTTTATGCGCAAATAGTGGTTCACATCCGAGATAGCATGATGACTAAGTGGCCCACTAGAGAGCCAACGGTCATTCCAGAAAAAGCCTCATCCAACCTTAACCTTCATCCTTGTATTATCCAAAACCTCAGGCAATACTCGCATAATGAATTTCCAGAAACGAGATCCATTAGAATTCAAACTACTCAAAACCACATGGCCCTTTTTCAAATATTTGGCTCTAAAACAATTTGTTCATAAATTTTCAATGGACAACAAACACCATGCAAACTTCATATGAAGAGCTCTTTGTACCTCAAGAGAATTTCTCAAACTCAATCCCCCTTCTTTAGTCTGTTTGCACAAGTGCCCATAAGCTCTCAATTTCCTCTTATGCCTTCCATTTGAACCACCCCAAAAGAACGAAGCCAAAATAGAATCAATCTTCTAATGAATAACTTTTGGGATATTCAAAACAACAAGTAGGTGCATCAACATGCTCATCAAAACATGCCTTAGAAGAATAAGGGTCTGATTAAGGCTTTTTCTCATTCATCAGGGGATCCTTTGGTATCCCATCTTCTTTATGCGGATGATCTATTGGTTTTTTTGAATGGAAAAAAACAGTTGCTGAGAAGACTTATCGAGGTGTTGTGGATATATGAGAGGTGGTCGGGACAGTTGATTAGTAAGGAAAAGTCAGCTATTTTCTTTTCTAAACATATCTCTTTGGGTCAAAGAGTTTGTTTGAAGAGATTGTCAGATTTTGGGGAGGGAAGCTTCCCGGTGGTTTATCTTGGCGTTCCAATTGTTGTGGGACGACTTACTGTTTGGGATTTGGAAATTTTAGTGACCAAAATCATAAATAAGGTAGCGGGTTGAAAATTTAATTTACTCTCTCAAGGTGGTCGGCTATCTTTTTTCTTTTCTCTCTCCAGCACCACACACACGGCACATAACATTTTTAAACAAAACCATACTTATTCAACAATTACCAGATTGCCACTAGGTGGATCAATAGGCTTCCCTCACATAGAGGGACCCACCCAACAAATCTCCTCCTCCCGACTATGTGAAGAGCTCCACCAAGCTTGTTTTTCCCTACATGCTTCAAGTTTTTGCATAGGCAGTTATTTTATCATTGTTATGGAACATGGAGAAAACCCACACCAATGGGAAAAAAACCTTTTGATTGACAAAAACTCACTTTTGATTCATTATTGTTCCAAATATATAAATATATATATATATACACACACACACACACACTAAGCATACAATGACGATTATACGCTCATAAGGTGTACATGTTACAATAATGCCCTCTAACACTCCCCCTCGAGTTGGGGCCTATATATCATATAAACCCAACTTGAAACAAATAAACTTTAACCAACTATGACACAAGGACTTAGTAAACACATCTATAAGTTTATTAGCAGACTTCACAAAAGGTATAGAATTGTTACCACTCAGTATCTTATCTCGAATGAAGTGACAATCAATCTCTATGTGTTTAGTCCTCTCATGGAAGACAGGTTTAGAGCAATATGCACTGCAACTTGATTATCACAAAATAAGTGAAGCAGAATAGGAGTTGGAAATCCAATCTCTTGAAGGAAATGTTGCAACCATGTCAACTCACTAGTAGTGTGAGCTATTGCCCTATATTCAACTTCTACACTAGAACAAGCGACTACTATTTATTTCTTACGATATCCAATAGTAGATCTTCTATCTGAAGGAGAACCTGCTCAATCAGCATCTAAAAAGGCTTCAACTCTAAGGTGTCCATTTGGCCTATACAACAATCTAAGACTAGGAGCTCGCTTAAGATAACGAAGAATATGGAGTACAACTTCCCAATGTGACCCTGGGTGTTTCTTGAAATTGACTCACTACCCTCACTACATAAAATATGTCAGGTCTAGTGATAGTAAGATATAATTTAGTTTTCCAACAAGTCGCCAATACTTACCAGGATCTTCAAACAATTTATGTTCTTCCTTCAAGAGTTTACGATTTGGATCCATAAGAGTGTCAAGAGGTCATGCACCTAGCAAGCTAGTTTCTTCCAAAAGGTCAAGTACATATTTTCTCTAAGATAGGCTAATCCCCTTTTTAGATCTGTCAGCTTCAATCCCAAGGAAATCTCAAAGCTTGCCCAAATCTTTTGCCTGAAACTGATCACGCAAAAATTATTTCAGCTTGCAAATCCCAGCTGAGTCATTCTCATAAATTACAATGTCGTCCACATATACAACCAACAAAATATGACCTACCTCACAGTGTAGGTGAAATACCGAATGGTCTATTTGACATCTATGAAGACGAAATACTAATACAATATCAAAAAAATTTCCAAACTATGATGGAGGGGATTGCTTCAAACCATATAGTACCTTTTTTAACTTGCATACAACACCTCAATACTCCCCCTGAGCAACAAACCTAGATGATGATTGATCCATATTAACTTCCTCATGCAAGTCGCCATGTATAAATGCATTTTTAACATCCAGCTAAAATAAGGGCCAATCTAAATTAGCGACAAGAGAAATCAACACTCTTAACAAAAGAGATTTTGGCAACCGAGGAGAATGTCTCCTTATAGTCAATGTCATAAATTTGAGTGTAACCCTTAGCAACCAAGCGGGCTTACAAACGTTCCACAGAACTATCAGGATGAAATTTGACTGTATACACACATTTACAGCCAATAGGTTATTTACCAGGTGATACTGGAACAAGATCTCATGTCTCATTTTTCATAGTGACCTCCTTTTTCATAGTGCTTGCTCGGACCTACTTTCTTTCACTTTGTATTCATCCGGGTGGCGAGAACTGTTGCTTGGCTCAGAGTTCGAGCACTTTTGCTTGCCTTTCCTGGCCAAGCACTTTACTTGAGTTTTGGGGTGTGTGCACTTTTGATCAACATAGTGCTCGTCCAAGAGGGCAACAGGAACTTCTTGAACTTCTTACCAACATAGTCCTTGCCCGTAGCGAGCACTTTTAGTGGCCCTTGGGCCGAAATTTTTTTTTTGCCTCTCCACCAAGCGAGCACTTTTAGCCCCTTGCCCAACGCCTTCATACTCTTTCATGGTACTTGTCTCAAGCGCGAGCACTTTTGGTTTCTGAAGATGTTGTTGTTTCCCCTAAGGTTCTAGCACTCTTTACTCACTCAAGGTGCAGACACACCAGTGCGAGCAGTCCTTACTTGCCCTGGGTTCGAGCAATTTTGGTCACATTGGGGTGCGAGCATTGTTTGCACGCCTTAGGTCTAAGCATTGTTTGCTTCCCCTAGGTCCAAGCATTGTTTTCTTGTCCCTGGCTCTCATGAGCACTCGCCTCCTATGATATTTTGAAACAAAAAATCTTAACAACCTCCTAACACTCCACACTCCACATTATTTTTAATTTTTATTATTTTTTTTCTTTTATTAAATATTTATTATATGAATAATGAAGAAAAAATTTAAAATAATTTAAAAAGAATAAACTCAAAAAAAAATTTAAAAAAAAATTAAAAATTTAAAAAATTTAAAAAAATGTAGAGTGTGGTGGAGGTTGTGTAACAAAGCTCATTTTGAAAACATTACTTTTTGTTTTTTTTTTTTTTTCAAATTTCAAATAATTTTTATAAGGAGAGTCGGGCAAGTGCCTTTCACGTGTCCTTCTACTAGTTATAACCAAAGAAGGCCAAACCTCCAATCGCTTTGAAGATAATATTAGTCAATGCGGACACAACTTTCACCGACAAAAGAAGCAAAATAAAGCATATTTGTCTCTCAACTTGAAGCCCATCATGCTGTCATACACTACAACCCCCAACTTCCGTTCCTTCCCCAAAGATTTTTAAACAAATAAAAAGTCACTTAAATTTTGGAGAAATTAACCCAAACTCAAAGTGCCTACTATCATGCATCGGATAATGGTATTTCATGTCCAATATCTCTATCAAATAAGACTGAAGTGGCACAGTTATAAATATAATGGATTATAACGTCATAAACTGTAAAACCTAATTGGGGCTTCTCTTTTCCTCGCTCAATATCCCTTTTTCCCCTCTCCCATCCATCTCTTCGTGTTCACACGTTTTTGTATGCATTTTTTGTCTTTTTTTCTCCTCTGGGTTGGAAAACTCCGAAGCCGTTCTTTTAGCTACCAAACAAAATGCACCACACCATTCCTCACTTGCTGATCTTTTAGATATTGTACCTAAAATTCTCGTCATGTTACCAACAAGTGGGGCACCCGCACTATCCAAACTATGTATAGAGCCTTAGCGTCAGTACCATAAAACCATAAATCCAGTGACCGCATGTCGACTTCCTCGATTTCAGCTTTCCAAGATCCAATCCTCCCTCTCTACTTGCACATGATGCACATGTGCCGGCACAATCGTGTATTCTTTGGATGTTGCTCTAGTACTTTAGACTTTAGACTCTTCGATCTTGGCTTTCTCGCCATATTGATGTTCTTTCATAACGAGGAACTGAAGGTGCCGGAAGAAGAAAATGCCAACAAATACACCAAAGCACTATCTCTCTTATTTGGTTCATGGAGTTAGGAATATGATAGATAGAGGCTTGATTTGGATTCACTTGCTTGCAAAACTCTTATCTATGAAGGTTAAACTGAACTAAAGCAGCTTTTACCAAATCCAAGCGAGATTTGACGGTAGCTGCGTCCTCTTATCTGCATTAAATTAATAAGAAAACGGAAAAAAAAAAAAAACATTAACATACTAATAACTGGACACCGACACCGACCACTATCTCTCCATTATTTATTTATATCCTCTCTCACCCCCATTCATGCACTCTCTGAGTCTCACTCGCAAGACTCCCTCCTTCCTCTTCGCCTGTGTCTTCGAAATGGAGCCCATCCCAAAGACAAATACTTTCCTTTTTCCCCTCACCATTCTCTTCTTCTTTCTCTCAACCTCTTCCTCAGCCCCACTTCAGTACCAAAACCTTGTCCTCAACCCACTTTCTTCCAACACACACACCCTCTCATGGCCGGAATCAGATTCCCTGCTTCCCGAATCCACCGTACACGACCCAGATGCCGCCTCCACCACCACCCTTCAATTACGCCATTTAGACTCCTTGTCCCTCGACAAAACTCCGGAGCAACTCTTCCACCTCAGGCTCCAACGCGACGCTCTCAGAGTCAAGGCCCTAACCTCACTAGCAGCTGTTGGAAACGGGAGTCGTGCGGGCGGCACTGTCGGCGGGTTCAGCAGCTCCATCATATCCGGCCTCTCCCAGGGCAGCGGGGAGTACTTCACGCGCATCGGCGTGGGTACTCCTCCAAAGTACGTGTACATGGTGCTGGACACCGGGAGCGATGTAATCTGGATCCAGTGCGCTCCATGTAGGAAATGCTACTCGCAGGTCGACCCGGTCTTCGACCCCACCAAATCCAAATCCTTCGTCGGCATTTCCTGTGGCTCCCCCTTGTGCCGGAAGCTCGACTCTCCGGGCTGCAACTCACGCGACAGGTGTCTCTATCAAGTTTCCTACGGCGATGGATCCTTCACACTGGGCGAGTTCTCCACAGAAACGCTGACGTTCCGTGGCGAAAAAGTGGGACGCGTGGCGCTCGGATGTGGCCACGATAACGAGGGCCTGTTCGTCGGTGCTGCGGGATTGTTGGGCCTCGGTCGGGGGAAGTTATCGTTTCCCTTGCAGACCGGTCGACAGTTTAACCGGAAGTTCTCGTACTGCTTGGTGGACCGCTCCGCCTCGTCCAGACCGTCGTCGATCGTGTTTGGCGACGCAGCCGTTTCTCGGACAGCCCGGTTCACTCCTTTGCTAGTGAACCCCAATTTCGACACTTTCTACTACGTCGAACTCCTCGGGATCAGTGTGGGAGGAGTGCGCGTCACCGGCATTACAGCTTCGTTGTTCAAACTGGACTCGATTGGGAACGGCGGTGTCATCATTGACTCGGGCACGTCCGTAACCCGCTTAACCAGACCCGCATACATAGCCTTGAGAAACGCGTTCCGGGCCGGAACATCCAGCCTGAAGCGGGCACCGGAATTCTCGTTGTTCGACACTTGTTATGACTTGTCCGGGAAGGCAGAGGTGAAGGTACCAACAGTAGTGTTGCATTTTCGAGGTGCCGACGTGTCGTTGCCGGCGACAAATTATCTGATTCCGGTGGATACCGATGGGAGCTTTTGCTTCGCGTTTGCAGGTACCACGAGCGGTTTGTCGATCGTAGGTAATATCCAGCAGCAAGGATTCCGTGTCGTCTATGATTTGGCGGGTTCAAGGATCGGGTTTGCTCCGCGTGGGTGTGAATGAATGGAAAAGCCTACTTCAAGAAAAAAGAAATTATTTTTCTTTAGAAATGGTTTAGCTGCAAAAATAAATATAAAAGAAAGACTTTTAAATTGACATGTGTTAATTATTCTAATACGAATATTAATAATCAGATCTTCGATATTATAAAATCTACGATAATAAAATAATAATAGTTAAAAAACATACATTTATTCATCACATATCGATGAAAAATCTGATCTGACTATGAGAGAAGGATCACCCTAGCAACCTAGGCACACAAGTGTTTTCCGACAGCTAGAGGCACAATAATGTTTAGGTGAGAACCCTTAATCCCTCAGTACTGTTTATAAACTTCTGATCATCAAGAAATCTAGGGATTTTGTGTCCCACTATGATTAAAAATAAGGTTGTTATTATCCTAGTGTGACTCATCAATTAAGTGATAACTATTTACCTATCTTAAGCCTATCAGGATATGGGTGTGTGGGACATAGAGTTTAAATAAAACTCTTGCATTCTCTCACTTGGCCCATATGTCCATAATATTTTCCATTCATAGATTTATTACAAGAAATTAACCATACTTTGCAAATTTATTTCTAGAAAACTTTCATAGCTTATAATATATTACATGAGTTCCGTAATATCAATGTCAAACTAGCTACCAATGCGAGTCATAGTGGTCCTTTGTTATATAATCAACAAATTCCCTTCCATGTACCACAACACTAGTAACTTAATTTAACATGATCTTTAATTGGGATAAATAAGGCTAATACTATAATGCTTTGGGTTCCAATTCATGTCTATTATAGACATTATCTTGTCATCATTCATCCACACCATTCAATATACATATAAAATGGAAAGACAAGAAAATAGAAACAGAACAACCATAATAGATATCATTAAGTGTCCAAATAGAATTCAAAAACATCTACGAGCTCATTAATATGTCCACATCATAAGACTCATTCTATCAATATGTTCCTTAAACTGCTTCGCTACTAGACCATTTGTCAATGGGTCTGCTATCATACGCATAGTACTAATATGTTATAGGATCACTATTTGTTTCTGTACTTCCTCATTAACGCTTAGGTATTTGAGCTCCATGTGCTTAGCACCTTTAGAATACCTATCGTTTTTGGAGAAAAATACTGCAGAGGAATTATCACAATAAATTTTCAGCGGCCTGGCAATAGAGTCGACAACTTCAAGTCCTGAGATAAAGGTCCTCAGCCATAAACCATGCATTGTGACCTCAAAGCACGCCACAAACTTAGCCTCCATTGTAAATGAAGTAGTGATTGTTTGTTTCATACTTCTCCAAGAGATCACTCCACCAGCCAATAGAAAAACATGACCTAAAGTATATTTCTTGCTATCAGAGCAACTAGCAAAATCAGAGTCTGAGTATCCAGTTACCTCCTAACTGCCAGCTCTTCTAAAGGTAAGCTGGTAATCCTCTTCGATGCTTTCCAATGAGACATCCATGGGTTATTTTGGTAGCGCCCACGCATGCCAACTGCAAAACTAATGTCTGGCCTCGTGCAAATCTGTACATATATCAAGCTCCCCACAACTGAAGCATAGGGGATTTTTTTCATCTCTTTACACTCTTACTCAGTTTTAGGACATTATGATATGCTAAATTTATCACCGTTTGATATCGAAGTATCCAGTGATGAACAACTTTCCATGCCAAATCTCTCAATAACACTTTTTATGTAACTTTCCTGAGACCATCCCAATAGTCCTTGTTTTAGATCTCGAAAAGTCTCGATTCCAATCACAAAGGATGCCTTTCATTTCAAAGTTCTTGGAGAGAAAACTCTTGGTTTCATAAAGTAGACCAAGATCACTACTAGCCAACAAGATATCATCAACATACAAGATCAAAATTATAAACTTACTCCCACTGACTTTTAGATATATACATCGATTGACAATGTTTTCCTTAAATCCAAAAGCAGTAATGGTATCATTAAACTTTAAGTACCATTGTCGGGAGGCTTGTTTAAGTTTGTAGATCGATTTCTTGAGCCTACATACTAGGTGACCTTTGCCATTTTCTGAGTAGCCTTCTGGCTACTCCATGTAGACCTCTTCATCCAAACTTCCATTTAAAAATGTCGTTTTCACATCCATTTAGTGTAACTCTAAATCATAATGAGCTACCAATGTCATAATAATTTTAAAAGAGTCCTTTTTAGATACTGGAGAAAAAGTTTCTTTGTAATCAATGCCTTCTTTCTGAGTGAAACCCTTGGCAAAAAGTCTGGCTTTATATCGTTCAACATTGCCTTTTGAGTCGTATTTAGTCTTAAAGACCCATTTACACCTGCCTTTTTTACTCCCTTCGGGCTATTTAACGAAATCCTAGACTTGATTCTAATCCATGGATTTCAACTCTTCTTTCATGGCTTGTGAAAACATTAGTGGATCTTTACTTGTCCCAATGTCAAATTCAGATTCCTGAAGATACACCACATAGTCTGCCGAAATAGCAGGTTATAGACTCCAAAGTTTTCAATGACACATAAAACATATACCTTTTGGATCTTTTGGATCTCTTTGGGTACCCAATAAAGTACCCGCTTACTATTCTAGGATCCAATTTCCTTTCATGTGGATTGTAAAGTCTCACTTCAGGTGGGCAACCCCAAACATGCATGTGCTTTAAACTTGATGTCCTACCAGTCCATAGCTCAAAAGGAGTTTTTGGAACTAGCTTACTAGGAACTCGGTTTAAGATATACATTGTCGTCTTAAAGGCTTCACCCCACAATGATTTAGGTAAGGTGGAATTGCTTATCATACTTCTGACCATATCCAATAAGGTCCGATTACGCCTTTCAGCAACACCATTCTGTTGTGGCGTCCCTAGCATCGTGTACTGTGTAACAATGCCATGATGTTCAAGAAGTTTGGCGAATGGGTCAGGGTTACAACCCGATTCGTCATACTTTCCATAGTATTCTCCACTTCGATTTGACCTAACGATTTTCACTTTTCTACCTAATTATCTTTCCACCTCTATGTGAAATACCTCAAGTACCGAAACAGCTTGAGATTTCTCATGTAGTAGATAGATATATCCAAACTGTGAAAAATTATTTATAAAGGTGATAAAATACTTTTCTCTACCAAAACATTCAGTAGAGAATGGTCCACATATATTTGTGTGGATTATTTCAATAAACTCCTTACTTCTTGAGGCACATTTCTTAATATGTTTGGTTTGCTTTTCTTTAATGCAATCCACACACAATTCAAGATTAGTAAAATCTAAATGCGGAAATATCTATTCTTTTACTAATCTTTGTAACCTTTCTAAGAGATGTGCCCCAATCTTTTATGCTACAAGTCATAAAAATTTTCATTCATCATGTTTCATGGTGATGAGTATAGGTATTTTTAACAAATGTATTATCGAGGCAAAATTGATAAAGGCTAACGGAAAAAAACCCAGAACCAATAGATAAGGTGTCCCTAAACAAATTGAAACTACTATTATGGAATGAAAAGGAATAACCATCAGTGTCTAGTCTATATAGGAAAATTAAATTACGCCTCACAAAAGCCACAAAAATTGTATTATGAAGGTCTAAACAATGACCGGTACTCAAAACTAAACAAAAGATTCCTATGGCTAAATGTAACGCCTCAGTCCCATATGGATTAGAGAGTTACTCCTTGTAACTCAAAATCATTTTTCAACCATATAGTTATAGACTCCAAAGTTTTCAATGACACCTACAACTCACTGTTTCAGATAAACTACTTCAATAAGATTAATCTAAACACCACAAAAAATCTTAAATTTAACATCAACCTTCCAAGATACCAAATCAACAAAGCAAAACAGAACTATGGAATAAAATCTCTAATAACCAAAATAATATCTTTGTACTTAATCCACTATGCTCACGTAGTCTTATACATGATTTCTTGTCTTGATCCCCAGTTGTACTATCAAAATTATCTGAAATAAGAAGTGAGTTATCAATAACTCAGTAAGCAGAAAACATATACTAGTGTGTAAACATAAGCTTTTTCAAAAAGTTTGATATGCAGAAATAAAACATTTCATTTTAATATGCAGATATCATAAACGTGTTATCAGAAAATCAGAGCGACTTTTCAATCTTTTAATACTCAAAAACCAATTGTGCATATTCAAAGATATTTTCATATTCAATGACCCTTTTCATATTCAAAAATGTTTTGACATAACATAACTGAATACTTCATCTTATCATTTTATATCGTATTGTATCATATCATATCATATACCATGTTTAACCCCTGTGGTAGGGTTGTACTATCCCCGGTGGCCAAACCAAGCAGTATCATATTGTGAAACTTTCCTTTATTCATTCTTGGAACCCCAAGTGTGCACACAGGAAATAAAACATAACTGAGGTTGTTTTCACATTTTCCTTTCAAAACACAACATGCACATTTTTATAAACCAACCTCAGTTCATTTTCTTTTTATGCAAATCTAGCAAAGGAACTCCGCTTATCTAAACTTCTTAACTTTCTGAATTTCTTCACCACAGTGCTGAACGAAAAATTACTCGTCACCTATAAGATTGCCATGTAACTTCCATAACTATTCGAAAGTAACACATTTTTCAATACTTAAACCTGAAACGCTAAATAACCTATTTTCCCAAAAATCTAAATTTCTCGAAACCCTAAAATCTACTTGATAAGACAAACCCAGCTTATTATAATAAAATCTATTATAGTAACAATCAAAACTTCACTTAATAGAATAGACTTAATCTTATTTAAAGCGTTCAAAATCATATTAAACACTTACTACTGAAATTCATTTATAAAAATTCTGATATTAAAATAATATACTAATAAGTAATATGCTTTAAAATCCTAACTATCCTCAGTAATAAAATTTATACTTAAAACAAAGCCTTTACAATAAATTAAAAATAAGCCCAACGTATAACCAAGGGTATTTTTTGAGAATTGACCATAAATGAGTATGGGTTCTTTGGGGAGTTGACCATACAATTGAATTTCTGGGACTACAAAGATACAACCATGCAACATATACTTATGCTCACCTAGAGGAAGTGCAACTCGCGATAGAGAGGGAGATCAGCGGATCTGGGTGGTGAGAGGAAGACGCCGGCGAGCTAAGATGCTGGGCACTGAGAGAGATGAGTGATGAGAGGGAGAGAAAAATAACATGAGCGAGCGAGAGAGAGAGAGAAGCGTGAAAGAAAGAGAGACAGAGAGACACAATGGGTTTACCGAGAGGAAAAACAACAGGAGTGACGTGCAGTGCTCGGCGGCACCTTTTGCACAGTTGGAAGCGACATGTTGGGCTTCACCGACATGTTACGGGGCCGAACACTAAGACATGGGGGGGGGGGGTTTATTGCTCTGTTTTGGGTGTCAAAAATAGGGGACAAGCAATGGCTTGAACGGTGGCTTGATGGTGTAAGGGTAGCGCGATGGAGGAGTTATTTGTTGTACCGAGGCTAAGCAAAACTTCTGTGATGGTCTTGCTAGCCGTTGGGCTGTGGGGAAGAAACCGAGAGAGGAAGGAGGCGTGAAGGAGGCTCACAATGAGCTTGATCTACTGTCAGGAATAGACTGCAGCAGTGGGGTCCTCTCATGTTGCAGTGGCTTGCAATTGTTCCGTACAAAAGGGGCGGTGGGAAGTCCGTGAGGGTGGGACGTCGTGAAAGGTGGGGGCTTCTTTGGCCATGATGGGAAGCTTCGTGGTGGCTAGATTTCTTTTCTCTCGGCCTATCTAGGTGCCGCGATAGAGGAGTATGGTTCAACAGATGTGGGGCTGACAGCTTGTTGCAGTGTGTTTGGGTGGCTGCATTTTGAGGGAGTGAAGGTAGTGCTGCTTCACGCGGTGCACTTCGATGGAAGGCAGTGAGTGGCGTACGTGGGGCTGTGAGAACTTATGGAGAAATAGAGGAGCAAAGAGAGAGTTTGTGGGGTAGTGTGGCATGGCAAATTCAAAGGCAGTTGAGGAAATAAAAAGAAAACTAAAATGAAGTGGCATGAATATGGATGAGATGGTGACATTGGTGAGAATAAAACTTACGGGAATGAGACAAACAAGAGGAGGATAAAGCTGAGAAATAGCTGGGGGTATAAGGAGGGGAAAAGAAAAGAAAATTTTACACATCAAAACCATGTCGTTTTATAGATGGTTTGGCTCCTCCACGGCTCTGGGTGTTACACTAAAACTTTAGCCTTATTCTTGTTTCCCATAAAAATAAATCGCTCACTGGCACTTCTTTTAAATTACCTCCCAAGTGCAGAAGGTGTCTTACTTGTGTATAATGAGAGTCCCAAGGTTGATTTCACAGGGATTAAGATAGATTCAGTGCTATGCAATTGTTTATTGGAATAACAGGAAGTAAGAAGGTGAAATATGAGATGTGCAAATATTTGGATGCACACTAAAATTTATAAAAACAACTAAAGAAAATGAACTCTATGTATTGATAAAGAAGAACAAGTTCAAAACTCAAGACCAATGTTCTGAAAAGTTTTCAGAAAAATACTTAGACTTCGAGTTTCCTTTACACAGAGAGATTTTAAGGGAGTTTTGCATTCCTCAATTATTATCAAATGCAATTTCAGTCATGATAAAACCATTTGGATGATTTATATGATTAAAACACTAACTAAACATTTACTGAATAATCTCAACAAATTTCACATCAAACTGACAATCAACATACAACTCGGGATTAGGGTCTACATCCCTTAAGCATTCACCGTGCCTTCAATCAACGATGGATCAAAGAAGATACAGAAAAATCCTAATCTCAGTGTCTATAAGAATGACAGAAATTTATGGAGAATACAAATTAAAACCGAGAAGAAATCAAAACTCCCAATTAAAACCCTACTGCCCAAAGGTTCCTCTTGACCTAGGTCACGAAATTACTCTTCCATCAAGTATGAAAACAAGCTATTTACCAAATAAAAAGATTAATCCATAATCTAGAGAAAGGAAAAATAAAAACCCTAGAATTAGAAGCCAAAATTTCACAGTGATTTTCGGACTCTGCCGAAAATCCCAACGTGCCCTTCTCACATGCCCTTTGGTCCCTTTTAAGCTGTCCTTCCTCATCCTCTCTAGTGCTCTTGTTGGTTTCTCTCTCCAGATTGTTGCTTTCTTCAATTCCATGCAATTCTAAGGTGCGAAACCTAAGATGCAAAGCAGCAAGGGTTACGGGCTTGAGAGGATTCATTTTTTCTCTTTTTTTTTTCTCTAAGTGTCGAGTGGGTGTGTGAAATAAGTGGCAAATATTGATTTTGCACATGTATTTTCCATTTTGACCTTATGGTGCATTTGTTGTAAACTTATTGTGTAAATAAGCATATGTACTCATTTTCAAACCAAAACCCTTAATTTTCATATTATTTCCACTTGATCACTCACTGAGGTTTGGTGTATGGCTTGTAAGGTATCCTTGCATGGTAATGGAAACATGAACATTAGCACCCGAATCTAGCTACCAAGAGTTAGTAGGAACATTTACCAGATTTGATTCAAAACATACAAATGTAAAAGGCTTACCCTTCTTTTCAAACCAAACCTTACGTTTTGAACACTCAGCTTTCATATGCCCATGTTTCCCACAAAAGTAGCATTTGCTACTGTTATGTTGAACCTGATTAACTTTCGCAGGCTCCTTTCCTTTCGGTGGTCCAATTCGTTTCATTTTGCCATAATGGTGCTTTTTCTTTGCAACTTCTTTAGTCACAAAATTAGTAAAGTAATGTCATTGTTGTTTCAGTCTTGCTTCCTCCTAAACTATATTTGCCAACTCATTCACATTCCATTTATCTTTAATAGAATTATAGTGCATCTAGAATGGACCGTACTGAGGTAGCAATGAGTTCAGAATAAACTGTACAATAAAAGACTCATCTACTTTCATTCCCAGGGTTTGTAATCTGGTAGCAATATTTGTCATTTCAAGAATATGTTCTTGCATTCCTTTGACTCCATCATATTTCATGGTGGTAAGTCTAGCCATCAGTGTTCCTGCTAAAGAATTATCTATGGACCAAAACCTCTCCTCAGTATTTTGAAAAATATATGGGCATCCTCAGTTCTAGGGAGTGAATTTTTTATATTTCGGCTATGGTCATTCTCATGAACATTAAACTCAGCCTATTTGATCTCTCCCACTATTTAAATGATTCTCTCTCATCCGAGTTGCTACTCTAAGTGATGGGTGATGGTTTTGGACTCGTAAGAGATGAGTTCAAGTCAAGGACTCCTAATTAGAGTCATTCAACCCACTCAGAGAAATTAGAGTCATTCAAAATAGGAACAGATGAAGTCTGTGAATGTAATGATGTCGGTACGCTTACTGCAAGAAAATTTTGTCACATAATGCTTTGAGTTAGACACTCATAAACAATAATTAGAATTTAAACAATTATGGATGAACTCGAACTATCATCAAGACCCTCCTTTTGGTGATACACAAAGTGTTCTCACCAATATTAAATGATGTGGATAAACTAGTTGTATCATCAGAATTCTCCTTTGGGAGTAAACTCTGACATACAAATTGTTTCGCCTAACCTTACTTTGTGATGAATGAGCTAGTAGTGTTATCAAGACCCTCCTTTGGGAGTAGATCTTAACAAACAAATTGTTCACTCCAACCTTAATTTGATGGATGAACTAGTAGTGTCATCAATACCCTTATTTGGGAGTAGATCTTGACATACAAATTTGATCACTCCATCATATCCATCTTACTATGGAATTAATGATTTTTCACCAAAATTTAAGAAAATCTTGTACCTTTGGGCAACCTATCTTTTCCTTAATTTTGGAGTAAATCATTTGCCCCATATTTGGATAAAAAAAGTATATATGGCATAATAACAGTAATTTAAAGAAGAGCCAAAATAATTCATACATGTATTTAACAATAATAACATGCACATAAAAGAAAGAGTAAGATTTTAGATTTTTTTTAATAATTAAATAATATTAAAATTATATTATTATATTATAATCGGACCGGTACGGGTCTAGACCCAGACTAGTTCAGTAACCCGGGCTGAAACTCAATTTATTTCATTGGTCAAACATAAGTGTTGACCTGGGTCAGGCCTACTATTCAGGCCCGATACCTTCCCCTCCCATTTTTTTTTTCATAATTTTCTTCCAGGTTGGGCCACAAGGCCCACAACAATGGCCCGTTTCTTTTCTGTTGGACTTGGCCCAGGCCAGGCCTAGGCCTAGACCCTTTAGAAGTTAGAAGAAACCAAAGGTTTCTTCTTCTTCTTCAATCAACGATTGCAGCACCGCACCAGTGGGAGAATTCAAACTCCCTTTAGTTCGGCGCAACTATGGACATTGCCTACGAGGGGAAGACGGCATGGCGTCCCTAGCCTCCTCCGCCGCCGATGTCCACCTCCATTTACGATTTCGCCCTTTTTTTATTTTTTACTAGAACACCGTCGCATGCCGCGGCCAGTGGGCTTTAGAGCCCTCTGCTGCCATCACAAAGGCGTCACGGAGGACGTTCTGATCCTCCTCCCTATGCCAACAACCCTCAGCCTCGACGAGCTACATAATCCGGCTGGGGTAGTGCCCATTCGGGATTACACAGTCCCTCTGCTCCGCCCCTATACACGTCGAGTCACTGGCACGATGACACAGCCACCTTATGCCGTACACTGCCGACCCACAGTCAACCCCTTCCTCCTCAGCTTTACAATACACAATACACATTTACCCAGCACGGCGGCCCCTTACCCAGCACAGGACAGCCCCTTACCCAGGACATACACAATACAACAAAAGGGAGAAAATAACTTAAAAACTGAAACAATCATTTTCACTACGTAATTCTCTTCATATGAGAACACAGAATAGTAACTTAAAAAACACATTTGTAAATTTATTTGTTAGACCAAAAGGTTAGTGTGTTTTCAATCGACCATAACATAAAATCAATAAAGACACATGGAGGTACATATAAAATTAAATAGTCATTTATTTATTGTATATTTTATCGAGATCATAAAATATATGTAACCTGATGCTCTGATACCACATGTTAATTATTTTAACATGAACATTAATAATCGGATCTTCGATATTCTATAATCCACGATGATAAAATAATAACAGTTAAAAGACGTACCTTTATCCATCACAGATCGATGAAGAATCTGACCTGACTATGAGAGAAGAATCACCCTAACAACTTAACCTCGCAAGTGTCTCCCGATGGTTAGAGGCACAATAATGTTGTAGGTGAGAACCCTTAACCCCTCAGTACTATTTATAGACTTCTGGTCATCAAGAAATTTAGAGACTTTGTATCCCACTGTGATTAGAAAATGGTTATTCTTATCCCACTATGACTCATCAATTAAGTGACAACTATTGAGCTATCTTAAATTCATCAAGATATGGGTGTGTGAGACATAGAGTTTAAATATATAGCTGATTTGGTTACACAAAACCAAACTATCTCATCTCATGTAATCATTACAACTTTTCTAAATTTCCACACAAAATATAATAAATAATTCAACTTTTTCAAATCTCAAAATAAAAATAATATTAAAAAGTTATATTATAACAATATTTTATTCAACTTTCAACAAAACATGTCATCTCATCTCATCTGAATTGCGTAACTAAACAAGGCCTAACTCTTACAATGAGTTGATATAATACGTCAAATCGTAAAGTTAAGATTTAATATATTATATCTAATTACGTCAATTTATTAATTTATTTTTATAAAAAATTTATTTAGTTATAATACTTCTCAAAACAAAACTTTTCTAAAAATTTTAGATTAATATGTAATGAAAGAGAGCGAGAGAAAGAAAAAAGAAAAAAAGTAATAATCAATATATAGTACTTGAATTGATATGTAAATTGAAGATCTTATTCAATAGATCAATGAAGCTTTGTTTCACTCATCCCCGGCCATGATGACACGCTAGAGGGCATCTCTGGCCGACAGCCTTGCTGGTCAAAGGCCAATTGAGTTTCATTGAGAATAAAAATACATTTATATTTTCGCAATTTATATTTTGGGTGCTGTCCGGAAGGAAGTGTTCTTTAGTTATTTTATCTAGTTTCAAGAAATCATGCATAGAAAAAGTTTCTCACCCCATGTTTTCTACTCCGGCGAGAGCGGTTTCTTCTTATGATTACTTCCATTCCTGTGATCTGTTCCTGTTCTCTGTAATTCTGAATCAAAGCTTTACAAATTTGTTTAAGTCCAATGTGAGTGAAGGGAACAATTTTTAAAGAGATGAACAAGTTTGGAGTTAAGAGTACTGATGAGGGAGTTTTGATAGCAGCTTGTAAACCACAATATAGGTAACTGGAAGTAGAAAATGTGGAAGCTCCTGCAATTCTAAAGGCTTCAGCTTACTTTTCACATGAGCATTCTTTATGATTATCATCGAAAGTGATTCACAAACGATTGTAAACAATCACAAAAAAATATCCAGAATTGAATATGTTTTCCCAAGAAACTCTCTTGGCTTATATTTAAAACTTGATAAATGCGTTTTACATTCTCAAGGTATGTAAAATTTGCATATTTTATGACTGTACCTAATGTTACTTTTAAAAATGAGTTTTGCTATACATCAGTTGCTATTCACTTTCACACTTTACACTTGACGGTTTTTTTTTTTTTTTTAGGGTGTGGGATAGTTAATAGTGACTGATGATAAATATTATTCTTTAAAAATTTATGTATTGAGTTTATAGAAGTGAGTTATGTCATATGGGATGAGATGCAAATGTGGTTGCTCATACTTTGGCTAGATGTTGCAAGGATATGGATTATATCAAAGTTTGGTAGGATTCCAAATGAACCTTTAGTCAAAATCTTACCAACCGACCGAGTCCTGATCTCCTCGTAGAGTCAGTCATAAGAACTACCATTATTAGTTAATTAATGGTTATTTGCATATATATTCTTCTGACTTTTTTGGTACGTCTAGATTTTCTAAACCATGATAAATTCTAAATTCTAAGTTCATATGCACCTTAAAAGTTAAAGATCATATCCTTGAAAACAATCCCAATGCTTTTTTTTTTTTTTCTAAGATTTGAATTTTTTAAGACTTTTGTTTAAATTTTAGATCGTAGAAGGTGAGAGATAGAAATATAAAATAACTCTGAAAATATTTATAAACCATATGTATCTATCTCTCACTCTAGACACTAGAATTTTGAAAGAAATTCTAAGAGATTCAAATTCATTTTTATCATTTACAATTCTATGATAAAAGTTTATAGGAAAATGCTTAGGCCACCGAGAGAAAGTTTCGAGATATTTTTCTGATTGGTTTTTTTTTTTTTTACTTAGTGATTAAGGAAGTATATTTTTAATAATATGAATTCTTTTTTAAAATATCTAGAGGTATAAAAAAATGTATGAAAAAAATTTAAAAAAAAATTCAAATGACCTTCTCAAGAGATATACTCCGACTACACCCTCGACGGGAGTAGCACGACTCAAAGTATATAAAGATTTCTATTTCAAGTATTTTTTTACAATTTGAAAGCAAATAGAAAAGATACGTAGAATTTACACTAATTGTTATGAGAAAATATACTTACAATCGTGAATTGCGTAACCGCCGCGTAATCGTTTTGAAAAAAATGAATAAAACATGGGACCCACATGAAAAAAATTAATTTTTTAATAGTGGACCCCACTTTTTTTCAAAGCGATTACGCGGCGGTTACGCACTTCACGATTGTATGTAGAATTACTCAATTGTTATCCATGGAGGATGTGAAACTCAATATGATTAAAGAGCATTGCTATGCATCCCGAATAAACATTGCAAATAAACATTCCAAATAGATTATTTCACTTTTTTATTTTATTTTTTTTATGTATTTTTTTAATCATCATAAACATTTTTTAAAAAAATAAAAAATTTATAATATTATTAAAAAATACTTAATTAATCACTAAGTAAAAAAAAATTATTTGAGACACAAATTCGGGACACATTTTTTAAACAAAAAATATTTCTCATGATTAAATAGTATGGAGTTGTTTGATTTATATTTTTCAAAGTGTAGTAAAATATGTAGAGTTTACTTGTTTTATTTATATAAAAATACAAACAGGCAGCAAGTCAGTCAACAAAAGTGGGCACCAACCAACGTTTAACAATGCCCAATGCAGCAGTAGTACTGGCTCCGTGCACATGCTGTACTGCCTTCTACAACTCAAGTCAGTGGCCTTTTAGCCTGTAAAAAGTGCCAAACCAAAGGAATTATGTTCTTTGTTTCGATGGAGGTGGGCTGTAGCTGCTGCTAGCTATCCATTTTTTTATATATTTAAAAGAGAAATGTTATATATTAATTACTATTTATTTTTATATTTTCTATTTATAATTTTTTCGTAGATTGTGAATGTGTTTTTCATTAACTATGGGATGTGGAATAATAAATAATGGCTGATGAGAAAAATATTTTGTTTGGTATATGTTAATTTCCACCTAAGGTCCCGTTTAGATAGTGAAATAAGATGTGATAATTTTAGATAAAAGTTAAAAATTGAATAAAATATTGTTAGAATATTATTTTTTAATTTTATTATTATTTTAATATTTAAAAAAAATTGAATTGTTTATTATATTTTATATAGAAATGTGAAAAAATTATAACGATGAGATAATATGAGATGAAACTATTTTTATATCCAAATGGGACCTAATTCTAATTTATTATATGAATCGATGTTCATCCTCTCTTATATCCATGTCTTATTATGGCACACATGCAAAGAGATTGTAATGAACCCAATTGTGATTACAATTATAATAATGAAGATTATAGAAATGGAGGGATTACAGTTGCTATTGGATTCTTTGTGATTTCTATTGTAATGAGGAAGATGATGGAAAATAGAGGTTTACGGCTACTGTAATAAAAACAGAGGCACACAGTATGTTTGATAATATGCTAAAGAATCATTGCTACGAGAGTGTTTCGAGGGCTCCCAAACCTCCATTACAGAAAATTACTTCAAGCTACAAAATATTCCAAATTTCAGATGCCTAACAAGGACTCCCATTTCCTCCACATATACGGGAAGATAAGGACCTAATTCTGCAACCACCAAGGCCAAGGGCCAATTCTAACTAACATTAACTAAGCTCATGGGCCACTAAACAACTTAAACAACTCAATTAAAATAAAAGATAACAACTAAGTTGGAGGCCCAACAATCCCAACCCAATCGTAGTTGGGTTCATAACAAATTTCCCCCACAGGTCTGTGTGCGTTAGCCCTTGTCAACTCTATCGGTACTTCATCATTTTCCCGCACCACTTTTTCCTCGATCTCCACTTTTACCAACTCATAGGTCTCTTGGCCGGGTCGAATGGATCTCTTGGATGTGGGAAGGACCTCTTATTTCCCATTGGGCTTGGCCCAATGTACCGGGGGTTTTTATCCCTTCCATATGTAATTAGTTATCATTTTGATGATTGGGATGATTTTGGTGTAAAGATAGGGGAAAATAGTTTAGAAACTGTTCCCAAATTACTGTCCTTGCAAAAATTGTGGACTGAATACGGAGCCATGGGTCCCACTCCCCCGCTGAGGATCCTCGGGTACAAAATATTCTCGATATCGGATTGGGTTGGCTTGGAAAGGCCCATCGCTGCTTTTCTGGGCCCATTCTGTCAAACCGCCATAGTTTTGGGCCTTTTCGGCTCTACGTCCCTACATATTATAAATTACGGATTTTCAAATCAAATTGAGAATTCCTTGATCCATCCTCTGTATTTTAGATTGGTTGGGATTAATGGCAGCAATGGAGAAGAGAGAAGAGGAAGGGAGGGTTAGGGTTTTGATAGAGAAGGCGACGAACTCGACGGCTCCGGAGGTTGACCCGCGACTCCTCAAGGCTATCAAATCGGTCGTTCGATATTCGGATTCCGAGCTCCGACTCGCTGCCCGTACCCTTATGGCCCTCATGAAGCGGGATCACTCTCAGGTCCTTATTTTTTTCTGACTCGTTTTTTAATTTATTCGGTTCATTTTTTTTATTGAAAGTTATTTCTTTTGTGTGTTCCTTCTTATCTAGCAATGATTTTCAGTGGATACGTTTTCGGGGTTTAATTCTTTTCTTTTTTTTGGCAATAATATGCTTTATATATGGATTTGTGAAACCCCATATGATATGGATAAGGGTAGGTGGTTTCCATTGGAGCGTTACAGGATTAGATTTGGATTGGAACTTGAATTCGCAGAATAAGAATTTGCATCGAATTGTGTTTCGGTTTGCTTTCTTACGTTTATGTTTTGTTGCTGAGAAGACTGGGTTGAGAAAATTGTCATTAATCCTTCATGTCAACACAGCCCTGATATCTGCTTTTTGATATGCTTATTTTTTGTTCCATTTTTACTATTTCGTCCATTTTGACTCATATTCTCAATAATTTTCGGCAACATAGAGAAACTCCACAAGACTTGAATTTTCCTTTCAGCGGCTACACTAGAGGGCAGAAAATAAAGTGGAGTCGTATAAATTTATGTTAATTTTCTCGGTTGAGTTTTTAAACTAAATGGATTGTAATTGTCTGCTTATCATTCTGGTCCATATTTCCCCCTCCTAGAAGCGTTCTTTATGGTTTCCGTCAGTTGATTTGTAGATTTTAGATACAATTTGCTGAGCATTGAGACACTCATATTTGTTTGTGTACCGGGGATAGAAATTCTGTGGTATCACTTGTTGTCCCATACGATCATCCAAAATATAAGGGGAGCAATAAATAATGTGAGAGCTTAGAAACACTAAAGTGAGACAGATTGACAGTCAAGAGAAAGTTGGAAAGGACATGGAGAATGCTCAGACTTATCGTGTCACACATGGCAGGCAATGAAGTAAGAAGATGTGGAGCCTCGATTGGTTTTGTACTTAAATAGTGTGACTGTTTTGCTATATGAAGACTGTTTGGTAGGTCGCTGTTCTAAGACTTCTGGTGATATGGTTATGAACTTGGGACCTTAAAATTCTTTCAGCATTGTACACAGAACTGACAGAAGATATTAGCCTTAAGATAAAGACGTGTGTCCTCCTTTCATTTAGAGTGATTTTTAATATTAGGCTCACCCGGTGGGTGACATCTGTTCTAAGACTACTGATCATATGGCTATGAACTTGAGACCTCAAAATTTTTTCAGCATTGTACACAGAACGTACAGAAGATATTAGCCTTAAGATTTTGTCTTAATTTTTTTTTTTTTGATAAGTAAATTTTATCTTAATTTTAGGTAGATTAAACAACTTTTTTCATTTGGGTAGGTTGGTTGAAGAGTCAAGTCTTTTCTTCTGTGCTATGATTTACTTGAGGTGCCCTTGATCATGCTATAATTAGGGGTATGGGTATTTTATTTCATTCGTGGGGGAAATAATCAAGTATTGTTACCTTAAGTCAGATCCTTGACTTATCAAAAAAAAATAATCAAGTATTCACCCACCCAACCTTTGCTTTTCTCATTTTCTGGAACAATTTAGTTCTATGATTGTTTTGGGCTGGCAGTTATTTGTTTCTTTATCATTTCTTTGAGTTTGCCGCCCTTAAAATATTCATAAATATTGCTCCTGTGAGAGTAGGCTTTGGTGGACGAAAGATTTGGGCTTCGTTTGTTTTCGCAAATGAGATGAGATGAGATGAGTTGAGATAAAAGCTAAAAGTTGAATAAAATATTGTTAGAATATATTTTTTAATATTATTTTTGTTTTGAGATTTGAAAAAGTTGAGTTGTTTATTTTATTTTGTGTGGGAATTTGGGAAAAGTTGTAATGATTAGATGAGATGAGATGAGAATGGTTGTGAAAACAAACGAGGCCTTGATCTTTGCTCAATTTGTTGCAGGTAAGGTACCTCACGCTTCTCATAATTGATGAACTCTTCATGCGGTCAAAGCTTTTCAGAACCGTCCTTGTTGAGAATTTGGATCAGTTACTGAGTTTGAGTGTTGGGTTCAGAAGAAATCTGCCTCTCCCTGCTCCACCAACCGTGGCATCTGTTTTGCGGTCAAAGGCAATCGAATTCTTGGAGAAGTGGAACACTTCTTTTGGGGTTCATTACAGGCAGCTCAGATTAGGATTTGACTACCTTAAAAACACCCTCAAGTTTCAATTTCCTAATCTACAGGCACATGCAGCACGGATTCAGCAGGAGAGAAGCGAAAGGGAAAGGAGGTCAAAAGAGATATTACTAAACAAATTTGAAATGTTGAAGGAGAATTTCTCATCAATAAAGGAAGAAATAAAGTTAACGATAGATGAGATTGGGGAGTGTTTAGACATTGTCTGTACAAAAGAGGAATTCATGCCACCAGGTCCTTTAGATGATGAAGATTTTGTGGAGTTTCGTTCATCTGAACTGCTGCAAATACGTCTCAATACTTTAAAAGAAGGGGAAAAGGTTCATGAAAACAGTGAAAATAAAGTGGTTTTTGATGCATTGAGGGAGCTATACAAGCTTTTAGTGACAAAGCATTTGGTTTCAGTCCAAGAATGGATTTCCGTTCTTGTAAGGGTTGAAGTAGCAGACATTAGGTTCAGAGATTCTGTTTTGAAGGAGTTAATCGACATCCGAAATAATCTCATATCGGTGAAGAAGAAGTGTGAAGAGTCTGGTTGTGCTCTTGTGATGACTGCAAATCATGATGAAGAAGATGAAGATTTCTGGGAGGAGGGTAAGATTGGATCACTTGAGAATGGGAGATCCGCTGTGCCTGATAAGCAAAATGAAGATATTTCCATGGCGTCAACATCTAATGAGTTGAAAAATAGAACTCCTGAAAGCAGTAACAGAGATTGTAATGACAATGAAACGCTCAATCGTGAAGATGATGAAACCGATTCAAACCCTTTGAGGGGTAAGCTTCTGGCTGAAGCCCCAGTGATGGAGTGGGGCTCTTTCTTAGATAACTGGGGTTCAAGCAGGGAGGTTTTGGCTAACCAGCGGGGATTGGAGCTTGAGAGTCACTGGGGGAGAGTGGACTATAATGCAGTTATTCCAGCTGAGAAAATTGCAGAATTAAATGTTCATGCAACTCTTTACAAAGAGGAGCCGACGGAAATTCAACCATGCCGTGCTCCTTTGAGGAAAGGGAGAGTTTGTCAGAGAAAAGATTTGAGAGTTTGCCCGTTTCATGGACCTATTGTACCCCGAGATGATGAAGGAAAACCACTCGATCAGAACTCTTTAAAAGATGAGATAACTCTTGATTCAAGGATTGATTTAGTTGAGCAGTTAGCAAAACAAGCTGTGAAGAATGTTCGTGAGAGAGATAAAGAGGTAACAAACAAGAGAGAAATTGATAAACAGTCGATGAAGCGCGCAAAGCTTGCCAAAATCAGGGAGCACAATGCAGCTGTTCTAAGGGATGCTGCATTGGCATCAACGTCAAGATCTGCAGCTATTGGACAAGATATGGAGGTGACTAACAGTGAGACATCCTCAGCCAGAAACAAAAAGGAAAAACTGTCGTCCATGCTGCGTAAGAAAGTTACATCGAAAGATAGGTTAGCTCAGAGGCTTTTGAATACGAGAGTGAAGGATGCAACAGTAAGAGAGCTTACATCAGGTGAAGATGCAAATTACCGAGAAGCCTTTCCAAATCAATGGTAATGGAAACTTATGCCATGCTTTTGGGCTATTTTTGAGATGTATAAGAATTACATAGATGCACATGGTGGTTACATACCAGCAGATTCAGATGTATTAAAGGAGACTTTGGGAGTTGGTCTCTCTCACAACTGATTGCATGAGACTGAGGCGTGTCGCATAGTTTTACTTGCCGGTCTTTTTGGACTATCAGGTCTGAGGTGTGGTACAGAATGTTGTTGTGGGCAACACACTGCCCAATTTGTATTATATGTATAATTATTTTTCCATCTTAACTATTATAAGGTCTTGTTAGATACTTTCTTTTTATTATTATTTTTTTTGGGGTTTTTTTTATTTGTTTGGGGGGGGGGGGGTATCTACTAATACATATAAAAGCAATAAAAGCAGTCATATAATTTCGACGTGATATTCTACATATAAAAATAGACATTCTATCCATTAAATTTGAAGTGTTATGTTTATGAAGCAATAAATCTTTTAAAAGTAAACCATTGTAACTTTTAAGTTTCATTTCTTTTCTTACATATAAATATATAAACCGATTCAAAACTCCACCCAAAAATACTAATTCAACATTTATATTGTTTTGTATTTTAAGTGGAGTCATATGACTCCGATGTGGCATTCTACCTATTAAAATTGAAGTGTTATATTTATAGAGTGGTAATCATTTTAAAAGCAACGTTTAATTATGAGCTGTTATAACTTTTAAGTTTTATTTCTTTTCTTACATATAAAGATATAAATCGATTTAAGTTTTCACCCAAATGCACTATTTTAACTTTTATATTGTTTCGTCTAATAAACCGCTCTATAAACCGTTCGAATTTCTTCACTATAAAATCCGGTCAATCTCTAAATCTCTCTCCCTAATTGAGTTATAACCCTTTGAGAAGGATTTGGTTCAAGATTGGACTGTGTTCAAGTCATAGTGCGTTTGTTAGAGGCTCTCGGTCGATCAAGGTTTGTATAGAAATCTTAGGTCTCGTTTGTTTTTACAGATGAGATGAGTTTAGATGAAAGTTAAAAATTGAATAAAATATTATTAAAATCTATTTTTTTAATATTATTTTTTATTTGAAAATTGAAAATTTTGAATTGTTTATTTTATTTTATGTAAAAATTTAGAAAATTTATAATGATAATTAGATGAGTTTAAAAATTTTATGAAAACAAACGAAACTTATACTCACGAGTCATAAGTTCTTTGTTAGTGTCATGGGAAATATCATAAATAAAAAGGTTAAACGAAATAGCAAAGAAAATGCCACAGTCCTCGCCTCCACTGTTACACATAAAACTCTAGGGGCCACGAAATACGCTCCTTTTTGGCTTTGAGAGAGGGGAAAGAGTTCCTCTCCTCTCTTCCTTTGACATCTCTACCTTATTTCTCTCAATTTTGTCACTTAGACACCATATTTTGTTTTAACTTTCATTTTTACCCATGCGCAGACCGGTTCTTGCATCTCCTTGTTAAGGTTTAGGTTGCGTTAGAATGTTGAGCTAAACTGAATTAATTTGAGTTCTTTATAAATAATAGTGAGTTAAGATAGTTGAGTGAGTTTTGTAGAACCCACTTAAGATAAGTTTAAAATGTGTTTGGATGTTAGGATAAATTTAGATATATTTATGAGAAATTGTAAAATTATTGGGACTCATCATAAATATCTACTGTTTACTGACATTATTGTCTCCCCACAGTGCGCCGAACCTGCAAAAAAAAAAAAAAAAGTCTATACTTCATTCTTGCGCAAGGATTAAGGAACAAATGTCATAATGTGGGTTTGAGTTGTGGGGCCCAACAACACATGTCAATGAATAATGCACTTGAAATGTACTGTCCAGCCGATGTCAATTGTCAGCTCATGTCTGGAAAACCATAAAGTCCATTTCGGTAGTTGCTGGCGCTATTTACATGGGGCCCAATCAACGAGTTCAAGTTGAACTACACTCATTTATATGTTTAGATGTCCAAAACAACTTAAAAGTGAAGTGCACTTAACTGCTTTGTACATCCAAACAAGCAGCTTTTGCCTCGGATGAGAAATGTTTCTTTAAGGAAATTCGGGTTTTGTTTACGTTTTAAAAGGTTAATTAAAAATAGAGAACAATTTCATCAGAAAACATAAAAATATTTTTACCCAGAAAGGTACGTCGTTATATTTATGAGAAATAATACTTGCAGTCGTGAGTGTGCAAGCGCCATGCAGTCGTTTTGAAAAAAATGAATAAATATGAGACCCATATGAAAAGAAATTAATTTTTTAATAGTAGACCCCACTTTTTATATATTCCACGACTGTATGTAGCATTACTCATAAAACTCATCTATTTTTAGACTCGAAATGGGATGTATCAACTCCATTTCACCTCCTTGGACAAAAGTTCTCTAGTTATGTCCCTGTTGTTGCACCTTTTCCCCGATTTTTCTGGCCATCCTATCGGGTGCATGGGGGCCCCCACCCCCACCTGCCTGTGCATCTTGAGCATATTTGTTTTGTAATTCAATACCATCTCATAGAGCTGTAAATAAAGAATAATACTTGACAAGCCATTCGAGTTCAGCTTATCAAATTCGAGTTCGGCTCGATTCGTTTATTAAATGAGCTATTCTTGAACACAAAATGTGATTGATTATTAAATGATATAACTCATACAAAGTTTCGCTCGACTCGTACAATTCGAATAACTTCATATTTATTATTTTTTGTAGTATTATCTCTATATCTATAATAAGAATATTTAAAAAGATTAAAGCATATTATGTTCTTACTCCCAAGAACATGTTACTTGAATCCTTATGAATCTAATTGTTGTGATATAGATTCATAAACTTCATCAAATATATTAGCAAAAAGCCAAAATTTACTTGTAAAAAGTTTTAGATAAAGTTATAAAATGTAATATAAATAATCTGTTTTATCTAAATAAAGCAACTTGTGAATAAACTCAAATCCGCTCGAATATTAAACAAACTGTTTGTCAACATAAAATCCAACTAAAAAAAAAAAAATCGAAACCAACTCATTTAAATAAAAATTAAGGTTACGTTTGGATGTTGAGCTGAGTTGCGTTCTTTATTAATAATATTGAGTTGAGATGGTAGAGTGAGTTTTGTGGAGGTCACATAAGATGAGTTTAAATGTGTTTAGATATTAAGATGAATTTAAATATATTTATGAAAAGTTGAAAAAGGTTGTGGTCCCACGTATAAAGATGTGTTGAGTTGAAAAATATTGTGTGTCTCACGTATAAAATTGTTTTAAGTTAAGATGAATTTAGTGATTTGAGAGTTAGATGTTGGATATTAGAAAAGATATAAATCTGAACCGAATTCAACTGAATTGAGAACAATAAAGAACCAAATGAGCCCTAAATGTGCAAGACTTACCACTCAGTCGAACTCAACTCTTTTACCCCTAGCTACCCCCTCATATGCTAGAACTTTTGATTTTGGATTTTTAGCTCATCGAAATGCCTTAGATTTGGATAAATTTGACATCATAAATTAAGAGAAAAAATTAAAATAATAAGATTTTTCCAAAATTTAGGAAGATCAATATCACTCGTTTCTTTTTCTTTTCTTTTTTTAATCGGAGATTGAACGTGCACAAATTGTGGTGGCAAATTACGAGCAGATTCGACGACGTCGTTTCTCCACTTTATCATCGGCTCCTACTACTCGCTCTGTTTAAACAGAGCGATGTCTGCAAAACCTCTTCAAAATCCAAAGACACACTGCCTTCCTCTGCTCTTAATGATTCACTCCCCGACTCTGTAACCTTTCTTTATCCATGGAGGTTCGTACCCCTCCGAACCCAATTACCCCTCTTGTTCTCTTTGGGACTTCACGTTTCTCTCCCAAATTTCCCACCAACACTTGGAGCAAGAGGCCTTCATTTAGGTACAACATACCCAGTTCCAAATTCTTCAGCAACCCCTCATTTAGAATATTTTTACCATCACGAAACAGCCGGAGTTTACAGATACTTGCACATTTTGGTCGACCCACGAGTCGCCGGAACTCGCTAAGGAAGAAACTCGTTGAGGATCAACAGGTGCGCCACAATCCCAGCTCTGATTTTCAAAACACTAATCGTAGTTTCGATGACAATTGTAGCTTAACAGATAATTCGAATGGTGTTGGTGCGGAAGAGCGTGACTTTAATCATGGTGGTGTTTTTGATAGAGTCGAATATGGTGGACGGGAAGAAATCAAATCAAAACGTTTGGGTGAATCTGTATTGTCGAACAAATTAGAGAATTGGGTTGGCCAGTATAAGAGAGATATCGAGGATTGGGGTATTGGGTCGGGTCCTATTTTTACGGTTTTTGAAGATTTGGAAGGGAATGTCAAGTGGGTTTCAGTTGACGAGGATGAAATCTTGAGAAGAAGTCGAGTTAATCGACTCGAATTGGAGGAGTCAACGGAAGCGAACTTGAGAATTCTGCGTGCTGAGAATTTAGCTAGAGAGATGGAGAGTGGGAAGAGTGTGATTCCGAGGAATAGTTCGGTGGCAAAGTTCATTGTTCAAGGTGTGGAATCTGGTTTTGTTAAGGCAGCTCCAGGGTTTACTCTTCGGCCTGAGCTGCTCCCAAAGCTCTCGAGAGTTGGGACCACGGTGTTGTTTGGAGTTGTTGTGTTGTGGGCAGTGAAGAAGGTATTTGCTTTTGGAGGAAAGGAGGTTTATTCTGCAGAAAAGGAGAAGGAAATGACGAGGGGAAAGATTGAGTCAGGAAAAAAGAAAGATATCATTAGCGTCGAGATTGTTCAAGAAACTTCAGAACCGGCCACTCTGCTCATTGAGAAGCCCAAGCTAGACAAGGAAAAACTTATGAATAGTATTACAAAAGCCAAGGCATGTACTGATACATCGTCATTACTTGATTCCTTTGGTAATCTGGCAGCCAATTCTGTGGACTTGGATAATAAAGTTCAGAAGATCAGACAAATGGCCAGGCATGCTCGAGAAATTGAGGGACCAGAGGTTTCTCAATCCGATAGAGATGGGAGAGTAAAGCAGGTTGTGAACAAAGAACTGTCCAGTGAGATAGAACTAGTCGATGTGCATAGTGAAGAGGCTGCCAGTTCTTTAAGTAACCTTCCAAATGGAGATTTAGGGCAGAGTCATGGCATTTATGGAACTATAAGGAATGCAACTTTGGAAAAACCGAAATTTGATGATGCTGAATTTTTCAGTAAGGTCACTTCCGTAGAGGATACAGATACTTGTACTACTTCAAGTGAAAAGGTTTCAGATGATAAGCAAAGCATTATGCATGATATTCAAGATACCAAGAGTTCTTTGAAGTTAAAAGACACAAGAGAGCTTATCCAATCCTCTGATACTCCTGATGGTGAGTCATGTAAGAATAGATCTTTCAAAACAAAACCAAGAGTCATATTGTCAGTGAAAGAAGCTAGAGACTATCTTTCTGAAAAACTAGACAACCGAGAGCCTAGTGTAGAATCCCAAGTCAAAACTGTGCAAAAAAGTGCCGATGTTTTGAGGATTCCTACTGATGAAGAATTTGGTAGCAATACAAGCCATAAATTTGATGCGAATGATGAAGTGGTCGCCATTTCAGGTCAAACATCAGATTATATTCCTTCCACAAATGCTAGTGAAGTTTCTCTGAAGGAATCTCTCCCAACCAGTAATGATGATTATGAGTCTGTATTTGGAGTAGGAGATATTCAGAAACCCCAAACTTCCTTGAATCATGAAGTTAATGGCGTCAATGCAGAGACCGGATCATCTGCAAAGATGGAAAACTGGATACAAACAAATTTTCATGAAGTTGAGCCCATAGTTAAGAAGATTGGAGTTGGATTTAAAGATAATTACCTCGTTGCTAGAGAAAAAGTTGACGAATCGTTAGATAATCTCAAAATTTCACAGCTTGGTCTTAACGAGGATGATGGTGAACTTGAGTGGATGAAAGATGATAGCCTAAGAGAAATTGTCTTTCAAGTCCGTGAAAATGAGTTGGCGGGGCGGGACCCATTTTATTTGATGGATGCTGAAGATAAACATGCATTCTTTAGGGGTCTTGAAAATAAAGTTGAGAAAGAGAATGAAAAGCTTTCAAAACTGCATGAATGGCTACATTCAAACATTGAAAATCTTGATTATGGAGCAGGTAGTCACCTGTTCTCAAGTCTTTCTTCTGTTTTTTTTCACCTTTTGTTCCTTTAAGGGTAGCGGTAATTTTTTGTTAGTTTCTAATATTACTAATCCGTGTAGCACCAACAGGACATTGACATTCACCAAATCAGTGTTGTCAAAAGCACGCTTAAGTGCAAAGCGCATAGCCCCAAGGGCTTCGCTTTTGGTAGCGCATTTCAAAAAGCACGCTTTTAGTGGTGAGCTTGAAGTGCAAAAAGTGTGCTTTGTTACAATTTAATGAGAAGAATGTTTCGTTGTCCTTGAGCACAACTCTATAGCTAGGAACCAAAAGTAATAAATATATAACACATGGGTCGATAAAATTAACCGGATGATTATATACTCTAGGATTGTATTGAATTAGAGTATTTTTTAGAATACTCCAACATTTTTTGTGTTGTTTTGGGCATTGCCTTTTAGATATATTTTGGATTTTTATTCAACTATTACTTTATTCTGTTTATGGATATCAAATGTCATGGTTGTGTATATTTTGTAAGCCACAAGAGAAGTATATAACTTTTTATGTTTGAATTTTATATAATTAGCTGATCACATAGTTGTCATGTTGCATGATATCTAATAAAAGAGTTAATAAGCTACAATATATTATTATACTGTCCTTTTAAAACCTTTTTTATTGTATTTTATCATTTTTATAAAAGCATGCACTATACCTCGCTCAGGCGCGCCCTTGTGCTTTGCGCCTAGTCTCTCAGTGGCTTTTGTGCTTAGTGCGCATCGCGCTTTTAACAACACTGCACCAAATCTCCTAACCCCTAAAGGAAATAAATTTCTTGTGAATAAATTAAGTAGATTGGCAAATGGTTCTAGATATTCAGTCAGCAAATGCTGGCTGGGTTCAAGTTCATATATTTAACCTAGCATTTGAAGTTTTTTCAAGCACTGATGGTGATTGTCTTTTTCTCTTTCTATAGATGGAATCAGCTTGTATGATCCTCCAGAAAAAATCATACCACGCTGGAAAGTCCCTGTAGTAGAAAAGAATCCTGAGTTTCTCAATAACTTCCTAGAACAGCGGAAGGCATTTTTGTCTGGAAACACCTCTGGTTCATACCCCCTGAAGGACCACGACGACTCCATTCCCATATCAACAGAATCACCCACCCCCGAGAATGTTGTTGCTTCTTTGCCAACCCTTGATTCACACAAAAAAAATCATGATGGGGATTCAAAAATTTCGAAGACAATAATTGAAGGTAGTGATGGTTCTGTTAAAGCTGGAACAAAATCAGGGAAGGAATATTGGCAACATACAAAGAAATGGTCCCGTGGGTTTTTGGAGTCTTACAATGCAGAGACAGACCCAGAAGTTAAGTCAATTATGAAGGATATGGGGAAGGATTTGGATCGGTGGATCACTGAAAAAGAAATAGAAGAAGTAGCTGATATGATGACCAACATACCTGAGAAGAACAAAAAATTTATGGAAAAGAAGCTCAACAAGCTCAAAAGAGAGATGGAATTGTTTGGACCCCAAGCTGTGGTGAGCAAATACCGCGAGTATGCAGATGAGAACGAAGAAGATTACCTGTGGTGGTTGGATCTCCCACGTGTGTTGGTATGTAGACAGTTCATCTTATCCGCTTCTTTTACCTTAATCTGCTCATGTCCACCAAAGAAAGTCTCAGTACCCATATTCCTAAAAATTTTACTTAATTATCCTTTTTATACTCTGCTATAGTACTCATAATTTTTCCAGATAGTTACGGAATATTTTCCTTCTTTTCCAGTGCATTGAATTGTACACAGTTCATAATGGGGAACAGAGGGTTGGATTCTATTCGTTGGAGATGGCTACCGATCTTGAATTGGAACCAAAGCCATATCATGTGATTGCCTTTGAGGATGCTGGTGACTGCAAAAATCTCTGTTGTATCATTCAGGCTCATATGGACATGCTTGGAAATGGCCATGCCTTTGTTGTTCCACAGCGTCCTAAAGTAAGGAGTTAATTTGTTTCCATACGAAACTTTTCTGCAAATCATGTGATTGTCTTTGTTGGTAATGGCCTTGCATTTTATTAGAGAACCAGCTGGTCCAGCTGAGAGGACCTCACATTTTTCATTTATGCTTGTGGTTCGTCATCATTGTCTAGAGGCCTCTTTGATGTGGACCATGTGATGTTTGGTTTCTGCTTTTCTCTTAGCTTATAAAAGTCACGTACTCAAATACAATATACTTATCTATTTCAAATTTTAAACTTTTCATCTAATCATTACATAATCATTACTCAAACACAAAAATTAATACAACTTTTACAAACTTCAAAACAAAAATAAAATTGAAATAACATTTTAACTTTTCTATATTCATTTTCACAAACTCCAATACAATACTTATTTTAAAAAATATTTTTATTCAACTTTTTCTCTCTCTTTTCCCAAAACCCAATAAAAAATCTTTGCTTAAATCATTTCACTACTATTCACAAAATTTTGAGATACTTTAAGCATCCAAACATGGCCTTGGTCCTTTCTGTAATGCTCTGTGGCTTTTGAGCGTTAGTGTTGACTTCTAGGTTACAGTTCCCTTTTCTTCCTTTGTAGAGTGTAAAAAATATTTTTTTAATTTTGGGTTCCTAGTTCCTTAACTCTTTTGAGGTGAAAGCCCTCTTTCTTGCTCTCGTTAACACTCCTCAACTCTCTAGGATGCTTTTCGGGAAGCCAAAGGAAATGGCTTCAATGTAACTGTCATCAGGAAAGGGGAACTTCAGCTCAATGTGGACCAAACACTAGAAGAAGTGGAGGAACAAATTATTGAGATTGGAAGCAAACTTTACCATGATAATATCACAAAGGAACGCTCTGTGGATATAAGCTCCTTGATGAAGGGCGTGTTTGGTGTTGCTGGCAAACCCACAAAGAGGTAAGAATGGAACTCTGGGAAAGCTAGTTCTTAAATTCAGCATAGGGATGGTAATCCATAAAAATCTGAAATCTGCTTAAGATCTGAGCAATTCTTTTCATTTTTGTAGTAAAAACCTGTCACTTTTGTCTCTATTTTTTTTTCAGAAAGAACCTGAAGCGGATGCTGAAGAAGCCTGGCAAGAAATAAGGATGGTGCCTGCCTCCCATGGGCAGCAAAAGATTAATTTCTTTAGCTGGTAATATATGCACAAATTCAGTGAACCTTGGGTGGACAACCTCACCCTACACTCAGATTTTATGAAAAAGTACCATTTAAACCAGACAAAGCAAGAAGGGGAATAAAACAGATTGACAATGATTTTGGCTTTTCTAAACAATATTGTACCTTTCATTGTCGTACTTTCATTTGACAAGAGCCAGACAAATGACTGCCATAGCCTTAGCCAGATCTATGATGTTTCAACCCAGCAATTAGCTCCCTCAGCTAAGTTCCCCAGTCGATCTGTTCCAAGCCTGCTAACGGGAGATTGTTACAATTTTTGCATGCATAATTAATGGTGGCAAAATCTCGATGTCAAGCTGGCATATACTTTCAGAAGATTGGGTTTTTCTGATTCAGGAAGAACTGTAATTGCCCATTCCATTTGCATTTTGTGCTAATTCCATCCAAAGACGGACTGAGCTGTAGCCAGCTTTCAATCTGTTCATCATGTGGTTGTGCAAGACATGGTAAATTGTCCCGGGGGTGATTGAAAACTGCTCTGCGTCATCCTGCTGTCTGGGCTGTCATTCATGGATCCAATGCTGTTGAAAGGGTTAGGCATGAAGTTTGAAAATGTCTAGTTTTTGAGAAATATAGTTCCTTCATCTTTAGATTTTGTCATCTCTAATTACGCTCATTGATGTGGCATATTTTATGTAATTGACATTTAAGCGGTTGACATATGATTGGGGATGACAAAATAGAAGGTGAAAATAGCATTATAGTTTTTTTCTGTAGTTGTATCGCATTATTGCTTCTTAATGTCAGTTAGATGGCATATGTTGATCTCTCTGCAAGTCTGCTGCTATTTCTAGGTTAGATTAGCCAAAGTAGAAGAAAAAGAACATTGTTTTTCAGTTCCCTGACAGTTTATCCTCGTGTAAGTCCAATTAACTTCATATGCTTATCTGCTCCTGCTGTCTCGTACTCTCAGCAAATAGATGTCTAAGATCCACAACTCAGTATTGCACCAGCTGACCAATTATTGCCTGTTAATCATCTCTCTCTCTCTCTCTCTCTCCGAATTTTCCGACCAAATCCGGAGGATAACATGATCAACGATTCAACAAAATCCAAACTGTATGTTCCATGGTATTCATTGTTACGGTCAGAGCATACTGAGTCATGAATTTTAGAAACCATAACAAATGGTATGCAAGGCTTTAATACAACCCAAGATCTATTCAACTCGTATGGAGAAAATCAAATCTTCTTTACTGGGTTTTTCAACTTGCGTGAAACTCTTCTTCGCTCCCTCTTTTCTTAAATCTTTATTGTTATTTTCAAATGGATTAAATGTTATTCTAAGATGTTCTTATTTTTTTTAACTCATTCTTACGTTATAAACATGTGTTAAAGCCTCGAAAAAAATAAGATTTGAGAACATTGTCCAAGAATTTATGAAGTACTACAAGTTGATGGTCAACCGAGGTATCAAGATTAATTAGAGGTGGATCCACCTCATCAGTGTTAAGGCAAAAATCCATATATCCCCAGAATCCAACAAATGTGAGAACAACTTCTTCGGTTGTGTCCCCAAGCTGATACGTGGAGCTCAAGTAAACAAGATAAAAAGGCTCAATCTCTACAATTGGGAAGACTTTTTCAAACAATCTTAACTAGAATCTAGTAAGATTTCAATTTATGGTGAATGTGTTAAACACATCTCATAGTCAGTACGTGATTTTTCTCCATGTCAATGTGATAAGACATTAGTTTTGGAACTTTCACTTGGCTACAATTCTGGGCTCCGCTGATTGAAAGGAAGTTGATGATGGCTGGAAGCGTCAAGTGATATTGCCCTTGTACTCCTTAAGCCCAGGTTTAGATTGAAAATTCATCTTAACTTATCTTTATCATTATAATTTGTTTAAATTTTCACACAATATATAATAAATAATTCAATTTTTTCAAATCGCAAAACAATAATAATATTAAAAATTAATATTCTAACAATATTTTATTCAAATCATCTAAAACTATCTCAATTTATTTCTGAATCAAATAGGACTTTATTATGTTTGTAGATAAAAATGTATTATCTTCTTTCAACCCTTTGAGCGAAATACCACAAAAAAAAAAGGATCATTATTATGTTTGCGACGACATAAATGCTTTTTTCAACGATAAAAAGTCACTGCAAATAAACTTACCAAAAATGTGTTCCTTTAGTGGGTAAATATTTTTTGCGACAAAGTAACTAACTTTTTGCGGCGATGTTTTCTCACCGCAAATAATCTTCCAGAAAGTTCTGTAGTGAGAGCATCCCTATCCGATCCCTTAAATTTTTCTCTAAATTTTAGCTAAAAATGACACTCCCTATAATTTTATCTTAAATTTTACTCATTTTTAAAAAACCTTCTACATCTCATTCCCTATCCTTTCTCTATTCTATTAAAATAATATTATTCTATTATTTCTTTATTACTTTTTTCTCTCACTTCCATTTTCAAACTTAACTACTTAATATTTTTTCTTATGTTTTGAACTATTATTATAGTGAATATTTTAAACAACAATTTAAATTATTTTTTTAAGGGTTTAATAATATTTTTAAAATTATTATTTTTATATTTTAGTAATTATTTAAATTATTTTTAAAAATATTATTTAAAAATATAATATATATGAGTATAAGAGAAAATGTAGTTGATTGAAAAAATAATTTATTTTATGTATTTGAATAAAATATTAATAAAAAATGATTTAGAGGATGAATATTAACACTGTTCATTTCCTAAATCAAAATAGGAAATGGGATGGGAGGGAGTTTTTGACCTTTTCCCTAAAATTTTTCCTATAATTTAGAGATAATAGTGATTTAGGCATCCGGATAGGAATGCTCTGAGATATTAGATTTTGTAACAAGATTATTAGCTTTTTACTGTATCGCCGTAAATAAATTTATCTAATTATTTTTTTATTTCGGGTTATTGAGATTTTGCAGCGATAGGTTCTGGGTTTTGCGGCGATATTAACTCGCCGAAAATACAATACAATTTAAACTCGGGTTATTCCTTTCCCTCCAGCCGTCTCCCCCCCCCCCTCCCCGCCCCGCCCCCCTTTCTCTCTCCCTAATCCCTCTTCTCGCTCAAGCGTCTGCCGCGTACAACCCAAGCCGCCGCGCACAGCCCGTCGCCAACGACCCCACCTCACTGGCCACCTCCTCCTCCTACCCTGCAGCGGACGCCGATCTGCCCCTCCCTCTTCTTCCCGTAGCTTCTTCTCTCTCAAGTTTCCCATGGTTGCCGCTGCCCAGCGCCGCCTCCGCTGCAGCCCACGTCACCGCCACCTCACCTCGACGGCCACCCCCTCCTTCTCCCCCAGCCCCCACGCCGATCTCTTTCCTTTTCCCCAATCTGGCCTCACCTCTCTCTCTCTCTCTCGGATTTCTCTATTTTCCCTCTTTCTCTTCTCTATTTTCCCTCTCTTTGTTGTTTGCTTTTCCAAACTATTATTCATAGTTTTATTACCCTTGTGGGTGACTGTGTATTTGATGTTGCAGTTGTCCCTGCTACAGATTTTGTGATGAACATGGAGCATATTTGGGCTTTTTCTGTACGCAGATAAAGAAGAGATTTAACATCAGGGTGAGCATTTTGTCTACCTTTGTGTTCAATTCCACATTCCTTGCCACTGCTTCGTATTGTCTTCACCCAATGTATTTATTTTGATATGTTAATCATATTTTTTCTATAAGTTTTGTGTTCGTCTTCAGAATTATGTCCATATTGCACAATGGTTTCTCCAAAATCCAATACGATTGCCACCATTAGTTGTGTTTTTAGTTGTCTAATCACATTTTTGGCCCAATCTGGCCAAAAATTCTATGCTCTTTGGATAAGCGTAGAAGTTTCTTTTCCACACCTTATTTCTTTGTGGGTCTGTTATGGTATTCAATGGATCTTTCATGAATTTCTTGTATCATTTTCTAGCTCCAACTTGTAACTAGGTGTTCTCTTTCATATGCTTCGCTACATGTATTTACTTGTTTCAATAAAACTTTATATTACTTTAAAAAAAGGCTGAACTATGGAGTAGTTGTTAAGTATAATGGGGGTCTGGAAATTGAAGGAATTGTGTTCTGCATGATATTTTAGACTAATATTATTGCGAGTCTTTCACTATAACACATGCATAAAGAAACATCCTTTCGTGAAGGATCTCTTTCTGTTTTGCTTTAGTTAAGCTCTCATAGTGGCATAAATTATATTCTCTTAGTGCAGTGTGATCAAGCTCTTGAAATTGTAAGCCAGATTAGAAAAAAAAATTGTAAGTTCTAACTAGAGCAATTTAAGTTGTTGGCGATTAGTAGATGGAGAAGCTTCTAGAAATCCTTTTAAGTTTGGTTTTTTCAGTATTTTTTTATAGGTAAGAAACTGATATATATGTCCGTTTTATTTTGTGATATAGGCCCTTCTTTATGCAGATCCTTTTGATGTTGAAGCACAAAAGAAAATTGAAGCTGCCATTCGCCAGGTCAGTTTTATCATTTCATCATATGTGATAGTTTTTCTAGTGACAATGCATAAAATGCTTCCTCTCAACTGATTCGTTGTTATAGTTTCATAATATGTGATAGTTTTTCTAGTAGCTACTGAACTAAAGTAAGCTATGATTTCTTAGAATAATTAGAAGAATATTATGTTTCAAACTATTTGTGTACAGAGTTTCCAAACTTTGTTTTAGTGGTTTGAACATGTAGCTCCTATCTCATATCTTTAGGGTTTGGCTTGATATGTAGCATTACAAGATATTGATTTGATATAATTTTGCATAAATACCTTCACTTTTACCCTATGGCTCTGTATTTCAGGTTATGTTGTATGTTGACATGGAGGTTAATGGTGTCCCATTGAAGGTAACTAGGGTGAAAAATATCTCAGGATGAACTTATTCAATTCATCGTTTGGGTTGCTTGGTCACTTTTCTTTACTTTTAAACATCTTACATTATTGGACCCCCTACTTTCAGATGTGTTTCGATGAGATTTATGCAAGAATCTGATATGCAATGGAATTATATTGGAGTCATTTTGATTTATGCATTCCCCTTCAAATTATATCTTGTTAATCCCACTCTTCTTTTCATTATGTTTCAGGCATTTGTTGACAGTGGAGCCCAATCAACAATAATATCGAAAAGCTGTGCCAAGCGCTGTGGGTATGTGCTTTTGTATTTCCAATTGCTGTTATTTGCTTTACGCTGGCAGTGGCATTTTCATTTTTACCATTTTTAGCATGGAAACTAGTTATATAACTGAATCCAAGTGTCAGATTTTCATTTCCAACGGGTTCCCCCAATGTCCATCTAATATGTTCTCAGGTGTGCCATATAGTCAAGAAACAATTACTCCTAGTATGCTTTTAGATTTTTTTTTGTGTTCAATATTGTCACATTTAAACTGTGTAGTTGCATCATCATCACTTTGATTTGGGGTTTAGTTTAGAAAACTTATGCATTTTTTCATTGATTAATTAAATTTAAGGTAGTTTAATTATAAACAAATTTTTTTATAATCTGTCAGTTATAATCTGTCATTGGTTCTAAAGTGGATTTTTTTGTTGTTTGTTGGTTGGATGATAGCCTATTTGGATTGCAATGGAGTGGATGGAATGGAGTGGCTTCACTTGTATTGATATTTGAGCATGGAATGGAGTTGGGATGAAGATGAATTGTTTTGAAGTGTTGGGATTGAGTGATGGAGTTGTAGTGAGTTTGTAAAGTATGATGATGATGTTGGTTTAATAGACAAATTTATGTATATTAAATGTATTGGGTATGGATGAAGCTTGTAAAAACAAATGAGTGCTTTGAATGGATTGTATGTTGATCTTTTAAAGCTTGAATGTATTGTATGGTTGTGGTTTTGTAAAGCCATGAATTGTAACTTATAAAGTTTTGTGGTTGTGGTGTATGTGTATATATTGTATGTGCAATTTCCTCTCTTGGATTCTCATTAGAAGTTTTTATTGTGAATGTTAGTACAATTTTATATGTTTTTTTTTAATTATTATAAGCGTGGATTTCGATCTCCAAGGTTCGGATATAATAATTATAGCTTATATTAGACTATTTGTTATGATTATTTTTGGCTCAGTCTCATTGTTTTATTTTACATTTTTTTTTCTTTTTTGAAATCTCTTAGCATTTGCCGCGAATGAAACTCATGGCAAATATCTTTTTTTTTTCGGACGTAATTATTTCCCACGATAAAATTTCTTCATAAATAAATATTTTCGACGAAATACTTTGTGGAAAATATATATTTTCCAAAAAAGTATGTTATCAGAAATACCAAAAGACTTTTTCCATGAAGATAGGTCATGGGTTAAGACTTTTTGCCACCTCTTTCCATGAAGAATGATGTTATTTTCCACCACATATACCAAATGAGACTTTATTTGCCATCAAGAAAAAAAGTTCGCTACCATGAACTTGTGGTTTGGTGGAAATAGACTCTTTCTCCACCCATTATATGCCATGAGTCTCCCACGAAACAAATTGGTGGAAAAAATTTTTTTCCCACATATACTTTTTCCCACGATTGTCTCTCCTACAATCATTGGCAGCGTGGAATCACGCAACATGAAGCACTTGTTAAAGATAACAAAAATAATGATAATACATAAAACCTGCAGATGTCACTGCAAAGGGTTTAGCAATCAAATGAACAAATGAGTCAGGAATTCACCTTTTAAGTTCAATCACAAGAAACGAGTGACTGATATGGAAGAAAGGGAAAATAACAAAGAAACTATAAGTCCTTCTTCACATTGTGTATGGACAAAAGAACATCCTAATCACCTTGTGATACTTATATATACCTATATTCTCCAAATAAAAGAAAAGATGAAACCAGCATCCTCATGATAAAGGCATTCCAGCAATTTTGTCAAGGTGGCAATCCATGATTTGGGACACTGTATCAAGGAATGTTGCTTCACTTGTGCCAGGAAGCACCGAATCTTGTGCTTCTCGTACAATCTCCTCAATGATGGATTCCTTCTTCAAGGTTTTTCTGCACATTATATTACCAATGTCAAACGGGGTGAGCCCTCTTTCTACTGCCTTTTTCAGAAGCATGGTTGAGATGCGGAGCGTGCGAGCACATTCAAGTGACAAGTCCCATCCATGGAACTTAAGAAGGGCAATATCTTCTTCAGCATCCAACGATTTTATGTAGTCGATGGTCTCTGTGGAGTAAGGTTGGCGAGCTTGTGGCCAATAAAGCCATTCAAATGTGCAATCTTCAAACTGCAGGAACAGCAAAATGTAAAGTAAATAGGATTTAACAAACTAAAAATGTACATTGAATAGTATGGATTTTATGTACTATCAGAATACAGGGAAAAAAAAAATGAGGTTTGACAGCTATCATCTAACTGAAATGTTTTATGACAATGATTGCCAAAAAATGTTCTTCGCAAATCTAGTTAAGATGTCAGTGCCAGAAAGAAATTTTGCAGAACTTCCAGACAGAATATATATATACACGTAATAAAGGAAGAGGTCTCGTTATAAATCATGTGGACATTACACCTTGACAATCATTTACAAAAAATAAATTAAAGGACAGAGAGAATAGAGTTTACAGCAGTATTTTAAAGATAATATTGATAACTAATCAAAATCAGAAGTACTGTCACAAAATCCAAATGCTTTTATGAGATTGGGAATCCAATGTGAGGCCATATACTGTGGGATCTTCAAGATCAAATATTGGGATGGAAACAAATTTTACAATTTTCAAATGGATGTGAAACTAGACCAGATGAGTAAATCCTAACAATTGCAGAAGTGCATTCCTGACTCCATTCCATTCAATCAAACCAAGCAAGTCCTATCAAACTCCATCTAGGTGTCCTGGTTGAGATTTGAACCAAATGTATGGCATGTAATCAATAATAATGGGATCTACCATCTCAACATAATTTACTGCCCCTCATAAAGTGAAAAAACAGAAAAACGAGACAGCAGATCACTCAAGCTACAATATCACTGGAGGATAAAGCAAATAAAAGTGCCATAAGATCAGATGGAATAAGTTGCAGAGAGAAAATCATAAACAAAGTTAAGCAGCCTTACAGTTTCAGGCAAGCAGTACCCGTGATCAATTGGAATCAGCATGGTCTGGCCATCTTCTCCCTCTTTGCTCAGCAAAATATTCCCAGCATGCCTATCCGCATTTGCCAATCTTATATCCAAAACAGAGATTTTATGCACTTCCTTAACTGGGAAAGCCCCAGGGCCCATATCCTCGCAACTTCCACTATTCTCCATGAACATCTGCAAAGATCCAATCTTGCCAGTCAAATCCCCTGGATGGTTGAATCCTCTGTGGAAGCACTCGACCATAAAAGTAGGGGGAACCCCAGCAAAGCCCATCTCACGACCAAACATCGAACGGCGCCCACCCTTTGGATGATCCAAAATATAAGCTGCAACTTCCCTGAAAGCTCCTTCTCCAACTCTTGTACCCTTTTTTAACCCCTCACCATCCAGTGATGCTGGCAGCCCTCGAGGGTTGTTCATGGCCATTGGCTCCTCATCAATGGGCTTAAAGACAGACACATACTTCTGACCCAATGAATCCAGCATAAAATAAACTCCCCCTGTACCCTCCATAGACCTCATTGGATAATGACCTGCATCCAATCCATCATATGTAGAGTTAACCATATCCCATATCACCGAGGGCAATTGAATCTCGTGATTAACAATAATTGGCTCCAGTGAGAAATCCCTATCTGGCGGTTTTCTTGGTACAACATACCCATTAGCTTCATACTCTCTCCCATAATTATTTCCTCCATCATACTGTCTCTCATAATCTCCTCCATCAATGTCATTGACCCTCTCATTATTTAACACCGGCGCCACAATAGACAACTCAAGCTCATTCTTGATCGGTCTAGCCCGAACTTTTGCAGATTTCTGAACAAACAAATGTATCACCGCATCATTATGTTTACAGATATCATCGATTAGCCTCTGATCCTCAAGCTGTTCTCCATTACACACAACCTCTTCCTCCTCAAGATCAACAAAGTCCTTCCCCTTCTTTGCGATCCTTTTTTTCACATACCCAATATCTCTATCTCGTTTAACATGGAATGAGAACTCTTTCCCACACCTAGTCCTAACTTTAATCTCCTGCAGATCCGAAAGTCTAAGAACCAGATGCAGAACATTTCCATTTGCAACCCCATAGTCCCGGAGCAGAGAATTGCTCCGGGCCAGTTCTCGGCCTCCACAAACCAGCTTCTGCTTCTTTACAACAAAGCCTTTACAAGTTTGGATCCTGAGTTTCATGGACTCAATGGAATCGGATTCCAAAGCACGCATAGGAGTCATTGACCCCGAAATGGAGAGGTATATCACAATCGATTCTTTCGAGCACATATCCAGTGGAGAATGTAAATTATTTGGGAAGACTACAGGCTCATCACGAACCAGACTAAGAGCAGTGACACCGGCGGACGACATTGTTTTTCTGTTTAGTTCTTTTTCTAACTATACAGAATTAAAGAAAGCCTGATGCTATGAAACAAATGTACAATTACTTGACACGAAACATACAATTCACAAGAAGAACTCGGCCATTTCTATAACAATTAGCATATAAGAGGATCTAATTGTCAAACTAGACGACCAAATAAACCCCATATTTTGATTTCTAAATTTATACAGAACTAAAAAGGGAAAATGAAAAATGAAAACAATCTGGGGAAGAAACCCAGAAAGCAATTCAAACGCTACAGAATTAAAAACATCGAAATCAACCAGAACCCAGAATTTTATACAATCAAACTCTCGAGATCTGGGCAGTCAGAGAGAGAGATATGGAGAATCCTTACCAAAGAGGAAGAAGCGAAAAATGGCAAATTTTCGTTAGCTCTGTTCGCTTTGGGAGAGAGAGAGAGAGAGAGGGAGAGAACGCGTGAAGCCGCCGGTGATTCACACGTGGGTCAGAATGCTGATTTATTGACTTTAATATAATATAATTTGATTTAATTTTTAGAACTATTTTTAGCTGAAGTTGGAGTGCGCTCCAAGCTTACACGACAAAATGGGGCCTTGACCAATCAGCTCGCGCCCTGTATGTTCTCCAATAACCCTTTGCCACGTATAAAGATGACACATTTTTTCCATTTTTCAATTTTTTAGGTTAGGGGCAGAAGTACTCTTGTTCTTGTCTTGATAATTCTACTGAGATTAGATAAATATTTTCATTCAACTACATACCACTATTTTCTTTTTTAATTATTTTATCTTTAAAATAATTAAAGTAACTCATATTTTACAAAACAAGTGCCATTAAAAGTTGAAATTATATAGTTTCCAAAAAAAAAAAAAAAAATTGAAATTATATGACTCATACTTTCTTATAACCTATATTATTGACATTTTCTTAATATATATATATCAATTTCTCCAATTGTCTCATCAAATTGTAAAGTTTTTTTTTTATACTATTTGTATAAAATGTTTTAGAAGAGTAGATCCCACACGATCACTTATTTGGATACTGAGGTGATTTCAGATGATCTGTTAATAGTAATGATAAAATATTAAGTAATAGCAAAAAGTAATAAAAAGTAGATGAAAAGTAATGATAAAATATTGAATATTATTTATTTCTCTCTACATTAAACCATATGATTAATTAGTATCTCAATTAATTATATAAGCTTTCAAAATTTTAAAATATGATACAATATATATATATATATATAGACATTGACAAAGAAAAAATATCAATTTAGATGTCATTGATCCAAAACATTCTTGCATTTTCTGAATAAATGTCAAAACCACAAATTAAAAGGTTTTTAATTCTGTACCTTTTGCATTAACCACTTGTACGAGTAGATTTGGAATAAACCAATAAATTGTTCATCTTCTGATTTTAAAATGAGATATAAGAATTTATATTATAAGTGGTTTTATATATATATATATATTAGTTGAAGTGGAGGACAACAGCCGGGTCTGTTAAAAGTAGGAAGGAAGGTGGGTTGAAACTTGAAAGTCTTCAGTCTTGAGATAGGTGGTGGAATATGCCAAAGTATCATTCTCATCTCCATTTTTATTTTCTTTTATTAAAAAACTAAAAATAAAAACTGTAGTGTTGATCCTGATCCTGCCCTGTCATGTTGAATTCTAAGAATCAAATTGGTATTGATTTTGACAAATTATCTGAATTCTTCTTCTTCTTCTTTTTTCTAAATTATTAAAATCAAAACTAGTGTGCATAGTCACGTGCACGCCATCCTCTCTTATAGTTCTATCAATTTTCAATGTCATTTGGACCCCTCCTTCCAGCCCAATGTTTCCTCCCCCTTCCTCTTCCCATGTTTATTTTTTCTATTTTGTTTTGTTTTTTAGATTAAATAAAAGAGAAACGCTGACCCTTGGTTTTCTAGTGCTAACGTACTACACGCGCCTCACTATAGGTTTCCTCAATCGCCGATCTTTCAGTCCACCAAATACAGTGCCAAAAAAAGTGGCATGTAACACACACGCACAGGTCATTACGAATGTGTGACTTCCACGCACCACTGCGACAAGGCTTATGATGTCGCCACACGCGACGTTTCTAGGGTCAACGACTCCGATATCCTCAAGATCGAATATTCGGCATCCTCCTAGAGTAGTGTGTGTCCTTTACACGCCATTTCAATAGCCTTGGCCAATGTTTTTTCCACTTTTTTACAATGTTTTTAAGTGTCTATAGTTTTGGTCTTTGTTTGTGTTAAGAAATAACCTATTGGACTTTGGTCCATAGCATAATGGACTTTGGTCCATAGCATAAGATGGAGGTGGTTGTGTCCTTCTCCTTATTTGGAGGGGGATGGTTATCCCTTTTTTTTTCTTTTTTTTTTTTAGTAAATAGTACTCTCAAACAAACCAGTTTTGTCAGTAGAGAGTTCTTAAAAATTAAGACAATGTTCGTTGCAAAACAATTTATGTACAGGAGAGCTCCCCACAAATGAATAGTTTGACTTGTAATCCAAATTTTTTCTCTGTATTGACTAGTCACAACCATAACTTCAATTTCATGAATGAAATGATGTCTATTTCTTATATAAAAAAAAAAAAAAAAATCAATGTCATTTGAAGTAAAAGACAATTTTATAAAATAAAGAAATCATTCCTTAACTTCATAAACGAGAAACAGAAACACTCTCAATCTATCTCATCTCATCTATTTCATCATTACAACTTTCTCAAATTCTTATATAAAATATAATAAACAATTCAACTTTTTTTAAATCTCAAAACAATAATAATATTAAAAAATAATATTCTATCAATATTTTATTCAACTCATCTAAAACCATCTTATCTCATCTCACTATCCAAACGAGCCCGACTATAAATTGCCATGATATACTGACTACCAACCAAGTCTCAAAGAGGATAACAAATCTCACCAACTCAAAAGCCGGTGAATTTACCTTTTATTGCAACTGAATGATTGGGATTTTTTTTTTTTTTACAATTCCAAGCTCACTTTAAAAAAAAAAAAAAAAAAAAGGAAAAGGAAAATATTAATGAACGAATGCTCATCGGTTAGGAGATGGGTTAGCTCCTTGAAGACTAAAAAGAATGCGCAACTTAATTCATGAACTTCCTACAATTGGGAGCTCCACAAAGGCAAGGAACTTTCAACTCATCACGCTCATCCGGATCGAACAAGTAATCATACCTGAAACAGAGCAATCACACACTATGTTTATATGAATATTAATGCATAAACAAAGCTAAAAATAAAACCAGTACTCGCACAGACACAGATGTGAAGGAATAAATCGCACGTTAGTTCTTCACCGGCAGAAACATTGGTCTTTGCAATAAGAACTATCCTGCTCTCCTCATCACCCAAACTCATGATCCTTGCATAACAGTTGGGCATGCACTGCAACAACACAGAAATTTGAATGTTTAGCATCATAGCATATGCACGTATAGTAAAATTATTTCTTTTCTTTTCTTTTTTTTTTTTTTAACCAGGAAAAGAGATGAAAGCGAGGGATTCAGCAAATAGACAAGGAAAAAGAAAAAAATGCTTAACAGGAACGTGACTACGGCAAATTGACTGACATGAACCAAGCCAATCAAACCCCACTCGATATCAACTCGAGCTAAAGGTTAAGGGAAAGTTTAGATAGTGAATTGAGTTGAGATGAGATGAAAATTGAAAGTTAAATAAAATATTGTTAAAATATTATTTCTTTTAATAATATTATTGTATTGAGATTTGAAAAAATTGAATTATTTTTTGTATTTTTTGTGGAAATTTAATAAAGTTGTAATGATTATATGAGATGAGTTAAAAGATTTTTTGTATCCAAACCTCCCCTAAGCCAATCTATGAAACAACCAATGAGGGTGCTACCACCCGATGTGGGCAGGTAGCGCCCTGCCCCATATCATCCTGTCTTCCACAAATCCATGGGTTTTGGTCTTCCACAGACACCTAGTCATTGAGGAGGAGATTTACATTAACCCCGCCGGCGAGGTGGGCAGATTGCCCTTTTGCTCCTCAAGTTGCCCACCCATCTGCTAGCGGGGTAGGTGAATGGGGGGTGTCCAGACGACCCGCCCCCACCCCTAACACCCATAGAGCATAAAGTTGTGAGCTTACGCATCTGTAAGGTGAAATGCGGAGGATAAGATGTTTCTTCACTCCAGCAAAAACTTACATGCCAACATTGTAACTTACCGAGTGGTTGATTAGACGCGCTATATTCCCTTTATCTGTGGCATCAATTACAACATCCTCGCTGATCTTGAAAAGCTGCAGAAAATATTTCATAGTGCTTTAATAATCACAGGTAAGAAATGAATAAGACTCAAAATAGAAATTATAATATTAACCTACCTAAAAGCAGGAGGAATTTAAATACAAATTAATATCACACATACCTCAAAAACCTGCAACTGTCCAGTAGATAGTCACTATATTCTACATAGGGTTTAACACGAAGTAACTCCACCCCAATTTGAAATTAGTTTAATTCGTTAATAGGTTATACTACACCTTTTCCCACTTACTAATGGAGTAAAATATGTAGCATGTAGTTATTACAAGGGGGAAAGGTAAAAGATGTGCATTGGATTTCTAAGAGCCTATTTGGGATTGCATTAGGAAATAGAGCTTTTTATGGTAGTGCTTTTAATTGTAGAGCTTTACTAAAAAGCTCTTCTATTAAAAAGTTATTTACTGATTGGTAAACATGCATCTAAAAGCACTTTTAAAGTTTGTTACGGTAGTTTTTAAAAAAAAATTTAGTTATTAGCAGAAGCTTTTCAATAAAAGCTTCAACTTGGTGCTCTTTAAAAAAGTGGATTTTCAGCTTTTCTTAGGTGTTTAACGCATTTTTTACAAATTTACCAAGTATACCATTTTTTTTCTTTAAAAGAGCTTTTTGGTTGTTAAAGCACTTTTTAAGCTTCCAAACTCAAACCCAAACTGGCACTAAGCCTAACTAAACAGAGAAAGGGTGTACCTGAACAGTCCCTGTCAGTATTTAGATATCATAACTATCAATATAGGCATAAGATGTCTAATAATATAAGCAATTGCCAAGACAGCCACACATGAAGAGAAAGATAAAGGAACTTTGAACTAGAGACTCACATAACAATCTTTGCCTTCTAATCCGTACTTTGCCTCCCTCAGATCTGCAACACTGCGCCTCACCTGCTCACCACGATACTCAACCACCTGGCCACACACATACCTAGCATCAGTCGAATCACTTTCAAAACCGAAAAATAATTAACAAAAAGTTGTCTCAGAAAAGTGCTTCAAGTGATTTAGTTAAATACTTTAAATAGTAGAGAACAGCAGTAAAACACTATTATGTCAAGCACCTAAGCAAAGAGATATCATAAAGTAAGTTTATACACTACATGCCCACCCTCCTCCCGAACCTCTCCCCAAACGCAAAATCCAAGAAGGGAAAAGATCCCCCTCCCCTCTAAAAAGAGGATCTGGCCATCAATCCCCTTTTCCATTCGACTTCCTCCTCCCTGGTTTTTCTTTTTTTCTTCAAGACATTTGAGACTAGATATAGGGCTCTTGGTCCAACTTGGTACAAGTGCCCCACAGTTGGAAGCGTCACCACATCTCCCACCCTCAACCATCAGCTCCCACCAGTAACTGGCACAAGACAGCCACACCATCTCTGGCTAAAATGGCCACCACATGCCGACCAATTGCCTTAGGTTCCAACCTTTTTACGCCAGCCACTTCAGGCTCGCCATTGACTGGCTAACCAACCTTGTAAGACAATTTTCATATTTTTTTCAGAATTTTTTCTTTTCTTTATATGAACTTCTAATCTCATTTTTGCACTCAACCACTGCTCACCACCACATCATCTGCCCCACTGTGAGTCTCCTAGTGTCTCCACCCCACCAACCACCTCCACATTTTGGCCAATACTCAGGCCACGCACATCACTATACTCTGCCACTGCAAATAAAATGTTGTCCACTTTTGCCAAGAGCTTCATACTCCTAATTATGCTTCTTTTAACGGAAGATACTATTGTATGCTCCCTTATCCAAAGATGCAGGACATGAGATTCTCATTGACCACCCAAAACAGACAGTTTCAATGCATATTCCAACACTTATAGATTCTCCACCAGCAACAAAACCGCCTTTACAGGATCCTTTTCTCAAGCGAGTCAAGAAATTACACGACGAACAATGTTTAATTACATTTCCAGATTCGTTTTTATTAATCGCACTATAATATCTTTTTTTAGGTATGTATTGGGGTGCCCACCTCCTCTAGTTGTACTTCTAAATTTTATTATTTCTATTTGCACATAAAAAAACACAAATAAATCATTAAAAGCAGTCTACGTATTTACCATAAAATCTTTGGAAAGTTGGGTATCCTAAAGAAAGTTCTTGATATCAGAAATTGTGCAAATAGTATAAGAAATACACATCTAGTACCATTTCTCCTCCTTCAATGTCCGTACGTGCAAAGAGACCCCATCCATGTATACCAGATTTACCAAAGCAAACCCGATGATTTTCAGTTCTCTGAAGCCACAAATAAATATTAATAAAAATATGAGAACCAAAAAATTTAATGAATCCAAAAATTTCAATAAGACTAAAAAAATTACTCTCAAGTAGACAATAACTACTGCATATGAAGAAATAAGATTTACCTGTAAGTGGTGAAGTCGTTCCCTCAAGGAAGTGAAAATCTTAGGATTTTCTATCCCCTGTTAAAAGACAACAGAAGCATGTAAATGTACATTAATCTGTCATGTTCCTCCATGGAAAACAGCCAAATAAGTTTAGCCTCTTCTAAAGGAAAAGACTAAAACCTGAAAGATAACAGAAGATCAGAATAAAAATAAAAGAACTCACATTATTTGTGTTCAAGCTATTTATCTCATCTAAAGAATGACGGCTTGGCCCCATTAGTCGATGAAATATCGGCTGCCCTTCAGCCCTCTTGTAATAAAAAAAATAAAACTAATAATGAAACCAACAAGAGGTAAAATTGCTTATATTTTTTGTTGGGAACAAGCTACGCACAAAAGAATAATAAGAACAAAACTTTGACTCCACAATAAGGAAAAAATATATCCAAACTATTATTAGAAAGTGGAGAAACTATTATTCTAATGAAACAATAAATTATAGACATGTAACTCAACTCCACAAGTTACCTTGCTCCTTAATCTTTTAAAAATGCGGCATTTTGCAGCAGAGAGCGGCTCAAACTCATTACTCTCTAAGCTTGGAGACTCAAGAAGTTCAGTTTTCTTTAGTGAACCCAGCCTTGAACCTCTGAAGCACCCCTTCCGGTTCTCCAGCAAGCTTCTAGGGGAAAAAACTCCTGAAGGAGTATGAATAGCTAGAACAGAATCAGGGTTTGGGACCCTGCAAAAAAATAATATAAACAAGGTTTGGACCATTAAATGTGGTACATGGGGATGAAACCTAAACAACACTGCTCAACATCTGCTTAAATTTGGCACTGTTAAACTTAACTCCTGAACTATTAAATAAGACGTTCGTGAACACGTACATATGATTGATTATTAAACAATACAACCCCTATAAAATTAAAATCTACTCATTATGCTATCACAAACTTTCTTTGACAAGAGTTCCCCCATTCTTACTAATTTACTTGTGCTATCATAGGACTTGGACAAAAATTGAACTGAACTATATATTTCACATACCAAAACCAACAAGTGACCTAAAAAATCCATTTAGATTTATTAAGAAGCACATTATATGAGTTTCCCATTTATTTCAAACAACAAAACACAATCAATCAAGCACTTGAATATGAATTTGGAATTGTCATTCTCATTGTAAGATTGAATTGGTTCATAAGCTCGTTGTTATATATCGTAACACAAACACATAAATTAATAAAAATGGTACATAAATGAAAGTATTATATATATATATATAGTATATTAGTTACAAAGTACAATGTATATCAAGAATATACATTGTCACATATATAACTACACGTTTGGATACCATAAAGTATTCAAGGTATTTTCAAAAGGTTTTCAACTTCGATCCAAACATTTTTAAATCTCAAAAAAAAAAAAAAAATCTTTCTTAAAAAACTTTTCATCTAATCATTTGTCTAGGTTTCCAAACAAAATTAAAAAAAAGAAAAAGAAACAAACCAAAACAACTTTCACCAAGACCAAAGAAACCCTAAAAAAATTCAAACTTTTCAAATCTACCTACCTATTTTCACTAACCCCACTAGAAAATATATCTGAAACTTTTTTCTCCAAATCATTTTTCATATTTACATTCCTTTTATTATCAGTAAACAAGGATTTTATTGATATTTTCATATTTCCTTTCTACTTTCACAAAACTCAATAAAAAACACATTTCAAGATTTTTATAGAAAGTTTTCAAAATTTTCCTAATCCAAACTTTTTTATATAGGTAAGCAATCATTTTATTAATAAAGGCAACGCATAGCCCAAGTTATGAATACAAATATAAATAAATATCAATAAATACTTAGTTACAAATATGAGTTATATGTGACGACCGGTTCAAATACAAGTTAAATATCAATAAATACATAGTTACAAAAAAGAATGTGAAGACCTGGTTCAATATTCTAACGTCGTAATGTAGTTAACTTTATTGGGCCTAAATAAGGTTTATGGGCTATTTTGGATAAGCCCACAAGAAATAATTTATTGAGGATGGCTACGAATTTTAATTAGGCTCATAGGCCCAAAAAGTTTATTTTAAGGCTAGTTAAAGTTTTGTGGAGGAAATCGCCGATGAAGGGAGGTGGGGTGTTCGCGACTCTGGTGGACCTATCTGTGAAACACTTTGAGGAGTTTGAGGTGGCTGAGGAGGAGAATGATTCGGATGACTTGATGCACTCCGTGGAGGATGAACTTTTCATCCCTGAGGCTTGCGTGTTGGAGGAGCTTTCAGTGGGGGGCGGTTTTCAGGATAACAAAGTGGGGAATCCAATCCCATTGAACTACTATTTTCCAGATCAAGTCTCAAATTGGGTTATACACAAAGCAAAGGAAATTCAAAATGTGGTAGGGATTGTTTGCGATGGGTATGAGGAGCAGTTCATAGCTTTGTTAACTGCTATGGAAGCTGGGCATCGCCAAAATAAGAAGGGGGAATCGAAGAAAAGTCGGGAATTGAAAAAATTGATGTGGTCGATGAATTCGGAAGGTAGTTCTAGTAGGAATAGGGCAAAAGGGAAGGGGCTGACTGTTTCCCAATGAAGCCCAAGATTGTTTCTTGGAATGTCCGGAGTCTCAACGAGGTAGAGAAACGTCTTCGGATTAGGCATTTAATTCGTGAGTGGAAAGCGGACATTGTGTGCCTACAGGAGACGAAACTGAAAATGATCAGTAGGAAGATTGTGCGGAGTTTATGGAGCAACATGTATGTAGACTGGGTATACTTGGCCTCTTCAGGAGCATCGGGAGGAATTGTGGTGATGTGGGATAAGAAAGTGGTGGAGAAAGTGGAGGAATATATAGGGAGATATTTGATAGCATGCTCATTTAAATGTGTATCAAATGGTTTTTCGTGGGCATTTGCAGGCGTGTATGGGCCTAATCAAGATATAGACAGAAGAATGCTGTGGGATGAGCTTGTAGGGGTGTATAGTTGGTGGGAGCTCCCTTGGTGCATTGGAGGGGATTTCAATGTGGTTCATTTCCAAGTGAATGTTCTGGAAGTAGAAGATTGAGACCAGCAAGTTTGGAATTCTCTGAGTGTATTTTTTACTTGAATTTGATCGACCTTCCACTTGTTGGGGGTGTAGCAACATGGTCGAATAATCAAACTTGGTCCCGTTTGGATCGTTTCTTAATTTCACCTAAGCTGGAAGGTCATTTTCCTGATATCTGGCAAACACGTTTAGTACGCCTAGCTTCAAATCATTGGCCAATTTTGCTTGATTGTGGAGGTATTCGCAGTGGTAAAAGGTATTTTAAGTTTGAGAATATGTGGTTGAAGTCTGAAGGTTTTGTGGAAAGGGTCAAACAATGGTGGAGTTCGTATCATTTCGAAGGTACACCCAGCTACATTTTTGCAAATAAACTGAAAGCGTTAAAAAGAGGCTTAAAGGTGTGGAACCAACAAACTTTCGGCAATGTAGAAGATAATAAAAATACTAAGTGGGAGGAAATACAGGAGTTAGAAAGACTACAAGAAGGGAGACCACTTACTGAGGAGGAACAAGCACATAAAACTATGCTGGTTGCAGATCTTGAGAGAATAATTCTACAAGAAGAGATGTCGTGGCGCCAGAAATCAAGAGCTCTTTGGCTAAAGGAAGGGGACCGGAGCACAAATTTTTTCCATAAAATTGCAAATTCTCATAGAAGAAATAATACCATTGAGATGTTGAAAATTGAGGGGGTCGAGTGTAGAGAAGAAGAGGTAATAAAAGATCATGTGATAAATTTCTTTGGAGAGCTTCTCACTGAACAGGTGGGGTGGAGGCCTATTTTGAATGGATTGGTTTTTGACACTATTGAATCAGAGGAAGTCGCAAGGATGGAAAGGGCTTTCGAAGAGGAAGAGGTCTATGTTGGTTTAGAAAATGACAAAAGATAAGCCCCCCGGCCCTGATGGTTTCTCTATGGGTTTTTACCAAGAATGTTGGGAGGTGATAAAGGTGGATCTTATGAAGGTGTTTCAGGAGCTTTTCTCGGTAGGTAAATTTGAGAAAAGCCTCAATACCACTTTCCTTGCTTTAATCCCTAAAAAAGTAGGGGCTTTTAAGATTTCTGATTTTCGGCCTATTAGTCTAGTGAATGGTACGTACAATATCATTGCTAAAGTGCTCACTAACCGTTTGAGTGGGGTCTTGGGACAAATCGTTACTAAGCCCCAAAATGCCTTTGTGAAGAGTAGACAGATACTTGATGCGGCTCTAATTGCTAACGAGTGTATGGACAGTAGATTGAAGGCTGGCAGCTCAGGGCTTATGTGTAAGCTAGATATGGAGAAGGCATATGATCATGTTAATTGGGATTTTCTTCTATATCTATTGGGTAGGTGTGCATTTGGAGAAAGATGGAGGTCATGGATCAGATGGTGTATTTCTACGGCAAAATTCTCTATGTTAATCAACGGCAGTCCAGAGGGTTTCTTCCCGAGCTCTCGTGGCTTGAGACAAGGGGATCCATTATCTCCATTACTTTTTGTTATTGTTATGGAGACACTAACCAAGATGATCTCAGCCTTAGTGACTAATGGTTATATTAGTGGTTTTCATATTAGATCGCCGAGTAGGGGTATCACTACCATTTCACATTTACTGTTTGCAGATGATATGCTTATTATGTGCGAAGCCGATTCAGATCAGTTGAGGGCTGTGAAGGCATTGTTGCTTTGTTTTGAAGCAGTGTCTGGTTTAAAAGTGAACTATGATAAATCTGAGTTGGTGCCTATTGGAGAAGTTCAAAATTTGAGGGTGTTGGCTGGTACACTGGGTTGTAAGATAGCGTCTCTCCCTATGAGCTATTTGGGATTACCATTGGGTATAGCCTCGAGGGCACTTTCTATTTGGGATACTGTGATTGAAAAAGTAAAGAGAAGATTGGCAGGTTGAAAGAGAATGTATTTGTCAAAAGGGGGCCGGATTACGCTTATTAAAAGTATGCTTTCTAATCTACCCACTTACTTCTTATCCTTATTCCCTATACCGGCAAGTGTGGTGGGTCGTCTTGAGAAGCTACAGAGAGACTTTCTGTGGGGGGGTCTAGGTGAAGAATTTAAATTCCATTTAGTCAAGTGGGAAATTGTGTGTCGTCCAATCTCTAAAGGTGGGTTGTGTATTAGAAATTTGAGAATGTTCAATCGGGCACTACTTGGCAAATGGTTGTGGCGTTATATCAAGGAACCAGCTGCCTTATGGAAGACTGTGATTGAGAACAAATACGGTGGTTTAGAGGGGGGTTGGTGTACTAGAGAAGTTCGAGGGGCCGCTGGAAGGGGGCTATGGAAAAACATTAAAAGAGGATGGGTGGTTTTCCATCAACATACAAGACTGCAATTGCGTACAGATTCAAAGATCAGATTTTAGAAGAATGTTTGGTGTACCAATAGTACTCTACAAGACTTGTTTCCTACACTTTTCGTGATTGCAAATGCTAAAGATGCCATGGTGGCGGGGGTAATGGAAGTCGTAGGTAGAAACATCCACTGGAATATAAACTTCAATCAAGCAGCACAAGACTGGGAGATGGGGAGTTTTGTAGATTTTTATAGTCTTTTGTATTCTTGTCGCCCAAATATCCAGCATGCAGATGATTTGTGGTAGAGTCCAACAAGGAAAGGGGTCTTCACTGTTAGCTCCTTTTACAAGGTATTCACACAAGTTCCTGACATACAATTTCCCTAGAGAAAGCTTTGGCGTAATAAGGCTCCTCCCAAAGCTTCTTTCTTTGTGTGGACAGCGTCTTTGGGGAAGATTCATACTACAGATAATCTGAGAAAAAGAAGCATAATCATAGCAAACTGGTGTTGTATGTGTAAAAGAGGGGGGGTGAATCGGTGAATCATTTACTTTTACATTGCGAGATAGCCAGGACTATTTGGGATGCAATGTTTAACAGAATGGATTTAGCGTGGGTTATGCCGAAAACCGTGTTGGATGCTTTGGCCTATTGGACCTCAATTCGAGGAGTGCGACAGATCAAAGCGGTTTGGAAGATGATTCCTATCTGTATTATGTGGTGCTTGTGGCAAGAACGCAATGAGAGGATTTTTTAAGACAAAGAGAGATCAATGGCGGAGCTAAAAATGTTATTTTTTAAGACCCTTTGTACTTGGGCTATTGCTGTGGACTTTAATGGCATGGAATTTCATGAGTTTTTAGTTTCTGATGCTCCCACCTAATTAGGGTGGGAGCATTAGAACTTCTTTTGTAATTGACAGTTGTTTGGATGAATATATACTTATTTTACTTATAAAAAAAAAAAAAAAAAGTTTTGTGGAGGATTCGGGATGGTATTAATAGGCTAATAATTTAGGAAGCCCGTTTGAGATTTATAGACCAAGTGGGCCTATATTTAATTGGCATTAGGCCTAAGAATTTATTTAAAAGCCCAAAAATATTTATTGGACGAGTTGGGCTCAATTTGGAATTTAAGATTGGCCAATTAAGGTTGTAAGGTAAAGCCCATGAAATTGTAGGCAAGCCCTAGAATTTAGTTGGACCCTTAAAATGACCCAACCCATTTGTTCGAGCCTAAAATAGGACCCAAGATATAGACCCAAACCATGACCCAGTTTCAAATACCCATCCACGTGTGTGTTTATATATATATATATATATCTATAGCCCCACAAAAAGTCTTCTCCATCTTGTTCATGAAAATTAGGGTTGTCACATGTGAGCCCCAACTTCCATCATCTCTATCTCCCCCTCTCTCTTGTGCGCTGAAGACCCAAGCATAGTAGCCCTACAAACACCCCAGGCCCAACACACAATCTTCTCCATGCACGTAAACACCTAGCCATCTCTAAGGTTTTCCTTGTAGCTTGCGGCAACCCTCTCCCTGGCAACAAACTGCCGGCAACCCCAACACAACATCCCTCTTCAAAGCATCACCGCGTGGTCACCACGCACTCGGCCTTCAGTTTCTTCCCCACAGCCAACAGCCAAGCCAATAGCAACACACATCCGAGAATCAACCTCCACACCAACAACCTCTCCTCCATCGTCAAACACCCAAACCACTCCCTTGAACCACCATGTAGAGCACTCCAAGTGTCTAGACCTGCAAGCCTCCACATCTCGGCCCCCGCCCACCCCTTGTTTTGCACCCATCAAAATAGATAATCATCACAAGTCCTCTACTCCACACCACAGTAGTCATGGAGAGCCAGTTCTGCACCATTGATCCACCGCCAATCACACGACTCCTCACAAGTCCATGCCTCCCTCTATTTTGCTCAACCATGGACAGCCGTGGCACGAAGCATCATTGTCGAGAGCTTCCGCCACACCCACCTCCCTCCTCTGGAATCAAAACAAGCCCCCACGTTGATGTCAATTTGCATCACACCCACCGTAGCTTCACCCTTTCCCACGGCAAAGCACCTCCCAGCCCATTTCGCACGATCAGGCCATGGAGGACTCTCGCCATAATCATGCTCAACACCACCCGTAGATCAAGTGAAACTAACCACAAGAATATCAAGGCCGTAGACACAGACCTCCGTGAACCACCCACCTCACGTTGTCTAACTCTCTCTTGCACAACAAAAGCCTCCAAGGCCACTGCCTCAAGCCTCTATCCTACACCACTATAGACCTACATCTAGCTCTCGTTCCAACCACTCAACCAACCCAGGTCCCTGCACCGCGAGTCACCTCACAACCACCTCTAGTCTCCACCATGAAGCCTCACATTGGAAGCAAGCGACTTTTCCCTCAGCAAACCACGTTCAGCACCTCCACGGACAACCCACCTCACATTCATTGCACCATAGTCGCACCCCACATCACATGATTACTCTGCCCATAAGGCCTCTTTGTTCCACTCCAATAATTAATACTTTATATGATCATACTTGACCTCTAGGAATCAAGTTATGTAAATGCCCCTACTAAGTGAGTGTTGATTGTAGGATTTATTATTTGCAATGATATTTTTATGATAAAATCAAGAGAAAATAGACGTTTGGATGTGAAAATGCTTTTAGGGTTTAATTGTGCAAGTATTTGGAGAAATTAAGTGGACATCAATTATTTAGGAAGTGATGATACTTTATGGTTATGATGATTTTAGACTTTAGGGAAGCAATAGGTTATTTAATGTATTTAGGGTTTCAATTGTGAAGTACGTGTTTAAGTAGAAATTGACGTAAGTTATGTGCTTATTTTATAGATAAAATCAGCTTTGCCCCGGAAATATTGGATTAGCGCTACAAGTAGCATGATCAAACCCTTCTACAAATGTACGACAAACATGTCTTTTATAAAAGTATTATGTGTATACCAAGTATCATTGTAAGCCCATTTTTACATACCAAGTTATGACTAGAAGTGGCAATATGTGATACGACTCGTGAACTCAACACAAGTACGACACGAAATTAGCAGGTTTTGGTTTGATATAAATGTGTTCAAGTCAAAACGGATTGACTCATTAAGACACGATTAATAAACAAGTCAATAATAAGTCAACCCGCTTAACCCGAAATCAACCCACAATAAGTTAATAACCCATTTAGATTTTATTTTAAAATTATAATTTTATTATTGCTGAATTGTAATATTGGTATTGTTTATATTTTATTGTTAGGATTGTAATTCTAAACCTATGCTCATATTTGTTATTGTAGGATTTGTAATATTAGTTTTATTATAGATTAAAATTTGAAAAACATTGATATTTTTTGTTAGTAGACAGTCTTATTGTTTTTTTTTTTTAAATATTGTGACTACTAATAAATATAGATTTTAACTTTAATGTAAAATTATATTAATCGTATCAAATAGGTTATGCATGTTAGTTCAACACATTTACATAAAACAGGTTAAAATGAATCGTGTCGTATTGACTTATTTCTAATTAATTATTAAACGAATCAAAACGAATGATACAGCAAATCCGTTAGTTAAATGGATCAAGTTAGAATTTGAAAGTTTTGACATGTTTAGCTTAATATATCGGGTTCGGGTTGACCCATATAGTCGAATTTTCATGACTTGACATGATAGAAACACAATCCGCAAACACAAATTGTCACCCCCAATTATGACATGATGAAAGTCAATTTCAATATCATGTTAATATATGTTTTATATGCATCATGATATGTTTTCATGTATGATTACGATAAACTATGTCATTATGTGTTCTAAATGCATCATAGTAAGAAAGATAAAAGACAAGTTATGAAAGAAGATTTAAGAATAGCCATAATAGATGCATAGTACTAATGTAGTTATAGGTGGATGTGCAAATTACGGACCTAAATGTGGTCCACCATAATATGTTATGATAAGTTAAATAGTTCCCCTTATGGCCATAGGTAGTGAAATCAGTGCACAACCCTGCACATGGGGGTTAAGGTGTGATAGTCATTAAAGAAAGAAGGGTACAAGGTTAATAAGTTATGCTTAGTACATGTTACATATATATGTTAGTATAAGTATTAAGTACGCACGCCTTTTAAGAAAACTTTATGTTTATTATGTTTACTATATGATATACTACTTATTGAATATTCAGCTAATTTTTATATGTTTTTATGTTTTAAACCACCCTAAGTGAGGTTCTTTATAAGGATGGAGCTGCAAGATGGGACTTAACCCAGGGAGGTGAGGCAGAGGCCTAGAATATGTACCAAGGATTTTAAATTATGATTTTTATAGTACAAAATTTGAGAAATGTTTTTTTTTTAATAGGTAATAAGTAATTCATTGATAGAAAGATAGGCATAGCCCAAGTACACTAGGGGTATACAAAGAGAAATGTTAATAAGTGCTTCCGCATATCCTCTTTAAAATTTAATGAAGTATGTTCTATTTTAAATTACATAATCTTCTATACCGGGCTTCTACGTAAATGGTTTTAAGATTAGTACCACACCAATCAGTCAAATTTAAATAAAAATGACATTATTCTTAACCCTAGGAGGACGGGATGTTACATTATACTAATAAGATAGTGTGTGCATATCGGACAGCATTTTGGTTGTTAGTTGTTGTACGTATGTGTTTCCAGTTTGACATTGGATTAACATAATTTTGATACCTGACTATAAATCAATAAAATTGCAAGTTTTGTTTCATTTAATTGTTTTATTTCATTACCTTTTAAAAATTGAGAAATGGAAACCTTTAAAAAAATGTTGAGTCGAGCCAAGCCAAGCTTAAACAAGATTTGAGAGCTCGGATCTTATCCAAGCCAAGCTCGAGCCTGGTTTAAATAATTTCAAGTCAAGCTTGAGCAGCCCAAACTTGAACAAACACAGGCCAAATACAGCCCTAGTGGTGCATGATGAAATGGAACAGAAAAAGATTTATCGCTGCGTGCAATCGAAAGAAAATGAGGAATCAAAGGATGGGATCAAATCAAACCTGTGAACTGCACAATATATCAACTTTTTGGTCATTTGTGTCCCATTCTTTTCCAAGCAGTGCAACTGAGAGTTCAAAACATAATTTTAATAAAATTATCACCCCTGTACAATTTAATTTACTCAAAAACTTACCCAAATAATTTCAAAATAAAAGCATCATTCAAACAATTAAGCTTAAAAAAAAAAAAGGATTTAGACAGTTCACTTGAAGAATATTATGAAATTAGTGGCTTCCAATCAATGATCAGTTAACAACTAAAAGAGCTCTAAAAACATACTTCCATGCTATATCCCGCTCTTGATGCACACATTGCATGAAAATAAGTAGCACACTTGCAGCACTGTGTGCAGGAACCATGGCTCTGCTTGCAGATTACACATCGCTGTAGTCACAAAAAGAAAGCACAATCAAACAAAAGACTTTCCAAAGCCTTCTGGCAGCTATCAAGGTACGAAACTGTGAAGATTCACAAGACTTAAGCTCTGAAATGATTTTGCAATTAAAGCGCCAGAATTAAAAACTCTGTACAAAATCATTATAAACACCATATAACCTTCAAAAATGAATTGGACGGAATTCTAAGGATTCCAACGGCAGGTTCCATAATCTCATGATTTGAGAAACCAACTTCAGGCCGGAACCAAGCACATGTGACATGAACCCACAGTGACTCAACATCAGTTGGCTTCAAAGCACCACCTGAGGAAGCAGTTTTCAAATATAATTGGCGAAATTAAACAGCAGCATCTGAAGATTTTTCTGGGCAGAAAAAGATCTTCTTGATGCCACAGGAAGAATAAACATATCATAGAATTTTCATAGACAACATTATAACACAAGCATATATAATTTCTGAATAGGTCGACTAAGGCCTCATTTGGTTACACAAATCATCTCATCTAATCATTAAAACTTTTCCAAATTCCCAAGTAAAATATAATAAACAATTCAACTTTTTCAAATCCCAAAACAAAAATTATATTAAAAAATTATATTTTAACAATATTTTATTCAACTTTCATCCCATCTCATCTCTTATTTGGGTAATCAAACGAGGCCTAAAAACAGCTCAGGACACTGATCCCTGTCATACCCTTTACAGGACAAAGGCAGCACTCTCTCTTGACATTAGGCGATTCACATGCTCTACAAACCCATGAAGTAAAATCCTGCACAGATTTTGCCCCATAGCACTCTTGGTGGACGGCTATTTGGCATCTGTACACCCAAAAAAGGTTAAAAAGAAAAACATTTCAGTACTCAAGTGCATAAGTAGCAATCCCGTCTAAGTAACAAAAAAAAAACGAAAAGAGGCATATAAACATAATTGATGAGGGAACTACCTGTTGCAGATGATGATTTTGTTATCATCCCAATCTTCAACCCATCTACATACAGCACACCTTTCCGTTGTCCATTTTGCATGGACAGGCTCATATGTCTCTGTAGCATGTAAAATTAATAAAAATAATTTCCCTTACCATTCAGAATTATCCACTGAAAGAGTTTATTACCACAGACAGCACCAACACAAAACAGAACAGCCCTCAACGTGTAAAGAACTCAGTAAAGCACATTTTACCTTTCAAAAAAGTGAATAACTGCTGCTTATCAAGCTTCAGAGGATCCATACCATGTGCATTATGCTCTGAAATCTGAAGCATCACCACCGTCAGTAGGAAAATGTATAGGGACCATACATAGAATTCATTCACTTACAAAATGAGTAAAATGAGAAAATACTAGTAAGGAAAGAAAAGTGACGCTTCAAGCCCTCCTAAATTTTCATAAACATATTGAAGCCATCACAGTTATGTATAACGAATCACATCGATAAAAAATTGAGTTCCAACTGAATCACATAATAGATTAACATCATGTCTTCAATCATGTATCAAATTCAAAGACACAACCACCTCAGACAATGGGCTGAAACAGATGCTGCATAATAAATGGGAAGATGTTCTACCTGAGATAAGTTATTAGTACTTCCGAAAATAAATAATTTTTTTATAGGTACTTAAAATAAAAAAATTAAGAAAAGCTGAACAGCAAATTAGCAAGACAACATATTTTCATTCATATATGGTTTCTTAAAGGTAATTGCAAAATCAATGTTTATTCTTTATAGACAACAAAGTTTAAGTTTTCTTTTGACAAGGCTTCCAATTTGGTTCAGGAACCCAAGAAACTCTAGCCAAGTGTAGAACACATAAAATGTATACATAACAGGGAAGTATTTAGAACCAAGCAATACATTCCAAACTATTCAACAAGGCAAACAGATCTAGTCGTCCAATGCACACCACAAAATTGAATCGGGTAAATGTTTTGCATTCCTAACAGCCATTGACAAGATGCTACCAAAACATTGAGACATCAAAATCTAATACAAAAATACCATCATACTTTAAATGAATTTGGATTGTTTTAAACAAGAAAGCTACTTTCATACGCTAGAATACTACCAAGAACTTAAAAAATATACAACACAGAAAAACCATCTATGCTTTCAAAAAGAGAATAACTGATACCGACCCATTTTTCTAGTGGTAGCATTGTACCCTTCACTTTCACACTATACTTCCACTTTTTGGCTCTGCAACCAGTGTGTCGTTCCCATTCACTAGGTGTTTGCTTCTTTGACCCGCACAAACCGCAGTTACATATTACTCTAAGACAAAAAAGAAACAGAGCAGTTTAATGGAATTGTTCTTCAAAATAATTATTCAAAACACCTAAAATCTGCTCAGAACTTAACTAATCAATTAGAATTTCCAAATAACAAACTCCTAGTCAAATTCACAATAACCATCACATTAGTAATTAAATCTCAACAAAAATCCAGTGTGGATTGAACTACTAACAGATCGTAACTAAAATTAATACTTGGAGGTATGCAGAGGTCACCACAAATGTGGTGTACAGCAATGAACAACAGCAAGGAGTGTAAATAAGGATTGCATACAAAGGCGGGAGAAGGAATAAAATGAGGTCCTACCCAATGTGAAAATCCATTAAAATCTATGTATGCTATTCATAAAGTGTTCAAGGCTTACAAATGAAGTCTTCGAATATAAGTTCCTTCCATGCCATTGCATACCACTGTTACCTTCTCAGGCAAAACAGTTTCTCCCCTATTTTCAACAGAGCTGCTTCAAAAATCGTGCAACATTAGGCTTGAAATTTATAATAACCTCCAAAGACAGTCAATAAAGTCAAACATGCAAATGAAATGAACTTGATAAAAGATGAAACACAGGAAGTGCAGACACACCTCAATTTTGGCTTGCATCTTCCCAAAGTTGATAATTCATTGTTGGACTTTGCTTTGCAATCCGGGCAATAGTAGTCAATGCTCTCCAGATCCTTTAAATAATAACAAATCAGTGATCCTTCGACTCGTCACCAACTTCAGTCAATAAACATACAAGACTAACAGAGATATGAAATCAAAAATCAAATACGGTAAGCACCTTGAATAGTTCACTGGAAATATTGTCACACTCGGCATGCACCCAAACGTTACAACCATCACAACACACCTGATCCAAAGAGTTAAGTTTCAACAATCTTTGAAACATTCAATTTTTTAAGAAGGACAAATAATAGAAATAAGTCTGATTTGCTAATAATCTCACCCAATTCCCTCCATCTGAATGGTGCCAAATCTTCTTGCAAATGCCACAATATTGTCTGGATTTTCGTAGCTATAAAAATTTAGACATTAACATCGCTTGGAAAACAAGAAGCTACAATGAAGTTTTCAGAGATATGGTTCAAGCATTTATAACACACCTTAGCACAATGTTTACACAAAAGCAGGGTCTCGCAAGTTGGACCCTTCATTTTCTTCATAGTCTTGCATGGCAGAAACAAACCACAGCCATCACATGGTATTGTATCCTTATAATACTCATCCTGCATACACAACTAAGTCACTGAATGAACCCTTTTACCAAACAGACCTGATTCTGTTGGGCATTTCACAGCTGAATAAACAACAGAACTTTTTGTAATGAGTAATAATAAAAACTTGGAAGCATAATTGGCTTAAAAAATCTGTTATACAACTTCATAGCAAACACTACAAAATTTTCAGAAAGAGCAAGTTTTAGCAAAGGCAGTATTGTTAACTCTGTATATTGGTATTTTGCACAGTTTTATCAAATTTCCGCACACTTAAGTACTGAAAGCGGCCTAATTATTGATTTGGAAATATATAGGCCTATCTTAATAGCAAGCATATACTCAGCTAGCGATATGTCCAACTCTATGGGCAAAAAAGAAAAGAATACACACAAAGTCATACAGATTAAAAGAACGGCATGTAAATTCTGCTCTGGAGAAACTTGCCTGATTCTGGGAGTAGTATTGCTGGTCCAGATTAGAAGCAGTAGCCTCTTGGATTTCCTTGGGATTTTCTTCTGGAATTGCAATTTCCCCAGCCCCAAGGTTTGTGTCCAGAATACCGTTTTCTGCCAACAATGCCTCCTCCAATGCCCTCTTAAAATCACTCAGCTTGCTCTTGTACAACTGGGTCTGCCCCTGATATCTGAACAAAGCAAAATTCTAGCACGTGCTCAATTAACCAACAGCAACTATTCGTAACGTCATCCCAAGACCGGTGAGCTACGTACCTGTCCATGAATTCCATGAAGGGAAATAACATTCCCTGCTTCACCCACGCATAATCCTGCCCATCAAAACTCTCTTAGAACCCAAAATAGACAAAAACATCATCGCCAGATAGGAAGAGAGAGGACTTTGGACTTTACCCTTTGTGTTCCATTCTTCGAATACCCAAAAAACATTACACATATAGCACCAGGAACGCAACAACTCAAGACCGTTTCTGGAGCTTGTGATATGGGGTCGATCACTACGGCCGGCCAAGTCGGGTATCTCCTCCCACACTTTGCCCAAACTATATCACCCAAAGCAAAGTCCTCGGGCTTATAAACCTCCTTCCTCTTCCCAGCATTCCCTTTCGCCAGTCGCTCAATTCCGGTAAAACTAAACCTGGGTTTATAACTGTCACTTCTTATCAACGCTGGAGAATTCAAACCAAAGCTTTTTGCCGTGGAGCTACTTGAGTTTAAATGCTTCCTACGATAAAAATTCTTATAAGCTACATATCCAACTTTTTCTTCCTCTTCCTTTTCAACATTTGGATAAAGCTTCGAGTTTTTGAACTTTGACTTGTCCTCCTCGCTCTTTCTAACAAATTTCGTATCTTTTAATTCCATCTTGTCCCCTTGTAAGCTCGAATCCTTGTTATTGAATTTCGACTCCCCTGTCTTCCATACATCCACAACGGAGTCATACAACTTCGAAGGCAACATCTGAACCCGCCCTCGCGACGACTTTAACAGCGGCGGCCGAAATCGCTCCGAGCACTGTTGCACCTCTCCTTTTCTATTCAATTGCTTCGAGTTCGACTCGAACTCTCCGCTCATATACGATCCTTCGCTTTCGCTCCAACAGGAATAACCTGAGCCGTTGCTGCAATCTTCAACCTCACCGCTACCAACGGAGTGATACCCATTGGGTTTCCTTTTCTTCGAATTCACTGAACAAGAGCGGTCGTCGTCATCGTCTCCCTCCCAATCGGAATCTTCGAGCTTGCACCGCTTCAGATTAGGCATTTCAAGTTTCATAGTCCGTTTGATAATCATGTTCTCAAACATTCAAGTCGACGAACCCACACTCCAAAGGCAAGCCCTAACTTCACATCGAATACCGAAATCAAAATCCAAATCAATAGGAATCGAATTCGGAAGACTCCCACTTATTATTTACACCTCGATTATGGTTTTTACATAGCGATGGCTCTCAGAAATACACCCCTAAATCCTATACGTCAGAAACCCTAAAAAGACGGTGAAAGGAAGAAGGCAGATAGAATTCAAACTTAGAATTCAAACTCTTCTGTAACTTCTTGAAACGCCGAAAATTGAAAGAAAAATAAAGAGATAAGATCTCAAAACCGAATAGTGAAAGCGCATGAATTATGTGAAGAAAAACCAGAGAGTTTTCCGAGAAACCAGTTGATATCGCAGACAGAGAGAGAGGGAGGGAGCTCGAAAGGTGTCCAGTATCGGCTCGTCTAAACAAATGCAATATTATACAGCAATTTAGTTTTATATATGTATGTATTAACATTTTTTATTATTAGAAAGGAAGAGGAAAGTAGCGGTAGTGTATAGTACACAACGTAGTTTTGGCTCCAAAGATCACGGAGTCCGAGTTTGGGGGAGCGCGAACTGAAATTTTGGTACGTATGACGGAGTTTCTGTGCTACCCATGTAGTTATGGAGGCAGAGCCTTTGAAGAACAAGAACCGGATAATAAAAATGTTTTATTTTATTATTATAATTTTTTAAAATTTTTTACATAAAATATAATAAATAATTTAATTTTTTTAATTTTTTCAATTTTTAAAATAATAATAATAATATTTTATTCAACTTTTATCTCAACTCACTATCCAAACAACATCTCAATCAGATATTTTTTGCTTTGTAAATAATTTATTTGAGAATATTAACATTAGGTTTAATATCATGCAAATATTGTGGGATAAAAAAAGTCTGTCACCTCGACAAGCACTTTGGATGAAGCAAAATATTAATCACATCATCAAACACAGTGAATAAGCATGAACCCCCACTATACCAACTCGCGGAGAGCGAAAATGCTTGCCCCCAATACAAGCATCATAGCGAGTAAAAGTGTTCATAATCCATGCGAGCACTGCAAAAACAAAAATGCTCGACACCTCGATGAATATCATGGAAAGAGAGTGTTATCATGGAATGCAAAGTGCTCGCCTCCCAAGTAAATACCATGGAGAGCAAAATTGCTCATTACCTAGGTGACCATGTGAGAACAAAAATACTTTCCACCTCAGGGAGTACCATGGAGGCAAAATGCTCCTCACCCCTTACAAGCACCATGGAAGGCAAAATGTTCCTCACCCTGGCAAAATGGTCCATCTTTAAGTCGATATGGGCGCACAGTAGTGTCATGGTCCATCTCTGGAGAGATTTGGACCCAAGGCATTGTGATGGAGATCCAAGAAGGGTCATTCGTAATGCCACTAGGAGGGTGGCATTGGGGTGTATGCATGGCTCAAGTGAGAGTCTTTGGGCGCCCAAGACAATGTCAATTAGAAGAGGATCAAGTTGTTTGCCAATTCCTTGATTGTAGGGGTTGGTTGGCAAATCCCTTGAACTTAGGGGAGGAGGCAAACCTCTTGATTTTAGGGGATTGCCGGTTGCTTAAGGGTTGACCGAATATCTCCTTCAAATTAGGGAGATTATCTATTTGTTAATTTGTTTGAGTTTGTTTCCTTTATTTTAGGAGTTGTTGAGATTGTTTCTTAATTTTAGAAGTTTGACTTGTTTTGGGATTGTGATTTCAAATTTCAAAAAAAGTTGTTAGAGGGAATAAGTGGGGGGAAGGCTAGCCGAACCCTAATACTATTTATTTCAGGTTTGCATTGTAATTGAGCATTATGTTATTTTCAATAAAAGTGAAACTTATGCTTTGTTTCTCTAATTTTCGAGAATTGAGTACTAGCCAAGTTAGTATTGATTTTCATCTTCCAACCATTCGAATCTTGGTGTTGCCTCGAGGTAGCCCTTGATTCAGCCATCCAACACGACTGTAAACACTTGAGTGAGAGTGATGCTTCCATCATTGGTGCTTTCATTGAGAGTCGAACCCAAGGAAAGGAAGCCATAGCTGATCGACAACCAACACATAGGGAGCGGATTAGTGGATTGAGAACATTGAAGCCACTTTGGAGGCACAACACACCGCCACCAATGAATGGCTTGGAAGGTTAGAGGAGGTGCTCCACCAATTGGTGGATCAAAAGAGGAATGGAGAGAGGAGGCGCCATAGGAGAAGAGCCCATAGTCCAGAGGGTTCCGTTGGATCTAGAAGAAGCCAATGCCGAGAGAGGGTGGATGACTCAGATTCATCTTCTCAAGATTCTTCAAACACTCATGAGGAATCAACCGGGAAAAGTGAAGAAGGAGGGAACTGTGATGAAAGGAGAGGAGCACGTAGGGGGGAAGTTCTCAAACTAAAGATGGACTTTCCAAAGTTCAATGGTAATGACCCAAGCACATGGGTTAGTAGAGCCAAGCAATACTTTGAGCAAAATCACATCGAGGGTAATGCAAAAGTGTCCTATGCCGCCTACTTCCTTAAGGAGGAGGCCAACCAATGGTGGCAATGGATGAGGAAGACATATGGGGCTCAAAGGAGAGAGTTGAAATGGATGAAGTTTGTCAATGAGCTTTTGAGGAGGTTCGGGCCAACCGAGTATATGGACTACCATGAGACTCTCTCAAAGATCAAACAAACCGGATCTTTAAGGGATTATCAAAAGGAGTTCGAGTACTTGTCCACTAGAGCAAATCGGTGGTCGGAGAAGGCCTTCATTGGGACCTTTGTGGGGCGGCTGAAGAGTGAGTTGGCGGCGGAAGTGAAGCTTAAGAAACCAAGACCTTGATGCAATCTTTGGAGGTTGCACGGATCAAGGAAGATCAACTTCAAAATTTGAAGAAGAGTAGCCGGTTTGAGGTGAAGAAACCACCCCCAATGGTTTCCAAGGTTGATGCAAACCAAACTTTTAGCAAGGACTTCTCACCGGGAGGTCCTAGTGGAGGTGCATCAAGTGCAACCAAACCATTACCCGCGGGAGAGGCTACCTTGGGAAGAGATGCAACGACGAAGAAAGAAGGAGCTTTGTTTCAATTGCAATGAGAGGTTCATAATGGGCCACAGATGCAAAGCCAAGCAAATTTTTCTCATAGAGATGGAGTCATAGGAAAAGAAAGACATAGGGGAGGGAGAGCAAGGGTGAGAAGAGCAAGAACAAGATGAAGTCGTGTAACACTCTCTTCCCGTAGGTTAGGAGTGTCACGTGTTTTTCATAAAATAAACCCGACAAGATATCTCATATTTAATAAATGAACTTATGATTTATTTTGTAGAAAAACTGTCTAATAAAAATGCTTTCCAAAAATATTAAATGAACAAACTGAATAAAATCTTATGTCATAAAAGTAATTTTATTCTAGAAGGTCTGAAACTAAATTAACTGCTCCTTCTAATCCTGGTATGCCTGCTCGTATTCATCATCCTCAACTGGGTGGATAAAAACATGAAAACAAACTAAAATGAGTTGAAGACTCAGAAAGAAATCCATTACAACGTAAACATAATAAACATAAGGTTTTCATAAAAATCTTCATGCAGAGAGTTTAAATTCATGACTATTCATACTGATGCTTATGCTATGCATGACTGAATTAATTGACTGATCTGAGTGGCCAACATACTTAACCATGTGTGCGAGGTTGTGCACCGACCCCACGTTCCTCTGCAGTAAGGGGAGCCGCTAATAGTATTTTGGCATACTATGGTGGACCACGACTGAGTTCATGGCTTACACATCCATCCTGAAACTGAACGTACCATGCATCTGAATGGTCATCTTATTAACCGATATGATCTTATCTTGCACTTGAATTTAAGATGGCTTATGTGTCTTATACACATGGGATGCATGACATATTATATACATAATTATAATTTCTGAATTTGAACATGATGTAGAATGACATGATCATATGCTATGCTGGATGACATGTTTGCATATGACATAAGCGGTGCATAAATAATGGTTGACAATGAACTAGCTTAAATAATACTTATATATAAGCTAAACTGTGATGATCCTAATTTATGATCAAATTACTTACCTCGCTGCGCTTCTTCTTGAATATTACTTCGTAACTCGACACCTATACGCAATAATAACTATCACTAAATCTGTTTGGAAATAATATTGACTAATATCCTACTAAATTAAATTCACAATCTAAAAGATAGTCAAACAAATCTTTTGTTTAACACTATAATCAATAAATCCTAGTATTTAAATTACTTAAAATACTAATTTATAATTTAGTAGAATACTCGAGCTATTTTAAAATAATTCATAAAACTTAAATTCTTAAACTAAGTTTCCTTCATTAACATAATTATTAAATCTTATAAGAAACCTAATAAATTCTATTAAATATTCTTAACATCATAATTTTATTAAATTCTTAACATAATAATTTTATTAAATTCTACTAAATAGAAAAAAGAATATTAACAAAATATTAGCAAAATATCCTTATAAAATAGCATTTGACTAATATATTTATTTAAGAAAACTGACTTTTAAAATGTTAAGCCCAGTAAAATTAGTAAAATTGTTGTTGAAATAAAATAAGATCAAATCCAATTTAAAATACAAGTCCATTTAAAGATCATTAGAATTTTGTAAGAATTGAAATCTGGCCCATAATAATAATATTACATGAGCCCAACAAAAAAAAAAGAAAAGAAATAAGCCCATCCCAAGCACATAAAGGCCTAGGGCCCAAGGCCCATCAAGAACTAAGGGTTCTTGAAGGAAACAAAAAAACACACGGCCAAACAAAACAAAAGGAGAAATAGAAACAGAGAGTTTGAGAGAGAGAGAGAGGTTTTGTGATAATAGAGGAACTCACCGAGAGAGGGAAAAGGCCATTGCAATGGTGGTCTGGGTGGCTAGCGGGGGTCACAGTGGCGAAATCGGAGACTCCTCCAAGTATGGTGGTGCAACACAGAGAGATAGGGAGGGAGAGTGAGGATCTATTGAGCCGAAAAGCAACCGAGAGTGAGAGAGAGAACTGTAAAACCAAAAACTACCGAAAGGGAGAGGAGGCTAGCTGCTATCGAGGGCTTATCGGAAGGGAGTGGGTGCGTTGGGGCTGAGCTGGTCTGCAGTTTCTGTGTCATCGGAGAGGGGGTTCGGCGCCTCTTGAGGTGGCTATAGTGGAGGAGGGGCGACGGCTCTGTTTCGGACAACAGGGGTTCACAAAAAAAAAAAAAAAAAGATGGTTTCCGTGAAGAGGGTGGGTCTGAGGCTTACTGTGTTTGGGGAACTCTTGGCCTTGCACGGTGGTTGAGAGTGGGGGAAAGCTCACGGTATGGAGAAGTTCCAGCGGGATGGCTCACAGCTTCGAGTTTCTCCTCTCGTATACGGGGTAAGCAAGATTTACAAGTGTAGAAGATAGAGAAAAATAAAAGGAAACCTAGAGGAGTAGAGACGCGCATGTGCATGAGAGTGGAGACGTGCGGAGTGGAGAAAATTGCTCATCAACAGAGTCGATTTCAATGTTAACAACTAATACCGAGAAACGTACGGGTTTTGAGGTGTAAAGTGTTTAAATAGAGGCTAAAATCAAGAGATGAGGTTCGGTGGAGATAGGGAAACTAAGAATTGAATTCAAACTAAAATTTGTAAAATCTGATAAAATCTAATAATAGTTATTTAGAAAAAAAAATAATACAAAACCCTAGTGATTTCAAACAAGGAAAATTATGATAGAAATTATTAAAATAACCAATATACAATTTGATAAAATTATAATAATAATAATAATAGAAACTTTTTATAGTTATAAGAAAAAAAAAATACATAAAACTTATCTTATGGCCTAATCTTAGGATCGGGTTGTTACAAGCCGTGAAGGGTGATCCTCAAATTTCTATCCATGCATTGACGGGTGTTGTGGGGCCTAGAACGATGAAAATACAAGTTCATATTGGCAAGATAGAGGTAACAGTTCTTGTTGATAATGGTTCATCTCTAAACTTCATCAAGATAGAGGTAACAGTTCTTGTTGATAATGGTTCATCTCTAAACTTCATCAATTCTAAAGTGGCCGAGAGCTTGGGGTTGCCTATGACTTCTATCACTCCATTTGAGGTCAAGGTAGCTAGAGGGGAGAAGATAAGGTGTAGAGAAGTATTTAAAAAAGTATGTTTGAAAACACAAGGCCTTGAAATTGTAGTGGATTTATATTCTTTGCCTATTGTGGGGTTGGACGTTGTGTTGGGTGTGCAATGGCTAGGGGAGCTAGGGAAGATAGTCTCGGACTATAGAAAAATGACTATAGAGTTTATGATGAGGGGCAAATGGGTGACCATCAAGATGAATGGAAGATGGGAATGTAAGGCCATGGGGCCTAATGAGATGGAGAAGCTATTGAGGCAAGGGGACAATGTTTTGTTATCACATTGGCCTCCCAACCAAAGGGCTTGAGTGAGGGACATGAAGTGGAAGATGGGGGCATGGAGAGTGAGTTAGGGGCCGAGGTTCCTAATGACTTGAGGGAGTATGTGAGGAAGGGTGGTCAAGTGGCAATCAAAGCCTTGGTTCAATGGAGGGGCTCCAACCGAAGATGCTACATGGGAGAGTGTTCGGGTTCTCAAGGATCAATTCCCAGATTTGGACCTTGAGGACAAGGTCGATCTTGAAGGGGGGAGAATTGATGGAGATCCAAGAAGGGCCATTCGTAATGCCACTAGGAGGGCTAGGTGTGCCGAGGTTAGGAGGGTGGCATTGGGGTGCATGCATGGCTCGGGTGATGGGTCCTTGGGCGCCCAAGACAAGGTCAACTAGAGGAGGATTAAGTTGTTAGCCAATTCCTTGATTTTATGGGTTGGTTGGCAAATCCCTTGAACTTAGGGGAGGAGGCAAACCCCTTGATTTTAGGGGATTGGGCGGTTGCTAGAGGGTTGACCGAATATCTCCTTCAAATTATGGAGATTATCTATTTGGTAATTTGTTTGAGTTTGTTTCCTTTATTTTAGAAGTTGTTGGGATTGTTTCTATAATTTTAGAAGTTTGACTTATTTTGGGATTGTGATTTCAAATTTCAAAAGAAGTTGTTAGAGGGAATAAGTGGGGGAAGGCTAGCCGAACCCTAGTACTATTTATTTCGGGTTTGCATTGTAATTGAAGCTTATGCTTTGTTTCCCTAATTTTCGAGAATTTAGTGCTAGCCCGAGTTAGTCTTGATTAGGGGTGTAACCGGTCCGGTCCGGTCCGGTTTTGGATAAAATCTAGGATCGAACTGGTATGTACCGGTTTTGTATTTTTCAAAACCGATTACGCACCGGTTACCCTCCTAAACCGGTACTTCCAGTTTTACCGGTTTCCGGTCCGGTCCGGTCCGGTTTTCCGGTTTTTTAAAAATATAAATTTCACAATTTGTCATTAAAAATTTGTTTATAAAAAAAAATTGATTTTAAAAAAACTGTTTTATACTTTTATTAATATATTAGACTATATAATAGTATTAATATTAGACTATTGGTATAGTTATAAGTTATATATTAGTATTAGTTATAAACTTTTAGTGATTTAGTATTAACATTTTATGTAATAATTTATAAATTATAATAAGAAATTATTTCATATATGAATATATATGTTATATATAAAATTTCACATAAAAATTTATAATTATACATTATATATAAAACTTATATATATTAATATTTAATATATATAATATATTTTGTATAAAACTTATATATAAAAATATTATTTTTTATTTTTTTTAATCAACCGGTCCAATCCGGTTCGGTCCGGTCCAAAAAATTCCGAAACCGGAACCTGCCGATTTTTACGTTTTAAAAACCGGTTTCAGACCGGTCCGGTTCGGTCCAGTCCGGTCCGGTTTTCCGGTTTGAGTTTACACCCCTAGTCTTGATTTTCATCTTCCAACCATTCGGATCTTGGTGTTGTCTCGAGGTAGCCCTTGATTCATCCATCCAACACAATCGTAAACACTTGAGTGAGAGTGAGGCGTCCATCACACTGTCATGGGTCTATCTATCAATGGGTTGATATTGACACACTGCACTGCTATTGGTCTGCTTTTGATTGTGCACGACTCATATCAACAATGCGGGTCAATGGTTCTCATACCCGAGACACCACCCATGGATTTGTCTTGTTGATTCTCAAACTAACGATCTTCATCTTTTTAGATAAAGATGAGAATTTGTGTCTGTTCTATTGCCCAGATGACTATCCCAATAGGGGGTGAATTAGATTTTTTTTTTTAAATTAACAATTATATACTAAATACACAATATAAAATGTGAAATGAATAGTAGGAAGTATTATATATAAAAAGAAAGGGTAAGAGAGAATTAAACTCAATATTTTAACGAAGTCGAATCCCACTATCTACATCCTCGCCTCAAGTTATCCCTTAAGAGTTTTCAAATTCACTATTCAATCTCCTTAATATCGAGATAGAAACATATTACGCTTTCGAGCAATGAGCAATATTGTTTCAAAGAATTCATATACAACATCTACACTTCAATCACCTTACAAGTGCTGATTCAACTATTATCCATGTAGAACTTCTACTATACTACTTACAAGGGTTATACACACACTTTTAATGTTTGTACAATAGCTGATGATGGGTAGTTTATCATAGTACACTCATCAATGAGTAAAATGAAACAATATATCACACACTATATATCTCTAAAAATGAATAAGTACTAAAACTCAATGCTAAAAGAGAGAGATTGAGAGTTTTTTATGAATGAATGTTGTACATCTTGTAGTTGTTGTGTGATTTTAAGGATCTCAAATGAGCTATTTATAGACATATGAAACTTCTTTTTCAAATTTATAAATATTCCTATGTCAAAAAGGAGAATCATTCATTTAGCAAAACTTTCAAGTAAAAGTTTTATTCTTTTTGCAATTGTCAATGACAATATTATTTACTTTTCGGAATTTTCAAACAAAAACTTTTACTTTTTGCATATGTCAAAAAGGGTGTCAATCACTGTTCAAATTTTCAAACAAAAGTTTCTATTTTTTGCATATGTCAAAAAGAACATTATTATCTTTTCAAAATTTTTAACACATCATGCACGTGTGAAAAAGACAATCAATCAGCTTTCAAATTTTAATCTTTCAATCATATCATGCACATGTGAAAAATATAAATTTATTTTTCATGAATATTGTTTTTTATTTTAAAAAAATATATTTTTTGGGCCTTCAACCTTTTTTGAATTTGAAAAAGATGTACATAAAAACTCTTAGAGAATCATTTGTAAACTTGTTCCCTTTCTTCCTTATGCCTGATTTGTTGATGTCCTTAACTTTCAAGACTCCATTATGTGAATAACTTGAAACTCTTTCATGCTTGAACTCGTTTGTTATCATCAAAATCCATAAGTAGATATATAATTTTATGATGCTTGAAACCTCAGGCTCAGTAATCTTTGGTTGTTTGATGATGACAAACACTTCGTAAAATTTTGATATCAATATAATACTTGAGCTCCCCCTAAAAATGTTCGTTAGTTTTTCAAGCAATAGGTATAGATAAACTTAACTCCATGTGTGTGTGTGTGTGTGTATATATATATCAAGCTTAATCATTTAAGGGATATTAAACCAAGTTAAATTGTAATGATCTTTTTGGATTAAGAACCCAGTAATATACAAGAACAAAACAATAAGGCAATAAATTGAGAACCCAGAAAGAACACAATATCAAAACCAAGAAATCGACTTTTGATTCATTGAGAGAGATTTTCGAGTAATCTCCAAACTCCTTACAAACAATGAAATTCACTTCGTAATTTTTCCAGTCCCCTTCCATTTACAAGAGTCTGTTATTTATACTAGGGCTACACAGTAAAACGTAGCCATTTAATACAATTAATCAACTAAAAGCAACGGCTATTTACAATTGCCAAAACGCCCTGTATCATTAAATTCAACGCACCACTTCAAGTAGCCATTTCAACTCTTCATGTTTAAACGCAACACACTGTTTCAATCTTCAAATAACCGTTAATCTTCAAATAGCCGTTAAACCCACAATACCTCACACTTGTTACTGCTTCCTATTGCCTCTTCAGAAACTTACCCACAACAAATTCTTCTATAAACCTTTCTAAAAGAGAGCCATTACATAAATATTAGCAAATATCCCGATATCAAAAACATAAATAATGTTATTGTTCTATTATGAACTTTTACCCTTCTAGCATTATAAAAAATGATTGCAATAACCAATGCACAGAGGAAATACGCCTTGTAAAAATTATAGAGAGTTGAATAATTAGAGTTGTTCTGTTCTAGACAAGTTATGCAAAGTTATGTGGCTAGCTCTATCGACTTAGTGTAGAAATAGTTTCAAATATGCTTGAAATTTTTTACAAAGGAAATTTTGTAAAGGTTTAAAAGCTCTAGATTTTTTCTTAAAATGATCATCCTTTCTCATCAAATTCTCAAGAGAAAATAAATTTCTCACATTGTTTCTTGATCTAGTGTTGTTAATCCAAAACAATTTTTATAATCCAACAATTCTCTTCAAATAATGTCCCATATTTAAATCAGAAACCCTTTAGTACCTTCACGCCTCAACCACATGTTTTCTCCATTGAGGCTATTAAAGACATGATAAGAGCAAAAAGACGTTTGATTTGCAGGACTGATTCTGGGGTCATTGCAGAATCAAGGACTCTTAATGCTCAATATGTTGCCTCTATTACAACTATGTCTCAGAGATTACTAGCAAGAGTGAGTGGGTTTTATTAGCTTAAAATTCAAATTTTTGAATTGCGTCGAATGTTTGCTAATAAAGACAAAGAACATAATGTCAAAATAGAAAAACAAAGAGTTGAAAATTTTGATGAAATGGTATGCTCGTGAGTTTCAACCACGAGTAGAGGAACTGGGAAGAGAGAGAGCTCAAGTTCAAGGCCATCATGAGCGGATAATGGCAAAGGTTTAGCATTTAGGACAAAAATTATATTTTGAGAAGATCAGAAAAAATGGGGGGACAAGCTGTATTTATTTCTGTTGGCCTAGTAAAATAACTTTTGACAAAATAAGTCCAGCATATCTTGTAATGTTGACCAATTGAGATATGAAGAGATGTGATATTTTGTCTTGTGCTCATATTTATATTTAAAAATACAATTTTCGGCTTATCCAGTTGGCATTCAATCTTCTTCTTCGCATATCTATAATCAATATGCATTCTTACTTTGCATATTTTATCTTTTAGCAATGACTCAACAATCTTGTCCCAACAACTCTTTTGATTAATATATAAGGTTTTCTACACCCCAGTTACCAATTTTCTCAGCATCTACCATAAGTGTCATGGTGCACCAGAAAAGAGATCTCCCTATTAAGTCAAATGATAAGACCATTTATGAACTAGTGACTCTTATTATTTGCTATTCATCATCAATCGTCGCATTTTCTTGACAGTTACAATCTAGAACAAGTGAGGCCAAAAAGCTTAACGAGAAGATTTCTATATTCCAATGGTTTGTTTAGCAGTCTAATATAAAGATAATAGTCTTAAAATGACAAAATAAGGAGTTGAAGTCCTTGATGGACTCTTCCTTTTGATTGTCTAATCCTTTAGATAATGATAACATGTTGATATATGAGTATTTATGGAGTTGTATATTTGATTGATATCTATAATTGACTGAGATCTCAGATGGAGATCTGGAGTTGTAGTTGTGGAGATTTTAAGTTGAGTTTTTTATCAACTAGTTTGATTTGGATCATGTGTATTTTTATCAAATTTGATCTGTTGTAGATGTATTTTAGTCCATTTAGATATGTACTAGGGCAATTTAGCCTAACCCGAGAACTGTAGCTAGGGCAATTTGGTTAGATCAATATTTGTAGTAAGGGTATTTCAATCTAACATGAGAACTGTAGGGGGCATTTTGGTTCAAGCCATTACATGAATTCCTATGCTTTAGCTCCCAAACTCGCACTTTTATTATAGAGATAGGTATTCTTGTATTATTCTATAAAAGTGATAAGGTATGTTGTGACTTTATATATATGTGCTAATATTTATACATCTAAAATGTTATGGAATGATTGTACTAAAAGAAAAAAGATTCATCTATTGTATGCTTGCCTTATATATTAACTTATTTCTGGAGCGAAATCAGGCACCCAACGCCTGTGGTGCCAACCTTATTTATCATTTCAATTATCATGACGTACTCACAACTGACCTAGACGTCTGTGATGTGATGCAGTACCAGTAGGAGTACACGGCTCAAGGGGACCCGTGTAGTATCTACAATTCACTTTCAAACATGTATATGATCGTGTCAATATCAATTCATGTCAATTTCAGTTCATGTCAAGTTCAGTTCAGTCGAGTCATATCACATCCATGTGCAGTCATGTTATTTTTCAAGTCAAGCATATGTCATACTATTTGCCAAGTCATATCACGCACATTCATGTTCATGTCGTGATGTATCCATGCCATTTTACTGTTATGCATGCATATGTATACTATTAGTAGCTTACTTGCTGAGATTTGTAAACAAATATAATTTGATAGTCCAACCTACAATTCTCCCCGAAATGGTATAGGCTGTGACAGGGATCGATGGAACCAAACTGGACCAGGCTAAGGTTGGCGTGGCCATAATCGAATAGCACTATGTTTACTATAGATGATCTCTTTCCAACCTACAATATTACCATACTGCTAGTGAAGGGTATTGAGCGAATTTTGGAGGGAAATTCTTAGCCCTATGGCCATCTTTTTGTAAAGTTTATCACCCTTGAGAATCACTTTGTATTAACTAATCACTTCTTGGAAGTCAATTCAACGTTATTGGATGAGATCGTAGAAATTTAAGGTTTGAGATGGTCCGTGTTTTAGGGGCCTTACTTTTGTTCATGCATGGTTTAACTTAGCCTCTAAATGTTTTATGTGATTTTGGCATATGTGAATAGTTATGGACAAGTGGTAAGTTTGGGATTAATATTCTGGTGCATTATGTATTGCTCAAAGAAAAAATTTATCCACTACGAATATTACATATTATTAATTGCATACTATGTGCATTGCATCCTTAAATGTCATGAACGGAGATATATAACTTTGTGTTGCATGTCTCGACGCTTCAAGTTACATCAAATCCCAAGCGGAGGTTAAGGGCGTCACAGGGTGGTATCAGAGCAATACGTCTCTCGGTAAACCTACAAGTGACTTAGGATTCAATACCAGAATATATGTATGAATTATTAGTATATTTAGGCTTGAATTTGAAGTGTTTAGGCTTGAATGAAACTAAGGTGTTAGAAGAGGAAAACATGACAACATTGGCCGCAGAATAGAGGCTACATGGCCCGACTGTTCGAATCATGAAACATAAATGAAAGCCTTGAATTGAGGAAGGTAAAAGTTTGAGATTGCTCAAGAGAGTTAAACTTTTAGAATTGGAGACTCTAAGGAAGTATTCCTATTAAGATCTGAAGTTTTAAGTTCTATAGGATTAGTATATAAGTTTTACTCATATCTAAAGTTGTGGGTCTACGACAAAAGGAAAATTAAGCTTTGATTGAATCTGCATTTTTAGAATGGGAGAAATTAGGAAACAAAGCTTTACGAGATTTGAAGGTGTCAGATCGACAGGCCTTCAATACTAGGTGATATCTTATATTAAGCACAAGTTTGGATAATGAATCTAATCAAATTTAGGGCTATAGATTGTGTGAATCTTAGAGAATTATTTCGGTAGATCAAGGAATATGAGTACAACTAACTATAAGAAATGACTTATTGATTTGGTGATGTAGAATGTGATTAAGCCAAGCTGAGAGTATGCTTGGATGAAAGTGTATAGATACGCGTTATTTATTGGTCGAGGTGAATTCAAACCTTTTGAGTGTGTTACTCATTTAAAATAAGATGAGTGGATCATCGATTAGATGGGAATACTAGTGTTTTTGTATAAGCTTAGATTGTGAAATTGGCTTCTTAGTCTGACACACGTGACCATGTGTGTCTTAGGACTGTAAATTAGGAAACATCGCTGCTCGGATCGGGGAGGGATCCAAAGCAGGGTTAGGAATTCGATTCTCCCTAGAATCGATTATATGACAAAGCACTAGAATTCGAGTCTCTGGTGCAAGGGAAGTGATGGTGGAACAAGACACTATCCAATTCATGGAACTCGAAGGATTTGCGCCTTATCTGACTGGCATAGAGAATATGCAGTCACTAAAGTTTCAAGGCAGTTTACAGCCAAGGATCCGTCTCATGGTGATCCGTCTTCAAATAAAAGATTTCAAGAAATGGTTAATGTAACAATTATTGCAGATGCTATGTATGGATGCTTAGCTACCCTTACCAGCTAAAAAAGAAATAGGGCTAGCCCATATGTTTCCGATGGAAGCTCAAATAATAGAAGAGTGATAACTAGAATGAGCAGGGGAAAGGACGCCAAGATTGAGGAACAAATGCCAATTATGCTACCTATATAGAGAGTGGCAGAAAGCATGGAGGTGAATGTAGATGCGCTAGTAGGACTTGTTTCGGGTGTAGCCAACTGGGTCATCCGATCAAAGACTGCCCCTTCAAGTCTAAAAGCAGTAAGATACCACCAACAAGGGTCAAATGCCAACCACATACCCAATATGTGGAATGTGCTGTAGAAACTATGAAGGTAAGTGCAAACTTTCCTTAGGACTTTGTTTCAGGTTTGGTCAACTAGATCCCCTGATAAAAAATTGTCCCAAAAGAGCTATGAGAAATGGGACCATTCCTAATGAAGATTCCAAACCAAAGTCACGACCTCAAGTACCAGCTCAAGTGTATGTTAGAAAGGTAGATGCTGACGCCACTGGAATAGAAGAAGCTGGAACCATCCCTAGTATTTCTCTAGACCTTTGAATCTTTGAGTTTAGCTAATTTCAGTTTAACTAAGATTAGTAGTAGTACTGCTATGGTTAATGTTAGGCAATGTTAAGCCATCAAGGTTTGTAGCTTGTACGCTGTTGGTTTCAAGCATGTCACTGTTTTTAGTGACTGCGGCTTTGCCGAGTCTTCAGTTCGTAAACCAAATTGTTACGCAAGAGGTAAGAGCAACAATTCTAGTTAGGAATACTGTTGCTTGTACCCGTGGAGAAATAGAATGCCCTTTAGAAATGAGGAGAAGACATTGAAGGTCGATTAAATAGTATTTCGCGTAATGGAGTTTATTTTTATTCTGAGGATGAATGGACTAAATGAATTATCCAATGTGGATGATACGATTAAGTTTTGAACATAAAAAAGGTAGGGTAATTTGGGAGAAACTTTTGGCCTTGGTACGATTTGCTTATGATAGTAGTTTCCCGACCGCCATTAAATGGCCTTTGGCGAGGCACTGTATTAGTGGAAACCTGAGTCACAGTTCTATTGAAGACAATTATAGGGAGAGTAAAAGCTTTGTTATGAGGTTTTACATAAACAGTAGGAACATATCCTTTTGATTAGAGTCAAAATAAGAGGTAGCTAATGTCGGATATAAAAACTACGCCAACCATAAAAGAGAAAGCCTTGAATTTAGATTAGTAACTGAATGACTATCATGGTACCACATAAGAAGATGAATGATTTGTTTTGGTTATGAAGGGGTAAGCTAGTCTAAGAGAGATAGGATTCCTTGAGGTAAAAGGAAAAAGTGAATTCGTTACGTATGGACAAATTTTTCAACTGAATTACAAGGACATCTCAAGTGTATCGCATGTATGTTTCTATGGAGGAGTTTAGAGATCAACCACCTGAAGTTTTAGATTCAAAGAGTATACCGGTACGACTCAATCTACCTCGTGAATGGATTCCAGTACAAAATGTTGATTTAGAATTTAAAGACGTCGTGAAATCCCGAAAAGATTACACAAATCAAGTGACTAAGTAGATTTTAGTTTGTCATCGTAGTCGAATCCTGACCAACTATGATGACAATGTTGCCTTTTTATTTGTTTAAGGCACTTAGGAGTATAATTTGGTAAAATGAATTGCATCATTAGTTTCAGATGAATATGTAAGATTCTACGAAACAATAATACGTTTTCTGCTTTTCGAATGAATAGTAGCTGAGAGTGCCTTTTTATTTAATCTAGGCAATTAGGAGTCAAATTTTACAAAATGAATTGCACTACTAGACTCGTATGATTATTTAAGATTTTACGGTGTAATAATAATTTTCATAATTTTTTAGGTGAATAGTAACCCAGAATGGTGCTAAGTGGCACTCGGTTTAAATGATTGTCAAATCGGTATGCGGAATGTCCAAATCTACTTAGAATCACTGGGATTACTTTTTAAATGGACACTTGGCACATTCCTAGCCACTCAATGAAGTAGTAATAGGACACTTGTCACTTAGAGAGTTAAGTGTGATGGAATGAAGGCAATTCAAGCCATGTGACCACCTATGCAAACACCATTCTGACCACCTGAAATACTTTTTGATCAACCAAAAGAGGGTTTAAACCCTAGTGAAATCTCAAACCATTGGATCTCAATTGAAATCCTAAAACCCATATGATAGCTGCAACCCTAAACCTTGATTCAAACCCTAATGTGGCCCAGTTTTGATTAAGTGTTTAATCACTTAGATTAATCACTTCCACATGTTATTAATCACTCAAATTCCATTTTATACACTCTTAACAACTCTATTAAATCTTTTCAATCACATTATACTAAGGAAAAAAAATCTGATTTGCGCTCACCCTTGACCGAAACCCCAAAGGAAGCCCATTACAACCCCAAGTTGGAGCCCATCAGTTAGGCTCATTTGTGGCCAACCAAAAACTACCACCAAGGGAGGCTTCTTGAGGAAGTTTCTTCTCCCTCCCAGGCCAAGACAAGGGTTGACATATCACTCAATGGCTAGCCTCAAAAGTCACTTGATGGCAAGTCCAAACAACCTCACATTACCCACTTGGCTGCAACATATTTTTCTCTCACTTCAGCTCTTTCTCCTCCACTTTCACAAGCAACCTCCCCATCAAAGTGACTTAACTTAGCCACTAATTTAGCCCCTCCTATACCCTTACACGTCTCTTGCTTTCCCTCCAAACTTAGACAGTTTTCTCTTCACTTTCTAGAGAGAAACCGAGTGAGAGCTTCAAACAGTTTTTCTGGCAATTCTTGCTCTAGTTTTCGAGCCTTTTGTAAGTTAATTCTCATGAAAATCTCTCATGTATTTTGTTCCTCTTTGATCCTAGTTTCTGTTAGTTTAGTTTGGTTAATTGTTCATGGAGTTTTTATTAGTGAAAGTTTGGTTTGAATGTGTAAAGGTCACACTAGGCGATATTTTTTATGTTTATGTGAAATTTTGATATTTTGATGAAGTTTTTGTGCAATCTTGGGTATATCTTGCTATTTAAGTGTTAGCATGTTAATATACAAATTAGTTTTAGATTTACAACATGTTTATATTTTTAGAAAATAGTTTGTAAGATTTCAAAATGTTAGAAAATGGACGATACAAAACAGTTTATGTTTTTGTAAAGTGGTGATGTTTGGTTATGGAAACTTGATCTAATGGTTTTGATAGTCCCACATGATGTTCTTAAGGCTTTTATCTATGTGTTAGGAGTCTATTTTTGGAGAATATTAGTTTTGATTTTTGATGGAATGATTTTATACATGCAAATGTTTGTTTAGGACTCAAACTAGAGGCTCTCGGTTTGGTTTTGTGTTTTGATGAAACTTTGGCCATGTGGTGCTAGCTTTAATGTTAGGATCAAGTTATAACTTGAATATGAGGTATATAGTTTAATTTTTTGAGGTTTTATTTCATGAAAATCAAGGATCTAGCAATTTTGATCTAAGACCATAAGCATGGTGTACTCGGTTTCGATGTTTAAGTGCAAACTGACTTTGTAGATTGTATTTTTGTGATTTTTGTCATTTGATCAAGTATGCTAGCACTTAGTGTTGAATGATGAACATGTTAAGAGTCTAATTAGGGACTTTTGGAGTCCTTAGAGTTGATTTGGAAATCATTAGACCAAGAACATCAAGAGTTGGTTCTATTTGACTTAAACTTGGTGTTTTGACACTTTTTTTGATGAAGTGATTTTGTGGTTTTTTTTTTTTGAAATGTAGGACATGGTTTTATTAAGTGTTACAATAATTGGTTTAAGCATGAAAGTTTGAAGTTTTGATGAATTGCAACAAAAATCAAGTTTTGCCTATGTATATGTTTCGGCCAAGGTACAGTTCAAATAGTTGTGTTGTGTTTTAAATTTTTCTAAAAAGATGTTTGGATTTAGGATAGCATTTACATGAGAAATGTATATTTTGGTAAGATTTGGGGTTAATATGCAAAATCCTTAATTTATGGGCAAACTTGTAATTTCTCACAAGTAGAGAGGTAGATTTACAATTTAACCATAAGTCATAAATTTTTATATTTCAAAATGTTTAGTGGGATATTCTAAACTTTAGAAATATATCATTTCCGTTCACGCTATTTCATGCTACTTTTTACGTCACGCGCAATCGCTATAAGTTAGCCTCTAACTTATTTCCAGTGTATTTATGTATGTGCAGTGGTAAGTTTATTATTATCATATTGCTGTCACTTATGATTATTATAAATTTTTTACTATGCCATGCCATGTCATTTATTACAAGTACATACTTATCTGTTACATACCATGTTATGCCATCTCATCTGTCACACGTACATTTTGTACATGCCATGTCATGTCACATGCATAGAGTATGTCATGGAAATAATATTTCAAGTTAGTTTGAGTCTTTATTTTTGTCATGATCCCAAATTTTAGGATGGAGTGTTATTCCAGTGAAACTCCATTGTCTACGCTAGAATGCTTAAACTGGTGTGAAATTCTTTGGGTTGACAAGTTAAAGATTAACAGGTTTCGAATGGGACCTAAATAACTAGTTTCTGGAATGAAGTCAGGCACCCAACATCAATGGTGCCAACCTCATTCATAATTTCAATTATCATGATGTGCTCACAGTTGGCACAAATGAGCATGATATGGTGCCGACAGGAGCACACGGCTCAAGGGGACCCGTGTAGCATCCATAGTTCACTTTTAATCAAACATGTAGATGTTCATATCAATTTCAGTTAAGTTCAATCGAGTCATGTCGCGTTAGTTTTCAACTCAAGCACATGTCATGTTATTTGTCAAGTCATGTCACGAATATTCATGTTCATGTCACGATGCATCCATGACATTTTACTGTCATGCATGCATATGTATATTGTTAGTAGTTTGAATCTTTATTTTTATTATGTTTCCAAATGTTAGGATGAATTGTTATCCCAGTGAAACTCCATTGTCCACGATGGAGTGTTTAAACTGGTATGGAATTTCCTAGGTTGACAAGGTAAATATCAACAGGTTTCGAATGGGACAAAAATAACTTGTTTTTGGAACGAAGTTAGGCACCCAACATCGGTGGTGCCAACCTCATTTATCATTTCAATTATCATGACAAACTCACAGCTGGTGCAAATGAGTGTGATGTGATGTGTTACTGATAGGAGCACACGACTTAAGGAGATCCGTGTAGCATCCATAGTTCACTTTTAATCAAACATGTATATGTTCATATCAATTTCAGTTCATGTCAATTTCAGTTCATGTCAAGTTCAATTAAGTTCAGTCGAGTCATGTCACGTTATTTTTCAAGTCAAGCACATATCATGCTATTTGTCAAGTCATATGTCATAAATATTCATGTTTATGTCATGATGCATCCATGTCATTTTACTGTCATACATGCATATGTATACTGTTAGCAGTTTGATAGTTTACTTGTTGAAATTTGTAAACAAATCTCTCCTGGTAGTCCCAACTACCATTCCCCCGAAATGATAGACGCTGTGATGGGGATCAATGGAACCAAACTAGACTAGGCTAAAGTTGGCGTGGCCAGAACCGAATATCATGAGTTTGATAGACTACTACATGAATATTACTATATTGCTAGTGACGGGTATTAAGGAAATTTTGGAGGGAAATCCTGAGCCCTATGGCCGTCTTTTTGTGAAGAGGTTCTCACCCTTGAGAATCACTTCCTGTTAGGTGAGATCGTGGAAGTTGTGGGAAGTGCAGGATGAGGATTGGGATCTTACAATCTGTAGTAAGTACTTCTCTTTTGAGGTATGAGAGAGCCCATGTTTTAGGGCCCTACTTTTGCTTATGTATGGTTTAACTTAGCCTCTAAATGGTTTATGTGGTTTTGGTTTATGTGAATAGTTATGGACAAGTGATAAAGTTTATGATTAGCATTTTGGTACTTTGTGTATTGCTCAAACAAAAAATTACCACTGTGAATACTGCATATTGTTAGATGCATGCTAGGTGCATTGCATCGTTAACTGTCATGAAATTGAGTGTGTAACCTTGTGTTGCATGTTCGACGCTTCAAGCTCCATCAAATCCCAAGCGGGGGTTAAGGGCGTCACAAAGGATTATCGTGATAATATTGATAATGGTATTACACTTTAAACTCCATTTTTTCCCCACAACCAATGTAGATAACATGCTAATATGAATCATTTTATATAACTTACAACCTCAATTATAGAGGATAATAAAAGTGCATGTAGTGTACAAATTGATGTCAATGACTCAAAGGGAATACTGATGATGAGGGCAATCACATGGTTGATGAGGAACAAATTGATGAGGAACAAATTGATGAATCAAAATCTAGTACGACTTTTAGCACTAAAAGCTTTGTACATATTACAAATTATATGCCAAGTAAGCAGGTTGTGTAATGAATGAGAGGCATATAGGAGTAATATGTCATAATTGGATGTATGCGTGGCGGCAAATATAAACCTAGCCATAGTGTTATCTTGAGGCCACGTCAAACAATTAAAACAGATTGTAAAGCTAAGGTAAATGCTCGTTTGGTGAATGGGTTGTGCATTTTGACCATTGTTGAAATTACTCACAATCATACCGTAAGTCCACAAAAGTCAGAATTTTCAGATGTAACAAACGTTCAAATGAATATAGTTAAATGTGCATGAGTTAAATGACACAATAGTTATTCGAAAGAACAAAAATTCCAAAAATCTTCTTGTTGATGCAAGGCTAGGGTCAAAATATATGACATGACCTGTGAACCCAGCATGAATGCGATATGAAATAAGTAGGTTTGAGCTTGATATAAGTAAATTTGGCTCAATACAGGACCTAATAAGATACAATTAATAAACAAAGTCAATTACGGGTCAATTTGCGAAACCCGCAATTAACCCAAAAAATACGAATAAATTCTATTTTAAAATTTTTTAAGTCTTTAGTTTTATATGCCTTTAGTGTTGTTAGGATGTAATATTAACATTAGTATTTGAATACTTAATTATTTTATGAAAATATTAATTTTCATATATATTATTGGTTTGGATATTGATCATAAAATATTTTATCATGAGGCTAGTTGTAATTATGAATAATTTATATAGTTATTTATGTCTTATATATGAAATTATATTAATTGGATCAAAAGAAATATAAGGGTCAATTCAACCCATTTAATATGACACGAGTTAAACATGTCATATTCAAGGTACCCCCAATAAAATCTAATTATTAAATGGGTTATGTAAGTTGTGTCTTGTCGCTCATTATTTATATGGTTTGTTAGGATTTTAGGATCTGAGTTGTTATTAAACAAGTCATGTTTAGGTTGACCCATATAATCTAATACTCATGACGTGATATGACACAAATACGGCTCGTGAACACGAATTGTCACCCCTAATGTAGTTAATGACGTCTCCTTTGACGTCTCCTTAACTAAGCCTTAAGTGTATGAATTGTTGAAATTTTATTAACAAAATCATACACTTAAGGCTTAGTTAAGGAGACGTCAAAGCATTCATATTTTGATAGAATATGGGAAATGTTAGTTTTATATTTGTTATGGATATGGATATGTATTTATTATGCATATGGGTTATAAATGTGTTTTGACCTGATGCACACCGTTGAGTGTCATAAAAGTATTTTGGAGACGTTATCACATTCGATACAATATATCTAACAAATAGATACAGTATGCCTTTTGTTTCCTTTGTGGGTGTAAACCATCACAGGCAGTCAATATTATTAGAGGTTGACTTGGTTTCAAGCAAAGACATTAGTATGTTTTTATGGTTATTTTGAACATGATTAAAGTCCATGAATGGTCAAGCTCCTAAAGCGATCATAACATATCAAGATCGGATAATGAAAAAAATGTAATTGCTATTATATTTCTAGATACTTGGCACAGATAATATATCTAGCACGTTATTAGAAAACTTCCAAAAAAACTAGGATCCCACTCTCAACTCAGTGCAACATGAAGACCTCCATTCAAAGTTGTCTATATGATTCACAAACTTGTGGGAAATTTGAGGAGAAAAGAGAGAAACTACTTGAGTTTGAGTTTAGAGTTCAAATTTTTATTATTGAAGTGTTCTTTCGAGAAGGCGGAACTAGAGGGTAGAGGCGATAGCCGAATGTTTCATCAACCGTCTTCAACAAAGAACACCGGTTTTTTTTATTTTTTAATTATGAACTAATTCTATTTTTTAAAGCTTTGATGTAGCCTAGCACTGAACACACAATTTATATTCCAAGTTATTTTATTTTCAATATTTCCATGATTGAATGTTTATTCCTTATTCTTAATACTTGCAATTTTCTAGCTAACTATTATTCGATCTATTGAATCACAATGAGACCGATAAGTGATTTGTGATTAAATCTCTAGGATTAAACACCATTAGTTGAGCGAAAGTAGAAATGTTTTACCGCGACTAGTGTGATTTTCAAGAAAAACTCAAAAAACTTAATGAGTTTCCAATTAGTTAAATTCACATAGAGATATGAAGTTATTAGTTAGAGATATTTTTGGTATTATTCGAGAGAAAATATTGAATAGTTAAGGATTTTTATCATCAATTTGGGATAATTAGAATTTTATAACAAGGAAGAATAAACTGAGTGAGATTTGCTATGTAAAGTCAAACGCTCTAGATATATTCTAATTATTTTTAAAATCTTAATTTTAATGTTCTTTTCTTCAGTTTAATTTAGATAAACCATTCTTCAAATTTCAGTTTTCCAAATAGTAATTAATTTAGTCAATTTCAATACTCAATAGTATAATTATTTCCTGTGGGTACGATTATGTGCACTTGCAGATTATATTTTTAAATGAACAAGCTTTTGGCGCCATTGCCGGAAAATAGTTATTTGTTATTGATATTGATACAAGCTAGATTTTTACTACTTTGGATTTTATTTTATTAAAAAAATGATTTAATTTGATCTCAGTTTGATTTTTTTTTTCTTTTCAGGGATCAGAAGTGCATGCGCCGATCTAAATTGTTAGAGCATATGCGTTTCGATCCCGAGATTGAAAGGACCTTACGTTAGATCAATAAAGAGAAAAAGAAAGAGATCGCTGCTTGTAAAGTTAATATGGTCGACCAGGAGCATAAGGCGTTAAGAGACTATGCGATGCCCTCAGTCAATAGGGCGACATCCAGTATAAGGCAACCAGCTATACAAGCTAATAACTTTGAGATCAAGCCGGCCATAATTCAAATGATTCAACAAACCGTCCAGTTTAAGGGGCTGTCACAAGAGGATCCTAATGCCCATATTGCATATTTCTTGAAAATCTGTGATACTTTTAAACACAACGGAGTGATAGATGATGCAATCTGATTGAGACTTTTTCCTTTTTCACTTAGGAAGAAAGCAAAAGCTTGGTTGAATTCTTTGCCGCCCGGCATCATCACCACTTAGGAGGAGTTAGCACAAAATTTTTTAGCAAAGTATTTCCCTTCGACCAAGACAGCGAAATTATGGAATGATATTACTACATTCACCCAATTTGAGGGTGAATCATTGTATGAGGCATGGGAGAGATACAAAGATTTATTGCGCAAGTGTTCACATCACGACCTCCCCGCCTGGCTTCAACTGCAGACATTCTACAATGGTTTGGGACCCGCAAATCGATCTATGGTTGATGCGGCCGCTAGAGGAGCATTGATTAGTATGACCCATGAAGCCGTCTATGGACTTATGAAAGAATTGGCATCCAACAATTATCAATGGTCTATAGAGAGAGCAATGTCAAGAAAGACGGCTTGAGTTTTGAACTTGATTCTATTACCACACTGGTGGCGCAGATGGCAAATCTTTCACAACAACTAGGTTAGATGAATGTTAATGCTATTCAAACTAATGTTGTTTATGATCATTACGCAGGAAATCATTCAAGTGTAGATTGCCAAGTGAGGAATCCTTTTGTACAACCGAGTCAAGAACAAGCCCACTACGTTTCCAATTTCCAACGTCAAAACAATCTTTATTCAAACATGTTCAATCCCGGATGGATAAATCACTCTAACTTTTCATGGAGCAATAACCAAGGGCCGATTAGACCACCTCAACAGTTTCTACAGCAAGAGAAGAAGCCGGCACTTGAGGATATGTTCATGCAGTACATGCAAAAGACTGATATGGTGATCCAAAACAACTCGGCATCCATCCGCAATCTTGAGGCGCAAATTGATCAGCTCTCCAACATGCTTACCGAGAGGACAACAAGGACTTTACCAAGCAACATTGTGACCAATCCGAAGGAGCATGTGAAAGCAATAGCATTGCAAAATGGTCGGACATATGACCAGTCACAAACAGTAAGTACCGAGCGAGATGCAAAAGCTGAAAATGTGGAGACCTAGAAGAAGGAAACCGAGGATGAGGTGAAAGAAACCGATCGGGAGGTGATTGACCAACAAGCTGAGAAGACTAGAGAGAATAAAGGGGATGCGAAATCTACGAAATCCAGGGAGTTTACTTTTGAAACTTATTCTCCTTCAATTTATGATCCACAAATTCCTTTTCTGCAAAGATTAAAGAAAAATAAAATTGATAATCAGTTCTCTAAATTTCTGAGTATATTTAAACAATTGCATATTAATATTCCTCTCATTGAAGCCTTAGAGCAAATGCCTAAATATGCAAAACTTTTGAAGGATATATTATCAAACAAGCGAAAGTTTGAGAAGCATGAGATTGTGATGCTGACCGAGGAGAGCAGTGCAATTTTACAAAAGAAGCTGCCGCCTAAGTTTCACGATCCGAAGAGTTTCACGATCCCTTGCACTATAGGAAATTCCTATTTTGAAAAATATTTATGTGACTTAGGGGCAAGTATTAATCTAATGTCTCTCTCTATTTTTAGGAAACTGGGTTTTGGAGAAGTAAAGCCGACCACAATCTCTCTACAGTTGGCAGATAGATCTATCAAATATCCGAGAGGACTCATTGATGACGTACTAGTGAAAGTTGATAAGTTCATCTTCCCCACCGACTTCATTGTACTTCATATGGAGGAGGATAAAGAGATCCCTTTGATATTGGGCTGACCTTTCCTAGCAACGGGGAGAACTTTAATTGATGTCCAGAAAGGGAAACTCGTTTTACGGGTTGGCGAGGAGCAGGTCACTTTTGATGTATTTAAATCTATGGAATTCCCTTCTTAGGTACATTCTTGCTTTCAAATAAGCAACCGAGACATGGTCAAGGACGACGAGACTAATGGAGCTGAATTTTCAAATTTACCACTTGAGGTATGTCTTACTCACTCTACATCTATTGAATCTGAAGATGAAGAGGTTAGGAAGTGTGAGAAATATTTGGAAGCTACACCATTCATTTCTCCTTCAATAAAACTGAAAGTTGAAGAGCTACACTCATCTCAGCCGATGTCACCCAAGCCTAAACTCAAGCCACTTCCATCAAATTTAAGGTACACTTTCTTGGGCCAAGATTATACTTTTCCAGTTATTATTAACAATTCATTGAGTGATGTAGAGGATGAGAAGTTGCTTACAGTCTTGCAGGAGCACAAAATGGCTTTGGGTTGGACCATCTCGAACATCCAAGGAATTAGTCCTTCAACTTGCATGTACAAGATTTTAATGGAGGATAATTTTAAACCAATCGTCCAACCCCAGAAGAGATTGAATCCATCAATGCAAGAAGTGGTGCATAAAGAGGTATTGAAACTTTTAGATGCTGGGATCATTCATCCAATCTCAGATAGTGTATGAGTAAATCCAGTGCAAGTCATTCCAAAGAAAGGAGGGATAACCGTGATAAAAAATAACAACAATGAACTCATATCGACGAGGACGGTCACGAGATGGCGAGTATGCGTAGACTATCGAAGACTGAATGATGCAATTCGGAAAAACCATTTTCCCTTACCGTTTATTGATCAAATGCTAGAACGACTTGTTGGCCATGCCTACTACTATTTTCTAGGTGGATATTCCGAGTACAATCAAATAGCCATTGCACCTGAGTATCAAGAGAATACCACTTTCACCTATCCTTATGGTACTTTTGCATATAGGCACATGCATTTTGGTCTTTGCAATGCGCCAGCCACTTTTCAAAGATGCATGATGTCTATTTTCTTCGACATGGTGGAAAAATTTTTAAAAGTCTTCATGGATGACTTCTTAGTTTTTGGTCACTTTTTTTATAACTGCTTATATAATTTATCTTTGTTTTTGCAGAGATGTAATGAGACAAATCTTGTTTTAAATTGGAAAAAATGTCACTTCATGGTCAATGAGGGAATAGTGCTCGGTCACCTCAATGAGGGAATTGAGGTCGACCGAGCAAAGATAGAAGTTATTGGCAAACTCCCACCACTGACCAATGTGAAAGGCGTGAGGAGTTTCTTGGGTCACGCCGGGTTCTATCGTCGGTTTATCAAGGATTTTTTCCAAATTATTATACCTCTCTACACTATTGATTAAAAATACTCGGTTTGAATTTTCTGCTGAATGCTTGCATGCTTTTGAAACATTGAAAAAGAAATTAATTTCAGCACCTATCATTGTATCACCAGATTAGAATTTATCTTTTGAATTAATGTATGATGTTAGCGATTATGTTATAGGAGTTGTTTTGGGGCAGAGAAAAGATAAAGTTTTTTATGTTATTTATTATGCAAGGAGGACATTAACAGAAGCTCAACTGAATTATGCTACCACTGAAAAAAAAATTGTTAGCAGTTGTGTTTGCCTTTGAAAAACTTTGTTCTTATTTGATAGGTTCAAAGGTGATCGTCTATACCGATCACTCAACTCTTAAATACTTACTGTTGAAGAAGGATGCCAAACCAAGACTGTTACGATGGATTCTGCTACTATAAGAGTTTGATTTGGAAATAACAGATAAGAAAGGTACCTAGAATGTAGTGGCCGACCACTTATCTCTCCTTGAACTTAAAGAATTAGTTGGCGAGGAGAATTTTCCAATTAATGAGACCTTCCCAAATGAGCAATTAATGGCTATACAGGTTGTTCCATGGTATGTCGACATGGTAAATTATTTGGTGTCTAAAATTCTCCCGACCGAGATGACATATTAACAAAAGAAGAAGTTATTCTCTGACTTGAAGTACTATTTTTTGGAGGAACCTTTACTATACCGGCTCTATGTGGATCAAATAATCAGAAGATGTGTGTCCGAGGAAGAAATGAAGAACATACTCAGAAACTGCCACTCTTGGGAAGCGGGCGGCCACTTTGGTCGAGCAAAAACAACAGCAAAAATTTTACAATGTGGCTTTTATTGGCCGACTATTTTTAAAGTCTCTTTTAATTTTGTTACTATATGTGATCATTGTCAAATGGTTGGCAACATTTATAGGAAACATGAAATGCCTTTAAACAATATTTTGGTGATTGAATTATTTAATGTTTGGGGTATAAATTTCATGGGTCATTTTACATCCTCATATTCTAATAAATTTATTTTGGTGGCTGTAGATTATGTCTCCAAATGGGTAGAAGCGGTCGCCTTGCCAACCAATGATGCGAGGGTCGTGGTGAATTTTCTGTGGAAGAACATCTTTTCCCGATTTGGCATTCTGAGGGCCATAATCAGTGATAGCGGAAAACATTTTTGCAATCGCCAATTTGAAGCGCTACTAACTAAGTATGGAGTTACCCATCATGTGGCGACACCATACCATTATCAAACGAGAGGTCAGGTCGAGATGTCTAATCGAGAGCTGAAGCGCATACTGGAGAAGACCTTGAGTGTCTCTCGGACAGACTGGGCGAGAAGGTTAGATGATGCGCTATGGGACTATCGAATGGCATTCAAAACACCAATCGAGATGTCACCTTATCGGCTCGTTTATGGAAAAGCCTGCCATCTACCCGTGGAGCTAGAACACAAAGCCTATTGGGCAACGAGGACACTAAACTTTGATTTACAAGTAGCTGGAGAGAGGAGAATACTGCAGATCAACAAGATGGATAAGTTCAGCAATGGTGCTTATGAGAATACTTGGATTTACAAAGATAAAACTAAAAGATGGCACGATAAGCATATTCTAAGAAGGAAATTCAAAGTTGGGCATAAAGTTCTATTATTTAACTCAAGACTTTGACTCTTCCTAGGAAAGCTGCGCTCTCGATGTTCGGGACCGTTTGTGGTGACACGTGTTTTTCCCTATGGGGCGGTTGAAATCCATCATGAGACAAAAGACACATTTAAAGTAAATGGACAGATATTAAAACCCTATATGGATGGAAACTTTAAATTGAAAAATTGTTCCATCGATCTCGCTAGTAATAAATGAAGAGAGGACAATGTCTAGTTATAGACTTTAAATAAAGCGCTTTTGGGAGGTAACCCAAGTTTTTTTATTAATTTTATTATTATTATTATTTTGCTTAATATTATTCATTTTCTTTCATTTTGCAGGAACGAAGAGGCGATAAGATCTCCAAGAAGTACACTGCTGCGTCTTCAAAGAAAATATTCAAATGACAGAACTGGATAAAATCAGGGGAGCATCTCTTATATTCTCTCATTCTCTGCTTTAGTTTCTCTTCCTTTTTTCCATTAAGGACAATGTGATATTTAAGTTTGGGGGGAAATGATATTATTTTCTAAAAACTAATAATAAAAATAAAAATAAAAATAATAATGATAAAAACAGTATGGTTTGATGAATAAAAAACCTATGATAAGAATATGATTGAAATTTATTATAATTTTTAGGAAAAATTCTCGTTGCTTAAGTCTAGTTGTTAATTCTTTAATTGATCTCACTTAATTTGATATTTGCTATGTTCAATAAATGCTTCTTATGATCATTAATTGTTTTGAGTACCTAGAGAAATTTTATGTGAATTTTGTAAATTTATATGGTTTCAACTTACTCTAGAACTTGTTTGATTACACTCGAGGCGAAATCCTAGACATAATAGTACTGGAGAAATGATTAAGGCATTCTTTGGACCAATTAGCCTTTCAAGCTTACCTATTTATTCTCTTTATCTCTAGTTGCCCCTTTGAGCTTTATTGAAATATATTTTGGCCTTATATTTTTCTTTCTTATAAACCTCATATTCCCTACCCTAATTGAGCATAAACACTGATTTCCTCACCTTTCAAGAGAACTAGGTTTACAAAGTAACAGACTCACAAGAGCAAGAGAGGTAGAAGGTCTACAAGTAAAGTAATTATAGCAATATTATCAAAATCATAAGTTTGGAGGTGTGAAAAGTCAACTCGTCTACTGTGTGGCCAACAAGAAAAGGCCGACGAGAGTTATCCAAAAAGGCAGTCGAGAAAGTATAAAATATTTCCACACAAAAAAAAAAGAAAAAAAAAATATGTCTGACCTACCGAAATAGAGGGGTAAAGAGAGATATACTTGAAAGTACAATAAAGAGAGTTATGTTGAGAGATTTACAATGATTGGAAAGAGGTGTTTGTGAGAATGCTCTATTTATTCTGTTAGTATTCAAACTTAAATTCTTTTGTCTTGTTTGAATCCTACCTTGTCTTTGTAGCCCTCACCCTGGCCTTACATTACAAGCTTAATAAAGACCTATTGATCCCTTGTGATAGTTTTTGTTCTACATTAGTGGAGAGTGATTTGAAAAGCAAGCCTATGGAGTTTTTAGAGATCCATTATTGATTTACTTGTCTGCATAAAACTATCCAGGAGCTAATGATGAGTGAGAATGATGGGTATGCATAAATATGGGATGGATAATGCGGTGGAATTGAGTTTTGAATTAACTTTTAGATTTGATTGATTTTGAATGATTCATTTGAATAATAGACTTAAGACAATCTTTGAGGCAATAAGTTTTGTGAATCAAACCAATACTTGTTTTAATTGTCTTTCTTTCCTCATTGCTCGAGGGCAAGCAAAACTTAAGTTTGAGGGTACTTAATAAGTGTTATTTTTATGTAATTTTTATCACTCTTTTATTTATGAAAAAAATCATTTTCCCTTCAATACTATTGATTTTATTTTATTTCTACATATTTTTATTTATTTTCTTAGATTTGAAAGAATGAGAAGATTTAGTGCAAAATGAGAGCATTTGGGTACAAAAGAAGAGACTACAGATCTAGACCGATGAGAGGTAGCGAGCGCTGAAGAGAGCTGATGAGATTTGGGCGAGGAGCGTTGTCCTGTGGGCAGCAAAGAGATATTTGCTCGCCCAAATGCAAGAAGACTTACCTCTCGGTAGGCGAGGAAAGGGCTGTGGTCTTTGTGACCTCCGTGCCCATTCATTTGTGACCTCCATGTTAGTTATATTTAGCACACACAACACTACTCGGTGGGATAATTCCTCCCGATTGGGATCAATCTACTGCCGACCACCAAATCCGAATTCTGAAATCAATCTATTGGCGACCAAATACTCCCGAACGCCGCAATACAAGCCACATGTCACTGAATCTTCCATTTTAGATAATCTCGTTATTCTTGGGATAATTTCCTTTTATGTTAACATCTATCTTTAGAAATTATTTTCCAGGTTTTTAGGCAAGATTGTAGCCACAGTTATCTTGTTTCCATACTTGAATTTTGACATTTATTTAATCTCGACTTGTGGGATGAATAGGGGGTTTGAGTTTGGGTTTGAGTTTAGAGTTTAGAGTTTTTTATGTTTTAGAGTCTGGGTTTGAGTTTAGAGTTCAAATTTTTATTATTGAAGTGTTCTTTCGAGAAGTCGGAATTGGCGGGCAGAGGCGAGAACCGAATGCTTCATCAACCAACTTCAACAAAGAGCACCAGTTTTATTTTTTTAATTATGAACTATTTTCTAGAGCTTTGATGTAGCCTAGCACTGAACACACAATTTATATTCCAAGTTATTTTATTTTCAATATTTCTATGATAGAGTGTTTATTCCTTGTTCTTAATACTTGCAATTTTCTAGCTAACTATTATTCGATCAATTGAATCACAATGAGACCGAGAGCTGATTTATGATTAAAGATCTGGCATTAAACACAATTAGTTGAGTGTAAGCAGATATGCTTTACCGCAACTAGTGTGATTTTCAAGAAAAATCCAAAGAATTTAATGAGTCTCCAATTAGTTAAATTCACATAGAGATGTGGAGTTATTAGTTAGAGATATTTTTGGTATTGTTCGAGAGAAAATATTAAATAGTTAAGGGATTTTTATCATCAATTTGGGATAATTGAGATTCTATAACAAGGAAGAATAAACTGTGTGAGATTTGCTAGATGAAGTCAAACTCTCTAGATCTATTCTCATTATTTTTAAAATCTTAATTTTAATGTTCTTTTCTTCAGTTTAATTTAGATAAACCATCCTTCAAATTTCGGTTTTCCAAATAGTAATTAATTTAGTTCATTTCAATACTCAATAGTATAATTATTCCCTGTGGGTATGATAACCGTTTTCTTTAAAACAATTTACTACATCTTACGATTATGTGCCAAAGTTTGAATCAGTTCTAAAAATAAGCAAAATCACCATAGCACAAGCCAAATTGCAGCCCTAATAATCTTAAATCACAGACCAAATTCTATGTCAAATATCTATCAGCCCTCACACTCCCAAGTCACAATTTCTAAAAACAAAAAACACTGCTCTTTAACAACACAAATGATGGGAATAACAACCCTAACACTCCTAAATCACCAATTTTTAACAACAAAATCCTCATTTATCAAAACTCAATCATGAGCATAGCAACGCTAACATTCCAAACCTCACCATTTCTAGCAACCAAATTACCATTTCTTGCAACCAAATCACAATTTCTTGCAACAAAATCATCTCATATTACACCCCAAATAAGAATCGGATTGTTACCCAAACCCTTAAAATATTGTTTCCCAAATCAGTTATTTTATTGTTTCAGCTTAGTTCCTCCATTGTACAATAATGGCCCAAAAATTGTATGAACCAAAAGTAAATGACAAAAAAGAAATCTAGGGTTCCTCTTTCAAGCCCAATCGAATTTGCAATCCATCAAATTAAGAGTATCAATCTAGATTAAGACAATATATATATATATATTTATATATTTATGTTGTAACTTATTGAATGGTGTCGAAAAATGTCAATTTGATTGGAAATCAAAGCAGTCAAACTGCTCAGACGAGATTCGGGTTGAAGAGAGAGAAGAACATCGCTTTACAAAAATAGACCTTTAGAAGAATGGAGCTTCAAACGTGAAGAGGGAGAGAGACCGTCAAACTCGGACTAGAGGCTGAGAGCTTCAGACATGGATAGAGGAACAGGGGAAGGAGAGAACAGAGTCGGGACGGGAGAGGGAGTCTGCAAGTCAAAAGCTTTTTGGTTTTTTCTTTTAGAGAAAATATTCTCATCAGCCTCTGTAGTAAATCACACACTGCACAACTTACGTGTCAACCGATTTTGAATTTGAATTTTTTCCTCCTCATTCAACCGAAAGTTTGATGTGAGAGAAAGAACTTGAAGAGAGAGAAGTGAGAGACGTTGAGGACACTTGAGGAGAGAGAGATTGAGGATAGAGAGAGGTCGAAGAGAGAGGGGCTTTGAGAGAGAGAGCTTGATGAGAGAGAGAGGGGGTTGATGAGAGAGAGAGCCTGAGGAGAGAGAGGGGTTGATGAGAGAGAGAGAGGTCGAAGAGAGAGGGGGTTTGAGAGAGAGAGCTTGATGAGAGAGAGCTTGAGGAGAGAGAGAGCGCTTGAGTATAGAGAGAGAGGTCAGAGAGGGAGAGACGTTGATGAGAGAGACGTAAAAGAGAGATGATGAGAGAGGCGTTTAACATTTAAAAGAAATAAAAAATAAAAAGTGTGTGTAGTGTGCATTGAAACAGTTGTGGATGTATAGCAGCTCTCTTTCTTTTATTTTTAAATGGGTGACTTGTGATATGGATCAACAAATCTAGTTTGCCACTTATGAGGGGTGTGCGGTGTGGGGGTACTAAAGCTGTTCAGATGTAGAGAGAATAAATATTTTTCAAAAACCATTCATTAAAATAGATAAATAACTTTTGATTAGCTATTTCAAAATATGAAATTAGATAAGTGATTGTGAATGCTTTAAACTTCTCACTCCGAAACAATGAAAAAAAGACATTTTTTAAAATCCTATTTTAATTATTATCATCTACTAGAGAGTGATGCTAAGAGTATTACCAACTTTGTTATATCTCCTTATAGAATTAAAAAAAAAAAAAGAAGGTAGTAATCCATGTGGTATATAATGCTTTTGACACATTGCATTATTCTTTTTTTTTTTTTTTGTGAAAATGAACTGATCTCATTAAAAAGAGCTTATAACATCTCCAGAGTTACAATTGACTGAATGCATTCAGGGCATTCTTCAATATCATATAAATCCATAGAGCTAAAAAGTGCAGACTTTGCTAGTGTATGAGCAGCCTTGTTGGCCTCTCGAAACGCATGAGAAGCTGTCCATTTGCTGCAAAAACTCATTAGTTGCCGAGCATCTTCAATCACCAATCCCCCATGCTCTAGTTTGAACCTTGTTTTTGTAATAGTTCTATAACTTGTTTTGAATCACCTTCTAAAACTACCTGTTTGAGGCCAAGTTCTTTACAGAAGATTACCGTCATCAAAACGCCATGAGCTTGGCAGAAAAGGAGGTTGTCATCTGCAAAGAACAGATTACTCATCTTTGTGGAACCTCTCCCAATAGGAACACTAGTAAGGTCACCATTCTCCTCAGCTTTATTCAGTAAGGCAGATAGAGCTTCAGTACACAAAATAAAAATGTAGGGAGATAGGGCATCTCCCTGTCGAAGTCCCCTAGTTGGACAGAAAATCTGCTGAGGTTTACCATTAACTAGGATTGAGTAGGAAACATAGCTCAAGCAGTTTTGGACCAAGGTGATCCAATGTTGGGGAAAACCAATATTTTTCATCACATTTTCAACAAACAGCCATTCAATCCCATAGGCTTTGCTCATGTCTAATTTAAGTGCCATGAAGCCTTTATTTCCTTTCATCCTTAAATTCATAGAATGCAGGACCTTATAAGCAACTAAGGTATTGTCTAAGATAAGTCTCCCAAGAACAAAGGTACTTTGGTTTACTGAGATAAGGTCAGGAAGGACACATTTCTGTCTGTTTGCCAGAGTTTTAGACACTATCTTGTACATGACATTACAAAAGCTTATGGGCCTTAAATCAGACACCCTCTTAGGGTTTTTGACCTTAGGAATCAGGGAAACCACCCACCACATCCCAATGTTTTTGATAAAATTGAGCAGGGAACCCATCGGGTCCAGGTGAGCCCAAGGGGTTCATCTAAAAAACTGCAATTCTTACCTCCTCGGCTATAAATTCCTTCAGAAGTCTTGTGGACATCTCAATAGTTAATTTTGGGCATAGTGCCTGTAAGCAATCCTCTACATTAGTAGGCAAAGAAGTATTGAAAAGTGCAGAGAAAGAACCTATCAGTATAGCTCTAATATCATTCTGTTCATGAATTACTCTCCCATCAAAATCTTTAATACACTTAATGGAATTAGCTTTTCTCCTTTGGCTAGCCTGCATATGGAAATATTATGTATTTTTGTCTCCATTTCTCAGCCAATGTTGTTTAGCATGCTATCTCCACTTCATATCAGTTTCAGCTAGTGACTCCTCCATTTTCCTTTGAAGTTTCTACAATTGGGGCATGTGGGAGCCATCTCCAGAGTCTTGCAAGTGGCTAATGCTAGCCAAATCTCATGAGATGTCCCTTTGGTCTAGCTGTGCATGCTTTTATTTCCATGATATCAGGCCACGTTTGCAGTGTTCAAGTTTTGATCTTAATAAGCCCGCCTTTATGTCTCCCCAACCACCTTGCTCCATGCATCCCTCACAATCCCACCACATTCCCCCTTTATTTCCCATGCAGCTTCATATCTAAAGACCTTATTTCTCCTCCCCCTGCCATACTCAATATGTTGCAAGCACACATGGAAAGGAGAATAGTCAGATTTGACAGCAGCCATTGCATTGCAAATAACATCACTAAACATATCATTCCATGTTTTATTAGCCATTGCTCTATCAAGTTTCTCCTTTGTGAATCATTTACCCCACATGTTATTTGACCAGGTGAATTTTTGCCCTTGAGAGTGAATGTCACAGAGTCACAATGTTCAATAGCTCTTTTAAAAATTTCAATCTGTTTGTATGGTTTGTTGGCTCCCCCTATCTTTTCCTTTTGGTGAAGTATTTCATTGAAGTCACTTGCACACAGTCAAGCTATGGGAGAGCTGGGTTTAAGGATCTTGAAAAGCTCCCAGCTACTACTTCTTTTCACAGTGTTTGGGTGACCATAGAAACCAGTGAACTACCATTGGGGTCGGCCTCCACCTTCTTCAATTAGAGCATTGATGTGCCATCTAGAACAACTAGTCCTGACCATCCAACCCTCCTTCCAAAGCATTGCAATTCCACCACTTGCCCACACTATCTACAGCCAAACAATTATCAACGTTCAAAGACCTTCACACCCCCTCCATTCTGTTACTATTGCACTTAGTTTCCACAAGAAAAATTAAGCTTGGGCACTTCTCCTTAGTCATTTTCCTAAGGACTCGAATTGTTTGAGGGTTCCCAAGCCCTCGGCAATTCCACACCAATAGACTCATTGGTTTTGGCAGGGCTGGACACCAGTTGTCCAGCCACTACCTTTGAACATTGGTTCTCAATCTCTTTATCTTCAAACTTGTATTTCTTGGGGTTTGGAAGTCCCTCCTTTTCATTTCTCAAGCCTCTCCTTTTGCTCCCTACATTTTGATGAGAGTTGGTTATATCAACCAGGTTTTCACTCAAAACAGCCCTGTCTTTGGCCTTCCTTTTCCACTTGCCAGGTTTGGGATCTCCATTATTCTTAGCAGTGACAGGAGAGCAAACCATAGGATCTACAAAGAATGAAAAATTCTCCTTTGACTTGTCTGGCCCACCCTCACTCAATGACACTTTAACATTTTCACTATGTGTTTGAGAAAAGGTTCTTTGAGTGGGACTTTTCGACTTAGGCAGAGCTGGTTCATAACTCCTCGGGTAGTTAGGATCTTTAATATTAATCATACTAGATTCATTTAGAGGGGAGTTTGGTTCAATAATGGCAGCCCCCCTCTCTGTACCCGCCCTACTGCTCCCCAAATTTCCATCATGAGATTGACCAGGATTAGAGAGTCCTGACGTAGTTGGGTTCCAACTGTTTAAAATGTCAGTATTTGGATATAGTCCTGCAATGTTCTTAGTGTTAGTATTAAGATCCCCCCTCGCAGTTACCTCCTCCATTTAATCTATTTTTTCTCCCTTCATTCCTTACTTACCTACCTCAACTCCACCTCGTTTGACCCTTTCCTCCTCAGCCTGCTGCCCTTTTGTATTGCTATGTGCAGGGGAGCCACCATACTTGCGGTAAACAGGTTAGTGTTCATTGGTTGTGCTCTTAGCCATGGTCCAAACTGCATGGACTTCTGTTCATCATGATGCTGGTCAAATCTTGGCCTAGAACATGTCCTCCCTTTATGGAATAGAACACTACAGTGAAAACAGAAATTTTGAAGCCTCTCATATTTGGAGGATATCCAATATTGCTGCTCCTCAAAACCCATCCACTTTCCCCTCAACGGAGGCTTATGAAGATCTACTGTCACCCTTACCCGAAGGCATCTCCCCCATGCAAATCCATCAGACTCTGCATCCACCCTTATTACATGTCCAAGACATGCCCTGACCTGCTCCCCTATTTCTTTAGTCTTCGCTGCCAGAGGTAGGTTGTGGCATTGAACCCATAAAGGTTCATATTGGAACTGTAAGGCATTAACTGAAACTATTTCATCTCTCAAAGAACCATAGTCTATTGCTCAGCACCTTGTCTTTATCTTGTGCTTGCTGGAACTCTATTAGGAAACATTGGTCACTAAGATCCTTGAAACGCACTCAGCCCTGAGTCCTCCAAACCTGAGACATTGTCACTCGGAAGGCTTTGTTATTGATCCCTTTTTCAGACATGACCTTACCAATGATACAGAGCTTCCCCCTTATACTTCCCGCCTTAGCCCCCTCTGATTTTATTTTCATTACAGAGTTTTCTTCCTTTGACAGATGGAGACGCTCCCATCTTTTAGTCAGATCTTCTTCCACCATTTTCATGTAAAAAAAAAACCCCACCCAAAACTCACGGAACCAGTGAGACTTAGCCCTGCTTTGAAGAAACAGCGGCACTAACCCTACTCAGTCTTGAGAGAAAAGAGAATGACCAACCCTACTCAGACTCTTTGTCCACATTGCATTATTCAGGACTTAGAAAAAAACCTTCATTAATCATCTCTTCCATTCCATACTTATGTCCATACTATAGCCTTGCAAAGACGTTCTTTGTTGCTATTTTCACATTGTAATGATAGTGATAGTTACCCTATCTCCACATCGTCTAATGAACTCTAGTGAGAGGGTGACTCCCACAAAGTTTTAATAGCTTCGCCTCTCTCTAAAACTTTTCTTCTCATTCTCTTTAGAAACTAAAGGCCTTTTCATCTAGCTTTGGGAATGAAGGAGCTACTCCTCCCTCCTCCCCTCTACTTTCCTTATCCCTTTCTCCCTTATATGGTCATAGAATTCTTTTCTTGATTCTTTCTTTTTTTTTTTTTTTTTTTCTACTAGGTCGGAAAATGTTCAATCTATTGCCTTTTGACTACCAAACTTTGTACAAGCATTGCACCACCACACTCCCTAGGCGCTGATCTACAAGACAGGTCAAGAATGGCTGTCGTCCGACTAGCGCATGTGACTCACGCACTGCCCAAGCCGCTTGTTACCTCAAATTCTTTTGCAGATCTGCGCCTCCAACGTCTACACATGCGGCTCTAATGGATTCATTGTGAATGGCCCCATGTGCTAATACAATGGTCGGTGCATTTTTTGTGCATTCGGTGATCTTTTTTTTCAGCCTATAGTTATCTAACCATGCTCCTGCTTTCTCCAAATGAGAATATGGAGGTAATGGAAGTGGAGTTTTTTTGCGAAATACACTAAAATAGTCAATTGCAGCATCTTTCTACCAATTGTGGTTTACAGCCATAATCACCATAATCAATTGACCCACTTGTATCAATGCAAACCGTCTATGGCGGTCCTATCCTTGACTTAGCCAAGGAACATAGGCCCAAACCTATGGTTCATTGTTATCTTCTTTTTCATTTTACCTCATTTCCTCCCAAATACTGTAATTATTGTATGGGGCACCCTAGCCTCTCCTCTTATATCTTTGTTTATTTTAATGCATCCTTAATTTGAAAAAGAAAGTAAAAGAAAGAGTGACTCCCACAATCTCACTTAAAGAGGCTCATGAACTCTTCTATCCAAGTTGTCAATGAAGAGGAAGACACGTACACTTACAGATATTGTTAGAATGCACAGCAGAAAAGTACCTCAAGCTCAGCTTATAAAATTGTTCCACAAGTTTCTCCAAATTGATAAATCCCAAGCGTTTCCTCTTAGTAGCGAAGTGTACTACGTAGTATAAAAACTAGAGTCACACTTAACAAATCCACAGCCTAAATATTTTATCAAGAGAGAACAAAAAAGAGAGAGAACTTTTATATATATCAGATGGTACCAAAACACAATTGAGGAGGACTATATATAGTCCTCCTCTACACGACTGGCCTTAAAGGCCAGCCTTCAATTGTATTTTTAAACGTAAAGCCATGCATTACTAGTAAAGCATAAGCCATGCGTTACAAGCAACTGCAGGAGGGGGTCAGCCCCACGTGGGCGCCCCTCCATCTAACAGATATTTTAAAATTAATTAATATAATTTAACCACTTCATTAAAATAGTTGCAATTTTACATGATTACCTTCTATGTAAAAGATTTATAAATTTATTTTTCTTTAAGCATTTTTTCATGTACGCATGATTGATGGACCCATGCCTATCCTTTTACATCCTTATATTCAAACAGGCAAGTAACAAACAAATCACAATTCCAAGCAAAAATCCAATTATAGTTCATGATTCACACGTGCACCAAAATGCATGCAACACTCAAACAGTTTAAGGTTGTGTTTGAATGTTAAGATGAATTGAATAGTATTATGAATAGTAATATTTTGTGGCCATTGTGATGTGTTTAACTTTTTTAAGTTGAGATGAGTTTAACTTTTTAAGTTAAAATATATGAAGTAGGTTGATATGAGTTTAACTTTTTTTTATAAGAAAATGAAAAAGTAGTAGGTCCTATTAATGATTGATTTGAAATGAGTTGAGATGAGTCTTCCAAACACAACCTAAGAGCATTAGCAATAGACTATTGCCAAATCCAAAATTTGACTAAAAGTTGAGGTTTTGGCTAAAGCCAAAACCATTGGAGAGGTTAATCAACATTGGACTATCAATCCAAAAGTTAAAATAATAATATAATATTAGATATTTTAATAATAATTTTTTTATATTTTGTAAATACACTCCATATATTAGTTAATAATTTAATTTTTATTTAAAATTAGAGACCAAGAACTCTATCTTTCTCTCATTTAGAGGCGAAAGTGGCTTCCTTCCTGCAAAGTGAAGTCAACAGTTTGCTTCATGCTATTGTTCTTTGTTTTATTGGCTTGCAACAAGCCGGTTATTGGTGCTCTATGATTCTCAAGTGTTGTGGTGATCTAATTGTCCTCTAATGGTAGAGGATATAACTGAATTATGGGATAAACTGTCTCTAACAGAAGAGGAGACTAGGGATGTGGTTATAAGGAATGATGATCTGCATTCTACTTTGGAACGGGGCAAGTTTTGTCTGGTTGGCAAAATTATTACAGACAAAAGAACTAATCGAGAGACCTTATAATCTACCATGTTGAAAGTATGGAAACTTGATTCAGTAGTGAATTTTATAAGGTGGGCTTGAACCTATTCCTATTGGAATTTGCTTCTAAAATTGCACTCCATCGTGTTTGGGATGGGCATCCTAGGCTGTTTGATCAATGTCTTGTCTGTTTTAAATACTTTGATGCCCTTACCCCTTCATCCGATCTGGTTTTTAAGTATACTTATTTTTGGGTTCAACTGCATAACTTGCCTTTTGGTTGTATGAACTATGAAGTTGGATTCCAAGTTGGTGGTTCAATTGGACAAGTGCTTCATGTTGAAGTGGATGACATGGGAATTGGGTGGGGAAGATATTTACATGTGCTTACTATGGTTGATTTTACTAAGCCTTTGATACGTGGTAAGATGCTTAATATTGAAGGTAGAAGAATTTTTATATAGTTCAAGTATGAAAGGCTTCCCAGGATTTGCTTCCATTGTGGTCTGCTTTCTCATGCTACTATGGGATGCCCTCGAAAAGTTATTGCTTTAGGCAATGGCAAATAACATGCAATATGAAAGTTGATTGAGAGCATCTGGAGCAGTCTCATATATGAGACTCAATAGGTTTGTGCCAGTTTTTCCTCAAGGGATGGATTCCTTCATGGATGGGGGCAAGCATACAGTTTCTGCAGATCTGTAGGGGGATAACTAATCTGAGCAGTTATTTGGCAATTACAAGAATAATAGTATAGGATTGGTTGGGAAGGGAGTTATGTTCACGTGTCAAGCTATTGAGGATAGAGGCATCTCTGAGGAAACTGAAATAACTGTCCCAATGATGCAATCCAATCAGACTGCAACTGGTAATGTGTTCAATATGGCAAGTGGATCAAGCACAGGTTTATCAAAATCTACAGAGGTGATGGCTTTTACTGCTGATGCATGTCCTCCTATGATGTGAAAGACTAATGGGGGCTTAGGACTGGATGAAGCCTCATGCAATTCTCTACTAAAATGTAAGAGGTAGATTAGAAATGGGGATAAGAAGAGGACTGTTGAATCTATCAAGACTGTGAGGACTTGCAAGAGGAAGTCTGCATTAAAAGGTACTGATTTATCTTCTAGTTTTCCTTAAAAAAAAAAATAGGAAAACTAAATCTAATAGTCAGGATATTTGTGTATCGGCAGAGGCTGTTATGTGGGCCCGCCGGAAAGAATGAGGCTCTTAAGTTGGAACTGTCGGAGGATTGGCAACCCTCGAACAATTCGGGATCTTTATTATATGGTCAAGATTCACAACCCATCTATTGTTTTCTTAATGGAAACAAAAGTCTTACATTATAAAGTAGAATATTTGAAAGGTAGATTGGGTTTTCAAGGCTTATTTGCGGATGAGATTGGTTTGAGTGGGGGTTTGGCACTGTTTTGGAAGGGAGACTTGTCCTTAAATATTCCGTCTTTCTCACAAAGGCATATTAATGCATGGGTGAACCTTGAGGACGATATCCACTGGATGTTGACTTGCTTCTATGGTCATCCAGAAACTGGCCAAAGAATGACTGGTTATAATATATTGCAATCTCTTAAGCATATTGACCCCCGTAAATGGTTATGTATAGGTGATTTTAATGAACTTTTATATGGTTATGAGAAATGTGGATGGGTAGGGAGACATTCTAACCAAATGAACCAGTTTCAACAATGTTTTTTGGACTGCCAATTAAGCGATTTGGAATTCAGTTGTGGTTTTTTCACTTGGTCTAATAAAAGAAAGAATGCTAGTTTCACAAAGAAATTGGATCGTGCAATAGCCTTAAAACAATGGTGTGAAACTTTTGGAGATGGAAATATTCAAGTTCTCTCTACTTTAGCCTCATATTATCCCCCAATAATGATTACTATATTGCCTCTGCATCTGCAAAGGGTGTACCACAGTAGATTTCAGAAATATGAAGCCAGTTGGTCTACCTATGAGGATTGCATAGAAGTGGTTGGAAGAATGTGGCAACAAGACAATGGTACAAAGGGGTCTTTCGAATCAGTTATGCATAAATTAAAAAAGGGTATGACAACTTTGAGGTCTTGGAGTAAAGGAAAAGAACCACTTTTAGATTTTGTGCTACAAATGAAACTGAACAGATTGCATACCTTACAACAGTCTTTATCTGCTAATTCTGTTGAAGAGATTCCACACTTATAGAAACAGATTGACATCTTGTTGGAAATAATTAATTTAAAGTGGAAGCAAAGAGCTATGGTTCATTGGCTTCAGAAAGGGGATCGTAACACAAAGTAGTTTCACTTTTGTGCTACTCAGAGGAAGAAAATGAATCAGCTAAAGAGGATTGCGGATGAAGAGGGACATGTGTATACCAATCCTAAGGAAATTGGCCATGCATTCACTACATATTATAAATCATTATTTACTTCTTATTACCCTTCCAATATTGATGTTTGTCTAGCCCCTTTAACAAAAAAAATAACTGCTGAGATGAATGAAAGACTGTTGCAGCCTTACACAGAATTAGAGATTGAAGAGGCTCTATTTCATATGGGTCCTCATAAAGCTCCTGGTCCAGATGGATATGGAGCATGTTTCTTCCAAGATCATTGGGCAATAGTGAAAGAAGAGTTTTGAATTCAAAGAAGTCAATTGATGCAGTGAACTTCACTCATTTGGTCATGATTCCAAAGAAGACTCACTCCCAATCTATTGATGATTATAGACCAATAAGTCTTTGCAATGTCATGCATAAGTTGATATCTAAGGTTTTGGCCAATAGATTGAAAGAGATATTACCAAGGATCATTTCACCAACTCAAAGTGTTTTTATGCCTGGATGTTTAATATCTGATAATATTTTAACAGCTTATGAAACCCTTCATACAATGAATAGCAGAATGTTTGGCAATAAGGGTTTTATGGCACTAAATTGGATATGAACAAAGCTTATGACTGTGTGGAATGAAAGTTCTTAGAAGTTGTTATGAGAAAGCTAGGCTTTGCTGAAAGTTGGATACATTTGATCATGGAGTGTGTCTCTTCTTCATCCTTTTCAATTCTGGTAAATGGATCCCCTCAATAAGTTTTTAGACCATAGAGAGGGTTACGACAAGGTTGTCCTCTCTCACCTTATTTATTTATTTTATGTGCTGAAGTATTAAGTTGTCAATTGCATGTTGTTGAACATCATAAGTTGATTACTGGAGTGCCAATTGCTCGAGGGGTCATGTCTATGAACCACCTATTCTTTGCTGATGACAGTTTAGTCTTTTGTCGAGCAAATATGGAGGAGAGGGATAAACTGAATCAGATCCTAAGCTTGTATGAAGAGGCCTCAGGCCAAAAGCAAAATAGAGAGAAAACATCATTGTTTTTTAGCAAGAACATTAAAGTTGCTACAAAGGCCTATCTTATGGAAATTGTTGGGCTCCAAAGCACATCTAATCTTGCTAAGTATCTAGGCTTGCCTAGCTTGGTAGGCAAATCTCATGTAATGGCATCTCAAAGCATCATTGATAAAGTTAGGAGTAACATTGAAAATTGGAAGAACAAATTTCTGTCTCAAGCAGGAAGGGAAGTCTTAATTAAAGTTGTACTCCATTTAGTACCAACTTATTGCATGAGTGTGTTCCTTTTGCCAAAAACTTTGTGTAAGAAACTTAATGCTTTGGAGGCAAATTTCTGGTGGGGTGAAGTAGAAGGTAAAAACAGAATGCATTAGGCTTCATGGAATGACTTATGTACTAGAAAATAGGTGGGAGGCTATGGTTTTAGAGGCTTAACAGGTTTTAATCATGCTCTATGTGCTAAACAGGCATGGAGATTTTTATCTGCACCAAATTCTTTGCCTATCAGAATTTTCAAAGCCAAGTATATTGCAACACCATCAATTCTCCAAGCTCAATTGGGGTCAAAAACATATTTTGTGTGGAGAAGTATATGGTAGACACTAAACTTGCTAAAGGAGGGGCTTATATGGCGTGTGAGGGATGGCAGAACTATACATATATGGCAGGATAAATGGATACCAAGGGGGAGATCCTGTATGATCCAATCTCTTAGACAATATCTGATCCTAATGCTCTTGTAGTGGAGCTGGTTGATTAGCAATCTGGTTGGTGGGATGTGGAGTTGGTGAAATGTGGAGTTGGTGAAAATAGTATTTAATGAAACTGATTCTGCTGCAATTTTAGAGCTTCCAATGAGTATCCTTGGTAGAGCAGATCAGCTAATATGGAAAGGTACTCCTAATGATATTTTTTCTGTTAGGAGTACCTATATATCATCTATATGGCAATGAAGTTGGAAAGAAATGGTGAAACTTCAACCAAAGGGGATTCTGTGAGGTGTTGAAAATATCTTTGGTCATTACCTATAGCCAATGCAGTTAATAACTTTTTATGGAGAGCTTGTACTGATTCTCTTCCCACAAAAATGAATCTTCAGAAGAAGGGTGTTATTGATGACTCGTTGTGTCCTATTTGTTTAAGAGAGAATGAATCTATTGGCCATATACTATGGTCATGCCATGCTGCTATGGGCGTTTGGCTACTTGGCTTAAAAAGTTTGCAAAAACTGTGTATTGTTCAGCTTGATTTTGCACAGACTTTTAAACAGGTGTTGGAAAGATTGAAAAGGATGGATCTGGCCTATTTTGCATACATAGCTTGAGCCTTATGGACTAGAAGTTATTATTTCATTCATGAAGGCAAATTTCAGCATCCATCATCATTGCTTCAGTATGCAGTCAATGACTGGAATTCCTGTTAGCATGCCATGGAGACCATTTCAAATACAATTGGACCAGTTTTACCTTGTATCACTCGGTGGGAGTTACCTCAAAGGGATTGGGTAAAACTCAATTGGGATGCGGCAATCCAGAAAGAGGTACATAGGACTGGAATATGTATTGTGTTAAAGGATTGCAATAGTGCTGTGCTTTTGAGCCTGATGAAACCCCTGAATTATTGTTCTAATTCTACTTTGGCTGAGGCAAGGGGGCTATGAGAAGCAGTTAAGCTGTGCAAGGAATTAAGCTTTAGTAACTGTTTGTTAGAAGGGATTCCTCTCAAGTAGTTAATGCCATTCTTCATCAACATGACAGTGTGGGAGGCCAGAATCCTCTTATTGCAGATATCAGAAGCTTGCTAGAAGGGACTGGGTGGCAGCTTTGACATGTCAAGAGGGAGGCAAATCAGGTTGCACATGTTTTAGCTAAGGAGGCTTTGCAGCTTAATATAGAAAGGATAGATGTTGATGTTGCTATTCCTTGTGTTTGTGCACTTGTTATAACTGATTGTAATTATTAGTAATCTATGAAGGTCTTTTATCTCAAAACTATTTTTTTTCCTTAACCTAATTACTTAATAGTAGCCATTGAAAATGAATAGTGGCTGTCTAAATTTGAAAAAATGTATGGATTTACAGTAGCTCAAAAGTGGAGTCTTGAAATTTTGACTACTTCAATGCTGATAATTTTTGAACTACTTAACCAAAATTTGGCTATGCACATTTGCTAGGCCAATACCAATACTCCAAAGGGAGAAAACTCAAATAGATATAAATCTGCATCAGGACTGGAACCACAGACAAAGCTAACCCTATTTCGGTCTAATACTGAACCCAGCCCTCTCACGTAATAAACTGTAAGAGCACTCATAATAGATTCCTCATATTATCCTTTAAAATACATCACCAAAACTTACTTTTTCTATTTTATATACTGACTTTTATAATATACCATACACTAGCTTATCTATTTTTTCTTCATATAATTTAAATATTATACTTTTTAATATTTTTTATTTATTTCAAATATTTCTCTAACTACTAATGATATCCTCATATCTTTTGATATTTGCAATATCTTCTTATATACAATATCATATAATTATGTTATATTTTAAATTAATTTAAATTTATACGCTAAATCAAAATATAAATTAATTTAAAAAATAAAAAGAAGATAATTTGTCTGCATTCAGAAAACAGTTCACTTGAAGATATGGAATTGTTATTCGAAAGGAACCCATAAGCTAAAAATCATTATTTGAGCAAAACTCGGTGCCTATTGGTATTATTTGAGAGAAACTCACAGTCTTTGATGCCAAACAAAGAAGAAAAAGTGAGAAAGAGAGAGAATCAGGGGGTATGAAATGAAGATAAAAGATTTTGAAGAAATTGGAAAAATCAGATGAGGAGAGAGAAATGAATTAAGAATATTTTATATGGGTGAACAGTTCTTTCTAGATGTAGCGGGATCACTATAGCAAAATAGAAAATGAAGAAAAAATATAATATTCACTGTAGATAATTTTTGAACAAATTTCTTCATATTTTTTAAAAAAAGTATTATAAATCAATTAGGAGTGCTTGTGATTTGCGACGAATAACGATCCCAACCCAACACAATACAACACTAGCACATCCGAAATCATATAAGGTGGCACAGAAACTCTATCCTACCCATCACAACATTTCATTTCGCGCTCCCAAAAGTCGGATTCCGCAGTCTTCGTACTTTGGAGCCAAAACTTTTATTTATTTATTTTTTTGAGCCAAAAACTACATTATACGTAGAGTCGTAGACTCCTACCTCCTCTTTCCTTCTTTGGTATAAAAAATAATAATTATACAATAAAAAATAATAATTATACAATAATCGGTTATAATAAGAAGTGTGTCTATATATAAATTTTTATTTTTTATTTTTTGTTTTTTTGTTGTATGGTATGGCATTGTTTAGACGGGACGATTCTGGGCACCTTTCAGGCTTCCTCTTTCTGTAATATCGGACTGGTTTCTCCAAAATTTATTGGTTTTTCTTCACATAATTCATACTCTCTATCACTAACCGATTTGAGTTCTTTCGTCTTGATTTTTGTTTTAATTTTTTTTCTCGGTGCTTTAAGAAGTTTCATGGAAGTTTGAATTGTATCTGCCTTCTTCCCTCTGACTGCCTGATTAGGGTTCTGCTCGAAATATAGGGTTTATATTTAAATTGGGGACTGTATTTCTGAGAGCCATTGGTAATTCAAAAAATAAAATCGCGGAGCAAATAATACGTGGAGATTCCGAATTCGGTTGGTTCTGTTGTTTTGGATTATGGTTTTGGTGTTTGATGTGAAGTTAGGGTTTGGTTTCATAGTTTGAATTCGCCGACTCGAACGGTTGGGAAGATGATTATCAAACGAACTATGAAACCTGAAATGCCGAATTTGAAGCGGTGCAAGCTCGAAGATTCCGATTGGGAAGAAGAAGACGACGACCGTGCGTGCTCGGTTAACCCCAAGAGAAGGAAACCCAATGGGTATCTCTCTGTCGGTAGCGGTGAGGTTAAAGATTTCAGCAATGGTTCAGGTTATTTATGGCGGAGCGAAAGCGAAGGATCGTATTGGGGCGGAGAGTTCGAGTTGAACTCGAAGCAATTGAATGGAAAAGTAGAGATTCAACAGTGCTCGGAGCGATTTCGGCCGCCGCTGTTAAAATCTTCGCGAGGGCGGGTGCAGATGTTGCCTTCGAAGTTGTATGACTCCGTTGTTGACGTATGGAAGACCGGGGAGTCGAAATTCAATAGCAAGGATTCGAGCTTAGAAGGAGACGAAATGGAAGTAAAAGATATGGATTTTATTAAAAGGAGCGAGGAGGATAAGTCTAGGTTCAAGAACTTGAAGCTTTGTCCAAACTCTGAGAAGGAACAGGAAGGAAAAGCTGGTTATGTGGGTTATAAGAATTTCTATCGTAGGAAGTATTTGAATTCGAGTAGCTCCACGGCAAAGAGTTTTTGTTTGAACTCTCCAGCGTTGACAAGAAGTGACGGTTATAAACCCAAGTATAGTTTTACCGGAATTGAGCGACTGGCGAAAGGGAATGCTGGAAAGAGGAAAGAAGTTTATAAGCCCGAGGACTTTGCTTTGGGAGATATAGTTTGGGCTAAGTGTGGGAGGAGATACCCGACTTGGCCAGCGGTAGTGATCGATCCAATATCGCAAGCTCCAGAAACGGTCTTGAGTTGCTGTGTTCCTGGTGCTATATGTGTAATGTTTTTCGGGTATTCGAAGAATGGAACACAAAGGGTAAAGTCCTCTCTCTTCCCATCTGGTGATGATATCTTTGTGTATTTTGGGTTCTAAGAGAATTGTGGTGGGCAGGATTATGCGTGGGTGAAGCAGGGAATGTTATTTCCCTTCGTGGAATTCATGGATAGGTATGTAGCTAACTTGCCTTTGAATGATGTTTCGAGTAGTTGACTTTGGTTAATTGAGCTCATGCTAGAATTTTACCTTGTTCAGATATAAGGGGCAGACCCAATTGTACAAGAGCAAACTGAGTGATTTTCAGAGGGCATTGGAGGAGGCCCTGTTGGCTGAAAACGGTATTCTGGACACAAATCTTGGGGCTGGGGAAATAGCAAATCCGGAAGCAAATCCCAAGGAAATGCAAGAGGCTACTGACTCAAATCTGGACCAGCAATGTTCTGGGAATCAGGCAAGTTTCTCAGTGCAGATTTTCTTGCTCTTCTTCTGATCTGCATGGCTTTGTGTTTTTTTAATTTAATTTTTAATTGGAGTTGGACTGCATGGCTGGCTGAGTCTATGCTTCTTAGCCACTTGAGTGTTTTTTGGTTGCAATTGAGATACCGTAAATATTTGAAAGTAATAAAGTGGCCTTTTCGGTTCTTAGTGTGTGGAAATACGAGAAAACTGTGCAAGATATTGTTCTACAGAGCTAGCAATATTGCCTTGCTAGAACTTGTTTTTTATGAAAGTTGTAGTGTCTATTGGGAAGTTGTGCAACAGATTTATATCCTTTAATCCAATTATGGTTCCAAGTTTTTATTATTCTTTATTACAAAAAGTTTTGAGTTGCTACTTCAACGGAGAAATGCTTAATCCCTATTCTTATGATTCCATAAAAGTTTTTGTTTACTGATAAAAAAAAAAAAAAGGAGAAATGCTTAGAACCCTATCTAAACAACAGTGAAATGCTTAAAGAATCTGGTCTGTTCTGTAAAAGGGTTCATTCAGAGACTTAGTTGTGTATGCAGGATGAACACTGTAAGGATCCAATATCATGTGATGGCTGTGGTTTGTTTCTGCCACCCAAAGCCATGAAGAAAATGAAGGGTCCAACTTGTGAGACCCTGCTTTTGTGTAAACATTGTGCTAAGGTTTGTTATTAATGCTAGAACCATATCTCAGAGAACATCATTGTAGCTTCTTGTTTTCTAGGTGATGTGAATGTCTACATTTTTACAGCTACGAAAATCTAGACAATATTGTGGCATTTGCAAGAAGATTTGGCACCATTCAGATGGAGGGAATTGGGTGAGATTCTTAGCAAAACAGGATTGGGTTTATTATTTGTCCTTAAAAAATTAATGTTTGAGAGATTGATGGACTTAACTCTTTGGATCAGGTGTGTTGTGATGGTTGTAATGTTTGGGTGCATGCGGAGTGCGACAATATTTCCAGTGAACTATTCAAGGTGCTAACCATATTTTATTTTTTATTTTATATCTCTGTTCCTTTGGTATGTTTATCTACCCAAGCTAGTGAGGAATTGAAGGATTACTGATTTGCTTATGGTTTAAAGGATCTGGAGCACATTGACTACTATTGCCCGGATTGCAAAGATAAGTCTAACTCTGAATTATCAGCTACAGGAAAAGGCCAGCTGAAAGTGAAGTATGTCTGCACTATCCATGTTCTATCTTTTCCCTAGTTCATTTCTGGGGAAATTGCATGCTTGACTTTATTGACTGTCTTTGGAGGTTATAATCAATATGCCTAATGTTGCACAATTTTTGAAGCAGTTCTGTAGAGAATAGTGGACAAACTGTTTTGCCTGAGGTCATAACTGTGGTGTGCAATGGCATGGAAGGAACATATATTCGAAGCCTTCATTTGTAAGCCTTGAATTCCTTATAAATAGAATATGTAGATTGGAATGGTTTTCCAGGACCACTTTTTTCCAAAGCATTTGTTCCAATCTCTGCATGCCTTCAAGTATTAATTTTAGTTATCTTATGTTAATAGTTCATTCCATGCTGGATTTGTATCGAAATTTGAGTAATAATGTGGGACTTGTAGTGAAATCTGAATCGGAGTTCTCTTTATCTTTTATCTGGAATTCTTTTTGTTTTGGACAACAATTCCATTCAGCTGCTTTGTTTCATTTTTGTCTTAGAGTAATGTGTAAATGTGGTTTGTGCGGGTCGAAGAAGCAAACGCCCAGTGAATGGGAACGACACACAGGTTGCAGAGCCAAAAAGTGGAAGTATAGTGTGAAAGTGAAGGATACAATGCTGCCACTGGAAAAATGGGTCGGTATCAATTACTATTGTTTTGAAATATTAAATTGTTTTTTCAGTTTTCTATATTTAAGTTCTTGCGAGTATTCTAGTGTATGAAAGTAGCTTTCTTGTTTAAGATAATTCGAATTCATTTAAAGTATGATGGCCTTTTTGTCTTAGGTTAGGTTTGGATAGTGAGTTGAGATGAAAGTTAAAAGTTGAATAAAATATTGTTAGAATATTATTTTTTAATATTATTATTATTTTGGGATTTGGAAAATTTGAATTGTTTATTGTATTTTATGTGGGAATTTGTGAAAATTGTAATGATGAGATGAGATGGGTTGAGTGTTTCTCAATCCAAACTGAGCCTTAGATTTTGATGTCCCTATGTTTTGGTAGTATCTTCTCAATGGCTGTTAGGAAAGCAAAGTATTTACCTGATCCAATTTTGTGGTTTGCGTTGGGTGAATTGATCTTTTTGCCTTCTAGGTAAATACTCTGGAATGTATGAATTTTTGTTCTTTGGTTCTAAATACTTTCTTGTTATGTTTGTATTATATTTTTCTGCAATTTGTTAGATTTTCTTGGTTTCCTGAACCAAATTGGGAGCCATGTCAAAAGAAACTTAGTTTCTGTTTTTGCCTATATAAAAAAAATGCTGATTTCAAAATTACCTTGGAGAAACCAAATATGACTGCAAGTATGCTGTCATGCTAAGTTTTTTGTAAAGCTCTACTAAATTATTTTATTTTTACAAGTAGTTTTCAATTATCTCAAATAGAACCTTTTCCTATTGATTAAGCAGTATGTATCTGGTTCATGCTAGGTTGTGCTGACAGTGAACTTTTATAGTGACTTTGAATTGATATATGATCCAAGACATGATGTGAATCTATTAACTAATGGAGTTGATCTCAATTTAGTAGATATAGATTTGTGATACTCTAGCATAATTGTGATGCCTTCAATATCTTTATGAAAATGGTTTCTATACTATTTCCTATTAACAGTGGAGATGCTTTCAGATTTCAGAGTTTAATGCACATGGTATGGATCCTCTGAAGTTTGATAAGCAGCAGTTACTCACTTTTTTGCAAGGTAAAATATGCACTTCAGTGAGCTCTTTACATGTTGAAGACTGTTCTGTTGTCATGCATATTGTTTGTGTTGGTGCTGTGTTTGTGCCATTAAGCTCTTTCAGAGGATAATTCTGAATGGGAAGGAAATTTACTTGTTATAATTGCTACAGAGACGTATGAGCCTGTTCATGCAAAATGGACGACGGAAAGGTGTGCCGTATGTAGATGGGTTGAAGATTGGGATGATAACAAAATCATTATCTGCAACAGGTATTTCTGTAACTAATTATGGTTGAAGAAGACTGTGTTGCATCTTATGCATTTGAGTGCTGAAAGTTTTTCTTTTACTTTCTTTCTGGTGTACAGATGCCAAATAGCCATCCACCAAGAATGCTATGGGACAAAATCTGTTCAGGATTTTACTTCATGGGTTTGTAGAGCATGTGAATCACCTAATGTCAAGAGAGAGTGTTGCCTTTGTCCTGTAGAAGGTACGCCATTGGGATCAGTGTCTTGAACCTTTTTTAGTCGACTTATCAATAAATTATATATGCTCATATTATAATGCCTCTACTCTTTTTTTAAATAATCTTCTCTATCAAAATGCAAGGATATGTTATTCTTCCTGTGGTGTCCAGTGAATCTTCTTAGTCTACCTAGAATAAGGGTTTAATCAGTCTGGTTCGGTCGGTCTTGGAGGAGAATTTCGGACTGGACCGATTCTTTCGGTCCACCAAAACTCCAGACCAGACCGGTCTGGTCGGTCTTATTGGGGTGCTTCGGTTCGGGTCGCTTTTTTCCTTTTTTTTTTTCAAGTTTTTGACAAAAAGTTAGATAAAATAAGAAAAATATTAATTAAGTGAATGATTTGGCCTCGTTTGGTTACACAGATGAGATGGGATGAAAAATATGTGAATAATAGTGAGATTGTTTGTGACTAATAGTGAAATGGTTTGAGTTAAAATGTTTTATGGGGTTTTGGGAAATGAGAGAGAAAAAGTTGAATAAAATATTATAAAGTTAAACTATTATTAGAATATAATTTTTTAATATTATTTTTGTTTTGGGATTTGAAAATTTTGATTTTGATTTTTTTTTTTTTTTTTGTGTTTTGTTTGGAAGTTTTAGAAAGTTGTAATGATTAGATCAAAAAGTTGAAAATTTGAAATTGAAAAGTGTTTGTATTTGAATGGTGTTTGGATGTTGAGATGAGATGGAATGAGATGGGTTGAGACCATCTGTGAAATCAAACGGGGCCTAATTTAAGTTGTCTCACTAAGTATATACTTAACTAATTAAGTATTTGAATTGAGTATAATAAATTAATAATGTTAATAGTATGTGTATTATCAATAATTAATAGTTAATACCCTGTCTTAAAATTCATAACCTTTAATATTTAATATAATTGAAGCATAAATAATGAGGTTAGACGACAATTACATAATTACTTATAATTAGTTAGAAGAAAATAATATAATTACTTGCTTTCAATTTATATAACTATTTAAAAAAATTATAAAATATCATAGAAAAATTATTTAAAAATTTATATATTAAATTTGGTCGGTCCGGTCTGGGCTGAAAAAACCCCACCCCGAGACTGGACAGAATTTCCTTACTTTCTTGGACCGAGACCAACTGGTTCCTTAATCAGCCCATTCCAGACCGAACGAAACTGGTCCAGTCAGTTTTTTCGGTCCAGACGGAAAACCTTACACCCCTAACCCAGAACAATTAGCTGCAGCTTTTATTTGAATTTCCCCATTATTTTTTTGGTTCACTACGGTGTAATATAGATGGTTCACAATAAGTCCATAGCCTGGGAACCCCCTTTATAAAATTGACAAGGATTTTCTTTTGCCACTTGGTTATCATACAATTTTTCAGACCACGTATAAGTTTTAAGGATGAATTCTGAGCATAGGTACATGAAAGTACTTATCTATTTACTCACTAAAGTTGACTATCTTCAAAGGATGATACTATTTAGTTGCGCCAATTATATGTTCGTATTAAATCTGAAAACTGCTTCTTCAGGTGGTGCTCTGAAGCCAACCGATGTTGACTCGCTGTGGGCTCATGTCACATGTGCTTGGTTCCGGCCTGAAGTTGGTTTCTTAAATCATGAGAAAATGGAACCTGCTGTTGGAATCCTTAGAATTCCGTCCAATTCATTTTTGAAGGTTAAATGGTGTTTATAATGATTTTCTACACTGTTTAGAATTCTGGCTCTTTAATTGCAAAATCTTTTACGAGCATGTCTCTTGTGAATCTTCGTAGTTTCATACCTTGATGGCTGGCAGAAGGCTTTGGAAAGTCTTGTGGTTTGATTGTTCTTCTTTTTGTGGACTACAGCGATGCATAATCTGCAAGCAGAGTCATGGTTCCTGCACACAGTGCTGCAAGTGTGCTACTTATTTTCATGTGATGTGTGCATACAGAGCTGGTTATTGCATGGAAGTATGTTTTCAAAGCTCTTATAGTTAACAGATCATTTATTCATAAACACTAATTTCATAATATTCTATTATTCTTCAATTGAACTGTCTATATCTTTTTTATGCTTGCTTGTTTGAATGATGCTTTTATTTTGAAGTTATTTTTGTGTAAGTTTTTGAGTAAATTGAACAGTGTTGATAATCATATTAACATTATGTGTTCAACTCTCAGTTGCACAGCTGGGAAAAGAATGGGACACAAATGACTAAAAAGTTGATATATTGTGCAGTTCACAGGTTTGATTTCTACCTATCTTTTGATTCCTCATTTTATTTTAGCTGTCCTCAGCATTAAAATATTTTTTTGTTCTATTTCATCATGGACACTAGGGCATGCTTGTGTAATGAGATGAGATGAGAATTCCATGGATAGTAATAAAATGTTTTGTGAATAGTAGTGAAATGGTTTGAGTTTAGATATTTTATTGGGTTTTGAAGAAGGAGAGAAAAAGTTGAATAAAAATATTATAAAGTTAAAAAATTGTTAGAATATTATTTTTGTTTTGAAATTTGAAAACGTTGTATTGTTTTTTGTGTTTTGTTTGGAAACTTGGGAAAATTGTAATGATTAGATGAAAAAGTTGAAGATTTGAAATTGAAAAGTGTTTTGTGTTTGACTGATGTTTGGGAAGGAAATTATGAGAAAGTTTGTGATGAGATGAAATGTTCTCAACTCATCTCACTTCCCAAACATGGCCTAAGGCTGTATTCGAGTCAAGTTGAGAGAGTTTTGGTTGCCCAAGCTTGGCTCAGAAGTATTGAAACTAGGATTGAGCTTGGCTCGAATAAGCGCCTAGCTCTCAAATATTGTTTGAACTTATGTTGAAGTTTGAGTTGTAATCGAACTGAAATTCTCAATTGAGTTCAGCATGAATTGATTCAAGATTTTTTTTAAAAAATTTTCTTATTTCTTATTCTAAAAAAAGATTGTAAAATAAATTATAAAATGCATCAAAATTGCATTATTATTGATTTATTAGTCAACTATCAGAATTATACTAGTACAAAATTACAACTTCAAAATAGAAAATACAAACTTACAATCAACTACAACCAAAATGCTGTCCAATACTGCACTCACTAATCTTATTAGTATAACTAACTTATACTCACACACTTGTATATATATTTTAAATTTACAGTTACTTTTAATACTAATATACTATATACAACTAATACTTAGATTTATACAACAAAAAATTTTTGTTCATGTATACATGTGCGTGCATGTGTATTACAATATACAAGAGCGAGCTTACAAGTTGATTGAATCTTTATGTGAGCTTGGTCATAAATATTAGCAAGTGGGTTTGAGTTTTATACAGGCTGTGTCGTTTGGTAATTAATCATAATTTTGTGTTTACGAACTGTTCATTTAATAATGAATTGAGCGTGAATCGTGTTTAATTGAGCCAAGTTTAAGCTACTTGTTGAGTAGCCTTGTTCCAGTTACACCCCTATGCACCATATTTATTGGTCCAAACCTTGTTGATGCCATTTTTATTTGCAGGGTCCCAAACCCTGATTCTGTTGTAGCTGTTCATACTCCTTCGGGAGTTTTTTCTGCCAGAAGCCTGCTGCAGAACCAGAAGGGGTGCTTCAGGGGTTCAAGGCTGGTTTCACTAAAGAAAACTGAACTTCTTGAGTCCTCAAACTTAGAGAGTGATGAGTTTGAGCCACTCTCTGCAGCAAAATGCCGCGTTTTCAAAAGATTAAAGAACAAGGTAACTTATGGAGGAAACTTGTATTTGTCTTTAATTTATTGTTTCATCAGAATAATAGTTTTTCCACTTGTACTTCTTAAAAAAAAAAATAGTTGCTTCACTTTCTAATCATATGGCAAAGATTGGATTTCTTTTGTTGTTAAGGTGGAGTCCAAGCTTTGCCTTTGTTGTTCTTTTGTGCTTAGCTTGTTGCCAACAATTAACATAATCAATTTTGTCACTAGTTGGTTTCATGTCTATTTTTATTTTTGATTACTCAGAGGGCTGAAGGGCAGCCGTTATTCCACAGACCAATGGGACCAAGCCATCATTCTTTAGATGCAATAAATAGCTTGAGCACAAATAATGTATGTTATTGTATTTTAATTTTAATCTTCTGTTACCTTTCAGATTTTAGGCTTTTTTTTAGAAGGGGATAAACTTATTTGGCTGTTTTCCGTAGATAACATGATGGATTAATGTACATTTACATACTTCTGTTATCTCTCTCTTTTTTTTCTTCTGTTGTCTTTTAACAGGAATTAGAAGGTCCCAAGATTTTCACTTCCTTGAAGGAACGACTTTACCACTTACAGGTAAATCTTGTTTCTTAATATGCGATGGTTAGTCTACTTGAAATTTTTTGGTTCTAACATTTCTTATTAAATTTATTTGTTGCTTCAGAGAACCGAAAATCATCGGGTTGGCTTTGGTAAATCTGGTATACATGGATGGGGTCTCTTTGCACGTAGGAACATTCAAGGAGGAGAAATGGTACTAGATGTGTATCTGTATTAATGTATCTATGCATGTGTATTTCTTATGCCATTCACACAATTTCTGATATCAAGAGTTTTTCTTTAGGATGCCCAACTTTCCAAAGACTTTATGGTAAATATATAACAGACAGCGTTGTAATTTTCTACTCTTGTTTTGTTCTGTTTTTTTTATGTGCACAATAGAACTAATAAAAATTAAAGTACAATGGGACGGTTGGGGGACCTCAATAAACACAAAAATAGTCATTACAGTGCAGTTAATAAAAACAAATAAGGAAATGGAGTCTAACGTTTTTGGTCTTTTAATCTCTTGACTTGTGCTCAAGAGAAGGATCCTATGAAGGCGGTTTTTTCAGTTGAAGGAGAATTCATCAGCATTTGCATAGAGCTGTTTGTTTACAAAGTTGACGAGAATCTATTTTCCCGTGTTTTTGGATAAGGGACCATATGGAGGTTTCTTTAGTCAAAAGAACCATAAGGTGTATGATCTCTTGGCAAGAAGGGGCAACATTTTCTGTTGCTTTGAAAGATAGTGTCGTGCATGGTCCATGCATTGGTTGAATGTGGAGGTGGTTGGTTTGGTGGAGACACTAGGAGACTCTCGGTGGGGTGTGTGGGTGTGGCGGTAAGCAGCGGTTTGGTGAATGTACCTAAGACAAAGAAAACATACCATAAGAGCAAGGAGTGCAGGAAGAACACCTTGCATAAGGTTACACGGTACAAGAAGGGCAAGGATAGTCTTGCTGCTCGGGGAAAGCGCCCAATATGACTGCAAGCAATCTTGTTATGGAGGACAGAACAAACCTGTCTTCCACAAAAAGGCCAAGACTGCCAAGAAGATTGGGCTGAGTTTGCAGTGCCAGGGTTGCAAACATGTTTCTCAGTACTCGATTAAGAGGTGCAAACATTTTGAGATTGGTGGGGACAAGAAGGGGAAGGGGACTTCTCTTTTCTAAATGCAATTTGTTCGGTCTTATTGTATGCTGTTTTGCTTTTCTACCTTGTTGGATCTTGAAAGCTAAAATATTGGATTATTTGTTCAGTTTGTTTTGTTAGTCTAAGCATTGAAGCTAAACTTAAAACAGATATGATAACAGGTGTGGTTAGAGATTAAAGCTGATAATCATCTTTGCTGTTGTGGTTGCCAATTGCGTGTGTATCAGACGCAGTTAGATTAATTTTTTGACCAAAACAAAACCAGCGGTTGGGTGCAGATTTGAGATTGAAAGTCCTTCAAAACAATTCAAGAAAAAGAGGTAAAGAAAAGGTATGAAAATAGTCTAACAAGGTCTGTATGCCAAATCAATGTCTAGCCCAAAGTGGTTTGAAAAAAAAAGGCTAGAATCAGAGGTAGTTGGGCAGTGTGTGGTGGCCACTTGAGCCAGCAATGGTGTGGCGCCCTCGTGCTGGTCAGTGGTGGTCACTGATGGTCAAGGGTGGACGACGGTGTGGCGACGCTTCCAGTGGTGGGGGGCCTGTAGCGACTTGGACCAAGAACCCTAGATCTAGGCTTTAATGACTTGAAGAAAGAGAATCTAGAGAGGAAGGAGAGGAAAAAGGAAAGAGGAAGGGGGAAATAGGAATTGGTGACCAGATTTCTTAGGCCTTGTTTGGATTTAGAAAGCATCTCAACTCATCTCATCTCATTTCATCTAATCATTACAACTTTCCAAAATTCCTAAATAAAATACAATAAACAATTTAACCTTTTCAAATCCCAAAACAAAAATGATATTCTAACAATATTTTATTCTCATCTCATCTCATCTCATCTCAACTCACTATCCAAACTCCCTTTAAGAGGAGTGGTTTTGTTTTATTTTATTTTATTTTTTTTTTTTTTGGGGGGGGGGGGGGGGGGGGTGGGGTTGGGGATTTTGGGAGAGGGGGCGATTAGCATCTGAACTTAGTTTATTCTCTCTGTTTACTTGTGTGGTGTGGTTGATATAATAGTGATCTGTCTGCTTTTCTCTACTCTTTAAAGTATTAAGTTAAGATTTTTGTGTAGGCCAAGCATTTCTCTTAAAGGTTAATTACTTGAGAGGGATTATTCAGTGACAACTTGTGGTACATTATTTTTTGGTTTTGAAAGTGATACAACTGATGCTAGGTATGTGTCTCCAGGTGGTTGAGTATCGTGGTGAGCAGGTGAGGCGCAGTGTTGCAGATCTGAGGGAGGCAAAGTATGGATTAGAAGGCAAAGATTGTTATGTGAGTGTCTTGTTCATGTCCCTTTATTTTTGTCTGTTTTGGTGTGTGTGGGCTGTCTTGGCAATTGCTTATATTATTAGACATCTTATGCCTACATTGATCGGTGTGATATTTAAAATACAGCCAGGGAATAATGGTGCACACCCTTGCTTTCTTTAGTTAGGCTTAGATAATCAATGCATGACTTTAATTTTTCCCCTGAATTTTTTCCATTGGATGCAAACAATTTCTAGAGATGATCAGATTGGGGGAACTTTCCCTTGAATTACCCAAAGTATACTTGTAGGAAATTCTTTGCCGAGGGCCTGTGCACTCATTGGATTAGTCAGGACTTTGTTTTCGGACACCCAATGCCAATAAAAAAATTCAACTACATATTTTACTCCAGTTAGTAAGCAGGTAAAGGTGTTGTGGTACAGAAGTAACATATTCAGAATTTGAACTAATTTTAAGTTGGAGTGTGTTTACTTCCTAATATCTAGGGACTTGTTCATATAAACCCTGTGTAGAATAGAGTGACTGTCCAATCCATTTTGATATATGACTTGACAATTGCTGGTGTTTTAGGTATGCTAATATTTATTTGTATACAAATCCTTCCTACTTTTAGGCAGGTTAATTTTGTATATTCTTTTTTCAGTTGTATTTGTTTCTTAAAAAATTGAACTAATTTTAAGTTGGCGTGAAGTTATTTCCTAATATCTAGGGACTTGTTCGTATTAAACCCTGTGTAGAATATAGTGACTGTCCAATCCATTTTGATTTATGACTCGACAATTGCTGGGGTTTTAAGTACTAATATTTATTTGTATACAAATCCTTCCTACTTTTAGGCAGGTTAATTTTGTATATTCTTTTTTCAGTTGTATTTGTTTCTTTAAAAATGGTTATTAAAGTACAACGAAACATTTTATGCAGCTTTTCAAGATCAGTGAGGAAGTAGTAATTGATGCTACAGATAAAGGGAATATAGCGCGTCTAATCAACCACTCGGTAAGTTCTTATATTGGCATATGAGATTTTGCTGGAGTTGAATAAAAATCTCATGCTCAGCATGCGCAAGCTCTTAACTTTTTGCTCAATGGGTGTTTTCATAGGCTCATGGGCCCATGGCTTGGCTTAGGCCTTGTTTGGTTAGTGAGATAAAATGAGGTGATCTGTGAATAATAGTGAAATGGTTTGAGTTAAGATATTTTATGGAGTTTTGGGAAAAAAGAGAAAAAGTTGAATAAAAATATTATAAAGTTATAATATTTTAGAATATTATTTTTGTTTTGAGATTTGAAAAAGTTGATTTTTTTTTTTGTTTGGTTTGGAAGTTTAGGAAAATTGTAATGATTAGGTAATGATTAGATGAAAAAGTTGAAGATTTGAAATTGAAAAGTGTTTGTGTTTGTGGTGTTTGGATATTGAGATGAGATGAGATGAGATGAGATGAGGTGCAATGAGATGAGATGAGATGAGATGGGATGGGATGAGAGGCTCTTGCTATCCAAGCTAGGCCTTAACCTTTAGCTCGAGTTTATATTGAGTGGGGGCTTGGTTGGCTTGGGTCATGTTGGTCAGTTTGCATTAGTCATGTTTGCCACTAAGGGATTGACTCAATAGATGTATGATCACGAATCCATCAATGTAAATTGAATTTGTAGAGAAGAGAATGAATGTGAGATTTGAGAAAAATCTAGACTTTAGGCCTCGTTTGGTTACATAGATGAGATGAGATGAGATGAGATGTGAAATTTAGGAATTGTATTGAAATAGTTTAAGTTAAGATTTTTATGGAGTTTTGGGATAGAAGAAAGAAAAAGTCGAATAAAAGAATTATAAAGTTAAAAGAGGATTAAAATATAATTTTTTAATATAATTTTTGTTTTGGAATTTGAAAAAGTTAAATTGTTTTTTGTGTTGTTTGGAAGTTTGGGAAAGTTGTAATTATTAGATGAAAAAGTTGAAAATTTGAAATTGAAAAATGTTTGTGTTTGAATGGTATTTGGATGTTAAAATGAGATTAAGATGGTTTGTGAAACCAAACCAAGCCCTTTATCTTCTCCCCAATCCTTTTTGCAACAGGATAGGAGTATGGGTTCTTTGTAAATAAGAGAAAAATCTATTTTCATTCTTTTTCTTTTATGTACAGCTTTAAAAAAATTTCTTTTATAAAATTCTTAAAAAGAAATGGGCCTGAGAATACAAACAAAAGCTTCTTGTACTTGTCAATGAATCACTTATCCTTGTGTCCTTGTATGGTACAGAGACATGCCCTTGTATTTTACACGGGCAGAATCATAGAGCAGCAGATACACTTGTTAAGGTTACAATGGTCAGACTACACAGTTGGTTAGGCTTGGTTTGATTGTTTGAGAACTATGACCACAGAGCTGGCTTGGTTTGGTTTGATTGTTTGAGAATCCAGTTCCTTTCTGCATATAATGATCCGACTTCAACCTTATGAATTTGGAATACTAAACTCGAAGCTGCATTTGGTCAATTCCTTCTCATTGAAGCTGGCTCATTCTTTGTCTATTGGTTCAATCCGTCCTTTCCCCCTCTTTCCCAAGGGAGAAAAAGAAGAGAAATGAAAAGAAAACAAGTAAAATTTCTATACATGGAATATGATATGATGCTTAATATCAAATTTCTGTGTTGCTGCAGTGCATGCCCAACTGTTATGCGAGGATCATGAGTTTGGGTGACGAGGAGAGCAGGATAGTTCTTATTGCAAAGACTAACGTTTCTGCCGGTGAAGAACTAACGTGCGATTTATTCAGTTTACTGTCATTATTTTAAGCTTGTTTATGCTTTAGTATTCAGTTTTGGGTGGATGTGGAGTAAACATTTTATCCGATGCTTCTGTTTCTTTCAGGTATGATTACTTGTTCGATCCGGATGAGCGTGATGAATTGAAAGTTCCTTGCCTTTGTGGAGCTCCCAATTGTAGAAAATTCATGAATTAAGTTGCACATTCTTTTTCCCCATTTTGTCTCCAAGGAGCTGACCGACTCCAAATATCGAGATGAGGATTCATTCTTTTATACCCAGTGGGCTTGCAAATGTAATTTTTAACCCCCATTTGTAACAGTATCATTCAGTTGCAATAAAATGTAAATAATTGCAATTTCCAGGTACAGTGTAATCTCATCTTCAATTATACATTATTGTTTGCAATTCGACAACTACAGATTAAAATGCTTTGTAGCCAGGCTAGATGTTCTTGGAATAAGATCCTCTTCTTTTAATTAGAAGATAAGTTATGTTGGCCATCTTAAATTTTGTCATTTTTTAATTAATGGTTGTTTTATTTAATTGATTGATTTACAAAATCACTTAAAATGTCTTATTATCGGGAGGCAATGATGTGATTGGTTAAAGCAGTTATTTTATATTAAAAAAAGTGACGCAACCAATCGCATTAATAGAGTATACAAAGGTGACTGCATATAGAGTTTTTGCTACATACACTTTTGTATACTCATTAGTGGAGTGTAAAACTCTATGTGCAGTCACTTTTACGTTCTCTTTGCGCACTCCACTAACGTGATTGGCCAAAATAGTTATTTTATATTAAATAACTGTGTAATTGGCTGCGTCACTTTCTTTTAATATAAAATAACTGTTTTGGCCAATCACATTAGTGGAGTACACAAAATTGATTGTACTTAGCAGAACTGTCTTGTATTTGTATAGTACAAAATGTGATATTTAGAGTCCATTTGGATATTTAGAATATCTCAGTATATTTGTGAATAATAGCGAAATGATTTGAATTAAGATCTTTATTGGATTTTGGGAAATTAGAGAAAAAATTGAAAATTTTTTTTTTATATAGTTTAAAAATTATTTGAATATAATTTTTGTTTTGAAATTTGAAAAAATAGTATTGTTGTATCTTTTGTTTAAGAGTTTGAAAAAGTTATAATAATTAGATAAAAAAATGTAAAAATTTGAAATTGAAAATATTTTGAATTTGTTAAGGAAATATAATATTTGAGATTGCCAAACGGACTTTTAGATTATTTTAATTTAGCTCTACATGATGGCTAAACCCAACTGAACATGGCCCAACGGCCTCAACCGCCAAAAAAGGGAACTTCGGGGCCCAAATATTTAAAATCTGCTGCGTTTTTCGCGCGCCTATAAAATAACTTGAGTCAGTCCAGTGTGCGTCACTGTGTGTGTGAGAGAGCGCTTCAGTCTCGACATAAAAAAAGACTCGTCTAGTTTGGCCTCTGTGCTTCCTAGCAACCAACGATGGGAAAGCGACTTCAAAGTGCTGTTCTGCAGCCTGACCGAGTGGAAAAGCGCTTGCGACGAACCAAGCCGATCTGCTCTTGCAGCTCTCCTCGTCCACCTTTTCTCACTGCTCACTCCTCTTTCTCCTGGTTATCTCTCTCTCTCTCTCTCTCTCTCTCTCTGCGACTTGATTTTGTGGAGAATCTCTAACTTAGCTCTTAATTTCTTTCAATAAGATGTGTATATATATATAATTTCTTTCAATAAGATGTGTATATATATATATATACACATCTTATTGAAAGAAATTAAGTATATATATATTCATTCGTGCGTATCCGCGCACTAATTTGAGCTTCAGTGAGGAACGAGTGAACGGAGGTGTTATTTGAAATTTGATTTGAATTTCAAAATCTCGTTGAAAAGTATGGTTCTGCAGAGTTTCTCTGAGCTTGAAATCAATAAAAAAAGATATTAGAGCTTATTGTGATTTTGTTTTGATACAAAGAACTCAATGCGAAAATTAACCTGTTTTCAGTAACACATTAGAACAGCTATTTGAGTCCGATTCTGAATAAACTGTTGCTTAAAAGGTCTATAAGGTACCGACCTATGACTTAAAAACTAGGTTCTACTCTGGATGATAGATCCAATTCTAAAGCATGAATCTAGGAACTTTGCCAAACAAAATGTACAGAGCTCTGTTTCTATATGATTTTGTCTGTCTAATTTCATTAACGCTCGATGTGGTTCATTCTGATTCCTGGTCATCTGTTTGGTACCTAAGAGACCGGAGGAAAATAAATTACGATTAGAACTTTGGAAGTATTTCGCAATTTTCAGTAATATTGGAGTTTATCCTGCATTTTCCCGGTAAGCAAACCAGAATAATGTTTAATTTCATTTGGAACTCGAACTAGATTTGAATTCTCACTGACTTTTGAGAAAGTGGTCCGAGTTGAGCCGAAACTGAACAGTTGGTGCGTTCGTTTGATCACTTTTGTTTTACGTGAACTTTTCCATTTTCATTGTAAGGAAACTGGAAAAGCAAAATAATATCTCAAAAAATTTCAAACCTCAAGCTTTACTTTTATAGTTACAGTAGAATAAAATCCCCCGGAAAATTGAAATAACAGTTTTAGGATGGCACATTTTTCTTTTGTTTCTTTTTAACTCCTCAATTTCTTCTTTATTTTTTCCCTTAATTTATTTTATCTTTGTCAACGAATCTCTCTGTTATTCGTTCAAAAAGGTTCGAAGAAGACGTATGGTCGGAGATCGCGAAGTTTATGGACGGAAGGTCTTTGGTGATGCTCGCCTTAACGAGCAAATGGTTCCACCGTATGATCATGGAAGATAGCATATGGAAGTTCGTTTGCCTGCGTGATCTTCAGGTCCAGGCTCCTGACCACGTGGCATTCAAGTGGTTCAAAATTTACACTTCATCCTTTGGTAAGGATCATACATAGCTTGTAACTTGTTCTTTAAAAAAACAAAAAAAGTAAAGATCATACATAGCTTGTGTGCATGATAGATCGGGATACATTGTCTAATTACCATCCGATTGAGTTTAATTTGATGTATAAATGGTTTTTGGGCAGATGGAAGTCACTCTTACACGTTCCGCCAGCAGGGGAAGCATATTGGTGAGTTCCGTTTTCTTTCTTAGCGAGAGGTACCATTACTGCTATTTTGGTCAATCTTATCCTTCAACTATTCTTATTCGGACCATCGGGCAGATTATTCCTATTTCAACTCCTTTGGACGTCTCTGTTTTCTCTATGCTGATGCTGGGACTTCATAAAAAAGGAAATTAAAATACAATTACTTTTTTACTGGATGTGATAGTAGTGGTGTGTTTGGTGTGTCAGTTAACTAAACGGGTTTGCACGTAGGATTTTTCTAACTAAAAAGTATGTATAATCGAATCATTTATATATACTTGAATTAATTAGTTTTCCTACATTAGCTGACTAGTGGATATATTCACTCTGTATTTTATTTGACGAGAAAAATCAGATTGGATGCGTATTGGTGCTTTTTTTCTCGAATCTTCAGTGGCACTGCTCACGGACAGGCTCAATTTGCCAGCCAAAATCCCAAAAGATGATGCTACAGAGAGGATGTTGCAGTCTTATGACTGTTGTTTGTTAGACAATGTGAAATCCGGGATCTGGATAGCTGGTATTTCTATTTCTTTTTGTAGAGTCTTATGCTAAAATTTCATCCCTTCAGTTAACCTTGTTATTTAACCGGGCTGATGTTTTCAGATCTCCAGCTTGTCCGATGCCCTGTCTGTGACCTCAATACATGCGATGGTAAGCAACAAGAGTGCATTAATTAATACGAAAGTAGTACAGAGTTCCTTTTCGATTTAATTGCTTAATGGGATTAGCAGATACAGGATATGATTGAGATATGCGAATATATATTTAGTTTTGCAAACAATCCCACAAACTGACATAGTTTTATCTGATTGTTAGATCTACTTTACAATAAAAATAATTTCATAATCTAACGAACCACATCAAGCTACGTCAGTTTGTAAGATTATTTTTGTGTAATCTCTTAGTAGCTGAAGTATTTCTCTTTAGTTTTAAACTTTTAAGCACTAGCACAAAAATAAGGCCTTTGAGAATATGTGCGTAAATTGTTATTAACAGTGATGGCATGCATCCTATTACTGGTCCCATGAATCTCATAACGAAGTCAAGCTTATCAACCAAGGGACAAGCTGCGAAATTTGCAAACACATCACCTTATTTTGGTAGAACGATGTGCCACATAAACTGCTGTCCTTTGCGGGCAGCATGCTTGTCTTTCTCTCATATTATTGAAACACAACCTTATTTGTGTAGGAACAATGCAGACATTAGATGCAAGGCATATAGAGCTGTTCCTCTGCGAAGGGTTTCAAAATGGAAGCTGGGAATATGAGCTTATTGGATCTCATGATGTCAAAGAGCGAGTAGATGGAGCTTCTGGAGCCATTTTTGACGTCCAACACCTCGAGGACCGCACATCCCGAGGTAATTTTTGATAACCCATACCAAGTTAATTAAAGTCACTCTATCATTATTCAGTCAAAAAAAAAACTTTGGCTTACATACCATAACCTGAATCACCTGTAAACAGTGTCCGATCTTAAACTAATGATGTTAAGAGGGGGGTAGTAGTACATTTTTTTTTCCCCAAATGACAGTTGTGGCAAAAACAACGTGTATCGAATGCTGACGTGTCCTTCTCCAGAGGCTCACGGATTACCTGTAATGGTGCTGATATTTGTGGGTGACACTGGGATTAATGGATAATTTCAGCAACTTATTTTTATTTTCTTGAGTAATTATAAACAATACTTTTTTACATAGTATATAAAAGAAAAATCTGATTGTAGGCGGATTTGCATACTAATGCTAAGGTGGAAATGTAGACTTTAATGAAACGGTGCATATTTGAAAATAAATATTTGACAAAATAATCCACGTCAACATTAGTGTACAAATTGGTCTACAAATCTACTTGTAAGTTGAAGAGTTCTATTATAAATTTAAGGTGGCTATATGAAATTTGAAATTCAAATCAAATGATTAAAATTAAAAAATAATATATATTTATTTTTGATGAAGCACATTGCTTAGTTGTAAAATGATTGATTTATATCGTCCAAAAAGTAAGAAAATACAGTACTAATTTGGAAATGAACTGGCAGCGGTCTTTGATCTCAAGTCATGGGCAGGAAAACCCAATGATTGGCAGCCAAAGGCTACGATCACCCTCCATGCAGTTGCAGTCAACACCAATTTACAAGAAAACGAAGGTAAAGAAACCTCCCCTTCTTCAAAGCTCACGTACATATTCGATTTGACTGATTTTAAGCAGTCCTTTTACTTGTGCCCTCACCAACCCGGGAACTACTCTATACATTTATAAACCAACTAATCCTGGGGTTTCATCTAACTAACATGAACCACAAATTTCCCATGATTTTGATTTTGATTTAATTCTTTTTTGGAAGCAGGACTTCACATCAAATACCACGCCATGAGAGCAGGAGCGGATGGACAAGTCGTTTCTATTAGAATCTCTCAGCAGCTCCTGTAATTCTCTTCTCAAATCCCTCAAAATATAGGAATTTAAAAAAAAAAAAAAAAAAAAAAAAAAAAAAACTTCTATCCTTCTCTTCGCGGCATTTGAAATGCCCTCTTCGACACCTGATGATTTAGATCCAGTGATACTTAAACCCTCTATAGAAATCAAGTTGGTATACAGCCCAATTGGCTAGTAACTTTAGTGTTGCTCCAAGTTCCAATCCAATTAAGAAAAATCATAAAAGAATATGACATATATAGTCTGGTTTTTTATGCAATAAATGTATGTATGAAATTGGATACTTTTATGTGTGGCTAAATGTACGTGTGGAAGAATGAAGCAGTAAGTCTATCACTGTGCTTAGCCAAATTATTTATTCATGAGAAATAATATTTGTAATCGTGGAGTAGGTAAGTGCTGTGCAATCTCTTTAAAAAAGTGAGTAAATATGAGATTCACATGGAAAAAAACCATTTTTTTTATTATGGGATCTCACTATCTTCTTCAAAACGATTACGCAGTGCTTGCACACTCTACAATTGTATGTAGCATTACTCTAACCCGATCCAACCTCTAGCACCTCTCCTACAAACTTGTCATTTTTAGAGCATTAGCATTGATTTTAGGTAATTTTTGATTGAAAATGCCACTTTTTACATGTTAGCTAATCTATTCAAAATAATAATAATAAAAACCTATATATTAATATATTAGTCGTATTTCTCTCTATAATAAAAAAATATTATTATTTTTTAATCTATTCTTTTAATGCACCTATATATTAAATCCATCAAATTAGCTTCATTTTCATCTTCATTATTTTTAAAAACAACCTATACATCAAAATACATCCAAAAAACACAAAATATCAAAATACATTAAATTAAATAAAATTGACATCATCCTCAAATTATACGAAAAAAAAATCTATTAAAAAAACAGAAGAAGAAGAAGAAGAAAGTAATATAAAAAATGATGGCTAAGTTACTGTGCACAAACAAGATTGTTGAAGCACTTGTAACTTTGGTTTTTAGATTATTCTTCCTAAGCCAATTCCTCTCTTTTAATTTTTATTAACTAAGTTTTTGACCTAGCAAGCCAATGCTCTTACATCCACTTGAGAACAATTAGGTCAATCTTTCTTAAAATTTATCATCATTTACTATTTATTTATTTATTTAAGTAAATGAAAGACAATTAGGTCAGTTTTTTAGAAAATGATCCCTTCAAGCTCTTGTCTAAACTTGAGGGTTTTAAGTGGAAAAGAGATAAATATATGACTTAGTATTTATTATTGTCTATATAAATATTTTAGACAATATTAAATAAATAATAAATGTTATAGAGCTTAATTGATATGTGTCTCTCTCTTACACAAGGTTTCAAGTTCGGATGAGAATTTGAAGGTAACTTTAATCCTAGTTTTTTAATTTGTAGTAGTGAAGGTGTTTTAGACCATTTTTGTGGTGGTTCGGAATTAGTAGTTTAGGGTACCCAATATAAAGTATTTTTAGTTTGGGGTTCAATTTGAAAATTAGGTGATAATTTGGGATTTTAAAATGAAGATTTTCTTATTTTTATTGATGTGATGCTACTTAGGAAGGAGCTTTTTCTCGATTGATGCTTTGTAAAACAAATGTGACCATTTCTTTTTAACGTGGTCTCTCGTTTGGCATTTGTACCATTAATGAGACTAATCTTAAGTACAGATTTTAAATAGATAAATTTTATATAAATTATTTGTAAAAAAATAGATTTTATTAATAAAGAATAATTTATTTTATATATTTTTAAAGTGGAGTCTACTTTATTTATATAAAGGATTGTACGAGATTTATTTATTTGAGACTTGTAAAAATAATTTCTCATGAGAAATCTGAGCTGTAAAATAAAGAAGATATAATTTATATAATTTTAGGGCATACAACTTTTATTCTCTTCTAAAAAAATTAGAATAAATCATGAGTGTGTTCATACTTCCTTCTATTCTATTGAAGGAGATTGAAGTTATGTTAGCTTAGTTCTAGTGGAATCACAATAAATCAGAAAGGGGTGTGCATTGGCAGAGTTGGGAGAAGATGGGACAAGTGATTTAATCAGTTTCAATAAAGCATTGCTAGCAAAGCAATTATGGAGACTCTTAAATGAACCATCCTCCTTTAGTAGCTCAGATTTATAAGCACAAATATTACAGCAAATGCCCCTTACTTCAGTAAAAAATTGGATCATCTCCTTCCCATATATGGAGAAGTATTAGGACCTCACTAGACCTGATAAGGCAGGTTCTGTGTGGAGGGTAGGGAATGAGGAGAATATTCAAATTTGGCATGACATGTGGATTCCTAGACCATCTACTTATATGGTGCAAACACCTCCAAACATTATAGACTCGGGAAGCAGAGTGGCAGATTTGCTTGATATGGAGAACCATGTATGGAAAGCAGACTTGATACATGCAGTTTTTACTCCAGAAGATGCTAAGTTGATCTGCAGCTTACCAGTTAGCATTAGGGTTGCTAATGATAAGTTAATATGGGTAAAGTCCTCAAAGGGATTTTTACTGTCAAAAGAGCATACTTTGTGGATATTGAGCTTAAAATCTAGAGGGTAGTCTTCTTATGAGGCTGTTGGAGATGAGCAGTGGAAGAAACTTTGGCAGTTACAGGTTCCTGGTAAGGTGAAGCAATTTGTGCGGAAGGCTCTCAATAACATTTTACCTACAAAAACATGCTTGGCAAGAAAAAAGATTACTGTCGATGGACTTTGCCCAGTTTGCATTCAAGAGGATGAAACACTACTGCATGTCCTCTGGACTTGTCCAGCTACAGTAGATGTATAGGGTGAATCTGTTAGTCCTATGAGGAAGTGGCATACAGTTTCTGGAGATTTTATACTTCTATGGAGGGATCTGTTTCAAAGGTTGGAAGCTCAACAGCTGGACCAAATAGTTGCAGTGATGTATAAATTATGGATCAAAAGGAACAAATGGATGTTTGATTAAAAATTCCTAGCGCCAGTTACACTCTATCAGTCTGCATTGGATGATATTGCTGTTTATAAGGAGGTTGTCCAGGTTCAAAAGGATCAAAACACTGGGAATGGAGTCCAGATGCAAACAGTTGGAAGAACCTTATAGAAACTAGCTAGGGACCCTTTCTTTAAGCTTAATTTTGATGCTTCTTTTGTATCTAATGACAACTTTATGGGAGTTGGTATTGTTCTAAGAGATTGTAGGGGTGATATAGAGGTGGTATTAGCTGCTCCTAGACGATATGTTAACTCTATGTTCCAGGCAGAATGCTATGCATTGCTTCGGGGCTTGCAGTTGTGCCATGAACTCGGATTTCATCATGTGATTTTTGAAGGAGATGCTAAACAGGTGATTGATAGCATACATGGTGCAAACTTAGATTGTTCATGGAATGATCAAATGGTTGAGGACATTCAGTTCATTTTATCAAGACACATGGAATGGAAGTTAGAGTTTATAAAGAGGGATGGTAATAAGGCAGCTCATGCAGCTGCACAGTTGGCAAAAGGGCTAAGTTCTGGTCAGTCTGGGTTGAGAGAGGACCTAGTGAGGTTATGTTTGCTATTTTGAATGATAAAGTTTGTATTGCTCTTTGATGATTAATGAATTATGATTATTTCAAAAAAAAAAAATTAGAGTAAATCTAGAATCTAGTTTGAAAATTTTATTTTATTTTTATTGGGGGATTTATATTTTCAAAGAGAAAGGATGAAACATATACACCTTATAACGATACTTAACATTGCTTATTCAGGTAAAAAAATTCCATCAAAGAAAATTAATGCAGTAAAATTATACATGCGCTATATGTTAAACAACAAAATTAAAGCCCCACAACAGTCGTCTTGCAAAATTTAAACAAGACGATTGTAATCCTAAACTTTTTTTTTTATTATTTAAATCAAGCAAATATTTCATTAAAAAGTGTAAAGCAAGATACATGAAGAGGGGGTGAGGTTCTCCAATAAACATCCCATTATAACAATCACATTGCTGTGGTGAAAAAGAAATCAGGTTTTGTGGGCAGGTTTGAGGGGTGATATGAGAATTTTGTGTTTTGTTTTGTGTTTAAAATATTATGTTTTAATATTATTATTATTTTAATATTTGAAAAATATGTATTGGAATTTCAAAAAGTTTAATTATTTATTATATTTTATATGAAGATTTAAAAAAAATGTAATTATGAGATGAGATGAAAATTTTATATTATATCTTGTGCTCCAAACCTGCCCTCACCCATGTCCTGCAAAAGATAGCGCCTTTTTAAATGTTGATTTTTTACAATTCACGCAACTGTGCGAACTATGATGACAACACCACGGGAGGTGGTGGATGTTGAAGTTGTCCTGTAATCGTATACCTTAGTTACTCAAGTGGTTTTTTTCAGATAGTATTGATTCTTAATATGTGGGACCCATTTTATATAACAGCATAAATCATTTCATTTATCAACATAAACACGAAATTACTAAAATACACATTATTTTACACTAGATATATACTACGAATTTCAAATGAAATGGACAAGATCATCATAACGAGAAGGGTAGTAATTAAGGGTGTTGAACCGGACCCTGGAAATCCGGGTGCATCCGGGTGGTTATCCGCCCGGATTACACCCGGGCGGTTAAAAAACTCCATATCCAGTTACGAATCCGGTCATGTGACCCGGTTATCCGTAACCAGGTCATTTAAAACGAAAAAAACCCGCCCCTTTCTCTCGTCTTCAGTCTCGCTTTGCTGTCTCGAATAGTTAGGGTTTGCTCGTCTTCTCGAATCCGTCGTCACTCTCAGTCTCGAAGCTGCTTCTACCACAACTCTACAATGGTGAGCCTCCCTCTCTTACGCTTCTAGTGGCTTTCAGTTGTAATCTCTAACCTTCATTAACCTAGGGTTTATCTCTCTCTCCCTCTCGTAACTCTGCGTTTTGATTTTCAGTCGGATTCCACTGAAGAATTTGAGCCCTTGTTCGATTACAGCCGCGTTCAGCCTCTCAATTTCATGTGCCTCGAAGGTGGGTTCCTACTCCTTTCAGATTATTTTTTTTTTTTTCACGCAATCCTTTTCGGCTCTCATCTTTTTATCATTTGTTTGGTTGCCGAGGCAGCTTAGGAATTGGTGGGATCATTAAAAGTTTTGAATTTTACGTGCTTAATTGTTTAATTCCTGTCGTTAAAATGGGATTTTAGCTCAGCTGAGCCTTAGTTGACTGTGTTTTATGGTGATGGAAGCAATTGAACCGTGAAATTTGCAATTTTATTCTCTTTCTATCACCATTTTCACTCTTTTTCCGGCAGATGATGATGATGCGGATGCATCTCCAGCTTTCTTCCCAAAACGGAGGAAGATTTCCGAACCTGTTGTAAGATTTTCTTTTTGTTTTTGTTTTTCATCTACCTACATGTGTGTGTATGTGGTGATAGTGTGAGTATTGAATTGGTTAGAGAGTTTATTTGATGATTGTAATGGCTTTTTTTTTTTTTTTTTTTTTTTGGTGATGGGGGGTTAGGTTGTTGAGGATGTGGAGGAAAATGCGAAGGTCATACAAATCGGGGACGGTGACAAAAAGGATGATTTGGATTGGCTAGCACCTCCACCAAAGGTTACGAGGGATATTCAGAAGATTGTTGGAGAGGATTCTACCATAACGAAGTTAAGGTATACACATAAGTCCATATAGGGTTTCAATTAACTCGATATACTTCAGCTACAAGAAGAAATTGCACAGGAAGATCTCCCAAACCTAATATCTCATTTGTTGTTTATTTCCTCCATTCTCATTGTTCTCTTCCACATCGAATGGGGGTTCCAAAGGAGAAATGATTTTCTTGCCCTTTTTTATAATTAGATTCTCTCATCTTCTAAAATGCTACTTCATTTAAACATTGCATCCGTGCACCATAGGCCAAATATCTATGCCAATTAGAATTTAATTCCAGTCCATGCCTCATGAAGAGAATGGGGATTTGAATTAGCTTTGTTTATAATGTCAATGAAATCTGAATGTTTTTCGTGAAGTCACAATGTCTCCATCGAAAAGTAAAGCTTCAATTTTAATGTTGTGAAGTAACTATTCGATATTGGGTACATTGGTGTTAATCATAACCACCTTGTGTTTCGTGAGTGTTACTATCATGAGCACCTTGTGAGTTGCTTAAGGCAATATTTGGTTGTGTACATTGGATTATATCATGAGCACCTTGTGTTTCGTGAGTGTTATTATAGTATCCTGAGTTTTGTATTGAATACCAGTACTGGGTTTTTGTATGGGTTTTAAATGCTAGGATTCCTAGATAACCTTACCCACTTGATAACTAGTCACAGTATGTCTAATGTTAATACATTAAATTTGTCTGAACCTGCCCCCTGCCACCACTTATTTTACCTTTCTTGTTTGTTCCACTGTTCTATATCTCTGTAACTCAACTGTTGTTTCTCTCTAAACTACAATATCAGATCACATGTTGCCACTGAGGAGAATGTGCAGGAAGCTATAAGACTTTTTACTGTTTCCACCATGGATGCAGCATGGTCTGGAATAAATCAACAAGTGAATCTCACTGCTGAGATGGCAAATGAGATTAAGGTCTGTCAGTGACTATGACCTCGATACTCCATACTCTGGTTTTATTATTTTCCTAGCTCCTTGTCAATTAGTAGTTTATTGTTCCTTTTCTTGACAACAGCAAGCAGAAACCTAGATAAAGAGAAGAATAGGGATTGGAAACCACATATCAGAAAGAAAACTGATAGATGAGCTAAGCAAAATGGGGATGAATGAATCTATTGTAAGTATCTCATCTTATCTGATGCTATATGAATTACCTTTCATTGATGTAATATGTGAGTTTCATTTGTGCTTCTGCAGTTGGAATGCAACTTATGAGAATCTACTTACCAGAAACAAGTCTTTCCCCCAGCCCATCCCCCTTCCAGTAAGTTGTTATGGATTGAGCTTGTTTCCTCTATTTTCATTGCTTGTAAATGTTAATACACTATTCTATTTGAAAAGTACCAAGAGGGTGCTTGGATTATGACCAATTGCTGAATATTGCAGGGTTGTTCATGGCCCTGCAGCCCCGGATTATGACCACCTCGGTTGCTGTTGGACTAATAAATTTTGATCTTTGTAAATTTATTTCTTTTGTTCTTTGTAAATTTATGTTTTAGTTTAATTAGTTGTGATGTATTATTATTTCTTTTGTTTTTTGTAAATTTACGTCTTGCATTGTGATGTAACAACAATATTATTTATTTTACATTTTTATTTATTTTGTTTGTTAGTTTATTATCATAATTTTAAAAAAAAAACTAAGTGCTATAAAAACATTTTTTTAAGTTTTAAAGTTAAAAAAAAATTAAAGCCGGATTAAATCCGGTTATAATCCGGATCCGGATTAAATCCGGATATCCGGTTATCCGTCCGGATTAAATCCGGATTAATCCGGGCGGATAACCGCCCGGATTTTAGCATCCGGATCCGGATCCGGTTATGGACCGTCTATCACTCTTGTTAGTTAGCTTGAGGGGGAAGATGGCATTGAGATTATCAATTTAATCCTGCCCTTTAAGCAAGTCTCTAGCATCAGCACTGGACTTGTTAGAAGAGTAGAATCAAAACCCAAGTTGGAACAAGATGCTGTGAAAATTGAAGTCGACTGAGATTCAAAAAGCTTGACGCTTTTCAAAAAATGCAACTCAGTACAAGCTATATAATTTCAGATCCTTCATTAACCTGTTTCAGTAAAGTGGCTTTGAATAATAAAAGTAGTTGAATGTGATTTATTCAACTGGATTCATTTGGAAGGATGGATCCATGGTAGTTGTCTTCTCTGACCTTCTCATCCATGCCATTGATTCCAGAACAATGACTGCAACAAGAATTACACCCAGAAGAAATCCGTAGCCTATTTTCCAATCACTCCCTGCACCTCCAATTTGGATTCCCAACACAATGTTCAAAGCTCCAAAGAAGAGGGCAATCCTCCCAACCCAATGGTGGTACACATTCCATGACTTGCGAATCTTGGCCTCCTTGTTTGGCCGTAGAAAGAATGCCAGAATCTGAACATCAAATTCACCTTTTGTTTATGCAAGCCCTTACCGACAAAACCTCCAACGTTACCAGCATCGACCAATTTATCATCAATGTGCATCATCAAGGTGGCTAGTTAGCAGAGTATTAGGAATGGTTTGGATTTATAGATGAGTCGAGATGGTTTGTGAATAATAGAATAAAAGTTGAATTTTTTATTATATTTTGTATGGAAATTTGAAAAAATTGTTTTGAGATTTGAAAAAGTTGAATTGTTTATTATATTTTGTATGAAAATTTGAAAAAATTGTAATGATGAGATGAGATGAGTTGATGTGAGTTTTGAATTTAAATGAGGAGTCAATAATTTTCCCGAACTTGCCCGTGGCCAGTTTCCAACATTGACTTGGTGTAGAGATCATAATCATCTAAGCTTCAAAGTTCCTGAAAACCAAACAAAAAAACCCAAAAAGCAAATTAAGGAAAAGAAAATGAAGGAAAAGACTGTTAGAAAGAGAAAATAGAGTGGTGGTGAGGGGGAAGGCTGTGGAGCAAAACCGAATCTAATTAATATGGTGTATAGCTCATGCGCGCCTTATTTTCAGCTAATTTCGATAGGTGGAGGGACTTTAATTTAAGAGAAGTCCTACAGTCACAAATTGATATCATAAAAGTGAACTTACAAATTGACGTGATATGTTAGATTATAAAAATATTTTTATGATAAAATATATTTAACGTACCTTATCAAAATACTTCAGTTTGTAAGTTTATTTTTATGAGATCTTTTTGTAACTAAAACATTTCTCTTAATTTAGTGGTGATAGTCCGGTGGGTTGGTGAATTGTGAGAGGCAATATATCTAAAGAAGCTTGACTCAAAACAAAGAAGATTAAGGAAGATGAGGCAGGGAAATTAAAAATGGAGGTTGGAGGTAAGGAGACAAGTGCAATCACACGGAAGAGAGGGGAGGGGGAGGGGGAGGGAGATCAAGACAACGGGGAGGCCGTTTGCGCTGAGAGAGAGTTTATATTTTTGGTTTATACTAGAAAAGAACTCGCACCAATGGCAAGTTTGGAGAGTGAGATGAGAATTTTGTATTTTGTTTAAGAGTTTAAAATATTGTGTTTTAATATTATTATTGTTTTGGGATTTAAAAAAAATGAATTGAGATTTGAAAAAATTGAATTATTTATTATATTTTATATGAGGATTTGAAAAATGTGTAATGATTAGATGAGATGAAAATTTTGTGTCTCATCCTATCCTCCAAACCTGCCCTTAGTTTTTTTTTAAGGAAAACACTAATTCACCAACACATTCTCCCCATGATTTTTACTAATTCACTTTTTTATTTTATTCTTTTTTATTTAAAGATTAAGTAAGTATTTTAAAATAATGTGATTTAAAAAAAAAGTGTTTAAAGAGATTAAAAAAATACATTAAAAAATAGCCTTTTGGCAACGTCGGGAGCCACTCTCGGTAGCTCTTGTACTGCCCTTTCTTTAATGCATGCGTCCTTTGTTCTTGAAAAGAAAGAAAGAAAGAGATTAGTAATTCTAACTTCCAAGTACAACATCTCCCTCGCATGATCACTTAAGAAAATTTTAGAATTGGATTCTTTTTTAAAAAAAATATTTTGAAATCATTGAGAAAATTTTTGAGATATGTTTAATTTTCTTATTTTGTCAATGTGGTAGTCATTAAAAAAAAAATGGGGAGTTTTGAGATTATTTTCCGTTAGTTTGTAGAAGTGGTGGATTTAAATGGAAACATGTTTGGAAGAAAAGTTTGTGCGAGTTTTTTTTTTTTTAATTGTGAAATTTGTTTGATATATACATATATACACACACATACATATATATATATATATATGTGTGTATATATATTTGTTGATAGCGGAAACCAAGGCAAATATTTAGGTCCCGTTTGGTTGCAAGACTCAACTGAGATCAACTCAGTTCAGTCTAATTTTAAATTAAGTTTAACATCCAAATATCTAACTTTCAAATTACTAAACTCATCTCAACTCTAAACCTCCTTACACGTGGGACCTACATCATTTTTCAACTCAACACATCTTTATACGTGAGACCCACAACTTTTTTCAATTTTTCATAAATAGTATTAAACTCATCTTAACATCTAAACACATCTAAACTCATTTTAGATGGGCCTCACATAACTCATTCCACATACTCAACTCACTACTATTCATAAATAATTCAGTTTAGGTCAGCTCAACATCCAAACGCACCATTTGATTTACTTTTAAACATACGGAACTTTGCTTTTCTTTTTTAAAAATATTTGGATTCAAAGCTAGTCTTTTATTTTTTCAATAAATTCATAAAAATTTTTGAATATGAGCATCAAAACCTTTTTTTTTTAAGGAAAACTGTCATCATTCATTCATAAGACAAATTTATATCCATGACCTGATACATGGCAGTGATATCCTCATATCAACTATTATCTCATAAACCAATTAATGCAATTGGAGCTCCACTAGTACACTATTTTCTATTGTGACTGGTCTGATATTCACTACTGTTGATACTCTCTATAGACAAACGTTCAAGAGATAACACTTTGTTTAAACAAAGACTCAACCTCACATATCATAGAAAGAGAGTGTGAAGGGTGTCATCCCCCGGGCCGAACCAGGAGAAGGGCCCGGTCTCGAGCCCAGATATGAGGTCTGGGCTGGACCGAGCATACTAGAAAGGCCTGGATGAGGTCTGGGCTGGGCCGAGCAAACTCAAGAGGCCTAACTAGAAGGGATGGTTAGATAAGAAACCATGACAAATATATGGCAGGGAGGACAGTTTGACACCCCACTGGCCGACATTCAAAGACATTTCTTGACTCTAAACATCAGCGCCTAGACATGATAGGAAGGTAGGAAGGCCTAAGTAAGGTCACACCACATTAATGAGATGGAGAAAGCTGTGAGAAGAAGGCACGCCGCATTCAATGTGACTCGGGGCTCAGTATGCTCAACGTCAAGCCCTGTGTTAGGATCAGTCGCCATCAGACCTAAGTGTCTTGTAGCATGGCAGGTGGACGGCATGAACATCTGATCTCATACAGAACAACACCCCACTACCATGAAGGCCAGAAGGTCAGGTACAGATAGGCGTCTCCCATGATTAGTAAAAAGGTTGACATTTACATACATTCTTACTACATTTCTTAAGATATTCTCCCTTCATCTCTAAATATTGAAACTAATTTGAGCATCGGAGATACCACGGACCCCAAGCTCACCATTCATCTCAGCAGGACCAGACGCTACCCCCAACAGCGTGGAGTTGCCCAGGTTGCGAAACAAGACATCAACAGAGATGACTCAACCTCTACACACAAACGTCCAAGAGATTTTTTTTTAATAAACGATAAGGAAAATAATAAGGAAAGCAGTAAGATATATGTAAAAAAAGACGGATTACAGTTTGGACCAACTCCGGTAGACTTCAGAATCTGTGACGACGCGTCAAGGCACCATACTTGTCTCTTTTTAGTTGCAAAAGTCAGATCTGATGATGGCGATTTTAGTGATCCGGCACGTGTGACAAGAAAAACTACTGGAAGGGGTGGCACGCGAGGACCATGTGCTGTGATTTTTGCAAAATGGCCACTACCCTCTGAACAATTTGCGGCATGAGAGTTTTCTTGTGCTGCGTGTGTCTCTTGAGAGTTGATGGAAAACTGTAGATCTATCTTTTCGGCTTTGAAGGGAACAACAAAAAACTAAGAAAAGAGAACTACCTTAATAGACAAAATGGATAGATGGGAAGGAAGAAGAGGGAGAAGGAGAAGGCCGCCTCCTCTAGACAAACTTAGATCTGGAGACTTTTTAATAGAGAGAGAGAGAGAGAGAGAGAGAGAGAGAGAGAGTTTGCCTAGGCCTTTTTCTTCTTATGTTATCCATCGAAACCTTATTCGCTTAGAAAAAATAATTTATACAAAAGGGTAAACCCCATACAATTGTTTTGAAAAGAAAATGCATACTTGTGACTCGTGAAAAAATTTAGGTTGTGCTTGGGTATTGAGTTGATTTCAAATTATCTGAATTGATCTGTAAATAATAATATTTTGTAGATTTCATTGAAATATGTTTAAACGTATGAAGTATGTTGAGATATGTGTTTGAATGTATGAAGTGGGTTAAAATATGTTTAACTTTTTATATGAAGTTGAAAAAGTAGTGAATCTCATCAATGATTGATTTGAGATAGGATGATATGAACTCAGCATCCAAATATAGCCTTAGGGTAGGTTTGAGAGGTGAGATGAGAATTTTGTGTTTTGTTTTAGTGTTTAAAATATTATGTTTTAGTATTATTATTATATTGGGATTTGAAAAAGTTGAATTGAGATTTGAAAAAGTTAAATTGTTTATTATATTTTGTATGGAGATTTGAAAAAAGGTGTAATGATGAGATGAGATGAGATGAGAATTTTGTGTTTTGTTTTGGTTACCAAACCTGCCCTTACTCTTTCATACTAGACGTCACCTTTTTTTTTTATTTATTTAAAGATTGTGAGGGATTTGTACACTTTAAGACCAAATTTAACGTTTCTTTTTGTCAAGTTGGGCCTGACTTTTAAATATAAAATGATCTTTGGTTCTATGAGTTTGCCCCCTCAAAGTTATTGTTAGGGTATTTTATTTTATTTTACTTTTTATTTTTATTTTTTATTAATGTTTAAGGAAATGATTATTAATGGAATATGTATTTTTTATTTTTAAATTTTTTTAAATATGTTTAAAAGAAAAAAAATATAATTACACTAATAATAAATTTGAGGCAATTAAAAAAAAAAGAAGAAAGTTTGAGGGAGCAAGTTTGCGAGATTGCATAATTTTTTTAAAGAAAAAATCTATTCATCATCTTCTTATCATCCCATGATGTGATATTAGATGATATGTTTATAAGTGAAATATAATAAATAATCTCCAATTACCTAATGATACATCATAGGATGATGAGAAGATGATAGAAGTTAGGATGATAAACAGTATTATTCTTTTTAAATACCGTCGTGTAACGGACTGGCCCGTCGCTTAAACTGGCCCAGCCCATCTGTACGGTTTACAAATAGAACTGCTCGTGCGTGTAAACCTACAACCCTTTCGCGTTTCTCACTTGTCTTTCCCCCGCGCCTCCAGTTTCTTCCTACGATTTCTTCTCCACGCCGACGCCTCTATTAACTCCGACAATCTTTTCCAGGCCACGTTGATTCCTTTTTTCTCTTCTCCGGAAATCGGATTTCGATCTATCAACTCTCCTATGGTTTTGCGTTTCTCTTTTTGGTCCCATTTTGCAACATGAAACCGGCCCGTCCGAAAACTATTTTCGGATCCCGGCGGGCCTCCAAACGCAGTACTCATGTAACGGGTTTGAAAATGGTTTCAAATCCACTATTCAGACGAAGCTTCATCACACAAACAGTCGCATCATCAATGCCTTCCCTTTAACCTTCCCTTTTAGTTGCTTAACTCTCAATCTTGTGGTATCTGCGCACCAGCATCTGTAGATTCATATTTGCTGAACTAATCTGTGGGTTACTGTTGACTGGCATTGCTTTATATTCGGTTTTTCTGAACTGAACTGTTATTGCTTTATGTTTGCAGTATAGCGTTTGGTACTTCAATATTTTGGTATTATTCTCGGCTGCCATTGCTTTTTATTATTGTTATGGAGGGATTTGAAGTTTAAATCTCTGATGATATTCTTGCTAGTTTTAAGGTGAATTAAGATGTTATTTGTCCCCAAAAATTCCTTGTTTCACGACTTTCACAAGCCGTATTCAACGTTTTGATAAATAAACATCTCATTTAATTTTTGATTGTTTCAAATCTATATTTATGTTTTGTATTTTTCCTAGTTGATTCTTTCTTCTTTTTTGTTTTAATTATATACTATTTCAAGTTCTGTGGATATGATGTTGAAAAAGTAAAAGGTATGAGCAGGAAGAATATGTTGGCAGTGACAATGTGTGAAGTTAGTGGAAAGGAAGAGGGCCCCTGTCCTTGTTATAGTTATAGCATTGCGACTTTCGCAACCTCTTCTACAACAATTATGCCGTGCTTAAGCGCGGCAACGGGTTGTATGAAAAGGCGTGGGTTGCATTTTAGAGTTGAGTGCTAACCTAGACTTCTCCTGACATCATACATCTATTGCCTGACTTTGAACATCTGTCGGCTGCCCATGTGCTTCCTGCATTGATCAACCTTAATGCTGATCCTTCCACTGTCTCATGTTTGTTAGCTCCGTCTCTTTTGTTTTCTCTGCTGGAACAACTTTTGAGTCCTATAAATATGGTATTTGATTATCTATTTTTATTCCTCTGATGAAATTGCTGTGTGATGTTAAAGTTTTTTTACTTAGAAACATTGAAGGGTACGACTTGAGAAGTAGGTCTTCTTTTCTCCATTTTCCCCTTCACCACCTTATTTGATTTGAAAACAGCCAAAGTGGGTAGCTGCACTTACCAATTTATAGCGAATTGCTACATGTCACATTTCCCTCATATTTGCACATTTTATCATTTCCTGGTCACTTGTAACAAAAAAGGAATTCATTTCTTGAACAAGGAATTGTTTCTCATTTGACTCAAGAGAGCTTGATAAAAGGTTGTGCCACAGTTCACGTTGTTAGTGATATGAGGACGCATTTGAGCACCCAGATGATCATAAGTGGGTGTGGGTGCGCTCGTGTAATTGTTCATATTTTCATGATTTCTCAGCTCTGGCAGCATCTAGCCTTGGTCAGAAGAGCTGAGATTATAAAGCATCTTGGCTTTGGTTACGTGAAGTGAAGACCCGTAATTGACTGAAATGGTAGGTGTTTTTATTGGCCCCATATTTGCTGTTGCTTTTGTGTTGATTATTGTATTACAATATGCAAATACGATCAGAGTTGCCTTGTGCTAGTAGAAAAGCATACACTCGGTAATCTCTTTCACTGTAATGCTCCCGAGTCGCTCAACTTGTCTGGAGTGGCTTGTAGAATATTACCTTTGTTTATATTAGTTGAAAAATGATAAACACACGTAACTTTTTACAATACATCACACAATCATGTTTTAAAATAAATGGTATTTTAATAAAATACTTTATAAAAGTAACATTACTTTACAAAAATATCCCTACTTTAAAACATGTGTTGTGAAATGTGTTGTGTTGATATCATTGCTCTATATCAGCCGTGGCAGCAGTGACCTTGTATGCCTCAGGCCTAATTTCAGACGGTGATCACGCAACACATTTCACAACCACAACGATGTTTTAAAATAAGAAAATGCTAGGTTGTCCCGTAGTTTTGACTGCTAGTGCATTTTTGTTTTTTTAATATTTAAAAGAAAACAAAATCTATTAGCAGTCCAAATCAGGGGACGAATGGTCCTGTAGCAAGACCTTTTAAAATAAGGATATTTTTGTAAAATGATGTTATTTTTATGAGATATTTTACAATAATATCCCTTATTTTAAAACATGGTTGTGTAAAATATTGTGAAAAATAGTGTATCCTTAATATTGTGTATATCCTTTTTTCAGTATGGAGACCGGCAAATAGGAGATTTTTAGTTTTGTAGATTAAAGTTGGGTTTAGTATATTAAGGTACAAGGTAAATACGAAACAATCATTCATCTCCTAATTTTTTATCTCAACTAAATGATTTAAAGTTAATTTTTTTCGGAAAAAGTTAATGTATGTTTAATTTTAGAGTTATTCTATTCTCAAGTCGGTGTGTATAAAAATCTAGTAAAATACTTGTATGACATAATTTGATTTGAAAGATAAATTTTAAATTTTAAATCTTATTGATGAAATCTTAACATTTAAGTAATGTGGATGATGTAATCTACATACCGGTTTGAGGATAGAACTTTTCTTAATTTTATCATATTTTCGTACAAGAAAGAAAAAACTCATTTTTCAAACACAATTCAAAAGAAGATGCCCAATTTTGAGTAAGTTGGAATGTGTTCAAAAGTGCTGAATCAGCTAGTACAGGTATGAATTGATCAGTTGAAACTATATTATGAGTGATTCAAAAAATCTATTGAGATTGGTTCAGCTTTTTACCAATGAGTAATGCGAGATGCAATCTTAGGATGTGTAATGTGCATAATCTTTGAAAAAAATTGGAGTTTATTATTAAAAAAATAATTTATGTGAATTTTGGATTTTAAGATTGAAAATATCATTTGTTTTATTAATTTAAATTGGATTGGTAGAATTCGATTGAATCGAACTATTTTTCAAGCCATGGATGGATAATGTCTAGATAATGTCTTCTAAATCCTGGAGTTTGAATAAGAACTGTACAAGGATTCAAATCCCAAATTTATCTCATTGATTTGGTATCACTTTTTAGTTTTTAGTAATTCTTCTTAAAGTTTATCGCTAATCATTCCATTGGAGTGTCAACAATAAAACAATTTTTTTAAGTAATAATAGACAATCTTTACACAATTTCATCTTCCACTAAGCACGTTTCATATATCTTAAACATAGTTTACAATCTACGTAAGGGGTGGGAGATCATAACTAATATCCTATTACAGTTAACTCTTGCAGCAGGAACCTGGTTTTTCATGTGGCAACTACTACATCATTACACCAGCATGTGATTATGAACGACAAAACTTAAAGATGAAAAATAGCATTACCATAAGAAGAGGAGGTCCATCACTCTGTAAGTTAGCTTGAGGGGGAAGATGGCATTGACATTATCAACTTAATCCTGCCCTTTAAGCAGGTCTCTAGCATCAGCACTGGACTTGTTAGAAGAGTAGAATCAAAACCCAAGTTGGAACAAGATGCTGTGAAAATTGAAGTCGACTGAGATTCAAGAAGCTTGACGCTTTTCCAAAAATGCAACTCAGTACAAGCTATATAATTTCAGATCCTTCATTAACCTGTTTCAGTAAAGTGGCTTTGAATAATAAAAGTAGTTGAATGTAATTTATTCAACTGGATTCATTTGGAAGGATGGATTCATGGTAGTTGTCTTCTCAGATCTTCTCATCCATGCCATTGATTCCAGAACAATGACTGCAACAAGAATTACACCCAGAAGAAATCCGTAGCCTATTTTCCAATCACTCCCTGCACCTCCAATTTGGATTCCCAACACAATGTTCAAAGCTCCAAAGAAGAGGGCAATCCTCCCAACCCAATGGTGGTACACATTCCATGACTTGCGAATCTTGGCCTCCTTGTTTGGCCGTAGAAAGAATGCCAGAATCTGAACATCAAAGTACAATTTTCAATGAATATCGTCTTCTATTTCACAGGAAAACAAAAATTGGGGGGAAAGTTGTATATATCAAATTGTTGGTATATTTACAGGTATAACACTAAACGAAACTACTATATATATATATAAATATATATATATATATATATATATATTTATGTAGGGAACCTTTCCAAGGCAGGACATTTCGGACCCATCCCTAGAAAGTAAATCTCGATCTCGTACACCGCACCTTCAAAAGTTTTCCTACACTGAACTGGTTAAATCGTTGGTTTTTCACTAGGGAGTGTGATCCCAAATGATTGTTTGCACCCATGAGGTGTTGAACAAAACTATTACATTTATAAGTGGAAGGCTTCCACATCAGTGCTATATCAATGTCTTAATAAATAGATTTAAAAATATATACTTCTCGATTACACAATAGAGTTTATGATGAACCTGAAGAATACTGAGCACAAGAACAAAGATTCCGATGCCTCTGTGCATTGGAAAATTGGCTTGTATTATGTTATAAAGTCGTAGTCCAAGTACCACGCCGGCAAGGCCAATGCAAAACCCCACAAATTGAAAAACAGAATGAAGGTAGTACCATAGAGGGTCCTTATGCTTCAAGTATCTGGGGACAAATGCCCCAATAGGAAGGATCAGACCCCATCCGATTATACCCAATATCCCATGATTCTTCTTCATCTGGCCAGTATCAGTGGATGCAACGAACACTGAACCTGTGAAAGTGAAAGAGCAATATCAGACTATGCCCTGTACTACAGAAGTAAGCAGTAGGTGTCACTGGTTGCGCCAAAAGGAACTTGAAAGTCAAGAACAATGAGCCACTTTGAATGGAGCAATTATATGTTGTTGAACCGTGAGTTGCTAATCTATTTGAAACCAATTAGGATTAGAAAGACACTCTAGACTTTCTATCATTTTATGGCATTCGACATTGCATCATACTGCCTGGTTTTTAGAGTGATTGCAAATGGCGGTATGATGGAAACACTAAAATTATATAGATATGAGTTTACCAAGTGAAAAAGCAAAATGGAACATTTGATATATAAAAGGGCCAAATGACAATGAACAACAACCTGCAGAGAAGTCGACCATGATGGTTGTTTTATCCTCATGCTTGGATAGGTGGGAGTTCTTTGGATATGAGCTTCCAAAAGCCAAGACAATGCGCTGGCGAGCAAGTTGAGTTTGAAATTTCAACTGAAATGCCAAGTAAATCATTTCCCCATTGAGCCCCAAAGAAGCAGGAACACCAGTGAGTGGCAATTCACCTTTATCTGGTATGACTTGCCCTTGCTTCGAACCTTGCAAATAGTATTGCTTGATTCTTGCATGACCCTTTGTATTAATCCATCCAACCATGGCACTGGAACCAACCATCATTCCATCTTTGGAAAGTCCCATTCCCACCCACCCAGTGGTGTATACAGCTGATAATATAATGTTCAGAACATGATCTTCACTCTGGGAGTACTGCAACAAAACATGTCAATATATTAGTATGCCAAGGGACATACTCATCAACAGAACAGAAGGCAGAGATTCTCCCTCTCATCCACACAGAATAAACAAATATTCAAGAGTCAGAATCCTGAATTCTTTATCAAAACTAGGCACCGAAAAAGAAAAAAAAATGGTCACCACTTGAAGCATTTGTTATGTTAACTCCACACTATAAAATGGCAAGCATCACGTATAAGATCAACAAACAGAAGTAAATATCTTAATTACTTCATCAAAACCCTAACTCGTTCACTTTTATAAAACTTCTCAACTTATTTCATCTTATCTAATCATTATAATTTTTTTAAATTACCACAAAGAATAGAATTAACAATTCAACTTTTTCAAATCTCAAAATAAAAATAATATTAAAAAAATATATTCTAATAGTATTTTATTCAATTTTTAACTTTTATATCAATTTATCTCATCTCATCTGCGAAAACAAACGAAGCCTAATTATGCTGATGAACATACACTGACTTGGTTATTTATTGACAATCAGACTTACCCTTAAGATAAAGGTATTCCAAATAGGTTTGCAGACCAAATTAGATAAATTTCCGTACGGCGGAGGAAGGAAGCTCATATGTGTCTCACAAAGCTGCGACGATACTTCATCACCCCCAACGTTATCACTATCATCGGTTAATGCAGGAACGTTCAGGTCCAAGACAAGAATCAAAACACAAAAGCTAGCAAGAAACTTCCTTTTCGAAACCCAAGATCTCAAACTTGCCATTCAGAGAACTGACAATGTTGGTTTGAGATCTAAGTTAGCAGAAGCGGCTACAAGAACAAGAAGTGGGAATGAAAAGGGGGAAGGTGGAGGTGAAGGTGAAGGCAAATGTCGAGAGGAGGTTGAGAGGTCCAAATCCCTTGGGTTTGAAGGTTGAGACATGGTGGGTGGTGGGTGGCAGTTGGTAACACTTGGGTCTGGAGGGTCATCATCATTCCCGCCAGTTCTCGCAAAGTACTCAACACCAGGGGCATCTCTCCATCTCTCTCTCTCCACTTTTTTTTTTTTTTTTTAATCATAAACTTTTAACAATTTTTTTTTTTCAGAAAAATAATTTTAAAATGAAGATTTTCTGAATTTAACTTCCCTTGTTTCAATTTATCCCTTTTAGTTTAGAAATCTTTTAAAGATAAATATAAAAATAATTTATGTGTTTTCATAAATACATTTATCCTTTTACTTCAATTTTAAAATTCTTCGATCCATCGGATTTTAGTTTTAATCAAATGCAGTCATTCCATTTTTCATATAACATGTTATAGAATACAACATTTATAAAAATTAAAACCAAATAGTGTACAAAGTCAAAAGTTATTATAAAAGCTAAGTACTAAAAAGAAAAAAAGAAAAAAATCCAAAGAAAAAATTAAAATCACCGGAAAATCTTAAATAGGAAAACTAAAATAAAATAAGAATATTTTTAAAAGATAGAACTTTAAGGCAGTGAAATACTTAAATAAATAACGAAACACAAAAAAACTTAAGAACAAAAATTTAAAGAAACAAAAAACCAACTTAATTTCAATAAATGAAAGAATTAAGTGAAAATAAAAAATAAAAAATAAAAAAAAGAGGGAAAGGGGAATGATTGGAGGGAGGGGAATTTATAAGAAAAATGAGTACTTGTGACAAATTATTTGTGACGAGAATGACTATTTATGATGAAACAGATTCATTTTGACAGAAATAATCATTTTGATAGGAAATAGCTGATTATAAATAAACAATTTTTTTTATAGTGAATATATTAATTAATTAATTAAACCTGCATCCCAACCATTACAGTCATGAAAACAGGGCCGGCTCAATGTTAAGGCCATTTAGGCCATTGCCTAAGGCCCCCCACCTTATGTAAAGCTCCCAAAAATAAAAATGAGGTGTTTTTTTTTGAAAAAAAAAATAAAAACCATTTCATTAAATAAAACTTTAAATAATTTTTATAGTTTTTAATATGTGCAAGGCCCCATAATACTAAATTTAATATTTAATATAATTACTACAACAAATTTGAGCTTTTGGGACGAAATTATTTAGAGACGAAAAAAATTTTGTCCCTAAAAGTCATTTTTTGGGACGTCCCAAAAAATTGATGACTTTACAAAATCGTTTGAACGGTCAAATAACTGTTCGAACAGTTTTTTCTGTGACGAATTAAATTGTCTCAAAAAGTTTTTCACGTTCGAACGGGAAAAAACACGTTCGAATAGTAAAATCTTGGCGGGGAAGTAATTTAGTATGGTGGGAAAAGTTCACAACCATTCGAACGATAATTTATTGTGTTCGAACGGAAAATATTTGGTGGCAAAACATAGCGGGAAGGTTTCTAAACCGTTCGAACGGAATATATTTAGTTAAAACATATTCAAGCACCACATTTATACATTCGAAGGTATAATATTAATTTCGGTACGAAACTCAAAATATAAAAAATATATATCATATATACAAATTCATTAATTAATTTTATGTAATTAATTTAAAAATATTTTAATGATTTCTTTTATGTTAAATAAATATTATCAACCACACACCACATAGTATAAATCAATAATTACTTTAGAAAAAATAAAATATTTAATTTACAAATAAAGCAAATTATCAAAACACCATATATACTGTCCATAACTATAACAAAAAAAATATATAAATAAAAAATAGAAACTACTGTGATGCGAGGTCTCTACACACATCCTCGACTGCAGCTAATTGTCTCTCTACTTGTGCCAGTCGAGTACTAAGCGTGACCTGAGTTGCATTATTGGCATTAATTCATTAACCTTTGTACGTAACCCAGAGACGGTAGCCATAATCTCTGTACGCAAATCAGACATGATAGTATGCACTGCATCAATCACTACTGATGTGTGTACGCCGATCTCAGCACGCAATATGTTGGCCATCTCCTCGCGAGTAGATGTACGTGATGCCTCGGCCTGTGCAGATGTCTCACTAGCCGATACTCCAGTATCTCCCGGCTGTGCATCTTTCTGAATCTTAGTCCTGTCAGGAACAGCTCCACGAAAACGAAATCTCGAGTGTCCCGTGCTCCGTGACAAGGTGGTGCGGTTGATTGGTCCCATCGGCTCCCGGGAACGCTCGACAGGTTCAGGCACGACCCCAGCATGTAGTAAAAATCGAGTGATGAGGATCCCAAATGGCAGTATATCTGTCGTAATGAACCGTGCCTCTGATCGGATCCTCTCAAATATATAACCCACTAGGTCGATCGGGATGCCACGAGCGACCCGTATAATAAATCTTGCTCGATCCATGCCGACCTCGGTCTTGTGCTGTCGAGGGTCAATATTGTTGGCGATGATTAAATTCATGATCTTGAAGCAAGAAGATAAATCTGCCTGGCTAATACTCTTCGTCCCATCGTACACTGGAGCAGCTGGACCAACAATCAAGTCTCTGACCTCATGATCAGCAAGTGTATCGATCTCATCTGTGTAAACTGGTCCCTTGTCCTGAAACATCTCTGTATCACCTGAAGGATCAGACTCTCTAGGCTACAGGTTCGGATAGGCATCAAGAAGCCTAGGAATACCCAGATATGCAACGAGTCCGTCTGCTGAAAATATAATAGGAGCTCCTCGGACACAGATCATGTATGCCCCTCCATCGTCTAGGCCGACACCACCGAGCTTTTTATAGAACTTAGTAACGATCTCAATGTAGGAAATGAGCTTCATTCCTTCTTTTCGCTGATCTAAGATTGGTGCCCAACCACGATCATTGAATACTGATGGGAGGGAATGACCCTCCCATATAAGAGCCACAAAAGCAGATAGTTTTACCTGTCGCTCAAGTAAAACAGTCCACTTTTGAATTGTTTGGATGTAAGGTTCCCCTGATCTACCACGTTTACGGCCCCTATAAGACATTATTATGAACCTGAAATTTTAAAAATAAAATATATATTCAACATTAGTGATAAAATCTAATTACGACGAAAAGATTTACAAAATTATATACTAATAGCAATTTAATAAATTAATTGATAGAATAATTCAATGAAACGATGAAAACAATTTAATAAGCTAATATAAAGTAAATGGTTCAAATTTAATATAAAGCGTTCGAACGATAAAATATATGGTCGAACGGACACTGAAAACCGTTCGAACGTTTTAAAACTGTTTGAATGTAAAGGTTAAATCGTTCGAATGAAAACCAGATCGAGCTCGGCCATGGTTGAGTCAACTCAGCGACCATGAAAACACCCAAAAATGCATCGATTCCGTGGTTTCTTCAACAAAACACATACTACTCTTCATTTCTAAACATCCTACGGTAGATTTATGGTGTTCTACGGTGACTATTGATGAAAAAATATAATTTTTCTAGAAAAAACGAATAAAACCATAAAATCATAAAATAAACGGTAAAATAACTTTTAAAATGCATACCTTCACTTGGGAGGAAGTGTGTTTGACGTAGGTGCTGATTACGGCGGCAGACGGCGGCGATTGATGGGGGTTCAAATGTTTTCTCTCGTTTTCAAACGGTGGGGACGACGGCGTGAGAGAAAGCTCTGCCCGCGATAACTTATATGTGCATAACCGTTCGAACGTTATATTTAACGTTCGAACGATACTTGTTTTAAGTTTAATAAAAATTTATATTAAATGTATATTATATTTATAATCCTATAAATTAATATAATATATATATACTATTATAATAGATTATATATACTGTAATATATATGTAATATTATAATATATATTATGATAGTATAATACTTTAAATGAAAACATAATAACTTATATGTATTTTATTATAGTATAATAGTAATATATCACAATACTTTACTATCAAAGTGTTATATATGAGGTTGTAAAAAATATATATATATATATATATATATATATATATATATATATGATAGCATATAGTACTATATGCTATGAGTTTATACTTAACTAATATATATCATACTATATATTCCATTATACTTTATAAGTTATATATGATACTACACAACATATTTATATAGACTATAGATTACTAATATATTATCTTCTTATAAATTTCACTATACTTTACTATGTGATCTTAGTATATTTGAGGCTATATATATATGTGAGTATATATTACTAATACATATGATCTTATATTTTCCACAATACTTTAGTATATGATAATATATATGATACGATATATATGACATATAGTATAGATTACTTTGTATCATATAGTATATATTACTAATATATTTTCATTTATACTTACATCAATTTCAGCGGGCAGGAAGGGCGCGGAAGCTACCGCAACTAAAAGAAAAAAAAAACTACTCGACTAGACTAGCCCACTCCCCTCCCTATCTCTCTCGACCCATTCCGATAGACTCCATTTTCCTTCACAAGCGAAACCAGGAGGTAGAGCCCTTTTTCTGAAGATCGCTAGTATAAATGCATTCTTACACATCGCTACCCCCTAACTAGAAAACAAAGCAAGAGATGGCATGTCGCATGGATGGAAAGAACGTTGCTAGAGCAGTTGTGAACAGTTTTTCCTGCTGACCGGTGTTTAAGGAGAACGTATGCTTCAGAGCTCGATCTTACTACGAGACTTTCTGGATGTTTAAGTATCCCACTAAGCTTGCTCTATCCCTACAGTAAACAACAAGCTGTCTGCTAGCCCAGAGCAAATCAAAGTCATCTTGTTCACAGTGGATATGCTTCTTTACCACTGCATTGCGCGGAGAGGGAGTCATTAAATGAAAAAAGGGAAAAGAACCCTTCCTTAATCAAGCTGGTGAATGATCAACTGGACCTCCCCCAGAACCTATCGGTCAGCCGTTCGAGAATCGTGACTTTCCCGCCAGATAGATATGACCCGGCTTGTTCGGTTTCGGTATCCAGTAGAGGGACATGGGCGAGAACTTGAACGTAAAGCTCATTAGCTTTTCATTCGCCTATTTCATTTAGAATAGTATAATATATATGATACTATATATATGATGTATAGTATATATTACTAATATATATGATAGTATATATTACTAATAGCTATCATTTTATATTTTTATAGTATATTTTAGTATACTATACTATATCTATGATATTTAGTATAGATTACTAAATATATGATAGTATATATTACTATATATATGATAGTATATATAACTAATACATATGATTTCAAAAAAAAAAAAAATATATATATATATATATATAACTAATACATATGATCTTATAGTACTTTTCATTTAATGATGAAAAAAAAATATTTAAACATTAAGGTGATGTGTTCGAACGGTACTCGTAAACCGTTCGAACACATTATTTACGTTTGAACTTATGAAAAAAATATTTGAACGGATTATTGCAATGGTGGAAAAACATCCCGCCAATTAGTGACTTTGGATAACCGTTCGAATGTTCTTTGTTATAGTTCTAACGAATCATTGCAGTGGTGGGAAAACACCCTACCAATTAAAGACTCCTGGATTACCGTTCGAAAGTAATCTTTAGCCGATTGAACAGTAATCCAGAAATTTGTGCAAGCAGGAAAATTGGCGTGCTAAAATTTTTCACGTTCGACCGTACTTTATTTACGTTCGAACTGCTGGTCATAACTTATTTTCTTCTCACACACCGTCAGTCCCTCATTTTTCTCTCCTCTCTTTCACTCTTCTCCGTTTTCTCTCCAAAATCTTACATTTTCTTTACACAATCCTTCATTCTATCATCTTACAAAGATGATTGCTTAGTATATTTTGCTTAAAGGTATGACTTTCTTTATCATTTTTTTTATTGATTTTGTAGTTTTTTTATATATATATATATATTGTGTAGGTGTTTGTTAGATTAAACATAAAATATGTTTAATAGAGGGTTTATATTTGAAGTATATATGTTGTATGTTTGTAGTGAATGAGTTTATGATGTTTTGTGATATATATAATGTATCATATTGTATTCTCGCATTTTATTATTATTGTTGTCTTTTAATATCGTATTTTCTACTTGGCATTGAAATAAACCTTAGACCTGTTCGAGAGTTATCAATCATGTTAAACTATGATTGATAACTCTTTAATTGTCCAGAGTGGACAGTTTGGGATTGTAAAATCATTTTCGCAAACTATCAAACTATATCTGTTGCTTATGACATTATGATTTTGGTAGAGTCATCCCTTATTGTTCTCTGGATATGCAGTTTCGGTGAATGTGCATCGACGATGTATTACTTGTCGGTGTGCACTACCAAACGAGCATATTTGGAGAACTATGGGTAGATGCTGCCGAAATTTTGTTGAATGTGATAGATAATAGTTGGTAGGTTGGCGATTATGATCTTACAATCCCGAATGAGATAGGACCAACTACCCGGTGAAATGAAAAAACTGCACTACATGTTAAATAATTGATTATTTGTTGATGCACGTGACTGTTTGCAATAGGATATTAGACATGGATAAATGTTGGATGCGAGTTAGAGATCGGTTGGGTGAGGATTACAATGTATACGCTGAAGGAGTTTAAATTCTGTAGACTCATGTTGTGGACTTTACAAATTGATTTTGATAAGATTGAAGGCTTAGATTTTGGAAATATATTGTTACTGCGGTTGCATGTACATTTTTTTTATTTAGGTGCTTTTATAATTTCAAAGTATTATATACATATTCTTTTTATGGTTAAAACCATTTGTATATGTTTATATGAACTCTAAATTTTGGAACATTTATTAAAACCCAAGTTTTCCAGATCCAACCTCATTGTCGGTTATGAGACATTTCGGATCTGAACTACTCTGTGAATGAAAGAGAGTATTTAAGAGTATAAATGTGATGAAATTCAAGGTGTGAGATTCTACAGACTATAATAAGGAGGGTATTGAAATTTAAATTTTGAGATTCTATGGATTTTTTGGATTGAGTTTTTGGAAATATGAAGTTTAGAGATGCTTTGATAAGATTAGAGATTTTAAATTCTTAGAGATTTTAAGAAATGGCTTTTAGGACACTTGGAGTTTTAGAACCTGTAGGCTTACTTTGTGGACTATAGGGAAGGATCTTTATAAGATTTGATGTATAGACTCTTGACGGTGTAGGTAAGCTTAATTGAAAGCTAGGTTGGAGGTTATACGGACTTTTGGATATGAAGTTTTGGTTTTCGACGGACTTTAGGAAATAATTTCAGATTTGATGTTTAGATTTGTCAGATGTTTAGAATTGAATATATAAATTTTGAGGTATAGATTCTAAGGACGTACGTAAGTTTAAAGCAATGTTCGGTTCAACATAATTAGTGAGGATTAAATTAGGCATGGAAAACACTATACGTTAGGCGCAACAAATTTTGAGGACGAAGTTTTTTCTAAGAGGGGAGGATGTAACACCCAGGCCCAACTCGAAATTCACGTTCGACTTTTATTTATTTATTTATTTTATATGGATGAGAAGTTCACTTGGGTTTTGTTGAGTAAGTTTCGGATTTTGGCTACGGGCCTAATTTTATTTACGAGGAATCGGCCCATGTTTTTGTTTTTAAAATGTTTGTTATCAATTTTAAATGGATTAGGATTACAACTCTGGATTCTCTCTCTTTAAAATTCTTAAACCCACGTCTTCTACAATATTATATATATTTATATTTTCAGCCCATGCTTCGTAAGTCGATCTTATTCTTCTTCAAAATCCTATTTTACTTTTCTGGTTACTTCGCCCACGTTCACCAACCCAGTAGCAGGATTCTCTCCCACGTCGAAAACTCCACCGTGATGCACTGCAGTTGCACTACACTAGTCCAAGGTTTAAGCCCAACGTCGAAAACTCCACCGTGATGCACTGTGGGTTCCCATTGATGCGCGACTTCCATTCCATGTTGTTTGTTGGTTATATATATATATACTTTTTTTAATAAAAGAGGATGTTACTCCGATTTTATTGATAGCCCTCACTTGTGACGAAGGAGAACCGTGGTTACAACGAGACTCATGGGATATACAATGAAGTAAAAGATAGAAAAAACCCAGGAATCAAAAACCAACTAACCATCCCTATTAAAATCACTATTGTTTTGAAAATACAAACCTAATCAAACCAAAAAACAACCCTGAATAAATAATTAACCTAAAACCTACAACAAAAACCGCACATAGAAATAATGATATGAAATAAAATAATCAAAAGACAATACTTACGAAGGACAAACCTACAATATAGGCAGGCGAGGAAGACCCATCTTATCCAAACGAAGAAGACCTATTAATTGACTAGGCATAGAAACATCGCTAACCAAATCCATATTTAAACCCCTAGCACCCCACTTAGAAAGATGATTCAGAAAGTATAGGAGGTCGTTATTGTCCATTTGCAACAATGGAAGATTTTAATTTGTGTAGTCAAAGTTGTGGTTGGTTAGAAATGTGTTCTAGAGGTCCGAATATGACTTGGTGCAACGGACAAGGCAGTTTGGCTCGAAGTTGGGCAATGTTAGATAGATGTTTTATTGATTCTCTTTTTCTTAATTGTTTTCCGAATGTATTTTTTCAGGTTTTGACTTGTACTACCTCTGATCATTCTCCGTTGGTGATTAGAATGGGGGACGACCCTTTCAGGTGTGGTCCTAGCCCGCTTCATTTTCAGTTTATGTGGACTGACCATGTGGATTTCCTTCGCTTAGTAGAGAGTGTGTGGAATATTGATGGTATTGGTTATGGGCTTTATCCTCTGTTTATTAAATGAAAAAGGTTAAGGTGGCTTTAAGAGAGTGGAACCGTATTGTGTTTGGTAAGACTAATGTTATCATCCATGAGCTTGAGTAAGGTATTGTTTGTTTGGAAGATAGGCTTTAAAATTGTTTTAATTCAGAGGATAATCATGATCTTTTGAAGTCTAAGTCGGATGTTTTAACTTGGAGGGGTAGAGAGGACATCCGTCTTTCTCATATGGCCAAGAAAAGCTGGCTGAAAGACGGGGATCAGAACTTTAAATTTTTCCATGCTTATCTGAATGCTAAAAATAATAAACGTGTTAATGAGATGTGTATGCCTTATGGCACCATTTTAAAATCCCCTTTAGATATTCATCACGCTGCTGTGAAGTGTTTTCATGATTTCTTAGGGGTCAATGGTAATAATGATTTGCCTTCTTTAAGTGATTTGATTTCACCAGTGGTTACTGCTGAAGAAAATCTTTGGATTTGTAGAGCTCCTTCTCTTGAGGAAATTAAGGAAGCTCTCTTTAATATTCCCATTGACAGTAGTCCTGGATTGGATGGTTTTGGTTTTGGTTTTTACACGGTTTGCTGGGATATGATTAAATATGATTTGTTGGGTGCCATTTTTGATTTTTTTTCAAAATCATTATCTTCCTAGATTTTACACTGCTTCGTTTATTGTTTTGATTCCTAAGGTGGATAAGCCTTCTGGTTTTGATAAATTTAGACCTATCAGTCTTTGCTCAGTGGTGTACAAGATCTTTTCTAAGATTATTGTCGGTCGTTTGACAAATGTGATCGGTGAAATTATTTCTCAAGAGCAGAGGGCGTTTATCCCTGGGAGGAGTATTTTTGAGAATATTAATCTTACGCAAGAATTGGTTCATTCTATTCACAAAACTACTAATGGGGGAAATGTTTTGGTCAAGCTCGACATGTCCAAGGCCTATGATCGTGTTGATTGAAATTTTCTTTTACATGTCTTGGATGCTTTTGGTTTTTCTTCTCTTGTTTGTGATCTGATTAAGGCTTATATTACCACCCCGTGGTATTCCATTATGATGAATGGTACCTCTTTAGGATTTTTTAAAGGGGAACGTGGTTTGAGGTAAGGGGACCCGCTTTCTTCTTATTTATTTATCATGATGCAAGAGGTGGTTTCTCGTCTTCTTGATAAGTCCTTTAAGGATGGTATAATTGGTCAATTTGTACAAACTAGATGTATGCCTCTTATTTCTCACCTCATGTATACGGATGATATTGTAATTTTTGCTAATGGTGGGAAGAGATCCATAAGGGGTTTGATGAAGGTTCTGAATCTTTATGAAAGTTGGACTGGTCAGGTTCTCAGTAAAGAGAAAAATGCTATATTTTTTTCTAAAAGAATTTCTGTTTCTAGGAAGTCTTCCATTCTTCATATTACTAGTTTTTCTGATGGTTCATTTCCCTTCAAATATTTGGGTGTTCCTATTGTGGTTGGCAGACTTAAAGTTGGAGATTTTCGTGAGTTGCTTGGTAAGATCAAAAGAAGATTACAGGTTTGAAAATGAAAATGCTTTTTGCCGCTGGTTGTACTATTTTGATTCGTCATGTCTTGTCAAGTATGGCTACTCATCTCTTGGCTATGCTTCATGTCCCTAAAACCGTGATCCAAGTATTGAAGAAGCTCATGAGTTCATTCTTTTGGAGCGACTTGGAGGGTAATTATAAATGGAAATGGATTGCTTGGAATACTATCTGTAGGCCTGTTGAGGAAAGTGGCTTGGGTATTCGGGACTTTGGTGATATTTAAAAGGCTTTACATTTGAAACTTGCTTGGCGTCTTATTACGGGCAAATCCTTATGGGCGGATTTTCTTAAGGGTAAGTATGTTAGGGGTAGTCACTTATCACTCCTGGAATCGAAAAAGGGGACTCGGTTTTAGAAATCTCTTATTAGGAGTATTCCTGACATTTTAAGTAATTCTCAGTGGAAGGTTCATGAGGGTAATATTTCTTTTTGGTATGACAAGTGGGTTGATGATGGTCCTCTTTGTGATCACTATCCGGTCATTGAGCAGCCTACATTGAAGATTAAAGAGTGTCTTCTAGATAATGGGTGAGATATTCCTCTCCTGGAAAGGCTTGTGGGTACTCAAACAGCTTCAGAGTTGTGCCAGTCTTTGGCTTAAAAGAAGGATGGGCACGATATTTTAATTTGGTTAAAGGATATGGATGGTAATTTCACTACTAAAAGTGCTTGGAATTATATTAAAATTAGGGCGTCTCCTTTACCTTGGGCCCCTTGGATTTGGCATAATTCTCTTCCTAAAAACAATATCTATCATGATGTGGAAGGCTTTCCACAACTGCTTGAGTGTTGATGAGAAGATTAAAACCACTGGGATTTCTATGGTTTCTAAATGTATGTGTTGCTTTAGGGGTAATGTTGAGGACTTGAATCATGTGCTTTGTACTGGGGACTTTGCTCGTCAAATCTGGAGACTGGCTACTATACAGTTAGGCGTGCAAATAGGTGTTTTTTATACCTGGCAATATCAAGTTAATTTCTGGCTTCGTCATGCGGGTAAGAATTCTCAAGCTACAAATAACCCATGGAAGGTTACCAGAACCCAAATCCTCCAGATCCTCCCATAGCAGCTTCCTTTAAAGTTGATTACACTTAACATACATAATGCTAAGAATAAAGACATGTCCATTTTCCTCAACTTTAACTGATAAAAATTGGTTGGGCCCAGTCAACCAAGTAACCAAGATAGACGAATTCCATAACAACCAAATCTTTTCATCCTGAGCTTCATTAGTAATAAAAAACTCACAGTTGGACCGCCTCAGGAAATTAGGAATTTTATCCTCTCGCATAAAAGGCTCAACCAAAACAATAATATTAGGCCTAAATTTTTTTATAATTTTCTTCAGCCTCAATTGGGAAGAGCCAACGTCCCTGATATTCCAAAAACTAATTGGACTAATCATAAATTCAATTTAGAAGGGCAAGAAATCACCCTGGTAAGGCACCTTTTTCGAAACTTCCAGACGACATTATTAGGTCTTTTCGAGTCGGTAAAATAATCTTTACTCATATCACCTTTCATCCGGTCCCTCTCAATTTCACAATTAGAATGAATTTCAATTTCTAGTTCTTGCACCTCACTAACTACACAATTATTTTGAACATCAGGCACATCAAAATCATCAGCAATTTCTTCTATTATAACTGGTTCAAATTGATCTGCAGGATTGGGCCCAACTTCCCCAAACCCCAATTCAGAATTCCCACCAGTTACTTGGTTCGGCAATGGGGGCCTGCACCCCATGACCCTAATCTTGTGCATTCTCCACCTGAGATTGTTTTCCATCACGTTGGGCCCCTTTGCAAACGAGCCCATTATCCACAAGCCTCTCATTAAACCCATAACCTGCATTGCTGGCTCGAATAAGATTGTCATCCCCTACCTCCGTTGATGCACATGTAGCAACCATAACCAATTGTTGAGGTTCTTCATGGCCATTAGATTCAACAGAGACCATCATCGAAGAAGAACCATGCGGTTCCACCACCACGGGACCATCAACTTGCACCATTATAAGCTTACATTTTTTTCACTTTTCTTCATCCAAATTTGCCCTCCTTTTACTTTATTACTCTAATAAGAAACCTTCCTACAGTTTTTGATATTATGTCCCTGCCAACAATAACTGGAGCAATAGGCAGGGAGGTTTTAAAAAATGACCCTATATTTTCGGCTTTTTAGTGACCCAGGAATCCCAATCTAGAATAAATATATGGGTTCCATCGTAGAATCAATTTCAAGACAAACCCTAGCTACATCAGTTCGAGTTGCACACGCCGTGTCATTATAGCGACAAATATAATTCCCTATCAGCGCTGTTATCATCTTCAAAACAGAGGAATGATAGAAATTTGGAGGGAGACCCGGTAAGAAAACCCACACCGGTACACATGTCGGTTCGGAATCTTCATCAAAACAAGGTTTCCATGCGAATGGACGGTAAAACACCTCGTTCACTTCACAGGATTCTCAAGATAAAGCTTTGTTGAAATCTTTTTCATTGGACATACAGACAAAAACATGTCGAGGTCGTTGAATGGCAGAGAGAATGAACATACTAGACATACCCCAATGGCCGCTGATAAAAGCTCTGATGGCATCTAAGGATGGCCACTATCGGAGGAATTTCAATACCATAGAAAATGTATGCTCGAGGGGGGGGGGGGTTCTTTCTCTGCTATTGAGACGGAATTTTGGAGAGGGGAGGATTCGAAGTTTTTCACATCCTTCGGGGGCACCTTTGATTTCTCATCTATTGTTTGCAGATAATTTATTGATTTTTGTTAACGGTGAGACGAGGTCCATTCGACGTCTTATGGAAATTTTGGAAAAATATGAACAATGGTCGGGGCAGTTGATTAGTAAAGAAAAATCAACTTTTTTATTTTCTAAACACATTTCTATGTGTAGAAGACAGAGGTTGAGGAGGATGATTGGTTTTGTGGAGGGTTGTTTTCCTGTGGTTTATTTGGGGGCTCCTCTAGTGATGGGGCGTCTTAGAGTTTGGGATTTGGAGCTTTTGTTGAATAAGATTAGGAAGAAAGTGGCTAGTTGGAAGTTTAAAATCCTTTCTCAGGGTGGCCGCCTTATCCTAATTAGACATGTGCTTCTGAGCATGACATCTCATTTATTAGCAGTTCTTAATGTCCCAAAGGAGGTTCTTAATAAAATTAATGGTATTCTTTCTTCTTTCTTTTGGGGAGAAGCGGATGGGAAGCGGAAAAGGAAATGGCAGGCTTGGTCACAATTGTGCAAGCCTACTCGAGAAGGTGGTTTAGGGGTTCGAGATCTTGGTGAAGTACAACGTTCTTTCCACATGAAATTCGCGTGGAGATTGTTGATGATGGATTCGATGTGGACGAAATTTTTTCATTCAAAATACATGAGAAATGGTCATGTATCTTTGGCTGTCCCCGTGCAAGCAGGGTCTCGTTTGTGGAAGTCAATTTTGGGGGTCATCCTAGAGGTATTAAATCAAGTGCAGTTAAGGGTGAAGGAGGGGAGAAGCTCATTTTGGTATGATCTTTGGTTAGCAAGTGGGCCACTTTCACAACACTCAGTTTCCATTCTAAATCCATAGTTGCAAATTAAAAAGGTATGGCTGGATAATGCTTGGGATAGGGACGTTTTATTTGAGTTGGTGGGGGGATCTAAAGCTGAGGAAATCATGAATTCGGTTGTAGCAGGTAAAGAAGGCACAAATGAATTAATATGGATGCCTAATAGTGATGGACAATTTTTGACAGCTAGCGCTTGGGATATCATTCAAGTCAAGGCCCCTGTTGTGCAGGAAATGGATTGGGTTTGGCACGGTAAACTGCTGAAGAGGATTTCTATTTGCAGTTGGAAGGCTTTTTTTAATTGCCTACCAATCGATGACAGAGTACAAAAGGTTGGCATCTCGATGGCGTCAAAGTGTGATTGTTGCAGTAGGGGTCATCGGGAGTCTGTTGATCATGTTTTGAGCTATGGGAGGTGGCGTCTAAGGTGTGGAAACTAGGGGAAGTTGAGTTTGGAGTTCCTAGTTTGCAGGCTGCTAGTTGGAGGGCTCGGTTGGCTCATTGGTTCTACTATGCGAGAAAGTTGTCTTTGCGTGGGCAGTTGCTTGGCCTCCTGCCAAGTGTGATTACTTGGAGGTTGTGGTACTGCCGGTGTAAGGCTCGGATGGAGGGGTAGAAAGACTCAGTTGCTGGTATCTGGTTGGCTATGAAGGCGTGCCTTAGGAGTATTGTAGTACAATTGCAGAAGCTGATTACTGCCTCAGACCGAAGGGTGCTTCAGACATTAGATATACAGGTGGAGTTTGTAGAGGCGCATGCTTAATGTCTTGTGCGGTGGAAGAGACCAATGGAGGGGAGTGTGTAGCTCAATGTGGACGGGAGTTGTAAGGGCAATCCTGGTAGATGTGGGGGAGGGGGTGTGGTACGAGATTCCCTTGACAGATTTGTTGCTGCGTTTGTTGTTTTCCTGGGGCAGGGCACGAACAATACGACTGAGTTGAGAGCTCTACTTGTTTGTTTGGAGCTGTGTAGGGAACTCGGGTTCATGAATATAGTAATTGAGTGCGACTCACAGGTGGTTGTGGATTGGATTACTGCTAGGAAATGCTTGGTCTGGTATCTTTGGGACTATTGGGATTCAATTATGCAGATACTTGACGGTATTATTTTCTCTATTGTCCATCAATATAGAGAGGGAAATGGGGTTGCAGATTTTTTAGCACGATGCGGGGAGGGAGGCCTAACGAGGAGATTTGAGGTCCTGGATCTACTTCCTAGTTTAGTGAGAGGGATGCTGAGGATGGATAGATTGGGATTGCCAAATGTCCGTACATGGTTGCTAGTCTTTTTCTAATTGATTTGTTGGCTAGGGGTCTACGTGCAAGTATTTTTTTATTGGTTGTGAATGTATAAGGTTTTCCTCCGCCATAAGTGAGGGTTGCTAATAAAGGTCGGGGGTTCCGTCCTCTTTTATTAAAAAAAAAAGGTATGCTCGGGGCAATCATTTATCCCTTTTGGAGTCTAATAGGAGTACCCGGTTTTGGAAATCAATTGTTCGGTGCATTCTTGATGTTTTATCTAATTCCAAGTGAATTGTTAGAGAGGGTAATATTTCTTTTTGGTATGATAATTGGGATGATAGGGGTCCTCTTAGTTCTAATTACCCTGTGATTGAGCATCCTTTGTTGAAAATTAAAGATTGTCGTATTGGGAATGGTTGGGATTTCTCCTTATTGGAAAGACTTATGGGTCATCAAAAAGCTTCTGACTTGTGTCATTTCTTGGCCAGGAGAAAAGATGGTGAGGATGCTCTTCTTTTGTTGAGGGACAATGATGGTAAGTTTTCTACCAAAAGTGCTTGGGATTGTATCCGGGTTAGGGCTTCCCCTTTACCTTGGGCTCAGTGGATTTGGTATTACAACCTTCCTAAGAAAATCTCTATTATGATGTGGAAAACTATTCATAATTGTTTGAGTATTGATGAAAAGATTAGAACTGTAGGAATCCCGATGGTTTCTAAATGTAATTGTTGTTTCATGGGTCATTATGAGGATTTAAATCATGTGCTCTATAATGGTGAGTTTGCTAGGAAAATTTGGCATATGGTTGCTATTAAGTTAAGTATGCACATGGGAGTTTTTTATACTTGGAATGAGCAAATTAATTTTTGGTTTCGATTTGCGGGTAATTCTTCTCAACTTCGTATTATTTTTTGTCTTCTCCCTTCTATTGTTTCTTGAAAGATTTGGGACAGGAGATGCAAAGTTAGTTATGAAAATAAAGTTGATATGGTCGATTCGGTGTGGAAAGTTTTTAAATTTTGGATTCATCGGATCTCGCAACTGATCGTGAAAGTTGCTCGGATTTCTAATCAAGATGTTGCTATTTTAAATAGATTGGATATTCCAGTTGTATTACCTTAGCCAAAGTAGGTTAATGTGGTGAGATGGCTGAGACTTGGACAAGATTGGGTGAAGCTCAATACGAATGGTAGTACTTTGGGTAATCCTGAGCCGGCTGGTGCTGGGGGCGTTATTCGTGATAATTGTGGTAGGCTTTGGCTGGCTTTTTCTGTTCATTTTGGTCATGGCTCTAAAAATTTTGCTGAAATGAGGAGTATGTTGGAGGGAGTCTGAAAGTGCTATCAAATGGGTTTTTCTAAGGTTGAGATTGAGACGGATTCTCTGATTCTTCTTAACTGGATTATTAAAGGTGATTGTAATATTTGGTATCTAGAAGATTATTGGGAAGATTTATTTCGTTATTTAGCTTGCATGGAGTATCGAGTTAGTCATGTTTATCGTGAAGGAAATGCTGTGGCTGATTTTCTTGCCAAGAGAAGCGCTGAGAGTTTAAATATGGATTGGCCTGAGGACTGTGATCTGCCTAGTCAGTTATGTGGTTTTCTTAGAATGGATAGAATTGGTATTCCTTACCTGCACATCTCTTAAGTTGTCCCTGGGGTGTTTTTGGCCTTTTCCTTTATTGATATTTTTTACTTGCATTGTGTTTTTTTTTTTGTTTTTGTTTTTCTTGCAGGTTCTTGTTCTTGTGTTATTTCTGGTTTTGGTTTTTGTGTTCTGAACTTGATGGGAATATTGTAATTTGGTTGGAGTTGTTAGGACTTTTTTATGCCTCGGTTTGTTTCTTTTTTCTTTTTTGTTAATTGTATCACCCAGGTGTTCGGTTGTAACCACGATTTTCCTCTGCCACAAGTGAGGCCTATTAATAAAATTGGGGTATCGTCCTCTTTAAAAAAGAAGAAGGTGATTTTGAATATGAACTGTTGGTTTTTGGATATGAAAAGTTGATTTTTTTTTTATATGAAATGATTGAAAAGCCACTCTGATTTTCTAATAACACGTTTTGAGATCTGCATATGAAAATGAAATGTTTTGTTTCTGCATACCAAACTTTCTGAAAAGGCTCATGTTTACATACTAGTATATGTTCTCTGCTTACTGAGTTATTGATAACTCACCCTTATCTCCATAATATTTTGGATATTTCGACTGAGGATCAAAATTATGAAGCATTGGGTGAGATGATTTAAATATAGTGGATTAAGCATAGAAAGTTTTATGAGTATTAGTGAATTTTATTAAGTAATTTTGTTGTGTTCTGATGACTTGGCAATTTGGGAGATTTAGGCCCGTTTGGTTTATGTTATTAATATAGCGATGACTTTGTGGAGATTATTATGTGTCTATTTGGAAAATATGATATTGATTATTGTTTTCAAAATCTTTGGAGCTTTTAGATGTGTTGAGTGACAGGTTTCTAAGTAATAGGTAGTAACTCTCCGACTCCTGCGGGATTGAGGCGTTACAAATTCTCTCAGATGGAATGGTGGGCAACAATAGCTTTCATCTTTTATTTATTGAGCCATCTACTCGGTCAGCGCCTCGTTTAAGTAACTAGCCAAAAAAAACTGAGTTCCATTCTTTAATTTAAAGAGAGAAATGATATTTGAATTGTGTGTAAGCATTGTACACTCCTCCTGAACTTGTATGTCGGTAATTAGAAAATGTAATAATAATTTTGTTTTGAGTTGCTGTTGAAGCCTCAAAGTCAAGAACTCACGTTTTGGGTTTACTAGTCTTGCTTGTTCATTTCCTAAAGCTAACACTCTATGCCTTGAGATGATCATTCTAGAAATAGAGTTAATTTTTAAGTTGTTCAAAAGTTTCGACAAAGTCCTAAATAAAATTCGCAAGAATAATACCAGGTTTTGTTGGTTACGATTTTTATTAAGAAATTAGATGTTCAAGGTGATTGTTGAATTTATTCTTGTGATAATCTCAATCTTTATGGCTGGTTTCTTATCTTATCAACCAATGAATATGTGAAGAGGGAAGGGAAAAGTAACTTCGTTTTCACATACCCATCCCTCTATCTCTTCCCTCTCACAAAGCCCTTCCCCATAATAAAACATATTATGGGACTCGCACTTTCCCATAACTTTCCTTTTATTAATAAAACATATAAATAAAATAATTATTCTGTCATTACAAAAATAAACTAATTATTAATGGGATCCATCACTTTTTCTATTGGAATGATGGCTTGATTTCCTGTTGAAAACGTCATTCCAGAGACTTGGCTCGACTGCGGCTCAACCTTGGCTCAAGCAAACTTAAGAGAGATTGTTCATTCGACATTTGCTTGATAGCCCACTCGAGTGAATCCAGACAGATTGTTTGCTCGACACTCGTTTGACAGTCAGCTCGAGCGAACCCCACACAAATTGTTAGCTTGACACCTTGCTTGAGCAAATGTCTGAAAAATCTAGTCACTACGCCGTTTCGTATATAAACATAATTTTTGCACATTGTGCAAAGTTGCGGCCAAAATAGAGAGAAAAGAGAGAGAACTCTTTGTGAGATTTTGAGAGCTTATTGTGAGATTTTAACTCTCTTCAGATTGGTTAGGCTTCCTCTACGGGCTTAGGCTTGGGCCTGGGTGTTATACCTGTTGAATCAAATCTTCATTTCACGTCATGCCGCACTTCCATGTCAAGTATTCTCCCATGTTTTGGTAGGAGCAAAAGGTTCCCTGATCACTTCCATGCACATAACATTTAATTATGAGGGCTACTACAGACACAAAGGGATCCCACACACTAATGTGGCTCACTCACAGTGTGCCACGTCTCCCACTTTCTTTCTTTTTTTTTTCTCCTCCCTTCCGCGTCTCCCCTCCCCTCTTCCCTCTGTCTCCGCCTATCTCCACCCTCTCTATGGTTGCCATCGTGGTCGGGGACCACCTTAGGGCCGGCAGAAGCCGTCGGCGGTCCAAGAGGTACTGTCCCGCTCACGGCAGCGCGCGAGCCACCTCCCCTCCTCCCCCTTTCCCTCTCTGTCTCGGCCTGTCTCCATAGCTGCCGTGCATGGGAGCTCCTATCCCCCCGCCGGACGGTGCCGCTTGGACCGCCGGTGGATTCTGCCGGCCCTGAGGTGGTCCCTGACCACCATGGCGGCGATGGGAGGAGGAGACGGGCGGAGACAGAGTGGGAAATGGGGAGGAGGGGAGGGGGCTCGCACGGGAGGAGAAAAAAAACAAGGAAAAAAAAAACACGTGGCACACTGTGAATGTGCCACGTTAGTGTGTGGGTTCTCTTTGTGGGATCCCTTTGTGTCTATAGTGTTTTCCTTTAATTATATTTTGCATATTTGAAAATTGAAACAGATAGAAGCATAAATGACTAAATTGCATGTCTTATAGATATTCGAGTCTGAGATGAAGGGTAGAGAGGTAGCATAATGTACCAGAAACATGACAACAAAGAAAAGCAGCTTGGGTGGTCGACAACATTCCCAGAATCAATTTGAGATTTGATCATTCGGCATCGTCGATGGAAGAGGTTTCAGGTCCAAATTAAAATAAAATCGACGATAGAAATGTAAATTTGAAGATCCCAAACCAAGATGAGGAGCAATGCTATTATAGAACTGTGAATTAGCATCATTCAGAGATACCAAATGCACCCCGCATTCTTTGCTATAATTGAAATCTATTATAGAACTGTGAATTAGCATCATTCAGAACTCTAATTCTATTGGAGGAAAAGCAGAGCTTAAACTCTCCATTTTTGCTGTAATTGAAATCTTAATCAAGCTCAGTTTATCCGATTTCAATTGTTCCAAAAATCGCAGAACTGTTATATACACCCAGAATCCAATTGGCTTAACCAAACAGACGTCCAAGCAAGGAAACATAAGTTTATAATAAAAATCTTCTAGATAACCTTCATCCATCTCAAAACAAAATCTAAACCCCACAAGTGAAGAATGAAAAAGCGATTCCTTGAATAACGAAGAAATTGAAGTGCCTTTTGGGGAATGGAATTGATGAGAATCACAAGCAATAAAGAAAGCACACCCCATCGTCTTCATATTACCATCCAAATCCATCTTTACAGAGGAGCCATTACTTGTATTATGGACCCACTCCGGGATTCCAGATCCCAACGACCATCCATATATCATCTGTAAAACAACCCCCCCATAAACAAATGTTAAATTCTGCAAAAATAAAGCTATGGTGGGCGATGATTAGATTCTTCTATCCTTTGTGATTAAAGGATTTCTCTGAGATTTTTTGTTTATTTCTAAGGAAGATAGAGAGAGACACACACACACACTGACTCTCCGCATATGCATAGAATGAATTCGCAAGTACACCTCCACCTGCCATGTCTAAAATATTTTCTCCTTCCCTGTCAATATCAATGTACATTGCTTTTACCTTATATTTTCCTTCCATCTGATATTCTACAAGTGATTCGATATCATAGGTGGGATCTCTTGAATTACCTGGCATTCACTTCCCTCCCTTGAGAGAAACACCATCGATGCTTTTGGGGAATAGATTGATAGATGGTATTTGTGTTATAGCAATTCCATATGCTAAAAGACACTTCAAGCATTCCAACTGACTTTGGTCTGGTAACTTCTCAAGACTTGAACATTCGTCAAGAACCAAATATTCAAGAGATTTATTTCAAGCAGAACTTGTCTGGCAGTCTTTCAAGAGATTCACAATGGCTTAAATCCAATAATTTTAATCGTTTGAGAATTCCGATGGATGGGTGGACCTCACACAAGCTTCTACAACCTAAAAGGTATAGTTTCTCAAGATTTGAGACACCTGTCAAATCTGGTGTTTCAATCAAGTTCTCAGAATCACTCAGACTTAAGTACTTTAAATTGTCTAAAACCTGTCATAAACAAGAGTAGTTAATTGGATAAAAAATATGAATTTATTAACTTATTTTTGAAAGGAAGGGGGATTATTAAGATAAATATGTATTTATACAAGTGAAAAACTTACCATCGACCCCTTCCATAGTTGTTTGATGCGACTGTCAGACAACCTTAGTACAGTAAGATTTTTTGGTTGGAAACTGCTCGGCAAGGATTTCAAATGATATCCAGACCACTCTAGGAATCACAACTCATTGGTTGGCATGCATTTTAAAGGATCTCCATGCCATTTTATAGTTTGAGAATGATGGATTTCAAAGTATCTCAATTTTCTCATCCTTGACAATGCTTTGGCGTTGAGCCTCTCTTTCGTTTCAAGACAAAAATCCAGGACTACGCCTTCAATTGCATCAGTTCCCTGGTAAGCAAGAAGAACAGGTTAGCAAGAATTAGAATGAAAAAAATATACCTTTTTATATTAATGTCTACACTAATCAACTTACAGTATCATTCTTTAGTACGTGAAAGACATCCTCATGACGAAACAGTCTACTACGTTGTCCAGGTTCTTCAGGGCATTCGCGGCGAACTATTTCCTGGCCCATCTTTTTTAGCAAATCATGCATGAACAACCTTTCATATTTTAAAAGTCTCCTCTCTGTTTTCTCTCCCGCGAAAACTGAGGTGGTGAAAAAGTCAGAAACCGTCAGGGTGGATCTGAGAGGAATGTGGGTGGGAAATGGTAGAATCGGAACGTGAAGAGATGGAAGGGATCAAAAGGATGTGTGGTAGGCTCTGATTATCGGAGGAAGGGAAGATAGGTATTGATTTAGATCCAGTATTGGTGAATGTTGCACGAGAGAAGGGGGAGAGAAGTTTAGTTGGGAAGGTATGTATGGAGAGGGTAATCGGATGTGAAGTGATTGCTGTGATTATGACTAAAATCTGGAGCGTAAGTAGTCCTATAGAATTTTTGGGAGTTGGAAAGAATCTGTTTGTGATAACATTCAAAACATGCGCCGATAAGATGCGAATCCTGGAGGGAAGACCATGGCTATTCGATAACCATTTGTTCGTCCTAAAAGTGTTCGATGGTTTCTCTCAACCAAATCAGTGGAACTTTTCTACTGAAGTATTTTGGATACAGGTCCATGATCTCCCAATGGTCTGTATGACTCGTGAGGGAGGAATTCATATTGGAAGCTCACTTGGAGAGGTCAAGAAAGTGGATAGTCTAGACGATAGTATTGGATGGGGACAATTTCTACGGATCAGGGTGGAGATCCAATTGCACAAAGCACTTGCTCGGGGGAGATTTGTCAAGGTAAATGGAAGGCAAATCTGGGCAACGTTGAGGTATGAAAAACTGCCTCGCATCTGTTTTAATTGTGGTTGGGTCCTTCATAGGGAGGGTGGGTGCAGTATGGAATCTGGGAAAAGGGAGGAGATGGGGGAGGATGTAGCACAATTTGGTTCATGGTTGAGGGCAGAGGTTGTGCAAAAAGGAAAATATAATGGCTATTGGACCAAATCTGGGAGTGTGGGGAAGGAAAAAATAGGGTGGAAGGAGGAGGAAAAAGGAAAAAGAAAAAGAAGGGGAGGGGGCTGGGAGTGAGGAATTGAATGAGGTGGAATGTGTTGTGGTAGCAGAGAGGGAGATTTCAAAAGTGGATGGTGTCGTGGATCTGGGGGCCAAAGTAACAAAGGTGGAAAATAAATGGGGGGAGAAGGAAGAAGGGATGATAGAATTAAGTGAGGGCTCGGGCCAGTTGCTATTGTCTGAGGAAGAGAAAGGAGGGGGAGGGGCTGTGTATGTTAGCTCTGATGAGAAGCAAATTGAGTCGGGTGAGAAGAAAAATAGCAGTTGGAAGCGAAGGGCTAGAGACAAAAGTATGCAAAATACTCATGTGAACCTGGTGAGTATTAGAAAAAGGGGTGGGAAACAGGAGCAGAATGATTTTGCGAGGAAGAAGCTGAGATTAAGCGATGAAGAGCACAGTGAGTGCAGATTGGTAGAGGCTGCTGAGCAGCCCTGCCAAGAATTATGAAAATCCTATGTTGGAACTGCCGGGGGCTTGGGAATCCCCGGACAGTTCAATCTCTTTGCTTAATGGCAAAGGAAAAGAGACCCGAGATTGTCTTTTTGATAGAGACAAGAATGCGTATGGAAAAAGCTGTGAATATAAGGAGGAAATTGGGAATGGATGGTTGCGTGGTTGTCGAACCCAGAGGAATGATGGGGGATTAATGGCTCTATGGAAAGTGGAAGATCAGGTTGATTTGTTGAATTACTCACAATGGCATATCAACTTGTTGGTTAAGGGGAGTAAGGGGGAGAGGGATTGGTTGTTGACTTGGTTTTATGGGAATCCAGATGCTAGTAAAAGGGGGAAATCATGGGATTTTATTAAAGATTTAAAGCCTCAAGAAGGGATGGCGTGGTGTGTTTTAGGAGACTTCAATGAAATAATCTCTCAAGATGAAAAGGTGGGAGGGAGGGAAAGAGGTGAGGGGCAGATGGCACAATTCAGAGAGGCTCTAGAGTGCTCTGGGCTGCATGATATGGATTGGATAGGGAACAAGTTCACATGGTCAAATGGGCATGAGGACCATACCTTTATTAAAGAAAGACTTGATAGGGGGTGGCTAATCAGAGGTGGATGGGCAGGTTCTTGGAGAGAAGGGTAGAGGTGCTTGGAACACAAGTCTCTGATCACAAGGCTTTGTTTCTATCGGTGGAAGGGAAGGTTGGGGGGTTTCAATAGAGAATGAATTTTAAGTATGAGATGAGTTGGGGTATGGAAGAGGGGTGCAGTAAGATTGTAAGAGAGGAATGGGGAAAATATAATATTGAGAGGAAGCCTCTAAAAAAGATTCAAGATCTGCTATCAGGGTGTAGAAAGGCTTTAAGTAGATGGAGTAGAGGTTCAATAAGAGCTAGAGAGGGGGCCATAAAAGAAAAAACTGAGAGATTAAATTTTCTGGAAGTTGATGAAAAGCCTGAGAATGGGAGAAATAAAAAGGTTAAGGGAAGAGCTGGGTTTCTTGTTGGAACATGAGGATTTGAGGTGGAAGCAGAGAGCTAAGAAACAATGGCTAGCATGTGGTGACAAGAATACTCAATTCTTCCATGCATGTGCAAGCCAAAGAAAAAAGGAAAATACCATCAAATCCATCATGGATGAGGGAGGAAGGGTGGTGGAATCTGAGAAGGAATTAGAGGGTGCTTTCTGGGATTATTTTAGGAAAATTTACCCTTCTTCGAATGCTTCCTTTGTTGATATTGTGAGCTGTGTGCAGCATGCTAGATCCAAAATTGATGAAGGTATGAGAGGAGGGTTAGAGAGAAAGTTTACTGTGGGAGAAGTGGAGTTGGCTTTAAAGTAGATGTCTCTCATGAAGTCCCTTGGGATTGATGGTTTTGGGGCTAGTTTTTACCAAAACCACTGGGAAATAGTAAAAGATGAGACTTGTAAAGCAGTTTTAGAAGTTTTGAATGGGGGAGAGATTAGCATGGGGTTGAACCATACTTTGATTGCATTGATTCCCAAAGTGAAAGATCCTATCTCAGTGAGAGAGTTCAGGCCAATTAGCCTTTGTAATGTGTTGTACAAGCTCATTGCAAAGGTGCGAGCAAATAGAATAAAGAAAGTCTTACCAGCTGTGATTTCCCAAAACCAAAGTGCATTTATCCCTGGAAGGCTAATCACGGATAACATAATGGTGGCATATGAAATGCTGCATTCAATGAGGTTGAGGCAGAGGGGAGGTGAAGAGAGTATGGCTGTCAAATTGGATATGTCAAAGGCCTATGATAGAGTTGAGTGGTCTTTCCTAAGGGCAATGCTGTTAAAACTGGGGTTTGGGGAAAAAATAACAGGATTGCTTATGAAATGTGTAGAAACTGTCAGTTTCTCGGTACTTGTTAATGGAAAGATGGGGAGAACTATAAGGCCAACTAGAGGAATTAGGCAAGGGGACCCCCTCACCCCTTACCTATTCATCATATGTGCTAAAGGACTTAGCCAAATGCTTCATACAGCTGAGAAGCGGGGTGACATAAGGGGGAGTGCTGTATGTAGAGGTGGATTGAGGGTGAATCACCTACTTTTTGCTGACGATTGTGTGTTATTTTGCAAGTCAAAAGTAGATGAGTGGAGGAGAGTTTATGAAATTTTAAAACTCTATGAAGCTGCTTCTAGCCAAGCACTAAATAAGGAAAAAACTTCTATAATGTTCAGCAAAAATACAAAAAGTAAAGTAAGAAGGAGAGTCAATCATGAAGCTGGTGCAGTGATGTGTGATAGCTATGAAAGATATTTAGGCCTACCTGCCTTCGTGGGAAGATCTAAATATAATGCTTTTCGAAGCATAAAAGAAAGGATATGGATGAAGGTCCAAAATTGGAAGACTAGTTTTTTCTCGAAAGCTGGGAAGGAGGTGATGATTAAAGCTGTATTGCAAGTTGTACCAACGTGCACAATGGATGTTTTCTTGTTGCCCAAAAGACTATGCATTGAGATTGAAGGCATTTTCTCAAGATTTTGGTGGAGTCAAGGTCAGAATGAAAAAAGTATTCATTAGAGAAAATGGTGTGAAATGGGAAGGCCAAAAATGAAGGGAGGAATGTGATTCAGATCTCTGACAAGCTTTAATATGGCAATGCTGGCTAAACAGGGGTGGAGGTTACTGAAAGATCCTCAATCCTTGGTTGCTAAAATTTATAAGGAAAAATACTATAAGTATTCGAAGGTTTTGGAGGCAACACTTGGCAGATCCCCTTCTCTAATCTGGAGAAGTATATGGGCAGCAATGGAAGTGGTAAGGGAAGGGGCTATATGGAGGGTGGGGAATGGTAAGGATATTAAGATCTGGGGACAGAAATGGTTGCCTACTAAAACTACTCACTGTGTTCAGTCTCCTGTATCGATGATGCAAGCTGATGCAAATGTTTGTGAATTAATAAATGAGGAAAATAGATGCTGGAAGGTGGATATTGTAAATGATGTGCTGTCAAAGGAAGAAGCTGAGATTGTGAGATCAATCCTTGTCAGTCAAAGGGGCATAGCAGATAAGCTAGTGTGGGGTCAAACAAAAAATGGGAAGTACTCGGTGAGGAGTGCTTACCATATGGTCCAACAAAGGTTTTTACAGACAGGTGGTGAACCTTCTAATCTAGAGAAAACATATGAGATATGGTAAAAAATGTGGAGCATGAATGTACCAGCTGCTACAAAGCTGTTTGTGTGGAGAGCTGTTAGTGACTTATTGCCCACGAGGAAAAATCTCTGGAAGAAAAAGATTGTAGAGGATCCTTTGTGCCCAATTTGCAACTTGAATGAAGAAACAATATCTCATGTAATGTGGTCTTGCCCTGCAACAGTTGATGTATGGGGGGATAAAATGAGCCCGATAAGTAAGTGGCCTTCTGGAGACTGTGATTTTGTACAAAAATGGTTGGACTTGTGCAGAGGTATGGATCAGAAAATCATTGAAATGGTGGTTGTAATAATGAGGGGTATTTGGTATAGAAGAAATAAATATGTGTTTGAAAATAAGTTTTGAAGGCTTGGTAATGTAGTGCAGATGGCAGTTACAGGATTGGAGGACTTTTATTCAGCTAATGAGAAAAAAACTGGTTTGAACAAGGGGAAGGGAGAGGATAGAGAAAAATGTCATTGGAGATGCCCTGTTGGTGTAGCTTTCAAAGTAAATTTCGATGGGGCTCTTGACCAGAGTAGCTCAAAAATGGGAATGGGTGTGGTAATTAGAGATAGGCAGGGGGGGTAGTTGCTGCTATGAGTGCCTCAAGAAGGGATGCCCAAAATGCCTATGTGGCAGAGGGTATGGCCCTATGGAGAGCCATGGTATAAGTTGATTGAAGCTGCGATGTCAGATGAAGAGGAGGACTCCAGATGGGGACAGATAGTTGAAGATATTAAGCAACTACGGTATCAGCATAGCAATTGGAAGGTGGTCTTCAATTATAGGGAAAGCAATGAAGTAGCTCATAACTTGGCAAAAATAGATCTTTTGAATGATGAGGAATATTTCTGGATGGAAGAAGTACCAAACTCTATACAACAGTATATTGTAAAGGACAAACTTTGTAACAATTTACAGTGAATGAAAGTTGATGAATGTTTCAAAAAAAAAAAAAAAAACCTTTCATATTTTGATTTGCTTATGAGGGACTTGTCGACGAGAATGTCAATGTCAATGTTCGGATAATAACCAAAACTTTTTAATATTTCCTTAAATTTGTTATTTAGCCCTTCTTGAAAAAAACAAGCCATATCCAAGAATAGTTTTTTATTTGCGAATCCTCCAGCCCCTCAAAACTTAGTTGAAGTATATTGATAATATCTTTGTTAGGAACTGCTTCTAGTTGATCCCTAGCACTTTCCCATGCATCCATTGTTCTCCCAAATAAGAAGGAACCCAAAACTTTAAGAGCTAAAGGAAGGCCTTGAGCATACTTCACAAAATGCTTAGATAGATCCATGTAATTCTATGTAGGATGGGTTTTCTTGAATGCTGACAAACAAAAGAGTTGCAAAGCTTCAGCAGCATGAAGCTGCTCAACCTTACAGATATCATACACTCCATGTGTTCTCAACAGATGACTATCTCTGCATGTTATAATCACCCTACTCCCTGGACCAAACCATTTCTGATTCCCTGCTAATGCCGTCAGTTGCTTTTCACTATCCACATCATCAAGGACGATAAAAACCTTTTATTCTGCAGCATCTTCATTATCGTCCTAATTCCCTGGTGATGATCCTATACATGTATTTCTTCTTGCATGATTGTTGAAAGGAGTTGTTTTTGTAAAGAAGCTAGATCACGAGCATTAGTAGATTTTTCTCTAATACAAGAAATAAAGCTGCTTCCTTCAAATCAACAATTAGAAACTCTATCATAAATTATTTCGGCCAGCGTTGTCTTACCAATGCCACCCATCCCATGAATTCCTACAAAGTGAATATCATTCGATTCCATATCCAATAACTTCATCATTTCCTCTACACGGGAGTCTATTGCTACAAGTTTATCATAATCATGACGTGAGAATCTAGAATTCAACTCACGAGATATACTACCATTGATTTCTTGTATAATCGTTGATTCATACTTGTAAATTGATAGAACAATTAAATAATTAGCATTGTTTACTAGCGAAAGCAAAACACTTTAATTCATTCTTCATGATCAATATATAAATGTCATAAGTAGATGGATAGTTCTTAATTGCTTGCTAGCTGTCAATGGAAGAAGAAAAGAGGACAAAGGTTCAGTTTGGATAGCAAGAGTCTTTTTTTTTTTTTATATAGTCATTATAAATTTTCTACACTTTCAAACAAAACACAAAAAACAATTCAAATATATATTTCAAATTTCTAAACAAAAATAATATTAAAAAATTGAGAGATGTTTGGAAACAATTCTCTTCTCATCCTATCCCATCCCATCTCAACCCATCCTATCTCATTTCATTCTCAAACATCATTCAAACATTCATAAATATTTTCAAACTAATCATTATAATTTTTTAAACTAATCATTACAACTTTCTCAAACTTTCAAACAAAAAATAACTTTTTCAAATTACCAAACAAAAATTATATTCTAACAATATTTTAACTTTATAATATATTTTATTCAACTTTTTATTTTTCCTTTTTTAAAATTGAAAAAATATTTAACTCAAACTATCTTACTAGTATTCATAAACCATCTTACTATTATTTATAAAATTCTCATTCCATCTAATTTCTCAAGCATCCACTTATATTCTAATAATATTTTAACTTTATAAATATTTTTATTCAATTCGTTCTTTCTCCTTTCCCAAAATCTCATAAAACATTGCAACTCAAGGCCTAAATGTTACATGTTGTGTATGTGCCATCCGACGATATTGCCGACCTTTCTGAAAGCATCTCTCCACATTCGTATCTTCTCTACGTCAATCTCCGGATCTTCTTCATGTGCGGCTAACGCTTCTGCAAAAGATCTTGTCTGATTTCTCACATCAGAAGGATCCACACGGTAGAAAATAGGAAAGATTGTGAGCTCTGTATTTTCCTCCCATTCAACGATCTTCGCAAGTTCCATGAGGCACCATTTGGAAGAAGCGTAATTTGTAGAAAAAATGACGATTGCGAATTGGGATTCTTGAATTGCTTTTGGAAGCGCTTGAGAAATGTATTCTCCTCGCTTGAGTGTTTCGTCATCCCTAAAGACGAGAATGCCGTTCCATTTTAAATTAACATATAGATGATTTGTAAAACTCGTGCGAGTATCTTTGCCATAGAAATTAAGGAAAACGTCATATTTCCATCGAGGCGATGAGGAAGAAGATGAGTAAGAGGTTATATTTTTTCATCTTCTTCCCAACAAGACGAATGATATCTTTTTCTTTTCTTAATATCTTTGGAAGTAGATGAAGAGGCGCTTTGAGTGGCCATGGATGTCATCCGAGAGGTTTAAAAGCTTAATTGTGGATGGGAATATTTCTAATTTGCGGGCTTAGCAGCGAAGAGATCATGAGGTGATCTATATACACAGAAGCTAGCCATGGAATACTAGTGATCGAGCTGAGGAAAGTTTGGTGGATGCAGCACCATCTATCGGCTGTGTGGTCAACTCAAAAGTCTTTGTTTGGTGTAGCATATTAATTCACCAGAAGCGCGTACGTGCGCAATTTCCAGGTGGCTTCCACCGACTTTATTAACTTCTTGACTAAAACACAAATAATCATTATCATAATTTTGTTATAGCAATTCGGTGTGCATTAAAATCAGCCACACATTCCAACCTACTCATGTCGAAATTTCTCTAGCATTGACGAACCATCCATCCAACCAAAGTCGGTCAAGATATCGGTGGTCTCGGAAGTGATGGGATAGTTTGTGAATATTAGTGAGATAGTTTGATTTGATTAACTTTTAAATTTTGAAAAAATTGAATAAAAAATATTATAAAGTTAAAATATTATAAAAATATTATTTTATAATATTATTTTTGTTTAGAAATTTGAAAAAGTTAGAATTGTTTTATATTTTTCATTTGAAAGTTTGAAAAAATTGTAATGATTAGTTTGAAAATTTTATACTTGAATTATATTTGAAAATAAGATGAGATGAGATGAAATGTGATCAGATGATAATTTTGTGTCTATCCCCCAAACAAACCCAACTTGGAAAAATTGAATTATTATTGCAATCTTTTAATGTTTAGATTCAGAAAATGTTTTATCTTATCTTATCTTATCATTACAACTTTTTCAAAATTTCACACAATATAATAAAAAATTCAACTTTTTCAAATCCTAAAATAATAATAATATTAAAAAATAATATTTTAATAATTATTTTTCAACTTTCATCTTTAATCTAAAACTATCTTATCTCATCTTTGAATCCAAACCAGTCTCTAAACAGCAAAGGCCAAAGAAACTCGTAAATCTGATGGGTTTGGGTACTAAGAGTACTTCAAGTACTATCAGAATATCTCACTACTATTTATTATTTTATTATTATTATTTTATTACTATTCACTATTATTCAATATTCTATTATTATTTTTTTATTACCTTTTCACTATTATTTACAAAATACATGAAGTACTTTCATTATCCAAAAAATCTAAATAACGAAGGCCAGAGAAACTCGTAAACCATGATGGTAAGTCTTTTTTGGTAGACTCACTAAACTTTAAGAGCATTAGCATTGGCTTCATCAAAGCCATATTCAAAATTTGATGAAAAGTATAAGTTTTCCATAAATCCGAAACCTCTATATCCATAACCCCACATTTGATTAGTCATTTGATTCATTAAAATAATAATATAATATTATTTTTAAATAATAATATTTTTAATTTTTTTTCATTTTTTACAACTATACTAACCATTTGTTAATTAATAATTAAATTATTGTTTCCCAACTAATTTTTTTCCTCAACCTAATTATCCAACAAACACATTTTTTCAATTATTTTTCTACCCAACAATCACATACAATTTTGAAACCAATAAACACATTTGCTTAAATGATTGCAAGAAAGCCTTTTGTTCTGTTTGTGATTCTTTTCATACAAATGATCTTTACATGTTTCATCTAGATTGACTCTATGATGATTTGGTTCCATGAATGCCAATCACTGCACTTTTGTGCCTACATGAATTATTTAGAATGTTTAATGTTTAGTTGACTGCCAAAACCAAAGTACGAAATACACATATAGCAGACCACAGAGCATACAAACCAAGCAAACTTCATTTCAGATCTTCATACAGACCAACTTATTCTTAATACAGACCAACTTAACAAATCAGATCTTAATACAGACCAACTTATTCTTGAGCATACATTCTGCAGACCACAGAGCAAGCCCCATGTCAACAATATGCTTTCTCCACCACCACATATCAGACCAGTTTCGAAAATGAAGCAAACAATAGATTTAAAAATTGTATCAAATCCAACTTTGACCCAAGCTAATTGAGATCCTTGCTGCCAATTGCATCTGAAAGCTCCAAAAGGGGAGTTGGGCTTATCAAGCTACATAACTCAGAGTCATCTGGCAGCATACCCAAGCAGCATGGCAAACAGACAAATGATCAAACGATTAACATGCATACTGGAGAATAACCATAGACAAAGTATTCTAGATGATTCTAGTGCTCTCTACAGTTTCTGTAACAAACTTTTATTCCTTTTGTATTGCTTCTGATTCTATTCATTCGTGTATATAAGGACCACACTATTCAATGAAAAGTATGCAAGCATATTCTCAAATTCTGTTATATTCAACATGGCATCAGAGCCTCTTGACTAGCGTCTGATCCATGGCTTCTTCTTCCTCACTCGTCCCTCCCTCAAATCTTTCTTCTTCCTTCTCTAATCTTGTCACCACAAAACTTTATACTGATAACTATTTGTTATGGAAAGTTCAAACCAGTGTCTACCTAAGGGGTCAGGATCTTTTTTCCTTTGTTGATGGCTCTTCCCCACCCCCACCCGAATTTCTTCCAGATTCCACCTCCACTGCTCCCAAGCCCAATCCTGCTTTCCAAAAATGGCGTCGCACTGACCAACTTGTCCTAAGTATACTGTTCTCTTGTATCTCTGAATCTATTCTCAATCATGTATTATCCTCCACCTCAGCCCATCAACTTTGGACCTGAATTTCTTCCATGTTCTCCTTTCACTCACAAGCCAAAGAATTTCAGGTTAGGTTTCAACTCACCAACCTCACACGAGGTGATCAAAACATCTCTGACTCTTTGGCAAAGTCAGACTCCTAGCTGATTCTCTAGCTGCCACTAACTCTCCTATCTTAGACAAAGACTTGATTACATACGTGCTCAATGGGCTAGGTCCCTTGTATGAACCCTTTGTCACTTCCATTAGTACCAGATCTGATCCACTCTCCTTCTCTGAGCTTTACCAACTTCTCCTTATTCATGAAACCAGACTTGCTCATAACACCAGATCTTCCCTTACTCTCTTTGAGCCATCTGCTCATTTCTCTTCTTCGACCCGTGACCAACGTGGTCGTGGTCATTACAACTACAATAATCATGGTGGTCGCCCTCCCTCTGTTTCTAACTCCTCGCAGCAGTACAATGAGCAGCGCCCAAAATGCCAAGTATGTAACAAGGCAGGTCATGTTGCATTGCAATAGCGCCAGCGATTCAACCACTCCTATCAGTATGAAGCCCCGAGGACCTTCTCTACAAATTACTCGGCTCAAGCTCCATCACCTGATTCGGTTTGGTATCCTGATTCAACAGCAACTCACCACCTCACTAATGATTTCTCTAATTTGAATGTGTCTTCTGAAGCATATGCAGGTAGTGAGACAATTAGAGTAGGCAACGGCAATGGTCTTCCAATTCAATCCTTCGGTGACTCCTCCCTTACTCTTAACTCTTGCTCTTTTAATCTTCGAAACCTTTTACATGTTCCCTCCATCACTAAAAACCTTGTCTTTGTACTTCAATTCTTCATTGATAATGCCTGGTACTTTGAATTTCACTCAACTCATTTTGTTGTTAAGGACAAACAGACGGGGAAAATCCTCCTCACAGGTCCGACGCGTGATGGCCTTTATGTCTTTCCCTCTGTCGAGTCCTCTTCATCTCCTCCCTCAGCTCACATTGGTGAAAGAACCACCCTCGATTAATGGCACCGGGGGCTTGGGCATCCCTCACTTTCCTTAGTCTCTCATGTACTGCACACCAAGTGCTTGCCTCTTTCCCCCACTGAGTCAAATTTGAAATGTTCACAATGTCCTTTAGCTAAGTCCCACCAATTTTCGTTTCCTTCAAAATAGGCCCACTATACACGGCCTTTACAATTGTTATGTGCATACTCATGGGGACCAGCCCATCATACTTCAAGAAATGGTTATAAATATTACATTTTTTTCATAGATGCTTATAGCCGTTTCACTTGGTTGTTTCCCATTAAATTAAAATCTGATGCAACAGAAATTTTTTCATCTTTTTTACCCTTCATTGAACGACTTTTTAATACCAAGTTACTTACTCTTTAAACAGACGGTGGTGGTGAGTTCAAACCAATCACCACTATATGTAAACAACTTGGTATTTTTCATTGTTTCTCATGTCCTCACACTCACCAACAAAATGGGTTAATTGAAGGAAAACATTGTCATATCGTCGAAACAGGCCTTGCCCTCTTGGCCCACTCTTCTCATTAATCTTTTACCCACTTCGGTTCTTGGCAACAAATCACCATACAATTTAGTCTATAAACAAGAACCAAATTACAATTTCCTCAAGGTTTTTGGGTGTGAGTGTTGGCCCAATTTACGCCCTTACAATTCTCATAAACTTCAATTCCGGTCTACTTCTTGTCTTTTCATTGGATACAGCCAGGCCCACAAAGGTTACAAATGCTTGGATATTCATACCAATAGGTTATACATTTCTAGAGATGTCCAGTTTAATGAACACTCCTTTCCCATGTCCAAATCTCAGCCCAAACCCAACAATACTTCACCCCACTCAACCACTACCCTTTTACCTATTCTACCCTCCATTTTAGGCCCTCCACCAACTTCATCCCAGCCGTCGGGTTCACTACTTGGCCCAGGCCCACCATCGCCTCATAATTCTTCATCTCCTTTCCACGTGACCTCTAATTCTCCCTCAAAACACTCTCGAACGTCCTCCGCAGAACACTCCCGAAAATCCTCTCCAGCCCCAATACAAAATCCCTCTCTGCACTCTCTCAATCATTCCTCATCTCCCCAGCTAGTTCCTCCCCGTTCTCCCATTATTACTCGCTCCCTCACAAACTCATCTTGTCCCCGAAGGTTAACTGATGGTATTGTGTTATACCCTACTCGATATTGTCTTATTGTCTCTGCAGGTGTTCCAGATGACCCTTCGAGCTTCTCTGCTGCAATCATGTACCCCGAGTGGCAGCGAGCAATGAATGATGAGTATGATGCACTTGTTCACAACCAAACATGGACTCTGGTACCCTTTCTTCCTCATACTAATGTGCTTGGTTGTAGATGGGTTTTTCGTACAAAACCCATGCTGACAGGTCCTTTAAAAGGAGAAAGGCTCGTCTTGTTGCAAAAGGATATCATCAACAATTCGGTGTTGATTATGAGGACACCTTCAGTATTGTTGTAAAAGCTTCTACAATTCGATTAATCATTTCACTTGCTGTTTCTCATGGCTGGTAATTACACCAAATAGACATTCAAAATGCGTTCTTGCATGGACTGTTGACTGAGGATGTATACATGCAACAACCTCAAGGTTTTGTTGATAAATCTCGGCCACATCATATATGTAAACTTAGTAAAGCCATTTACGGGCTTAAACAGGCCCCCAGGGCTTGGTTTCATCAACTAAGTTCCTGGCTCCTTAATTATGGCTTTGTTGCATCTCGGGCTGATCCATCACTGTTTGTTCTGAATCAAAACGCCACCAAAATCTACCTGCTCATATATGTTGATGATATAGTAATTACCTCCTCAGAGTCATCTGCCATTTCTAGTTTAATTCATGATCTTGGCATTGCTTTTCCTGTTAAGGACCTTGGTCATTTGTCCTTTTTCTTAGGGATTGAGGTTGATTATACTCCCAATGGTATTGTTCTATCTCAGAGGAAGTACATAAATAATCTCTTAGCTCGTACTAACATGCTTATTGCCAAACTAATGTCGTCTCCAATGGCAGCCTCACTTAAACTTTCCAAGCATGACAATCCTGACTTTGATGATGCTACATTCTATCGTAGCATTGTAGGAGGACTACAATATCTTTCCATGACCAGACCTGATATTGCTTTCTCGGTCAACAAAGTGTGCCAATTCATGCACTCTCCTAAGGTTCCTCATTGGAGTGCTGTCAAATGCATTTTGAGATACTTGAAAGCCACCATCAATCACGGCTTATTTTTTTTCTTCTCAATCCAGTCTAACTCTTTAAGTCTATTCAGATGTCGATTGGGGTGGCTGCCCCGATGATCGCAGATCAACCAGTGGTACTTGTATTTTTCTGGGCAAACATCTAATTTTTTGGAGCTCCAAGAAACAACGAACAGTTGCAAGATCTTCTACTGAAGCTGAGTATAAGGCAATTTCTTCTTCTACAGCAGAGGTAATATGGTTACAAACAGTTCTTCGAGAACTTTCTGCTCCAATACATCAAGCTCCTATTTTGTGGTGCGACAATCTAGGGGCTACATATCTCTCGGCCAATCCAGTCTATCACTCTAAAACAAAACACATGGATATTGATTATCATTTTGTAAGAGATAGAGTGGCTGCCAATACACTCAAAGTCTCCTTTATCAGTTCAAAGGACCAGATTGCAGACATATTGACAAAACCTCTCGTTGTTGACAAATTTTCTCTTTTTAGATCGAGTCTCAAAGTTGTTGACACACCTTTGGACACGAGGGGGCGTATCAAGCTACATAACTCAGAGTCATCTGGCAGCATACCCAAGCAGCATGGCAAACAGACAAATGATCAAACGATTAACACGCATACTGGAGAATAACCGTAGACAAAGTATTCTAAATGATTCTATTGCTCTCTACAGTTTTTGTAACAAACTTTTATTCGTTTTGTATTGCTTCTGATTCTATTCATTCGTGTATATAAGGACCACACTATTCAATGAAAAGTATGCAAGCATATTCTCAAATTTTGTTATATTCAACAGGGCTAAGTCCAATACTAGAAGAATCAATTGTTGCATGAGGATAAAGATACTCCAGCTGAGGTACAATACAGAGAAAATGTCAAATATTTAACCATTAAAATGTCAGTGAAATATGGACAGTAAATTTATAAGAGTTATATCTCACATTAATTAAAATTCATCATTATGGTTAAGAATTTATACTGAAAAAGTATAGATCTAAATGGATCTACTAATATCAATTCTACACTGATACAACAAGAATGTACCTGAAGGATGAGAAATTGTAATAGCATGTAGAAACATGCCATAATCATAAACAAGCAAGTACTTAAGGATGAGGGAAAAAAACAAAGAAATGGCCCAAAGAAAACAAGTAGAATCACTTTAAGCCCATCAAAACTGCAAAGGATATACATTTTTTTGTGGCATGGGGCTCATGCACACAAGTTCGCCCTTACCACTTGGGCTACCCACGGGTGGGACAACAAAGTCTTTTCATAGAGATAACAATATACGATGGATTGGAAGATTCGAAACACAAGTAATTTGGAACATTTATTTAACAACTAAAGTGTCTATTCTATAAATTCACTTGGAAAGCACTGGACTCCTTGTTTCTTGTTTCCATTTGCCCAAAAAACAAGGTGAAAACTTTTGATCTGTAATATTTGTTTAAACTGAACATATCAACATAAAACTTTAAACTTGCAGAGTTAATTCATTCCTAGAATAACAATATTCAACCAAGATATAAAGTCTAACGTAATATCTAAAAACCAAATCCTTCTATACTTGATTGACAAGTTTGGAAACTTCATACTTTTTTTTTTTTTTACTTGTAGCCAAAATATGAATTTCAATTTGTTCTATGTAAAACTTCGCGTGGACAAGTGGAAAGCATTGAATAAGCTCACCTTAATGATCTCAACTAGTTGATAACCTCCACTTTCACCAGAAAACAAAGGCTGAAAAAGAAGTTGGATTCAAAACATTAACAGTAGAATATTCAAGGCAACTGTAAACATGGCCCATTATCAGTATAAACTCAAGTATCAATCTTTTTTTTTTTTGATAAGTTAAACTCAAGTATCAATCAACCTGTCCAAGAATTAATTCACCCATCACACCACCAGTAGACGATATATCTATTGCAGTTGTGTACTCGGTGGCACCAAAGATGAGCTCAGGAGCACGATAATATCTTGAACAAATGTAAGAGATGTTGGGTTCCCCTTTCACCTGATAAAATGCAAAAGGGGCTACTCTCAAAGCAAATAAAAAAGATGCAACCATCAATAGCAAGAGTGAAATGAAAAACTGACCAACACTTTTGCACTCCCAAAATCACAAAGTTTCAGCTGATGCGTATGGGGATTGACCTGGATAGTGACCAATTTCAAGTGTGAAAAATTGAAGGACAAGAGATATCCTGAAATGAACATATTTAAAGACACCAACAAATTCAACTCATTCTATTGCAAGAAAAATGCTCTCAGTTTGGATGCTTAGAAAAATGTAAGAAAATACCCTCAAGCAGTGATTTCCAGGATTGGGCAGTGATTTCCTCGATCTCTCAAGAGAGATTTACTCAAACGACATCACTAAGATTTCCTCGTGCTCCTCAAGCGCGATTTAGATGGGGAAGGGTGAGTTTATGAGGTTGGGTTTAGCGAAACCTAAATCAAAAAATGGAGAGAAGGGGAGAGAGGGAGTGTCGGGCTGTAGAGGGAAGAGAGAAAAAGGGAGAAAGTGAAAGGGAAGAGAGAAAATGGAGAGGAAATTTTGAAAGGGAGAAATGAAACTTTTTTTTGGATTCATGGGTGAAAGAATGGGAGAAAGGGACTTGAGAAGAAGAAAGGGAAGAAAGAAAGGGAAGAATTGGAATTACGGGCGAAAATGGGGAGAGCGGGCGAAAGAAATGGGAGAAAGGGACGTGAGAGGAAGAAAGGGAAGAATTGGAATTACGGGCGAAAATGGGGAGAGCAGTTGGAAGGTGATTTTGTAATAAAATAATTGGATAGACAATGAATAGTGAGCCTTCAAATATGAAGATGAAAATAAATTTCCTGTAGCTCAAAGTTTGAGTTTTCATCTTTACCGAATCCAATGCCAACGCTTTAAACCCCTCATTTGATAACCCCTCATTCATCAAATTTTAGAGGTTCTTTCGTTTTACTAGAAACTGATGCCAGTGCTCTAAGCTCTGCAGATATGTCATATCTCCAAAAATATCTGGCTAACTTCTCGAGTCTGGAACATTCAGACTTGGAAATTCAAGAGATTCCAAGTAGAACTTGTCTGAAGGTCTAACGGTTTTGTTTGTTTCCATAACTCCTCTCAATTTATCTCATCTAATTATTATAATTTTCTCAAATCTCCGCATAAAATAAAATAAACAATTCAACTTTTTAAATCTCAAAACAAAAATAATATTAAAAATATATATTCTAATTGTGAATGTCGTGTTTCGCACACCTTTGGGCCTAACTTTGACAACTCAAATCTTCAAAAATGGGCCTGCAAAAAACGGAGAGTAGTGCAGAGTAGTGCACCTTGGAGTGGGCGGCCTAGGGGCCAGAGAACCATCGATGCCAAATTTAGTAAATATTCTTGGAAGTTTGTAAATAAGAAGTCTAGGGATCAAAGAGATATATTCTTGTACCTGAGATCTGCTATTTATACTATAAGTCTGGGGGGACAGATCATTCCTGCCCCCATGAAGTCCACATCCTTCGGACTATTCCCTGTGTCAGAGTCTTTTAATGCAGCGAGGCTTTGCGACGTTGTCATTATTGTGGCGTGTAGCCTAGGTAGTGGAGCCATTAATGTGGCATGGTTCTCCGACCTCGTTCTCCTAGACTGTCTTCTTAATGGTTCGTTGATGACTTTCCTGTCAGAAAATCAAGGGTTTCTCGTACATTAAGCCTACCATGTGGGAGGGCACTTGAGAGCTGGACACTACTCGAAGGGCCTTCAGATCGATGAGCCCCACCCCTGCAGCACCCTCTCTCCTGCAGGTTGCGTACAGAAAACCCTTCCCATGGGCCGGGTTGGAGACTGTTTGTTTTGGGCTGAGCCTTTGGTCTCAATTTCCTTAGCTTTCGTTCATAGGCCTGATGGGTTCAAATGGGGGGAAAATCCCCTTAAAGTTACCCCGTTAATTCTCACCGGACGAGTACGGTGGGAATTTTATCACTATTCGAGCCTGCCTTGCCACTGAAGCTGACATCCCATCGTTTGATGTGCGCGCAGCTCCGAGGTCTCGTTGTTCGGTAATCTTGGAAATGTTTCCCCATCATTCTTGATTGGCTCGTCTTTTGATGATTTTGATGACATCTTTTCATGCTCATTAATGTGAGGGTGTTAGGCGGCATTTTGCATTCACGTCGCTTCGCGGATAGCACTTCTAGAATTCGAAACGACTCATACTTCCCCCTTCTGCCACGGGGCACAGGAAACCAACCATCATCTTTTCCCTATATAAAGTTGGGGTTGTAGGTTTTGTCCCCGTTATTACGCCGTAGCCCCTTGCCATTTTCGTTTTCTCTGTCCAATCCTTTTTTCGTCTTTTTCTATCTCATATATCTGCGGTGACGGCCTATGAGAAGTCTGTGCAACCCAATGTCTCTGGTGGGGGTGATAATGACGTAGGGCCAGTATTTGGGGGCAGTAGTTGGTGTTCCACTGCCAAGGCGTCAATGCTCGCTTCCCTAGCCCTTTCTTACTGGGTACCAGAGTCAGGACTTTTTGAGATTCCTAGTGCTAACGAGGGTGCTATCGATGCATAGGGTCATTCCACAAGGGTGGCCCTGTTTCCTTCCATGATTTCGTGCGGCCTGAGGCCTCCCTTCCCTCGCCCTGTTTGCGACCTTCTGGACTGCAGGGGTCTGGCCCTCTCCCAACTGCATCCGAATGCCAAGAGACTGTTGATATGCTGCAGCATTATCTGGCGGCGTGCTTTGTTGGAATCACACCTGGACGATGCGGATCTTATCGGCCGTGAGTTCATTCTTATCCAAAAGGTGCTACAGCACAAGGGGAATGTTTGTAGTTTTAGGGCGACACACGCCCTAGTCACCTTGGAGTTGAGATACCGCAATGTGAAAGATTGGACTCTCAAGTTCTTCTTCATGTCTGGGCGGGGATGGGAGTTCCCGATAGGCCAAGTGAATCGCCGCGAGTTCCCCATACGAACGAACTAGGGGAAGGTCCAGGAGGATAAGGTCGTGCGTCCGTCGGCTACTTCCTTGAAGCACGGCGTATTGCGGTTGTCCGAGAATAGGTGCAAAATAACCCTGAAAGCGTCTTCTCCAAAGCCCTTCGTTTGGAGGAGAGCTTAAGAGGTTCTCTGCCTCCTCTTGGTTACCTTCCTTCTGATGATAGGGCGATCGCGGTCCGACTTCAGCTTATTCTTCCTCAGAAGCACTCCTCGAACCTCTCTTTGTTGGATAAGGGGAAGAAACCTCGCCTGGAGGGTGCCCAGGTTGATAACAGGCCCTCTTCTGGAGCTTTGAATCCTCTTCCGCGGGAGTCGGCTACCTCGGAGGCCAGCCACCTTGCTGTCGTGGAGACTCTGACGAAGGTGCCGGCGAGTGGAATGGTCGGTGATCCTCCCATGACTTCATTACCAGCTGCTATCGCTGAGGTGTCTATGGACGAGATTGAAATGGACGCCCTACTCCAGAATCTCTTTACGACCGCTATTCCTGAGCGAGTTGACGAGGGGCAGCATTCTTCTTCATGGATCTCCCCCTTCTTTGTCTTGCTCTATCGTGGGCAGCCACTTCTTCAGGGATGAAGCTACTGACAAGGCGGCGGCTGCTACTTCCAACAACCATGTAGAGATAGAAGACCCTGCAAGAGGCAAATCCCTTTTCGATGTTATAGCCCGCAAGGGTTCGAGGAGTTCGGTCGCTGACCCGCTTGTCCAGGCCGAGCACCTAGAGGGGGGTAATTCCCCTCTGGATGTTATAGTCGGTGAGGGCCCACACGACGAGCCTCCCTCCCAGGTTGAGGGTGATAGAGAGGATGAGGCTCCAGCAGATGACAGTCGTACAGAAAATGAGGTTCGTCAAATGATGCTGGACGCTTTGGCTCCTCCATATGATGGCAGCAAGGTCATCAGGTAGGTAGACTGTACAACATGTTTTAGAATGCCAAATTTAATTATTTCCACTAACGTCGATTCGAGGAAACACAAGACATATTTCAGCATCTTATGTTACGAATAGCTCGAGGAGAGTCGATTGATCTACCATTATATTTCTTCCTACGGATTCGATCTGAGTCACGCTATTCTAGTGGAGGCAGTTTACCATTTGCATTGATGATCTCTAACCTTCTAGTCTGATTTGAGGTTAATGTGCAAACCACTCAGAGGAGGAAGCCACAGATCGGACCCCTTAACAATATGACGTTCAGCAGGAATGAGAGTCACTTGTGGATGACTTGAGCTAATATTCCAACAGCACAAGATAGTGGCATGACGAGTGATCCAGCTTCTCTACTCCTGCCGTTGTTCAAAGACAGCCTGCAGGGGCTACTTTGGATGAGGTATGATCTCTGCACGAGGAGCATCGCCGACTTTTGACCAAGGAGATCATTGAGCCCATCATGGGGAAGCTTCAGGAGATGGAGGGACGCATATCTTCCTTATATGAGGATTTTGAGCTACTTACCAAATAGATAGTTTTAGTTTTTATTTCACTTTTTTATGTTGTATCAAACATTATATTTTTGGGATGTAATTAGTGTATGATTTTTATTTTTGGTGTTTGCTAGCTTGTTTATTGTCAAAAATATTTTTTCTTATTTTACTAAAGTAATATTTATTTAACTAAAAATGTTATTTAACATAAAAGAACTCATTAAAATATTTTAAATTAATTACATAAAATTAATTTATGAATATGAAATATTTTAATTCACCATAAATAATACTATACAATCTATCTATATTTTTTATATTTTGAAAATGATAACTAATAAATTAAAAAAATATTTATTTTTAAGGTATTTTGGATGCCTTTCAATCAATTATTATAATTAATCAAATCACGTTTGAACGTTTATTTTGGGTTCGAACTAAGTTCATACCGTTCAAACCGAACACTTCCGTTCGAACAACGTTGAATCAAATTCCAGCCAATTTTTTTATAATTTCCCACCAAACAAGTCATTCGAATGAATAAATGTGGTGTTCGAATTAGTTCGAACCCAATTTCTTTGAGTTCAAACTTTCTTGCAACCATCCCACCAGATTTCCTCACAAAAAAACTGCCATTCGAACATAAAATTTCAGTTTGAATGGTTTTGAACTTCCCCCGGAAAAATTATATTTACTTTCCCGCCAAGATTATTATTCGAATAGAAGTTAACTCTCTGTTCGAACATATTTTTACCCGTTCGAACATATTTCTATTTTTGAGACGATATATTTCGTTAATGAAGATCTAGTTCGAACAGATATTTATCCGTTCGAACGCCTTGAGAACCTCATCTATGTTTTGAGACGAAATTTAAATTTTTTTTCCAAATAAGTACTTTTAGGGATAAAATTAAATTCGTCCATAATAAATTTCGTCTCTAAAAATGAAACTTGTTGTAGTGCCAATCTCTTCAGTGAAGTGTTATTGTATGTAACAAACCCACAATTTCTTGAGGTGACGGTAAGAATTGGCACAATCATTAATATTTGTTTTTTTTTTCAGTTCCTAAAAACTCTTCTTACATTAATCAGTCCATAAGAACTTCTCATTCTTCATTGTTAACCTCGTCATTGGAGCTACGGTACTAAAAAAATTCTTCTACAAATCTTCTATAATAACCGGCAAGGCGTAAGAAACATCTACCTCTTTAACATTACTTGGCTTGGCCCATTTAACCACTGCTTCAATCTTTGTCGGGTCCCACTGAAATTCCTTTTCCGGACACCATGTGTCCCAAGAAAGCGATCTCTTGTTACCAGAATCCACATTTCTTAAATTTTGCATTTAACTTCTTCTCTTTTAGTGTCGTTAGGACAACTCTCAAGTGGTCCTTGTGTTCCCTAATACTCCGAGAGTAAATAAGGACATTATCAATAAAAACTACCACGAATTGGTCCAAGTAATCCCTAAAAACTCTATCCATAAGATCCGTAAAAGGGCGAGGGCATTAGTTAAACCAAAGGTCATAACAATGAACTCATAATGCTAGTACCGTGTCCAAAAGGTTGTCTTCTAAATACTTGTCTCTGTAACCTTCAACTGATGATACTCGGATCGCAAACCTATCTTGGAAGACCTGCGCTTCCTGTAGATGATCATATAGGTCATCTATCCGTGGTAGAGGGTACTTGTTCTTAATGGTCACCTTATTCAACTCCTTGTAATCGATGCATAATCACATGGATCCATTCTTTTTCTTTACAAAGAGTTAGGAGTGTAATCAGTTTGGTTTGGTCCAATCTTGGATAAATTTTGGAACCGGACTGGTATATACTAGTTTTAGAAATTTAAGAATCGATATTGGACCTATTCATCATTGAAACCAAAACTTCCAGTTTTTTCAGTTTCAGTCTAATTTGGTCCGATTCACTATTTCATCATACTACCATAAAATTAATCAAATAGAAAAGATTAAGAAATATATATAATCAAATGTGGAAAGATGTATTTATCAAAACAAATATATATTATAAGTTATTATGCTAATAATGTATTTATCTGTGATATATATCATAATTAGTAAGTTTATATTAATAATTTAATTATTTTCCAGTTTAAGATTAAGATTTAATATTATATTAATTAACAATTTAGCATATAATATATATAATATAATATAAAAAATTAAATATATATATACCGGCCCACTTCAGTTCGGTTCAAATCGATTTTCAAAATATAAAAATGGGTACCAAACCGGTTTCTAATTGCTTTTTGTTATTAAGAACCGGTTCTTAACTGGACTAGTCCGGTTCGGTTCAACTGGTTTATCGGTATTTTTTTACATCCCTACAAAGAGTACTGGAGCATCCCAAGGGGACTCACTGGGGCATATGAAATCCTTCTCCAATAACTACTGTACCTAATCTTTGAGCTCCTTTAACTCAATTAGAGCCATGTAGTACGGTGCCTTGGATATAGGTGCAATTCCCACAGTGAGATCTATCGAGAACTCTACTTCCCTATCCGGAGGTAGCATTGGAAGGTCATAAGGAAATACATCTCCAAAGTTTATGACCACTTATATATCCTCAACTCTAAGTCCATCTATTGGTGGTAAAACCAAGTTCACTAAAAAATTCGTACAACCTTGTTTCAATATTCGGCGGCCTGCATTATTTTGATTACATGATGAAAAATTTCTCGCGATGCCTGAAAAGTGAAAACTAAACTCCTTCCCATCCTTGGATTTGAAAACCATATGCTTATTAAAAGAATCTACACATGCATGATTATGAGATAATCAATCTATTCCCACAATTACGTCAAATTCAAACATATTAAATATGATCAAATTCACAGGAATATATAATCCTTTCCTGAATTTCTGTTGGACAACCCACTAGCACATAATTGCAATTAATATGTTCCCCCTGAGGCGTAAAAACAATCTCTATTATGTTTTATGTTCTTTCTATTATTTCTCTATTATATTTAAAAACAATCTATTACTCCCTATTATTTCTCTATTCTATTAAAATAATCTTTTTATGTTCTTTCTTTATTAGTTTTTCCTATTCATTTATTTGTACATCTTTAATTACTCACTTTTTTTTGTCTTTCGTGAAACAATGGAAGAAAATTTTTTAACTTAATTTTTTTTTTCACATTTTCATAATTATTTAATTATTTGTTGTAGCCATGTTTTCGATTTTTCACCTGTAACAATTTTTTTTAAACTATTTATCTCTCTAAATGATAATATTTTTAAAATCAATGCTTTCATAACAATAATATTTTAAAAAAAAAAAGATCATATTTTCACAAATGGTCAATTTTTTAAAAAAAAATTGGATCATCTCATTGGTGTCATTTTTTTTTTCTTTTCAAATTTCAACTATAACAAATATGAGCATGAGAGAAAGTGTAGATAAGTGGAAGAATAATTTATTCAATTCTTCTATATACAGTTGTTAGATACAACCGGCATGCAGTCGTCCATGTCGCGTCAGATTTAAAATGAATTCTTCCTCTCTCACCAGCTCTCTCTCTCTCATAAGCTCGGTCTTTCTCTCTCATCAGCACCAACAGCTCGGTCTCTCCCTCTCCTCAGCTCTCTCTCATCAAGTGTCTCCACGTCAGCCATGTTTGCATGTCGTTTACACCAGGCGCTTGCAACAAGCGTTTCTAATTTATTTTATTGCTTAGAATAAAATATTTGTAAAAAATGATTTAGGGATGAACAATAGCTCCCTATATTTAGGGAGTCGATGTTCAAATCCCAAAGCCTTTCCCTAAAAAAGGCAGTAGGACATGGCCTTTCCCAAAGCCTGGGAGCTATGCAGGTGGTTCACGAGTGGGGCAAACGAGTTTAGCTAGTATGGGGTGTTGTATGGGGTTGACTATATGGCCTTCCATGGCACACAAAGCTGGACATAGCTAGGTGGCTAGCTTGCTCAGGATTCAGGAAGATGAAGAATAGAGGCTACTCTCCTTACTACAGGACTTGATCACAATGGAGAAAACAAATGGCGAAACAGTTTTGTCTCATGGCTTGTATGCTGGTACGGTGGCGTGACTGATGGCTTGGTTGAATTGAGTTTGAAGTGTGGTTCAAGTGCTAATCCTTGTAAGAAAGTAAGGGAGGGAGAAAGGAAGCCGTTGTGCATAGTTGTCGTGGATACTAGTTGCTGTTGTGCCGCTCATGGGGGTAGGTTGTTTGTTGTTTCTTCTTCATTTGCTATACAGTTACTATCATGGTGGCTGATAAGGCTACTGTCGTGGATGGTGGAGAAAAAGGAAAACTAGAGAAAGAACAGAGCATGGACAAAATGCAAGTGTCGGTAGTGTAGCTAAAATGGAGGAGAAATCGGTTTGTTGTTGTCGACTACTTGATGCAGCTATCGTGACTGCTATTGCTTGAAGTTTGGAACCATGATAGTGGCTGGACTTGTAGCAGCCCTGGATGTGTGCTGTATTGGTGGCTGCTAACTTGTGCGTGTTGTGAAGAAGAAGAGGCCTCTTAGGAAGAGCTCGAGTAAGCTGAGAGAGTTGGGAAGTCGATTATGCTAGATGAAATCTAACTGACCAATGCCAACCATTAGCAAACACACCTCTATTTTAGGCTGAGTTACTATCTTCTTGGTTCTATGAGTTTTTGAATTTTCAAATGTTTATAATACTTCTCAAATGTCAAGACACATAAGATTTATCTTGCAATCATTTTCATTGAGCGAGGTATGTTTGCTTTAGTTCTTCCTAAAGTTGATATTTTTATACATGGTTTATCTTTGTATTGATTGATTCAATTTACGTTTGTTAATCGGTTGAAGAGTTGTCACATTTGTTAGAAGATGACAGAGTAGTGCTGCAATGGTTTAAGAAATTGGAACTTTTGCACCCAAGGATGTCTAATTATGAGATGCAAAGAATATTTATCCATTTTTTTTAATAAAAATGAAAAGTATCTGCCCTTCTAAATTAAGTCAGCATGCATTTTTCACTATCAAATGCTTTTGTTCTTGCATTCTACAGGATGAAAATAAGAAGCATAAATAAAAGATCATTAGACTAGCTAGCCAAGAAGCTTAAGAAAAGACCCAATAAACAAATCTCTTAAGAAAATAAAGGCCTAATTTCTACCTAATTTATAACAACAGTGTCCCTATAAATCTTAACTTGTTGAGTATAAGAGGTAGAATATTATGGCGCCCCTAACACCACACCTGCTTGTAACTTGGCAAGAGCTGCAATGTCTGGGATTCTGGCCACTCGGGTCATACACCCCTCTCATATTGTGATAAGTGTGTGCTCACATATTTAAATAATGTATACAATTAAATCGTAGTAGAAAGTAAAAATATAGTCATCAAAAATCTAAATAATAGTTAAGAGAAATTTAAATTACATCACCATCCTAGTGCACATAAGCCACAAGTCTTCCAACAAAATAATATTACAATTTATAGTCTTCCAAGAATAACAAAGAGCCAAAAATTAACCTTTATACATTCACAACTCAGGCAGAGCCGGACCTCCATACTCGTACCCATCCTCTGCATCAAAATGCAAGTTCGAAAATAAGGAAAACTTTAAAATTCAAAAACTGAAATTAAAATTAAAATATAAAATATTGATAAAATAGGGCTACACTTGGTATGTATAATATTGTACGTAAAATTATGCGTATGTATTGCATTACTCTTCTTTAAAAGATAGTAAATGTTTCGTTCTTCTTGATTTATACTCATTTTTAGAATTGAAAAAATTAGAAATTTTGAAGACAAAAATGATACTCCAACTAGTCAAAGACAAATAACATATACAAGTTATGTGTGGTGTATGGTGTGAAGATGATGAATATAATTTTTCTATAAGTTATCCCATTAACTTCTTCAGAGGCTGAATAATAAAGCTATTGAATAATGATAGGGTTACTACCCTACTACTACTCATCTACTACTCAATTTGTATTTGATTTTTTTTTAATTTTTTATTTTACTTAATGATTAAAGAAGTGAGTATTAGTAAAGTTATATATTTTTTTAATTTTTTCTTAGTGATTAAAGATGTTAAAAAAATACTTAAAATAAAATGATAAAATAATAGATGAATAGTAATAGGGCAGTAAGTTTATCACTTTACAAAGCTATTTACCATGGCTTTAATTTGAATTATAAACAAAATTAAAAAACTAGCCGTTTCTGATCTTCCAATAAGGAAAGAACACGAGAACAGAAAGGCGCCCCCCCACGCCTTCCACACACTCTGTATATATAACACTGTATATTCACTATTCCTCGCACAAACAAATAGCCGTTAGAGAGAGAGAGGGAGGGAGGGAGGTGTTGGGGTATATGTGGAGACTGGTTTTGGAGCTGAAAAGGTGTTTGCTGAAGTTGGCTTGACTGTTGGCTCGAGCCAAGTTCGCTCGACTTCGCTCGACAGACCGCTCGAGCGAAGGCAAGTCAGAGAGGTTCGCTCGACATCGCTCGACAGACCGCTCGAGCGAAGGCAAGTCAGAGAGGTTCGCTCGAGTCTCGCTCGACACTCCGCTCAAGCGAGACACAAACCCTAGTGTTCGCTTGACACTCCGCTCGAGCCAATGTTCATTTGGCTGTTCGCTCGAGTCGCGCTCGACAGTCCGCTCGAGCGAAGTACGCAGATTTTGCCAGATTAGGGTTTCCAGCGCCACTCACTATATATATGTCATATTATACTTGTGTTGTACGGCCAGAAGTATATTTTGAGAGAGAACAATTGTCTTGTGAGTGCATATTGTGTGAGAGAGCAAAAAGCCCTAGAGAGTGTGAGTTGAGATTGAGTGATTGTAATCTCCTCTGGTTAATAAGATTTCTGCAGCTCCTGTGGATGTAGGCAATTTGCCGAACCACGTAAATACTGTGTCGTATTCTTGATTGTGTTGCTTTTATTTTATTTGTCATCGTTGGTGTGTACTTTGCATAGTATTCCACAACAGGAGGGAGGTGGAACACGAGAACATACGCCTGCATATTGCGAGAAAGCTCATGCTTCAACGGAGAGAATGGTGGTTTTCAAGGCGTTCAAGACGCATCGGATGATCCAAACTGTAAGCATTGCAGTAAATCTGTTGCTGATTTGATTCGTATTCATCGCGGAAGGGATTTCATTGATTCGACTAAGGGATTCACAATTGGACCTGATCCCAAACGTGGCCATACTCTCTTCTCGATCGTTGCTCCATTGAGAAGACAGATGGTCCCCTCAAGTAATTTCTGTTGAACACCCAATCTTCCGTATTTTAGTTTATTTATATAATTGATTTTGAGTTCATTTTTATTTATTATTTATTATGTATTTAGTCTTTTAGGGTCCAAGAAAGACGGAGACCTTAAGGTCGGCCTCTTGGTCTTGGTATTCTTGGTGGATGAAATTTATTATTCTTGGCCCTTTTACCTTTGAACCGTTTGAATTTAAATCTTTTTTTTTTTTTTTAAATAAACCAATCTACCAGTTTTAACGCTTGTCGTTGAGCATATTGGTGCTCGAATTTTATGGGGCGGGGACTGTTGTTACTCTAGTTCAGAACCGTGCCATGGAGGGCTCTGGAGTCGGAGTGTTACTCTACTTATGCTTCTTGTCTAGACTCTTGATGAATTTAATCGCTCTCGCTTTTGTCTGTCGTTCTTATAACTCCTTATAAGCTATCTTGGACTATGCTGAGATTCTTGCTCTGTGTTGCATACACTCTTCTTGAGTTAGTTTCTGCACAGATATGGAATATAAATTATTTGAATGAATATAATCATTGGTTGACAGGTTCGGGTCTGCTTGTGCAAAGTCCACATACATTCATTAGTGTACATCATATCAAACCAACTCCTCAAATAAACACCTAGTGTTAATAATTGTGCATGACCTCATCTGATAGGATAAATTTGTATGCTTGAGTATTTATATAGGGTTCCTCGTCCTGGAATTGTCCTCTTAAGTTGGCCCAGGATGGGGTCTCATGGTCTTTTCACTCCAAATATTCAGCATGCTCATGTATGCCAATTGCAAGTGTATTTGCTATTTGCCTCCTCCGGTTGAAACCACATGCGACTCTTAAGTTTTGTAAGATGATTGCCTCGTTTATGTTCTGAAGAGCCTCCATCGATAATAATCTCAGAGAACTTTGTTTAGGTTAGGTGGTCATGCAAAAAAGTGATACTGTTAAAACTAATTCCATCTTAATTCCATTTTTTAGAGAAATTAGTAAGTGAATTATATTAGAGATGACTTGTCGGGAAACTGGTGAATACAATTGTTCTAATCCTTTCATCATTGTTATTAAACCATTATTCCAGAGTCTTACAACGGTGAATACTTCTGGCTCAACTTTTGCACATCATATTATATTATTCTTTTTTAATTATTCTTTTTAAATGAGATAAGACTTATGGAAAGGCTAGAAATGTAGCCTAGTCGGAGCCGCTCTGTCTATGGAAGATACTTTGGTACGTACCAAGAAAGCTCCCACTAACATTTGGATCTTTTTTGTATGAAATATTCTCAAACCTCCTGCATGGTGCTTCATATCTATGCTGGATGTATGAAAGGCAGAAAAATTGTCCTGGGTTGATATCTTTCTCTCTTCTAGTTGAACTTAAATCACTTCTTTCTTTAAGTAAGGTGAATGATTTGATTGCAGATTTTAGGATCAATTTGTGTGGCCAAATATTTATTACTATGATCTTGAAAAGAAGTCACTCTTTCCATTAACAGATACTGACAACTGCATTATGATAACTACTGTGCTATCGAGGAATCAACACTTATACTCATTAGCTGTTTTGGCTCCTGTGACTCAACTGTCTTCAACCATTATATTTTCTTTCTGTTTGTTACTCTTTCTATGTCATGCAAAACAACAATAATATTAAAACTAATTTCATTTTCTAGAGAGAAATTGAAAAGTGAACCATGTTAAAGATGGCTTTTTGGGTACTAGTACTACAAGTGTTCTAATCCTTTCATCATTGTTGTTCAACCATTTTCCAGAGTCTTACAACAGTGAATATTCCAGGCTCATCTTTTGCACGTCATATTATATTATTCTTATTTCATTCTTCTGTTTAAATGAGATAAGACATGTGAAGTAGCTAGAAAGGCAGCCTAGTCAGAGACTGCTCTGTCTATGGAAGATACTTTGGTATATACCTTGCTGGTACTAGAGGGAGACTCGTGAAATCTCCCACTAACATTAGGATATTTTTTTGCATGAAATATTATTTACAGCTCTCGACCCTCCTACGTGGCATTTCATATCTTAGCTAGATGTATGAAAGGCAGAAAAATTGTCCTGGGTAGTTATCTTTCTCTCCTCTAGTTGAATTTAAATCACTTCTTTCTTTAGGGAAGGTGAATAATTTGATTGCAGATTTTAGGATCCATTCTCTTGTATAATTTTTATATGTTAGAATGTAGGTCCAAATAATCTTGAAAGGCAGCACTCTTGACATTAACATTTATTGACAAGTACTGCATATTGATAATTACTTTGCTAGCAACCCCTTAATTGGTATAATTGGCATAATCTCCGGCCTCCAAAATGGAGGTCTGGAGTTCGAAACCCCCTACCTCAAAAAAAAAGACTCATTATCTATATGCTGAAACTAATTATTAATTACTTTGCTAGCAAGGCATCAATAGTTATAATCGTTAGAAGGGGATTTTTCTTCTGTGAGTCAGTTGTCATCAACAATTAGATTTTATTTCTTTTTGTTATTCTCTTTATAGCTTTATAGATCAAGCACTTTGTCATTTTACTTAGGTTTTTCGATTGTTGTGTTCTATGACTCTATCCTTCACTAACTTTACTTGATTACTAACTTTAATTGTCGTTGGTGTGTATTGGGTGGAGATTGAAGAGTAGCAAATCTCGTTTCCTTTTGTTATTTTTATTTTTTGGATTTAAGTCAGCTGAAATGTTCCTGATTTTGTTATTCTATATTGTTTTCTTTGAAGCATGTATTCACTATGCATATATGAGGTGCTTTATTTTCTCTTTAACACTCGTATTTAATTTTTAAGGCATATTATTCTGTTATTTGATAGTTCCTTGACTTTTGTGCCTATATATCAGTGTTTTATGATTGCATTTTCATATTGTTGTCTTTTTTTCTTTGTCAATCCACTGAAAATGATCTCATGAAAAACTTTTTTCCTTTATATGCGGCATGCGGAGAAATATTCGATGCATATTTAGGTCTTTTTCTGTATGAAATATTATTTACTCTCCACCTACATGGCTCTTCATATATATCCTTGGATGTATGAAGGGCAGAAAAATTGTCTCGGGTTGTTATCCTTCTCTCTTCAAGTTGAAGTTAAATCACTTTCTTTGTAAGGTACGGTGAATTCAGATTTGGGATCGATTCTCTTGTATAATTTTTTATATGTTAGAATTTTTCTTGCCAAATATTTTTTTTATAAGCTCAAAGGATTTAGGAAAAGCTATAGTCACACTGAGAGTTGGGTCCCGATGAATTCTCCCGACAACTTTTTTTTTACTTACTGATTAAGGAAATATTTTTAATGATATAAAAAAAAATATTTAAGGGTATAAAATGAATGAAAAAAGGACATTTTATAGGAGATGGGAGCTCCCTGCGAGGCACGAACTTCTGTACGCCAAATCGCATTTGTCTCATTTGTGGTTATTCCTATACTATTCTTTATATTCTTGAACTTGTTAATTTCTCCAACATCTCTTCCTCTACTTGTCCTTCATGTCCTACTCATCCTCTTTTTCCTTCTCTTTTTCTTCTTCTCATCCCTCCTCTCCTTCTCTTACTCGTAAGGAGTAAGGAGTCATACTCCTACTCTCTTCCTCCTTTGCTTGTCCTCTTTGTTCTACTCCTCTCTTCCTCATCATTATCATCTTCATCTTCGTCTTCTTCCTCTCTTCTTTGTCCACGTCCTCTACTTCTCTTCCTCCTTCTAGATGTACTATCTGCACAGTACGGTTTTAAAGATTAGTTTATTTATTGTTAGATGCGATTATAACTTTGGTTTTCCTTTTCATCTCTCACGGTTTATATATATATATATATAATAGTTACAAAAGCTTGAGATTTCTAGATGAGGTCTTACGCATCCATGCAACCTCAATTGGATTGGTGTATTGGCTAGCGTTCGGCCTTCTTATGTGACAAATGCTCTCTGTATATAGCTAGTTATCACTGTCTTCTAATTTAACTCACTTCTTTCTTTAGGTAAGGTGAATAACTTGATTGGCGAGTACGCATTTATTGTTAATTTAGTTGTCTTGTTTATGGTTATTCCTATTGTATTTTTTATATTTTTGTTATTGTTCATTTCTCTTACTCCTTTCTTCTCCCTCCTCTCTTACTCTCCTCGTCCTACTCCAACTCTTTTCATCCAAATTCCTCTCCTCCTCCCTCCCCTCTTCCTCTCCACGTACTCCTCGTCCTAGTCCTTTTCTCTTTTTGCTCTCCCTGTCCTCTTCTTCCTACTCCTCTCTTCTTCACTGTCCTTGTCTTCCTATTCTCGTCCCCTCGTTCACGTCCTTTCCTCATCCTCCACATTTTTGTAGATGTACTATATTTTATAGTATATTTTTAGAGATCACTTTGTTTTTGGTTAGATATGATTAGAATTTTGGTACTCCTTTTTCAATTCTCTTGAGTTTTTAATATAATAGCTACCAAAGCCAATGTATAGGAGGCCTTACGCAACCCTGAAACCTTGATTGGATTGGTGTACTGGCTAGCCTTCGGCCTTAATCCAAATGCGACGAATGCTCTCTGTATATAGGTGATATTTTTATATGTACCTTTTTTTTTTGTATAAAATACTATTTGCAGCTTTGTATACTCTCTAATAGATGGGACTTTTTTGTATGAAATTTTATTTGCAGTACTTCACCCTCCTACGTGGCGTTTCATATCCATGTTGGATGTGTGAAGGGCAAAACAATTGTCCTGGATAGTTAGTTATCTCTCTCTTCTAGTTGAACTCACTTCTTTCTTCAGGTAAGGTGAAACTTGATTGTCCATTACATATTTATTTTTAATTTAGTTGTCTTATAGTATTTTTTATATTTTTGTTATTTTTAATTTCTGCTGCTTTTCTCCTTCTTCTTTCCTCTCTTCCTCTTGTTGTCCTACTACTCTTATTTTCCTCCTATATTCCTCTCCTCCCTCCTCTGTTCCTCTCCTTGTACTCCTCATCCTACTTCTCTCTTCCTGCTCTCCCCGTCCTCTTCGTCCTCACAGTTCTCGTCTTCCTCTTCTCTTCCTCGTTCACGTCCTTTCCTCTTCCTCCTCCACCTTTTTGTAGATGTACTATCTTTATAGTATATTTTTAGAGATCACTTTGTTTTTGGTCAAATGTGATTAGAATTTTGGTATTCCTTTTTCAATTCTCTCGAATTTTTAATATAATAGTTACCAAAGCTTGAGATTGGTGTATTGGCTAGCTTTCGAACTTGATCCTTATGCAATGAATGCTCTCTCTATATAGGTGATATTTTTATAGTCACATTTGTTTTGTATAAAATGCTATTTAGAACTTTGTATGCTCTCTAACATTTGAGACTTTCTTGTATGAAATTTTATTTGCAGTACTTTACCCTCCTACGTGGCGTTTCATATCTATGCTGGATGTATGACGGACAAAAGAATTAACCAAGGTAGTTAGTTATCTATCTCTTCTAGTTGAACTCACTTCTTTCTTCAAGTAAGGTGAATAACTTAATTACCGATTACGTATTTATTTTTTAATTTATTTGTCTCGTTTATGCCTATAACATTTTTTATATTCTTGTTATATTGTTAATTTCTCCTACTCCTGTCCTCCTCCCTCATCTCTTCCTCACCTCATCCTACTCCTCGTCTCTTCTTGTTCTCATCATCCTCTTTGTCCTCTTTGTCCTCTTTGTCCTACTCTATTCCTCACCGTCTTTGTCTTCTCGTCTCCGTTCATGTCCTCTTTTCTTCCTCATCCACCTTTTCAAGATGTACTATCTTTATAGTATATTTTTAGAGATCAATTTATTTTTGGTCATATGTGATTAGAATTTTGGTATTCTTTTCTCAATTCTCTTGAGTTTTTAATATAATAGCTACCAAAACTTAAGATTTGATTGGTGTGTTGGCCTTGATCCTTATGCGACAAATGCTCTTTGTATATGAGTTATATTTTTCTACTCACATTTCTTTTTGTATAGAATGTTATTTAAAACTTTGTATGCTCTTCTAACATTTGAGACTTTTTTGTACGAAATTTCATTTGCAGCACTTCACCCTCCTACGTGGTGTTCCATATCTATGCTGGAAGTATGACGGGCATAAAAATTATCCTAGGTAGTTAGTTATCTCTCTCTTCTAATTGAAGTCAATTTTTTCTTTAGGTAAGGTGAATAACTTGATTGCCGATTACGCATTTATTTCTCCTACTCCTCTCCTCATCCCTCATCTCTTCCTTTCCAAGTCCTACTCCTACTCTTTTCCTCCTATATCCCTCTCCTCCTCCCTCATCTCTTCCTCTCTTTATACTCATCGTCCTACTCCTCTCTTCGAGCTCTCATCTTCCTCTTCATCCTACTCTTTTCTTCCTCATCGTCTTCATCTTCTCGTCCTTCAATTTTTTCAAGACGTACTATTTTTATAGTATATTTTTTTAAGAACACTTTATTTTTGGTCATATGTGATTAGAGTTTTCGTATTCTATTTTCAATTCTCTCAAGTTTTTAATATAATAGCTATCAAAGCTTGAGATTTGTAGAGGCCGTACGCATCCTTGCAACCTTGATTGGATTGGTGTGTTGGCTCGCTTTTGGCCTTGATCCTTATGTGACGAATGCTCTCTATATATGGGAGATATTTTTCTACTCACATTTCTTGTTGTATAAAATTTTATTTAAAACTATGTATGCTCTCTAACATTTAAGACTTTTTTGTATGAAATTTTATTTGCAGCACTTCACCCCTCCTACATGGCGTTTCATATCTATGCTGGAAGTATGAATGGCAAAAAAAATTTCATGTGTAGTTAGTTATCTCTCTCTCTTCTAGTTGAACTCATTTCTTTCTTCAGGTAAGGTGAAACTTGATTGCCGATTACACATTTATTTTTTAATTTAGTTGTCTTGTTTATGGTTATTCCTATAGTATTTTTTATATTCTTGTTATTGTTAATTTATGTTGCTCTTCTCCTTCTCTGTCCTCACTTCCTCTCGTCGACCTACTCTTCTTTTCCTCGTATATTCCTCTCTCTTCGTACTCCTCACCCTACTCCTTTCTTCCTGCTCTCACCGTCCTCTTCGTCCTACTCCTATCTTCGTCTTCGTCTTCGTCTTCTCGTCCTCTCGTCCTCTTCACTTCCTCCAACTTTTTTAAGATGTATCTTCTTTATAGTATATTTTTAGAGAACACTTTATTTTTGGTCATATGCGATTAGAATTTTGGTATTCTTTTTTCAATTCTTTTGAGTTTGTAATATAATAGCTACCAAAACTTGAGATTTGTAAAGGAGGCCTTACACATACTTACAACCTTGATTGGATTGGTGTGTTCACTAGCTTTTGGCCTTGATCCTTATGGGACAAACGGTTTATAGGTGATATTTCTATACTCACATTTGTTTTTGTATAAAATGCTATTTAGAACTTTTTATGCTCTCTAACCTTCAAGACGTTTTTGTATGAAATTTTATTTGCAGCACTTCACCCCTCCTACGTGGCGTTTCATATCTATGCTGGAAGTATGAATGGCAAAAAATATTTCATGTGTAGTTAGTTATCTCTCTCTTTTAGTTGAACTTCTTTCTTCAGGTAAGGTGAAACTTGATTGCCGATTACACATTTATTTTTTAATTTAGTTGTCATGTTTATGGTTATTCCTATAGTATTTTTTATATTCTTGTTATTGTTAATTTATGTTGCTCTTCTCCTTCTCTGTCCTCACATCCTCTCGTCGTCCTACTCTTCTTTTCCTCCTATATTCCTCTCCTTCTCCCTCCCTCCTCTCTTCGTACTCCTCGCCCTACTCCTCTCTTCCTACTCTCACCGTCCTCTTCGTCCTACTCCTGTCTTCATCTTCGTCTTCTCGTCCTCGTTCACGTCCTCTTCACTTCCTCCAACTTTTTCAAGATGTATCTTCTTTATAGTATATTTTTAGAGAACACTTTATTTTTGGTCATATGCGATTAGAATTTTGGTATTCTTTTTTCAATTCTTTTGAGTTTGTAATATAATAGCTACCAAAACTTGAGATTTGTAAAGGAGGCCTTACACATACTTACAACCTTGATTGGATTGGTGTGTTCGCTAGCTTTTGGCCTTGATCCTTATGGGACAAACGGTTTATAGGTGATATTTCTATACTCACATTTGTTATTGTATAAAATGCAATTTAGAACTTTTTATGCTCTCTAACCTTCAAGACGTTTTTGTATGAAATTTTATTTGCAGCACTTCATCCCTCCGACGTGGTATTTCATATCTATGCTGGAAGTATGAATGGCAAAAAAAAGTTCATGTGTAGTTAGTTATCTCTCTCTTCTAGTTGAACTCACTTCTTTCTTCAGGTAAGGTGAAACTTGATTGCCGATTACACATTTATTTTTTAATTTAGTTGTCTTGTTTAAGGTTATTCCTATAGTATTTTTTATAATCTTGTTATTGTTAATTTATGTTGCTCTTCTCCTTTTCTGTCCTAACTTCCTCTCGTCGTCCTACTCTTCTTTTCCTCCTATATTCCTCTCCTCGTCCCTCCTCTCTTCGTACTCATCGCCCTACTCCTCTCTTCCTGCTCTCACCGTCCTCTTCGTCCTACTCCTGTCTTCGTCTTTGTCTTCTCGTCCTCGTTCACGTCCTCTTCACTTCCTCCAACTTTTTCAAGATGTATCTTCTTTATAGTATATTTTTAGAGAACACTTTATTTTTGGTCATATGCGATTAGAATTTTGGTATTCTTTTTTCAATTCTTTTGAGTTTGTAATATAATAGCTACCAAAACTTGAGATTTGTAAAGGAGGCCTTACACATACGTACAACCTTGATTGGATTGGTGTGTTCGCTAGCTTTTGGCCTTGATCCTTATGGGACAAACGATTTATAGGTGATATTTCTATACTCACATTTGTTTTTGTATAAAATGCTATTTAGAACTTTTTATGCTCTCTAACCTTCAAGACGTTTTTGTATGAAATTTTATTTGCAGCACTTCACCCCTCCTACGTGGCGTTTCATATCTATGCTGGAAGTATGAATGGCAAAAAATATTTCATGTGTAGTTAGTTATCTCTCTCTTTTAGTTGAACTCACTTCTTTCTTCAGGTAAGGTGAAACTTGATTGCCGATTACACATTTATTTTTTAATTTAGTTGTCTTGTTTATGGTTATTCCTATAGTATTTTTTATATTCTTGTTATTGTTAATTTATGTTGCTCTTCTACTTCTCTGTCCTAACTTCCTCTCGTCGTCCTACTCTTCTTTTCCCCGATATTTCATCTCCTCCTCCCTCCTCTCTTCGTACTCCTCGCCCTACTCCTCTCTTCCTGCTCTCACCGTCCTCTTCGTCCTACTCCTGTCTTCGTCTTCGTCTTCTCGTCCTCGTTCACGTCCTCTTCACTTTCTCCAACTTTTTCAAGATGTATCTTCTTTATAGTATATTTTTATAGAACACTTTATTTTTGGTCATATGCGATTAGAATTTTGGTATTCTTTTTTCAATTCTTTTGAGTTTGTAATATAATAGCTACCAAAACTTGAGATTTGTAAAGGAGGCCTTACACATACTTACAACCTTGATTGGATTGGTGTGTTCGCTAGCTTTTGGCCTTGATCCTTATGGGACAAACGGTTTATAGGTGATATTTCCATACTCACATTTGTTTTTGTATAAAATGCTATTTAGAACTTTTTATGCTCTCTAACCTTCAAGACGTTTTTGTATGAAATTTTATTTGCAGCACTTCATCCCTCCTACGTGGTGTTTCATATCTATGCTGGAAGTATGAATGGTAAAAAAAAGTTCATGTGTAGTTAGTTATCTCTCTCTTATAGTTGAACTCACTTCTTTCTTCAGGTAAGGTGAAACTTGATTGCCGATTACACATTTATTTTTTAATTTAGTTGTCTTGTTTAAGGTTATTCCTATAGTATTTTTTATATTCTTGTTATTGTTAATTTATGTTGCTCTTCTCCTTTTCTGTCCTAACTTCCTCTCGTCGTCCTACTCTTCTTTTCCTCCTATATTCCTCTCCTCGTCCCTCCTCTCTTCGTACTCATCGCCCTACTCCTCTCTTCCTGCTCTCACCGTCCTCTTCGTCCTACTCCTGTCTTCGTCTTTGTCTTCTCGTCCTCGTTCACGTCCTCTTCACTTCCTCCAACTTTTTCAAGATGTATCTTCTTTATAGTATATTTTTAGAGAACACTTTATTTTTGGTCATATGCGATTAGAATTTTGGTATTCTTTTTTCAATTCTTTTGAGTTTGTAATATAATAGCTACCAAAACTTGAGATTTGTAAAGGAGGCCTTACACATACGTACAACCTTGATTGGATTGGTGTGTTCGCTAGCTTTTGGCCTTGATCCTTATGGGACAAACGATTTATAGGTGATATTTCTATACTCACATTTGTTTTTGTATAAAATGCTATTTAGAACTTTTTATGCTCTCTAACCTTCAAGACGTTTTTGTATGAAATTTTATTTGCAGCACTTCACCCCTCCTACGTGGCGTTTCATATCTATGCTGGAAGTATGAATGGCAAAAAATATTTCATGTGTAGTTAGTTATCTCTCTCTTTTAGTTGAACTCACTTCTTTCTTCAGGTAAGGTGAAACTTGATTGCCGATTACACATTTATTTTTTAATTTAGTTGTCTTGTTTATGGTTATTCCTATAGTATTTTTTATATTCTTGTTATTGTTAATTTATGTTGCTCTTCTACTTCTCTGTCCAAACATCCTCTCGTCGTCCTACTCTTCTTTTCCTCCGATATTTCATCTCCTCCTCCCTCCTCTCTTCGTACTCCTCGCCCTACTCCTCTCTTCCTGCTCTCACCGTCCTCTTCGTCCTACTCCTGTCTTCGTCTTCGTCTTCTCGTCCTCGTTCACGTCCTCTTCACTTTCTCCAACTTTTTCAAGATGTATCTTCTTTATAGTATATTTTTATAGAACACTTTATTTTTGGTCATATGCGATTAGAATTTTGGTATTCTTTTTTCAATTCTTTTGAGTTTGTAATATAATAGCTACCAAAACTTGAGATTTGTAAAGGAGGCCTTACACATACTTACAACCTTGATTGGATTGGTGTGTTCGCTAGCTTTTGGCCTTGATCCTTATGGGACAAACGGTTTATAGGTGATATTTCCATACTCACATTTGTTTTTGTATAAAATGCTATTTAGAACTTTTTATGCTCTCTAACCTTCAAGACGTTTTTGTATGAAATTTTATTTGCAGCACTTCATCCCTCCTACGTGGTGTTTCATATCTATGCTGGAAGTATGAATGGTAAAAAAAAGTTCATGTGTAGTTAGTTATCTCTCTCTTATAGTTGAACTCACTTCTTTCTTCAGGTAAGGTGAAACTTGATTGCCGATTACACATTTGTTTTTTAATTTAGTTGTCTTGTTTATGGTTATTCCTATAGTATTTTTTATATTCTTGTTATTGTTAATTTATGTTGCTCTTCTCCTTCTCTGTCCTCACTTCCTCTCGTCGTCCTACTCTTCTTTTCCTCGTATATTCCTCTCCTCCTCCCTCCTTTCCTTGTACTCCTCGCCCTACTCCTCTCTTCCTGCTCTCACCGTCCTCTTTGTGCTACTCCTGTCTTCGTCTTCGTCTTCTCGTCCTCGTTCACGTCCTCTTCACTTCCTCCAACTTTTTCAAGATGTATCTTCTTTATAGTGTATATTTTTACGAACACTTTATTTTTGGTCATATGCGATTAGAATTTTGGTATTCTTTTTTCAATTCTTTTGAGTTTGTAATATAATAGCGACCAAAACTTGAGATTTGTAAAGGAGGCCTTACACATACTTACAACCTTGATTGGATTGGTGTGTTCGCTAGCTTTTGGCCTTGATCCTTATGGGACAAACGGTTTATTGGTGATATTTCTATACTTACATTTGTTTTTGTATAAAATGCTATTTAGAACTTTTTATGCTCATGAATGGCAAAAAAAAGTTCATGTGTAGTTAGTTATCTCTCTCTTCTAGTTGAACTCACTTCTTTCTTCAGGTAAGGTGAAACTTGATTGCCGATTACACATTGTTTTTTTTAATTTAGTTATCTTGTTTATGGTTATTCCTATAGTATTTTTTATATTCTTGTTATTGTTAATTTATGTTGCTCTTCTCCTTCTCTGTCCTCACTTCCTCTCGTCGTCCTACTCTTCTTTTCCTCCTATATTCCTCTCCTCCTCCCTCCTCTCTTCGTACTCCTCGCCCTACTCCTCTCTTCCTGCTCTCACCGTCCTCTTCGTCCTACTCTTGTCTTCGTCTTCGTCTTCTCATCCTCGTTCACGTCCTCTTCACTTCCTCCAACTTTTTCAAGATGTATCTTCTTCAAGTATATTTTTAGAGAAAACTTTAGTTTTGGTCATATGCGATTAGAATTTTGGTATTCTTTTTTCAATTCTTACGAGTTTGTAATATAATAGCTACCAAAACTTGAGATTTGTAAAGGAGGCCTTACACATACTTACAACCTTGATTGGATTGGTGTGTTCGCTAGCTTTTGGCCTTGATCCTTATGGGACAAACGGTTTATAGGTGATATTTCTATACTCACATTTGTTTTTGTATAAAATGCTATTTAGAACTTTTTATGCTCTCTAACCTTCAAGACGTTTTTGTATGAAATTTTATTTGCAGCACTTCATCCCTCCTACGTGGTGTTTCATATCTATGCTGGAAGTATGAATGGTAAAAAAAAGTTCATGTGTAGTTAGTTATCTCTCTCTTATAGTTGAACTCACTTCTTTCTTCAGGTAAGGTGAAACTTGATTGCCGATTACACATTTATTTTTTAATTTAGTTGTCTTGTTTATGGTATTCCTATAGTATTTTTTATATTCTTGTTATTGTTAATTTATGTTGCTCTTCTCCTTTCTCTGTCCTCACTTCCTCTCGTCGTCCTACTCTTCTTTTCCACCTATATTCCTCTCCTCCTCCCTCCTCTCTTCGTACTCCTCGCCCTACTCCTCTCTTCCTGCTCTCACCGTCCTCTTCGTCCTACTCCTGTCTTCGTCTTCGTCTTCTCGTCCTTGTTCACATCCTCTTCACTTCCTCCAACTTTTTCAAGATGTATCTTCTTTATAGTATATTTTTAAAAAACACTTTATTTTTGGTCATATGCGATTAGAATTTTGGTATTCTTTTTTCAATTCTTTTGAGTTTGTAATATAATAGCTACCAAAACTTGAGATTTGTAAAGGAGGCCTTACACATACTTACAACCTTGATTGGATTGGTGTGTTCGCTAGCTTTTGGCCTTGAATCCTTATGGGACAAACGGTTTATAGGTGATATTTCTATACTCACATTTGTTTTTGTATAAAATGCTATTTAGAACTTTTTATGCTCTCTAACCTTCAAGACGTTTTTGTATGAAATTTTATTTGCAGCACTTCACCCCTCCTACGTGGCGTTTCATATCTATGCTGGAAGTATGAATGGCAAAAAATATTTCATGTGTAGTTAGTTATCTCTCTCTTGTAGTTGAACTAACTTCTTTCTTCAGGTAAGGTGAAACTTGATTACCGATTACACATTTTTTTTTTAATTTAGTTGTCTTGTTTATGGTTATTCCCTATAGTATTTTTTATATTCTTGTTATTGTTAATTTATGTTGCTCTTCTCCTTCTCTGTCCTCACTTCCTCTCGTCGTCCTACTCTTCTTTTCCTCCTATATTCCTCTCCTTCTCCCTCCTCTCTTCGTACTACTCGCCCTACTCCTCTCTTCCTGCTCTCACCGTCCTCTTCGTCCTACTCCTGTCTTCGTCTTCGTCTTCTCGTCCTTGTTCACGTCCTCTTCACTTCCTCCAACTTTTTAAGATGTATCTTCTTTATAGTATATTTTTAAAAAACACTTTATTTTTGGTCATATGCGATTAGAATTTTGGTATTCTTTTTTCAATTCTTTTGAGTTTGTAATATAATAGCTACCAAAACTTGAGATTTGTAAAGGAGGCCTTACACATACTTACAACCTTGATTGGATTGGTGTGTTCGCTAGCTTTTGGCCTTGAATCCTTATGGGACAAACGGTTTATAGGTGATATTTCTATACTCACATTTGTTTTTGTATAAAATGCTATTTAGAACTTTTTATGCTCTCTAACCTTCAAGACGTTTTTGTATGAAATTTTATTTGCAGCACTTCACCCCTCCTACGTGGCGTTTCATATCTATGCTGGAAGTATGAATGGCAAAAAATATTTCATGTGTAGTTAGTTATCTCTCTCTTGTAGTTGAACTAACTTCTTTCTTCAGGTAAGGTGAAACTTGATTACCGATTACACATTTTTTTTTTAATTTAGTTGTCTTGTTTATGGTTATTCCCTATAGTATTTTTTATATTCTTGTTATTGTTAATTTATGTTGCTCTTCTCCTTCTCTGTCCTCACTTCCTCTCGTCGTCCTACTCTTCTTTTCCTCCTATATTCCTCTCCTTCTCCCTCCTCTCTTCGTACTACTCGCCCTACTCCTCTCTTCCTGCTCTCACCGTCCTCTTCGTCCTACTCCTGTCTTCGTCTTCGTCTTCTCGTCCTTGTTCACGTCCTCTTCACTTCCTCCAACTTTTTAAGATGTATCTTCTTTATAGTATATTTTTAAAAAACACTTTATTTTTGGTCATATGCGATTAGAATTTTGGTATTCTTTTTTCAATTCTTTTGAGTTTGTAATATAATAGCTACCAAAACTTGAGATTTGTAAAGGAGGCCTTACACATACTTACAACCTTGATTGGATTGGTGTGTTCGCTAGCTTTTGGCCTTGAATCCTTATGGGACAAACGGTTTATAGGTGATATTTCTATACTCACATTTGTTTTTGTATAAAATGCTATTTTGAACTTTTTATGCTCTCTAACCTTCAAGACGTTTTTGTATGAAATTTTATTTGCAGCACTTCACCCTCCTACGTGGCGTTTCATATCTATGCTGGATGTATGAAGGGCATTGTGCTGAGTAGTTTGTTATCTCTCTCTCTTCAAGTTGAACTCACTGCTTTCTTCCAGTAAGGTGAATAACTTGATTGCTGAGTACGTATTTATTTTTTAATTTAGCTGTCTTGTTTATGGTTATTCCTAGAGAATTTTTTAGGACTTGTTTTTGTTAATTTCTCCTACTTCTTTCCTCCTCCCTCATCTCTTCCTCTCCTTGTCCTACTCCTATCTTTTCCTCCTATATTCCTCTCCTCATATACTCCTCGTCCTACTCCTTCTCTCTTCCTGCTCTCACCATCCTCTTCATTCTACTCCTCTCTTCCTCCTCTACGGTTTTCAAGATATATTATCTTTATAGTATATTTTTAGAGATCACTTTATTTTTTATCTATGTGATTATAAGTTTGGTATTCTTTTTCTAATTCTCTCGAGTTTTTAATGTAATACCTACCAAAGCGCGATATTTGTAGTGGGGGACTTACGCATCCTTGCAACCTCGATTGGATTGGTATGTTGGCTCGCCTTCAGCTTTGATCCTTATGCGACAAAGGCTCTCTGTATATAGGTGATATTTTTCTACTCACATTTATTTTTGTATAAAATGCTATTTAGAACTTTGTATGCTCTCTATCAACATTTGAGACTTTTTGTTTGAAATTTTATTTGCAGCACTTCACTCTCCTACGTGGCTTTCCACTCTCCTATATGTTGGATGTATGAATGACAAAAGAATTGTCTTGGGTAGTTAGTTATCTCTCTCTTGTAGTTGAATTCACTTGTATCTTTAGGTAAAGTGAATAACTTGATTGGCGATTACACATTTATTTTTTAATTTAGTTGCCTCGTTTATGGTTATTCCTATAGTATTTTTTATTTTCTTTTTATTTTTAGTTTGTCCTATTCTTTCTCCTTTTCCCTCATCTTTCTTCTCGCCCTACTCTTATTTTCCTCTTATATTCCTCTCCTCCTGCCTCCTCTCTTCCTCTCCACGTACTCCTTGTCCTACTCCCCATCTCTTCCTGCTCTTACCGTCCACTTCGTCCTACACCGCTCTTCCTTACCATCCTCGTCTTCCTCTTCCCGTCCTTGTTCACATCATGTTCTCTTCCTCCTCCACCTTTTTCTATATGAGTAATTCTACATATAACTGTGAAGTGCGTAAACATCACACGATTACACGGCGGTTGCACAATTCACGGTTGTAAATATCTTTTCTTTTTCTAGATGTATTGTTTTTATTGTATAATTTAAAGATCACTTTGTTTTTGGTCAGATGTGATTTAGAATTTGGGTATTCCTTTTTCAATTCTCTTGGGTTTTTAATATAATAGCAACCAAAGCTTGAGATTTGTAGAGAAGGCCAAAGCTTGAGATTTGGATTGGTGTACTGGCCAGCCTTCGGACTTGATCCTTATGCACTGAAGGCTCTCTGTATATAGGTGATATTTTTATACTCAAATTTGTTTTTGTATAAAATGCTATTTAGAACTTTTTATGTTCTAACCTTTGAGAGTTTTTTGCACGAAATTTTATTTGGAGCACTTTACCCTCCTACAAGGCATTTCATATCTATGCTGAATGTATGAAGGGCAAAAATATTAACTTGATTGCCAACACATTTATTTTTTAATTTAGTTTTCTCGTTTATGGTTATTCTTATAATATTTTTTATATTCTTGTTATTCTTAATTTCTCCTACTATTCTCATTCTTCGTCCTCTCTTTCTCTCCTTTTGCCTCCTATTTTCCTCTTCTCCTCCATCCTCTCTTCCTCTCCACGTACTCCTCGTCCTACTCCACCTTTTTCTAGATGTACTTTCTTTATAGTATAGTTTTAAAGATCACTTTGTTGTTGGTAAGATGTGATTAGAATTTTAGTATTCTTTTTTCAATTCTCTCGAGTTTTTAATATACTAGCAACCAAAGCTTAAGATTTGTAGAGGAGAGAGGCCTTACGCATCCATGCAACCTCGATTGGATTGGTGTACTAGCACGTCGTCCACCGTAGACCAGCTACTCGTTAGCACCAACCCCATACACCGCGGAAGTTATGGCGGTACATCTCCCTCCCAAGTTCAAGGTTCCCCCATATGGGTGTATGACGGGTCCAAAGACCCACTGAAGCACCTGGAAACGATCGAGGCCCACATGACCTTGCACGACTTCCTAGGAGAGAGATTGCCTGCCAAGCCTTCCCACTGACACTGAAAGGATCCGCTCGGGCCTGGTTTGGGTCTCTATCGCCTGAGACCATAGATAGCTTCGACGATCTGGCTTTCCTCTTCATGACGCAGTTCATGGCAGCCGGGCTCCTCACGGTCAAACAGCAGGACAGTGAAAGCTTGAAGTCGTATCTCTCCCAGTTCAATCGGGAATGCATGACCATCAACGACCAAGACGAGAAGATCACCTTGGCAGCCCTTGGAGGGAATTTGGCCTAGGAATCCGTTTATAGCTGAAAATGTGCGGAAGACCCCCACCACGCTGAGAGAGTTTATGGACCTAGCGGATGGATTCATCAACGCCGAGACACCCTAGAGAGGCCCTAACGGCTTCGCGACGATCCGAGATAGATAGCAAGCAGACTGGAAAGCTGCTGGACAAAACGGAGGCCACAGCCGTGAAGGGGGAAAAAGTGGAGCACCAAATACAAAAAGAAAGGGTGAAGCATTGACCCGGCCGCATCGGGTGCCCCATGCTCACGCAAGTTAGGCGGTAGAAGGAGATCGTCAACTGATCCCACGAAGAGAGCCGGCCCGAGACAGAGAGGGCCACCAATACTGCGAGTACCACATGACCGACCGGCATAGCACCAAAAATTGCTATGCCTTGAAGAGAAGAAGGGAGGAAGGACCAATGGAACCGGAGGTGCCAGTCAGAGGAACAGGAAGACCGGCGTGGGGGGGCATTTTGGCCCCCGGCGGGGGAGTCACTTCGTCGGCTTGGAGAGCACATGCCTAGAAGGCACGCTATGAGGAGGTATTCACTACCGGGATAACTTCCGTCAAGGCGCCTCGGCACCTTGGGAGTGCCACGATGACCCTTTGGCGAGAAGGACGAAGAGGGCATCCTCCACCCGCACAATGACGCGTTGGTGGTGACGATGCAGATTGCAAACTTTACGACCTAAAGGATCCTAGTTGACAATGGTAGCTCAGCAGACATCTTGTTCTGGGAAGCCTTCATCAGGATGGGGATCATCCCAGACCGACTACGCCCCTATGCCGTTCAAGGGTTTCACTGGCGACATAGTTCAGCCAATGAGAGCCATCACCCTATTTGTCTTAGCTGGGAAGGCCCCCATAACTGCTGCAACCATGGCTGATTTCTTGGTGGTCAAAGCCCCCCTCCTTATACAATGCCATACTAGGACATCCTACTTTGAACCACTTGGGGGTGGTGACTTCCACCTATCACCTCAAAATGAAGTTCTCGACTAACTTGGGAGTGGGAGAAGTCTGTGGCGAATAGGTCCTAGCTCGGGAGTGCTAGGTAGTCCTAGCTCGAGAGCTAAGCCACAAGGTCAAGGTAGTCACGACAGTTGAAAGTGCCGAAGAGACGCCCGGGCCGGCTTCGTCACCCGCCCTGGCCGAATGGGATGAAGAGGTCCGCGACGAGCAAGCCCTTCGACAGGCCGAACCCAACGAGCCCTTGGAGCTAGTTTCAGTCGATCAACAGAGACCGAAGCGAACGGTTCGGATCGGGACCTGGCTGGACCTTGAGTTGAGGCAGGCTTTGAAACGTCTTCTCATTGAGCACTTAGACGTGTTTGCTTGGAGCCACAAGGAGATGTCTGAGATAGATAACTCCATCATTGAGCACTGGCTCTGTGTTGACCCAAAGGCTCGAAAAGCCAAGCAAAAATGATGAAGCTTTAGTGCCTAGAAGTACGTTGTGATAGCCCAGGAGGTGGATCGTCTCCTAACAGCGGGGTTCATCCAAGTTCACTACCCGAAATGGCAATGTGGTCTTGGTAAAGAAGGCTAACGGGAAGTGGCAGATGTGTGTCGACTTCACCGACTTGAATAAAGCTTGCTCAAATGACAGCTTCCCATTACCACGTATCGACCTAATTGTGGATTCGACAACAGGACATCTCCCCTCCTCAACTTCATGAATGCCTATTTATGGTACAACCAGATTAGGATGAGCCCGGACGACGAAGAAAAGACAACATTTGTTACGAACCGAGGGTTCAAGAATGCTTGCGCCACTTACCAGCAGTTGGTTAATCGAATGTTCAAGCAGTAGATTGGGCGAAACATGGAAGTGTACGTGGATGACCTGCTAGTAAAGAGCAAGGAGCCCGAGCAGCATCTGGCAAATCTTCGAGAGGCCTTCTCTGTCCTGCGACGATACCAAACTCAACCCGTCGAATTGCACGTTTGGGTTGGAATCGGGAAAGTTCCTGTTGTTCATGGTCTCCGAGAAAGCGATTGAGGCGAACACCGAGAAGATGGAGGCAATAGCGGGGATGCCTACCCCCCGCAACCTCCATGAAGTCCTGAGGTTGGCCTGCCGCGTGGCAGCGCTAAACCGCTTCATCGCCCGATCAACTGACCGGTGTCTCCCCTTCTTCAGAGTTCTAAGGAAGGCCCAAGAATGGGATGCAGCCGATGAAGAAGCTTTCGCTGATTTGAAGAAGTACCTGGGCCACCCCTGTTGAGCCAGATAGAACCAGGAGAGGACCTGACTGTGTAGCTAGCTATATCCTCGCACGTCGTGTCAACAGTGCTTGTCTGGGAAACAGAGGAAAGGTATCGGCCCATCTACTACACAAGCCGGGCCTTCTATGGAGCTGAAGCGAGGTACCCGCGGTTAGTGTTCGCCCTGGTCATCGCCGTAAGAAGATTTAAGGCCATACTCCCCCAAGCCCACCTAATGAAAGTGCTCACCGACCTTCCCCTCAAGAAAATCTTGCATAAGCCAGACATCTCGGGGCGAGCCTCGCCAAGTTGGTGATCGAGCTCAACGAATTCAATATGGAGTATTTGCCCCACGCCTAGATCAAGGGACAGGTATTGGTTGACTTCGTCGCAGAGTTCACCAGCTTCCCGGAGGAAGTCCCGATTGCACCCCGAGGAAAGCCTTGGCAGGTCTACGTAGATGGCTTGTCCTACCAGGCTGGCGGGGTGCACAGTCAAGCTTGGCTTCAAAGCAACCAACAATGAAGTTAGTTGCTCATAAGGTGCTCTTGACTGGGATGTCAGTTGCTCGGTTGCCAGAGGCTGAGGAGGTAGAAGTGAGGGCTGACTCCCAAGTGGTCGTCAGCCAGGTGTTGGGGCAGTTCGCCACGAAAGGTAAAAGGCTAAAATAGTATCTCCAGCTCGTCTGCAATGAGCGCGACTTCCACTATTTCCACATCCAGCAAGTCCCGAGGGAAGAGAATCAGAAGGCAGACCGATTGGCAAAGGCCGCATCCGGACAGGAAGAACTCCCCCTCTCGGAACACACTACGGTCAGAACGGTCAACACCCCAACCATCAGGTGTGAGGTGTCTATCGCCAACCTAGCGTCCCTCAAATGGGCAGTGGACATCTTGAAGTTCCTACAGGAGTACGAACTATCGGACGACTCTAAAAAAGCACGAAAGGTCAGGAACAGGGCGGCTCATTTCACCTTGTTGGAAGGTGTCCTGTATAATAGGCTTCTTCGAGCCATTCCTCAGATGCCTCTTGCTGGACGAGGCGCAGTACATGCTGGTGAAAATCTACGAAGGAGTCTGCAGTAGCCACTTGGGAGGGAGGGTGCTAGCCGTGGGTAACCCGAGCTGGATACTACTAGCCCTGTTCCCTCAAGGATGCAGAGGATTTTGCAAAAAAAATGCCCAAGTGTCAGGAGCACGGGTTGGTGTCGCACTGCCCACCAGAGGATCACAGCAGAGGCCCTCGCGAGCATCACCTCCCAAACCATCATGAAGTTCCTGTGGAAGTCGGTGGTCTGCCGATTCAGTATACTTGGAGCTTCATATTGAACAACGGAAGACAGTTCGACTGCACACATTACCGAAAATGGTGAGTGGAGCTCAGAATCAAGGTGAAGTACTCCTCGCAAGAACACCCCCAAGCCAATGGCCAAGCCAATGGCCAAGCCGAGGCAACCTATAAAACCCTCATCTCCACCCTCAAGATGAAGCTCTGGGCGCACAAAGGAGCATGGGCCAAAGAACTCCCGAGCGTACTATGGGCATACTAAATGATTGTCCGGACCCCTAGTGGGCAGACACCCTTCACCCTCACTTATGGGAGCAAAGCAGTAATTCCTGTGGAAGTCGAATGACCACGTTCCCCCATTCAGCACTTCGACCTGGACACCAACAACGAGAGGTTAGCCTAGGGAATGAATCTTTTGGAAGTGAGAAGGGAAGAGTCGGCGGTGCGAACGGCAAGTAACAAGAGAAAGGCAGAATAGTACTTTAACAAACTGGTCAGGCCGTGATCCCTCGAAGTGGGTGACTTGGTGACTTGGTGCTGAGACAAACTGGAGTAACAATCCAGGAAGAAGGAAAACTGGGACCACGATGGGAAGGTGACCCTGGCACCTATCGCCTCAAGGAAGCCAGGGACTCAAGCTCCCCCCCCCCCACCCTTGGAATGCGGAACACTTGAAGAAGTACTACGGGGACATGGAGCAATACTTTGTATGAAAATTGTAAACTTATTTGATGAACGAGAATGCCCGGATGTTGGCCTCAAATTCTTTGTTATCTAAACTTGGAACCAACAAAGTCGAGTCCCTAAACTTGCTTTAGGGTTGAGGCCGGGCATCAAATCCGAAGCCCTCGTCAAGGCCTCACGACCAAAGACGTCGAGTCCCTAGAATCGCTGTGGGGTAAGGCCAAGTCCCTAGACTCACCGACCCCCCGTTCAACAAAGCTAGGGACCTCGCTGTGGGGTCGAGGTTGGGCATCAGATCTCGAGCCTTCATCAAGGCCTCACAACAAAAGAAGTCAAGTCCCTAGACTCACTATAAGGTAAGGTCAAGTCCCTAGACTCGCTGACCCTAGTTCAACAAAGCCGAGTCCTTACACTCGTGGGTCGAGGCCGGGCATCAGATCTAGAGCCCTCGTCTAGGCCTCACGACCAAAGAAACCTAGACTCGCTGGGAGGTAAGGTCAAGTCCCTAGAGTCGCCGACCCCCCGTTCAACAAAGTCGAGTCCCTAGACTCGCTATGGGGTTGAGGCCAGGCATGAGATCCGAGCCCACGTCAAGGCCTCACGACCAAAGAAATCGAGTCCCTAAACTCGTTGCAGGGTAAGGCCAAGTCCCTAGACTTGTCAACACCCCGTTCAACAAATCCGGTTCCCTAGACTCGTCGTGGGGTTGAGGCTAGGCATCAGATTCTGAGCCCACGTCAAGGCCTCATGACCAAAGAAGTCGAGTCCCTAGACTCGCCGACCCCCCGTTCAACAAAGCCGAGTCCCTAGACTCGTGGGGTCGAGGTCGGGCATCAGATCCCAAGCCCTGTCAAGGTCTCAAGACCAAAGAATTCGAGTCCTTAGACTCACTACGTGGTAAAGCCAAGTCCCTAGACTCGCCAAACCCCCATTCAACAAAGCCGGGTCCTTAGACTTGTCGTGGGGTCGAGGCCGAGCCTTAGATCCCAAGCTCTCGTCAAGGTCTCATGACCAAAGAAGTCAAGTCTCTAGACTCGTTGCGAGGTAAGGTCAAGTCCATAGACTCGCCGACCCCTCGTTCAACAAGGTCGAGTCCCTAGACTTGTCATGGGGTCTAGGCCTGGCATCAGATCTCGAGCCCTCGTCAAGGCCTCACGACCAAAGAAGTCGAGTCCTAAGACTCGTGGGGTCGAGTCTCGAGATTTGCCATAAAGTCAAAGAGCAATAGGTAAAACACGAGCAGTCAAAAGAAAGACACTACTTTCATTACTTTTATGCACAACGTGCATTATTTACAAGTACATGGGGGAAAAAAACACACTTTTACAAAGGTTCTAGAAAGGCAAAAAAGACCTGTCATTAAGGAGAGGAGGAGGAGGAGGAGTGCCCAGGGGGAATGGGGGATATCCTAGCTTCCCGAAGTTCTTGACATAGGCTTTGTGCTTGGGAGTTTGGGGGAAGAGAAGTTAGGGCCAGGGTATGCAGATCCAACCCAGGGTGCTACAACAGGTGTTTGTGCATTCTTTTAAGGCCCTCTCAGTAGCCATAAGCCCAAGCCGTATCCCGGATTACATTAGTATTCGCGACCCAGAACCTGATCTCCGCATAATGCTGGGCGGCATCATCAAACCGGGACCTAATACCCGAGATTTCCATATCGCGGGCCATGAGGTCAAGATTCTTTTCAATCACCTTCTGCGAGAGTTCGCTGATGTGTTCCTTGGCCTGCCCCAACTGTTCCCTTTGGTGTTGGGCCTCCTTGTTGAGTTTTTAGTGCCTAGACAACAGCCTCAAACGCTACCCGGTGATCGAAACCCGATCTTGTTGAGACTCCTGCAGCTCCCTTCGAGTAGACTGTAGCTCCTCCTCGAGGCGTTTGCCCGTAGACGCCCATCGGCCGAGGTTTTCCTCAGCCTCGCACAACAGCTTTTTCAGAACCTTCTTCTTTTTCTGCTTACGCCTCGTGGCCTCCGCCTCCAAGCGTTGGTTTTGCTCCTTCATGTACTCCACCTCGTTGACCAGCCCTCTGCACTCGATCTTGAGGTCCTTAATCTTCTGGGCCACCTGCTTCAACTTATAATACCCAGAGCGTCCCAGCGTCCCAAGCTCTCGATTGGCCTCCTCTAGCTTCCCCTGCTCCTCGCCAATCATCGCAGCCAACCGATCTACGGCCTGCAATGAAAAGAACAATTAGAAACTCCGAGGTAAGGGGCGGAAAGGGCCCAATGTAATAAGCAGTGTGGGGGAAAACCTACCTGGGCACAAAGAAGGGTTGCAGCTTCTAGGCTGCCCACTCGGTGGCCGCGGCCTGGGCCTTGTCCAGGTTCGAGTTCGAGGTCGAGGACTGGCTCCCCCCGGCCCCGGTGGAAAAGGAAGGGTCGGCAACCTCTAGATGCCAAGAGAATTCTGGTATCCCCCCCCCCATAACCTCCATCTCGGGTTCGAAAGGAGCCTCACCGGCTGAAGCAGGACCAACCGATGATGGAGCCTGAGAGTCGTCATCGTCGCTTAGCTCCACAACGGAGTGGAAATCCTGGGGACACGCCACTCAGCTTGGCAAAGGAAGACAAGGAGGGAACAATCCTGACATTGGGAAAGGCGGACCTGGTGACCTCCTCTCGATTCCCAGTCACGGGGGAAGAGGCCTCGGGGTAGGTTCTCCCTTGTCTTTCTTCTTCTTCTTCTTGGAGACCGGGCTCCCCAAATGACCCCAGTCTCCGTGGTCATTTGCGGAGCCTCACGGGCGACGTCCTCCCTCAAAGTATCTTCAAAAGACATGAACAACTCGACCACACTAGGCCCGCGACTGTCGGGATGAGTGAAGGAGCTGAAGAAAGTGGCTGCGAGATCGCACTCGCCTTCCTCATCTATGAAGGCAAACAATGGGTCAACGAAAGGATCGGCGGGGCAGGCCGAGGAAGAAGAAGGCTAGTGGAGCGTGAACCATCCAGGAACGATGTTGTGCTCCCCCAAGTTGAAGGGACCGGCAGCTCCGGGCGCATGAACTCCTGTTGTCCCTGTTCACGGGCCTCCCAACCCCGAGGCACCTCAGCATGACTCCCCGACTCCCTAGCACAGCCCCGAGAAAAGGAGGTACCACTGTTGGACCCCCCAGCCTCACTACTCGGAGTCCTCTAGGGCGAGTCGTGATGCACCTTTGGCCATTTCCCCGTGCCACCAGAGGGACTTGAAGCGCGCTTTCAGCCCTGGGGCAATGGGATCTCACCCAAGAAGTTCCTGCCGACTGCATATGAGTGATCAGGCACAGACAAGTAGTCCCAAATTTTCTTGTCGAAGAGGGCCAGGTTGATGTGCGACTCGTCAGGATGGGCCCTCACCCAAGCCATCACTGCTTCTAGCTGAGCCTCTTCCCGCTGGTTATTCCATGGAAGGGAAAACCCCCAGACCGCTTGGACGGGATATTCCTTGTGGGCTGCCTCCCCCTCGAGTGGCGTTGCTCGAGCATAGCGATCTTCCAGCTAGGAGTCCGAGCCTGGAAACTGCATATGCTCCCTGGCTGACGGTTGATGTGATATACCGATAGGAACACCCGAGCTATCAGGTCAGGATACTCCTTGGCAGTTCCACTGATGGTCATCTGGAAGATGACGCAGCTGGAAACCAGGAGTCGCCAAGCATTGGGATGGAGCTGCGCTGGGGCCAGCCCTAGATAGTTCAGAACTTGTGAATGGGGCGGCAGAATGGAAGGTGTAGACTGTTTGCGAACATCAACAGGTAGAGGGCCACCTGGGATGCCGTTCGGTCAGGGTTCACAGCGTGTTGCCCCCCTCTAGGGATCTCTAGGACGACGAAGGTGGGAATGTGGTATTTGGCCCGGAACGCCCTAAGATCCGCGCCGGCGACGGACGAAACCCAGTGCTTCCCTACGAAGAATGGGCGACAGTTTGGGAAGAAGATGACGAAGCTTTGGGGTCCATAGTAGCAACGAGAAGAAGACGACAGGCACGATTTGGGAAGTGGAGAGGAAGATGGCAGAGGAGTAAGAAAGCTTGGGTAGAGGAGTAAGAAAGCTTGGGAAGGGGAGGAACGCACGGCTTAGGAGAAGAAGTTGGGAAAAATGTCTAGTGAGAGAGAGACGAAAATGGAGGTGAATAGGGCCTTATATAGTCGAGGGAGGCTGGAAGGCGCGCAGGAAACAAAGCAATGTTGATAGTGAGGACGCCAGTGAAACGCCACAAGGACCCCAATGGTACGGTCAGCACGAGTAGCAGCCGTCATGTCAGGCGTGTGAGAAGCATGGTCCAATGGGATCCCTAGGGCGTGGGGAAAGGAGCAGTCGATCTGTCCAATTAGCCGTCGGAAGATGGAAAGGTCTCAAGAACCAAGGAGATGCACTTATTGGATGGACAGGTGGCCTTGGGAACTCGATCAACAGGAACTGAAATGATGACCTCGGGAACTCAACCGATGGGCGGCACCAATCAACTGTCGGGAGATGGAAGGGCCACAGGATCCAAGGAGACTTATTGGTTGCACAGGTGTGCTCAGGAACTCGATCGACAGGAGCCGAATTGATGACCTTGGGAACTCAACTGACGGGCGACACCATTAATGAGAGAAACTTTTGAATTCCCACCACAATTATGTGATAGGAATTCGAGGGATACTGTGAGGGGGGCCCCTCCGGAGAGTGGCCCATAGACTTGTGCACACGGGCCGACAAACCGATTGGTCCGATTTATTCAATATGATCCGTCCGACAATATGACGGGTCATTACAAATCAGTTCTCAACCCGCCTAATGTAATATTTGTTCTTCGAGTGTTAATTCCACTGACTCTATAAATTTAAAACTTGCCATGGAAGTTAATGTGTATGAGTACGACTCCCGCAACTTTTTTTTATTGGCTCTAACACCATCTTGCATTGTCTTTCATATCTTACATCTCCTGTAAAGTTTCACCATTTCTAGTCGTTGATATGCCTCAAGAAGCACAAGTTCTGAATGTTCAGGTTCATCCTTTGCCTTTTACTCTCTCTTTCTCTCTCCTCCATTGCCTTTGCACCCTTTATACTCATCTCTTCCAATTTATTTCTTTTTTTCATTAAAAGCCTTTTCTCTCATGGCAAAGACTCCATTAAACGCTATAGAGAAGAAACCCTTTAGAATGTGTTCCGTCTCTATTTTTCTAGCAATGTTTCTCCTCTCAGACTTGAACAAATATCATTATTTGGGACCTTTGATTCCTCAAACCCAAACCACTAGCTGCCCACACAGCCCACATGCAGGCTCACCATACAGAAAATTTGCAAGACGAAAACCATAGATGAATTGGGAGAAAGAAAAGAAATTAATTAGAGATACCAAGAAAAATTCACAATGAAAGCAACTCATCATCCTTTGAGCTTCTTTTTTATTCTTCTGTCTTTAACTCCCCCACCCGAGTCTAATCTGCCTCCTCCACCACCACCACCACTATCGGACCCAAGCTCCGAGTAACTTTTATTCCACGAAGGCGGGTCTCCCCCTGATCAGATTTAGGATGCCGTTTACAGATTTGGTTCTCTGCCTTCAGTGTAACTTTGCTCGAGCTAGACGCCGCCGTTTGCAGATTTGTTGTCGCCGTTGCCGCTGCAGGTGCTAGGCAGGTCGAGGCTTGGGGATGCCTCACCTCAGCTTGAGATCTTCTCCTTCGATCCCAAGATCCCTTCTCTCTCTTCCTCTCCCGTGGTTTGTAAATCATTGAATCGGTTTTCATTTTTTTTTCCCTAAGCGAATCGGTTTTCGTTTCTTGAAGCATGAAAACAACCTTGTTTTTAAAGGTCGGGTCATATGGGTTCGACCCGGATTGATTTTTTCGGGTCAAGTCAGTTCGGGTTGGCGCCTTCGATGAGGGTTTTCGAGTCAGGTCGAGCACAAACCCGGCTTTACTAGGTCGGGTTGTAGCCCTAGTAGCCCAGACCCAAAGTGATCAAGTCGTGGAGGCCCCAAGCCCCTCAGGCGGAAACCTGAAGCAAGCCAGGAGCTTAGGAAGTCGTGTGCCGAGCCCACGAGGCCTTGGCACCGAACTCGGCCAGGTCAAAGAGCCCACCATAAGGCAACAATCGCTTGGGACCTCGGCGAGCTGCCAAGCCCTGCAATAGGGTACATAACAGACAACTGCAGCAGAGCACGGGTAGCTAGGCATGTCCGATAGTGGGCGAGCTAGGCCAGAGACACGCTGCATTCAATGCATGTTAGGGAGCCCAACACACAACGACGTGCTGCCTAAAGTGTCGTAGGACGGCACAACCACGGCCTGACATACTACCTCAGCAGGAGGGTGGTGGTAGGTCTGACCTGAGCATGGCCTAACACCCCACGATCTCCCTTGGCAATCGAGTCCAAGCCAGGGTATAAATACATCCATCCCTCCAAGGCGAAGGCTCTCTGAACTCTTCTTCTACACTTAACTCACTTAGCTCTTCATCACTAGAATATCCCCTACTGACTTTGGCATTGGAGTGACCACAGACGTCACCAAAGCCCATTCTTCTTCCTAGTTGCAGGTTCTGAGAGTTTGGCTGCCGTGGTATTGCTTGGGCTGCGAAACACGACATCAACAGATACGAGTTTGGAACATGAGTTCTTGCATGAGATGTTGTGCTCATGTCTTGAACTTGATTGTTCGGGATGGGTTGAAAGAATTTGATCAATCAATTGCATGAATCAGAAGGGTTGTTCTTCTTCACGAAGGTGGAACACATTTAAGCAATGTTGTGATAGTAAGGATATTACTTATAAAAGTAGTGTATGCTTAGATGTAGCGACTCATTGGAACTCCACCTATATGATGTTGAGGGCTGAAAAGTTTCAAAAAGCATTTCAACGGCTAGAGAATGAAGATTCGGGATATGTTAAGCGCGTTGAGGAGGATGATGATGGTGTTAATGAGTTTAGTAAATGAGGGGCATCCAAGTTAGGGCCTTCAACCAAGGATGATTGAGATAAGAGTAGGTTGTTTGTAAAGTTTCTTAAATTTTTTAACAATGCAACCTTGCATTTCTAGGGGCCAATTATGTCACTTGCAACTATTTTGTATTTGAGCTAGCGACAATTCAAGATGCAATTAATTTGGAGTGTGTGGAATGGCCTCATAATTTGAGGACAATGGCATTTAATATGAAATATAAATTTGAGAAGTATTGGGAAAATTTTGAGAAAATGAATCTTTTGTTGTATGTTGGGTTGGTTCTTGATCCTCGATATAAAATGCGTTGTCTAGCATTTTGTTTTGAAGGAATATATGATGATAATAGTTCGAAAGTTCTTATGTTGGTGGATTGGGTTAAAGATGTCTTGACTCGTTTATACGGTAGTTATTGTGAAAATGACGGAGGTGATGTTAGGGCACAAGATCAAGCTATGAGCCAGTCAAGCGAGGGAGGGGCTAATACTACAAGTTCAACTGCTTGGGCAGGTGATTTCAGATCATTTAAATTGGCTCAATTTAAGAAGCATTTGGAGTCAGAGAACTCTTTGGAGAGTAAATTTGAAGTGGAGATGTATTTGTCTGAAAAATGTGAAGAAGATGATGCTAAATTCAACTTGTTGACTTGGTGGAAGGTTAACTTCATTAGATATCGCGTGCTTTCAAGAATTGCGCGGAATGTTCTTGCAGTTCTGATATCTACAATTGCCTCTGAGTCGGCTTTTAGCACAGTAAGTCAAGTACTTGATCCTTTCTGCAGTAGTCTATCTCCACTTATGGTAGAAGTCCTTATTTGTACACAAAATTGGCTCTGTTCTTCTTCTACCCCAATTAACATTCGCAGTTTAATGGATGATATTGAGTTTGAGAAATTTGGCACATGTATGTAGCATCATTCACCTTTTCTTTTACTATCGCTAAAGTGCATATCATATTTTGATTTGTTTTCATTGTTATGCTTATTCTTTTTTCTTCCCTTTTGTGTAGAGCTCATGGAAGACCTAGGGAAATCTTCAAGACCTATTTCTTTGGTTGGAGATGATTAAATTTAAAGTATGTCATCTTTTTACATCTTTCCTCAAGTTTGTTTTTTCTTTTAATGTATTTAATAACTTTTTATTGGAATTAACTACTTGATTTATTTTTATACAATTGCAAGGTTTGTTGAATGGACTATTGGAGTTGGTGGCTTGGTGCATAGCTATTTGTTCTAGTTGTAAAGTTTCTTATTGGACGTTCTTGTAATTTGGACTTGTAATTTGGATTTGTAATTTGGACATTTAATTTGGACTTTTGGACTTGTAATTTAGACTTTTGGACTTATTTTATTTCATAGCAAAATTTCCTTTTTATTGCATTTTTTTTCAGTTTTTGTAGCAATTATATTTATAGGCTTATAGCATTTTTTTTTTATAGTAGATTTCTATTATCAGTTTTTGTTTTATAGCAACTTTTTTATAGCAGATTTTTTTTTACATAACAGATTTTTTTATAAAGCACATTTTTGTAAATAGTAATAGATTTTTAATAAAACAGATTTTTTATGAAAAATTTGCATTTTATTAAAACTAGAAAACCGGACCAAATCGGACCAGAATCGGTAAAACCGGAAGTACCGGTTTAGGAGGGTAACTGGTGCGTAATCAATTTTTGAAAATGCAAAACCAGTGCATACCAGTTCGGCCCTAAATTTTGTTCAAAATCAAACCAAACCTAACTGATTATACCCCTAATCATGTACATATATTAAAGAAGAATAGCACAAAGTTATGTAGCCATTACAAAAACTGAATAACGAATAAGAGGAAGAGAGAAAAGGGAAATCAGATGACATACGAACCAAATATTAGCAACGAATTTGAAACCATAGCCTTGAATTTCAAGGCTTTGGTTCTATGCCTCTCGGCAGATTGTGTAACACCCCGTATTTTAGTGTATTTTTAATTGAAAGATTATTTGTTATTAATTTAAAATTTATTCTCTTGTTTTAAAATTGGTTGGATTTTTAGTGGGTTTATTTTTTATGATTTTAATTTTGTGAAAATTATTCTGAAGTGCTTTCTTATAATTGATTATTGTCATACATTTAAATTATTTTTCATATTAAATTAACTTGTTGTTGGGTTTAATTATTTATTTTCATTTTAATCATTACGTTTGGATTATTTTATTTTACTTGCTGTGTTAAAATCGTTTCCGTTGAATCATTTTTGTGACCCAAGATATGAGGATTGGACCTCATTTCTTTCCCTACATTTTCTCTTTCCTCTTTTCTTTTTCTTCTTTTCCTTTCTTTCTTTTTCTTTTTCTCCCCTGCTTCTCGCGCGCCGCAACCCCCCTCCCTCTCTCTGTCTGTTCCTTCGTCCACCTAGCCCCGCCGCCTCGCGCGACACCGCCTGGCCCACCGTCCTCCCCAGCCACCGGCAACCACCCTTTGTAATCTCAGCCCCAACCGCGCCGCCGTTAGCTAGCACGCGCACCACCAAGCCGCGACACTCCTTGCGTCGCTACGCCACCGTCGCGCCACCTCCGACCACCATCTTCACACCACATCATCATCGACCTCCTAGCAACCCAATGGACCCAACCCCACCTCCGATCTATCACCGGTGAAGCCCCACCATCAATATTTCCGTTTTGGGTATTTTAGCCTTCGACCGCCCTCTACGCCGCCACCCACGGCCAACCACCACCACCACCACTAGTCTCACCGACATCCCTAAGCTCTACCCTATCAATCTCGGGTCTTCGTTTACACCCGTTCAAAAGTGGGTTTTTGAGACTCACGGCCACAGTACGTTTGGCACTGTTTTGTTGCCGCATTGCCGCTTCTAGCACCTCTGTGATCTTTCAAAAATTATATTATAGCATTGTAAGTATTTTTCCCAAAGAACTTTTGAGAATTAAATGTATTTCTGCCCTAAGTCATATTTACTGTGAATTTGTTGGTTGTGCCGAACTGAGTCCGAGGAGTAAGGGGGTCGGTTGGATTGGATGATGGAGTTGTTTGTGTGAGATTGGTTTATGCTATGAAATATGTTAGCTGTTTCGGGTTTAAATATTGGTGTTTTGAGTTTGACGTTGGTCATGGTGAATATTGGTGATTTTTATGAAGTGATGATATATTTTGGGATTATGAGAGTTTTAAGTTTTGAGTTATTAAAATATGTTATTTTAAAAGTTTAGGCTTAAATATCGAAATTCGTGTTTGATTGAAAACTTACGGAAATTATCTGATTATTTTTATAGGTGACGATTTATTTTCGACTCGGCATTTTTTAGGAAAATTCTGAAAAGCTAAGTTGTCCAGGTAAGCGAGGTTCCTATGCTAGGCCTTACACGAATTATTGAGACTGAGATTGATTTTCTGAAAACTTTGCATATTTTTATGATGAAATGAGAACTTGGGAAAAACAAAACCAATCTCGGTCGTTTATTTGCATACTCATGAAATCTGTGTGGAAAAGGAAAAATATATTCTGACATGCATTATGTAGACATGAGCTAAATTCTGTCATGTGATTTATGAAATCTGAAAAAGGAGTGATATTGAGAATATGAAAAGTTGTGCATTTATTTAGAAAGATGTTCTGGCTTTTGTGTTCGGTGTGGGTAAATTGTCTGATTCTATTTTGGTACTCTGTATTATTTTGATATAACATCTGAAAGCCTTTGGCATGGTGTACTGGTTTTCGTATCTGACTCTGTTTCTGCTTTGTTCTGCTCTGCTTATTTATGCTCCGCTCTGTTTGGATTGGTACCAACTTATCTATCTCTGAGTGCACCCACTTTGAAAATAAAGTGATTTTATTGTGGTCTTTCCTGTGTGCACACTCGGGGTTCCGAGAAGAATAAAGGAAAGATTTCACCTCTGTCTCTGCCTGGTTTGGCCACCGGGGTTAGCACAACCCTACCACAGGGGTGAAACATGGTCTCTGCTCTGTTTGATGCTCTGTTTTGATCTGGTGATGATGCTCAGTTTATGTTATGCCAAAGTACTATGGGTTTTTATTTGTCTTAAAACCATCGCTCTGTTACTTTTGAAAATATGTTCTGTTTTGCATGATAACTCTGGAAAATATTTTGTTCTGCATGCTATACTTTGTAAATGCTCATGTTTGCATACTAGCATATGTCCTCTGCTTACTGAGTTGTTGATAACTCACCCTCTATCTTCATAATATTTTTCAGATGATGTGGAGAATCCAACTGAGAACCTGGATTAGATTGGTGAGCATGATTAAACTGATGAGAGGATGTTAGAAGAAGGAATTATGTTGTCCTTTAGTTTTAATGTCTTTTAGATTTAATTATATATTGGGCTTGGGTTTAGTAAGACTTATGAAAGTATTAGTTTGGTTTGTTATGACTACCGGGAGATTTTGGACTCCTTAGTTTATTTTGCTGCAGTAATGACTTTGTAGAGTTTTCAATGTGGTTATTTAGGGTACATGAGATTGAGTTTTGCCAATAAAGCTTTGGAGTTTTATTTTAGTTGTGTTGGGAAACATGTTCTTAGGTGACAAGTAGTAATTCTCCAGGCCAATCGGGTTTGGGGCATTACAGATTGGAATGCATGCAGATATCCGTTGTACTTATGAATTGACAGATTTCACATTCACCTCTAATTTCCATTCCTAAACTGTTTGATCAATTACCACGGTTAATGCTTAATTTGCAAAATAGATGAGGAAAGAATTATTCTCGGCCCACGTTGATGATTCGGGCTTGAATACAGTGCTTTTTGTGTTTATCCATAAAATAAATAATAAGTAAGTAAATAAATAAATAAAAATAAATAGAGGCGTAGAGATTTACGTGGTTCGGCATAATGCCTACGTCCACAGGTTGTTTGGGGGCAAAATCCACTATAATGAGCGATTTTACAATCTCTAATAGCCTCACATATCTGTTTGATCACATTCATCGCTAATTTAGGGAAGATATCCGTTGTACTTACGAATTGACATAGATTTCACATTCATCGCTAATTTCCATTCTTAAATTGTTTGATCAATTACCACGGTTAATGCTTAATTTGCACAACAGATGCGGAAAAAATTATTCTCGGCCCACGTTAATGATTCAGGCTTTAATACGGTGCTTTTTGTGTTTATCCATAAAATAAATAATAAGTAAATAAAAATAAATAGAGGCATAGAAATTTACGTGGTTCGACATAATGCCTACGTCCACAGGTTGTTTGGGGGCGAAACTCACTATAATGAGCGATTTTACAATCTCTAATAGTCTCACAGTACAATAGAGGAATTTAAGGAAGATCTTTTGGAGTAACTATGTGTGGTGGAGTTTGCACCTAGGAACATGTGTAGAGTCTGTCAAATTTGTGGAGATCTCCTCCTATATAAGGTCTATTTACTTGAAGTAATTGAGTCTAATTTGTCTTGTAAAACCCTTTCCTTTTAGAAGTCTGAATTTTTCATTTTAGAAATCTGATTCAACTTATCTTATCTCTTATTGACTTTATCTCTGATGGCTAAATAATTTATTTTATCTCTTCCCTATTTTTAGCGACTAGACCCGGTCAATTCCCTTATTTAAGAGAGACACATGGTTCTTGCTTTCTTTGTTTTTGAACTTCATTTTTGTTTACAATTTTAGCTGTTTGACTCTAAACAAATTTTACTTATCATCCCCTACATCACATATCACATACCAACATATAATTTATCATTTTCATCATTCTATATCAATATATATGTTTAAATAGAAGGAAAAAATAACAAATAATATATTAGTGTGTGATGTAAGAGATGATAAATATATACTCTTTTACCTGCCATGTTCAGTTCCAAAACCGACGAGCCTGATCGTACCAAGTGCTTAGTTACCAGCAGTATAAATAAAAAATAATTTACTACAGATCCAGGTTTAAGCAAGAGAGCTGTCTATAATTAGCCCATCAACTGATGTGAACATAGTAGACGTTCAAGATTTGCATTACGAAGCATCTCTTGATTATTGTAGTTAGAAGAAGAAGAAGAAGAAGAAGCAGCGAAATCCAGATGTACATTTTACAAGCCATATGCAAGTTTAACAGAACTGAGTCAACTTAAAAAACAAAAATTATACAGGATTCAACCTAAGTAGTTATCTCACAATTAAGTTAAGAAATTCCTCCACAATACATGTTGGCATCATTTTTTTGCCAGCAACTTCTTAGGGAGCTTATCCAAAGGTGTAGATTTTAGCAGGAAAATCCTGGCAGCACGCTCTTGCAAAGTACCCCCGCATTTTAACCCACGGGCTTGCAATTCCGACTTCAACCTTTCCATGCCAAGTACCTGCCATCCATTATGGTCGTGGCAGAAGAAAACATTAGTTGATTTCATTAACTGAACATTGGGGTTTTGAATAAAGTCAATAATAGTAACCAAAATGAGATGGGAAGAAATAATGGCTTGCATATATGCAGCCTTGCAAAATCGTTCCTCTTCATAAGGTAAGGCTACAAAGTTCAGTTCAACAAAGACCATGCATAAATCACAGCAGAAAAGGAAAGAACATTTCTATTTCTTTTTTCTTTTTTTTTTCAATAATATATATTGATGTGTAAAACTTCTTTATTTACTTGACATCTGACAATAAGCTTACTAATCAACATAAGAGTTGGAGATAACACAATGCAAGCCACCAAAGGAAAACATATCCTTTTAAGATAAACAAAATTCAATGGAAACATGTGAACACGCAGAATCACATAAACAATGACTGCTATACAGTTCTGCAAAGATATAATGGAAAAATAGGCAGCTTCAAAACCATGCTCCCATAAGGATAGCTTCAAATGGACACGACCGTTCAAATATAGCACCACTTTCGCTTGAGTCGTCTTCAACACAACTCCAATGTGAGACAGCACAATTTGGCAATTTGAAAAATAGGCAATGCCGGGTGCACGCCAAGAGCCAAAGAAAATATACTAGACATCACCCAAAGAGTTTTGGATCTACTCGTTTTTTATTTCCTTAACAAATGGGGCAGAATGATGGTATCCTAACCTTATTTATATGGAATTGGAGACAAAAAAAAGAGGCAACCTGAACAATCCGTACAAAGGTAACAAATTTATTACTAACATTGGGACAAAGATAATCCATATCTTTAGAGAAAAATGAAAATACAAACAGTAATTCAAAGTAAAACAATCACAAGAACATACAGCAAAGAGAAAAATCTAGAAATGAGAGATCAGTCTCGTTAAGCATACCTCCATCTCTGCAGCTGTATTAAATTCATCAAAATTTAGGGGCTTCTCCATTTCTTCAGTATTTTCACAGGCAACTGTTTCCTCAAGAACTCTAGATTTAGACTCTGACAAATTGGCTTCAGCATCAACTGATGCACTTTCAAGACCATCCTCGTTTTCTGCACTCAAGACATTGGGGTGTACACTAGTTGCTTCTTCCAGCTTTTCAGCTGGCAATGCTTCAGATTCCGAAACTAACGCAACCTCCAAACAAGGTACAGTTGTACTCTGAGAATTCTTCTTGTCATTACTTTCTGGTTCAACTGCATCAGAATGAAGAGATTCCCCAACTTTGCAACCACCAGATTCCACCATTCCCTGCATAACAGTCTCTTTCTCTTCCTCTGAGCCACTTTCACAGGATGGTCCACCAGAAAATACGTCCTCGTGTTTTCCACCAGTAACTGAACCAAAACTACCCTCAGCTTCCTTGCTTGAATCAGAATTGTTACCATTATTTAATACAACAGATTTCTCCCTTTCTTCTTCCTCATCACTGCAATCCTCATCCGTATCATCGCTATCACTTTCAGCCATTTTTCTCTTCCCCATCCTGAAAAACTCAACCATTGCAAACATCAAAACCCGTAAAATAAAATTAACCTGCAATGAGTATGAACATATACCACACACAAGGAGATAATAACAACAAAACCTCTCATTTGCTAGAAGGTTTCTACAGATTTCTTTTTTTTTTATATAGGCAAATTATGTAGAAGGTTTCTACAGAATTGTTCCATTATAAAGAAAAATGCTGCACTTATCTAAACCTAATACCACTCTCTGGTTTGGTCAAGCTAAATTTTAACATAAAGTTCAATGCTGATAATGATGCATCTTTAGTTCGTTTCTTGTAAGCAAATAATCAACACAGTTCAATTCTGGTCTTCATTCACTCTTTCCATTCAATATCCCTTCCCTGCCACACCTGTTCTATTCAGCCAATCCCTTGCTGCCAGTTTCATCCTGCCCGCCTTTTCATCAGTCTCACCCTATCTTGAATCTGGAATTGAATTTGTGTGGCATCTGTTCCACTGGCTGATGAAAGACATCCCCAGACCCTTTTGTGCCTATCTCACAGGTTTAGAGTTCTATAGGCTGGTTTCTAGCGCTTCAAATGCTATAATTAGGGAACTAAATTATGAAGAAAAGAACCCTAAACTTTATTCGGCCACAATCAAACCAACACATACGAGCTTTAAATTTAATTTTCATTCCTTTTTGAACCTTTTCTATATATCTAAGTACCCAACGGTGTGTAAAATAGCTTGATATATATGAGTAGAACACAGCTCAACGAAAAACGACGTACTATTGCACAAAGATAGACACCAATTCTAGACCGGTTATCAAACATAAATACATAATATGATCATATGAAACCAAATCGAAACACTAACTTACCAAATCTTCAAACGCTTCGCCTCCGCTCCCCCAGCCGGTCCACCCTTCCGCTTCACTGCGTCGTTCACCGAATCAAGGACCTCAGCGACGCACCGTTCCGACTCCTCCCGATACTTCGCCACATACTTCTCGGCCTCACCTTCCCCAACCCCCTTCTTCCCCTTCTTGGCCTTCTTCTTTATGAACTCCTCAGCGATCCTCTCGAGCTTCCTCTGTTCCTCCTCCGCCATCCACTCCTCCAACTTCTTCTCCGCATTCACGTGCCTCAGCCTCCGCCCACTCATGTCGCGGCACGCGTCGAAGTTATTCGTCTTCTTCTGCCCGGCCTTCGTCGCGGCACCACGCAGGAGCGAACCGAACCCTCCCTTTCCGCCGACAAGGCGGAGGAGGAGATTGACGGTGGGGAAGATCGCCACGCCGTCGTCGGGGCACGAGATCGTGGATTCATCAGAGATCTGATGGACGCCGCTGAGGAGGCGCTGGTGGCAGGAGGGTATTCGGGTGATTTCATGGAGACGGCTCTTGACGGCGATGGCGGAGACAGTTGGGGAGGCGAATCTGAGGGTAAGGGTTTTTCCGTCTAAGAGCTTAACGAAAAGATGGTAGATCCTGTTATTGCCCTCCATCGCCATTGGTGTAGGGTGTGGCACCTCTCGTCGACGTGAAAAGGGAACGAATTCTCAACAGAAGAAGCAGAAGAAGATAGCGATTGAAGAGGAAGAACGCAAAGAAAAAGAGAGTAGAACCTAGAGGAAGTCGTTTTGGGGCTTTCATATTTATAATTATTTTTTATAAAGCTTAGGGGTGTTTTTGAAAAAAGAAAAAATATTTACAACCATGAATTATGCAATCGCCGCGTAATCGCTTGATAAAAAGTGAATAAAATATAGGTCCCACATAAAAAAAATTAATAAACTCTTTGTCCCTCTCGTTCCTTCGCCTGCACTCGATGGGAAACTCTCTATATATCCTCTTGTTCCTTCGCCTGTAGTTCGGCTACTCTCCACTGCCATTAACTTCTCTCTCGTCTGGACTAGCTTTTGGTTGCTCTCCTCTACCACGCACGTCTCTCTCAGATCTCGGCTGTTGTGCTCTATTCTGCCACCGACATGAACTCTGTCATCACCATTAGTGGTGGCAAATCATGTTTTTGGATTGTGTTCGTACCATGTTAAGTCATGAACATTCGACTATATAAGTCAACCCGAACTCAACTTATTAAGCTAAACGTGTCAAACTTCCAGACCCTAACCCAACCCATTTAGATAACGAGTCGTGTCGTTTCATTTGTTTTGACCCGTTTAATAATTAATTAGAAATATGTTAACACGACACGATTCATTTAAACCCGTTTGTTTCATGTAAATGAGTTGAACTAAAATGCATAACTTATTTGATCTGCAAATGGGATATTACCATCAATTCATTGGTGGTTTCTCAAGAATAGGTGTTCCTCTCATTGCTCTCACCAGGAAGAATAACAAATACTAATTTAAATGGACAAAAAAAATTTAAGGAGGGTTTCTAGGAGTTAAAACAAAGGTTAGTGACAACCCCAGTTTTGATAGTTCCCACGAACAAGGGAGGGACTTGTGGTGTACACTGACGCATCAAGGTTGGGTTTGGGTTGTGTCTTAATGCAGCATGTGAAGGTTATAACATATGCTTTCCAAGAGCTGAAGGCATGTGAAAAAATTACTCTACGCATGATTTGGAGTTAGCAGCAGTTGTGTTCGCACATAAGATTTTGGAGACATTATTTGTATGGGAAAAATTATGAAATTTATATAGACCACAAGAGTTTGAAGTAAAATAAACAATTTAACTTTTTCAAATCCTCATACAAAATATAATAAACAATTCAACTTTTTCAAATCTCAATTTAACTTTTTCAAATCCCAACATAATAATAATAATATTAAAATATAATATTTTAAACTTTCAAACAAAATACAAAATTCTCATCTCATCCCCCAAACTTGCCCTAAGAAGAAATTAAATATGAGACAAAGGAGATGACTTGAGTTGATCAAAGATTACGATTGTACCATTAACTATCACCCTGGCAAAGTTAATGTTGTAGCTGAAGCACTGAGTAGGAAGTCAATGGGGCCAACAGTTGTAACTCTTACCACTTAAAGTCAATTGTTGATGGATCTGGAAAGAGCAGGAATTGAAGTGGTCACTAGTGAAGGGGTAGCTTGAGTATTCTCAAATTCACTATTCAACCTCATTTATGTGAAGATAGAAACTTATTACACATTTGAGTAATGCCGCTTCAAAGAATCTGTGTAGAATACCTTCCATACTTATAATCACCGTATGAGTGGTGATTCAACTATTCCTCTTGTAGATCTCCACTACACTCACAGGGGTTACACACACCCTTTTACTGTTTATACAAGAGCTGATAGTGGGTAGGTTATCAGAGTACACTCCTTAATGAGTGAAATGAAAACAGTACATCACAAATTATATATCTCTCAAAATGAACAAGTGTTAAGACTCAATACTTATAGAAAAGATATTGAAAGTTTTTGATGAATGAATGTTCTAATGCTTGTAGTTTATGTGTAGTATTGTAATTTTGAAGGTCCCAAGTGAGCTATTTATAAACATGAGACTTCTGTTCAAAACTTCAAAATATTCAAATGTCAAAAAGAAGCATCACTCATTTTTCAAAGATTTCAAATAAAAGCTTATCTTTTTTGCAATTGTTAAAGACAACATCAATCATTTTTTAAAATTTTCAAACCAAATCTTCTATTTTTTGCATATGTAAAAAAAAATATCAATCACTTTTCAAAATTTTCAAAATTTTCAAACAAAAGTAACTACATTTTGCATATGTCAAAAAGAACATCAATCACTTTTCAAAATTTTCAAACTTATCATGCACATGTGAGAGATGACAACCAATCATATTTCAAATTTTCAAAATTCAAACTTTCAATTATGTCATGCACCTGGGAAAAATGAAAATCAATCATTTTTCAAAAATTCAAAATTAAAACTTTTAATTTTCAAATATATCATGCACATGTGGAAAATGTAACTTGATGCATTATGATAAAATATTCTTTCTGAGCCTTAATCATTTTTCGAGTTTTGAAAGAGATATACAAAATTTACTCTAAGGACTTTATTTATAAGATTCCCTTTCTTGCTCATGCTTCATACGTTGATGTGTTTAGCTTCATTATTTGTACAACTTGAGCTTGAGACTCATTTATACTTGAACTTGTTTTTTATCATCAAAATCCATATGTAGATATATAATTGGATTAATTACACTTTGCCCCTCCAACTATCACCCAATTCACAATGTGCCCCCGAAATTATTGATTGCATCAAAGTGGACCCTCTTACTTTTATAACGTCCCAATCCCCCCCTTCCGTCTACAATGAGAGTTAAATCAAACGGAAAACTTACCTACGTGCTTCTCACATGCTAATCCTTCAATGCAAAGACAAAATCACCCCTTACTCCATCGGTTTCCTTTTCCCCAAATTGAACTTCATATCTGAAAATCTCCAAATCCAAAATTTGAAAACCCTAACTCGGAAACCAGTGACCATCGATCGATTGTTGTTCACATTGGTGTTCATTCATCTTCGCACCAATCTTAGTGGCTTCATAAAATATTTCTGTTCGTCTTCATCGAGTTGGTATCTATCTTCTTCGCGCAATGGGTGTCGTAGAGGTGAGTCCATCTCAAAATGACTCCATCTTTGTCTTCATCGAATTTGTATGTTTTTCGTGTGAAACTAAGTAATTTGGAATGTCAAAGTTTCGATTTTGATGATGCCCTTGTCCAATGTTGCACATAGGTGGGTCCAATGTTGTATGCTTCCTAATATGACGCTAGTGCATTGCTGAGTGACATTAATTGTCCCAGTTTGAGAACACAATAACATGGGTGTGTTGTTGTTGTCTTTATTGTCGGGTTGTGACAGAGGGACCACAGAGGTGGTCCCTTGCATAGGAAAAAGACCAAATTTATCTGTTTGGTCCAATAGTTTACTTTTGTTTACTTTATGGTTGGTCTAATAATTGACTACGGTCCATGACTAATTTAATAGATAATATTTTGTAGGATGACTACAAGGAATTTGTTATTTCAAGTCCATCATGATGGGATAATTGATAGGCGGCAGAATGGGGAATATGTTGGGGTTAAGACTGATGTGTACCATGAACCATATGATGAGGATCAGCTATCATGGATTGAGATACAGACGATTGTGGCCAGGTATGGTTACCATCCAGGTGACCTAGTCTACTATAGACACCCTGGCTTGGGGATGCACAATGGTCTTAAATTGCTTACATTTGACCATGATGTGCTGTCTATGGTGGCTGCGCTTCAGGATCAACAAGTGGCTCATTTGTATCTTGTGTCTCATTCTCGAACTTCAGTGCACCAGTCTTATTTGCATGATCATCATGTCGAGGAGGATGAGGAGGAAGTAGAAGCACATCGCCTTGGACTTAATGATCCATTTTGGAAAGAAGTGTTGAGTAGTGAGGATGAGTTGTATGACATTGATGTCAACACAGTGGGAACATCGAGGTCAAAGCCTGCACAACCAAGGAGTAAAGGTGTTGAGTCTCAAGTGACAGTTGATGATAAAGAGTCACAATCTTCCTCAGATGATGAGGATGAGGAGGATGAAGGGAGGAATCAAGATAAAAGTGGTCCAAGGTGGCCAGAGGAGGATGACATAGGTATAAAATACTCTTCTATTTTCTTGTTTATTATTTTAGTGTTCATTTTTCAGAACTTGCTAAATAGTGCTTGCTTTCACAATTAGCAGGTAATTGTTCTGATATGACACCAAGTGACGTCCTTCAATCTCCTGTCCATAGTGGTGACGAAGGACATCGTGATTTTAAGTTCCCCGAGTTTCAAGCTGTTGACTTGGAGAAACCAAAAATATCTGTTGGAATGAAGTTTGGATCTACAGCACAGTTTAGAGAGACAATAAGAAGGTTGAACCTAAATATAGGTAAGTCGATAAAATTTGCAAAGAATGATGGGGATAGGGTTACTGTTGTCTGCAATACCCCTAAATGTCCTTACCGGGTTTATGGGTCTTGGATTAGAGGGCAACAAACTTTCCAGATAAAGTCTATGAATCCAAGACATGATTGTAGCAGGAGTTATAAGAACTTCATTGTCACATCATCTTGGATTTCAGATAAGATGATGCCACTGTTTATAAACCAACCTAATATGCCTATCAAAGCACTTGCTGATGAGATTAAGAGAAAGTGGGGAGTGGAAGTTCCTAAAATGAAGTTGTATCGTGCTCGAGCGAAGGCTCAGTTTACCATATTTGGCAGCCATAGAGAACAGTATGCCAAGGTATGGGACTATTGTGAGACCCTGAAACAAAGGAACCACGATAGTTGGTTGTTAATTAGGATGGAACGAATAGCTCCTGAGTTACCTCCTATTTTTCAAAGGATGTACGTAGGATTGGTAGCTTGTAGAGAGGGTTTTAAGGCTGGTTGTAGACCATTGATTGGTTTGGACGGTTGTTTCTTAAAATGACCATTTAAGGGGCAGCTCCTATGTGCTGTTGGTAGGGATGCAAATGATAACATGTACCCAATTGCAATGGCCATTGTGGAGGCAGAGTTAAAGGATAGTTGGGGATGGTTTATTGAGACACTTATATCCGATCTTGGACAGCAACCTGAAGGCGGGTGGACATTTATCAGGGACAGACAAAAGGTAATTTTGTAAATCTTTCAATATATTCTATTAACTAAAACCTATTAAATGAGCCACTCATTAAATATTTTTTGTAGGGTTTAAAGCCAGCAATGGAGGAGTTGGTGCCTTACAATGACAGCCGTATTTGTGTCAGACATTTATATGCCAATTTTCGAGATGCTGGCCACAGGGGTGTGGCTTTGAAGGAGAAATTGTGGCAGGCAGCCACAACATACACGAAGAAGGACTTTGAGAGAGCTATGGAGGAACTAAAAGCCCTCATTCAGCCTGCATATGACTACCTGAAAGTTATAGACCCATCACAATGGTCTAGAGCATGGTTTAACACATTTTCAAAGTCTGACTTGGTAGTGAATAATCTTAATGAATGTTTCAAAGCTTATATTCTGCAAGCACGAGATAAGCCAATTGTGACTATGGTGGAGACCATATAGAAGAAACTGATGGGACGATATCAGTTGAAAAGGGAAGCAATTGGTAAATGGGAGAATACAATCACGCCCCGGATAGTTGCGAAGCTTGAACTTATGCATGACCTGTCCATCTATTGTACTCCAACGTATGCAGGATGTGGTCAGTTTGAAGTTAATAATGCTGGTAGGCAATATGTGGTTGATTTGGAAAAGAGGACCTGTTCATGTTTGAGATGGGACATCACAGGTATTCCATGCCCGCATGCATACACATGTATTGTGTATTCTGACCAAGATCCCAAGGGATATGTGCATCATTACTATGGTGTGGAGATGTGGAGGGCAGCATACGAGCCTTTAATTTACCCTATGCCAAGTGAGGATCAGTGGCTCACTACCACATACGAGAAGCCCACTGCTCCTAAGGTTAGGAAACAACCCGGGAGGCCAAAGAAACATCGAAGAAGAAATGAGGACGATCGACAAGTAAGGCTGTTCATCTGGGTTCCGACCCGGAAATCCGGGTATACCTGGACCGGGACTCGGATTTCAAATCCGGGCTAGAACCCGGACCGGATTAATCCAGGTCAGAACGGGCCGAAACCCGGATGAATCCGAAATTTTTTTTAACCCGGAATCCGGGTTCCTTTTTTTCTTTCTTTCTTTCTTTCTTTCTTTCTACATAAAGCCTTTATATTGTTTATATGATATTGATGTATCATTAGAATGATTTTATAAAATAAAATAAAATTCAACTGCATACAACATAATGATACAATTCATTACATATTACATTATTTGAAATAATTTGCTAAGAATATTACAAAACACATCTATTGCTTTAATCAAATTCCAATAGACAATAATAAATTACAAAGGTTGATCTTCTGCTTTTTCATACTCCTTATCCATTATTCCCTGAAAGGTTTTTTCATTCTCATTAGTTTCTGTCTTTGTATTGCGTGGATTCATTGTCTCTGTACTACTAGAACTCCTGAAACCATCACATGGAAGTACTATTAGCTATTTTTAAACTAACAAATGATGCTAGCATTCATAAGCAGCACATTGTTATTCAAAATTTGTATTCAAAAGCAAGATAAAAGTTAGCAACAGTTTGCGCTTGAACACCTTGCGCAGCATCAACAACCAAAAGAACACCCTGGCAAAATGTTTTATTAGAATGGAATAGCAACCACTGGTGCTTAGGTTGAAAATTCCGCTAAAAATTTAAGAGCAAGATTTGGGCCACGAAAGGATTGCATGCCAAGATTATAACCCATGCAATTGAACCATAAAAACGAAAGCCATTAAAGGGCATGGACACTAAGGTAAAATTTGTTAAGAACTAGAGAGAGAGTCACAATCAAGGGCATAATGCCAGATTTCACATTTTCCAAACAGGAGATCGGCTTCTTTTAACCAGGAATATTTTGATAGTAGCATAGACACTATGGTAGAGCAAACACATACAGGTGTTCAAAAGAGCCACAACAAAAGTGAATGGAAAGAACGGATATCGAGATTTTCTATGAACTGAATGACTAATAACCTAATAGTACAACCAAATGCAGCAAACAACTAGGAAAAAAGTCCACACTTTCCCCACTCAGGCAGAGGATTCCATGCAGATAAAAGCATATCAGATTTGGCATTAAGCAAGCAGTTTCTGACAACAAAATATTTGGTTGTGAACCGAGCAACACCGACATATTTGTAATCCCGATCAAAGTCATAAATCTGTTCACAGGAAAAATTATAGAATTATATCAGCTGCCAGTCTATGAAAAGCAAATGCTACTAATAGCATAAGAATAATACAACCTAGAGCACTCATGAAGGATTCTGGCCTTTGTTGAATTAATATCCAACAATGTGAAATCATGTCCATCAAAACAAAGAATATACACCAACATCAAACTCAGGCAAAACAAAGATAGCCAAATGAAGTGCCTAATATAAGTAATCAAGCCCTCCATTACTCCTGCTCTAATAATCATTGGAAGATTTCACATCAACTCCCTCTAAAGCAAAGTTTTATTAATACCCATAAAACCACTAAGAAGCAATATATTCTTTTGGCTGGGTAAGACAGATTCATCATCCTTACAACCTAAAGAATAATTATGAGCTTCGAAACACATCCATTAAGACAAGAAAAACCAAATCATAAACCTCTTTTATTTTATATTCTATAAGCAAGCAAAACATAAACTTCACCCATCAAAAGTAAGTACCATGTATTATTTCTTTCTTTTTTATTTTTCAATGATAGATAAAGTACGATATACTCAGAGTAATAAACATTACAGTGAAAACCCAATTCATGTTTCTTCCCAAATAATTCGTAAAAGTTTCATATACCTGCAACTTTCTAACTAAATAAACCCAAACTCAAAGGAACAAATTTGGTACCCATTTTATTTACTCGAAGCTTAAAAGATCTACCCATATTTACATTCATTTTTCACCGAATCAACAGATCTACCCATATTTACATTCATTCTTTGATGGAAGAGAAAAGGGAACGGTAAAACAGAGCAAAAATCCCATTCGAAAGGTTCAAGCATAAAGAAGAGACCCAGTTCACCGAATCACCAGATCTACCCATATTTAATTCATTGTTCACAGATCGGGAGAGAGACTTACCGAAAGGTCTCCAGCGAGACAGACACAGCAACGAGAGAGAGATCAAACTCAGCCACCACATTGAGAACCTCTATGGATCTCGATAATGTAGAACAGCAGCCTCAGAAACTCGAAGAGGAGAGAGAGAGATGCAGTTGTGGCTTTTGGGTATGACAGAAAGCCATGGAATGAGATATAGAAGAGGGGGCGGAAACCCTAGCCGACATAATATCACGATGCACGAGTGGGATTTGAAGAGTTTTTTTTTAAACATATATAAAACCGGGTACCGGATTTTCAATCCGAAACCCAGTTTCAAAACCCGGATCCGGACCGTATAGGTCCGGGTTTTGTAATGCGGGTTCCGGCCCGGATTTGATCCGGGCCGAAAACCGGAACCCAGGTATCCGGGTTCCGGACCGGGCCGGGAAAAAACCCGGCCCGTATGAACAGTGCAATCGACAAGGAGCAAACAAGTTGAGGAAAACAGGTGTGCATATGACCTGTTCGAGATGTAATCAAGTTGATCACAACAGAAGAAAATGTTCACGTGGGAACGCAGGCACACCCTCCTTCACTTCTGCAGCAGAATTTCAAGCTCCTTCATTTCCAGATGAACAAGTTAGTGGCTACTTCTTCCTTATTTACTATACGATATTCATTTACATATTGCTTGAAAATGTTGAGAATGTTAATTTACATTTAAATGTGGTACTAGGTCATTTTACAACCTCCAATGTCAGAGCCTTCACAGCCAACAACCCAATCTATGCAAACTGGGAACGCTCCACCTTCATCGCCTTCGCAGGCAGCATGACAAACAAGTCCAACAGTGCATACTCCCTTGTCAGAGACTTTGCAGGCAACATGGCAAACAAGTCAGGCAAGCCAAAGTAATCAACTGCAAGCCAATGTGAGTCGTGTAAAGATGTTGGCCAAACGACCACCCAGGAGGCGGTCTGCAAGACTTGGGGGCCACCACTCACAGACTAGTACACGTGTTTGTGAACTTAGACGTTGATACAAGCAATCCATCACAAGGAAGACTATGTTCTTGGGGCAATCTTGGAAGGGGAGGCATGTAATTCATAGTTGGTCAACTGCCACCCAACACCCAAGTGCCTCCTGCCAAGGCTAATGCATCAGTGCAAAAAGGGAAGGATGTAGAGTCATCTTCACGTGTGGAGAGGATGAATAAAGATAAAAAGGGGAAACATAAGAGACCAAATTGGCAATATTGACTTGCTGTTATAATGGTGTAGTTAGGGCTTAATGACATTATTGTTATTGGAAAACTTTTCTTGTGATGGTCCATAGTAGTGTGACATTATTTGTTGGCAATATTGACTTGTTGTTCCAATTGAAGGATTTTGATATGTAGGGTGACATTATTATTAATTATTATCAACACAGTAAGTTGTTGCCACAAAATTCACTCCATAACCAAATTACATACAACAAGTAATATTCAATACAACAATCAAATTCAAAACAACAACCATAGTCAATACACATCCAAAAAATTACATTAACCAATCCTATGCTATCATCATGTAATGACGACTTTCATCAGCATGATGAGACATTTTCATGCAGATAACAGCAACAACTAGAACAATTACAATGACACCACACCATATGCAGTTATTGTATTTATTGTGCAAATATTTAGATTTTTCCTTCTCCTTATACAAAAACTGTTGAATATGTTCCATGCACTCCCTCTCCATCACTAAGATAGCCTCCAATTCCGTAGATTTTTTCTTCAACTTATTGTATAACTCTTGGATATGCTCCCTGCGCTCCCTCTCCACCACTAAGTTAGCCTCCAATTCGGATTTCTCAATCTTGAACTCACGACTCCGTATCCGGAGTCTATCTCGTAGCTGGCCAACAACATCTCCGCACGTGGAGCAAAAATATCATCTACCCAATCAAAAAATGTACAAAATCTGTCTCCACCCCCATGTTGACAACCAAGAGTCCAATATGGGCATCTCCAGAACTTCCTTTTGTAGTTATCATCCGTAGTTGACACTCTTAGACGTACTCGCAGATTGCAATGGCAAAATAGGCCATCCAGTGGTGCTTTACCACCACAGCTTGTTCTAGATGAACCAGTAGATATCTTTCACAACCTGCTGAAATACGTTAGGATTATGAGTGTAGAAAGGAAACAGTCAAAAGAGAGGTTGATGAGCCAAAAAATTTCTACTCTATAGAATTGAATCAATATTATTTTTTACAGACTACTGTAGCTTTATACAAAAGGAGAAAAGAATCCTAACAAATTAAACTAGAACATTATCTAAGCATGGTATCGAATCAATATCATGGCAAATAAACTGGAACATTGTTGAGTTACAATGTACAATCATTTATAGCATTCTTGAGCTACAATAAACTTGAATAATTTTTTCACCTAACAACATACAGTCATTTATAGCATTCTTGAGCTACATCAAGGCGGGAGATTTGTTATCAATATTAACAGTCACTGAGGTACCTGCGATGGAGAAAGCAATTTGAATGAGAGCTCTACAAAAAAATTCTTCTGCAATGAAGTCACTGACAGCTCGAAGGGGACGCCGACGTCGTGGTCGGCAGCTCGCACCATGGTCGACAACTTTGTTAGGGTTCGTCGTCGCCCACCTTCTTTGCAGTCTACCCCAGCTTATTCCTCCATCGCTCCTAATGGCTTCAAGTCAGACGTTCTTTACTTTAAAACAAAATTATTTTTCGGCATTAATAAAACGAGTCGTTTTGGCCATGGAGTTTGGAGATTTTTGGATATGAAGTTCAGTTTGGAGAAATGGAAGCCGATGGAGTGAGGGGTGATTTTATCTTTGCATTGAAGGATTAGCATGTGAGAAGCACGTGGGTGAGTCTTCCGTTTGATTTAACTCTCATTATAAACGGAATGGGGGGATTGGGACGTTATAAAAGTAAGAGGGTCCACTTTGATGCAATCAATAGTTTCGAGGGTACATTGTGAATTGGGTGATAGTTGGAGGGGGCAAAGTGTAATTAACCCTGTATAATTATATGATACTTGAAACCTTGGGTTCAACAATCTCTCTATTTTTTATAATGACAAATACTTAGTAGAACTCCAAGATCGGTAATAATAATTAAGTTCCCCCTGAGAATGTGCATTAGTCTTTCATACAATACATAAACATAATTCCAAGTATATATAACAAGTTTAATAATTCAAGGGACGTTAAATTAAAAAAAAAACGATTGGCAAAAACTTGTGTTAATGTTCTATTATAAACTTCTCACCCTTTTGACATCATTGAAAAGGACCGCAGTAAGCAATAGACAGATGAAAATGGTGTGTTAGTAGAAACTATGGAGAGCAGAATAATTGTAGCTGCTCAGGTCCCGACAAGTGATGCAAATATGTGAGGCCTACTCTATCAACTTAGTGTAGGAAGAGACTCAAATTCGCTTGATGTTTTTGACAAATGGGATTTGGTAAATATTTGAAAGTTTTGGGTTTCTGTTTAAAAGGATCATCACTTCCTATCAAATACTCAAAAAAAAAAAAAAAATTCACATTGTTTCTTGACCTAGTTTTTGTTTATCCAAAACGATATTATGGTCGAGAAGCTTTCTTCCATTAATGTTCCAAATTTGAATCAGGAACCCTCACTCCTCAACCACTCATTTTCTCTACGGAGGCTGTTAACACTATAATAGGAGCAAAAATGTATTTTTCTTACAGAAATGATTCTGAGGTCATTGCAGAATCATGAATTCTCAGTGCTCAATATGTTGCCTCTGTTACGACCATTTCTCACAGATTTCTGGTAAGAGTGATTGAGGTTGATCAGCTTAGAAATCAAGTTTCTCAATTGCGTCAAAAGCTTGTGTCAAAATGGGTTTGAGAAAGACAATTTTACTAGGTCTCACTGGCCTAGTAAAATAACTTTTGACGATATGAGTCCATCATATCTTGTAATGTTGACTAAGTATGGTACGAAGAGATACAATATTTTTTCTTGTTCTCATGTCTATCTCTATAAAAGCACTCTTCAGCTCATCTAATTCGCATCCAATCTTTTTCACATATCTGTAATTCATCTGCATTCTCACTCTGCAAGTTTTCTCCTTTTGCAATGGCTCAACAATCTTCTTCCATCAATCTTCTTCCATCAATCCTCTTGATCAATATATAAGGTATTCTATACCACAGCCACTAGTTATCTCAGCATCTACTATAGGTGCCATTATGCAGCATGAAAGAGATCTGACTAATAGATAAGATGATGACGTCATTTATGAACTAGTGAGTCTTGGTACTTGATATTGATCGTCCATTGTCGCATTTTCTCAGCAGTTGCAGTCCAGAGCTCATGAGGTTGAAAAGCTTAACGAGAAGATTTATATACTTCAACGACTTGTTCACGAATCTAACAAAAAAATAGTGGACTTAAAACTGAAGAATAAGGATTTAAAATCCTTGCTCGGCTCTTCATTTAAATTGCATAATCCTTTAGATAAGGATAGCATACTGATGTATGAAGAACAAGAGCGCTTAAAATTTGAGGCTAAGAGCCTCAAGTTTTTGTAAGTAATTTGAGAGAAAAGGTTAATAGATATCCATATTATGTATCATTCTTATTTTTCTTCAATTATGCATAATCTATCTTCTGACAGAGGTTTTGCGAAAATATCACCATTCTGCGTAACATTCCTATTTTGTGTGTGCTTGTGAACTCTAGTACAATGTCACCCTTCTACACATGATCTCGTAGAAAATGATATCTAATTTCAATATGTTTTAGTCCTAGAATGTTGTATTGGATTCTTTGAAAGATTTATAGCACTAGCATTATCACATTTGATTGGAATATGTTTATACATAAGTTTAAAATCCTTAAGTTGTTGCTTTATGTATAGAACTTGAGTACAACAACTACCCGTAACAACATATTTTGCCTCGGTAGTAGATAATGTAACAGAATTTTGCTTTCTACTAAACCATGAAATAAGTACATTACCTAAGAATGACATGTTCTAATAATGCTTTTTCGATCAACTTTGCAACCAGCATAATCTTCATCTGAGTAGTTGATTAGATTGAAAGAAGTGTGCTTAGGATACCATAACCCTAGGTCAATTGTACCAACAACATATCTAAGAATGTGCTTAACTGTAGTCAAATGAGATTCTTTTGGAGATGATTGAAAACGTGCGCATAAGCATACATTGAACATAATATCCGGTCTTCTGGCTGTCAAATATAGTAGACTACCAATCATACCTCGATATACCTTTGAGTCAAATGGCTTGCCGCTTTCATCTTTATCAAGTTTGGTGGATGGGCTCATTAGTGTTCTAATTTCCTTTGCACCTTCCATCCTAAGTTTTTTTAGTAATTCTTATGATAGATTTTAATTGATTAATGAATGTTCTACTTTTTGGTTGATTGATTTGCAATCCAAAAAATAAGTTAAGTTCTCCCATCATGCTCATCTCAAATTCTTCATGCATACTCTTAGTAAAAACTTTGCACATATTTTTATTAATAGCACCATATATTACATCATTTACATAAATCTGGATTAAAAGATCAATATCTTCATTTTCATGTTTCGTGTAAATGGTTGTCTATGTTTCCTCTTGAAAAATATTTTTCAATCAAGAAACCAATGAGTATCTCATATCAAGCTCTAGAAGCTTATTTGAGTCCATATAATGCTTTTATGAGCTTGAAAATATGATTTGGAGAAATATGATTTTCAAAACCTCGAAGTTGCTCAACATATACCTCATCATTTATAAAACCGTTTAGCATCCATTTGAAAAAGTTTGAAATCTTTATAACAAAAATATGCAAGTAACATTCAAATAGCTTATAATCTTGTAACCGGTGCATATGTGTTAAATCTTTAGTCGGGATATTGTGTAAAGTAGTTGAAGTACAACTTTTAATCTAATAAATTTAGAGTCATGCTAGTCTGCGCCCAGAAATGACCGTTGGGCATGCCGCCTAGCACAAATTTGCATTTTTATTTTTTTCTTCTTTTTCTTTTCATAATTTTTTAACATATTTAAATATTTTTAAAAAATAAAAAAATATAGCAATACACTAAAAGCTATTTCCTTAATCATTAAGTAAAAATAAAATAAAAAGAAATTAAATACATGAGCGGTCAAAATGAGGGGGCAAACTCAGGCAACATACAAGCATTTTCCATAAATTTATATGCAGATTAGTATGCCCCTATTTCAAATTAACCCATTCAGATAGGCAAAATGGAGTTATAAACATTTTGAAGTCTAAGAGATCATATTCTTTTTCATTAATCACACTAGGAGTTAGTTCTTTATTATAATGTTACTTCTTATTCATCTTCGGATTATGAATTAATAAGTTATAATAGTTATGTTTGAAATGGATTCTTAATATATATGACATTGTTATCACTCATATTTTTTTTACTAATTAAGACCAATGGCGTCTTAAAGCAAACTTTATCCTTGCATAAATGGACAACTATATACTTCTATTTTGTAAAAATGATCAACCTAGATTACAAATTTCACCTGACAAGGCATATTAATAATCAACTAAGATTACTTTTTTTAAAAAAACAAACTAAGGCCTTGTTTGGTTACACAATTCAGATAAGCTGAGATGTGTTGTTAAAAATTGAATAAAATATTGTTAGAATATAATTTTTTAATATAATTTTTATTTTTATATTTGAAAAAGTTGAACTATTTATTATATTTTGTGTGTAAGTTTGGGAAAGTTGTAAGATTACTTAATTGAATTTGAGTTCTTGAGGCAACAGCATTGGGTCATGATCTGTGTCATGTGTGTGTATCAATTGATCTTTTTCTTTTCCTTGCCAAGCAAGAGGTGATCTATAAATTAAAGCAACAAGTTCCTTATTTTGGTAAGGCACGGAATTAAGCGCGCATGCAGGAACGTCTAACATATTGCATTCAACTGAAAATCATGACACTTGCATGCATGGAATTAAACCAATGAGAAAAGAGTAATTTGAAACCATCCCACCAGCATCAATATCTATATGTATTCGTCCCTATAGCTTGTTCAGCATTCACAACTAGCAAAGCATATCATCACCTAGCTAGCTCTTTTCATAACACAAAAATCAGTTTCCAAATCATGTCAATTACTACTGCAGCAGCCATGACTCGGGTTGGCAGTACTGTTTTAGCCATCGTTTTCTTACTTTCTGGTATAGCATATGCAGCAGCCTCGAATACATGTTCCAGTTATGGAGGGATGAGTGAAAATGATGATGCAGCTTCATGCTCCGACGTTATCACCAAGCTTACACCCTGCCTGCCTTTCGTACAAGGAAAGGAGGACAAGCCATCCACGCAGTGTTGTGGAGGTGCTAAGGAGTTGGTTACCGCCGCCAAATCCAAACAAGATCGACAAGCTATATGCGAGTGCATTAAGACAGCAGGATCATCGGCCGGCAAAATCGACCCTTCTCGCATTACTCAACTTGTCAAGGATTGTGGCCTCAAAATCGACCTCCCTCCTATTAGCAGTCACACGGACTGCTCTAAGTAATACTCTCTCTCTCTCTCTCTCTCTCTCTCTCCGTGCATGCACAGAAGGTACTGATTTTTTTGTTTCAAACTTTCGTGCAGGGTATCTTTCTATCATGAAGGGTGATCATAATTAAATCCACTAGGAGATACACACACATATATATAGCTATATTTCAAGATCGTACTTCCTACCAAGACTTCATGATCAATCTGATCATACATGAATCCATTCAAGCGATAATATCTATTAAGCCAGGAATGAAATAATAATGTATACCATGATCAGTATTATACCATGATCAGTTATTTATGAAAAATAATCTTCTTCAGTCCCTTCTATCTGTTGGAATTTTCGTTTACATTGGTCTTGGTAATTTCTCAAATTACTTTTTCTAATCAAAGATATTTTATCAACTCTGCTATTAGGGCTATATATCATCAAGGCAATCATTATAATGTCTTAAAGTACTACAAATCTTAAAGCCCAGAAGGTAATGACATGCAATGGGTACTACAAAACAAAATGAAAAGCCAAATATCAGTACTCAAACATGATTGAAAAGGATCGAATCTCACTGTTGATATCGTGTTTTGCGGGCCTGGGCAATTCCACTCTGTCAGTGCTCGTGCGATCACCTGCACAGTAACAAGGGGGGACCTCGGGATCCGTTGATTCTCCTATGCTTAAGTCAATATGGTGTTGAGGATGAAGCTAAAGTATATTGACGATGATAGAGTTAGATTACTTACCTTTGCGCTGCAGGTAGTGTTTATTTATACTTGCCGACTTGGTCTCCATGATAGTGGAGTGTTGCATAGCAAGAGATCATATATTCATACTATCCACTCACTGAGCTATCATTTTGCCGTCAGTTCACCGAGCTAGGAAGTGCTCAGTGTTATTGAGTGTTGTTTGAGCCTGGGGCCGCATTGAATGTGGCGTATTTTCTATCTTGGGCCATTTCCATCTCATTAATGATGGGTGTGAATCGCCGCAAGTTTTCTCGTCTAACATTAAATGCTATATTCCTCCCCTAAGCCTTGCCTGCATTTTCTGTCTTGTTTCCTAATGTAAGCATGATCCGACCCGGGTCTTATACCCGAGCCTTGACCAAGGTGCTACCGCTTGACCCAGTCCATATTATGTACCTGGGCCCTAATCTGGGCCTTGTCTCCAATCCGATCCAGCCCCAGACCTTATATCTGGGCTTTTATCTAGATCTTGCCTTTAGCCCAATCCAAGGGATTTTCTCCCTTCACACTCACCATGATAGCAACACATGAGTCTGTATCTCAGTACTAATGCCATATACATATTTTGATAAAGAGAGACACCTTAATTCACGAAACTGGAAACTTTCTTTATGATTATTCTCAGCTGAGCTCAGCTAAGTTCAGTCTAATTTTAAGTTGAGTCTAACATCCAAACACCCAACTCTCAAATTACTAAACTCATTCCAACTCAAAACCTTTTACACATGGGACCTACAACTTTTTTCAACTTAAAACATTTTTATACGTGAGACCCACAACCTTTTTCAATTTTCCATAAAAAGTATTAAATTCATCTTAACATCCAAACACACTTTAAGTTCAGTTTAGATGGGCCTCACATAACTCCCTTCACTACTCAACTCACTACTATTCATAAAGAATTCAACTCAGCTTAGTTCAGCTCAACATCCAAACGCAACTTAAATATTGGTGTCCAGTTGAAGAATAACTTGTTCGACATAATAAGAGGCCCATGGGGGCATGAAAATGTCTTCTACATAGCATGCTCGATCTTGAGAAGTTCTTTGGGTCGGGGCGGAAAAAGTTTGAGAGATACATATCACAAGCTGATGTCGAAAGATATATATATATATATATATATATATACTTGCCTTCTATTATATAGGAAAATTGAAAAATGCTAGATACAATTTTAGGTATGCAGATTTTGCATACTCTCTTTATCCACTTTTTTAAAGAAGTACGCAATGCTTGCATCGTCCCAAATTTGGCAGCTGCAGTTTCTACAGAAATGTGAGTTACATGTGAAGCATTAATACCTGTTGCTCTCTCTCTCTATCAAATATATTGTTATGGAGACGAAGAAAACTGCGTTTATGTAGATGTTCAATGACACAGCAGAACACAGTGATCTCGATTATTAAGTTGGAAGTTCGCTTATAATTAAAACATGCTATACACAAAACTATGGATTCAAAAACCTTTATGTAAAAACAAAAACTGCGTTATAATCAACTCGAAACAGCATATATACTACTTTTAATGACGTACGTTAAAAAGTGAAATCGGGATCAGTAGGTTTCTGTGGCAGTAACTGTAGCACTCTTTGTGGTGCTCTGGTGGTGCGCGCTGCAGCCCTTTTCCGTTTCAAGGTTCGCAGTACACTGGCAGCGAACCTTGATGCGTAAATAGTTGCACCAAGACTAGCCGAGGTGCCAGCTTCATTTGCCAAAGCATCTGGCAGTCTGTTTTCTGAGTCGCGCAATTCCTTCTCAAGCTTTCTCTTACAGTGCCGGCCCCAAGCTGATTGGATAAAACATGCCGCCCATGTCTTCCATTGTTGTGAGTAGAACCTGAAAGTCATGTTGCAGAGTTAGATAATGAAGGGATAGTCGAAATCACCATTAATTGTTCCAAATGCTTAAACTGATGGGATTATATAGATTTATTTATTTGTATTATATTCTCTAACACTTTCCTTCATATGTGGGTCAAACTCTCCTCAATGAGTAGAGTGTAAAATCAGAGTTCGAATTCATGACTTTTACTCTAATATCATGTGAAATTATCATTTGTCCCAAAAATTTAAACTGATGGAAAGATTTATTTATTTGTATTATATTTTTAATCATTCATGCAAATGGGAAAGCTAATCAGGATGATTATTTCTGTCTTTGTATTAAACATAATTTAGCCTTTCCTCCATGTTAGTGTAGCCTTGCTTTGTTTAAACAGCCAATCCAAAAGGTGCATAAGCATGGTTTAAATCCTTGCCTGAAATTGTGTCGGAGCTCCTTGCTATGAAGTTTCCGAAACTGAGAGGCTACAGTCTTCAAGTCTTCGGCCATCAGCGCAAAGGCTTCAACCTCTGTTTTTGCTTCCACTGTTCTAGTTGACGTGGGGAATTTGGGGGCCGAGGTCTGGGGATCCAAGGCCCAAGTAAGAAGCTCTTCACCACAAAAGTCACCAGCATTAAGATCAGCAGAGTTGAAGAAACCAGTTCTTCCACCATTGGTAGTCGTGGTGGCTAGCTTTCCTCGGATGATAAAGAGCATCTCATCCACTGGATCCCCTTCACGAACAATGTAGCTCTTGTCTGTGTAAAGCACTGGCTTGAGACGATCAACCAGCGGATCCCACAGTTGCTGATCCATCTTTTTAAACATGGGCACCTTACAGATAAAAATTGTCTAGATGAACAACTTAGTTGAAAATTGGGCGAAAAGATGTACAAAAACAACCAACGAAAACACTCACTCCCATGAGAAGATCCAAGCAAAGATGGCGCTTTATGTCCCTCCTGAGGTCCTTAGGAAGGTTACGAATGAGATTCTCTTCCTCGACACCTCTGGTTTCCTGCCATTTGTATTGTTCATATCGTCTGACCCGCTCCCTTAAGTTATCAGGTAGCATACGTTGGGACATCCACTGTTCGGCATCAGTCCTTCTCACTCTCATTTCTTCTACTTTCACTGTTGTGGATTCCAGATATTTCTATAGCAGCACAAGAAAAATTGATCATATAGCAGCTTATTCCATTCTAAAACTATTGTGGGTTCTGCAGAAAATTTCCAGTTCGAGTGAGTGGATGGAATTGTGAAGAACAGACCCAATTCATGTTTGTGTTGGCAATATGTCAGTTGGCAGGTTAAAGTAGAACTGCAGAATTGTTGAAAATAAACATACCTCAGAGGTATTAATTGGATACCAAAGAAGTATAATGCTTGTTTAACATGTGATGAATGGAAGGTGGTCTGATTTTCTAGAAGCCTATCAGTTAGGTCTAGATGAGATGCATATGCACAAAATTCAAAATATTTGAACGTAATCATCTCAAAATGCTACAACAGTAGCTTGCTAAGAGAATCCCCGAGGACCCTTACCTGCATATTGCCAATAAGTAATGAGAACAAAACCAATCCAGAGATGGCTATGAAAACAGCGAAGGCTATCTCCCAAACATATGTGCTTGTTGACAGGTTTTGGCCAAAAGAACTGAGGAAAAAAAAAGGTATGGTACAAGTTAAAAATGCCTTCAACTCCAAAGCATTAGCTGAGAATGTGGTCAAACTTGCTATCTATAACTAACTATGAATTTAGTTTGAGGATTATATATTACTAACCTCAGACTACGCAGACCCCACCAAAAGCAGTAGGAGAATTTCTTTGGAAAAGCTCTTGATTCCACCACTCCAGACCTCAGAACATCAGTAAAAATTCCAAAGTTGAAGACAGTTAAATTCTTAATCTCATCAGGCTTCATAAAAGGGCAAGCCTGACTTATTTGAGTTCCAAAGCTATTATTATGCCGAATACCACAGTAAAAAGATTCTTGACAACCATCCTGATCATCCTTGCACCATTCCCGCCAGCATGCATCCCATTGTTCAATGGCAAACAAGTACCAAAAAGCACCAACTACCTGATATATTGAATTAATTTTGATCAGGAATCTTGGAATAGGCTGAATAATCAAATAACCTATAAACTTACATGACTTGCAAGCATGTAGAGGAACAGATTATAAGCAGCTCCAAGCCATGCTGTCTCAGTTAGTATGCCGGATGTTCTTGTTACTTCTACATATAGTGGATAGATCCGCCAAAGCCTCGGCACATATTGGGAGAAGATTACGAACTTCAACATTTCCTTAATGACCAATGGAACTTTAGTTGTTAATTTGGGAGAGATAACGAAAACTACCACCTGAACATAAGAAGCAGAACACATCCAAAATTGTAAGACTAATCGTTTGAATGCTATGAATATCTCAGAATATCTGTAAATAGTAGTGAAATAGTTTGTGAATATCGGAAAACAGTTGTATTTCCAAACAGGCCCTAACACTTTATATATATAGTTCATTCTTTTACATCAAGCAATTGACAAGATTTTCAGCTTGAGTCATAGTCACCAGAATTTTCTGCATTTCAACATATTTATATATGCATAATGTGTGTGCGCGGTTGCTTCCAAAATATCATCTCTTTCTAGAGCTCTCAGAAAGTGAACTAATAAATCACTTCTGCAATTGGTAATAACCAAATAGTTCTTCAATGCATGTAAAATCTGACCTACTAGCATATACAGACATTTGGGAGCAATGCATCATGTGGCTGCTCTTCCTTGAGAGATTCTCTCTGTCATGTTCTCTAGTAGTGGAATATATGTTGGGAAGCAAGTTTCCTTTTATGAAATTGTGAACATATATGACTACCACAGGTCCAAACTGAATACTTTGTTGAATGTTGAAAAGCCATAGAGTTTCTAGTAACAAATGAGATTACTGATACTTGAGATTGATTGAGAGCTGAATGCATACCTGTGGCAATGGGAGAATTGATAGAATGTCAATAATTAAGTGGCCGGTGAATAGGTATCTTTTTGCTATAGCCATACGATCCTTAATCAACCCACCCCTTCCAAACCCTCGAGATTCCGGGAGGAAAATTGCTGTATTGAATCTAAACAATATATGAATTGCATAAAAGGCATCTATGGCGGATCGAATAACACAAGCAAAAATTGCCAGTTTTTTGTCTAAATTTAAGCATTTGTCCCCATCCTTAAACTTGTCCATCACAGGAATGTAAAAGAACAATGGGTCCACAGCCACTGATATCACACAAGAAAGCACAAATATTTTGTTCCATGTTTGTAGAAATTGATCCTGTGGATCAAAGACTTCCCTAGTACGACCAGACTCTTTTTTTGGCCAATCCCCTACAGAACGGGTGCTCATTTGTTTCGTTTTTATACTTTTAACTCTCTCAACTCCTCTCTGAAAACTCTCCAAAACTCTGCCAAAAACCACTCTGATGTTTCTTGTAAATTTCTGCTCAAAACTCGAAGATCTCTCTAACCTGGATAAAAGAACAGATATCAAAATGTCAGCAGCTATATGACTACTTAATTGTACACTACCAAAATCAAATAACTACTTGGGATGGTCAGTGACAGGCATGTCCAACTACCCAATCCTGCACTAATTACGAATATTTGGAAGAACTAGTGCAATCCTTGGCACAGGACCTTAGGATTATGCACCTTAAGTTTTTGAGACAAAGTAGTGATTGTAACAATTTCCATTACTACCAATCACCCATGTGATCATCTTGGTCAATTGTTCCTTACAGAATTTACTACAAAAGATAGAATGCATTAGAGGGATCCTCTTGTAATGTTCTTTTAGAATGTTCCACTTAATAAGTTCCATGATAAGGATAGTTTCAAGGTATTCAAGACACATGCACTTAAAATCGTGTAAGAAAAGTTAAAATCTAACCCTACAAACTAACCTTACAAACGAACGTCTCCTGAAATATTCCATGACTTTGGCCAAGTAGAAGTCAAAAATGAAAGAGCCCAAGTACTTTTGATTTACAGCTATCAAGTGCTGAAATCCAGGCCCTGCAGAAGAAGTACAAGTTCAAGTTTGATATTCTCTACAAAGGAAGAATCACAGAATAAGTACGATATTTATAACAGTTTCATGTATAGCTTATAGACCTGGAACTAGTCAATCTATCAAGTCTACAAGACAACTAATTAATTAAACATGTCAGATGGTCTCATCACTTTCTACACGTACCCACCTAACCCCATTTTTACAATCAGCAGTATAAATTATTTGGAACTTAAAGCTCTTCAGAGAGACAGAGAGACGTGACTAATAAAATATCAAAGCAAAGCAAGTTTAACAAGTGGACAATTGGATGCTCAGAAAAAAAAATAAGGGTAGACATGAATTGGTCTTTTTTTATCATTTATAAAATAAATAAATAAAAAATATATTTGGAAGTTACCTAACCAGAAGCATAAGTAAGTCAAACAAAAATAAAATATTTCAAAACAAGATGTGAAGAAAATGTCTAAGAAAAAAAGAATGAATGCAAAGAAAAAAATTTATATGATCGATTATAGTCAGAAGGAAGGAAATGTAAAGAAAATATCTAAGAAAACAAAAGCGGGTTTAGCTTAATTCTGTTTGGTTTCAGAGAAAAAGTGAGGCTTCATGACACATTATGGTTTACTACTGCGGTTTCAATATCCATATCTCAAACTCATCAGAAAATGGAAAGTTTCCAGAAAGAGACAAAGAAAAAAGCTAAATATCACCCCTATGTTAGCTGAGAAAGTAAAAAGGACCCAAAAGAAGACAAAAGAAAAAGAAGTTATATGCTTATCTAATTATGTTGTCGTCCTTTTCAAAACAAAAACCATATTTACTAAGGCCATGTTATTGAACTAAACTCAATCAAATTAAAAGTTCTTACTCTCTCCGAGGTTGCTTTTCCTTTTCTTTCTCTTTCCAACCGTACGTACGTTTGTATTAAACAAGCAGAAAATTGACCTGAATCATTCGTAGGACTTGTGTTTTCTTGAATGATAACATGGGTGCTATTTGCTTGGCGAAGAACCCGGTAACAGAGAGCGAATCCAAGTATATTAATACACCCAACGCAAAGAGAGTAGTACTATTCAGCCTTGCTAATTACATTTGTTTTGATTTCATGGAAGATCAGAAACAAGAAGAATGGTGTTAAGTATTTGAAGAAGTTCCTTGAGGAAAATGACACAGTTCTCAGGAGAAAGAAAGTTCGCGGAGAGAGTCTCCAGTGGCGGCTGCCGTTGCGGGTCGCACAGGGAGAGAACCAGAGAATGAAAAAAAAAAAAACAGAAGTGAACAGAAGTTATTTTGATAACTATTTGGATGGGGCCTACATGGATAGAACTTTCGTCCATACGACTCCACGGACCACACCTTGTTATTAATCGAGAAATTCTAGACGTAAGTTACGTAATTATACGCTATTTTTGTTATTTTATAATTGAGTAATTTTATATACAATCAATATATAAACACTACGTAATTGTTTTAAAAAAGAATAGAGTTTATTTTTAAAAAATTAATTTTTTTTTATGTAGATCTCATATTTTATTCATTTTTTTCAAAACGATTACGCAACGATTAAACAATTCACGATTACAGATATATTTTCGGTAACTCTCAGAAAACTTGAGAGCTTTAAGATCAGATGTAAGAGATCGATTGCATGCTTTTAGCTTTACAACGAAAAAAGCATTAATCTGAGCATTTATTCAGGGAATAGAAGTTCTTATATTATATACTTTTTTATATGATGGCTCATCCAAATTAATTTCTTGGCCCCCAAACATGAAAAAACTATTAACTACTTAAATGTGTTAGATTATGAAATACTCAGCAATATTATTATGAGCTTAATCATTAATGTGCCAAATTAACTTCTGGATTTAAAGAATATGTCATGAATATTATCTAAGTTTTGTAGAAGAAAACAATTTCAAGAAAGTCAAATGTTTATTATTTAATTGACAGATAATTTCTTAGGGCAGGTTTCGGGGTGGGATGAGACACAAAATTTTCATCTCATCTCATCTCATCATTACACATTTTTCAAATCCACATACAAAATATAATAAACAATTCAATTTTTTCAAATCTCAATTCACCTTTTTTAAATCTCAATACAATAATAATACTAAAACACAATATTTTAAACTCTAAAACAAAACACAAAATTCTCATCTCACTTCCCAAACCTGTCCTTAGTCTCTCTTGTTGACTTTTTGTTTCTATTACCAACCATAAAACGAGATTTTATGCTTTAAATTAAAACATGTAAAAACTAGCTCAAATACTAGAATAGAAAAAAGAAGTTGAGTTTCTGATAAATCATTTGGTAGTTATAATGAGAAAAAAAAAGTGCTAATAATTTCACTACATAAGTAGTAATAGATTACTCTTTTTTTGTGAGAGATTGTCGTCAGAGTTTGATCTAAAAATAGATGCTAAGTTATGTTTTAGAATTTTGTTGGAACATCTAATAACAAAATTAAAAATTTTTTTGTTCAAACAGAAAGTTCTCTTTTAAATGAATTTTTCTTTTAGAGGAAAAATCGTAGTATCATTGAGAAAAATCTCTAGAAGAGAGACTGAATACAATTAGGGGTTTCCTCCATGTCAATGATGACATCAGAAATATTTAGAGCACTCTTGCTTAGAGCATGAGCTACATTATTTACATCCTTTCTAACATGGTTTACAGACCAGCTAACAAATTTAGAGAGCAGACTTTTAACATCTGCTATTATCATCTCTTTGTTGTCCCAGCTTTCATCTAAATCTTTGATGGCCTTGACAACAAGTAATGAATCACCTTTTAGAATGATCTTTTGTAATCCTAGCTCAAGCCCAAAAACAGTAGCCTAAGTGCAGCAAAGGATTCAGTAAGTATAGGGTCTGGAAATAATGATCTGTTCATCCTCATATGCTAGAACTTTTCCTTCCCAATCTCTTGCAATTACACCAACACCTACTCTGCATAGTTGTTTGTTGATCGTTGTATCTCAATTAATCTCATCATTACAACTTTTTCAAATTTTCATACAAAATATAATAAATAATTCAATTTTTTCAAATCCTAAAATAATAATAATATTAAAAATAATATTCTAATAATATTTTATTCAACTCATCTAAAATCATCTCAACTCATCTTTGAATCCAAACGGAGCCTTAACAACATCCCTTGGAGGTGCCACCCATACACTGCTATTTGGTTGAGGATTTGCACATTGAGTCGGATCTTTCTTGTTGAGGATTGCCACTGAAGACCTTCTAAAAATTCACACTTTTCATAGATGTTAACATTGAAAGCAGTGTATCTTTAAAACTCTGATGACCAAAACTGCTTTTCTATAGTTTTTTGGAACATTGTCCCCAAACATCCTTTGCTAATTCACATGTCAAGAGTGCATGCTCAATAGTCTCTTGTTGTAACGCTCCAATGGAAGGTCCAAACCACATGGCCTAAACTCTAAAATGACTAGTCAATGATACAATTAGAGCATCATTGGAACCTTATAAAGAGCAGAACTTCTCTTTCCTAAGTCATGTGGGATCTCATACACTACCTACTCTTATCCATATCATATGGGGTATCACAATCTACCCCCCTTAAATTCCTGACGTCCTCGTCAGGCCTGTCCATTATAGGTAGCACGGCTCAAGTCCCACATTTCTGGTTGGGATAGACTCTGATACCATTTGTAACGCCCCAATGGAAGGCCCAAACCACATAGCCTATACTCCAAAATGACTAGTCAATGATACAATTGGAGCCCCATTGAAACCTTATAAAGAGCAAGAACTTCTCCTTCCCAAACCATGTGGGATCCCATACACCACCTATCCTTATCCATATCATATGGGGTATCACACTTGTTCTTGATCACAGATGGGGCACATTGGATTTTCCACCACTTTCTTTTTGAAAAAGTTAAATTTTATAGGTAGACCATCTTATCAAGCTTTCCACAAGAAAAGTTTCTCAATATTAGAAACTTACAACCCCCCACAACTTATGCCACTTATCCTCTTGGTGTTGCTTGCTAGATGATTGGCCCTTGTTCCTCTCTTGTAAACATCCTCGTAAGTGATAGGCACTTTTAACTGTGAATGAACCATTGGTTATGTGTTTTCATATCAGTTTATCAGCATTGCCACAATGATGTGGGAACCACTTTGGATCTTGAATGATGTGGACTTAGGGATCCATTTACCAGAGCTGATCTTGATGGATTCTCCATTGTCCACTCTCCAAAATAATCCTTCTTCAAAGAGTGGTTTTGCTACCATAAAGCTTCTCTAGATGAATGAGGGATTCCTACCCATTTTTCCTGTTGAAAGTCCCCTATTGGATAATATTTCTGAGACATAACCTGAGCTACAAGTGAATAGGGTGCCTGTACTAGCCTCCAACATTATTTTACTAGCTTAGCCAAATTGAAATTCTCCAAGTTAGAATCCTAGCCCTCCAACAGATTTTACTTTTTCCATTTGATTCCAAGGGATCCAATGTATCCTTTTATCCTTATCTTTCTGACCCTACCAGTAGCCTTGCATTATTATGTTGATCTCCCTTAAGATTGATTTTGGAATCTTGAATACACCCATGCAGTAGGTTGGAATTGCTTGAATCACAGACTTCAAAGGACTTTCTTGCTAGCTTGAGATAGAAGTTTTGATTTCCAATTGCTGATTCTTGCTCTAACTTTATTCAAAATACTGTGTTCTTTGTATCTTTGTATCTTCTTTAGTATTCCTATTGAAAAATATAGATGTCTCCTCCTTATTAAGCCTATGTCCTAGTAAATTTTCATAGATCTCTCGTAACCTTAGCATTCTGCTCCACTCTAGTGAGCTTGCTTTGTAGAAAATGAGGCTATCATCTACAAAAAAGAGGTGGTTGATATGGATCTGGCCCCTAGCCAATGGCATATCAATGATCTGTCCTTCAATTTCTGCTTGGTTTAGGAGTTGACTAAAGGCTTTAGAACAAAATACGAAAAAATAAGATGAGAGAGTGTCACCTTGTCGAATGCCTCTTAAAGGTTTAAACTTTATGTATGGGGTTCCATTAATGAGCAAAGTGTAGAAAACAGTGGTAACACACCTCATTATGAGCCCTATCTATCAGCTAGAAAATCCCATCTTTCTCATTATATCTTCCAAAAAAGGCCATTCAATCTTGTCATATACCTTACACATGTCTAGCTTTAAAGCCATAAATCCTTCCTTACTCATGCCTACTCTTTTAAATGATTTTAACATGTGTCTTTTTATACACTGGCGTAGATGATTGCCCCTAAGGCACCGATGGACCAACGCCACCATTTGTTACAAAGATTTAAGATGATAGGAAGAGTAGATTTTATTATTTATTTTATATCTTAATACTCACCCTCACATGTGGGTTAGACTCTCCCTTAATAAGTTGTCTCAATACATGAGATGAAGTATAGAATCAATGTTCGAACTCAAAACTTCTGGTCTGATACAATGTGAACTCAGTGTTCCTTACATAAATGGTCAAGTCAACTTACCAACCTAATGGAAAAAGATATATGGTCTTTAGTATTTACTTAAGGAAAATTATATACACCATACTATCATTTCACTTTTATCTCATTAAATATGATGTGACACATTTATCACCATTAAATGATCAACATGCTTCTTTATCATCTAATGATGATGAATGTGTCACATCATACTTAATAGGATGAAAGTGGGATGGTAGTATGGTATATAGCATTACTCTTTATTTAATATCTTACCATAGGCATATAACTTTTAAAGTAATGTTATACACCACACCACCATCATATTTTCATCTCACTATGTAAGATGTGGCATATTTATCATCATTAGATGATAAAGAGTCATCTAATAAATGATCATTCAATTGATAAATGTGCCACATCATATATAGTAGGATGAAAGTAGAATGGTGGTGTGATGTATAGAATTTTCCTAACTTTTATACTCAGCTATGTCTTACAATTTACTATGGGATAAATTTTAGATTTGCCTATTTTTATCTGTGCATATATAGGAAAAATCTAATTGTAAGCGATTATGCGCACTAATACGCGCACTCATTCAATATGATTGGTTAGAAAGTAGATTTTATTGAAAACAGTGCTAATTTGAATTTAGAATATGAAGGCAATAACAGTAGTACACAGATTGGTATGCAAACTTGCTTGTACATAACAAAACCCGAATACATATAAAGACCATATATAGCTAGGTAGGTTGACCCAAAGATCCTAACTCGGCGCCATGGCCCATAGGCTGGGTTGACCAAGAAATATTGAAGTTAATCATTTTTCAATAAGACCATTTGCAATTTATTTTACTCATATTAATAAGATACTTTGCAATTTGATATAAAGTGATCTAATCTCAACGACTAGTGACATGAGAGACTAATTTCTAGGATAAAGTTAGAATTAATTTTGGGGGATATAGGCCCTCGAAAAGAAGTTTTTTGCGAGTGCTCTTATGATAATTCAACTTACTTTTATGTTTTGTGCATTTATTCATTTTAAATATTTTCTGATACAAAATATAAATAAGGATTTAAAAACTTGAAGAAAAATATCTAATTTAAATAATATTCACAATCAATTAGTTTATTTTTAAATAAACTCATTCTTATTTACAAATGACGGCCTCATTTGTTTTCAGAGATGAGATAAGATGAGTTGAGATTAAAGTTAAAAAATTGAATAAAATATTATTAGAATATATTTTTTATTTGAAAATGTTGAATTGTTTATTTTATTTTGTGTGAAAATTTGAGAAAGTTGTAATGATGAGATGAGAGATCTTCAAAATTTTGGATTTTAGTCTTGAAAGCAAACTAGTCCTAATTAATTTGCCTAATTAATTTGTTAGTTCCACATAAAATAAATGCAATCAATGAGATTTTATACATTTTTAATAAACTTGATTAATCATGAATTAATTACCATTAAAATTATAGTGTTCATGTTCATTAGGTTAACTATATTTATGGACTATATCGTATATCGTCTTTTATTATGAATACATTATTTGTACCATATCTTATGACTTTATTTATAAGTTTAGAAAATAAATTTTGGAGTTTGTATAATAATTTTAACATTTTATATATAAATTTACAAATATGTACATTATATATATATATATATATATATATTTATATATATATATATATATCACTATACTTAAAAGCATCTATCTCCATATAAATAGTAATGAATAGTATTTTTTATGTTTGACAATTTTTTTCTATCAATGCCCCTAGTAGTTGGGTCTTATTACAGTCTTATTACAATTTTTCATCATTAAATAAATAATGAAGTTTTGCTAAATATTTTTAAGAAAGTAAAACCATATAAATAATTAAAGTTTTTTACATAATTTAAATCTCATTATATTCTTAATTAACTAAAATCATTTAGATAAAATAATTTTATACAATTATAATAGTTTTGGGGCTTCCAAAATATAAGAGGCTTACTTTAATTATGAAAGAACGTGAGAGCAACATAAGAATAAAAGACTTTGTATTTTTTCAGTGTTTCCTGGGTCATCGAGTAGTGTGGTTGAATTTCTATCAATCGTGAGATAATTTTTTTGTTCATACGATCAAATTTTGGAAAGTATCTTCTCTTGCCATAATTTGAGTATATTTTCTTATTCTTGAAATAGGAAGGGTGAATTTGCTTCATACGAGTTCACTACATCTTCTGCATGGTTGGAGGTAACATGACATGCATGCATTGATCTCTACCGTCAAATATGGTTAATTTGTATAACTGAAACTTCCATACAAACTCTTCTTGTTAAAGTTTGCATAGAAATGTCTGGAGATACTACGGTTGGAACAAACTCTTTTTGTTAAAATAGAGAAAGATGGAAATTCATAGATGCTTGCTTATATTAGATTTTATGCTCCTATGTATTAGGCTATTTACTAATCAATCTTATGTACTCTTTCAATCTTGATGATTGTGGACTAACAGCTAATTCAACTATTTAAGATTATGTGCTAAGTGTAAGGAGTCACACTTTATTTGCTATTTTGACATTATTTTCAGAAATTTTATTTTTTTCTTCCAATTAAACAAATGTGGCAAACATGCTTTGCACGTTAAACCACTGCTAGTATAAATATATAAATATATATATTTATACAGCCATATTCACAAGAAATATTTAAGCTACATCCATCAGATTAGGAAGAGTATTTAGTCTCATCTTTTAATTACTTTATATGAATTCATACCAATTGAACAAGAATTATACAAGTTAAGCTCATATACAATGATCCTGAATTTTGGTTAAAGCTCGTTTGATTTCATAAACGGATTGAACTTGAATTGAGCTTGAGATATTTATGAACCATTATGTTTGTCTATAACTCTATGTCTCATACTCAAAGGGGGAAAATACAATTCTGTTCTAGTACTCCCTACGGGAAAGCCCCCTTTGCAGGTTGAATCTGTGGGTGGACAACCCACTCACAGAGTAGGGTCGCTACGCTATCCCTCCCTCAAGGAGGAGGGGCACTCACCCTTTTTCATTTTCTGCTTAAATTTTGCTATTTTTTAGAATGTGTCAAAAGGATAATGATACTAATGTGGATTAACACCTGGTTAAGGCATCATTAATTTTCCTAATGACAGACAAACCGAGGGATTTATTTTATAAATTTCACACGCATGATAAACATTGAGTCCAGATTGAAAACACAGATTATTTGTCCCCACTAGAAATCACAGAAATTGATATATTTTATCCTCAATATAATGATTCCATACTAATCCATTAGTCTGGCAATGAAGAGGAAGCCTAGGTTTGCTTCTTTTTCTCCTCTCTCCAAGAGATTTCGCTCTCAACCAAAAACTTAAACATCCCATCTTCATTCGTCCAGAGGGGGACAGGGGGAGCTTTGGCTCCACCCGCCCTCCTCCCGTTTGGCTTGTCTCGAAGCTGTCCAAACACTTTTTTTTTGTTTTTAATTTGTTTTCCATCCATAGCAAGGAGAAGCGTCGATCTATTGCTTTTTGGCCTCCCACGGCTGCCATGCACCCCACCACAAGACTCCTCAGCTGTCAATCCTTCAAACTGCCGAAGCAGAATGTCAAACAGAGCGATGCATACGTCTCACGCGTGGCTCAAATAGCGCATGAGATCCATGCGCCGCCGCATCGAGGAGAGACTGTCTCCGCCACGCGCAACATTTTAGGGGCCAGCGACCTCGGATCTTTTAGATCCAACCAACCTCCACTCTCCTAGTGTGGCATATGGTCTCCACGTACCTCCACAATCCTTAACGGTCGTCCACCAGAAATTCGACGCATCTCTCGCTTGTTGTCTTCCTGTGTTTTCGCTTCTCCTAACCAAAGATTGTGGGAAAGAGGTAGTGAAAGTCTCCTTTAGCTAGTCCAGACCAGCGAAATGCAGCACAAAACATTTCACTGCAGTTTCCAATCATAGTATTACAATCCATTTATCAGACTGTATCGAAATTGCTTCATGCAACTTTCTTTTGTTGGAAATGGATGAGGGTCAAGTCATTGACCCCAAATCCCTCTTTTTTCTCTTTCTTATGGTGTATTTCCTTATTTGGGATGAATGTTGGGGCTTCCCACCTTGTTGACTCTTTTATCCTGTAACTGTTAAATATATTTATAATATGCTTGTTTAGACAAACAAACAAAAAAAATCCTACAGTCTTACTCCTTTCAATGAGTTGGGAGTTGGAAGTTTTTAGTGATACTCCACTTCAAAAACTAATAAATGGAAATAAAGTCTGAGGGAAAAAAAGTCCTTTCCATTCTGGAACTTTTCATGAAACCTTTTCATATAATTGTTTATTATCCAAACGACATCCTCGGTTGAAGTAGGGGCGGTACCCGCACCCTATGGGGCGGGGTTGCCCCATCCCACCCCTCGCCCCCACATTTTGGCGGGGGGGAGTTTGCACCCATGCAATTTGCCCCATGATGTGGAGGCGGGGCCCCCCGTCCGTATGCTAGGGGCAAAACCCCCCATCCGTCCACCCCCCGTCTGCCGCCACTCACAGCTATGAGTTGTACCAGCCAAAAACGAAATACACAAAAAAAAAAAAACACAAAATCAAATCTACAACAAATTTACAAAACCATCAAAAATCCACAATACCATCATAAACCAAAACTAGCAACCATATCATACCAAAAACAACCAAAGATTTGAGGATCTGAGGAAAGAAAAAAAAAAACTAAACATCGTTCGCGGGTTGGCGCCACCAGAGGGGGGAGAGAGAGAGAGAGAGAGAAGATGGAGACATGGGTCGTGTCGTCGTGGCGACTACAAGAGGGCAACGGTGCACAACAGAGAGAAGCTCAAAACGGCACACGGAGAAAGAAGGAAAGAGAGAGAGAAGTGATATGCAGGGAGGGGAAAGTGGAACCCTAAACCCCCGCTCCCACCCCCCCCCCCCCCCCCCTCCCCAAAAAAAAAAGGGACGTTGCTTTCGCCTTCTTTTAATATTTCTTTTTTTAAATAAAAATTCGTTACCAACGAAACATTCTTTTCTATATACAAATGTATCCCTGTATGGGCAAACATGATTGCCCGCGCCGCCTGGTCAAGGGTGGGGTAGACTAGGGCGAGGTGGCAAGGGGCAGAGCCCCGCCGCCCACCCCTAGGTTGAAGTGCATGTCAAAGGCCAAATTATCAAATTCGGACTTGAGTCACCAGTAGCCTTGCAGCATTATTTTTTGGGTGATGCTAGAGTCCCCGCTGGGGGTGTAGTGTTATTTTATATGTGTTTTGTTTAAGTAATTTTTTATATAGATCTTTTATTATTTTAAAATATTTTAAAACATCATTCAGAAAATATTTTCTTAATCAGAAAGTAAAAGAATATAAATTAAAAAATACTTTCTTAATCATGAAGTAAAATAAAAAATTATAAAAAATATTTTTAAAAAAATAAAATAAATTTAGAACATCATTAAAAATACTTCCTTAATTAGAAAGTAAAAAAACATTCATTAAAATATACTTTCTTAATCACGAAGTAAAATAAAAAATCATAAAAATATTTTTTTATTTTACTTCGTGATTAAGAAATATGATTTTTTATTTTACTTCATGATTAAGAAAATATTTTTTAATAATATTTTAAATTTTTTTATTTTTTAAAAATATTTAAAATTATTAAAAAAATCTATATAAAAAATAATTTAAAAAAAAAACACATAAAAAATACACTAATCTCCGGCGGGAGCTCCAAGCGGGAGCTCCCGGCGGGAGATATAGCATTTCCCTTATTTTTTTTACAATTTTACCTATATTGACTTGCCAAAAATAATAAATTACCTATATTGTGGATGGGAATAAACTACAAACAAAACAAGGCACCAAACTGAAATTATGTCCATATATCAAAGTTTAAACTTTTGTGTCTACGTACAGGACAGTGGTTTTAGTGTACCGTGATCTTTGTCTATGGTTTAATAGGAACTACAACCGAAAGGAAAGCGAAACAAAAGCAATCAGAAGGCAAATGGCGAAGAACCCGACTAACCAGGCAATGGATTGAATTCTTATACTCAAAAAACTGATACATCAGCAATGCTACGCTATCGCTTAAATAGGAAAGTTCACATCAACGTAGCCAATACATGAAATTACAGACAACACAGTCCACTTTCTAGATCATAATGTTTTCTGAAAAACTTATTAATAGAAAATTTATAACTTCCATTGGCATGATTGCTTTCCCAGCTGCAAATTAATGCAGAATACAAAGGACGATGTTCAAATGCGTTAACAAGAAGATCCCAACATGCTGAGAAACCTGAAGAAGAATTCTTATTTATTGATTTAATGTTATCCTATCATCACCAATATAAAGCAAAACCAGATGGGACTCGCCTTTCTCTAAGGTTTCTCCTCATCTGATGGAGAGCATGATGGTCCAGGTACAGAATCAACAAAGAACTCCTCCACTGAAATGAGGTCAAGCAATTAGCATATGATGAGCCAGCACATATGAAACACTTCAAATTTTAATCATGGAAATTGTAAAAAAAAAATCTTTAGGTACACTTGGACACCTAATCAGACAATTGACTGTGTTAATGCCCATAAATCGAACTCAAAAAAATAAGGTACTCAGATGTAGAATATATTACGATACCATGCCAATGGTCAAAACATGTTGATGCTGCTACAATGATATTTTTCCTTTTCTTGCATGGATACTGGATATTTCAGAGGATCAATACACCATTTTTCACCTCTAGTGCTTGAGTTCTATCTGATTGTCCTATAGATATCTATGTATTTTGAAATGGATAATTGGCATCACATTTGCCAATTACTAATAACCAACACCATTACGAATTGACATCAAAACCAAGATAAGCAATTTCCATTACCTATATCCTCTTGCTCAGGAGAATCAAGCAAAAGCTCTGAATCAGATGGCAAAAAGGGGGAACCAGGATAATTTCCCAAGGCTCCTAAGTCTGCAAAGGATTTTGAAGGCAATGCATTAGCAAAAGCCTGAAGATATCCAAAAGACATTATGATTTAATCTGTATGTAGTGTTTAGACCTAAATGATAGCATTATCCATTCATGCATGTAGCATTCTGTGGTGCCAGAATCCTTTGGGACAGCTTTTAGTTTCTGAATTTTTTTGCCATAATAACAGAACTATTATTGTATACAAAAGATATTATATTGTTTATGAGCTGGTAGCAAGAAGCAATTTGAAAACTTGTACGAATCTGTAGCACTGCTCCTCAGGAGAAGAATAGTGCAGATGGCATATTATATCAGGAATCTCTATATTAATACATACACTCCCTGTTTTCTTTTAGGAAAAACTTCATTGCATTCCTCTTATTTTATTTCATTCTATCGATCAACTTATAAATTCTTTTAATTTGTATGTGCAACCCCAGACATGTCTGCTGTTGCAGTCATATACTCAACTTTTGAATTTTCTCAAAAGATGGTGCATATCCCTTGACTAATAAAGTCGAGCTATGAATTACCTCCCAAGTTTGATAAATCAGCTGTTAGATCTGATAAACTGAAACTCCACGGTATCTGATCCAGCGATCTCAGAGAATCCCTGGAATTTCCAGCTCCACCATCTGGCGCAAGTTGCAATCCTACTGAACTTGCCACATCTGATGTAAATGCTGTATCAAGCGCTGATGCGTCTACCCCAATTCCTGTTATTTCTGATGAGGTAAAGGGGAAATGCCCACTTGATGCCACTGATGTAGGACTCACAGCCATCTCTGACATGGATGACATGGTGCCATTTGGGGGAACAACAATGGGAGTCACATCAGCAGTACTGCTCTCCATCACCATACTTCAACAAGAACAAAAGCAATTGCCATTAACATAATCTACATAACAGTAAAATACTTAGCTAGAAAGAAGGAAAACTGGGATTCAATTTTCATTGATCAAATTAGGTTTTGACATAGACGAGATAGTCATCAAAGCATACTGAGTGCAAATATGGAGGTACATGTAAACATGACCATTTACCATGAGAACATACACATGCAAACAACTCATAGTTTATGGTCAAACCATTTGAAATTCAAATAAGTAATGCAATAATAATCAAATCAAAGACAAAGAACACAAACAAACTAAAATACATAGACCAACTACAGTCAGTGCCATTACTTGAATAGAAAATCACTGTTAGACAAAATGAATAGAGAAAAGTGCTCACTCATTCCCAGAATTCATCCGAATGGGATGAAAATTGCTTGGAGCAGGGACTCCATTAACCACGTGACAGCTTGACATTCCACAGCCCATCGGGTTGAGATGAGGTTGACCTGCAGCTGGAATGGAAGGTTGCTGTAGGACAGGGTATCCCATCGGTAAGTTGTTAACTGCACTGCACACAAGTGGCGTTATAACAATGACAAATAAAAATGTCATATCACAAGAGTCTTGCTTATAACCATTTGCCACCATTGAGTTTCCATTAATGAGAGCACTCCTTAAGAAATCATGAGAAATACCCTTCAAAAGCCAATGGAAGTTTTTCACCCAAGACTCTTAAGTGAGCACAATTCCATAAGAAGAAAAAGAAAACCCCATGCAATCCCCCTCTTATACACCAAAGATCCAGGAAATATACAAACGAAAAGAGACGCTAACCCTACAAAGTTTCCCATAAAGGAAAGAAGCTTTCATGAACTATTATTGGTAGAGGATAGCTGTAATGCAACATCCACCTTAATAGGAACTTATTAGAAAATGGAGTTGGATATTCATCAACCAACATTTCAAAAATTTTGTTAAGTGGACACAGAAATGGTCCAAAAACTCACTGTATGCATTTACGCTTAACTTATAGGAAGGCTAATGTTATGTGCAGACTAAGAAAGAAAGTATAGTTTATTTGAGGGAAAAAAATACCTCCAAAATTGGTTTAATTCGAGGAAAACTGCCATCCCAAACATACGAAGACTGTTTGATAACAAGTTTATTCACTACCCTTTTATTATTCTCATTCAATACCTTATAAAGGCTTACAGATCTAGATGAAATCAACTGCTACACCTATTGTCTTCAAGAGTCCTAAAATTAATGAAGATCAAATGATAACCTCAATATAAAATAATAGTTACTAATCTAGACCCTCATTCCTAACTAAAAACAACTTATCAACTTATCAAACAAGTTACCTATTATTCATGCACATAACATTCCTACCCTTTAATAACACCCTTGTACTCAAAGGTAGAATCATGGCTTCATCTTCTTTTTCCTTTTTGTCAGTTCTTCCTCAAACTTGTAGTGATTTTCCCACTATGAAAAAGATGAAATATCAAAAAGTTCTAGAAGATGAGTTGGAGAAATCTCTACATCCAGAAGCCCTGTTGTCAAGCACTCTGCTATGTATGGCTCTATTGCTACAGGCAGGCACCTATCTCCTCCCATTATTTGGATCAAACACTCCGACTGCTTGTCCAGTTCCATATTTCTTGTTCGTTAAGTATGGATGCATTACTACTAAGAGATCAAACACCCCCACTGCTTGTCCAGCTCCTAATTCTGCTTCTTAGCTATAGCCTTCTTCACCAGCGACTTCATCCAGAAGCCCTGTTACCAAGCACACTGATATGTATGGCTCCATCACTACAGGCAGGCACTATCTCCTCCCATTAATTGGATCAAACACTCCGACTGCTTTTCCAGTTCCATAATTCTTGTTCGATTAAGTATGGATCCATTTCTACTAACAGATCAAACACTCCCACTGCATGTCCAGCTCCTTAATTCTGCTTCTTGGCTATAGCCTTCTTCACCAGCGACTTCATGCTCTAGAGCTTCGTATCTTTCTTGACTGCCTTGGAAGCCGAGGCTTCCCTCCCTGGAGGCACCTCCGATGTCCTCTCTATCTTGGCCATCTCAATCTTTGGCTTTGGGGACAATCTTTTCCTTAGCAGGAGTGGCCTTTGCCATCACAGTAGTTGCCATGGCAAAACAATTTGGGCATAAGCCATTAAGTCATGCTCCACAAGGGAAATTAGGATGGCATATTGCTTCTTTATTAATCATGTAAGCAGGTGAACCTGATTTTCCTTTTGAAATTGAAACCTACACCAGTATAGGAGGATGGATCTCAAAAGTGGTGGGGGCACTTGTAGGTTCTGCGAAAATAAAAGTTTCTGATACAGACAGCCATTCATCATCAGATAATTTCAATTTATCTGTGAATCTAGGAGACATGCTGATGTAGGATAGAAATGGGAAGAGAAGTGGGATAACAGCGGAAAGAAAAGAAGAAACCAAAAGAGAAGAGAGGGAGAAAAAAGCAAAGAGAAAGGAGTTGGAAGGAGGCGGTTGTAACAAGCGCTCAATTCTCAATTCAAAACCTACTGTTCCAATGTTTCCTTACAAATCCTTAAATAGTAGGGTAATACAAAACCTAAATAAAACATTAATAAAATAACAATAATAGAAGATGTCCTTAAATAGTAGGGTAATACAAACCCTAAATAAAATAAATAAAACATTAATAAAATAACAACAATAGATGTCCTCATCAACTCTCCCAAGGTGGAAGAAAACTCGACAAAGTCACAAGTCACACTAAGGCTACAATCAATCACCCAACCATAAGCTAAGTGGTTGAGCACGCTTCTTCTGACGGCCATAAACACGTGAGTGGAGGCCTAAGTCTGGTGTCCCGACCAACTTCTCCGGAACAGGTGGCTGGTGACCCGGGCAAAGGAAGATCCTGCTGGCTCTGATAAAGCTCCAATAAACTTGGATCAAGCTGCTGGAATGTCTCTCTGGGAATCCATGTACAGTCAGAATCTGGTCGATCTACTCAACAAACAAGGAAATGCTGAACCTCTCCATCATTGGTCAACACAATCTGTTCATCTAGAATAGTATCAATTTTATCTTTGTGTGTTGTGATAGATGGTATTGGATTAGGAGTGACAAAAGGTTCAAGGTCAAGGTCCACAGATGGAGGTAGAAAAGGATCACTGGAGGGATTGAAATGGCCTTTGTAAGCAACTAAATCCTCAACATTGAAAGTAGAGTGGTAACCAAAATGTGATGGAAGATCTATGATATATGCATTTGGACCAACACGCTTTAAAATTTGAAAAGGACCAGCACTACGTGCCTGCAATTTGGAAGCAGATCCAAGTGGACGTTGTTCCGGTCTAATTCGGATCATAACATAATCCCCAACCATAAATTCAACATGTCGTTTATGCAGATCAGGTCGAAGTTTATATGATGCATTACTGGCCTCAAGTTGTTTATTGATCTCAATATGCAAGTCATGAAGATGTTGAACAAATGTCTCAGCTGACACAGACACATTAGCATGTGGAGACATGGAAATAAGGTCTAAAGGCTTCCTAGGCTTAGCCATGAACAACTTCAAAATGACTCATACCTATAGACCGATTCACAAAACTATTATATGCAATCTGAGCTGTAGGGAGGATCAAATCTCAATTCCTAAGATTTTCCTAAACCAAACATCTTAATAAGTTGCTAAGACTGAGATTAACGACTTCAGTTTGACCATCTGTCTGAGGGTGGTAAGCAGTGGAGAATTTCAATTTAGTGTCAACCATATGCCATAGGGTTCTCCAAAAATGACTAGTGAAATGAACATCTCTATCTGAAACAATAGTCTTAGGAAGACCATACAACTTGACAATTTCATTAAAAGTACAACCTAGTGACCTTCAACGCATATGAAGTTTTGCTACAAGGGATAAAGTGAGCCATTTTCGAGAAACGGTCCACTACAACAAAAATAGAATCATATTTCTTTGGAGTGCGTGGATCTCCCAACACAAAATCCATACTGCCGTCTTGCCAAGGACAACTAGGGATAGGAAGGGGTGTGTAGAGACCAATATTTTGTCGCTTTTGTTTGGCCAATTGACAAATGTTACAGGTGCTAACTATCTTAGCCACATCTCTCTTCAAGCTAGGCTAATAGAATTGACGCTCAATCTCTTCTATGGTCTTATCACGTCCAAAATGTCCGGCCAAGCCTCCGGCATGAATTTCCCAAACTATAACATCCCTAACTGAAGTCCCAGGGATGCACAACTTATTGGTTTTAAAAAGATAATCAGCCTCCAGACAGAAACCATCAATGGTATCCGACTGTCGGCTTTGCAAAGCGAGAAAAATATCCCTAAAATCAGGACAAGACTCATACTCTTCCTTAAGTCTTTCAAAACTTATGACCTTGACATTCATGATAGACAAAAGGGAGATGCGGCAGCTCAAGACATCAGTTGCTTGGTTCTCAACACCCTTCCTATGCTTCAAAGCAAAAGAATAAGCCTGCAAATATTCAACCCAACAGTCATGCCTAGAATTTAATCTTTTCTGGGAGTTAAGGTAGCGGAGGGCCTCATGGTCCAAATAAAAAACAAACTCTTGGGGTAACAAATAATGGCGCCAATAGCGCAAAGCTTGCACAACCACGTACAGTTCCTTATCATAAGTAGAGTACCGTTGTTTTGCATCATTTAACTTCTCACTGAAATAAGCAATAGGGTGGCGTTCCTGGCTAAGGACTCCACCTATTCCTACCCCTGAGGCATCACACTCGACCTCAAAAACTTTGGAGAAGTCGGGAAGTCGCATGACAGGAGCTTCTGTCATTCGCTTCTTGACTAACTTAAAAGCCTTAGCCGCTTCCGATGTCCACTGAAATTCTCCTCTCTTCATGCACTCTGTGATAGGAGCCATGATTGTGCTAAACCCCTTAATAAAACGACGATAAAAGGTAGCCAGACCATGAAAACTCCTGACGTCATGTATAGTCTTGGGCTCAAGCCAACCAACAATAGCCTGAATCTTTGTGGGATCAGCAAATACTCTTGTAGAAGACACAATGAATCCTAGGAAGACAACTCGATCAGTGAAGAAAGAGCATTTCTTCACATTAGCATACAGATTTGTTTCACGAAGGGTGGAACAAACCTATGTGAGATAATCTAGATGTTGTTCCTTAGTCTTACTATAAACGAAAATGTCATCAAAGTAGACGACAACAAACTTACCCATGAAAGGCCGAAGAGCTTGTGTCATCACTCTCATAAAAGTACTCGGGGCATTGATTAGTCCAAAAGGCATGACGAACCACTCATAAAGGCCATCCTTCGTCTTGAAGGCAGTTTTCCACTCATCATCCTGGTGAATCCGAATTTGGTGATACCCACTCTTTAAATCAATCTTAGAAAATATTGTGGCACCAACCATCATATCCAACATATCATCAAGCCTAGGGATGGGAAATCGATACTTCACTGTGATCCTATTAATGGCACGACTATCAATGCACATCCTCCAAGAACCATCTTTCTTAGGTGTCAAAAGGGCAGGAACTGCACAAGGACTTGAACTCTCACGGATAAAACCTTTGTGAAGGAGTTCACCCACTTGCCTCTGGAGCTCAGCATGCTCAATGGGATTCATCCTATAATGAGGCAAATTTGGAAGGGACGCTCTTGGGACAAGATCGATGGCATGCTGAATATTTCGTAGATGGGGTAAGTGGTCAGGGAGGTCCTCAGGGAAGACATCCCGAAACTCCTAAAAAAACAACTGGGCCTCATCAAGGGCCACTATTGGAGATTCCAACGAAACCTCCATAACAACCACAACAAACACAACAGAATCACCCACGAGTGCACGCTCAAACTCCGTAGAGTTAATGATATTTAGCCCTTTTCGTTCCACAATTTTCTTTGTTTGCTGTGAGCCAACAGGTTTTGAGGGTAAAGGCTTTAAGATGAATCTTCTTTCCATTAAACACAAAGGAACATGAATTGGATCGACCATGGATAATCACATCTAAGTCCAATAACCAAGGCCTACCAAGAAGGACATGACCGACATCCTTAGGAATGACGTCACACCATATACGATCCTTATATTCTAGGAACTGGATAGGCACCAGACAACGCTCTTTCACAGCTATGGAAGAAGTATCAATCCAAGAGACTATACGGCTGAGGGTGAGGCACTGGTTGCAACCCAAGATGGGACACAGTAGCCACAGAAACCGCATTAATGCAACTCCCACTATCCACAATGATTTTACAACCCTTATCATTGATTTTGATATAAGTACGAAAAATGGCATGACGACACCAATCATTAGCACCTTTGGGTTGGGTAAGGGTACAACGTACAAAACTTAATCAGGGTGTGTCGGGAGCAAGGGGCACAGAACCTAGATCCACAGGAAGGGTCACAACCACACCCTCATGTTCCTCAATGAATAGGGTTCGACTAGGACAATTGGAAGAAATGTGGCCAAAACCCTTACATTTGAAGCATTGCAAACGGGAGGAAATCCTGAGAATTTCAGGACCTTTACCTTTATTTTCCCATACGAGGGAAACATTAGATGGTGGAGGCCCTAGGAGAGACTTAGGGGAAAGAGTGGGCGCTGGGGTGATGGGAGGGCGGTTGTCACCACGCCTTCCATACGGAGTCCTCATAACCGACTCATAGTCTTGGACTAAAGAGTAAGCGTGGCCAAGAGTAGTGACACCCCGAAGGACAAGCTCGCGCCTAAGATCATCTTTTAGGCCTTGTCTAAACCTACTGAAAGTCATGGTCTCATCCTCAACTATATGACATCTCATTCGGAATTCATCAAATTGAGTGACATACTCAGTCATTGGCTGATTGCCCTGTGTGAGAGCATTCCATTGGTCCAACAAATTACTCCTATAAGATTGGGGCAGGTACTTCTCTTGAAGATGGCGTTTCATTTCTTCCCAACTTCCAACAGGAGGCGCATAACGCCTCCCAAGGAGATCCTCTACACTTTCCCAAAGAGTTGGGCAATGCCAGTTAATTTCAGACTAGTAAATTGAACTCTTCGAACCTCAGGGACTATACCAGGTAAAGAAACAATCCATATCCCTAACCCATTGAGTAAAAACTCGAGGATCTAGGCAACCATCAAAAGTAGGGGCCTCTAGCTTAATGTTTCTGAATAACCACTCTTCATGGCGAGTAGGAGACTGAGTACCCTGACGGTAATGGTCTCGTTCTCGCTCACGATCATAATCCCTACCCCCACGATCACGTCTGACATGTTGTCGATTACCTCGTCGACGACGATAATGTCTATTTTGGGACGCTTCAGAGTTGCCAGACGAATGAGGGGTTTCCTCAAAATTGTTCAACCTAACAGCTAGGTCCCTGTTCTCCTCACGAGTAGCAACCATCTCAGTTTGGACAGCCGCTAATTGAGTCTGTACATGCTATTGGTTATTGGCTAGTTGAGCTAATTGTCGGGTGAGGGCATCAAATTGGGAAGGATCCATGGTAACGGTACTGGAACTAGAGGTGACAAGACGACCACTATGCAATTACATGCAATGCAACACCAGCTAAATGAAGTGCAATGAAGAAATCAATGAACAATAAGTGCAAGCAATGAAAAATCATCTGAACAAATTTTTTTTTTTTTTTTTTTTGGGATGAAGTAAATCCAAAATACGGCAAACAAAAATGTTGATATTTAAAATAACAAAGCAATGGTCAAATGCTAATCGAACAAATCCAATCACATAGCAATGCTGTTATTTTTTTTTTTTTTTTTGGAAGGGCAATTAATGCAAAGATGAAAAGTAAAGGTTCGGGCTATGGAAGTGAGAATGGGAACACAAGAAATAGGAAGTAAAACAAAATCTAAGTGTTGGATAAATTTAGCCGTAGCAAATACGGGTTTGGCTAAATTCACTACGGTAATAGCAGCACATAGAAACAATCGATAGACTTTTAAAATGAACCGATAGTGTAAAACCAAAAAGAGATGGTAAAACTCCCTTTGCTCGTTGAGAACTATGCACAGTCGGTGAAAGAATTCATGCAAAAGGAAAAACTTCTGATGGTGCACCCGACTCCCTTTCTTTCTTTCTTTCTTTCTTTTTTTTCTTTCGTTTTGCTGCACCTGCTGTCTCTGGGTATTTCTGCACTGGGAGTCGCGCGAGAGGAGAGACCGAAAGAGAGAGACGTCTGCTAGAGGGAGAAGAATCAGAGCTGAGATTTCGTGTTCCGGCACCGTCTGCCTCAAGTTCGGTGGTTTCGGCGAGGTCTGTGTTTTTTTTTTTTTTTTTTTGGGCAGTGGGTAGTGGGGCTCGACGCAAGGGGAGAGAGGGAAACCAGAGGGGGAGAGAAGGCCGAGAGAGTGAAACCAGATGGAGAGGTGGAGGTAGCATAGCGCAGCATAGCTTACTGGTCAGTGGCGTGTGGCGATGAAAGCAGGGGACAAAATGGAGCTGGGCTTCGTGGGTTGCCGAAAACGATGAACAAAAATTGGGGACCGAAAATTTCTCTACTGTTTGAAAAAACAATAGAACCGGCTCTTGATACTAAATATGATGTAGGATAGAAATGAGAAGAGAAGTGGGATAACAGCGGAAAGAAAAGAAGAGAAACCAGAAGAGAAGAGAGGGAGAAGAAAGCAAAGAGAAAGGGGTTGGAAGGAGGCGGCTGTAACAAGCGCTCAATTCTCAATTCAAAACCTACTATTCCAATGTTTCCTTACAAGTCATTAAATAGTAGGGTAATACAAACCCTAAATAAAATAAATAAAACATTAATAAAATAACAATAATAGATGTCCTCATCACATGCACATCTCAATATTTTTCTCATTAGAACTAGAATTTCCATAAAAGGGAAAGAAGCTGTATGGCCCAGTCGATTGGAAATGAAAATGTTGTATTTGTTCCTGTCTTTGATCCCTAATTAAATCTACCTCTAGCATAATACTCAAGTATATTTCTTGTATTTTTGTCCAACATTTGATTCTTGGCTTCACGACAAGAACCATGCTGGTGGTCCATTACATTTGCTATGATACCAATTGTTCCGTGCAAACATAACAAGGAACTTACGGTTTCTGCGAAGGAACCAAATACCTTCTAAATTAGTTTAATTCACGGAAAATTGACCTCCCAAACAGAGAGAGACAGTTTTAGAATGAGTTTCTTCGCTACTCATTTCTTCACTACTCATTTATCATTGACGTTAAATACCTTATAAAGGCTAACAAAGAAGATTTAGAAGAAATCAACTACCATACCTATATCCTAAAAGATTTCTAGATTGATGAAAGTCAAAGGATAACCTCTATCTAAAATGATAATTATGAATCCAACCTCTTATTCCTAATTAATAACTAACAACAGATTATCAAATAAACTACCTATTACTTATGTACATAACAAGTAATTATTTCCATTTAACAACCATAACAGTGTAGGGCGAAGACTTACCAGGCATGGGATGAATTCCATTTTGTATTGGGGCCAAAGGAACCTTTGGAGGTACGGGATACTTCATCAGATGATACTGATGCTCAAGCAGATGATTGAAGAGGAGGATTTGTTTTTTCAATTTTAGCCGTATATAATAGGCCCTGAAAAAATCAGCATTTTCTTCTTCCAACTTCTGCCATACTGAATAAAAAACAAATCTATAAATAAAGAGCAATGATATAGATTAAGGAGCTTCAAAAACGTATTTTGATTACTTTGAAGGTCAATCTCGTATTAACGAAATAGATTCACAAATACAGATAATGATATGTGATAAAGAAATTTAAAAAATAAAACTAAAAACTTCTCTTTTCAGTTTTCCACTTCATCAAGCATTCAATTATTTTTTTCTGAGCATCAACCATTAGAGTATTATCACCACCAACCAACCAGAACTAACAAATTTTTAATACAACATACAAACAGCAGGTCAAAGACTAACAAATGGGCTACCTACCAAGAGTTGTAAATCCAGGATCTATCCTTGCACGAGTCAAGAGGGTCTTAACCACCTCATCTCTATTCATATATAATTGTAGACATCGCTCTATTAGATTCTGGACCTACAGCAGCCATTTTGTATAATTATCCACATAAATATAAGAAAAACATTAGTTGAAATCCCTTTTTTTCCTTGGTAGGATAATTAGAATGAAAAAAAAAGGGAAAGGGTTTTCTTACAAGTTCAATATCTTGGCGTGAAACCTTTTTGCTATCATTGCTCGAAGCAGATACTGAACCTGAGTCTGTGACAGGAGCCTCAGTTTTGTGGTTGTTTGGTTGTTCACCTTGGGACTCATGTGAAACTTGGGTTGAGGAGTGTATTTCTTGTGTGCTCTGTGACTCCATAGAAGTTCACTTCATTTAGTGACGAGATATCACAAATGCTGCAGCTAGCAGAAATGCACCACTATTAGTATTGAAAAGAAAGGACAGTATATCTACTTTGGTTTTGTAGAACATAAGTTAATTATTTTGGCTTCTTAAAATAAGTAAAATTACTCACCATAATTTCTTCTCTACCATAACTATATGTGTGCAAAAAGTACATGGTTATATATATAAGACTATAAGACCATAATGCTTAATTGAAATCCATAGATATATTACTTGCTATTAATACCCAACTTATCTAAGTTATTATCTAATCCATTTATCATATGTGTATATAAAAGCCACATTGGTGTTTAGTGTTTTGTTGGTGGCCAGTATTGGTGAAAGTGCCAAGCACACTTTAAGTGTAAATGCCGCCCAGAACCCAAGCACAGACTCAGAGCATGAAGTGCATGCCCATACCTGATTAAAGTAGAGTTACATTTTAAAAAAATAGTGTATAATAACAAAATATTAATAAATACAATAAAAAAAGGTTTAAGAGCAAGACAGTAATACATTTACCCTATTAACTCAATTTCCTAGAGTATCATGCAACATGATATTTTATCAGTATATTATGCAACATGTCAATCAAGCACCCAACTAATTACATAAATTTCAACATAACATTTTACATAATTTTCTTGTGTTTTACAAACATACACAACCACGATATTCAATAGCCATAATCAAAATAATGTACATGGTAGAGTCAAAGTATAGCCAAAAGGCAATGACTAAAAAACACAAGAATTGCAAGACTTCTATGCTAAAATATGCAATACCGTGAAATTTTAAAGTATATAATCATTCTCATCATCAAGCATAGGACCATCATCATTATCATCAAAAAGATTTGTAACCTCATCCTCTTTCTCATCTACTTCATCTAAATTAATTGTCTAGACAAACAACAATAGTTAAAACTGTAATTACAGAAAGTGTGTTATTTGTGCTTTAACCTCATTATAAAATAAAGAGCCAATAAGCATGGTTAATGCATGCTTTTGTAAATGTGCTTCGCTTTTGGTAAGCAAAGCTCTTCGGTCTTTGCACTTAAGCGCACTTTTACCAACACTGTTGGTGACTGTAGGGGACAATAATTTGGAAGTAGGGGTGACATCAAATCAACCATTATAGTCGATCATAATACAGTATCACAAATGCTTGACTGTAGATTCAGAATTGCACATTACTTGTTAAAAGCTAAATGGTAGTGGTGTTATTTGACAACATAATCACTTATAAAAAAAATGTTACTTCACAACATAATCTGAACTATGAAGTGGTAGAACGTGCAATGAAAATGAGATTTGGGAATGCGCTACAAGTAATGGTTTGTGAATATCATGATTTGGGAAGGCTGTATGAGATCTGGGGTAGAAAATCGACAACTCAATATTCAAGAAAAGAATTAAAAGCAAAAAGAAAGAGATTTCCATGCTAAAATCCAGAGAGTAAACTTGTAAAGGGGTAGATCAGCAGAACCTGTATGGTCTTCATTTCTGCTGAATGCAGGCCAACCACATTTCATCAAATAGCTCATTTACTCCCTGACTGCAGCCAAGGGTGTCTAGATCATTGGGGCCAAGATTTTGGCATGTATATCTAAATATCTGCTAGATTGAGGCAGTTTTCACCTGGAAATGTTAAGTAGAACTACTTGGATCAGCACACTATAAACCCCTGAAAGTGTAAACATAAATCATCGTCATTTTTCCTGCATAGAAACAAGTTCTCTTCTAATGACAAAATTGTATTGATCCCAATATGGTGCATTTAAAGATGTATAGTCTCCAACTATGAAAGTTGCAAGTCTGTGGATACATTTTTTTAAAATCAGTAATCTGTGGACATATACATGGAGCATTTGAAGTTGTATAGTTCTCCAAGTATGAAAGTTGTAAATAAGTGGATACATACACCACCATGATGAAACCAAAACAAAAACAGGATGCCCATTGTCATTGCTGAACCTTCATTTTTTACAATGGGTCTAATGAAATTACTAAGAATGGAAAACATGAAAATTAAAATGTCTTTCATCAACTATCTGATCAGCCATCTTTCTGCCATTCAACAACATGCAAACACAAACTGGGACACATTTCAAAAGTAAACTCAAACAGTTAAAAGAACTAAAATAGTTACCCCCACAAAAAATCAACCACTTCCAGTTTAGTTATTCAATTGGACAAAATTTGCAACTAGTGCCATGAAGATGTTCCAATAATCCACAAGTACGCAACAATGACACTAATAAAAATCCTCTCTGCAAATTTTTACGCAAGTAACATTTCAAATCTTCCAGAAAATTTGGACTTTGCAATGCAACAAAGAAAAATAAAATGCAAAACTTTAGCTCCAAAAATGCAATTCCTATTTAATTCTTGTAACAAACACACCCGCCTCTGGACAATGATACATGTTATATGTTGTGTAAGAACCAATTAGACCCTACATAATGTTTTAAATTTATATATTAGAATATCCTTTTTTATTTTATGGGCACCAGTTGTCAAGAACAACATCCCGACTAATACCCGGGAGTGCACAGGCCCTAATCCACAGGCCCTAATTCCATCTTTTTTAATAATAAAAAAATATATTAGAATATTTTTTTTGTTATTAAAAAAGATGGAATTACTCAGGTTTGGTAACCAAAACAAAACACAAAATTCTCATCTCATCTCCTCATTACACCTTTTTCAAATCCTTATACAAAATATAATAAACAATTTAACTTTTTCAAATCTCAATTCAACTTTTTCAAATCTCAATACAATAATAATACTAAAACATAATATTTTAAACACTAAAACAAAACATAAAATTCTCATCTCACCCCCCAAACCTGCCCTTAGTCTTGTTATCCATAACTCTCCACAACTCCGAATCTCCGATGCTTGAGGATCCAACTTCAGCCACAAGGCCATTGTTAAAATAAGGCAACAACAAAACTGTAACTTCGTACATCTCAAGAGAAAGAACAAAGAAGCAAAAGAAAATTGAAAAAAAAAAAAAAAAAAAAACAGATCTCAAACAGGTACATGAAATTATTGCCACTAGCACATCATACACTTGCATAACCATGAAAACACCAATTATCCAAACTTTTAAACCACCCTGCATAAAACAGATATCAAAGGCTGAAGGATCAGAAAGGAAACAAAACATGAAGATCTGGCAAATATTACCTTCTACCCACTTGTTAAATCTCCAAAGACACTGAAGAAAACACTTTATTTCGGCGAATTTAGCAGAGGCCAATATTCGAAGAATATCGACTAGAACGGAGCTCTAACTAACCAAAACGTCAAAGAATTACAAAAGGACAAGTTGAGACTCAAAGGATAGACCTGAACTGTGATTTCCAGGACGGACTGTTTAACAAAATCCTCCACGGAAGCTGAAATGCAGGAAGGTTTAAAATGATATTTGGGGAATGAAATGATATTTACACAATAATAGAGATTAGAAAGGAGAGAAGTAGTGGATTTCTTTTGGGTCAACTGAAAATGTTGCGAGGGTTACCCTGATAATACTACAAGCCTGAGAGAGGCAGAGAAGACCCTGAATCTGAAGGAGAAACAGAGGGAATGAGAAAATGAAAACAAAAAGGAAAAAAAATCTCACCAAACTGGGACCGTCACTCCTGCTTTGGTTTTATACTTTCTATACGTTTTTTTTTTTTCCTGGGAAAAACTTAAAACTACGAAAAAAGCGAAAATGAAATAGAGATTTCAACGACGCTTATTCGGCTTGAGGCGACTTCTCGTCGTATCACGAGGTCTATGTGAATGTGATACTAATCCGTAACTTCTTCAAAAAAAATGTTTGTGAAGTTGCGGGATTAAAAAAGTTTTAATTTTTACTTTCAACTACCATCGGGAAAACAAAAAACACTATCATCCTATTCAAAATTGAGTAATGTTACGTAAAGTCGTAAAATTGAGTAATACTACATATAATCGTAGAGTGTGCAAATATTACATAATTGTTTTAAAAAAGAGTGAGATCTATTATTAAAAAATTAATTTCTTTTCATGTGAGTCTCATATTTATTCATTTTTTTTAAAGTGTCTGCACGACGCTTGCACACTCACGACTGCAAGTATCATTTCTCTTCGAAATTAACCCACTACACTTTTAAGTTTTTGTTTGATCACGTATTTCAGATGAGATAAGATAAGATGTTTTATTAAAAGTTGAATAAAATAATATTATAAAATATTTTTTTAATATTATTTTTTTTAATTTAAAAAAACTAAATTATTTATTATATTTTATATAAAATTTTAAAAAATATATAATAATTATATAAGATAATTATTTCAAAAGTGAGTGCAAGGAGTTGTTTCAATCACTCCCTCCAACAACCAAAAATTACAATTTTCCTCATCAAAGAAAAAAGGACATCAATTACCCTTGATAAAATAAAATAAAAAAAATTATGAAAAAATCAAAAATTAAACTATGTGAAATAATTTTAAAAAATTAAAAAATATATATATATATATATATTAACCTGGAAAGTATTTTTTAAAAACTGAAAAAATTGCCTTTTTAAGGGGAAAAGGAATACATTGTAATTCTTTTATAGTTTGGAGGAAATTGAAAAGGTTGATAATTTAGGGGATGATTGCACATTGGACAGTAGTTTGAGAGGATTTTATGTATTTTCCTCTATTTTATTTTAGATTAGGGCTCAAGAAAAATGTTGTAAATCTATCATATGAGGGAACGCAATAAGAACAATACTAGCTAATGGTTGATGTTTTCTCATAATTTTTTTTTTTTTTTTAAATCGCAATTTCAATCCAAACATCTCTAAATTGAAAAAAAAAAATTCTATTTTAAATTTTCATTCAATCTATTTTCTAGATTTTAATGAAAATAAAAAGTACAACAATTAATACAACTTGTATACAAACCAAAATAAAAACCACCTTAAGAATTATATCCAAACAACATTTAAATATACCTATATATATTTTCACAATTCCAATTCAAAATACTTATTATATTTTATCTATTTTCATAAAATTCAATAACAATGCAACTCACTAAAAATATTCTCAATTATTGAATGCTATAAAGTAACACATTATTGAGATTCAACAGTAATAATTGTATTATTATGTTTTCTTTTGTCATCTTAACAGTCATGTTTCGACAAGAAAAGTGATATTTGACAAAAAGATTGTGATTAGAGGATGCAATATGTCAATTTAAATTAGAGAAATATTTTAGTTACAAAGAAATATCACATAAATAAACCTTCAAACTGCCGTTATTTGACGTAATATATTAAATTGTAAGTTAATTTATTGTAAAATAGGGAAACTGATAAGTGGCCCCCTCATTTTGTTTGCTCTTGTATTTTATTTTATTTCTTAATGGTTAAGGAAGTGATTACTAGTGAATTTGTATATTTATTTTTTTAAAAATATTTAACGATGTTTAAAAAATATTTGAAAGAAAAAAAAATGCAATTGCACTAGTAGTAACTTTAAGGGGGTAAAATGATGGGATTGAATAGCAGCACCTTATAAAATAGATCTAACGTATCATATAAAGGTATGTCAATTTATAAAAAAAAAGTTATAATTTTTTTTTGTTTTAAATTATAGCACTACTCCTTAAATCAATGACGAGCTTGTAGTTTTAAAATTTTCATTATTGAAGTAATGTATTTATTGGCTTACATGGAAAACTTGCATCCATCTGTCATGACATTGATTACCAATTAATCCAACCACTCTTCAACACAGAAGTGGCGTAAGAAATAGGTCACAATCTCAGTCCAAAAAGGCTTTCCGGGCAATGAAAATGAAAAGCAGCCTAAAAATTTGAAAAAAGTTGTAAGGATTAAAAGATATAAAATAAGATGATATGAGATGAATTGTGAAAGCATACGAAGACTTACCCTCTAAAAGGACATATGAGCAGAATTTGTGAGGTGTGTTTGTGCACATTTCTCTATCAGGGGAAGAGAGAAAATGACAAAAACTGCAGTAAACGGTGTCCAAATTGTTGATTGTTTTTTCACTCAGAGACCTGACCAAGGCAGCTTTGCTAAAATTGCTAGCTGCTGCATTATTTGTTATTATTGTATTTAGTTTTGTATGCTTTTGAAGGCCTACGCCATCAGTGTGGTCCATGCCTTTTTTTCAAAAATCTCACAGCCCATCAAGCTGATACTTGATTGTGAATTGGATCTTCTGTATATTATTCTTCTTCGTATAGACAAGACAATTAACAACCACAAATTTTACTTTATATGGGTACTCTGTAAGATCTGAACCCAAGGTTCTTCTAAATGCAATATTTTTTGGGTATTACTGGATTTTCCCCCTACTTTCTGGGAAAAATTCAAGTGTATTGTTGGATATTCGCATCAACTTAGTGAAGAACCCCTACTTTCTGGGAAAGATTTCTTTCTGCTGGACAAACAAAGAAAAGTTAATGTCAATGCGATTTGTTGTAGTCTTAACTTTTTTTTTTTTTTTAATTTCTTGAATAAAGTAATCGCTAATGTTTAGAGAAATACCTAAGAATTATTCCCCAAATACAGTGCAGAAATTTAAAATAATTTGGATGTGGCAGCTGAAAGTGTGTTTTAGGAAGTTTTGAACCGTCTACCACTCAATCTCGGCTGGACGGCTTTCTTAATTTTGAGTGAGCAGGATTAAGATTCCCATTGCATTTGCTTGCATAGTACTATTATCTCCAAGATTGGGCTAAAAATTAGCCCATTATAATAACCCAAAAAAACTTGGGTCAGATTGTAAGCCCATGGGCTTAAATTTCAAAATCCAGCCCTAATTCTAAGATCTAGTTCAATCACTTAGAAAGCAGGCCAGGCTTGTGCTTCTCTGCCAACCCTTCAATTCTATTGGAGAGAGCCTCGAATTGCGACTCATAAATAGAAGCGTTGAAGATTCTCAACCTTGTCCAAGCTTCCATGAGATCATTATATGCTGTTGAGCAAACAAAATCTAGTGAAGAGACCACTTCCAGTTCCAGCTACATCCTGAAACCATACCAAGACATCCCCTTCTAAGTTAAAAAGAAGCCATCAAGTCTCTCTGGTTAGAGGGAGTCTGTTTGATGAAAAGCAAAACATATGGATTTTCACCTTCAGAGTGAGGAAAACCCAACCTGAATTCCCTGGCTGGCAAGTATCTTTCACCTTGAATTTCCATCTCTCGCCCAAGATTTCTGTGTCTTCCCATAAAACCGAAGTATACAAAGCTATGTCTAACACTAACGTTTCTCTTCCTGCTAAGTAACTCTCACCATAAATATTAGATACCATAAAACTCTGAGATTTCAATGCATTATTACTTCATCACTTTGACTAACCAAGATAACATTAATATCTGTCAGCGCCCAACACATCCAAAATTCTAATCAGATTTGAGAAAAAGTACCCAGTTTTATTGATGGCCCTTAAGACCATATCTTTATTAACAGACTTGACTTGAGACTCAACAACTCGAAAAAATTAAAAGGACAATTGATGCTCTTTCTTTAATTCTTTCTACATGAAAGGATCATTAAAACCCCAAACATAACTACAGCCAAAAAATATATATATATATATATATATATATATATATATATATATATAAGACAAGTATGAGCAATTTTGTTTTTGACAATATGGGCAATTTTTTTTTTTTTGACAAGTATGAGCACTTACCTGATATACGAAGAATATCTCTTATACCTTCTATAAAGAGGGGGTTTTCATTTGGTTCTTGCCATTCTTCCTCTTCTAAACCCTGCTTCTTCATCAAGTCCTTTGCGTTGCCACAAAAAGAAGAAAGGAAACGAACACCATAGTCAAAGCTAGGTAGAATTTTTCATCCAAAATTATCGTTGTTATTGATACATAGGTAACATATTGGGCAAATTAATAAAAGAGCCAAGCTATGATGAGCATATTAATGAAAAAACCCTAATACATTGTGTAAGAGAGAATCCTGACAGAAGAAATTTATAGTTCCTATTTCAGTGGGGTTACAAGTTATCAGCCTAAAAAGAAAAACTAACTAATTTCCTGCATCCAGCACCACCGAAACTCTGTCATCCTTGAAAACAGAGCACATCCAACTATGTATTGTACAAACAAGCACAAGGCCAGCACTTAAGGGTGACCTTTCCATGAGAAACATATTAAGATATGTTCAAATCAGATAGCCAATTCTTCCTCAATCATGGCATCTCTCGTTCGAAAACAGGAACGGTTTCCCATCGTAATTTCTCCCATTATCATTCCCTCGGTTGGAAATGCAAGAGGCAGAAAATCCTCAGCTTTCAACTGATATTTCCTCGAGTTACCGATCTGTTAAATAATCAAATCCCCCTGTCAAGATTAAGAAAAAAAAAATGACAGCATCACAAAGCAATTCCAGTGAAATAATACCAAGCAACTGAAGAAAACGTAGAAGAAACAAGTATCATTGATCATCTTCTCTCCCCTGGTGTTACACGTTACGCAATCCAAAAATATTTCAGAAATAATTTTTATCATAATAGGAACAGGAAGGGACCAGCAAAGTCCATAAAACTAGTTGAATTTTTTTTTCCCCTTTTGGGGGGCGTGGTGAAGAGCTGGACCCATACTATTGGGTCAACCAGAAGCTGGCAGCTCCACAACTGGAAAAATATAGTGTTTATAGACTCGATGCATTTTAGTTGGTTTAAGATGATTAGCGGTCTTGGAGAAAGCACACCAACTACCTCTGGATATGGGGTGAAGAAGGCTCATCTGGTGAGGACCGTTGAGCAGAAACACCATGAATTTCAAATCCCCCACTACATCGGCTTCCCTCATTCAGTTGTGATACTTCATTCACAGCTGAGAAACCCACAGGTCCAAGTGATCCAAACTCAAGCTGTCCAGCATGTGATCCATAGCCAGTACTATGATCATAAGGATACAGCATAACGAGAGGTGGAATGGTAGGTCCATTTGACAAAACCCCACTGGAATTCATGGATGGTATTGGATGCATTCCATATGCCACATTGGCAGGACCAGTCCGCATAGAGTTTGAGCGAACTGAACCATTCTGAGAATGGTATGAAGGGAATGAGTCATGTCTATGTGGTCCCCAAGACCTGTCAGCTCGACTCTCACTTGCCACTAACCGGTCTGATCTTGAGTTCGGCTTTTCAGCTTGGCTGCGGCCATGGCGCCCAGCAGCTCGTGACCTTGAATCAATGTTCCAATTCCTCTCTCTATCACCATGGTGGTCACTTCTATCATAGCTGTAATTCCCTCGTCTGGAACTTGTAGAATGTCTGTCCGGATTAGAAACCTTCTGAAGTATGTACATAACATATTAAAACATCCACATAATAGAAGTATTAAAGCATAGTTTATCAGTGCTTGTAAGTTCAGCCTAACAATGACACATTTTACACGTCTGGGGTTTAACCAAGCAAAAAAAATGTTGTGTTTGCACGTTCTCCGGGGTTTCTCATCCTTAATATATATATATATATATATATATCTATTAATAGGATCCAATATGTTGCAGATAAACGAAAAAACGAGTTTTTCAAGCCTAGGTTTATTCCCATAACCCTATGGCACCACAAATTTTGAACTTTGACAGAGCAGAAAAGATAAAACTTGAAACTAATTAAAAATAAAATAAAATATTGTTTTCGATAGGAGCAAATAAAAAAAGTAAAATACGGAAAACTGACTTCACTCTAATTCTCAAAAACTCAAATTTTCAAGCCCATCCACCAAAGTACTTTATTACAAGAGTACTTTGGTGGACATTAAAAATTGTCCACCTTGTATCATACTGTCAACCTCATTAAAAAATAATATGCATGGAACATGCATTTCAAGGGAGAAAAAAACACCAGAATTCGGGTTGGGTCTTGTACTTTTCATGTTCTACCCAAAAGGTCCAATATGAAAGACTGTTAGTGTAAAAGTAATTCGCTGGCATACTCTAATTGCAAAATTAAAAAGCAAAGAAACTGCTTAACAATTTATAAGGGTGTTACAATGATCTTACAGGATTTGGCAGGTACGTTCCGGTCCCACTACGCTGCTTTGGTATTTCATCCACGTAACATTGATAAACAGCAGGTCTATTTGAAACAGACTGAGGAGCAACAGGAACAACCCGATGCCCATAACTCATAAACTGAGTGAAGACATTCATATTTGCTGACAGAGGTCTCCCTGTACCATCCAATGGAAATCGACCCTGTAATAAGACAGGAGGCATCACAGCAGGTGAAGAATAAATCATAGGAGCAGGATACCGTGAGTTTTGACAAAAGCGCCCAAACTGCAAATTTTGCCAATGGCTAGCAAAGTCACCGTTAAGAATGTCAGACTTGTGCTGTGATGGGTCAACAGCAGCAGCCCTTCTCATAGAATTGAAATTACTTAACACCTCAGGTTGATCAAGTCCCTCGGATGAATCAAAATTCTGACCAGAATCACCATTATCCAGCTGCTCTTCCCTACTTAAATGTTTCGTCACTCCATCAGAAGTTCCTGACTCTGTTGGGAAATTGTACACCGGAAGCATTGTAACAAAAGGAACAGGTGGCCCTGTAGGATAAAAGGTCAAGGGAACAACTCCAGAAGTATCAGGAACCCTTTGTCGTGAACCATGACCTAAAAGCATTTGAGGAATTTGATGGCTTGGAACATTTAGAGAAGCAACAGGTCCCCTGCTTCTTTCTACTATTTCAGTGCCCATGGTTGAGAGTGGACTCCAGTCTCGGCTGTCATCGTCGGCTCGAGTGGAGGATAGATCAGACACACTCTTACCTTTCACATGAGATGGCACAATAGATGTAACAGTTTTCCTACCCCGTTTTTCCTTGGCTGACTTTGAGACCTTTGCCGAGGATCCTTCCCAAGAACTCTCTGAAGAAGTTCTACTCCTCAGCGAACTAGGGGGTGCAGTGGACAATGATCTCGGACTTGCAATTTGGTCATCATAGTAAACATCATTTCCTCTGTTATCGTGATAATCAACATTGTCTATATGATCTACCCTTAATGACCCTCGGTTTTCTTTTGTAATCTTCTGTTGAACTCTTGTAGAGATTTTAGAACTAGCAACCCGCGAGGAAGGAACAACATTAAAACTAGCTGAAGTTGACTGTTGCTTGTCATCCGACTGAAGCATTTCAAAACTTTCATGATCAAGATCAAACCCACCAGCAGAGCCCCTGTCCTGCTCATGCCAGTTATCATGATCAGATTCCCTGTGGTTCATTTCAACTGATCGAAAGTTCTCCTTACCAAGTTCAATCAAATCTTCAGGATTTGAGCTCCATCCCATGCCAGGGAAATTTGGAGCTAATGGCGAAGGAAAACCTTGAGGATATTGCATGTTTGTTCCCCAAGGTGTCTCAATAAATGGGATATTTGTGGGAACCATTCCACCCAAATTTCTTGGAGCATATCCCATTGAAGCTAGAACTGAAGAGGGGATAGGAGATGGTAGAGGAAGTGGTAAGTGACCTGAAGCCATATTCAATGGAAGATGAACCGGTCCATTAAAACCATGTGCTGTAGAAGATGCCAACATGTTCACAAGATCTTGCTCGTCCTGATGCATTCCCTGTGTCCCCAGGACAGTAGCAAAGTCTTCACTCATAGCTCCTGAACCTGACTCTTCATGGTAATTATTGGAAACATTGTTTGAATCAGCAGCAGTATCTAGACCTTGATGGGTTGAGAAGAGCCTAACAGATGAAGGATCCTCAGTTTTAGTGCTATGGCTTGCCAAAATATCAGATCCTGGGTTCTTCCTCCTCCTATTATCTAACCTGGCAGAAGAGTTCTGGCTTTTTCCACTTTCTGGGGCTCTATTACACCTTGCATGAGAAGAAATTTCACCATACGTGTCAGTAAGCTCAGGGCTGGAACGTGTCCTTGCAAAGACAAACTTCCCCTGGCTGTCATTCGCCAATTTATCAGCTTTAGAACTTTTCTGAACCATATCCACATGTGTACCTTGATTGGAATTAATTTCTAGTCTAACCTGATTGGATATCCTCGAGTTGTTTGGGTTTCCATTTTCACTTTTAGTATGGGAGACTGTAGAAACGTCACTGGTTCTAGATGCACTTTCTAGGGAATGATTCCCATGCTGGAAGGAATCACCACGCGAACTTCGTGTTCCATCAACTTGACTTTCATTTTCATGACCAGAGAAAACATCCTTTGTTTGGCCACTTGAATTACTCCTGAGACTCTCAGACTCATTTAAGTGGTCTGAATTGGACAATCCCAAGCGCCACAAGTCATTCCTCGGGGCATCAGGACGAAGGCCACTGCCATGTCTCTCCCAAGTGTTCAAAAAGAACTGATTTACTTCAAACAATAGGTCGCCTTTTGGGCAATCAAGTAACCTTGCCAGCCTTTTAGCGCCAAATGTGAAAGCACTGCGTATCCTAAAAAAGTTACCTAGAAAATATGCGTGTATCAATATGATATTGTCTGTAGAAAAGGGCAAGCCCGTGCTTGTGTTATTGCTGTTGAATATTGATATGAAAAAATTTATTACTATAAATGCCAACGAGTGCACATAAAATCATGCCAACAAAAATAAACACAAGGAAAACAAGAGAGACTGAACTCCACAAATGGAAATCTTCGTGACGCTCAGTCCTCTAGAGTGTAACTTCCAGGTAAGTGCATAAAGCATGCACGGAGCTGACATATATTAAAAAATGCTTAGGTTTTTCTTTGTGATAGGTAAAATAAGATTTTATTGATCAAGAAAAAAAAGCTTAGTTTTATAAATGAAAAAAGAAAAAAAAATATCCACCTGCCAGCCATACATTGTTGAACCCTCACTCTTAATACCTTTTACCATGTATCGGGCTACAGTCCATTTATTTAATGGACTCCACATACTCATGCAATTCAGGTGACCTGAATGTGTGAAATGTGAATAATGCCACAATCATTCATTAAATATGGTGTGTGCAACAAGGTGCAGACCTCCTAAGTAATAGGCAAATACAGCCCCGAGCCAATCGTGCAATACACTACAGTACAACACAGAAGAAGTATAACGGCTATTAGCACAAGGAGCATTGAAAATATTCATATTTCAACCTGTTAGTGCCCGTGCAAGATACCTACAGCCATCACCCCCCCCCCCCCCAAACTTTAGTTTGAGGTCCATGTACCTCATTAGAATACCACCCACCCCAAGCACAACCAAATTTAAATCCACTATGACTGCCACAAGACCTCCCTCTCATGTTGAAAACCTTTTTTTTTTTTTATCGGTAAACAATATTTTATCGATCAAAAGAGTAGGCAAGAGCCCAAGTATCTTCTCACTCACCATCCCAAATAGACTTGGCCTTACAAGAGCTCAAAGAAAGGCCAAGATATTTCATAAGCAAAGAAAATACCTTACACCCTAATATGCAGCCAGAATATCAACATTACCCACAAGAACCAGCTCTGACTGAACTAAATTCACTTTCAACCCAAAATACCAAGGTATCATTAGCAAACAAAATATGGGATTTTTTTATGGGTAAGATAAATTAATGATGAAAAAGGGATTTACCCCAATACACAGGATGTATACAAAAGATCCACCTAATAAACAAAAAGAAAAAGTAAAAACTTTAGGAAAAGAAAAATAGAGAGAGCAACACTATCGTGGGCTGTTATCCAATGAAAAAAGTGTTTAAAATGAAAGACTTGAGCTCCAACACCATTTTGTTTTTTTACAATCATCAAAGCCATACTTTGGTTTCTCTCCATAGACACCATAGCATGCACGATGGGGTCATCTTCCCCAAAGATGCACACGGATGGTAGCCAAATTGAGCTTTCCTACATATTAGGAATTCCACAACCCATGAGGACATCACCCAAACAATCCCAAAGAAGCCAAAGATGATCTTCCATATGATGTTAGCAACCTCACAATGTAGAAGAAAGATGATCAAACCAGCTCCCCATTTTTCTTGCACATGCAACAACAATTAACCACTATCATGTCCCACTTCCTCATGTCGTCTAGAGTAAGAATCCTCCCCGATGCCATTGTCCACATGAAAGAAGTCACACAGAGCCTTATTTCTCCATACGAGCATCCATCCAAGGGAAAGACAAGAAATGTTAAGCACAGCAAAATTAATAGCCCCCACAAAAAATCCAAAGGGAACCTCCATCCACAATAGCCAATATAACTAAATCAATTCAACAGGAGTCATCATATCCGTTGCAGCTAAGCTAACAGATCGTGGCCAGTGTCCATGATAAAAACGAAAAGTTGCAGAAACAACTAATCTTGTCTTAAACCATGAGAGGGTACTGAAGAAACCAACAGAAGTGCCACTCACCAATACAGAAAATCAGATAGAAGAAATACAATATACTATTCAAGATTGTCATTTCTCCCCAAAACCGCATCTCCCAAGTAAATAACAAAGAAACTCCAATTAACATGAACATAAGTGATAAGCTTTCTCAATATATAACTTGCAAAACACCCCTAGCTCACTTGGTCTGAGCCTACTATCAAGACATTTATTAGCAATAAGCATAGAGACTAAAATTTATCTACCTTTGACAGACCCATTTGTTGGCTTTGAAATTAAACCCAACTCAACCAATTAGCAAAGACTTTATCAATTATTATTTTACACCCTATTAACAAGGCTAATGGGACGATAATCATTAAACATCCATTGCCCTGGTTTTTTTTTTTTTTTTTGGGAACAGGGACCATGAAGGTAGCATTTAGGATTTTTTCAAACTTGCTATTGGTGTGAAAATCCTGGAAATACCTTGTAACATCTTTAATCACAATCCCAGCAGGCTTGAAATGAAGCCATTGTAAAACCATCCAGGTCCAAAATCATATGTATTACCAATTTGAGAACCTCACTCTCTTCAAATGGCCTCTCAAACCACATGGCCATCTCTTCCTCTATGAACTCAAGTGCTAATCCATCTAGCTTGGGCCTCCACATAAACCACTTAGAAAGCAAATACTCATAATACTCCACAATATGATTCCTTATCTCAATTTGACCATAGGCTTGAGCCATCCACCAAAAGCATCTCAAAAGTACTGTTTCTTATTCGTGCTAGCCACTTGAGGGAAAACATCTATCGCCCTCTCTTAAACTATAAAACTTTTAATTTCTACCTCCAAGACATCTCAATTAAAATAATTCTTTCTAGCTCAATCATCACTTGGTTTTTTCTTACCTTTTCTTCTTTAGAAAAAAATAAAAAATAAACGAAAAAATAAAAAATAAAAAAATTTCAAAAAAATATAACTTGTCCTCCTCTTCCGCCCCTACCAATAGAGGGAAAGACCTCCCCAGACCTCTCCCCACCAAGTGCAAGTAGAGTGTGACGTTCCAGGGGGCAAAAGTTTCCGTTCCCCATTTTCTTCTTTTTTATTTATTTTGCATTTATTTAATTTTTTTTCTTTATTTTTATGCACTTTTTGTTGGTAAAGTCCCATTCATTTTAAATTTCTACATCATTTTTGTCTTTATGTTTTGTTTCCTTTCTAGTTTTTTAGTTTTGATTTCTTAAACATTTTTTTTATAAGAATATTTACTGATCCTCATAATTAGGCAAAGTTCAAGTACACAGGTAGTATACAAGAGAGGAGTACCTAATTACAACCTATGAACTAGAAAAAGAAGCATAAAAATCATTCAAGTTGACCCCCTCTAATACATGAGCCTTAGCCCAAAGTAACGAAGAATGGAAAAATAAGTCTCTAATCCCCCCCAATGTGCGTTCTCTATTTTCAAAATAGTGTCCATTCCTCTCATTCCATATGCACCACATCACATAAGACATAAAAGCACCATCTTCCAAACAGCCGCTACTTGACGATTTCCCCGAATTCCCACTCCAACAAGCCAAAAGATCCACCACCCTCTTGGGCATCACCCAAGCAATGTCCAACCTAACGAAGATCTCATCCCATAAAGCCATAACCACATCACAATGGAGAAGAAGACGATCCGCCGATTCCCCATTCCTTTTACACAAAAAGCACCATTCCATAATAAAAATACCACGCTTCCAACTTAAATTTTATTTCTTAAATTTATTATTTGTAAGTTTCAATTTTACGTTTTAGTTTTTATGGCAACCATTACTTTTATGTCTATTTTTATTTTTTGTACTTTTGTAAGTACATTTTTTTTATATTTTCTTGGATGCCATGCATGGAGTTAGCAATATGATAATGTGGAAATCTCTCCGTGACATTTTGGACAGATAGTCAATGGATGGACTTAAAAAATAAAACAAAACAAAACCGGAGTAAAAAGTCAATTTTGATAACCAGTGACCTGTTTTTAAAAAGTTGTAAACCAAGGGACTATTTCCGTGGAATAACAACTCCGCATTCCTTAATCCCATCTCAACATTTGGAATAAAAATAGATGTAAGAGCAAACCCAGCACGGCTGTACTTTCAAAATTTATACTCCAATCCAAAAATCTTTAAATCCAAAAAACTAATCGGGATTTTTGTGAAAACAAAGAGCAAAAAAATCAAAACAACTTCCACAAAAGCCCAAAAATCAACTCCCACAAATATCTTATCTATACAATTTTTCAAATCTACCTACCAACTTTCACAAACTCTGATACAAAATATATCTCAAATTTTTCTCCAAACAATTTCTCATTTTTCTCACCCACTTTCAGACAACCCAAAAAGAACACATCTCAAAATTTCTTTCATAACTTCTCAAGAACTCTGAAAAATCCTACTAACCAAACATGGCCTCAAAGTGTAGAATTAGCCTATACAAAAGGGAAATAGTGAAGTGATATCACATGAAGTATGATTTGCATTTCAAATGGGAAAGATTATGTAATCAACAACACAACATCCATCTTACCAAGTTGTTTATGAGTTCTCACTTAAACATACTACAAACTTAAACACCAAAATGTGGCCGGCATGCAGTAGCTGGAACATATAAATCCCCTCCTTTGCTCCTCATATAGTGCCAACACTGGCTAGTCGAAAGCACAATTTTCCAACAACAAACGAGTACAAGCTTGTGACTAGTTGCTACTAACCAATAACATGACTAAAATATATTTTATCCAAATGAAATAATTGCAACAGAGAATGTATCAAAATAATTCAAAATCAGCAGAACAAAGAAAAACATAAGATTAATAAATTAAATGATCTAGCAGCAACTAATAATCCACAGTCGTACACGTATCAGAGGCATGAACAGATGTAGTCACCATGAATAAAGAAACAACTCTGAAAGCTCAATGAAAAATCTTAAGAACATTTAATTAGAAAGTCTATTAGGTTAGAATTTATCTACCTTTACTGACACTACGGCCAAGATTGTTGTTTACCCGCAAAGGATCAATTACATTAAAATGTTTGGAAAGAAAGGGTTGCCCCTGATTTTCTTGACCACCAGGGAAAACAGCATACACTGAGCTACAAGCATCTAGAAACAACTTGCTGAGTAGTAACTCTCCACCATCATTTCGAGGAGGTTCCGCTGGAAAATTTCCAAGTAAGAAAAAATCACTGCAAGACCTTGGCAAAATCTGGGATTTGTTCAACCAAGTACTAATATAAGAATCTTGAAGCCAATTATATATACCTGTTACATCTGGAAGTGAACTAATGGGCACAGGACCCCATAGGCTTACACAAAAATTGTCCCAATCAAATTTACTAAAGAACTCCAGAAAACGATAGAGGACCTGAACATGCCAAGAAATTAAAAAAAAATAAAAATTCCAGACGTATGGACAAAGAAATAATACAAAACAAGTATGGGAGCTAATCATAGTCACCTCAAGAGGTCCGGCGAAGGAATTATTAAAGACATGAAATATGTAAAGAACCAAGGTTTCCAAGGCATAAGTTGAGATAAGCCCATGGTGAGCACCCAGGATCCGGCTCTCATAATAGCACCAGGCCTTTATCAATATAATGCTACGCTTAAACAAATGATTCTGATTTATCAAATGATCAACCTAAAGAAGCAAAAACTACGATTCAGCAAAGAGACTTAGACATCATCATGGTGTATTTTTTTCAAGTAGAGAGAATTAGTATGAGTTTCCAAAATGAAGCGCTTACCTCCTCGAGGAAACAAAGAGTGCACAATCCTCCAAGCTGCTCGAATGATATGTCCACCACAATATTTTCCACAAGACACTTGATTAATTTCACCTGAAAATATAAGAAGACAAGAAAGATTGCCAATCAATTGTCAGATAAAAACTTAAGAGCCAAAATACTAAGATATTTTAGATTATGTTATGGGGAACATAAACTAACGCTACATCTAAAATATTATAACTAAAACAAAAACAAAAACAACAAGAAGAAAAAAGATCAGGAGATAATAGCACCTTCTAAATAAAACAAGCTTAAAAGCTGGGGGAAAAAGAGATGAAAAATAGCTTATCAGCCATGAATGATTTTTTCCGAATACCCCAATAACAAAAGAAAAGCTCATCCCTAAACCATGATGTGTAGCTGAATTAGCAAGGGACATTAACAGCAAGGATGACAAGTATCCTGGAAGTAAAGCAAACAAAAGGGGTGGGAGTTTGAGCGTTGAGTGTTGACCTGCAGTTCTAGGCTGAATGCTCTTAGACAATTTTTGATTTATTTTATTTTTATAATGAAGAACCTCGGAGAAAAGGCTGACGCAACATGTCTTTCACCTAATTAAATCCAGGGACGCATTAACATCCCACAGATTAGATAGATCATTGTCCTTTAACTGATGGGACATGGCTCCTAGAAATTGTTTGCACCCAAGATTTGAAACATAGACCTTGGGAGGGCTTTCTGGGATGGCATTTTTTGTAGAATTGCTTTGGCTTGGGTGCCTTTGAGAGTGGTAGATCTTCTTGCGTGTTGGAACGGGCTTCATGGTTGTACTCAAGTGGATGTGGCTTGGAAGATGGTTCCTTTGTGTCTTATGTGGTGCATTTGGATGGAAAGGAATGAGCAGTGTTTTAATGACAAGGTTATACTTTGGAGCAAATCCAGAACTTTTTTGTGCACTCTTTATTGCTTTGGTTTTCTGCTTTAGTGATTTAACGGAACCTAGGTTCATGATTTTCTGTAGTCGCTTTTTGTTTCATAGAATGTATCTAGGTGTTTTCTTTTGTAGCCTATATATACAATTAAAAAATAAAAAGGCTGAGATAACTTATACAATACTACAATCACAATATACTAACGTAAACATTAATAGCATATGTAATATAGTCCAAAATATGTATCATAATAATATAGTTTCTCATATCCGGTAATAATACAATTTTTTTTCTATAAGTTCATATCACATCAGATAATAATATAATCAATGTGGCATAATTATTATAATTAAAATACTATAATTATTTTTTTTACTTGCACTGGGGGTCCGGAAACAGTGTCCCGACTAATCCCGGGGGTGCACAGGCCATCAACAAGGAATTTCTCGCAAGTGCACATCGGGTAATTCAAGAGGAGCATCCCCCAATCCGAAACACCCAATGGGATTCGAACCTTGGACCTTGGAGGAAGCATACCACCAAGACCAAGGTCTTTCCCACTTGAGCCAACCCCTAGGAGTTTAAAATACCATAATGCAAAGCACTTAAGTATAATAAGTACTACATACCAAACCATTACATAGCATCGACTAGGGGAAAAGTATAATACTATAATGCAATATAATATACAAAAGAATATGTTTCATTAAGTATAGTACTAAGGACTATACAACTTTTCATAATCTACTCCATTAGTCGATTGTAATAGACTTTAATGGCATGAATGTATATGACTTCCTTGTATCTTTGGACACTCATGCATAGGTGTTGCTCTTGTATGTCTCATGTACTTGGTTTTGCCTATTTTAATAAAATTCTTATTTATTGATAAAAAAAGGACTGCACAACACTAACTATTCCATTTTCTCCTCTACTTTTTGTTATCATTATGGAGGCACTTGGCCAGATGGTGAAGGCTGCTGTGGGTGGTGGCTTTTTATATGGATTTTCGGTGGATAATGGTACTAATGGCTCTATCAAAATCTCACATCTTTTATTTGCAGATGATACTCTCCTTTTTTGTGAAGCGGATCATGGCCAGAGTCAAACTTTATGAGCACTTTTGTTATGTTTTGAAGCCGCGACGGGGCTTAAAGTGAATCTTGGTAAGTCCGAGATGGTTGCAGTGGGCGTGGTGCCCAGTATCAATAGCCTGGCAAGCCTTCTGGATTGTAAAGTGTCATCCTTGCCTATAAAATATTTGGGCCTCCCGTTGGGGGCGACATTTAAGGCTAGAGCTATTTGGGATGGGGCTGTGGAGAAAGTAGAAAAAAGGCTGGCTGGTTGGAAACGGTTATATTTATCGAAAGGGGGTCAACTCACTGTAATTAAGAGCACGTCAACTAAAGGGTGGGAATATACATAAGTTTTTGTCTACTTTCCAGCTCTCTAGAATGTAATTAGGTGTGTCTCATTTTGTATACTTCCTGTGTACATGGACATTCCCTAGTTTCTTTTGTTTCAATAAAGTTTCTTACTTATTAAAATAAATAAATAATAAGAGCACGTTAAATAACCTCCCCACCTATTTCTTACCTCTATTTCCTTTGACTGTAGGGGTGGCGAATAGGATTGAGAAATTATTTCAGGCTTTTTTGTGGGGGGAATGGGGGAGGAACCGAAAATCCATCTTGTTAAGGGGAAGAAAGTTTGTTCTCCAATTTCAAATGGTGGCTTGGGAGTTTGCAACTTGAGGACTTTCAATAAAGCTTTGTTGGGGAAATGGATATGGAGGTACCACGTGGAGGGATATTCAATGTGGAAGGAAATTATAGACTCTAGACATGGAAGTGCTTGGGGGGGCTGGTGCTCCAACGAAGTGAGAGAGGGGGGGGGGGGGGGGTATGGCGTGGGCTTATGGAAATTTATTAGGGGGGATGGCAAAGTTTCAAAAACCATACCTGTTTTGTGGCTGGAAAGGGCACCAGAATCAGGTGTTGGCATGATGTTTGGTGTGGAGATTGGCTTAAGAGGGCCTTTCCAACTCTCTATCGTATTGCAGCCAACAAGGATGCTTCTGTGGCAGATCTACGGGTATTTTCTCATGGTTCTCACCAGTGGAATGTTCTATTTAATAGGGATATTCATAATTGAGAATTGCACACTATTTCAGAATTTTTCAGGTTGATATACTCCACGGGAAACACTACGGAATAGGGGGATAGGATGCAGTGGAGGTCCAAAGGCAGCAAGAAGTGCACAGTCAAGGAGTATTACAAAATATTGGCATCACAAGGTAATGCTCTATTCCCTTGAAAGAATATTTGTGCCTTCTAAAGTAGCTTTCTTTGTATGGACTACTGCTCTTGGGAAGATTTTGACCACAGACAACTTTAGGAAAAGGGGGCTCATTGTGATGGATTGGTGCTACTTGTGTAAAAATCAAGGAGAATCGGTGGATCACTTATTATTGCATTGTGCGGTGACAAGGATGTTGTGTGATCAGATCTTTAGAAGAGTTGACGTCACTTGGGTAATGCCATTGAGGGTGGTTGATTTACTGAATTGTTGGAAGGGGATTCAAGGCTGTCCTCAAGTGGCAGTAGAGTGGAAGATGATTCTATTGTGCATTATGTGGTGTATTTAGGCGAAAAGGAATGGGCGATGCTTTTGAAGATAGGGAGCGCACAATAGCAGAGCTTCAGAATTTTTTTGTTCACACACTATTGCTTTGGTTTTCAGCTATTGTACTTAATGGGAACAATGCTCATGACTTCTTGTCCTTAATCTATCGTTCCTAGAATGTATTTCGGTTTTCTTTTGTATACTCCTTGTGTACATGGGCTATGCCTATTTCATTCGTACTAATAAAATTTATTTCTTACTTATAATAAAAAAAAACCTATTCCAGTAAGGACTATACAGCACTTTGTCTAATACTAGGGGCTATATAGCACCAAGTAAACTTCCCCACCTTCCCTTTTGGCTATATGGAATTATTGACACACTACGTCCATTGAACAATATGGCATGATCTAGCCGGTTGAAATTGATATTGTCATTCGTAGTTCAAACTGATATCGAATAAAATTTTCACTGAATGAGGCACACATTTAATTCCAACTCACGAAAATAATGCCACGTGGTAGCATCCCATTTGCTTGATAGGAGAAACGACCCCATCTACATTGTTTCCTTAAACATTCGAGGTTAGTTTAAATATTATTAAAAAAAGGCCTGGTCACACATTTTTCAAAAGCTTGCAAGCCAGTATTTCCAAATGCTTGTGTGAGAGAGGGGTTTTCTTCTTTCTACGTGGGTTGAACATTTTTTTTATAGGTAAATATCTATTTTATTAGTAATAGCAATAACCATAGCCCAAACACTATCATATACAATAGAAACACATAGTTGAAACTACAAACTGATAGGAAAGATTCATGGAGGCCCAGTGCATTAAAATCTATAGCAATTGACCAAAGGAAAAAAGTTTTACATTCACAATCTTTGAAATATCTATTGCTCTTTCCCTTCAAATGCACTGAAGTAGGCAAATGGGAGCCATCTTCCATACAGCTGCAATTTGTGTACTGCCTCTTAGGCCTCATTTGGGGAATGAGATGAGATGAGAAATCTATGAATAGCAGTGAAATGGTTTGTGGATAGTAGTGAAATAGTTTGAGTTAAGATGTTTTCTTAGATTTTGGAAAATGAAAGAGAAAAAGTTGAATAAAAATATTATATAGTTAAAATATTGTTAGAATATAATTTTTTAATATTATTTTTATTTTGAAATTTGAAAAGTTGAATTGTTTTTTGTGTTTTGTTTGGAAGTTTGAGAAAGTTATAATGATTAAATGAAAAAGTTGAATATTTTTAATCAAAAAGTGCTTGTGTTTGAGTGATGTTTGGGAAGAAAATGATATGAGATGAGTTGGGTTCCCAAACGAGGCCTTAATCCTCTCCATGTAGCCAAGAGGTCTACTACCTTTCTAGGCATGACCTAAACCACCTCTGCTAAAGAAATCATACCACATAGCGTTAACAATCTAAAAGTAAAGTAGGAGGTGGTGGTCCACAGTTTCCCCACCCTTTTTGCACATTCAGTGTCAATGGACAGCAACGCTGCCCATTATTATTCTTTATTCTTTCCTTATTTCTCTAGTTAATATTTGACAGATTGTAACTTCCATGTATAGGGCTAGAATTAGGCATATGCTGATTTATTTTCCATGTATAGAATTGCTTTGTACAGATTATATAATATACAGAACCTTCAAGGCCAAGGTATTCGACCATTCATACAGTGTTTCGCCTTATTTTGACATGGTATCAAGAGCCAGCTGCTAAGTTTCTTCTCGCGCTCGAATTTTTTCTCTATTTCGGAATTTCTCGTGTTTTCGACGTGTTCTGTGTTGTTGTTCAATAACCCAACGTTCAAGGTTCTTTGTTTTCGGCCTTTTGTTTCTGGGTTGGTGTTTGTCGGCATCGTCTGGCTTAGGTCTGACCATTTTCGGCCCTTCTCAATTCATCAACACGTCCTTTTCCAGGTCTTGGTGTTTTTCGGCAACCTCTGTTTGAGGTCTTGGTGTTCTTTTCAGCAGTTTCTGAGCGTAGGGGGCAGTCTGCCCATCTTTGGCTATCGACCACATATCGAAACAGTGGGCTTCTCCTTGTTCGGTGAAGTCTGTCCCTCTCGCGTGGTAACCCGACATGTCTCGGTCCTTTGGTTTGTTTTTTTTTTTCAGCTTTTCTGCTGTTCGGCACGTGGGTTTCCTATATTTTGATTTTTGGCTTTGCTCTTTCGACATTTGGCTTCTCTATTTTGTCTCTCGGTATAGAACAGTAATATTTCAGTCCATTCTTTTGTCTCAGTTTCTATTTATTTGCTATGGACTCAACACCTGTGTGTATCAAGTTTACGGGCACAAATTACTCTACTTGGGCATTTCAGTTTGAACTTTTCCTCAAGGGAAAAGATCTTTGAGATCATATTGATGGTACGGATGTCGCCCAAACATCCACTATTGACAAATCCAAGGATCTCGGGGCCTCTGCTTCATGGGTTGTTCTTGACGCTCGGATTATGTCTTGGTTTCTTGGCTCGGTGGAGCCACATTGTTACCAACTTGCAGGCTCATCGCTCTATGAAGCCACTACTACTCAGCTTTTTTTACTCTTTGGCATGAATATACTGATTTGGTTACAGCGGATGTTCCTGTTGCCGCTCTGTCGACTATTCAGCATCTTCACGAAACTAGCCGGCGTGATCAGTTTCTTATGAAACTACGCCCGGAATATGAATCTGTTCGCTCCTCTCTACTAAACAGATCTCACGTTCCCTCTCTTAATATTTGTTTTGGTGAGTTACTTCGCGAAGAACGTCTTAGTACTCAAACCATTCTGGAGCAATGTCATGGTAGTTCAGGGACAACAACTGTGGCTTATGCTGCCCAAGGACAAGGACCACCTATGAATTCTGAAAACTTGCAGTGTTTTTGCTGCAAGGAATATAGCCATATTGCTACCAATTGTCCTAATAAATACTACTCTTATTGCAAGAAGGGTCACATTATCAAAGAATGTCGTACCCACTTCCAGAATCATCAGGTCCAAGCATTTCAGACTTCTGTTATTGCCCCTACAACAGCAACTTTTGCAGCACATGGCTCTTCTTCAGGTGCTTCCTCTGTTCCTGCACCTCCTGCAAGAAATTACTGCACACCAGAAATGGTGCAACAGATGCTCATTTTGGCATTATCGGCAATGGGGTTCCACGGTAAAAATTCTACTAAACTCTTGTATGTGGACTCAGGGGCCTCTAATCACATGACGAATAATCCCACCGCTCTGTCATGTTTGGCCCTATGCTGGTCAATCTGCCATTCAGACTACCAATGGCAGTTCTTTGCCAATAACTGCTATCAAAGATGCCTCTTCTAAGTTCACTAATGTGTTTCTTGCTCCTCAACTTTCCACAAATCTTATTTCTATTGGTCAATTGATTGATAACAATTGTGCTGTTAATTTTTCTGGTGATGGTTGTGTTGTGCAGGACCAGATAACGGGGAAGCCGATCGCGAAGGGACCTAAAGTGGGGCGCTTGTTTTCACTATTTTTGCCTGTTCCAGCACTTTCTTCAGTTTCTTCTATTCAATCTTTTGTTTGTAATAATGTTCCAGCTCTTAGTATGGTATGGCATCGTCGTTTAGGCCATCCCAATACTCAGATCTTATTTCATGTATTGAACTCTGATTTTTTTGGTAATAAACAACGTCCTTCTTTATCTCTTGAGTGTGATTCTTGTAAACTTGATAAAAGCAAAACTCTTCCCTTTACTTTGCATGCTAGTAAAGCTTCTCGCTGCTTGGATCTTATTCATACTGATGTTTGGGGACCCTCCCAGGTTACTTCACATGAAAAATTTCAATATTATGTGACTTTCATTGATGATCATAGCAGATTTACTTGGGTCTATTTTCTTCACTCTAAATCTGAAGGTTTTTCGTACTTTCACTGAGTTTTGAGCGTATGTTGACAATCAATTTTCTGCTTCTATTAAGACATTACGCACAGATTCTGGTGGTGAATATTTGTCTACTGAGTTTCAGGCATTCTTGGCTTCCAAAGGTATTATTCATCAACGTTCATGTCCCGCTACTCCACAAAAATCGTAATCTCCTAGATGTGGTACGTACTCTCTTGTTAGAATCCTTTGTTCCATCCATGTTCTGGGTCGAGAATCTGAAAATTGCTACTCACTTGATTAATCGTTTACCTTCTCAAGTCTTACACAAGGAGTCTCCCTATTTCCGCTTTATTGCTAAGCAACCTAGTTACGATAATCTCTGTACCTTTGGTTGTGTATGTTTTGTTCATTTACCTCCTCATGAGCAATATAAATTATCTACTCAATCTGTTAGATGTGCATTCTTGCGATATAATGTGTCAAAAGGGATTTGTTTGCTATGATCCTACATTACATCGTACACGCATTTCTAAGAATGTTATTTTCTTTGAAAATCAACATTTTTTTCTTGTGTCTTATGTGCCCTCATTTTCTACTGTAGTCATTCCCTCCTTTGAGCAGCAGTTCTCAGATCTTCATCATCAAGTCAGCTCTCGCTTTAAACCAAGTATTGTGTATACAAGATGCTCCCGCCCACAATCTCTTCCGGTGGCTCCCCCAATATTTGATCCTACCATGCTCTAGAATCAGTCAGTTACAGTACCTCCAACGCCGTTGATACGTTGCTCTCCTCGAGAGTCGGTACCCCCAGATAGGTATGGGTTTACTTCTTCCAATTCTGGCAATTCTATCTCAGCTCTTACTGCTGCATTGTCCAATTTTGATATTCCCACATCCTACTCACAAGCTGCCAAGCATGACTGTTGGCGACAAGCTATGCAAGAAGAAATTATTGTTCTCGAGGCCAATCACACCTGGGACATTGAGACATGTCCAACAATTGTTCCTCTGGGTTGCAAATGGGTTTACTCAGTCAAGGATCGATCTGATGGAAGTTTGGATCGTTACAAAACTCGGCTTGATGTACTTGGGAATAATCAGGAATATGGTGTCAATTATGAAGAAACCTTTGCTCTTGTGGCTAAGATGACTATTGTTCATACAATACTAGCTCTTGCTGCTTCCCATGATTGGCCATTACATTAGACGGATGTCAAGAATGCTTTTCTTCACAGGGATCTTAAAGAGTGTATTTATATGAAGCACCCCCGGGATTGTTTTCTTCTTCGACTTCGCATGTGTGTAAGCTTCATCACTCCCTTTATGGTCTCAAACAAGCTCCGAGGGCCTGGTTTGATAAATTTCGAACCACTTTATTACAATTCTCATTCAAGCAGAGCAAATATCACACTTCCTTATTTCTTCATTTCTTCGAAAATCAGACATGGCTATTGTTGTTCTTTTGGTTTATGTTGATGATATTGTGATTACTGGTTCTGATTCTGTTTTAATTGGTCAGTTCAAGACTCATCTCTCTGAGTCCTTCCATATGAAAGACCTTGGGTCTCTCACATATTTTCTCAGTCTTGAGGTGCATCGTAGTCTATCTAGTATTTCTCTCAACCAACAAAAGTATGCTAATGATTTGGTGGCTACAGCTGGCCTGCAGGAGGCCACCTCTGTTGATACTCCCATGGAGTTAAATGTCAAGCTTTGTAAAGAAGAGGGTGACTTATTTGCTGATCCCGGAAGTTGGTGGGTAGCCTTGTCTATCTCACCATTACTAGACCGGACATTTCCTTTGCAATACAACAAGTCAATCAATTTCTTCAGACTCCTAGCCATCTTCATTTGACTGTTGTCCGTAGGATCATACGCTATGTTCAAAGCATTTCTGCCCGTGGCTCATTCTTTCCCAAGCACTTCTCCTCGTCTTACTGCTTATAGCGACGTTGATTGAGCCGGTTGTGCAGATACACGTCGTTCCATCACTGGTTGGTGTGTGTTCTTAGGTGATGCATTGATCTCCTAGAAGAGTAAGAAGCAAGACAGAGTCTCTAAGTCATCTACCGAATCTGAGTATCGGGCGATGTCTCTTGCTGTTCCGAAATTATTTGGCTTCGAGATTTGCTTCCTAAGCTAGATTTTTCTAAGACCGACCCTACATCTCTACGTGCTGATAATTCGAGTGCTATTCAAATCATGGTCAATCCTGTCTATCATGAGCGCACGAAGCATATTGAAGTCGAATGTCACTCTATCCGTGAAGCATTTGAAGCTCGTGTTATCACTCTTCCACATGTTTCTACTGAACTACAAATTGCTGATATCTTCACCAAAGCTCTCACTCGCCAACGACATTGCTTCTTAAGTAGCAAATTGATGCTTGTTGATCAACCCGCATCAATTTGAGAGGGGCTGTCAATGGACAGCAATACTGCCCATTATTGTTCTTTATTCTTTCCTTATACAACTCTTTCCTTATTTCTCTAGTTAATATTTGACAGATTGTAACTTCCATGTATAGGTCTAGAATTAGGCGCATACTGATTTATTTTCCATGTATAGAATTGCTTTGTACAGATTATATAATATACAAAACCCTCAAGGCCAAGGTATTCGGCCATTCATACAATGTTTCACCTTATTTTGACATTCAACACCAAATACCAATCCATAACAATAATCTGGTGTTTCCTTGGGTCATCCGTGGAGCGAATCTTCTTTAAAGAAGTTGTTTGAACGAAGAAAGTTGCTTTTAAGGATGCCTTATTCTTCCACGTTTTCTTCCAAGAAAAGGAATTTGTGTCCTAAATAGTTGGGGGCTATTAGAATGGGTGGATGGTAAATTTTACTTTCTTGGATGGACTCCAAAAAAGGTTTTTCTAAAACTCTAGTGCTTATTTTCAAATTGTACAATAGATTGAAAAAATTTGTGAAGGCATCAACTTCCCAGTTTTGAGTTGCTGACATTCCACTGAGGGGAGCCATTGAAAAGTAACATTAAATCAGCCATCGAAGTATCCTGCATTCTCGCAATCCTATATACTTCTAGAAAAGCTTCCTTGTGAGCTCTCTCACCACACCAAAGGTCATGCTAAAATCTAATCCAAGTGGCATTGCCCAGATTAGGTCTAGTGTGTATAATAAAGACTGCCAATCCTTTACTAATATTCTTCCCCAACCCTACCCCATGTAGTCTGTTTATCTCATTAGAGCACCACTCTCCCAAGCACAGCCATACTTGGAATCCTCTACATCTTTAAATCAAGTTGACCTCCCAAGTTGATATCATAATGGGAAGTGGTCCAAGCATTGTTGAGGTAGCCTCTTCTAATTTAAAGCTGGTAATGCTCATCCCAGAATGATACAAGAAATCTATCTATTTTAGACCAAGAGGGATTGTCTCTCAATTTTATGACCGTGTGAAGGAGCCTCCCACAAGACCACAAGAGGAAAATCCGAATATGAATGCAAAAGATTCCACCATAGCCAGACAAAGGTGAGAATTGCTCGATCTTTCACTCGAAAATAGAATGGCATTGAAATTGCCCCGTACGCACCACGGTAGTTCCACCAACCATGAAGGCTAGCCAAGTCCCACATATATACCTTCTTTTACTATCAAAGGTTTGGCCCATAAATCCCTGAATAGGCCCAAAAGAAGTCGTCTACTACATTCTTGAAGGAGCACGCCACCATGTATTCCCCTACACACACTTCCAAATTATCCACCACTCTTTTATCCCACATCAGCGATACTCCTCTAATGCCCCTCTAGATGCTATTTTATGGTTAAATAATTTTTGTTCGTTTTTTGGTATCATTTTGGTTGGTCTATTTTTTTAATTAAATAATGGGGTTATTTTTCTTTAGTATAAAAATAAATTTGATGGCAGTTTTTTTTTTTTCGTATAAGTAACTTAATGGCAGATATTAGGTTCAAAGATATGATATCATTGGGAGATGTGTTTTTTGTTCTATGTGGTCAATGATGTATGCTTAGAAAAATGGATTTTAGGTTAGGCGGATTAAGTTGTTGAGAACATTCTTTACCCCTATTTTTGTCATGGAAATAAAATTATTGTGGGATGTTTCTTATGTGGATGTATAAAGTTTAATTTTGTTCATTTGTTGAGGCATAAAATTTCTTCTATTTGTTGAGATATATAGCATTTTTTGGATCGTTTTTCTTCATGGCATACAAAGTCTATATGCATAACAAATGACAGTATAATAAAGAGAGAGACTAAAAATAGATGCAAGTATGCCAAATGTTTAATGCAAATACTTTACATGTATACATAGAGATATGGATATACATGTACACGCGTATATCCATGATTTCATGGCATGACCTTCCATGATTTCCTTGTATCACTAAACTAGCACACTTAGGCATTGTTCTTGTATATGTCCCGTATACTTAGGCTTTTGCCTACTCTTTTAGTCAATAAAAATTTGTTTACTCATAAAAAGAAAAAAACATATACACATATGAATATACATATATATTTTTTGATAAATAAAGATACCATGTTTTATTAACAAAGAGCTAGGGACGTTCCCAGAGTACAATCAAAGGGAATGCCTATTTTAGGGAAGCGTAGGGTAGCAAGGGCTAATAAAATCTACAAAGGATGCAAATTAGATATTGTTCTTAACCATAGTCCATTCATACAACGACTTAAGCATGAAAGGTTTTAATTCTAGTAGTGTTCTCCCACAGTTTTCAAAGTTTCATGAGTTACACTCCTTCCAAATATTCCACATTAAGAACAAAGAAGTCATCCCTCCAAACTATAGACATATATGGTTGCTACATTTATTTATGTACATACTAGCAAATTGTTGCTGATACATGAAACAACTTCACATATACATGCAAAATATTTATATAAATGTTTGTGTATATATAGAGTAGCTAAATCTACTTACGCACGCGTGTGTGTGCGCGCGCATGTAGATTTGTTAATAGCTGACTATATACGAGAAAAAGTGCAACATGAATATATCTACATATAAGCATGCATATATAGTTACTAATTTTTGAAGTGTGTATGATGTACAAACCTAGTCTCCAAATATAATAAGGTTATGTAAAAACATTCAAGTATGCAAGGTTAGTACATATGCGCGTTAAATAAGCTTTGTTAAAAAGAATTATTTGTTGTATGCATTAATAATCTGGTCTACCATGAGATATACATTTAGGAAAATGCATAGATTTGTTAAATAGCAATCACAATATTGAAGTTCATTTTGTATGATTAGTGCTAACATGTGTAGGATTCTTTATTTGGATGCAAATTTATACGTTACTGTACATTTAAAATAATTGCTATGACATAACATGAGCCTTGCCCATTTAATTGTAGTGCTGTTTCATAGTTATCGAATAACATCAAGTATATTATAAATACATAAGAGGGACATACTTCTGCCTGAATGTACTGAACCTCTTTTACATGGAATTCAGCATTCTCGTTCTTTTCCTCATTCTCCAGAATATCACGAACTTGATGAGCCCATGTTTCTTTCATATTTTGATTCTTACTGAAGGCTGTTAAATCAATGTCACCATCAGGCAAATAAGTCTTGAGTGGAACGGACCCAAAGGTAAACACCTGCGGAGAGAAATTAAAATTCAAGGTATTTAAGACCAAGGCCCAGTGATATAACAATACAAAACATGAAGATGATGCACTTCTAATGTACTCACAGATGCGAACAAACAATGAGATATTCCACAAACATGATTGTAGGTCCAAATTTGCATCATGGAAAGATAAATATTGAAATCAAACAGGTCCACTAGCTACTAATTGTAATTTTCCAGACAAATTCAATCTCACTATTGCACTCAATCCAAGGTCAAATCCATCTATCTCCCAATTTAACTTACAACTCCCTTCTTAGCTCTCCCTAACTTATATCAAAAGATTAATGATTGTCCCCTCATGCCTTTAGTGGCTATAGGCAATCACCCAAAACGTCATGCTTAATATTTTTCCAAAGTTACCCCGGCACTTTTTATTCTTTCTGCACGCAACTTACTCACCTCAAACATTCTTACTCAACTATGTCTATTCAATTAACTTCTCACATTCACAGCTTCCCTAGAAGTACCCGAGGTGTAGTTGCGGAAAATTCATTGCCGAGGGCTTATGCACCCCCGGGATTAGTCGGGAAGCTGTTCCTGGACACCTGGTGCCAAAAAAAAAAAAAAAATTCTCACATTCACAGCTAACAATCACCTTTATACTCCCAACAATTTAACAAGCATTTCAATTTTAAATAATTCTTCATCTGTTAAGGCATAATAATTCACTTATTTTTTTGATAGGTGTGAATGCAGAACTATTACCCCGTCAATCTTTGTGCGTGTTATAATAATTCATTTATACCATATAGAACAAGATGACCACCATATCAAATAAGTGTAAACAACAATAACGCACAGATAAACATAAACCACTCAAGAATTTGGACATGTATGCATGAATCGATGCTCCACCTGGCAGGGGAAGCACGTCATAATGAGCCGCTGCACATAATCTGCCACCGCATTTCGGCGCTCCTCAGATGGAGGGTTGGGCTGGATGCAGGCAATAAGCTCTGCAGTCCTTTCCTCAGCCTTCAACCATCGGTCCGAGTCGAGCACTCGCATTACAGAGGCTGCTTCATTGGGCAACAGGCCGTTCGGCAATAGCCCACTCGGTGGCTGTGCCCATTCCTCATGTTCGCCCATGCAAGCTTAGACTTTCTCCCCCAAAACCCTCAATAACTACAATATCCCCTTCCACCCAAAACAAACAACAAGAAAGAAGACAAAAAACAGATATCAAAAGCAAGAGACGTAACTTTGGACGTTAATACAAAGAGGTTGTTTTGGGGTTCAATAAACCCCAGAATCTGACAATTTATCCAAATCGTTGACAGTTATGCTTAAAAAGGAAACTTTCAGAGCTCAACAAGCAGTTCCAGATAGGCTTTTTAGAAAATGGTATGTGCGCTGTAAATGCCGCCAATAATTATGGGCGTTTCAGAAAAAGATCACAGAAACAGAACCCTAAATAATTTCAGATATTAACACTGTATATGCAAAAATATATTGCAAAAATAACAAATATAAGTGTATAGGAATATCTTGGTGAGAAATTGAAATAAAATCTACAAGGTTAACGGGGAAAAACCCTATAGGAAAGGGAAAAAGAACAAAAAAATCGGCGATATTGAATACGAAAGAGATTATCAAAACCCAACGAGACACAAAACGCTGGTTAATCGCAACAAGGTCGGAGTGTTGGCGAATCAATGGTGGGAGTAAGAGGCCAAATTGCAAATGTGAGAAGGGAGGGAAGGCCGTGGTTTGAATGGGGGAAAGAAGAGAGGCGTGGATGGAAGAATTAGGTTTTGTGGGAAAGAAGAGAGAGGAGAAAAAAGAAGAGGGTGCTTAGGAACGAAAACAGGGATTGAGAGACACAGAGAGATTGCTGAACTTTCTGGAATTTGTGCATTCGAAACGGAATGGAAAAATCTATTTGGGGAAGGAGAGGATGATGATTGGAATCTGATGGAAACAGAGCGAGAAACAGAGAAAAAAAAAAATGATCAGAAACTAAAATGATAAAAATGATTTTGCCGTTTTACCCAATGGCCGGGCCCATTATCTTTTGAAAAAAATGTGAGCATCTGCCCCACACGGGGCATACACCGTGTAAAAAAAAAAAAAAAAAAAAAAAAAGTGATGTGCAGTGTGTGCTGGTGTGGGGCAGATGCCCAGAATTACTCTTATCTTTTATGTTTTTTTATAAATGACTAAATAGTCTATATTTTTTATAAGAATAATTTTATATAAAATCGTAAAGTGTATAAATACAGTGTAATTTTTTTGAAAAAGAATAAAATTTTCTATTAAAAAGTTAATTTTTTAACGTGAGTACTATATTTACTCATTTTTTTTCAAAATGATTGTGCGACGCTTGCACACTCCACGACTGTAAATATCATTTCTCTTTTACATTCAAGAAAATTACTATCAATTTATTTTTTTTAATTGCGTGGTATGAATAGGAGTGTAAAAAAAATTGAAAAACCGATTGAACCGATCTGGTTTATAAGTAGTCACGTGCAGTACCGATTCTTAAGAACTGAAACCAGTCATAAACCGGTGCGGTCCCTCTTTTTTATATTATGAAAATCAGTTTAAACCAAAATTATATAAACTTACTTTCGATTAACATATAAATTTTAATATTAAGTTATTAATATAAACTTACTTTCGATATATATCACTGACAAATACATTTTTAGCAGAATAAATTATAATATATATTCTTTTTGTAAATGCATTTTTTACACATTTGATCATATATACTCATATAAAAAGTCTAGAATTTATATAGACTATAATTAAATTCAATATTATACTAGTATGTGTTAATTATTATAAAATAATGTAATTATACTATAATATAAATAGACTAATAGTTTAGTATATGTAAACATCATATTATTACTAACATAGATAATCTATAAAATCGGTAAAACCAGACCGAAACCAGATAAACCGGAAGTTCCGGTTTCGGTAGTGAGTCAATCCAGTATCGGTTTTTAACTTTTCAAAATCAGATTATACCGGTTCGATTCTAAAAAATGTACAAAACTTGACAGAACTGGATCAGTTACATCCATAAATATGAAAATTCAAAACTCCATCACCGATGATTAAAAAAAAACTCCATCTCCTATCATTTCTCTCTTCTTTGGACAGAATATATAGTGTCACTAATTTAGGTTAGAGAATATTATACAAACTATGCTAAAAATTAGGGCTGAAAAATCGACCTATCGGTTCAATTTTGGGCCCAAACCGAAACCGACCGATAGGTCATTTTGGAGAGGCCAAACCGGCCGTAACTGACCGATCTGGGGGAGGAAAACCAGCCGGTTCACAGTCGGTTTATCGGTTTGGGCCACAGTTTTTGGGCCGGTTTGAACCACTCTATTTGGGCCATTTTAAGACCCAATTCAACTTCTTTTTGGGCTCAATTTGTTATTCAAGATCATTTACATTTATAAATAACTTTTTTTGTAGAATTTTTAAAATTAATTTTATTTATTCAATTTCTTTTTAATTTCAATCATGCCATGTATATATTATTAGTAACTAATAACTACTACATATATACTACATATATTTTATAGTCTTATTATCTTATATACTAATTTACTAATTACTAGATAAATAAAAAAAACTCCACTAGATGTTTAATACACATTACAAACAAAACCAAATTGTCTTAAAGAAGTAAGCAACAATAACAATTGTTCTTGAATAAAACTCAGAAAATTTTCGTTCTTCAACTACAGTCTTTTACTCTTCAATCATCAGTAGTTGTGATGTATGATGCTCCTAACTCTATAAGAAAAATACCAAATAATCCATATTAATAAATTAGGATAATGAAAAAAAATTAAATTAAATTATAAAAATAAATGAATATGAAAATTGAATGAAAAAAACACATTACCAGATTCTACTACAAAGCTCTCAACATTATCTATGGAGTCTCGAATATCAATTGGCGTTGACGGATGTCGCAACCAATTCTGAGTATAAATAAGTGCCTCAATAGTTCTCGGAGCTAAGGAACTTCGAAAAGGATCAAGTACACGACCTCCCGTACTAAATGCTGACTCTGATGCAACCATGGAAACAGGCATGGCTAACATGTCTCGTGCAATCCTCGCAAGTATAGGATAGTTAGGTTCATTCACTTTCCACCAATTCAACAAGTCAAAAGATTGGCTGAATGCCTCACAACCATCTGATAAATACCGGTCAATCTCTGTTTTGGTAGCTATAGATCCAGAGGCAGTCGATGCTAGCAACCATTCATAAAAAAGTGCAGACTCATGATTGTTTTCAGCATCATTTGGAAGTGCAGATGCCGGAGGGGAAACATGTTCTCTGCTACTTGAGGAAGAACCGAACGTAGCATTATACTCTACATACATGTCTGATAATAATTGTCTCACCCTCGACAACAAATCTTCAGCCCAATTCCGATCATAAATTTTTTTCAAGTGAAAAGTAAGAAGTCTCAATTTACTACGTGGATCAAAGATAACTACAATCAACAACAACAAATTCATCATATCCAATTAACCCCAATACTTATCAAACTTCATTCTCAAGCTTATGGTCATGCTCATTAAACAAGTATTCTTACTCTCACACAGTCTAACCAACTCTTTTTGGAGCATATAAATCTCTAAAAAACTTGTGTTTGCTGTGACATGTAAAGAACCAGAAAATCGACAAGTAACATCATAAAACATCTTCAAAAATTTCACAAAAACCCGCACTGTCTCCCCCTCGTCAGCTCTAGGAGGCCCAATGTTTCCATCCTTAAAGTAAGAAAGAAAATTGTAGTCGTCACTCTCCATTCACATAAAAGCCTCTCAAATTTCTCAGCAGCCTCCAACATCATGTAAGTTGAATTCCATCGGGTTTGCACATCAAGGCACAACATTTTTTTACAATCAATTTTCTCATTTTCTGCACATCTCTTAAACTTGTCTAATCTTGCAAGGGAGGAGCGCACATATCTAACCGCATTTCTAACTATTGTAATAGCATCATCACACTCCTTAAGACCCTCATTCACGACAAGATTCAGAATATGAGCACAACATCTCATGTGCATATACTTTCCCTCCAACATATTTTCTGTCAAAAAATGTCTCAAATATGCAATTGCAGTATCATTTAAGCTAGCATTATCAACAGTAACAGTAAATATCTTATCAATGCCCCAATGATTGAGACACGATTCAATATATTTTTCAATGGTATTCCCTCGATGATTAGGGATTAAACAAAAATTAATGATTTTCTTTTGCAATTTCCAATCACTATCAATGAAATTGGCACTTAGTTACATATAATTAATATTTTGTACCGATGTCCACGTATCGATAGTTAATGAAATCATCATTCCCCCATCTTTTAATAACTTTTTAAGTTTGGCTTTTTCATATGCAAATAGTTTCATACAATCTCTTGCAACCGTCACTCGACATGGCACTTTAAATTTAGGTTCAAGCAACCAAACCATCTTCTTAAATCCTTACCCTTCAACAATTCTAAATGGTACCATCTCCGCAAGCGCCATCCTCACAGCCTCCTCACTATATTTATGGGTTACAAGATTTCTTAAAGAATTATCACTCTCTCCAAACCCCTTCGAGGATACCTCACCTGTCAATGTTGTTTGATATTTATCTAAAGGCCCACGTTTATGAGGAATTTTGGGACATGAAGGCAGATGATTTTGCATGGTTGAAGTTCCGTTCCTTTTCGAGTGGCAAGCGTATATCTTGCCACAATAATTACACTTGGCCTTAGGATCATCTACGGAACAACTATCAACTTTTGTAAAATAGTCCCAAACAATTGACGTATCCTTCGCCTTCCGTTTCTTAGGAAGTGGACAATTACTACTATTAAGGGCACTTGAAGCCGGGAGTTTTGGTATTTGGAAGTTCGAATCAAGATCAATTGGACTTGACGAATAATCCATCTAACATGTAAAACCAATAAAGAACAAAAAAATCAACATAATTGAATTATTAATTACAAAGCAGCTAGTTTGCAACGTGTCAAACATCACAAATCTAAGATTCTAATCTACATTTTAGATCACTCATAAATCTCACAAATTTTTTTACTTTTAATAAATTATGAGCATTCATTGTCAATAAAAATCATAAATTATTTATAACACATCATAAATTTTATTTTCAATAAACATCACAAATTGTTTTACTTTCAACAAAACTGTCAATCAACAAAACTGTCAATAAATTTATAACACAACTGTCATTTGTCAATAAAATAATGAACATTCATCAAATTATATCTTCAAAATGACAAAAACCACCTATTGTTTATTGTACAAAATCTATAAAACATCTTCAATCCATGAATGCACACTACACAGTCACAACATGGTATTCAATCAATATAGTGTTCAATCATTTTCCGTTCATCACCGATTTACTATTTCATCATCCCAAACCAGAAAACACAATCCCTAACCCTAGACCCAAATACCACATGGCACAATCAAAAAATAAATTTCAAGTAAATCACTAATCATTGTAATCAGACTCATCAATCGACAGTCATCACTAAATTTAACACTATATTTCAGAATTTTCATCCTCATATATCTCACAAAATCATACCTAAAAAATATACTGGAGGTTGCGCCGTTTGCTGGAGGAACGTGCTGACGTAGAGCGGTGGAGGCTGTGTTGCTGCTGGATGATGGACCGCTGGGCGTTGGTGAGTGGTTGGAGTCGCTGGACAGGCTGGACTGGTCACTGGAGTGGGCGGTGCTGAAGGGGCTCGAAATCGAAGGAGAAATCAGAAAAGTGTGAGAGGAGGGAGGGGGAAATGGTGAATCAGGGCTGCCTGGGGAATAATATGCCCTAGTAGTAGGAACGTTGTCGTTTAATGAAGGAATATTAAAAAAAAAAAAAAAACTATATATTACGTCGGCCGGTTTATCAGTTGTTGGATGGTTCAAACCGGGACCGAACAGGCCGATGCCGGTTTTGATAATTTACCACCGACGGCCGACCGGTTTCGGCCGATTCTGAGCTCCGATGGCCGGTCTGAGTCGATCTGGTCGGTTGTCTGGTTTTTTGTACAGCCCTACTAAAAATCAGGGGTTTGGTGTGCTTAAAAGAAGTTTTAGACCTGGAGATGACGAAAAATTGAGGTACTTCACTCTCGCATGTGTATGTCAAGGCACAACTAAATCAACAGCTTTTGTTCTTAGGCCAAGACCAATCAAGAGATCCAAATGTAAGACAAATATCAATGCAACAATTTGTCTCGATGAAAGGTATACACTTTTATGGTTATACTTGAACAAACACATGCATTGAGTCAGAGAAAAGCAAGATTTCTTAGATGCAATAGGAAGATGGGTCCAACCGCAAAGAAACAACTGGATGTAAGAGATAGCGTTGGTATAAAGGTGTGTTAATGTTTTAAGTCTTTAGTAGTTCAAGCTGGTGGTTATGAGAACCTAACATTTGAAGAAAACGATTATTGAAATTATCTTGATAAGGCGAGACAGTTGCGGCTTGGTGAAGGTGATGCCAAAACTCTACGAAAATACTTTGTTCAAATTCAACAAAAGAATGATCGTTTTTATTATATCTGGTGAGGCTATTTAAATAATATATTTTGGGCAGGTGCCCGAGGTAGGGCCACCTATGAATATTTTGGGGATGTAATAACAATTGACACAATGTACTTGATCAATGTGTATAAGATGCCATTTGCTCCTTTTGTAGAGGTGGATATCATGGTCAGTCAATTATTTTTTTGTGGTTCAATATCAAATGAAGATGCAAACACCTTTGTGTGGTTATTTCCATCTTGATTGAATTGAATGGAAGGTCAAGCTCATTTGGCAATAATAACATATCAAGATAAGGCAATGCAAATTACTATTGCTACGGTGTTTCCGACATCATGACACAAATTCTGTCTATAGCACATTCTGAAAAGTTATAAAAAATTTGGATCACATTCACAATATGAAGCTATCAAGAGTAGGTGATCGAGAGTCTTCTTAGACATAGATCAGTACTGAAAATGCATAATTCTCAAAATACATTGTTAGGTGTGTGGGATAGCCTTCTACCAGATTTCTCAAGTCCCAACGGGCACTGCCCAAGCCACAACTAAGTTATATTACCAACTGGACAATCATACTTTGGCTACATAGTGTGAGATAAAAATAAATACAAAGCAATACCATGACATCAAAAGTGCTACTATATGCCTTGTAATTTCCAATCGATACTTTGTTGCTTCAATCTCTATTGCAGCTCTGACTTTAAACTTTTCTAGCTCTAGAATTGAATGGGTCTGATAAATTTTGACATTCAAACGTTAATTTCTCTCTCGTTGATGTTTAATCAACATTTTTCCATAATCAAGAAGCTTTGGGTCAACCCAACAAAAATATTTACACGATCTCCAAAATTGAAAATCATAAGAAACCATTAGGATCTTAACATGCTATGCAAAATACAACAACTCATATTAGGCAACATTTTCATTTTACCTTCTAATTTCTACACATAAAAAACCGGCGTCCATAACTGTCTTCCTTACTAGAAGTCTTTATGCATGCTTTTTCATCATTTCATCATAATAACAGTATGGGGCCTTAATTTAATTCCAAACACGGATAGAATTTAATTTAATTTTTTTGTCAAGCTCAACCATATTTGAAAAAGCTTGCTAGAAATCGTATTTGTGAATAGAAACCTAACTGAACAACATTCTATAGTTAGAATAAGCAAAGTGCAGCAAACAACCATCTAGCATTCTACAACCAAAGCAATCAACACCTTAAAGAAGGTGCATTTCTTGGGAAAACTCCATATCTAATAATTGGCATTTTGGCCATAAAAAGAAACATCCAACCATAACAAACATAGTGCATTTTTTGGACAAATATAACATATTAAACTACCATATTCATTGGGCAGGGGCATTTTGGTAGCAAAAAGAACCAACTGACCGTAACAAATAGAGTGCATTCTTGGGACAAGTTTAACATTATTAAACTTGCATTGATGAATAATCTAACTTATTAAAACTACCATATTCATTGGGTAGGGGCATGGGGAACCAATAATTTGAGCAAACAAATCGACTAACAAGAGGCGGCATATGAGTTAAGGGTACTAAAAAATGGATTATCTTACTGTTATTTTGCTATAGATAATTCCGCAATTTCGATCTAGGGATTATATCCCTCTTTCTCTCGGTTTATCTAGGGTTTTTTTGAAACCCAAATTTTCAAAATCACATAAATCAATCATACCACCATTTTGTATAAAAAAATATATTGAGATACCAAAAAAAATATTTGTAATCCGTAAAGGTAGAGAAGAAAACATACAAATATACTTTGAATATTCTGTGTTGAAGAGTATCATCATTTCTATCTCTCTTAGCTCCAAGGCCCTCTATCTATTTCAATTTACAGATTCTTGTAGTGACAGGACTACGAACTTTGCTACATATCATCTCACACACCACACACCACATTTATTTTTATTTTATTATTTTATTTTGTTTTGTTTTATTGCTGTTAAACTAATTGAATTCTTCTGCTCATCATTTATACACCACATAATTAGTAAAAGAAAAAAAAAATTAAAAAATCATGTATGGTATGTGATATAAGAATGATAAGTAAATTTTTCTTCAATGAATAATATGCCCAAATTGGTATCTCGTTTATAGCTTTCGCTTCACAAGGGCAAAGTGCAGCATCGTGAAACGAGGAAAGGAGCATTAAAAATGGCATGGCTCGCCCTCTCCCATCTATTTTTCATGCCTCAGCAGACATTATAAACGACCATACTTCACTCTGACCTAATCCCAAGCCTCTGAAAACACAAATGCAGCATTGCCAAAAGAATGGATGTTTGGCAACTGAGATCTCCCACTAAAGTTGGAGGATATTTTTTTAACTTAAGATATATTTATTTCTAAACATGAAATATTTGTAATATAAAAAGAGTTATGTTATATACAATCACTTTTACATACTCCTTACATACTCAACTGATATGATTGGCCAAATGAGTTCTTTTATATTAAAAAAGAAGTGACGCAACCAATCACATTAATAGAGTACGTAACTAGTACACAAAAGTGACTGCACATAAATTTTTTTGAATTATTAATGTTTGGAGAAGTACATAAGGAGGGGTGAGGAACCTCAACAATTACCCCCAAATACACTGCAGAAATTGAAAACAAGTTGCATCATCTCAATTTTATTCCCATTGCATTTGCTGGCCAGCTATATACCAGATTGGGCTAAAAAATTAGCCAATAATAATAACCCAAATCACTTTGGTCAGAATTGTAAGCCCATGGGCTTAAATTTCAAAATTTAGCCCTAATTCTAAGATCAAGAACTCGGGTGTGACCTTATTTCATCCTTCAATCCACGTAGAAAGCAGCCAAGCTTGTGCTTCCCTTGCAACCCTTCAATTCTATTGGAGAGAGCCTCGAATTATGTCTCATAGATAGGAACTGTTGAAGATTCTCAACCTTGTCAAAGCATCCATGATATGCTTGTTGGGGGCAAACAGAATCTTTAAAGCCTTTCCAGTGAAGAGACTTTCTGCTACATCCTGAAACCATACCAAGACATCCCCTTCTAAGTTAAAATGAAGCCATCATGACTCTGATTTTGAAATTTAAGCCCCTTCAAAGTGAGGAAAATCCAACCTGCATTCCTTGGCTGGTAAGTATCCTTCATCTTGAATCTCCTCCACCTCTCGCCCAAGATTTCTATGCGCTCCCATAAAACCCAAGTATACAAAGCTATGCTAACAATAATGTTTCTCACCATATATATTAGATACTATATGACTCCCAGAATTTTCAATCATATTCATCCTACAATGTATTATTACTTCGTCACTTTGACTAACCAAGATAACATTAATATCTGTAAGGGCCCTTGAGACCATATCATTATCAACAGATTTGACTTTAGCCTCAACAACTCGAAAAAATTAAAAGGAAAATTAATGCTCCTACTTTAATTCTTTCTACATGAAAGGATCATTTTTTTTTATAAGAAAAAAAAAATAAAATAAAAAATGATCTTTTCATGAAGAAATAATTATAGTAAGAGCATAAAAAAAGGATCATCAAGACCCCTAACATAACTACAGCCAAAAACAAAAAATATAATACAGAAGTATGAGCAATTTTGTTTTTGACAATACGGGCAATTTTGTTTTTGACAAGTATGAGCACTTACCTGCTATACGAAGAATATCTCTTATCCCTTTCTATAAAGTGGGGGTTTTCTTTTGGTTCTTGCCATTCTTCCTCTTCTAAACCCTGCTTCTTCATCGAGTCCTTTGCCTTGCCACAGAAAGAAGAAAAAAAGGAACACCATAGTCAAAGCTAGCTAGAATTCTTCATCCAAAATTATCGTTGTTATTGATACACTGGTAACATATTAGGCAAGTTCATAAAAGAGCCGCCAAATGATGAGCATTTTGATGAAAAAAACCCTAATACATCGTGTAGAGAAAATCCTGACAGAAGCAATTTTATAAGTAAAATCCTAAATTCAAAGCCCCTGGAGTTCCTATTTCAGTGGGGTTACAATTTATCAGCCTGAAATGAAAAACTAACTAGTTTCCTGCATCCAGCACCACCGAAACCCTGTTATCCTCGAAAACAGAGCACATCCAACTCATCCAACTATGTATTGTACAAACAAGCACAAGGCCAGCACTTAAGGGTGACCTTTCCATGAGAAACATGTTAAGATATGTTCAAATCAGATATCCAATTCTTCCTCTATCATGGCATCTCTTGTTTGAAAATGGAAGGGTTTCCCATCATAATTGGATATCTTCCTCTATCATGGCATCTCTTGTCGAAAATGGAAGGGTTTACCATCATAATTTCTCCCAGTATCATTCCCTCCCTGGTTGGAAATGCACAGAGGCAAAAAAATCCTCAGCTTTCAACTGACATTTTCTTCTGAGTTACCGCTCTGTTAAATAATCAAATCCCCCTGTAAGATTAAAAAAAAATTGACAGCATCACAAAAGAATTCCAGTGAAATAAAAGGAAGCAACTGACGAAAACATAGAAAAAACATACAAAATTAAATTTTAGACCATAAATGACAAACGTGATAGATACAGCACAAAAAACAATTATCATTCCTCCTCTTCTCTCCCTGGGTTTACACATTATGCTATCACAATAACAAGTTCAAGAGGTTTATGATAAACGAAACCACTTATTTAACAGATCGGTATGACGAGCTGGACCCATACTATGGGGTCAACCAGAAGCTGGCAGCAGCACAACTGGAAAAATACAGTACTTACAGACTTGATGCATTTCAGTTGTTTTACGATTATTAGCAGTCTTGGAGAAAGCACACCAACTACCTCTGGATATGGGGTGAAGAAGGCACATCGGATGAGGACCGTCGAGCAGAGTCACCGTGAATTTCAAATCCCCCACTACATTGGCTTCCCTTCAGTTGCGATACTTCATTCACAGCTGAGAAACCCAGTGGTCCAAGCGAGCCAAACTCAAGCTGTTCGGCATGTGATCCATAGCCAGAACTATGATCATAAGGATACAGCATAACGAGAGGTGGAATAGTAGGTCCATTTGACGACACCCCACTGGAATTCATGGCTGGTACTGGATACATTCCATATGTCACGTTGGCAGGACCAGTCTGCATAGAGTTTGAGCGAACTGAACCATTCTGAGAATGGTGTGAAGGGAATGAGTCATGTCTATGTGTGCCCCAAGGTCTGTCAGTTGGACTCTGACTTGCCACTAACCGGTCTGATCTTGAGTTCGGCTTTTCAGCTTGGCTGCGGCCATGGCTGCGCCCAGCAGCTCGCGACCTTGAATAAATGTTCCAATTCCTCTCTCTATCACCATGGTGATCACTTCTATCATAGCTGTAATTCCCACGTCTGGAACTTGTAGAGTGTCTGTCCTGATTAGAAACCTTCTGAAGTAAATAAATAAGATATTAAACATCCACATAATAGAACGAATAAAGCATTGTTTATCAGCGCTTTTAAGTTCAGCTTAACAGTGATGCATCTTAAACGTGCCTGGGGCTTCACCAGAAAATGAATTGTTGTGTTTGCACGTTCTGGGGTTTCTCATTATAAAAATAAAGATACAAGAGTTGGACCCAATATGTTGCAGGTAAATGAAAAAAACGAGTTTTCAAAACTACGGTTATTACCCATAACCCTATGGAACCACTAATTTTGAACTTTGACAGAGCAGAAAAGATAAGACTTGAAACTGATTAAAAAGAAAAGGAATTTTTTTTTATAGGTGCAACAAAAAAAAAAAAAGGCAAAATAAAATATGCAAAACTGACTTCACTATACTTCTCAAACACTCCACAACTTTTCAAATCCATCCACCTAAGTACTTTATTATAGAGATATATTGGGTGGCAGAATATTTCTAGAAAATTTGTCTACCTTGTAACATACTGTCAACCTCATATTGAAAAATAATATGCATGAAACATGCATTTCAAGTGAGAAAAAAACACCAGAAGTCAGGTTGGGTCTTGTGCTTTTATGTTCCACCCAAAAGGTCCAATATGAAAGACTGTTAGTGTAAAAGTAATTCGTTGGCAATCTAATTACAAAATTAAAAAGCAAAGGAACTGCTTAAAAATTTATAGGGGTGTTAAAAATGATCTTACAGGATTTGGCAGGTACGTTCCGGTCCCACTACGATGCTTTGGTATTTCATCCATGTAACATTGATAAACAGTAGCAGGTCTATTTGAAACAGACTGAGGAGCAACAGGAACAACCTGATGCCCATAACTCATAAACTGAGTGAAGACATTCATATTTGCTGACAGAGGTCTCCCTGTACCATCCAATGGAAATCGACCCTGTAATAAGACAGGAGGCATCACAGCAGGTGAAGAATAAATCATAGGAGAAGGATACTGTGAGTTTTGACAAAACCGCCCAAACTGCAAATTTTGCCAATGGCTAGCAAAGTCACTGTTAAGAATGTCAGCTTTGTGCTGTGATGGGTCAACAGCAGTAGCCCTTCTCATAGAATTGAAATTACTTAACACCTCAGGCTGATCAAGTCCCTCGGATGAATCAAAATTCTGAGCAGAATCACCATTATCCAGCCGCTCTTCCCTACTTAAATGATTCGTCAATCCATCAGAAGTTCCTGCCTCCGTTGGCAAATTGTACACCGGAAGCATTGTGACAAAAGGAACAGGTGGCCCTGTAGGATAAAAGGTAAACGGAACAACTCCAGAATTATCTGGAACCCTTTGTCGTGAACCATGACCTAAAAGCATTTGAGGGCTTGGAACATTTAGAGAAGCAGCAGATTGAGGTCCCATGCTTCTTTCTACTATTTCAGTGCCCATGGTTGAGAGTGGACTCCAGTCTCTGCTGTCATCGTCTGCTGTCTGTGTGGAGGATAGATCAGACACGCTCTTACCTTTTACATGAATGGTACCTGGGACAGCAGGTGTAGCAGTTTTCCTAACTCGTTTTTCCTTGGCTGACTTTGAGACCTTTGCCGAGGATCCTTCCCAAGAACTCTCTGAAGAAGATCTACTCCTCAGCGAACTAGGGGGTGCAGTGGACAAGGATCTCGGACTTGCAATTTGGTCATCATAGTAAACCTCATTTCCTCTGTTATCATGATAATCAACATTGTCTATATGATCTACCCTTAATGACCCTCGGTTTTCTTTTGTAATCTTCTGTTGAACTCTTGTAGAGATTTTAGAACTAGCAACCCGCGAGGAAGGAACAACGTTAAAACTAGCTGAAGTTGACTGTTGCTTGTCATCCGACTGAAGCATTTCAAAACTTTCATGATCAAGATCAAACCCACCAGCAGAGCCCCTGTCCTGCTCATGCCAGTTATCGTGATCAGATTCCCTGTGGTTCATTTCAACTGATCGAAAGTTCTCCTTACCAAGTTCAATCAAATCTTCAGGATTTGAGCTCCATCCCATGCCAGGGAAATTTGGAGCTAATGGCGAAGGAAAACCTTGAGGATATTGCATGTTTGTTCCCCAAGGTGTCTCAATAAATCGGATATTTGTGGGAACCATTCCACCCAAATTTCTTGGAGCATATCCCATTGAAGCTAGAACTGAAGAGGGGATAGGAAGAGGTATGTGACCAGAAGCCATATTCAGTGGAAGATGAACCTGTCCATTAAAACCATGTGCTGTAGAAGATGCCAACATGTTCACAAGATCTTGCTCGTCCTGATGCATTCCCTGTGTCCCCAGAACAGTAGCAAAGTTTTCACTCATAGCTCCTGAGCCTGATTCTTCATGGTAACTATTGGAACCGTTGTTTGAATCAGCAGCAGTGTCTAGATAATGACGGGTGGAGAAGTGCCTAACAGATGAAGGTTCCTCAGTTCTAGCGCTATGGTTTGCCAAAATATCATATTCTTGGTTCTTACTCCTATTATCCAACCTAGCAGAAAAGTTCTGCGCCTTTCCACTTTCTGGGGCTTTACTACACCTTGCATGAGAAGAAATTTCACAATACGTTTCAGTAAGCTCAGGGCTGGAACGTGTCCTTGCAAAGACAAACTTCCCCTGGATGTCATTTGCCAGGTTATCAGCTTTAGAACTTTTCTGAACCATATCCACATGTGCACCTTCATTGGAACTGATTTCTCGTCTAACCTGATTGGATATCCTCGAGTTGTTTGGGTTTCCATCACTGGTTCTAGTTGCACTTTCCAGGAAATGATTACCATGCTGGAAGGAATCACCAAATGAACTTCGTGTTCCATCAACTTGACTTTCATGACGAGAGGAAAAATCATTTCTTTGGTCACTTGAATTACTCCTGAGACTCTCAGACTCATTTAAGTGGTCTGAATTGGACAATCTCAAGTGCCACAAGTCATTCCTCGGGGCATCAGGACGATGGCCACTGCCATGTCTCTCCCAAGTGTTCAAAAAGAACTGATTTACTTCAAACAATAGGTCATCTTTTGGGCAATCAAGTAACCTTGCCAGCCTTTTAGCACCAAATGTGAAAGCACTACGTATCCTAAAAAAGTTACCTAGAAAATATGCGTATATCAATATTCTATTCTGTAGAAAAGGGTAAGCTCGTGCTTGTGTTATAAGAATACTGATATGCAAAAATTTATTACCATAAATGCCAACAAGTGAGCATAAAATCATACCAACAAGTGAGGGTAAAATCAGGCCAACAAAAATAAACACAAAAGGAAAACAAAAGAGACAGAACTCCACTAATGGACATCTTTGTGCTCTCGGTCCTGTTGAGTGTTAACTTCCTGGTAAGTGCATAAAGTATGCAGAGCAGACATACGTTTAAAAAAGCTTAGTTTTATAAATGCAAAAAGAAAAAAAAATATCCACGTTCTAGCCATACGTTGTTTAACCCTCACTTTAATACCTTTTACCATGTATCTGGCTACAGTACAATTAATTTTTTATTTAATGGATTCGTGCATACGCATGCAATGCAGGTGACATGAATGTGTGAAATGTGAAATATATCGTTCATTAAGTATGGTGAGTGCAACAAGGCACAGACCTCCTAAGTAATAGGAAAATACAGCCCCAAGCCAATTGTGCAATATACAGTACAACACAGAAGTATCACAGCTATTAGCACAAGGATTTTGCTTCAGCATTAAAAATATTCATTATTTCAACCTGTTAGTGCTGGTGCAAGATACCTAAACATTATTTATCCACTTACTGATTGTTCAAAGCCAACTCTCAGTCCTTACGATTAGTTAGTGTTTGAGGATAGTTACTCATTGTTGGCCCACACCCTGATAGCCTAAGCTTTTGGGATTATTCCTAACACCACTAACATTTGCAGCTCCCTTTAAGTTTCCGAACTACTATAAAAGGAAACAAAAATCCAGTATGCGAATAGGATTATGACACTACGACAGAACAGAGATAAAAACCCCTTTGATCATATTCAGTAACTAACTAAAATACCATACGCTCCATGCAGAGTTTTTAAGGAAAAAAGTACAACATGGGACACTAGTTGATCTCAATAACTAAGAAAGCCTATTCAAACCAAGTAGAGGACTCAAAATCAGTCCAAAAGAAAGCACTGGTGGTAATTTTTATTATCTCCTTTGTAAATGATAGGTGCAACTAATGTGCATAAACCATGTCAATTTCCGAGTTAAATGAGCTCGAGACTCTGTTTTAACTTTGAAGTGCCTGAATTGCTCAACCCTGAGGGAAATGAGAAAAGGAAACTAGACGACTCCATCAAACAGTAGATAATATGCTTCCCTTTTGGGCTGTCTCAAACTAGAAGAAAGCTCTCAAAAACAAAGAGTTTATTCATTTAACCCTTAGATTTGAACCTGTTGTTTCTTGGAAAATTGATAATTAGTCCCTCAGTTTGAACTGGAAAAAAGGTCATTTGGTTTTTTAGACTTACTTTTAATCCTTAAGTTATGGCTATTAAAAGAAATGGTCCTTCTGTTGTACTCCGTTAGTACCACTGATAAAAAAGTGTCATGTCAAAAAACGACTAACGTGGCACCATGCTCGATTCCAATGTCTAAAACAAATATATCTAAAATATATAAAAAGAAAAATCTTTCTAAAAAATTAAAAAATAAATGAAAAATCAATCGAAACACAAGAATAAATGATAAAAATAATAGACAAGATAAAAGATTAAAAAAATGTATAAAAGGCAAAGAAAAAGCTGATAATTTTTTTATTAGTGCAGATTTTTTTTTTAATTTTTTTTAATTTTTTTATCAGTAAAGAAGAAACTGTATTAATCAGAATAGGTAGAGCCCAACTACACGGGTCACATACAAGAGCAACACCTATGTGTGATTGCCTAAAGATACAAGGAAATCATTAACCATGAGTCTATTTCAATCGACGAATTGAATAAAGTATTAAGAAAAAAAAACATTCTAAGCTCGTCCATTGTCCATTTGCGATCATTGAAACTGCTTTCATTTCTCTCCATTTATAGTGAAGAGTTAATTAGGAATTGCAAAGGGCATATTCCAAATATTCCAAATACACAGAAAGCATAAAAAAGAAATACTTGAGAGAAAAAAGAAAAAAGAAAAAAGAAAAGAAAATCATGAAAATTCATCCCATCTAGATTTATAGAAGTTGCCCAAAGGAACAATATTGAAAAAGAAAGTTTTTAAGATCCTCCATCATCCGCTCGTAACAGTCAAAGTTTTTATCGTTCTTTTTCATCCAGATACATCATGCTAGACAAATAGGGACTATCTTCCACAATATTGCAATTTGTGAGCTACCATATAAGCCCCTCCATTTGGTAAAGAGATCTACTATCCTTCTGGGATAAGCCAAGCCAGCCCAACTCAAGTAATTTACTAAAGAAGTCAATCCAAAAGGCAGTGGCAATCTCATGGTGGAGTAAAATCTGATCTACAAACTCCCCAACCTTTATACACATACAACAGCAATATGTCACAATAATATGAAGTTTTCTTAGGCTAATTGTGGTTAGGATCTTCCCTAAGGAGGCTGTACAAGCAAAAAATACTACTCACAAGGGTATCGTACTTTTCCAGATACTCCCTCCAAGTGAAGGAGTTACTAAGCCAAGGTATAAGGACCCTGTAAAAAAAATCAAATGGTGGACTTCTCTTCTTGGAAGAGGCCCAAAGAATATAATCTGTACCTCCAAGGTGAATCTGATAAGAGTACAAGAAATTGAGAGAACTCTGTGAAAGCATCAATCTCCCAATATGAGCCACTCTAAAAAAACTAACATTCCACTAAGGGAAGCCACGGAAAACTCCACTGAATCAACCACTAAAGTCTCCTGTGCAAGGGCAGCGCCATACAGTTTTAAAAAAGCTTCCTTCTAGGATGGTCATCACACCAAAAGTCATGCAAAATCGAGTCCTACAACCATCATCCCCACTCCCCCCCCTCCCCAAGCTTAGTTTGAGGTCCATGTACCTCATTAGAATACCACCCACCCCAAGCACAACCAAATTTAAAATCCACTATGACTTTCCGCAAGTCGTCCCTCTCCAATTTGATTAAGCACACTAGTGGGATGGGGAAACAATGAAAAAAAGCATGTAAGCAAATTAGAAAGGGTGTTCTTCCTTAGATAAAAAAAAAAAAAAAAAAAAATTAGAAAAGAAAGAAATTAAATATTTCAAAAACAAGGATTAAAAAACAATAAAAGCTTTCAAAAAGAAGATTAAAAAGAATGGAACAAATAGAACTCACAAAACATAAACACAGCAAAACAAAAAAGAAACCAAAATAATTCAATGATAAAAAAATAAAAGAAATAAATTTTAAAATTAAAATCTAACTTTAAAGACAAAAGAAGAATGAAACAATTAAAATATGAAGGCAAGATTCCCTCCCCCATTTTTCTTCTTTTTATTTTGTATTTATTTAATTTATTTCTTTATTTTTATGTGCTTTTTGTTGGTAAATTTCTATTCATTTTAAATTTCTACATCTTTTTTGTCTTTTATGTTTTGTTTCCTTTCTAGTTTTTTAATTTTTTGTTTGTTAAATTTATTGTTAGTAAGTTTCCATTTTATTTTTTAGTTTTTATGGAAACCTATTATTTTTATTTTTACTACTTTTGTAAGTACATTTAGTTTTTTACATTTATTTTGCAATATGATAATGTGGAAATCTCTCAGAGAGGGTTTCGAACAGATAGTCAATGGATCGACTTGAAAAATAAAACAAAACAAAACCAGAGTAAAAAGTCAGTTAAGAAACCAGTGACCTGTTTTCAAAAAGCTGTAAACCAAGGGACTCTTTCCGTGGAGTACAAGCTTTGCTTTCCTTAATCGCATCTCAAGATGTGGAATAAAAATAGAAGTAAAAGCAAACCAAACAGGGCTAATTTTTCAAAATTTATATACTTATAAAAAAAAAAAATTCAAAATTTATATTCCAATCCAAAAATCTTTACAATCTCAAAAACCTTTTCTATTTCTCAAGAAAAATCTTTTAATCTAATCATGATTTTTGTGAAAACAAAGAACACAAATCAAAACAACTTTCACAAAAGCGCAAAAATACAACTCTCACAAAAATTTTCTCCAAAATATTTCTCATTTTCTTACCCACTTTCAGACAATCCAACAAAAACACATCTCAAAATTTCTTTCAAAACTTCTCTAGAACTCTAAAAAGTCCTACTAACCAAACATGGCCTTCAAGTGTCGAATTTACCTAATCAAAAGGGAAATAATGAAGCGATATCACATGAAGTATGATTTGCATTTCAAATAGAAAAGATTACAAAATCAATAACACAACATCCATCCTACCAAGTTGTTTATGAGTTCTCACTTAAACATTCTACAAACTTAAACACCAAAAAGTGGCCTGCATGCAGTGGCTGGAACATATAAATCCTTTTTGCTCCGCATATAGTACCAAAGCTGGCTAGTCAAAAGCACAATTTTCCAACAACAAAAGAGGACAAGCTTGTGAATAGTTGCCGCTAACCAATAACATGACCACAATATATTTTGTCCAATGAAATCATAGCAACAGAGAATGTATCAGAACAATTCAAATTTCAGCAGAACAAAGAAAAATATTAGATTAATAAATTAAATGATCTAGCAGCAACTTATAATCAACAGTTGTACATGTATCAGAGTCACGAACAGAAGTAGTCGCCATGAATAAAGGAACAACAAAAGCTCAATGAAACAGCTTAAGAACAGTTAATTAGTAAGTGTATTAGGTTTAAAATTATCTACCTTTACTGACACTACGGCCAAGATTGTTGTTTACCCGCAAAGGATCAATTACATTAAAATGCTTGGAAAGAAAGGGTTGCCCCTGATTTTCTTGACCACCAGGGAAAACAGCATACACCGAGCTACAAGCATCTAGAAACAACTTGCTGAGTAGTAAGTCTCCACCATCATTTCGAGGAGGTTCCGCTGGATAATTTCCAAATAAGAAAAAATCAATGGAAGACTTTGGCAAAATCTGGGTTTGTTCAACCAAGTACTAATTCAAGAATCTTGAAGCAAATTATACATACCTGTTACGTCTGGAAGCGAACTAATGGGCACAGGACCCCATAGGCTAACACAAAAATTGTCCCAATCAAATTTACTAAAGAACTCCAGAAAACGATAGAGGACCTGAACATGCCAAGAAATTAAAAACAAAAACTTCCAGAAGTATAGACAGAAATAAAACAAAACAAGTATGGGAGCTAATCAAAGTCACCTCAAGTGGTCCGGCGAAGGAATTATTAAAGACATGAAATATGTAAAGAACCAAGGTTTCCAAGGCATAAGTTGAGATAAGCCCATGGTGAGCACCCAGGATCCGGCTCTCATAATAGCACCAGGCCTTTATCAATATAATGCTACGCTTAAACAAATGATTCTGATTTATCAAATGATCAACCTAAAGAAGCAAAAACTATGATTCAGCAAAGAGACTTAGACATAATCATGGTGAATTTTTTTCAAGGAGAGAGAATTAGTATGAGTTTCCAAAATGAAGCCTTACCTCCTCAAGGAAACAAAGAGTGCACAATCCTCCAAGCTGGTCAAATGATATGTCCACCACAATATTTTCCACAAGACACTTGATTATCTTCACCTGAAAATATAAGAGGACAAAAAGGATTGCCAATCAATTGTCAGATAAAAACTTAGAACCAAAATACTAAGATATTTTAGATGAGAAAGAATATTTGCAGTCAGAGAGTGTGCAAACCCAGGGTACTCCCTTTGCAAAAAGTGGGTAAATTTGGGACCCACATGAAAAAACTATTTTTTTAAAGCTGGACCCCACTTTTTTTTCAAAGGGAGTGCGCGGGGCTTGCACAACCTAGGACTGTATCCATTAATCATTTTAGATTATGACGTGGGGAACATAATTTAACGCTACATCTAAAATATTAAACCTGGAACAAAAACAACAAGGAAAAAAAATCATGAAATAATAGCACCTTTTAAATAAAACAGCTTAACAGCTGGGAAAAAAAAAGATGGAAAATAGCTTATCAGCCATGAATGATCTTTTCCCAATACTCCAATAAGAAAATAACATAAATCCTCAACCCTAAACCATAATGTTTAGCTGAATAACCAAGGGACATTCACAGCAAGGATGACAAGTATCCTAGAAGTAAAGCAAACAAAAGGGATGGGAGTTTGATGGTTTAGTGTTGACCTCCAGTTCGAGTCTGAATGCTCCTAGACAATTTATCTTTATGTACTTTTTTTTTTATATAAGTAATAAAAGATTTTATTCCCAAGAAATAGGTATAAGCCCAGTACACAGGACATATACAAAGAAAATACCTACTACTTTCCAAAAACGAAAGGAAAACTAAAACAGATTCTAGAAATTATCTTCCATTACAAAAGCTTTAGCCCACAAACTCAGAGTACTGAAGAAAAAATCCCTAAGTTCTCCCAATGAATGTTCTTTGTCTTCGAAGCATCTCTTATTCCTTTCAAGTCATATGCACCACATGAGACAAGAATGAATCATCTTCCAAACACGAACCGCATTCTTGCAATCCTTCAAACCCTTCCACCCTACCAATAAATCCACCACTTCCTTGGGCATTACCCAAAGTAAACCAGTCCGATTCAAAATCTCATTCCACAAGAACCTGGCCACTTCACAATGAAGAAAGAGGTGATTAACAGATTCCCCATCCTTATTGCACATGACACACCAATCAGCAATGTACATACCTCTCCTTCTAAGATTTTCAGTTGTCAACACTTGGCCCAAGGATACCACCCAACAGCAAAATGCAACCTTCGAAGGAACTTTCACTTTCCATATGTTTTTCCAGGGAAATTCACAACTCCTGTGACTAGTTAATATTCTGTAAAAAGAGGAGACTGAGAACTTAGAAATTCCTGCAGGAATCCACAGCATGCTGTCCTCCCTACCTAGCATCAACTTTGAACTGTAAGTCTTTCCAGAAAAGCCTTAACATCCCTGATAAAGATAACATTCTACTGAATATTATTGTCAATGCAACAGAAAGACTTTCCTACAGCTGCATTTTGATCCCTTGGAATTCTGAAAAGAGAGGGAAAGTAACGCTTAAGTGAAGAATCCCGACACCACAAGTCATGCCAGAAAAGTATCCTCTTCCCATCTCCCACCTTCAATCTAATATGATTTGAAAAAAAAACCCCATCCTTTCTAATGAACTTCCACAAACTCACCCCATACGCACCACTAGTATCTTTAGAACACCAACCTCCCCACAAACTACCATATTTGACATCAATAACATTTTTCCAAAAGGCATTACTTTCCAAGTGGTGTCTCCAAAGCCATTTCCCAAGTAATGCTCTATCACTCTTAAATTTTTTATCCCCAACCCACCACAATCAATCAGTTGACAAACCTTCTTCCAACTAACCAAATAGAACTTTTTTTTCCAACTCCTTTACCACCCCATAAAAAATTCTGCAATAAACTCTCAATTCTTCTTTCAACCCTTGCTGGCAACGGAAAAAGAGATAAGAAATAGTGGGAAGGTTAGACAAAGTACTTTTTATTAGAGTTAATCTTCCCCCCTTAGACAAGTAGATCACTTTCCAACCAGCTAACCTCCTTTCCATTTTCTCAATTACCCATCCCAAATATTAACAGATTTAAAAGAAGCCCCCAAAGGAAGCCCAAGGTACCTCATAGGGAGTGAAGAAATTCTGCACCCCAGAATATTTGCCAAGTCTAAAATATTCTGAACAGAACCCACAGGAACGACTTCAGATTTCGATAAATTAACTCTTAACCCCAAAACAGCTTAAAAACACAGCAAAAGTGCTCTTAAAACACGTAGATTGTCAGAATCGGGCTCACTAAAAATCAAAGTATCATTAGCAAATAATAAGTGTGAGACCTTTAAACTACTCCGTACCTCATTTCCCACCATAAAGCTGGACAGAAAATTATCATCCACGGCCTTCTCAATCATTCTACTCAAGGCATCCATAATCATAACAAAAAGAAAGGGGGCGATGGGATCACCTTGCCTCAAACCACGTGAGCTACTAAAGAAACCAACCGGTTCTCCATTCACCAAAATAGAAAATTTCGAAGTCGACACACAATGTTTCATCCACGAACACCATTTATCACCAAAACCATATCTCCTCAGCAAATAATCAAGGAAATCCCAGCACACATGGTCATAAGCCTTTTCCATGTCCAATTTGATTAAAATACCAGCTTTCTCCATTTTAATTCTACTCTCCAAGCATTCATTTGCAATTAAAACAGAGTCTAAAATCTGTCTTCCCCTCACAAAGGCGTTTTGTGATTTTAAAATTATCCTCTCCATCACCCTGCTCAAACGGTTGGCTAGCACCTTAGAAATGATTTTATACACTCCATTCACCAAACTAATTGGCCGAAAATCTCTCATCTCCACAGCCCCTACCTTTTTCAGAATAAGTGCAATGAAAATCGTATTAAAACTCTTCTCAAACCTCATATACGAATGAAACTCAGCAAACACCTTCAGAATATCTTCTCTAACTATGTCCCAGCATGCTTGAAAAAAGGCCAAAGAGGAACCCATCCGGACCCGGAGCCTTATCCCTATCCATACCTTTAACCACATTAAGTACTTCTTCTTCAAACTCTCTCTCCAACCAATCAGCTTCGACCTGATCTATAGAGTCGAAACCAAGTCTGTCCAGTTTTGGTCTTCAAGAAAAATCTTCTGAAAACAGCTGCTCATAAAAATTCACTATGTGAGCCTTAATGTCTTCTTCATCCATGATAAGCCTGTCCCCATCTCGAAGAACCTCAGTCACATTATTTCTTCTATGAGAGTTTGCCATTTGATGAAAGAATTTAGTGCACCTATCTCCTTTCTTCAACCACAACACCCTAGATTTTTGCCTCCACGAAATTTCCTCCATTAACGCAATATTTTCCAGTTCGGAAACCACCCCTATTTTTCTTATTCAGTCTTCCCCCAATATCACCCCTTGCACCTCCTTCTCATCCAAACCTCACAACTCTTCCAAAAGAAGCTTCCTCTTGCTATCCAAATTCCCAAACTCCTCTTTATTCCATCTCTTTATATATTTCTTAAGAGATTTCAATTTTCCAGCCAAGACAAAACTAGGAGTGCCAGAAAAATTATAGGAATTCCACCAACTTCTTACCCTGTCCACGAATCCCTCATCCTTCAACCACATGTTTTCAAATTTAAAATACCTTCTCCCACCCTCAATTCCACCACAATCCAACATGATAGGATAATGATCAGAACACAATCTCAACAATAATTTCTGACTCAAACCAGAAAAATGAGCCTCCCAAGAAGGCGAAACCAGAAACCTATCCCGCCTTGAAAATGACCTACCATTAGACCAAGCATAATCTCCTCCCACCAAAGGTAAATCAATCAGATTTAAATAAAAAATTAAATCTGATAAAGTAGACATTGCATGTGAAAAATATGATTCCCCCGATCTCTCACTAGCGAAACGAGTGAGATTAAAATCCCCACCAAAACACCAACGTAAATTCCACCAACCACATACACCCGACATTTCATCCCATAACAAACTCCTACTACTATCCACATTAGGGCCATACACTCCAGCAAACACCCATTCAAACCCATCCTCAATATTCTTAAAATGACATGCCACCAAGAATTCCCCCAAAAAATGATCCCTCAACTCCACCACCCTCCTATTCCACATTATTATAATTCCACCCGAAGCCCCATTAGACACCAACTCTGCCCAACACACACTACTACAATTCCACAAACTCTGAACAATAGTTTGATTCACAAATTTCAGTTTAGTTTCACATCCACCCTCCATTTTCTGAACCAATTTTTCACCCGAAGACGCTTTCGAAGGTCATTAAGAACCCTTACATTCCAAGAAATAATCTTTGGCTTCATCTGGAATCTATCCCAGCCATTTCCTTTCCCTTATTCCTAACTATGCTTCCTCCCTTCCCATCATAGTTTACCGAGCATGACAACCTTTTCAATTCCCTCTCCTTCTTTAAGACAGATCTGGCCAACGAAGGCTGACCCGCTTCAATTGCAATCAATAAAGCTCTAAACTGTTCCTCAAAACCATCACAGACACACCCACACACTCCTTAATCTCATCAGGGAAAACAGAACATAGAGGAACTGGAGAAAATTCCTCTGCTGGATCACATGAAACTCCAAATTCACCGTCATCCTCTGAACAGCAAATAGGACCCCTTTGCATCTCAATAAAATTATTCTCAGAAAAAGTATCTTCATTTTCCAGCAAACCAACTACATCAATAGCCTGATTCTCCACCCCCTCATTCACAACTACCTCATCCACCATCTTTAATCCTTCCTCCTCCCTTACTCACCTGAAAGTTTTGAAAGACAAAACTTCTTTATTCCTGCCTTTCTCCTTACTCGACTGTGATACCCCATATGATAAGGATAAGCGTAGGTGGTGTATAGGATACCACATTGCTTGGGAATGAGAAGTTATTGCTCTTTATAAGGTTCTAATGGGGCTCCAATTGTATCATTGACTAGTCCTTTTGGAGTATAGACCATATGATTTGGACCTTCCATCAAGGTGTTACAAATAGATTGTGATACCTCCATATGATAAGGATAAGGGTGTTACAAACAGTTTTATCATTCCATCCCATTAATTCAGAATGTAAATGCCAAAGTGTCCCTTCCACTTCTCCTAAGTTTTCCAACACCTCGTAACTCCTTCCATCACCATAATTTCGCCTGAGTTATGTCCCCCCCTCCTTCCTCCTTTACCATCTTCCGGTGATAACCTCCTTCATATTCTTGGCACCTCCAAATCTCTCAGAGAATTGCACTAGTTTCATCAATGCTGCCACATAAGAACCTCCACCAACCTATCAACACCAACATGTAAAGAAGTATCAGCCCTCAAATAGCTACCTTTTTTTCTTTATAAGTAATAATATTATATATATATATATATATCAATAGGAGTAACCAAGTACACTGGACGTATACAAGAAACACCTAACCCATACAAGAAGGCCCCTAATGACCCAAAACTCCCATGAAACCTATCCAAAATACACCAAGCCCGAATTGGAATGAAACACACCTCCCCAACCTCAGCCCCTTGTTTCCATAAAACTAATCTTCTACCTGAACATCCCAATACGAGAGCGTCTTCACAATGCCCTCCCTTTTATTCTTCCCTCGACTTGAGCTACCTCCCTTAGCATCGTGTAGTTGATTGCACAAAAAAGACGCTTTAACTCCCTACTTTTCTTAAAATGTGATTTGGTTTCAAGCGCGTAACTTTGCCTCAATCGCAGTGAGTAGAGCTTTAAATTGATCTTCATATTTTCCCTGTTCTTCATCTAAAAGCCCCAGGATTTGCTAAAATCCGTTAGTTTTATTCAGTATCCAATCCGATGGTGAACCCGCTATATCATTTAACGAAGGCATAGATACCAAAGGTACGACATTATCCTTAGCCACAGTACCCAACTGCACTCCCGATTCTAAACCTTCCCCCACATGAGGCACCAACAACAAACCGCTAGTTTCCTTCCCGCCATATTGTTGCTCGATGTTGTCCATTGTTTTTGTCACCATTACAGGTTCCTCCCCTCCATCAACATTGCTTGCCTTTGCACCACCCCCCGACGATCCTTGCCGTGTCACTTTGTCTGACCCTACTGCTCCCTCCGTAGCACAGGTTGGGGAAACAACACCTTTTGTAACCCCGTTTGCATCTTCCAACAGAAGCTTGACTGTTTCTTCCAAAGTACTCGAGACCCTGGAGTGTCCCATGTCTTCCACTAAGGATGAACCCTGGACAGAAGTACCAACTCCATCTGCATCCGGTGCTTGAGGCCCTACAGCTCCCTTAGGAGGCATAGTGACACTGGCATGAACAAAGATGTCAACGTCCAATGACCCTATCTGTGACAGCGTTGAGACGCCCTTTGCCGGCACACTTGTGTTCTTCAAACCCAAAGGATCTACCACCCGCCCTCCCTCATCCATGCTCGACCCACCACCACAACCCACGACTAAGTCCAGGCCCTTATCCACTTTAATCATCAAATCTCTCACATATTCCATAACTCCCTTCAATTGAGCTTTGACATCCCACAAAACCCTCTCCACCTCCCCTAGTGTCACTTGACGGGCTTTGTCTCCTATAAGTGCCTTACTCTTTCCTTCTGCCGCTGAGCTGATCTCAGCCGAACTACCTGTCAGTGACCTCAACACCACAGCGTACGAAGCACCTTTGACTGAGGATGGCCTTCCCACTGTTTTTCCATCAACAAACTCCCTAATGACACTTCGAATGGACTACAAAAAGCTTTTCCATCCAATGACATTAGCGCCCTCCGGAATCACTAGCAAACATTTCCTCCTTTCATTCCGGTATTCTGTGAGTTGCAGAAAACTGCCCCGTGCATTAGCATGATGTTGAATGGTAAAAACTCCATTACCCATCCTTAGCTCTCTGAAGAAACCTTCATGACATATAAGTTCTGAACAATCCTCAATCCCCTTAGCCACCCACAAAGCTGTCATCCCCCCTAGACGCATGAACTTAGCTATCATTTTGCTACATTTAGAAATACGAAAATTATTTCCCCCCTCTTTCATAAAAACGAAAGTTTTTTAGTCCACTTTCAACCATCTCTTGCCTTCCAACTGAGACGAATCCACATCGCGCCTCTTCATCGTCAAATACCACTGCAAATCTGTGCCCACTGCTCCTTACTGCTCCATCTTCATCTTCTTAAGGTAAAAAACAGAATTGTGCCCACAAAATGGCCTCCCAATCACCGGATTTCGTTAATCAAGTCAAAAGCAGGTCGCAAGCAGAAGCTCAAATCGACCTTGGAAGAATCAGTGTTGTGCCAACTCAGATGCAACTCAAAAAGACCGGTGACCGGAAGGGAACCGACATCGGAGTGCCCTCAAAAGATTCACCGAAGCCCTTTGCCCTTGTATGGGCCGGTGGTGAGACATAACTCGCCGATGATCAAGGCCACAACGTCAAAAGGCTCCGAGAAAGAGTCTTGCGAAAAAAGGCAGGTCACCAGAGCCAGGACCTATGCCGGACAGCCCTCAACGCTAATGTCGGGGCCCGTCGACCCTGTCTAGGATGGTGGTGATGAAACACTTGCCCGTGGACGACGTCGTCTTCGAGAAAAAAACAGAAGGAAAACTTGCGAAGAAAGGAAAATCCGGTCACCAACGCTAGGATCTACGCCGGACGACGCTCAGCGGGGTTGCTGGAGTCCGTCGACCTTATCTGTGTCAGTGGTGAGGGTCACTCGCCGGTCTGATATGGTGGCACAAAGGCGGCGGTTTTCTCTCGCACGACTAGGGTTTTCTCTCGCAAGGTTTTTTTTTTTTTTTTCCCCGTAAGGTCACATTATTAAAGACGACTTCCCCTCAAATAGCTACTTGATTGATTTACAACCTGCCCAACCTTGGACGTACCTTTACCAGCATGATATGTCACAGCAGGAGAGGACCCAACCATTTCTCGTAAGTATCTCACAAAACCAGCCCATCCACATCCTCTTCTCCCTTAAGGGATAACTAAAATTCCTTTACCCGAACCTGTGCCATATTCTTGCATCTTCAGAAACCTACCAGACTGATTATGGCCCCCTTGCAACATAAAAACTTTGTCTCCCCCCTTCTAGTCCGATAATCAACCATCTTGCCAAGATTCTTCCAACAAACCTCTATCTCCTTAGCAAACCAAAGCACCATTCCACCCGATAGATATAAAGACAAAGTATGTTTTCTTCCCTTTTCTGTTATACAGAACATAGTACCTCCCTTTCTCCTAAAAACAAAAACATTGGATTCTATCGCTTAAAAAACAACTAACAAACAACAGAATACACCCAATCTAAGGACAAAGAAACACAACAAGAAGATTAGACATCATATCCAGCAAAAACCTCTAACCAAAGAGGTCCTCTAGAATCCAACAGCTAAATGATGCAGACTGCAAAGTGACAACCTTGGCCATCATACATCTTGGAGCCATATAATGCATCCACATCACACGAATTAGGTAGATCATTGGCTTTTAACTAAAGACAGCCCCTAGAAATTCTTTACGCCTAAGATTTAAACCATAGAACTCGGGAGAGCACACCAGGGCCCTTAATAGAGCCAACCCCAATGTGCTATTTCTCCTTATTTACTTTATACATATTTAAGAATATAATCTTACAAGTTTATCATAAAACAAAATGAAGAGCATTTTTTGGCAATCTGGATAAATTATACTATGTAATTACAAGTTAATGATTAAATCTCCCCCTCTTATGATGAAAAAGTGGAGATGAAGGGGGAAAAAAAGCTAAAGTAAAAGAGTACTTCATGACAGAATTGGTCACACGACCCAAATAATATAAAATTAAAAAATAATAAGGCAGAGATAATTAATATTATACTACGATTACAATGTGATAACATAAACATTAATAATATATGTAATATAGCCCAAAATATGTATCATAATAATAAAGTTTCTCATATCAGGAAATAATATAATTATTTTTGTAAGTTCATATCACACCAATTAATAATATAATTGATGTGGCAAAATAAGCTATACTTTTTTTGATAAGTGACATTTTCGGCAAAATAAGCTATACTTATATTACCATAATGCAAAGCACTTTAGTATAATAAGTACTACATACCAAAACCATTATAAAGGAACGGGGGAAAAGTATAACACTATAATGCAATGCAAATGCAATATACCAAAGTCTATGTCTCATTAGATATAATACCAAGGACCATACAACACTAACTATTCCAATAAGGACTATACAACACTTTGTATAATGCTTTTTTTTTATCGGTAAACAAAATTTTATTGAGCATAAAATAGACAAAGGCCCAAGTATACAGGACATATACAAGAGCGTCGCATATGCATGCTAGTTTAGCAATACAAGTCATGAAAACATATGCCATTAAAATAATTACAATCGACCAATGAAGTAAAGTACTGAAAAATAAACTTCTAAGTTTCTTGATCTTCAAATCTTCTTGCATTTCTCTCCCTCCATATACACCACCATATACAAATTGGGACCATCTTCCATATTGTTGCAATCTGAGGGTTGCCTCGGTGCCTCACCAAGAAGCTAGGAGGTCTACCCTTTTCGGCATCACCCAAGCAAATCCTATCCGAGTAAATAAGTCATTTCACAAGGTCGTAGCAATCTCACAATGAAGTATATATATGATCTACGGACTCTCTGCTCTTTTTGCACATACAACACCAATCCATGATTATGATGTGGTGTTTCCATAGGGTGTCTATTGTGAGGATCTTCCTTAAGGAAGCCGTACATACCAAAAAGATTGCCTTCCGAGGTGCTCTTGTCTTCCAACTACTCTTCCATGGAAATTGATTTGTATTATGCGTGGTCATGGCTTGATAGTAGGAGTAGACTGTGAACTTCCCTTACTTAAAAGGGCGCCAAAAGATCGTCTTCAGCTCCCCCCATCATACGGGTAGAGTACACTAATCACAGAACTCCGAAAAAATGTCAACTTCCCATGCAAGTTAGCCACCCAGTAGAAAAACTTGGTGCATTTATGTAACGCCCTAATAGAAGGCTCAAACCACATGGCCTATACTCCAAAAGGACTAGTTAATGATACAATTAGAGCCACATTAAAACCTTATAAAAATCTAGAAATTCTCCTTCCCAAGCAATATGTGATCTCATACACCAGCTACCATTATCCTTATCATATGGGGTATCACAATCTTCGCCCTTAAATTCCCGACGTCCTCATCGGGCCAGCCCATCGTAGGTGGCACCGCTTAAGTCCCACATTTTTTATTGGGATAGACTCTGATACCATTTGTAACGCCCCAATGGAAGGCCCAAACCACATGGCCTATACTCCAAAAGGACTAGTTAGTGATACAATTGAAGCCACATTAGAACCTTCTAAAGAGCAATAACTTCTCATTCCCAAGCAATGTGGAATCCTATACACCATCACCTAGCCTAATCTTTATCATATAGAGTGTCACAATTTATACCCTTTCTTCAACCAAAGTGCTCTCGAATTTTGTCTTCAAGATATTTCTTCTAGTAGAGAAACCCCTAAGCACTAAGTACCCTACAACACAATAAATGTTTGACAAAAATTTCCTACTAAAAATTTGAAGCTCAAAGGCAGTTGCCTAGTTCAACCAATTATATGTGGTTTGTCATAAAACTTACACGTCTGTACAGTTCCTATTAAACACTCATAGTCATTCAAACTATCTGAAAATGGTGTGCAGAAACTTTCCGCCTTCCCCTTTGGCTATATGAAATTATTGACACACCACGTCGATCGGACAATATGGCATGATCTAGCTGTTTAAAATTGATATTGTCATTCGTAGTTCAAATTGATATTGAACGATATTTTCACTGAATGTGGCACACATTTACTCCAGCTCACACGAAAAAACTGCCACGTGGTATCATCCATTGGCTTCATAGGAAAAATGACCCCATTTACATTGTTTCCTTGCGCATTTGAAGTTAGTTTTGAGAGTATTATTAAAAAAAAGCCTAGTCATACAATTTCATAAATTTCCATGCCAGTATTTGCAAATGCTTGCGTGAAAGAGGGTTTTTCAACTTTCTTTGTGGGTTGGATTTTCTTAATGGGTATATATCTATTTTATTAGTAATAGCAATAGGCATAGCCCAAATACACTGTTATGTACAAGAGAAACACCCAATTGAAACTAGAAACCGATACGAGGAATTCATGGAGGCTCAGTGCATTAGAATCTATAGCAATCGACCAAAGGAACAAAGATTTACATCCATAATCTTTGAAATGTCTATTGCTTTTTCCCTTAAATTACACCACAATAGGCAAATGGGAGCAATCTTCCATACATATGCAATTTGTGTACTGCATCTTAATCCTCTCCAAGTAACAAAGAGGTCTTCTACCTTTCTTGGCATAACCGATCCATACATATGCAATTTGTGTACTGCTTCTTAATCCTCTCCAAGTAACAAAGAAGTCTTCTACCTTTCTTGGCATAACCCATGTAAACCAGCTCTGCTAAAGAAATCATACCACATAGCACTAACAATCTCACAGTAGAGTAGGAGGTCAATTTCCCCTCCCTTTTTGCACATTCAACACCAATCCATTACAATAATCTGGCGTTTCCTTAGGTCATCCGTGGTGCAAATCTTCCTTGAAGATGTCCGAATGAAGAAAGTTGTGTTTAAGGACACTCAGTCTTCCACATTTTCTTCGAAGGAAAGGAATTTGTGTCCTGAATAGTTAGGGGCTGGTAGAATGAGTGAATGATTAACTTTACTTTCTCAAATGGACTCCAAAATTTTTATCTAAACCTCTAGCGCTTATTTTCATATAGTACAATAGATAGAAAGCGCCAACTTCCCAGTTTTGAGCTGCTCAGAAAAATTGACATCCCACTGCAGGGAGCCATTGAAAAGTAAAATTAAATCAGCCATCGAAGAATCCTGCATTCTCGCAATCTTGTATACTTCAAGAAAAGCTTCTGTGTGAGCTCTCTCACCACACCATAGGTCATGCTAAAATCTAGTCCAAGTGGCATTGCCCAAATCAGGTCTAGTGTGTATAATAAAGACTGCCAATCCTTTTCTGATATTCTTCCCCAACCCTACCCCATGTAGACTGTTTACCTCATTAAAGCACCACTCTCCCAAGCACAGCCATACTTGGAATCCACTACAGCTTTAACTAAAGTTGCCCTCTTGAGTTGATATCATAATGGGAAGTGGTCCAAGCATTGTCGAGGCAGCCTCTTTTGATTCAAGGCTGAATAATGCTCATCCCAGGATGGGGACACGAGGAAAATCCGAATATGACTTCAAAAAAATCCACCATAGCCAAACAAAGGTGAGATTTGCCCGATCCTTCACTCAAAAATAGAATGACAATAAAACTGCCCTGTACGCACCACGGTAATTCCGCCAACTATGAAGGCTAACCAATTCCTCCCACATATACCTTCTTTCGCTATCAAAGGTTTGGCCCATAAATCCCTACCAAGGCCCAAAAAAACCATCTGCTACATTCTTGAAGGAGCATGCCACCGTGTACTCCCCTACACGCTCTTCCAAATTCTCCACCACTCTTTTTTTTTTTTTTGATAGGTAATTCTCCACCACTCTTTATCCCACATGGGCAATACTCCTCCGATGCCCCTATGATGCTAGGTAGGACCACCCCTCTTGATGTTATTTTATTTCAATGTATTTGATTATGCAAGTTTTTATTTTTGTTGTTAAACTAATTTCATTTATTTAAAGCTGCAGTTCCTTTTCAGACAACTAAAAATTTCCTTAAGGTGAACAGCTTTAGGGAACATCTTTCATTCTTAAAGCCTCCCGGCAACATGCTAGCTACAAGCGTTTTTAAGGGGAAGGTGCGGTGGTATTGGAGCTTTTAGTGTTTGGGAGCATTGAGGGAGCATGTTTTCCTTTTAAGATTCCTTTATTTTTATTTTGGTCTATACTTGTCCAAATGCTTGTTGTCTAGTTTTGGTTGAGTGATCTCTTTTCATATTTCCTTGAAATATGTATTGTCTCAAAAGGAACTTGGTTACTCCTATTGATATATATATATATAATACTTTTACTTATAAAAAAAAAAAGTGTATTGTGAAGAGTATGAATTTTCATGGTTGAATGATTTTTGTTCCTTTTGTTATATCATTTTGGTTGGTCTATTTTTTAAAAATTAAATTATGGTGTTATTTTTCTTTAGTATAATAATTAGCTTGATGGCAGATTTTTTTTTTTATATAAGTAACTTGATGGCACAAATTAGTTCAAAGATACGATATCATTGGGAGATGTGTTTTTTGTTCAATGTAGTTCAATGATGTATGTTTAGAAAAATGGATTTTAAGTTAGGTGAATTATGTAGTTGAGAACATTTTTTACCCTATTTTTTGTCATTGAAATGAAATTAATGTGGAATGTTTCTTCTGTGGATGTCCAATTGTTGAGGCATAAAGTTTCTTCATCAGAAAATTTTTTGGGGTGTTTTATTTGTTCTTGGTGAATTATTTGTACATAGGGTTATAAGGCTTTCTATTTGTTGAGGTATATAGCACTTTTTGGAGCCTTTTTCTTTGTGGCATACAAAAGTCTATATATAGAACAAATGATAGTATAATATTGTTAGAGACTAAGGGCTCATTTGGACACTTAGAATATCTTAGAATATTTGTAAATAGTAGTGAAATGGTTTGATTTAAGATGTTTTATTGGGTTTAGGGAAAAGAGAGAGACAAAGTTGAATAAAAATATTATAAAGTTAAAAAATTATTTGAATATAAATTTTGTTTTGAAATTTGAAAAAGTTGTAATGTTTTTTGTGTTTTGTTTGGGAGTTTGGAAAAGTTGTAATGATTAGATGAAAAAGTTGAAGATTTGAAATTGAAAAGTGTTTTTGTGTTTGAGTGATGTTTGTAAATAGATGGAAGTATACAAAATGTATAATGAAAATGTTTTACACGTATACATAAAGATATGAATATACATATACACTTTTTGACAAGTAGATGCCACGTTTTATTAAAAAAGCGCTAGGGGCGCTACCTTTGTACACTAAGGGTATACAAAGGGGAATGCCTATTTTTGAAAGGGTAGGTAGCAAGGCTAATATATTCTACAAGAGAGAGTAGATATCATTATGAACTGTAGTCCATTGATGCAAAGACTAAGGGCTAGTTTGGATCTTAAACTCATCTCAACTCATCATTACAATTTTTTCAAATTTCAACACAAAATATAATAAACAATTCAACTTTTCCAAATCCCAAAATAATAATAATATTAAAAAATAATATTCTAACAATATTTTATCATCTCAACTCAACTTAGTTCAACATCCAAATGCAACTTTAACCTGAAAGGTTTTAATTCTAGAAGTGTTCTCTCACAGTTTTCAACGTCTCGTGAGTTACGCTCCTTCCAAATTCTCCACATTAAGAACAAAGGAATCATCCCTCAAAACTATAGACATTTATGGTTGCTACATTTATTTAACACACACATATAATATATATATATATATACATGTGTATGCATATAGAGTAGCTAAATCTACTTATGTGTGTGTGCGTGCACGTGTAGATTTGCTAATAGTTGACTATATACAAAAGAAAGTGTAATATGCATATATCTACATATAGCATCTATAGACGGTTACTAATTTTTTTTAGTGTATGATGTTAAAACTTAAGTCTCCAACTATATAAGGTTATGTTAAACTTTCAAGTATACAAGGTTAGAACATGTGTGTTAGATAAGCTTTGTTAAATAGAAATATTCGCAATATGTTTTAATAATCTGGTCCACCACGAGATATATAATTTAGGAAAATGCACAGATTTGTTAAATAGCAATCACTATATTGATGTTCATTTTGTGCAATTAGTGCTAAAGTGTGTAGGATTATTTACGTGGATGCAAATTTATATGTTACTGTACATTTAGAATAATTGCTATATCATAACATGAGCATTGCACATTTAATTGTAGTCCCGTTTCGTAGTTATCAAACAGCATCGAATATATTACAAATACAAAGAGGGACATACTTCTGCCTGAATGTACTGAACCTCTTTCACATGGAATTCAGCATTCTCGTTCTTCTCCTCATTCTCCAGAATATCACGAACTTGATGAGCCCATGTTTCTTTCAAATTTTGATTCTTACTGAAGGCTGTTAAATCAATGTCACCATCAGGCAAATAAGTCTTGAGGGGAACGGACCCAAAGGTAAACACCTGCGGAGAAAAATTATAACTTAGGGTATTTACGACAAGGCCAGTGATATAATAATACATAACATGAAGATGATGCACTTCTAATGTACTCAAAGATGCAAACAAAAAATGATAACACAACCATGATCATAGGTCCAAATTTGCATCATGAAAAGATACATATTGAAATCAAACAGGCCCACTACCTACTACTTGTAATTTTCCAGACAACTTCAGTCTCACTATTGCACTCAATCCAAGGTCAAAGCCATCTATCTCCCAATCTAACTTGCGATCCCTTCTTAGCTCTCACTAACTCGTATCAAAAGATTAATGCTTGCCCCCTCATGCCTTCAGTGGCTTCAGGCAATCACCCAAAACGTCAGAGTTACACCGGCACTTCTATTCTTTCTGCATGCAACTTCCTCGCCTCAGCATTCTTACTCGACTATGTCTATTCAATTAACTTCTCCCATTCAATCGAAAGCAAACAATCACATTCTATACTCGCAGCAACTGAAAAAACATTTCAATTTTAACAAATTCTTCATCTATGAAAGCATGATAATTCATTTATACCATAAAGAACTGCATGGCCACCATATCAAGTCAGACTAAACAACAATAATGCACAGATAAACAAAAACCACTCAAGAATTTGCACAAGTATATATGTATGAATCAATGCCCCACCTGGCAGGGGAAGCACTTCATGATGAGCCGCTGCACATAATCTGCCACTGCATTTCGGCGCTCCTCAGATGGCAGGTTGGGCTGGATGCAGGCAATAAGCTCTGCAGTCCTCTCCTCAGCCTTCAACCATCGGTCCGAGTCGAGCACTCGCATTACGGACGCTGCTTCATTGGGCAACAGGCCGTTCGGCAATAGCCCACTCGGTGGCTGTGCCCATTCCTCATGCTCTCCCATGCAAGCTTAAACTTTCTCCCACAAAACCCTCAATAACTACAATATCTCCTTCCACCCAAAACAAACAACAAGAAAGAAGACAAAAAACAGATACCAAAAGCAAAGGGACGTAACTTTGGACGTTAATACAAAGGGGTTGTTTTGGGGTTCAATAAACCCCAGAATCTGACAATTTATCCAAATTGTTGACAGTTATGCTTAAAAGGGAAACTTTCAGCGCTCAACAAGCAGGCCCAGATAGGCGTTCTAGAAAATGGTATATGTGCCGTAAATGCCACCAGGAAGAATTATGGGCGTTTCAGAAAAAGATCACAAACACAGAACCCCAAATAATTTCAGATATTAACAGTATATGCAAAAATAGCAAATATAAGTGTGTTGGAATATCTTGGTCAGAAATTGGAATGAAATCTACAAGGGTAACGGGGAAAAAACCCTATAGGAAAGGGAAAAAATCGGCGATTGAATACGGAAGAGATATCAAAACTCAACAGGGCACAAAACGCTGGTTAATCCCAACAATGTCGGAGTGTTGGCGAATCAATGGATGGAGTAAGAGGAGGGCCAATTTGCAAATGTGGGACGGGAGGGAGGGCCGTTGTTTGAATGGGGGAAAGAAGGGAAAGAAGAGAGGCGTGAATGGAAGAATTAGGTTTTGTGAGAAAGAAGAGAGAGGAGAAAAAAGAAGAGGTTGCTTGGGAACGAAAACATAGATTGAGAAACAGAGAGAGGTTGCTGAAGTTTGTGGAATTTGTGCATTTGAAAGGAACTGAGAAATCTATTTGGGGACGGAGTGGATGATGGATTGGAATCTGGTGGAAACAGAGCGAGAGACAGAAAAAAATGATCAGAAATTGAGTCCTGGTTTACTTTTTAAGACTAAAATTTAAAAATTTTGAAAACCTCATATTTTATTATTATAATATTTTTAAATTTTTATATAAAATAAAATATTTAATTTAAAATTTTAAAATAAAAATAATATAAAAAATATATTATAACAATATTTTATTCAATTTTTTAATTTTAATCTCAACTCATCTCATTTCAAAAAATAAAAAAAAAAACCTGAAATGATACAAATGATTTTGTTGTTTTACCAAATGGGCAGGCCCATTTTCTTACATGTTTTTAACAAAACATCCTAATATCCTATATTATGTTTGTTTATTATAAAATTAAACTCATAAATTGATGTGATTTGAAGTAGTCATTAGATAGTAAGTCATTTTTATTATAAATTAGATGTAATTTATTATATAAAGTCATATTAGTTTGTAAATTTATTTTTATAAAATTTCTTTATAGATGTAGTACTTATCTTTGTTTTTTTAAAAATTGCACGGGACATCTAGGAATGTAACTGGTTTGGCTCGATTCAGTTTTGGATAAATTTTGAAACCAAACCGATAATTTGTTTTTTTTTTTAAATATGAGAACCGATACAAACTGATTCATCTAGGAAACCAAAATTTTCAATTTTTTCAATTTTGATTCAGTTTTGTTTGGTTTATAGGTATGATTCGTTCAATTATTAACAATTAATAATTCATTAGTGTTGAATTATACTAGTACAATATAAGTATTAAATAGTGTCTAACTTATTAGTTAATAGTGAGATTAACTTAGTATAGTATAATTAGGGACATTAACTTATTATACTAAACTTATTTCTATACTAGTAAGTAGTATCTTTTTTCTTTTTCTTTTTCTTTTTCTTTTTTTGATAAACAAACTTTCATTAAACCATAATCAATACATAGAATTCTTACCAAACCATAAAGCCTGCTCAACAAAAAAGGGACATGATCCCACCATAGATTAATATCAACCACATTCCAAGCATGTCGTGCCAGTGTATAAGCAACTTTATTTCTCATCCGATTAACATGTTCAATACTCACTTCTTGAAAACATTGCATTAGACCTTTAGCCTCCTTAATCAAATTTCCATTTGGTGAATAAGACTCATGAGAAGCTTGCAACTCTTCAACCAAAACTTGACAATCACCCTCAATTACAAGGTTTGGAATACTAAGAGGAAGACAAAGTTGCAAACCCCTTAACATGGCAAACAGCTCAAGAGTAACATCATCATCAACTTCATGTTCTATTTTGCTTGCAGCCATAATAACCTCTCATCTGTCATCTCATAGCACCACTCCAATCCCAGCTTTCCTCACATCATAAAAAATTGCCCCATCAACATTAAGCTTAAGAAAACCGCTTGGAGGTAACTTCCATTGAGGCACTTTCCTAATATCAGTAGCAGTAGCAAGTCTAACCTCATTAAACACCTTATAAAGTGACAAAGCATGATTGGCTTCTTCCATGGGATCAACCAGACTCTGCTCCATTTGTATTTTGTTGCATCTGAACCAAACAATCCAGCTCAACAAAAACAACATAGTAAACTTTGCTTCAGTTCCCTGAAACATCACAAATCTCACAATTTCCATGAAAGTCATTGACGGCTGAATGTTCTACAATAAGGGTAAAGATTTATGCCATAGTTCTTGAATTTGTGGGCATCGCAGCAAAGCATGAGTATCATCCTCCATAGCTTCCTTGCAAAAACATCATCCACTGCTATCTTTTTATTCCTCAAATTAGTAAGTGTTGGCAGAATTTCCTTACAAGCTTTCCATGCAAAAGTTTTGACCTTCCTAGGGACTTTCATCTGCCATAGACTTCTCCATAGTTTCTTATCTTGCACTTATGTTAAGCTTTCCCCATCACAACTTGTATTCAAATTTTGAATCATATGGTAAACACTTTTGACAGTATAAATCTCATTTGATTCTTGAGCCTAAATCCACTTATCCATGTACTGTGTAGTTGAGAGCCTAATCTTGAGAATATCATTAGCCACCCTTGGATTGAAGAGAGCCCTAACATGATGCACCTTCCATGTTCTTGTTATCTGATCAATAAGGCTGTCAACTATATCCTCCTCATTAGTAGCTGTCACTAATCGTCCATCTAGCTCAAGTTGTAAAACTCAATACTCTGGTACCCATGAATCCTTCCAAATCTTAATATGTTCACCTGTCCCAACTCTCCACCTGCAACCAGCCATTAGCCACCTTTTAGCTTCAAAAATACCTATCCAAGCATAAGATGGATTTGAGCCTAATTTAGATTGGAAGAAAGATCCATTTGGGAAGTATTTAGCCTTATAAATCATTTGCAACAAAGAATCCTCATTTTGGAAAATTCTCCAACCTTGCTTAGCCAATAAAATGCAAGTCCTTAAATCTCATTCATCCTCTAAACTTGGACAAACACAACATTTTCTAGCTTAGCCAATGCACTTTGTTCTCATCACTCCTTTGTCCCCACCAAAATCTTGCCATCATCCCCTCCAATTCTCTATACAAACTCAAAAGTAACATAAAACAACTCATAAAATAAGTAGGAATGGACAAAGCTACTGCCTTTATGAGTATTTCTCTCCCTCATTGTGAAAACAGTTTTTCTTTCCAACTCTGTAATTTAGTCCAAACTCTACTCTTAATATAAGCAAAAGCCCTTGACTTAGATCTTCCCACAAGGTTTGACAATCCTAAGTATTTATCATACTGCTGAAAGCTACTAACTCCCCATAAATTTAACACCGCTTTTTGTCTAAGTGCATCAACATTCTTTGAAAAAACAATAGTTGTTTTGTCCTTGTTAACTTTATGTCCAGAGGTTGTCTCATACTGCTCCAAAATCCCTTGAATGTGCCTAGTTGTCTCAACATCAGCTCTACAGAAAATTATGCTGTCATCCACAAAAAGGAGATGACTAACCATAGGAGCTCCTCTATATACTCGAATCCCTTTCACATTCTGTTTTCTTTCAGCATCTTTCAATAAAGAAATTAACCCTTCTGTGCATAGGAGAAAAAGGTAAAGGGATAGTGGATCCCCTTGCCTAATGCCCCTAGTTGGAATAATAGGCCCATGAGAACCACCATTAATCAAAATTGAAAATGAAATTGTCCTAACACATTCCATGATCAAATTCATAAAAGAGCTTTCAAAACCCAATTTTAGCATCATTTTCTAAAAAAAAAAAAAATTTCACACTATCATATGCTTTACTCATATCCAACTTTAGAGATATATACCCGTTTTGTCCATTTCTTTTATGTCTCAAGTAATTAACCAATTCATATGCTATCAACACATTATCGGTTATTAATCTACCCCCCCCCCCAAAAGCATAGTGAGAGTCAAAGATTACAGCTGGCAAAAAGACCTTCAACATGTTCACAATAACTTTTGAAACTAACTTGTAGACCACATTGTAAAGACTAATTGGTTGAAAATCAAAAACTAGCTCATAGGTCTTCTTCTTAGGAATCAAATTGATTAAAGTAGGTTTAGGTCATGAGGCAGCTTACCGGAATTTAGAGAGTCCTACACTACTGTAGTCACAGAATCCCCAACTACAATATTTCTGAAAGAAGAGTGCTAGCATACCATCAGCCCTGGTGCCTTAGTTGGGTGCATTTGGTCTAAAGCAACATTCACTTCCTCTGCAACATATGGCTTAGTGAGCTCCAAATTCATCTCCTCAGTAACGTTTTGATCCACACAACTCAAAACTGCATCTTGACACCCTTGCATAGAAGAAGCAAACAGGTTTTTGAAGAAATCAACTTTCAAACCATCTCTCTGAGATCCCTCAAGCCAAACTCCCATCTTATCCTTTAAACGCTTAATCATGTTCCTTTTTCTTCTATGAGTAGCTTTGGAATGGAAAAACCGAGTATTTTGATCTCCCTCTTTTAACCAATGTACTCGAGACCTCTGTCTCCACATCACTTATTCCCTCTCTAGCCATAACTGAACTTTCTTTCTAGTAGAGCTAATACCAATAGGATTAGGATTGAGAGAATCCATCTTCTATAAATTCTCAAGGTGGCCTCTAGCATCATCCAATTTTCTTCTAACATGGCCAAAGGAAACCTTTGTTCCAAACTGACAATTCCTCCCCACATCCTTTAATCAATTTCATAACCCCCTCCATACCACTATTACCTTTATTGTTACCTCATACATTCTAAATAACCTGAGCACACTTCTCCTCCTCCACCCATATGGCCTCAAATTTAAACTGTTTCTTTTTCCTTTCCCTAACCCTAGATAACTTAGTCTCAAACATAACTCGTAAATGATCTGAATGAGTTGCCACACCATGCCTGACCACGGCTTGAGAAAACATTTGACAACGCTTGTTGTTTTCTAGAAATCTATCTAGCCTCTCACTGATATTGTAAACACCTTCCCTCCCATTACTTCACGTGTACTTAGGCCCCTTAAAACCCAAATCCCGTAGAGAACAGTCCATTAACACCTCCCTAAAAGCCACCATTTGATTCTCAGGTAGAGGCCTCCCTCCCCTTTCCTCATTAAAATCACCCCCTAACAACCATGGAAAAACCTCATTGGAATGGAGTGATCCAATAAGATCCCAAATAAAATGCCTACTAGATGCATCAGGATGACCATACACACCTGTGAGTCTCCACTCTTCCAAATCAACCTCTTTGATCAAGGCCTCCACATGATACCTAAAAAAAGCTTTAATATGAACACAAACTTCCTTCTTCCATAACAATGCTAGTCCCCCACTTCTCCCAACACAATCAACAGTAAGGCAATTAACAGAACCCAATTTATACTTACAAATCTCCATAGCTCGTGCTCTCAGCTTTGTCTCATGGAGGAACACAAATAGTTTTCATGATTAAATCACGTAAAAAAGCTAGAACTCCCTGTGGGTTCCCAAGCCAATGGGAATTCTAACAAATAGTTTTCATGGTTGTCAGCAGGGCTGGGATCTAGCCTTTGTTGATAACTCAATAGGTACCTCTTGAAGACAGCACTCCTCATCGTCCACAAAAATACCACTCTTCAAATGCTTCCCCTTCTTTGCAATATTCCCTTGGATCGCAATGGAGGACTTCCTTTTCTCTGCTCGCAAGGTAGGTGATGAAGACATTGGCTTTCCAACAGTCCCCACTTTCCTTTTCCATCTGCTAAGTCCCGGGCCTCTATTATCAACAAGGCTTAAATGACTTTCCAAGCCCACACCACACAAGCCCATTTCGATGCCACTACTAACAAGGCCTATCAAACCTTTCCTCTTCACATCCAGGTCTTTAATCACAGAGTCAACCTGTACCCGAGAATCTCGCAGATCGTCATTCACCTTCCCCTGCATTTCAGTTACATCACCATCCCCACATTAACACACCCCATCTCTATCTCTGCTATTTTAGCATGTAATGGTGCTGTAGTAACTTCTTCACCTGAAGGATTGTTTTTTGCCGCATCTTCCTCAGCCACTTTCATGCCATTACGTTGGTCATTTGCTTGTGGAGAAACAACCGTTGACGATTGTCGTCGACCACCACTTTCCATTCTTTTGCCACCACGACCAACACCTCGTAACCACTGGCCATATGGAAAAATCCCTTCATTCTCAGCAAAATGCCTTGCCTGCTCACAATCACGATGAGTATGTCCAAGTCTGCCATATATATAACAAAAATCAAGCAGCCTCTCGTAAGAGAAATGAACCCAATATGAAACACTCGATCCTATACTTAGCTTCTTCCCCCGCAACAAAGGTTTGGACACATCCATGCAAACACAAACTCTCATAAACTACCCCATGCAAACTCCACAATCATCAAGTCAACCTCCATAACCTTGCCCAAAGCACCACCAAGCAACCTCCCCACAGACTCACTCCGAGCCATCAGAGGTAGATCATGAAGGCGTACCCAAAACAATGCTTCAGTCAAAAGTAAATGATGCGTTTGTAAGAACCCATCAAAATTTTTGACTAAAACTAGTTGTTTATCAAAGGACCACGGTCCATCTCGAATCACCATTTCCTTATCCCTCACATCTTCAAACTCAGCAATGAGAAACTTGGAATCCAAATCCTGAAGCCTCATATATTTAACTGGACGCCAAACTCTCCTCAACATCTGTTTAAAAGTCTCCTTATTGTAATGCTTAGAAGTCAACAATTGAATGAACTATCAAGCATTTTCCCCCTCGCAATGTTCTCTTGCAGAAAATCTGGTTCAACAAGAACCACTTCTTGCTTAGACTCAGTTAGAGACAATTTTTCATATAACCCTTTCAAATCTTTTGCCATGATCACTCTTAATTCTCCTGCACTGACAGAAAAAGGAAAACCTTTACAAGTAGAAGACGAGAGAACCTTAACACGATAAGTTATTAAGGAAAATAAAATACACCATGCAATTTTCTAATAAGTAGTATCTAATTTATTTTTATGCTAGACTTATACTATAGTGTCTAATTTCATGTTATTGTTGTGACGCTTGCAAACTCTGCTTAAGATTTGACGAAGCTTAAAGCGACAAGACATGCAACACAAGATCACATACCTCAGTTCATGACAATTAAAGATATAGTGCACCTAATATGCATCTAACGGTATGCAATATTTGCAGTAGATAAATTTTTTATTTGAGAAATACTCCATATACCATAAATACTATATCCCAAAACATAGGTATGATTCATATTTCCATAATAAACACATATTCATAATGTTATAACACTTGTCCAACAAATCTGTATCATAAAAGGTAATGGAGATAACGCTCCATAAATACAGACATCAAATATAAACTAATGACATAGCTTGGCTATAATATCCAAAACAATGTCTTAAAAATCGGAGTAACTTTCTCATCCTCCTGAGGCTCTTCCTCGACTTATTTGACATCCTCCAGGCAGTTGTGTGTGTTTCTTTTGCTTCTTGACACATCATATACCATTCTGAGGGAAATGATAGTAGGGACTACCAAGTGAGATTTGTTCACAAATCTCAACAAATAAGCTACTAAACTACCAACAATATATATATATATATATGCATGACAGTAAAATGGCATAGATGCATCATGACATGGATATGAACATGCGTGTCTTGATTTGGCAAATAACATGACATGTACTTGACTTGAAAAATAACTTGACTACACATGAGCACAACATGACTTGACTAAACTGAACGTAACCTGACTTGAGATGAACGTGACATGAATATCAGACTTTGTTCAACATATACATGATTGAAATATCCTAAAAATCATAATGATTTTGCCAGTAATTTCTTCAAGAATATTTGAACAATCAGAATGATTCTACCCAACGTATTTCGTTAGAGATACTCAGAACAATCATAATGATTACGCCATGAGTATTTTAATAGAGATACTCTAACAATCAGAATGATTACGCTAGAAATACCTTGTAATAATTTTAATGGAAATACCCTGACAATCAGAATGATTACGCTTTGAGTATTTTAAAATGAATTACTCTAGCAATAAAAAAGATTACACAGAAGTACCTTGTATAAGGTTTCAATGAAGATACTCTGGCAATCGGAATGACTACGTCACAAACATCCTATGCATGACTAACTGGGAAAATATTTCATACTGGAGTCATGTGCCTCATGACATGTAACCATGATGTGTAACATAAATATATAACAGATGGCATGACATTTATGACATGTAACAAATGAACTTGTAACAGATGACATGACATTTATGACATGTAACAAATGAACTTGTAATAGATGGCATGACATTCATAACATGTAACAAATGAACTTATAACATATGACATGTAACAAATGAACTTATAACATATGACATGTAACAAATGAACTTGTAATTGATGGCATGACATTCATGACAAGTAACAAATGAACTTATAATAGATGACATGACATTTATGACATGTAACAAATGAACTTGTAATTGATAGCATGACATTCATGATATGTAACAGATGGCATGGCATTCAAAATATGTAAGAAATGAACTTGTAACAGATAAGCATGTACTATAATAAATGACATGACATAGCATATTATAACAATTTATAATAAACATAATCTTACCCCCTCACATATTTAAATAGACCGAGAGTAAGTTAGAAGCTAACTTATTAATAAACATATGCTTCATGACATAATTAGGGGAGGCCACCCCACCCCGCCCCACCCCACCCACGGCGGGGTGGTGGCCTTGTGCTCCAGATGCGAGTGGATTGCACGCCAGATGGGGTGGCAGTGCAATCCACCCGCATCCGGCCACCCCTGCGAGTGCGAGGGACGGACCATGCTTGACCCCGATTCACATATCCCTCGCCCCATACGTTACACACACACACACAAACACACATTAAACAAAATGAAGCCATTTTGGTTATCAATGACATTGTTTTGTTGAATGCATAAATTCACCCCCCACTCCCCTTATCTCAAACTCCCTCAGGTCTCTCTCTCTCTCTCTCTCCTCATGACCCACACAGACCTCTCTCTCTCACTCTTCACCGTCGCCTTAAGTCTTCGTCATCGCTGAGTCCATGTGTCTCTCTCTTACGTCTTCAGCTTGTAAGTATCCCAAGGACCCTAGACCCTACATTAATTTTTAGTTCTCATATTGGACTATGGAGGATGGGATTCATGAATGAATTTGGAGGATGAGTTTATGATTTGTGTGAATTTGTGATGATGTTTATTGTTTAGTAAATTAATTGTAAATTCAGGGTGGGTTTCAATTTTGAAACCCCAAATAATTTGGGGTCTTAATTGAAACCCCTAATTAGTTTAGTAATATATTTTTGGGGATTTCAATATTTAAATCTCAAAACAGATTGGGATTTCAATTTTTTAATATTGAAACCCCTTGAGGTTCATTGTTCATGACGATATATATGATTTTATGAAATTGTATTGTATTTTTGTATTATGCCATCATGTATGTCAGGTTTTTGTTAGTCAACAGGAATGGACAGTGAGACAAATCCAACTACTAGTCTTAGTATTAGCTCTGATGACCCTACCGACCCCCTAACACTACCCCCACCCCACCAAGTAAGAAACTGGTTTCCATTGTGTGGTCTCACTTTACCCAAATATAGGGTGGTAACTCCAATAATCCCCAAACTAAATGTAACCATTATGGTAAAGTATATGGATGTTACTATAAGAGATATGATACATTCCAATTGAAAGTCCACTTAGAAGAACAATGCAAAAAATGCAAAAATAGTCCAATTAGAAGTTATTTACAAGAAAAGCATCAATCTAGGCTTGAGATTGGACTTAAAAAATGGCGGATGGGAATATTGGGGGGCAACGTTGTAGGGGTAGCTCGTTTGGGGTAGTAGACGAGCTACCTTCTCGGTTTGTAGAGGGTGAAGGGTTCCAAGTATACTCTAAGTAATTAGAACCTAGGTTTGACATTCCTTCTCGACACACGGTGGCGAAAGATATTATGAAACTATATAGTGTACATAGAGAACTTTTAAGAAACCAATTGAGGGGTCAAAGAGGTTGCCTCACGACCGATACATGGACATCGATCCAAAAATTTAGTTATATGTCTTTGACGGCACCTTTTGTTGATTCTAAGTGGGGGTTGAAGATGTTGTGATAGTAATGGTTGACAATATCTCTTATAATGACACATCTTTAGGATATCTTAAAAATAAGTTTAGAGAAGACAATAAGACAATCATGGGTGGTGATTGTCTACATGTGAGATGTGCTGCATATATTCTAAATCATATTGTGATTGACAGTTTTGAAAAATGTGCATGATTAGGTTGCAAGGGCGAGAACTGCAGTGAGGTTTGTGGGATCCTCACCGGCACGACTTTATAAACTCAAGGTTGTTGTAAATGCTGTAGATATTGAATGTAAGAAGGGGTTGTGTATTGATGTTCCAACAAGGCAGAACTCAACTTTCTTAAAGTTGGAGACAACCCAGAAGTTTAAAAAGATCTTTCAAATATTAGGTGAGGAGGACATACAATATGTCAACTATTTTAGTAATGAGAAGGGATTGGGTAAGCCTAATGATGATGATTGAGTGGTTGTTGGGAGTCTTGTAGAATTTTTGGGACTTTTCTACGAGGTCATAACCACAATGTTTTACTCTTTGTACGTTACATTCAATAAGTTTTGTCAGAAAGTATGTTAGGTGAAAGAACAATTGGATAAAATATGCGGGAGTGACCAAACACGACTGCGAAAAATGGCAATGAGCATGTGGATTAAGTATAACAAGTATTGGGAGAATTTGAATAGGTTAAATATTTTCCTACATGTGGCTATTGTTCTTGACTCCCAATACAAACTTGATGGCATGGTGTATGGATTAACATTGGTGAATGAGAAGGCATGTACAGATCATATTGGGTAAGGGTTAGGAAAACCCTTAAAGGTTCTTTGATGAGTTTGCCGCACTCAGAGGTGGGAATATTTCAGCACCTATTGGGACCATTTCGGAATTCACTGTCTACTACCACTATAGAGGCATTGATTTACACTCAAAATTGGATCAAATAGAAGCCAATTCATATTCCGGATGTGGTAGACTTTGTGGAGACCGAGGAGGAGACGGGTGGTTCACAGCTTGTATCTGGTAATCGCTCTTACCTTTGATATTGCTAATTTGCTATAATATTGCTTTTGCTTAAAATATATATTGTATTATTACTTATATTCAAATCTGATTGTTGTAGGGACAATTTCAACAAGTGCTCCTATGTCTACATTGACTGCAATATGACTTATCCGTTCGATCCATCATTACTATTGGTTTGTATAATGATTCTCTTATTTATTCTTAGTATGTATATAATATTTATTGTTTGTAATTCTAATTGGTTTTTTTGTATTTTTTTAACTTTTATAGTCTCATTGTCATATGCCCAATTCCCAATGATCTCATCTTGAATCTCAATCTCATCTTGGTTTGTAATATTAATTTTATAAATTTATCACATATCTATATAATGTTTATATTTATGATTTTTTCTTATTTTCCTTTTCAGGTTTTATAGCCTCATACCCTCACTTGCCCAAGTTCTAACCCTAATCCCAAATTCCCAATGATCTAAATCCCAATGATCTAATTTGCAATCCTTGATAGTCTCATTTGATTTGTAGTTATAGTTTTATGTTTTTAACATTTTTACATATGTATATATCATTCTGTTGTTTTAATTATAATTCATTTTCCTATTAATATCTCATGTTTTATAATCTCACAGTCTCACTTACCCACCACCCCTAAATTCCAATAACAGGATTCAAAGTCATATTGTTTGTCAAATTTGCTAATACAATTTCTAATATTGTAATATTATTGATTTCAATTAATTGACAAATTGTAATATTTTTAGATTAATTTGTAATAGTTTTAAATTAATTTATATTATTGTAATAATTTAGAGTACTTAGATTTTTATGTTTTATGCTTTAAACAAAATTTGTTTAATTTTATGTTATATGTAAATTGTAAAATATAATTATTAATATTATTATTTTTATATATGGGCCCAAAATGGCCTAGAAAGATTTTGGGACCCTAGGCCAATTTGTCCCAAACAGGGAGTGGATGGACCAAGGGTCCAAATCTTCCCCTAATCACCTGGATGGGAGGCCCTGCCCCCGAGGTGTGGGGTCGAATCCCAGGGGAAACCCCAACCCCAGCTAGGGCTGGGTGCGGGATGCGGCACCCTTAGACATAATGATTGTAACATGTGACAAATATTCATGTTTGATATACATAACAACATGACATGGCATAGCATAATTCAACTTAATAACTTAAACGAAATATGAACATAACTTGCATAGATTTTACCACCATATATACATAAATATCCCGTGAGCAAGTTAAATGCTAACTTACAGTGAATGAGCATAACGTGAAACGTAGCGTGAACTGAAACGAGATATTTCGAAGGGTTAGAATATACCACTAAATATTTAGAAGCAAAAAAATTACTGAATTATGACTAAATTGTAAATTTTACCTCTACTTATAGGAATTACAATTTTGTCCATAAAATAAGGATTTTACATACTAACTTTGAATTTTACCAAAATTTTCATTTTTCATGTAAATTTTTTCATGTGAATTTTATCATAAATCAAAATATCAAATCAGAAAAATTGAAAACCAAATAAAACTAGGTGAACCACACCTGAGTCGATTCACATTCTAGGCAAAAGCTTAATTTTTGTTGCAATTTGACCAATCTTCAAACTAATATGTTTAAACCGATTTTTGTTACATTAAAAAATCATATTCTACATTCTAAAATCACGCTAAGACTTCAACATATTCATTCCATAAAAATCATAAGCTCATCATATCAATAAAATGCCAAAACACCAAGTTTAGGTCAAATATGATCAATTCTTGATGTTCTTGGTCTAATGCTTTTCAAATCAACTCCAATGACTCCAAAAGTTCATAATCGCATTCCTAACATGTTCATAATTCAAATTTAAGTGATAGTATGCTTGATTAACAAAAAAAATCATAAAAATACAACCTAAATAATTGGCTTGCACTAAAACATCAAAATCGTGTATATCATGCTTTTGACTTGAAACCAAAAACACTATATTCTTGCTTTTCATGAAATAAAACTTAAATGATTAAACATAAACCTCATATTCAAGTTCTAACTTGACTTAAGCATCGCAAAAACTTCATTAAAGCATAACTCATACCTGAGAGCCTCTAGATTGAGTTCTAAACAAACTCTTGCATGTATAAAATCATTTCATCAAAGATCTAAACCAAAATTCTCCAAAAATAAACTCTTAACACATAAGTCAAAGCCTCAAGAACATCATATAAGAAGATCAAAGCCATTAGGTCAAGTTTTTATAACTAAAGATCACAACTTCACCAAAACAGAAATTGTTTTTAGCCCTTCCAGTTTCTAACGTTCCAAAATCATGCATAACTATTTTATAAAAATATTAACATACTATAAATCCAAACCTAACTTGCATATTAACATGTTAAAAATTCATCATAGCAAAATGTATCCAAGATTTCATAAAAAACTTCATCAAAATATCAAGTTTTCACACAAACATCAAAATTGTCTCCATTGTGACCTTGCATGTTCAAACCAAACTTTCACCAGCCAATACTCCATAAAATATTATCCAACATATACTAACGTAAACTAAACTAAAAAATACATTAAGGTTGATTCATGAGAATCGACTTACAAAGGGGTTGAAATGCAACGTAAAAAGTACCAGAAAACCTGCCTAAAGCTCTCTCTCGTTCTCTCTAAACAAGTGAGGAAAAAAGCAAAGTTTGAAATGAGAAATGAGGAAGGCGTGATATACATGATAGGGGGCTGACGTAGGGGGTTGAGTGACTCTTGGATGGGAGGTTGGTAGCCAAAAGATGGGGGACAAAGGGCTTGCACAACTGTTGCCTCGTGCTGCCAAAACTAGCCAAGTGGATGACTAGTATGGTGTAGGCTTTTTGACTCGTATAAAGTGACTATTGGAGGCTAGCACTTGAGTGGATGTCAGCCATACACTTGGCCTTGGGAGGAGGAAGAAACTTTCTCAAGAATCCTTAGCTTGTGGTGGTTTTCGATGGGTCAAAAATGGACCTAACCGATGGGCTTCAATTTAGGTTTCAATGGACTTCATTTGGGGTTTCGGTTATGGGTGAGTTCAAATTAATTTTTTCTTGGTCCAATGTGATCACCAAGATGTAAGAGAGTGTTAAGGGTGTATGAGTAAATAATTGAGTGATTAATAGCATGTGGAAGTGACAAATCCAAGTGATTAAACACTTAATCAAAACCGGCCACTTTAGGGTTTGGAAACAAGTTTAGGGTTTCAGTCAAGACATGTGGTTTAGGATTTTGATTGGATTCCATAGGTTGGGATTTCACTAGATTTGAAACCCTTTTTTGGTTGACCAAATAGTATTTTTGTAGGTCAAAATAGTGTTTACATAGGTGACAAGGTCATATGGTTTGGTTTTCCTTCCATTCCATCAGACTTAAGTCTCTAAGTGACAAGTATCCTATTACTATTCCAATTAGTTGCTATGATTGTACCATGTATCCAACCAAAAGTAATCCTAGTGATTCAAAGTGACTTTGGTCATTCTACATGGCAGTTTGACAATTGTTTGAACCGGTTGCCATGTGGCACTATTCCGAGTGTTACTATTCACCCAAAAAGTTACAAAATTTCTTATTGCACCATAAAATCCTAAATAATCAAATGAGTCTAATGGTGTAATTCATTTCATAAAATTTGACTCTTTAGTATCTTAATTAAATAAAAAAGCACTCACAACTACTATTCATCCAAGAAACGTAACATTGCAATCCTAAATATTTACTCAAGGCTAATTGTGCAATTCGTTTCGCCAACTTGTACTCATAAGTGCCTTAAATAAATAGAAGTGCAACTCTGTCACCAAAATGGGTCGAGATCCAACTATGTTGACAGACTAAAACCTATTTGGTCGCTTGATTCATGAAGTCTTTTGGGGATTTAACGACATTATTTAAGGTCTAAAGAAATTTATCCATTGAACTTTTTTCGGTCCGTTACAATTATACTAGTGTCTAACTTATTTGTATACTTGATTATGTATGGTAGTAATACTCTGATATTTACATATACTAAACTATTAGTCTATTTATATTATAGTATAAGTATATTATTTTATAATAATTAACACGTACTAGTATAATATTGAATTTAACTATAGTCTGTATAAGTTCTAGACTTCTATATGTATATATGATCAAATGTCATGAATAATAAGATTAAAATCTCATGTTATATGAATAAGCATATAATATATATATATAATTATATATAATATTAAAAATTATATAAAAATATTTTTTATATAATATAAAATATATATTTTGGTTTGGTTTGGTCCAAAACCGATTTTCAAAACATGAAAATCGGTATCGATCCAGTTCAATTCGATTCTTAAGAACCAAAACCAACAAACCAATTTATCTTTCTTTTGAATAAAAGTTGTAGCATCACAAATTTAATATTTATTCCATAAAATCATCATTTTTATTAACCTAAACTCACCGTCCTATCCATAGCTACATCGTTTTTTTTTAATAAATCTACGCGAAACCCATTACAATTTATATGTTTAGCAAGTTGTTGTTCAAGGCACTCTCATGATTTCATGTGCGTGAAGATGGTCAAGTCGGAAGTGGCCACGGTAGATCCTTATGTTCTCATAATCTCTCAAATAAGAAATGATATATCATCCTTTTAAATTTGATCATTTTACCATCATTTGATGCCATTTCACTAGGATAATGAGAATATAGTTAAAATGATGATCTTATTTCCAATCAACCATCTTTGTATGTTTTCTTAAAATCCCATTCATAGCCAAATATGAGATTCAAAACCAAGGGACAAAAGTCCATTTTTGTGTGCTTAACAAAGATGCAACTAATGCATGCCTTCTCATAGACAACAAATTGATTGATTGGACGCTTCTCAAAGGCTACAACTTTCTCTAAATTGGATTCACACTAGCTTTTATTGGGATATGCCAATTGAATCATCATCAAGTTTTGCTTCGATTGCATCATCCTATGCTTTCTTCTCTAATGAAAATATTACAACCCATAAGTCATAATATATTTCTCATATCCTTTGTCTACATATTAGTGGGATTAAGATACTTATTTGGATTTGTTTTCTTGGTCACACAACTTATTGTGTAAGTTTTGTATAGTATGTTAATAGCTCTCCAGGGGAATGAACCATTAATTGAGATTTTTTTATTTGCAAGTGGTGTGGTTAGAGACATCCTCCATATTTTTGACATCTTTAATAAAAAAATTTAAATTTAAAATTTAAAATTTTCTAGTTACAAATCAGTTCTTGCCATGTTAACAGTATACATACTAGTTTGGAAGTACAATGACTTCCTATTATTTATTTTTGGGTGCAAAAACCAAACAATAAACTATTCAAAGACATGTAGCTATGCAAATCTATAATCCTTAGAGTATTAGCATTGGTCTATATATATGCATATGCAAAATCACCTCTTTTGCATATCCACTTTGTCATTCAAGCAAAATTCTCATATTGACTTATATATATTTGAGACAAAATAATAAAAAAATTTTATTATTATTATTAATTTTTTGCTAAATTCAATTTTTTTACATATATTTTACAATTAGCATCCACTACATACATTTGACATTAATAATACAAATGCAATAATAAAAAATATAATTTTTTTATATATTATATTAAAAATATAATAAAATAATATATATAATATATTATAATAATTAAATGAATGTGCAAGTGAATGTTTGTTGTGTTGTTGAAGGAGAGAGAAAAGGAAATGATTGTGAGAGAGAGAGTGGGAGGAGATAAAAATAATGATTAAAAGATGATTTGTAGGGTGAATAGTGGTTATCCAAATTTGAATAAACACTATTCATAGGTAGCTAAATATTTGGATATGCATAAGCCAATGTTGAGAATTTTAAGGTCATATTATGCAAATATGATTTTGCATATGCATATGCATAGACCAATGCTAATGCTCCCCACTCATTCACTATCTATAGTGGAAGAAGGTAAAAATTACTTACAAGGGATGGAACGAAGAAACATTTGGAAGGGTAGAAAGTCATATTCGTTCTCTTGAAATTTCAATTATAGGATTGGAGTCAAAATTATGTGGATGTTACGATGGAGGAGTGGAAGTGGAGCTAACTCATAAGAGGATTGAGCTAGAAAAGAGTCTACTACAAAAAGAAATTAAACTAAAACAAAAAGCTAAAGTAAAATGGCCTAAACAGAGAGATGCTAATTTCAATTTCTTCCATGTTACCCGCAAATACAAGAGAAACAAGGTTAGAACAAAGATGAGGCTCTCAAGTTCTTTCAAGAAGCATTGATGTCAAACGAGGAAGTAGCTAATTTTAAGTCGAGCAATATAATTAGCCCAATAAACTCTACATAGGATAATAGCCCTACAAGCCTTATGAAGTAGCACCAATTAGTTTATGCTTTGTTGCATACCAAATATTATCCAAAATGTTAGTGAATAAAATGTATCTGGGAAAATAGGTCATTTGGAAACAACTTTGCAAGCCCTAGAAAAAAGAGACCTAAGCATTTGAGACTTGGGATGAATGAAGAAGGCATTGTTTATAAAATTTGCATGGAAGTTTATATATTAAGACTCTCAATGATCATCATTCTTTAAGGGAAAATATTTGGAACCAAGTTCATCCCATCTTCTTAGAGCCATCAAGACATGACACTTGTTTGAAAAGCTTTAAGACCTAAGGACTTCTTATTAACTCTGTAGTTGTCTTTTGGGCTCAATTTTTGAAAACATATACGATATGGACCAGGCTTTGTTAAGCTTATTGGGAAGTAGGTGTTGATCTTTGAATTGAGTTTGTGGATCCAAAACAAGACTTAAGCTATATTTGTTTGTTTATGATAAAGTTGTTTATAGACGTTTTAAAGCCTAAATACTTCTCTTTTTTTTCAATTTAATTTCTTTGGGGGCCAATGTCATTTTTTCTCATGAATAGTTTTCTTATAAGTAATGATACATCTATAACTCTTTTACAACTCATTTTCAATCAATCAATGTAGCATGTCACTCATTTAAAAATAAATTTTAATATATAACACTGCCCTCAATTTCATGTAAAGTTGTAAAATAGTTGCAAATAGTTGTAAGTGGAACATTTCCCTTTTCTTATTCTCACACTCATAAACTGTTGTTTTTATGAAACTCAGAACCCATAAAAGAATGTTAGTTTCAACTTATCTACTAACCATCTCTTCACTATTTTGCACGCCTTACAATGCTTTTTTTTTTATTACGGCATGTAAAGGCTATCAACATTTAGATGGATCTACTTGGCGTTTAGATGCCTAGTGTATGACCTAGCTTTTTCTCAACCATGTATTGACGTTTGGGTGATAGTTGTTACCATTTGGATGTGTGCTCACATGTTGCCCAACCCAAAAGCCCATTTTTTGGTCTTGAGGACATGATCATAAAAGAGATAAGGGAGACCATAATGAAAGGAATGGTTCTTCCCACCCTTTTCACATCTCTCTAGTTCTCTTCTTCTACTGATAGGCCCAAAATTCAAGAGACGAGATTTCTTATTTTCATACCCTTTCCTTTTTGGATATGCCTATTTCTAGCTATCAATGGGGATCGTGCGTGAGTATCACATAAGTGCAAGGGGACAGATCGCCTTCCAAGGGCAAAAGGAAGGAAAATAAAAGAATATTTCCTTGAAAAGGTGGAAGACGAGGCTGCGGTGGCCTACATAGTGCATGTTGTTCAAATAGGGTGAACAACTCTATGTAGAAGGCTGGATTGACACACCTCAGCACAGGGTGAAATAAAGGAGTTATTACCCAAACCCGATCAAGCAAGAAGAGGCGTAAACTGCATGAAGGCGAGAAAGGCTGGTGTAGAGGGCGAGTTATGAGCATAAGGCGAGAAACGATCAATGACAAGACCCATACGGACGAAGCTTTTGGAAGAAGATCTTAACAATGGGCAAGATAGGTTTCAATGCCTAGAGCAAGTGCTGGAGGAAGGCAAAAAGTGTGCCTTAGAGTATGTTGGTATGGTGATCAATTCGCTGAATGCTCGATATGAACTCAATGTGACTCTTCACCGCATTCGCGGTGAGATGGCTCAGTTGGAAGCTCGCTTCGCGGTGGCCAACAAGGACCTCAAGGAGCAGAACGAAAAATTCCTTAAGTTCAATAGTGTCATGGAGGTCCATAGGAAGAAATCCATGGATTTCAAGAAGAAAGCCGTCAAGTTGAAGATAGAATTGAAGGCTTCCAGAGAGGAGGTTGTTCGCCTCTCTCCTAAACTTGCGTCACCTAAGGACGTCTGTGACTGAATATGGAGATTAGGTTACAAATATGGTATGCAGAGGTTGAGGAGTCACTTACTGAAGAATCTTCGCACAGATTCAAGCTCTCTGGATCAAGACTCGATTCAACCCAGTCGTGCTGCCTTCCACCTCATCGATTCCATGGGCCGAGATGTGATGCCCGATGCATTTCCACCTTCACCTCAAAATCTTTGATGTCAATTACTCTCCTTGTATTTTGATTATTTTCTGAAGTGCTATGTGATTATTTTTCAATTTTTTAACTCGATCACTTTGTTTCGGATTGGGCTTTTGTTGTGGATGTTTGATGTTTATTGCAAAACTATCATGGTTGTGTGAGTATTTGGTTGGCTGCAAGTGGATTTACAAGATCAAGCATAAAACATGTGGCTCGGTAGAGAGATACAAAGCTAGATTAGTACTAAAAGATTCTTTCAAGAATATTGAGTCGAACTCCTTTAAAGATAGGGAAAACATTTGCTCCAAGTTGCTAAAATGACCAAGCATTCTTGCCTTGGCTGGAATGTGCTTGGGATTATCTTGTGCTAATGGCTGCGGAATGATGTATTCATTAGAGTGTTCTCATTCCTTAGTCACCGAGTTCAAGTGCGAGGGCAATCGATTTAAAGGAGCGAGGATCGATGTACTCAATGGAATGTCATCACCCTATAATCATCGTGGGTGAGTGTAAGGGCACAAGGCTTAACCAGGCGAGGGCTGAAGCACTCAAGGGAGTGTCATCGCCAGGTGCGAATGCCAAAGCATTTGTCTTAAGGGGTGATGGTCAATGCACTTAAGGCATTGCCGGTTATTCGTTGTGAGGATGCAAGGGCATTCGGTTTAAGGGGCGAGGGTTAATGCACTCAATGGAGTGTCATCACTCGTTAGTCGTCGTGCAAATGCAAGGGCATTAAACTTTAGCATGAATTGAGGAGAGAATATTCATAAGAGACATGATTTGGAAAGGAGACAATTTCATTCATAATGTCGAGTTTACATGGACACATCTAGACATATTTCCTTAGGTGCTCAGCATTCCATGTGTGGGGTAGCTCTTTTCCTTCCACGTCTTTTAGGAAGTATGATCTTGGTTGATGGCTGTCAACAAATACAAACAGGCCTTCCCATTGGGGACCAAGTTTACCTTCTCCTTGTGTCGTCGTTCCTACTTCCTTTGGACTAGGTTGCCCACCTTGAATGATCTGGGCTTGACCCTCTTGTTGAATTAGCGTTGCACCTTTCTTTTATTAATCACTATTTACACTTCAACTTCTTCCTTTCTTTCCCCCAGTAGATCGAGATGTTCTTCTAGCTTCTTATCATTGGAGTCTTTGTTGAAGTGTTGGACTCTATAGCTGGGCATCCCGATTTCGACCCAATTTCCTTTCTTGACCATTAACTTCTTTTTCAAAATCCCGAGCAAGGTTTTGTTCGTTGCCTCAACTTGCTTGTTGGCTTGTGGGTGACCTAGGGAAGAATACTTGAACTTGATTCCCAATTTAGCGCACCAGTCGCGATAATGATCAAAGTCAAATTGTCGTCCGTTGTTCGAAATTATACTTTGGGGTATGCCAAATCGGCATACGACGTCTTTCCATAAGAACTTAGTGATGTTGTTTGCTTTGATTGTGGCCAAAGCTTCTGCTTCCACCCAGTTGGTAAAGTAATCCAAGACAACAACTACGAACCTTACTCCTCTTTTACTTGGGGTAGGGGCCGACTATATCGACTCCCCATTGTGAGAATGTCCAAGGCGATATGATCAACGTTAATTCCTTTGGCGGGCAATGAGGTAAATGTGCAAGTAGTTGAGACTTGCATATTTTCTAAAAAATTCTTTAGCATCTTTGAGGGCGCGAGTCCAGTAATAGCCCACTTTCATGACCTTTCCAATAATAGCGCGAGTCTGGAGTGATTTTTGTACACTCTTTCGTGTATTTCTGCCAGTATATATTGTGTTTATTCCAATGAGACACACCTTAAGAGGGCGGCGAAGAAGCCTTGTTTGTACAACACTTTGTTTATCAGGGTGAAGCGAGAAAAAGTCTGGTTTTTGTTGTACTTTCTTCAAGGAGCATCCATTAAGATTTTGATCGGGTGAGCTTGGAAGTAGGTCTTAGTTGTCTGGAAATTTTCGCTAACGCAAATGCTAGCATGTCCATTTGAGGATAACACGCCTCAGCTCCTCTAAAAGCTTAGATTGTGTAGTACATCGGTCTTTGGCTACCCTTCTCTTCTCTCAACAAAGTCATTGAGATTGCATTCGGGGAAATTGATATATAGAAGTATAGAGTCTCCCTTGTCACGCCTAACTTAGGAGCAGCGGGTTGGATAGATATTCCTTTACTTTCTTGAATGCCTGATTGGATTCATCATTCCAAGATTGGGCCTCTCGCAAGACATTGAAGAAAGGCATGCACTTGTTTGTGGATCTGGAGACGAATCTTTTGAGTGTCGCTATCCATTTAGTTAGCTTTTGCATCTCGTTTATATTTTGAGGATGTTTCATGTTTATTATTACTTTGATTTTTTTTCGGGTTGGCCTTTATACCTCTCTCTGAGACATGAAACCCAGGAACTTGCCCGAATCTACATCGAAAAGCACACTTTGTCGGGTTAAGCTTCATCTTGTATTGCTGGAGGATGGTGAAAGCTTCCCGTAGGCCAGCTATATGTTGTTCGGGTTCTTTGCTTTTGACGAGTAGGACGTCTGCATAAACCTCCATGTTCTGGCCTATCTGCTTTTTGAACATGCGGTTCACCAATCTTATATATGTAGCCTCATCTTTCTTTAGGCCAAAGGGCATAAGAATACAACCTGTGATCCGTTATGAACGACGTCTTCTCTTGACAGTTTGGTAGGGGTGAAAACCGACCCATTCGGCGCGGTTTTTAGGCAAAACTGAGGCCGATTGATGAGAGAAAATTGGGTGGAGCAACTGACCGTAACCGATCGATGGGGAGGAGGAAACTGATCGAGGTGGTTCTCTGGTAGTTCTCAGTCGGAGTTTGGATCCCCTAGCTGTGAGATTCTTCTGAGAGAATAGAGAGAGAGTTGTAGAGGAGAGAAAGAGAGAGTTGCAGAGGGGAGAGAGAGAGAGAGTTGAAGAGATGTAAAACGCAGGAGAGGTGACTGGGGAAGAAGACGACCCCATCTCGAAACGACGCCATTCATTTTGAGTGGAATGACAATGTTTCATACATAGTTTTTTTTTTTCATACGTGTTAAATAAAATGACGTCGTTTGGTTTAGTACCAAACGACGTCGTTTCTATTATGTTTTGTATACTTATAGGTGCAAAAAGACGACGTTCCACTTAAACTTAAGTGGAACAGCATCGTTTTGAGTAGGGTATATTAAAAAAATATAGTTTTATTTTATTGGTCGGTTCAGCGGTCCGGTCCAGCTTCAAACCAGGACCGAACCACTGAATGTCGGTTCCTTGAATTTTCCACCGCACGCCGGCCGATTCTCCACTGGTTCCGGCTGGTTCCTAGCGCAGTCGGTCGATTCTAGTCGGTGGCGGCCGGTTGCATTGGTTTTTGTTCAGCCCTACCATTTGGGTTCATCCAAATTTGGTTGTATCCTGAGTAAGCATCCATGAAACTAAGCACGTGATACCCTGCCATGGAATGAAATCCACTATCAAATCAATGTGAGACAGAGGAAAACTATCATTTGGGCATGTATTATTTAGGTCGGTGAAGTCAACACATATTCTTCATTTGCCTTTCGACTTTTTCATCATTACAGCATTGGATAGCCACTCAGGATAGTGAGCTTCTTTGATAAACACCGCTGCCAAGAGTTGTTCCACATCCTCCGCTATCACAGCATATTTCTCTATGCTGAAACTCATTTTCTTTTGTCGGACCTTCTTGGCCTCCGGACTTACGTAGAGACGATATTGATGACCTCATTGTCTATCCCAGCATGTCTTCATGGCTCCAGGTGAACACGTCTTTGTGCTTGATTATGAGTTGCTTTAGTTGCCGCAACATTTTAGACCTCATTTTGGTTCTGATCCTTCCAGTGGCTTCAGGATGATCTGGGTTTAGAGTTACTAATTTCAGAGCTTCGTTCGCCTCTACTTGCTTCAGATTCTACTCATCCCTTGTTTTGACCTAGTGGTCAATGAGTTCGGGTGGCAGTGGTGGTGCTTTAGTAGAGTCTAAGCTTTCCGTCCTTCGTACGTATTTTCCTCCATTTTTGAGTTCTTGTACATAGCAATCCCGTGCTAGTACTTGCTTACCCCATACTTCTCCTACACCTACCTCTGTTGAAATTTCATCTTAGGTGATAGGTGGAGGTCACAACTTTCAGGTTATTCAGGATTAGGCGTCCAAGAATAACGTTGTAAGAAGAAAGAGCCTTAACCACCTAGAAATTGGTCATGGTGGTGGTGGTGCAGGGGCCTTTACTAGTGGAGATAGGCAACATTATAGCGCCCAGGTTGAACTGTGTCTCTTGAGAATCCCTTCAATGGCGTGGGTGAGGGGAGCAGTCGACTTGGGCCTATCTACATTTTTGTTAAAGCATCCCAAAAAAGGGTGTCAATCGAGTTGCCATTGTCGATTAGAATCCTTTTGGTAATATAGTTGGCAACTAACAACATTACTACTAGTGCGTCATCATGGGGGTACAAGACCCCTTCACAGTCTTCATTGCTGAAAATATAGCGATTGTTTCCTAATGCCTTCCTTGCTTTTGGGGCCTTTCCATTGAGAATAATTCCTTGTATCTGGGCCTTCGTGTGTATGCCTTTCTTCTAGAGGAACTAGGGCCGCCCTCGACAAATCCTCCCACTATTGTCCGGATCTTTCCCAAGGGAGCATCGTTCCTAGTCGAGCTTTGGCGGGGAAGACCTTGGCATCTCCTCACATTGTCCTTCGATGTTTTGGGCTCTCATTTCTGTGTGGCCTCCGACTCTGTTCTCTCCTCTAGACCGAAGATTGTCCTCTGAGTGTTGAATGTTGGGTGACTAATCGATCCAACTTCCCGTTCTCCCTCATCGTTTCTATCTTCTTCTTTAGGGAGTAACAGTCCTTCGTACTATGCTCTTTTGTCTAGTGGTAGGTACATAAGTGACGATTTCTTTGGTTTTGATAGCCATTGCCCTGTTCACATCCCTCACCTTCTGCTTGCATGTACAAGTTCGTGTGTGCAAGCCTAGAACTTTGGTTCCTGGAAGACATGCTTCTATCTTGTCTTCTGTCATACTAGCCCCTCTTGGCCTTTTCTGGTTCTTCCCCCCTGCTTGGCTTTTTGGAGGTTCTTTCAGCCTACTCGAGCTTGAATCTTCTTGGGGCTGTCAGAGTGATGTGAAAATTTATTTCACACATTTTCTTAGTCCTAATTATTTTGATTTAGAGTGTTTTGTATGTTTCTTAGCTCGTTTATCTAGAACTTTTGGTGTTTTTTACATTTATTTAATTTTTGAGAATTCTTGATATTTTGTAGGTGTTTAATTATTGAATTTTGTTGAAATTGAGGGATGTGAAGAGGCAGAATTTGGGCTAGGCTTAGAGAGCAAATCGTAGTTGGGCTGGTCTAGTCAAAACAAAACACTGTTTGGTTTTTGGGTACTAACTGGAGCTACATATCTTGGTTCAGGTGTTGCTTAGCTTTCTGGAAAGCTAAGACGTAGGCCTAAAAGCAAACAGTGTTCTGTCTGGAGCTACATATCTCGAGTCTATATCTGGAGTTCTATAAGTCGGAATAAAGCAATCCTAGGTGCATTGGAAAGATAAGAACGAGATTTGATACTTTCATGAAGGGCCCAACTCCAAACTGTATCGTTTTGATACTCTAAATCTATCTGGAAGTCGGATAATAAAATCAGTTGAGAATTCCAGATTCCAGCAGCAGATATGGGGTAAATCTTTTTTAAGATTTGAAAGGAAAATCGATTTTGAATTGATTAGATGGCCTGCAGTTATTATTGGTAAAAAATAAGATGCTAAAATTGAACAAGAAAGGGAAGGAAGTTGATGTAAAAAATGAGAGGAATTAATGGAGGAAAAAAAAGGGATTGAAGGAGGGAGGAGCTGTAATTTCGGAGAGGAAGAACGAAACTCACGATTTCTGCAATTACAGAGTTCTTTTTTTTTCTCTAATTTTTAATTGCTGAATTGTTATTAAGGATGTTGAATTCGAATCTATGTTTGAGAAATAATTGGATTGTTTTATTAGTTATGATTTGCTAATTTTCTTATTCTAGGGCTAGGATATAGTCATTGAATTTTGGATATGATTTCAAATTTCATTCTTGCAATTTACTGGCCATGAATTGCATGCTTAAGATGTTGAATGAAGTAACGAAAGTTAAAGTTCAATATTAGTTCGTGAATTCATCAAAGCTTGGCAGTGTAGTTTAGAAATAAATACACACCCTTATGGCCTACATTTAAGAATTTCACATAGCATAATGAATTTATATTAATTTTTGTGATCACGACAGTAGACATAGGGTTAATATAGGAATAGGCATTATACCTTGAAAGAGGATATCATATAAAAAAAGGAAATTCGGTCATTGTAATTAGCAAAACATTAATGCAAGCAACCGGGTTTAAACTCATTGAAGGAATTCAATTGATGAAGTCCAAGCCCTAGGAACCTTTCATATTTGATTTTTAGGTTAAGAACTAGCAGTCAGTTACATCAATTTGGGATTGTCTAAATAATATTTGAAATTTTATAAATTGGTACTTGAATCTCCTTATTGTGAAAACGATATTCTTTTTGCTCTGTTCTACTTGTCACGACCCATGCACTTGTGGTAGAGTTTAGGGACCATCACAGAGCCTTGAGTGTGTCTTCCGCATTGATGAAGTCGTTTGCCTTATCCATGAACTTCCGCAACGTTATTGGAGTTCTTCTCACCAACTTTGCCATGAATGGGCTCCTAAGCAACACCCTCCTAGGAGCACGACAAGTGTTATCTTTTTGTCTTGATAGTCGGTAGCCATGCATTCCTTATTGAATATGGCAAGGTACGCCTTCAAACTCTCATCCTCTCGCTGTTTAATAGTCAAGAGGTAGGCTACAGGTCGTCTCCTCCTTCTACTCACCATGAATTGTATCAAGAACTGCCTGACAAGTTCCTCAAAGCTGTCTATAGAGCCCGACTGTAAGGCTTCAAACCATCATCTTACCACCCCTTTTAGAGTCAAGGGAAAGGCCTGGCAAGCGATTTCTTCGGAGAAATTGTGGAGACTCATGTGTGCCTTAAAAGTATTCAGATATTCAACAAGATTCTTAGACCTGTCGTACAGTTCTATTTGTGGAACCTTGAATTTTTGCGAGAGCAGCACCATCATTATCTCGATGCTATAAGCCAAGTCAGTGTTGTTGAGTAGATTGTTGACTGAGGAGGATGCGCCTATTTTCCGGGCCATCTCCTCATATTTTCAATGAGATGATGCAAATTTTGGCGCATCTTCCTCTTTTCTTCGTCGTCGAATATGATTATGTTTTGTGACTCCGCGTCGTTTCTTTCGACATCTTGGTGCAGTGTTCTCTGCACTTTTTTTGCCAAAGGGCCTCGTTTTTCCACCTGAGATTTTTCATATCCAGAGTCATCTTCTTCAACATTTCTTCCATCCTGTTGTTTGCTTGAACACTTGTCGTTTATTTCCTGATTGCGGATTACTTGGGAGTGAGTTGCCGTAGGCATACGAAAAGCACGTTGAGATGTAGGAAAAAAAAGATCCCATAGACAACGCCAACTGTTGCGGACGAGTTTCATATCACTGTCAACGAACTTTAGTAACTTGCAGTTAGAAGGTAGGTGAGCTCGATGTGTGTGGAACACCTCCGATACTTGAGTCAATATAAAGTGTGGACAGTATGTCCAACTTCAAGGTAATTAGAAGTAACTTCAAGGTAATTATGAGCTGGGCGTATCATGAGGAGACTTGCCTCGAGTTTAATATTCTCTAATCTAAATCAATCGTTTGCCGGAAGGAATTAATACCCTGGCAAGCATCACGTCTTGCCTGATATGTCATTAATTAGTGATTAATAAAGCCTAGATTTGAATTCTATATTGGCGCAAAATGGCCATTGGGATTCCTTGACTATTGTTTCGCGGATCCTTATAGGGCTGAACAAAAAACCCGTAAACTCGATTCGACCTTTTTTTTAAATATTATTATTATTATTATTATTATTATTACTATTATTATTATTTTTTCCGAATTAGCCCGACCCGAAAACCCGACCCGTTTGCTGTTAAAATCGAAAATGGGTATTACGCTTTACCCAATTTTAAGTTATTTCAATTTCTGATTTTTAATTCATTTTCGATTTTACCCCCTTGACGCCCGCTCTCTCTCTTTCACAGTTGAAAACCAACTCATTTTCTTCTTCTTCTTCTTCGTCTGCAGATCCTGGTATCGTATCCGTAAGGTACGCGCAAATCAATTCGTTTGAAAATTTTTGTCAATGGGCTATCGTTGCTGGCTTTAGAAATGAAAAGCTAAGATTGGATGTTCATGATGATTCTCGAAGATTTTGAAATATTTAAACAAATATATATTTGTTGGAGCTATGCAATAACATTGGGCTCAGAGATTTGAAAGGTATTTTGGGAGTTTTGTGTAAAACTATTTTCTATAGAGAGTCAAAGGACATCCGAAAGCAATGTTCAGTGTTTTTCTTTCTTCTGTGTTTTTCTTCTGGATTTTTCTTATGTGTTTTTCTTCTGTGTTTTTCCATCCGATTTTTTCTTCTGGGGTTTTCCATCCGATTTTTTCTTCTAATTTTTTCTTCTGTGTTTTTCTTCTATGTTTTTCCATTCAATTTTTTCTTCTAGGTTGTTCCTTCCGATTTCAATTTTAAGATGATTGTCGTGTGGGTTTGATTGTGATTTGGAACTGGGTTATTGGGAGAAATCTACAAAAAAAAAAAAAAAACAAAAAACAAAAACAAAAGAAAAAACAAAAATTCGGATAATTAGTTAACTGGCAATGAGTTAACAGGTGATCGATTAACGGGTAATCGGTATAGAAAAGATTCAGGTCGGGTTGGAAATTGGGTTTTTTGGGGTCGGACTGGGTCGATAAACAGCCCTAGTTCCTTATCCTTTGGTTTGTGGGCTTTCATAGTTGTAGATTCAACTATTTTACGAGGCTGTATTTGGCCCTCCAACATTGTTGATATATATATATATATATATATATATATATATTAAATTTCTTGTGTTAAATTATTAAAGTAGTTATAATTTTGTTTTTTTAATTTCTAAGTTTAAATATGCGGCATGTGGGGGTTTGCTTCTACCAATTTTTTTTTTTTTTTTTTTAAGAAACAAAAAAGAAAAAAAAATTTTCTTTTTAAAAAAAAAACCATAAAAATAAGCCGTGGGGAAGGGGTCGGGAATCGGGAATCGGGAATCCGGGATCCGGGATCCCCACTTGTTTGGCTTTATCCAACCCAGTTGCAGAATGAATTACCACACAACATAGAAGTGCGTGACCACAAAAAGCAACCAGTCAGCTGTGACACACTAAAGTTATGTTTTGTAAGTGAAGGAATATTTCATTTTTATTTATAAATATTTTATTATTATTATTTATAAATAATTTAAAATCACCGCAATATCCAAATATAATGTAATTAGATGTTTGAAGAATGAGATGAGATAAAATAAAATAAGAATTTTATGAATAATAATAAGATGATTTATAAATAGTAGTGAGATAATTTGAGTTAAATATTCGTTGAATTTTGGGAAAGAAAAGGAAAAAAAATATTCTCAAGTTAAAATATTGTTACAATATAATATTTTAATATTATTTTTATTTTGATATTTAAAAAATTAAATTATTTTTTATTTGAAAACTTAGAAAAATTATAATAATTAATTTGAAAATATTGTAATGATTAATTTAAAAATGTTTATTTTTTAATATTGTTTAAAAAGGAAATAAGATAGAATAACATTAGATGAGATAAGATGAAATATGTTTCTAAACATCTGCTAAAAGTTCTTTCATTCTCATTCATATATATTCATAATTTATATTATTATAAGAGCAATAATGGATCTGATAAATAAGAAAGGGTAGTGCTGCTATGCCGTTCAAGTTTGATCACTGGGCATGTTCTTTAGTGTAAATTTTATTTTTTTTAAATGTTTTTAAAAATATTTTTAAAAATTAAAAGAATACAAATATATTAATAGCAGTTTCTTTAATTATTAAATAAAAAAATTAAAAAGAACAAATTGATTTGAGTGAACAAACTGACGTAATATCATTTTTCAATAAGAAAACAAGCCGCCACCTACCCAACAACAGATATATGTATAAAATAAAATAGAATAAAACATTGTGGGTGCATTCGAAGATTTTATAGACAAGCCTGCCAAGCTAAGACAAGCTAAGGTTGTTTTGTTCTTTACACCACAAACCAAGACTCCCTCTGCAACCAAAACCAAAAGCTTCACCCTCAGCTTATCTCTCTCTCTTTCTCGAACCCACTGCTAAATTCTGGGAAGAAAAATTTGTTGAGGACTGAGAGAGAGAGAGAGTGATCGAGTCGAGTATCGAAATGAACGGTGGTGATGCGTGTGGCGCAACGGAGACGCCCTACATAGGGATGCACCACAGGCACGAGCCCAGGGAGAACCAGTGCACCTCAGTGCTCGTCAAGCACATCAAAGCGCCTGTTCACCTCGTAAGTTTAGTCTCAACTGTCCCATCAGATGTTCACCTTGGTTTCTTTTCGAAATGGATGCCGTTGATGATTGCTTTATATGCCTCCCCACCATCTGTTGTGAGGATTTTTACGGGGTTTTACTCTGTGGGTCGTTGAAGAACTGGGTAACTCATTTTGATTTTGAATGACTTTGTTTGGTGCCTTATTTTTCTTTTTTCTGGTTTACTTCTTTGTTCATCTTCAATTCGGTTTCTCTAACTTTATATGCGGATGCTTTTTCAATTTGATTTTTGTCTCAAGTGGTTCAGATTTGTGCAAATTATTGTACATGATGGGTGATTTGCTTCCGGGTTTTCTCAAAACGTGAGTTTTTATTGTCAAATTAGTGGAATTTAGGGTGATTAGCTTACCTTTTAGGTAGTTTAAGATTCATGTGGAATATGGATGCAGAGTTTTTTTAGGTGATGTTTAAGGGTTCGAACATTTAAAGATAAAAATCTTTTATGTAATTCCTTACATTTTCAGCCGCTTGCTTGTGAAAGAGGTAAAGGAAAGGAAAAAGATTCAATATTGAAATATGTTAGACTTCGCATTAGTTTGCACCTAAGGAAAACAAAGTCCACTCAACTAGGTTTATGCCATCAAGGATTCAAAATTCCGTTTCCTTTCCTTGAGGAAAGGATGGTTATTGACTTGTAGACAGATACTTAATTGAATAGGATAATTACCTTTTGACTTTTTGTGATTGTTGGTTATCAGCTTATTGAGCTGTTAATGAGACTTTTCTTACCTCAGGTGTGGTCCCTAGTGAGGAGATTTGATCAGCCCCAGAAGTACAAGCCCTTTGTTAGCAGGTGCGAGGTGAATGGAGACTTTGCTATTGGCAGCGTCAGAGAAGTAAATGTTAAATCTGGGCTTCCTGCCACGACAAGCACTGAGAGGTTGGAACTTCTTGATGATGAGGAGCACATTCTTGGCATCAGAATTGTCGGTGGCGATCACAGGCTTAGGGTAGGTTCTTTTCAACATCTTATTTATTCTTTGCTTATAGTTTTTAGCTTTTTTCGTTGTGGGAATTTAAGTTTTTTCATTAATAAATCAATCATATTTATCTATTCTCATAGTATGTACTGAATTTTCCCGGTGCTTCGGAATGTATCTTGGATGACAACTTATAATCTCATCTATAATATGTTTTCAAATATTAGGCTTTTGGATCTCTCTCTCTCTCTCTGTGTGTGTGTGTGTGTGTGATGGCTGTCTGGTGATTCAGCCGGTGATATATCTCTTTCTTTCTTATTTTTAGTTTTACTGGTCTCTCCCAGTCTCGTTTTATTTATTTTCAACTATAATGTGAGAGAAATGTGGTGTATCTAGAAAATGTATTGAATAGGGATTCTCTTGTATACTTGGGTTGCATCCCTTTGCACTTTTTAAGGAGATACATTACCTATAAAAAAAAGAGTAATGAGTTTTCTGAGTTGCTTTAGTTGAATGTGTTTTGAGTTCTCTTTGGAGGTAGGGATTTCGGTTTTGAACCATCATTGGAAGAAATAGAGGGATGGTGAGGTTAGTGTGATGTGCATGGTGGCTGGAAGAAACTGTGGAAGTGATGTTCCAGGCGGAGAATCAGTCGTAATATGTGAAATAGTCTTTTGTTGGAAACAAATTTTATATCACCCAGTGAAGCTCCAATGCTCATGGCCAAAATCTAGCAATCACAAAGTATGGAGGTGGCGACTAGAGAGGTTATATTGTGATACCAAAAGGCTTTAAGGTACAAGGGTAAGGAAATTTCCTTATGCACAAAGTTTTTAGGCCCTTTCTCTCAGCTCAAAGTATTATGCCTAAACAGAAAAAAATCATGGCTCTCAGTAGGTTTCTCAATTGAATGGTAATTGTAACTCAAGGATAGGTCTTTGTAAGTCATATGCAACAACAGTCTCAAAGTAGAGGACTGTAGTGCACTTGACAAAGTGCACATCACAGATTTTCAAAGGAGGCAAATTTGAATTGCAAAGAGGCATTGGATTGGTTGTGACAGACTTGCTGAAGCTCGCTGGTTGACATACAAAAATGGCAGAAGCTATAGAAGCCTGCAATTCTTGTTGGAACTACTTGACTGGAAAGAGAATACGAGGTCCCCTCTGTGTATTGATGAGTCAACTGGATAATATAAGGGAGCAAATGATACTGCTATAAAGTGTGGAACTTGTCATGTGCAGACCCACATTCTAGCCTATGTGGAATTTCAAGGCCTCACTTTGTGCCTAATCAGCCTTCTTTAAGTTGGAATGAAGCCCAAACTGCTTGAGATTAGTAGGCCAAAGGCACAATAGATGAAGGGAAAGGGTGATGAGCGACAAAGGAAAAGGACTGATGGTTGCGTGACCCGTCTAGGCTTTTGAAAAGGGTTGTCGGAGTCCACGCCTAACTTTGCTGGTTCTAAACTAAAAGAACCTGTGGTTTTGACGAAGACCCTTCTTCAATTGAGAGCTAAGAGACACATTGGTTCAGAGGCTCAGAATAGGAGTCTTGTAGCTGTTCTGCATGAAGCTTGGGATTTCAGTGCGCTTGCTATGGTTTAGGGGATTCTAAATTTGGTTGTGCATTGGGTGGGTGGGGTCAAATAAGGTAAATGTGCAGCCTGTAACAGCCCCTTCTTCTCATTGTGGGGAGGGAATTAACACCATGGCCGAAGTAAAAGCTTTCTTAGATGGTTTAATTCTTTGTTGGAAGCTACAATTTAGGGATGTGAAGCTTGGCTTCATAGAAGAGAGTGTGCGCCACGGAGTTCAAGAGAGGCATGGGATCTGATCTTATTGTTAATCCCGACATTGATTGCTTAGAAGGAGCATATATTTAGAGATATTAATCTGGTTGCCGATGCATTGGCCAAAGTCGGTGCTTATGGTGCCAGTACGAAATATTTTTCTTGGCTTGATTTTCCAATAGATGTGAAAGGCTTTACTAGCAATTGATAGAGCAGGTTTACCTTGTTTGAGATGTAAATGATTGTATTGTATTGTGTGGAGAGTTTTTTTTTTCATTGGTTGAGTTGTAGTGTATTTTCTTACAGATAAATGCAATAATCTTTTTCATAAAAAAGGTTCATAGGCCAAATGAGGATAAACATCGATAGAGGAAGGGCTTCTTTTCTTACTTATCAAAAAAGGAAGGGGTTCCTTTCTTAGTTGTACTAGACTTGAGGTGGGTAATGGCTTTAGGACTAGATTTTTCATGTCTTAAGGTATGGTTATAAGACCCTCAAGGAAGCTTTCTCAGAGGTTTATTGTATTGCACACGTGTGGGAGGCTTCAATGACCAATCTATTAGAGTTTTCTAGTGGCTCCCTTTAATGCCACTAGGGGGAGATTGACTGAGTGATTTGTGAGTGCTTGGATAGGAAAATGGTATTTCCGTATGTTGTTAACATTGAATTTAAGTCTTTTGTGGTGGTGAGAGATGGTTCTGGGGTGCTTATCACTGAACGTGGTTGGAAGTTTGTAAAAAAACTACACTTGGGATCAACTGCAACAAGCTGGTTCATCCAGGCACTGGACGACTGCTTGAAGTTAGGGAAAAGAGAGTTCTACACAGCTCATCGGGAAGGAGATAGGGGCTTTATAGCTCAACGATGTTCCAATCCTCAAGGAGCATTCATGGCCTTGGTGGAATATACACAGGGCGGTCGCCGGAACTGTATTTTTATTCCTGAGGATCGTGAGGGAGCGGGATGGAGGAGGTTGATAGAGGTTTTGAGGGAGGTTTTTATTCCAGCGTCGACGGCAGCGCTGCCTCAACACTTCAACGGCAGCCTAGTAGCTTTACAGAAACCGAGCTTCCTGGACATTGCTCGAGGTACTGTTAGATTGGGCTCTAGCCCTGACATGCGTGGGAGGGATGGTGGTTTGGTTGGGGTGCAGAGGAGTGGGGATGGTGGTTTGGTTGGGGTGCAGAGGAGTGGGGATGGTGGTTTGGTGGGGTGCAGAGGAGTGGGGAGGATGGCAGGGGACGTGCTGGCCTTAACAAGGAAAGTATCGTTTGTCTCTTGTCAGAAATGCAGGCTCAAATTTTTACTCTGCAGAGTAATATGGAGATAGTGAAACGCATCGTTGAGGAGGGGGGGTGGAGGGAATTGGGCTTGGGTCAGGCAGAAGGGCTTAGTTCTAAAGGGAAAGGGCTCTCTGCTGATGGGCCCGTGAATACCCAGCAGGCCCAACAGGCCTTCTGCGTGGCTCAACAGGCCCAACCTGTCAAGCAGCAAGCCGTGGGGACAGCTTGGAGACGTCGGACTCCAACAACCGAAACTCCATCGTCGTCGGGTGGGTCACAACACCCACCGTCGACAATGGATCAGGGGTCGCCGTCAGAGGTGGTGGGACTTCCGTCGACATCTGGGGTGCCGGAATATACATTGGCAGCATCCCGAGAAACAGAGAAGAAAGATGCGACGGAGGTCGCCGATGCGTTCAATCATCGGGACCTGCACATAAAGGTGCGACGGAGGTCTCTGATGTCCCTTTGACGTCATTGCAGTAGTTCTGTCCACTGGGGAGTGAAGTTTCAGGGGAGATGGCCGCGGATCCAGTATCGGGACATGCACAATTAGGTGCGATGGAGGTTGTCGATGTCTCTTCGACGTCGGGGAAGTTGGGATGCACACAGACCATGCCGCCGATCACCGTTGAATGTCCAGGTGTAGCTCAGGCAATGCCTTTGGCGTCGGTAGTGGCAGAGGGGTTTTTGGAGGCAATGGAGGTCGAAAAAGATGGGTATTTTGGAGGATGGGGAGTTGGATGAGGGGTGTAACACTCGGGAGTTGTGGGTGGTGGATATGGAAGGGGGGATTGATGGGGGTACTGGGTCATCATCAGTGGTGTTGAAGGAGGCTGACTCTTTAGTGGATCAACTTATGGACAACGGCATTGAGGGTGATAAGGATGAGTTGGAAAGCCCTATCCCGTTACGCACTATTACTCCAAAGCCTGTGTACAATTTAACAGCCGACTGACTGTTAAAAAAAGTAGAGGAAGTTCAAGAGTGTGTGGGAATATCGTTTGCTGGGTATGAAGAACAGTTTAAGGCCGTTTTGATTGCGATGGAGGCAGGGAGACCCACAGTTCTGAAATCAGCAGTGAAACGGGACCGGGAGTTGAAACGTCTCAAATGCTCTATTAATTACGATAACAAGGAGGGAAGTGTGGGGAAGGAGAGGTTGAAGGGTAATGGGACTTCGTTATTTAATGAAGCTTAAAATCCTTTCTTGGAATGTAAGGGGGATCAATGATGTGAACGCATTAGATCCCTCCTTCGTAGTTGGAAGGTTGACATTGTTTGCCTTCAAGAGACTAAGTTGTGTGGTGTTGATAGATACATAATTCGTAGTTTGTGGGATTGTTCCTTTGTGGGGTGGTGTTTTTTAGCTTCATCGGGAGCTTCGGGAGGTGTGTTGGGGATGTGGGATAAGCGAGTGGTGGAGATGGTCGAGGATTGCGTGGGGGTATTCTCAATGGTTGTATCTTTTAGGAACATTGAGGATGGGTGGATGTGGGCATTAGCGGGTGTGTATGGGCCCAATGTAGATAGAGATAGAAGCTTTTTGTGGGAGGAATTGGCGGGTCTTCATTCTTTATGGGATTTACCCTGGGTTTTTTGCGGAGATTTTAATATTGTTCGGTTCCCTAGTGAGAGGGCAGGGGCCTCTATGTCGTCAGTGGCAATGGAAGCCTTTTCAGAGTTGATTTTTTATCTGAATCTTGTGGATCTTCCACTGGTTGGGGGGGCCTACACTTGGTCCAATTGTCGAGGGGGGTCCCGACTGGACAGATTTCTAGTCTCCTCTTCTTGGGAGACGCAATTTCCGGACCTATGTCAGAAAAGGCTGCCACGTGTTTGCTCCGATCACTTCCCAATTTTGCTTGATTGTGGTGGTATTCGTGGGAGTAGACGTTCCTTCAAATTTGAGAATATGTGGTTGGAAGTTGAAGGATTTGTGGATAAGGTCAGGGCTTGGTGGGACAATTATTCTTTTGAGGGTACCCCTAGTTTCATAGTGGCGGGTAAACTTAAAGCCCTTAAGTATGATTTGAAGAAGTGGAATGAAGAAGAATTTAGACATACGGAAGTGCAGAAAAATATCCTTTGGGATGAGTTGCAGGCTTTGGAGGAAGGGGTAGTTAATGCGGACTCTTTATTACGGAAGAAAGTGGTGGTGACCGATAACGAGAAAGTTTTGTTGTTGGAAGAAATATCTTGGAGGCAAAAATCAAGGGCACTTTGGTTGAAGGAGGGGGATAAATGTACTAAGTTCTTTTACAAGGTGACTAATTCGCATAGGCGCAACAATGCTATTGAAGTCCTCCATTCCGGTTCAAATGTGTTACATTCTTCCGAAGAAATCCAAGACCACATAGTGCAGTATTATGAGGATCTCCTTGCTGAAAACGAAGAATGGCGTCCCAAACTAGATGGTTTACTCTTTGCTCAGCTGGATTTGGATGCAGCAAGTTGGTTGGAGAGGCCGTTTGATGAAGAGGAGGTGCATCTCGTGGTGAAAAGTATGTGCAGAGACAAAGCCCCGGGTCTGGATGGTTTCTCTATGGCTTTCTTTCAAGAGAGTTGGGACATAGTGAAGGAGGAAGTGATGCAGATTTTTCATGCTTTTCATACTAGTCAAAAGTTTGAGAAGTCCCTAAACGTCACTTTCATTGCTCTCATTCTGAAAATAGTCGGTGCATATGAATTGAAAGACTTTCGGCCTATTAGTTTGGTAGGTGGGATATATAAAATCATATCAAAGGTGTTAGCTAATCGTATGAGTTTGGTCATGGACAAACTCATTTCCAAACCTCAAAATGCATTTGTAAGGGGTCGGCAAATCCTGGATTCAGTGTTGATAGCAAATGAGTGCTTGGATAGTCAGTTGAGAGAGGGCATCCTAGGGGTTCTTTGCAAGCTCGACATGGAAAAAGTTTATGACCATGTGTGTTGGGATTTTCTCCTTTATATGCTTAGAAGATGTGGTTTCGGGGATAGATGGTGTGAATGGATTAAACATTGCGTTTCAACCGCTCGGTTCTCGGTCCTAGTCAATGGAAAACCTTGTGGTTTTTTTCAATCTTCCAGGGGTTTGAGACAAGGGGACCCACTATCTCCTTTCCTTTTTGTTATTGTATGGTGGAGGCCGCTGTAAGGGGATGATTTCTTGCTGGTTTTTCAGTGGGCAGTAATAGTAATACCAGCTCCATTTCTCACTTACTTTTTGCAGATGATACGCTCATTTTTTGTGATGCTGTCAGTGGCCAGATTCAAGCCTTAAGGGCAGTTTTGTTATGTTTCGAAGCTGTTTCGGGACTCAAGGTGAACTAGGGGAAGTCGGAGTTGGTCCCGGTGGGGGCGGTGAATAATATAGCCTCTTTAGCGGAGTTACTAGGTTGTAAAATTGCCTCTCTCCCTATGAAATATCTTGGACTCCCCTTGGGGGCGTCTTTCAAAGCAAAGCGGCTATATCTATCGAAAGGGGGGAGATTAACCCTTATCAAAAGCACTCTCTCCAACCTTCCCACTTACTATCTTTCTCTATTCACATTACCGGTGGGTGTGGCAAACCGGATAAAAAAGTTGTTTAGAGCTTTTTTGTGGAGTGGAATGGGGGAGGAATCCAAACTTCACCTTGTGAGTTGGCAAAGGGTGAGCTGTCCATTGGCGAATGGGGGGTTAGGGGTGCGAAATTTGTGTGTATTTAACAAGGCACTCTTAGGGAAGTGGTTGTGGAGGTACTATATGGAAGGAAACTCGTTGTGGAGAGAGGTTATTGATCATAAGTATGGTTGTGTGTGGGGGGGATGGTGTTCTAAGGAGGGTAGGGGATCTTACGGAGTAAGCCTGTGGAAATTCATAAGGAAGGGGTGGAATACCTTTGAAAAACATCTCAAGTTTGAGGTGGGTGATGGAACACGTACCCGCTTTTGGTTCGATGTATGGAGTGGGGAGAGTCCTCTTTGCATGGCTTTCCCAGTTGTTTTTAACTTGGCTGGAAATCAACAAGCTCCAGTTTCAGAAGTCCTATGTCGTGCCAATGGGATGGTCACTTGGAATGTCACTTTTACAAGAAATGCTCAGGACTAGAAACTAGAAGAGCTGGCAGATTTTTACAGTTACTTGTATTCAGCAAAGCTAGGGGCCAATGGGGGTGACCGTATGTTGTGGACTCACACGAGGGAAGAAAAGTTTACTGTTAAATCCTTCTGTAAGGTTTTGACAGTCCTACAGCCCACCTTTTTTCCATGGAAGAGTATATGGAAGGTATTAGTGCCATCTAAGGTTGTTTTTTTTACTTGGACAGCTGCTCTTGGGAAGATCTTGAGACGGTGGACAATTTAAGAAAACGAGGTATGATGATCACGGAGTGGTGCTACATGTGTAAAAATAGTGGGGAATCGGTAGATCACTTGCTCTTATATTGTGAGGTGGTTGGGGAGCTTTGGGCCGGTATTCTTAGTAGAGCTGGGTTAAGTTGGGCTATGCCCAAGAGTGTGGTGGACCTATTAGCATGCTGGAAAAGACCTCATAGTAGTGTCCAACTAGCAGCCGTGTGGTGGATGATTTCTTTGTGCTTAATGTGGTGTTTATGGTTGGAAAGGAATGACAGGTGCTTTAGTAACAAGGAGCATGCAGTAGGGGAAATCTGGAAGTTTTTTGTATTCTCTCTTTTCCAGTGGTTTTCTGCTATTGTATTGAAGGGAGGGAATGTTCATGAGTTTTTATCTTCTTTCTAGCCTACTATAATGTAATTAGGTGCCTCACTTAGTATATTTCTTGTGTACTTGGGCATCGCCTAATTTCATTCACATCAATAAAGATTATTACTTATAAAAAAAAATGGAATGTTAGTTTTTTCAGAGCAGCTTATGATTGAGAGGTTGATGCCTTGCAGAGTTCTTCAATCTCTTGTACTCTACTAGATTATGTCTTGGAGGTGCATATAAGATTCTTTGGACCCCTTCCTAGAAAGGGAAGTTTTCTGTTCGGTTTTTCTATAAGGTGCTCATGATATATAGTAACTCTTCTCTTGGAGGAGTGTTTGGCAGACTTAAGCGCTTCTAAGAGCAGCCTTTTATTTTTGACAGCCTTCTTAGTGAAGATCCGCCATGGATACCGTAAGGAAAATTCATATCATTGTAACAAATTGGTGCTTTGTTGCGGAAAGAGTGAGAATCTATAGACCGTCTTTTACTCCATTGTGAGATAGCCAGCGCCTCGTGGAACGAATTTTTCAATTTATTTGTTTTGGATTATGTGATGCCTAGAAGAATAGTAGACCTTTTTGCCAATTGGTGAGTATTATATGGCAACCTACAAATTGCAGCAATGTTGAAGATGATACCTATCTGTCTAGTTTGGCGGTAGATGAATGATAGAAATTTTAAAGATTGTTTGTCGAGGGCCTGTGCACCCCTGGGATTAGCCGGGATGTTGTTCCCGGACATCTGTGCCAATAAAAAATAGAAATTTTAAAGATTGTGAGCAGATGATGGAGGAGGTTAAAACTTTCTTTTTCATTACTCTGTTCCTTTGGGCAGTTTCTTTAGATTCTAAGGGGCTGAGTTTTCTTTATTTTCTTATTTCCTTTTCTATTTATAGTTAAGGCTTCTCTTAAATACTTCTTTTGTACCTTTTTGATGACAAGGAATCCAAAGACTGCAAACGCAGCATGCCGTTTACCTGGTTAAACCTGAACCAGTGTAATGTGTCCCCATCACAAGGATCAGCTAAATTGTGGCTTTTCACCAATGGGATGTGGACTCTACAATTTGTTTGCACTCAAGGGTCAAACCCTAGACTTGCTGGGAGCATACCACCAAGACCGCCTTACCGCTTGAGCAAACCCCTAGGGGTTACATCTTTTGTACTTGGGTCACGTCTTTTGTTTTTTTCTAAATGCACACTTGTCAGATAGATATATATTTTTTGATAGGTATACTTGCTGGATAGATATCTGGCGATAATCATTCAAAACGTGTAAGCTTGACTGCCTAGAACTAGAATATGAACTTGTGTAGATCAATAACTGAATTCACAAATAAGGATTGATAAATGGCATAATATCCCATGGTATTCTGCGACTTGTGAACACATTATGCCATTGGAAGTAACTGAAAAACTGTTTGATGAACAACCTACTAGTGAAAAAAATAGCCACAATGACTGATTACTAACAATAGAAAATTGATGAATATCGTACTGGCTTTTGCTACTTGATAATGCCTCTCTGTTTTCTTTGTCAGAACTTTTGAACCCATATGAAATTTGCTGAGCTATTCTTCTTTGCAAAATTGCAATTTGGTTTCAAATAATTGTTAGATGGCAGACCATGTTGGATATGCAACCATGTCATCGCTTATCAGCTTACAGGTCCAGTTAGTATAAGCTTGGAGATCTCTTGGCCTAGTTTTATTTCACTGAGTGAATTATGCCATATATCTCAAAATACTAAAAGTGAAGAAAGGCAAAAAAATATCTACCATTGTGAATTTGATCTGGATGGGTTGCATCTATTGGGTATTTTTGAAAGTACGTTAATTTTGCTTCCTGCAATGGATTTAAGGTTACCCACTAGAAGGCGGCTTCTTTTGATGAGTTAATTTACTTATAGCCATTGTTTGGTAGTATAGTTTGGTTATGGTCGATAAACCACATGGGAGCTGAGATGTGTTGCCATCCTTTTAATGCATTCTTGATCCTTTCTCCACGATTTTGAACACTAATAATATATGAGAAGTTCAGAAAATTGTGACATCTAAACTCTGTTGAGATTTATTCCCGAAGAGACGCTACTTACTCTTTAGTAGATTTGGCCGCTGACTTTCAGATCTTCTATTACATAATTTTGTGAGCTTAGGCTGTGTTGTTAGGTTGAAAATACTTTTTGTGAAAACGTTGACAGCTTTTCATTTGTTTGGCAGGAACAGAAAATTAAAGTTAACAATAGCCGTTTGGTTGGTCAACAGGAAAATTAAGTCTCCGGGGTGTAAAATAGCTTATCCCTCTCAAGAGGCGAAAACTATTTTCCAAACTGCTCTCCCCCTCTCCCACATCCAAATCCTTTGAGCGGGCTTGTCCAAACCAGTTTTGTGGTGGTTTACAAATAGAGATTGGGTGGTGGTAGTTTGTAAATAATATGCATCCCAACCAATGCCTGAAAACATTTTGAAACATTTTTTAGTCTCCACTAAAGAGTGAAAAGCCAATGATTTTCTCCGAAATTATTTTCAAATGAAACTAATTTTCTAAAGATGTACCTGCCATTACATAAGATGTACACTTGGATTCTCTGGTAAGGGTATTAAATTGATTGCTTATTTTCATTCACTACATGGAAACAAAACTCTCATGCTGCAGTAGTTATGCTTCAACTAAGAGCTTAAAATTGTTCATTAAATTTGCAGAACTACTCGTCAGTCATTACAGTTCATCCAGAGGTTATTGATGGAAGGCCAGGGACACTGGTAATTGAGTCATTTATGGTGGATGTGCCTGATGGGAACACTAAGGATGAGACGTGTTACTTTGTCCAGGCTTTGATCATGTGCAATCTCAAATCCTTGGCTGATGTCTCAGAGAGGATGGCTATTCAGGACCGAACCGAACCTATCAACTATTAGTGCATCTGAGGATGGGGTAGATGTGTGCGACTACATTTACACGGTTGGAGGGTTTTGATACTGATGCTGTCTAGAGATTGGCAGGAGCTATCCTTCCATTTTCTCAGAAGTTTTGGATTCAGTGCTGGCTGTTGCTTTTCCATCTCACAGGGGCCATCTCAGTCTCTTTTCCTTCTGCTTTTTCTTGTTTGTTTGTTGGGTTTCTCCTCTTTCAATGTCCAAAGGTGAGGACCATATGCTTTTGCTAGGTCTCAGTGGATGGATGTGGGAAAGTTCCTTTGTACTGTTATATTTCTTGGGTTTTTTGCATGGTGGTACTTAATTATTACTATGGTTATCTATACCCAGTAATGTAGTAAAGTGGTGCAGCGGACCTGGGTTTATCTTGTTTTACTTACAGTGTCTAGGTAAAGGGAGGATTGAGGAGAGAACCCTTTGTGTAGCACTTTTTCATTTGTGCTGTATATGCTTCGTATTTGCAATAGATTATCGTAAATTTCATTGATGCTGTATTTCAGTGTTTGTACTTCGTAATAATATGTTATTTATCTATCTATCGCTACCTTTGTTTTGGACTTTATAGAAATATCTTTATAGAAAGTTTTTAATTGGTTTAGAAACAGTAAGTATAAATATACTATTGCTTCAAAGCAAGCGAATTGAAATGAAAGTTAAATGTTGAATAAAATATTATTTTTTAATATTATTATTATTTTAAGATATGAAAAAGTTGAATTATTTATTATATTTTATGTGAGAATTTGTAAAAATTGTAATAATAAAACGAGATGAGATAGGTTGAGAGGGTTTCTCAATCCAAACTGAGCTTAAGGTACAACATACATGAGAAGATTATAGGTTATGGATTGACATTCTCTAAGGGTTGGTTTTGTCAAAACCAAAACAATATAGAAAAAATCTATATAACTTTTTACTATTCACATAATCTCAATAAACCACATTTTTTTAAATTTTTTTTTATCAAATATTTAAATTTATTCTTTTTAAACTAATTCAATTCTTTTATTCATTATTCATATATTAAATATTTGATAAAAAAAATAAAAAAATGTGATGTGTGGAGGTTGTGTTCAACAATATATATGCACTTTGTTTGTCGACCTTCTCGACCCCAAGTTTAATATTTCGGAAAATTGGATATTTTTGAACCGATTCATATTCTAACATGATTTTATTTTCATGTTTTTATCGTCATATTTTTGGTTTTTTTTCAAGTTTATTTTCAAATTGCTGCTTTTCAGGTTTTACATTTTGGATACATATATATATATGCTTAAAAATTAACTCAGAATAGGAGAAAAAGAGAAATATTAGTAATTTTGGTACAAGAGTAGTGCTACATGTACTTACAGTTTTATTTACAAGACTCATTTTGTTAGTTTTATTTTTGAATTTCAAATTTCATGATTTTCAGCATATCAATAACTGACACGTGGAGAAGTAAGTTTTTTGTAAATTTTTCTTAAATACATTTAACATTTTCCTTTAGTACAATTGCCTTAACGTGTCTAACAAATCTAAAGAGTACTATTTTGTGGGCATTTTTATGATAATAATGATGGCACTTATATATGTGATTTGCTGTTTTAAAGAAGAAATCTAACCGACTCTTCTATATTGTCTGCCAATGTTAGCATTTTATGTGTGATTTGTTCTTTAAGAATGTTTGATTGATTCATCATAATCATATATGTTCCAACGTTATTTTTTCATAGCACTTTTATTGTCTCTTTATATGAGTATAGAAAATTTACCCAATAATCTTATTAAATACATAATTATAAAAATTGATTCAAATAAGGAAATGTGGTGTTGAAACAAGAGTTCTCTTAACTAGGATTTGAGCCACAGCCTAAATTCCAATCTCACTAAAAAGTTCAATGAATCTATGGACAAGATATTATATTCTAGTAGGCATTGGGAGACTATTTATATGAGTATTTGTCCTTGAATAATTTGTGCTCAATTGGGCTTAGAAGACAATGCTTGGGCTTTCTTTATGGTCATGGGTTGGGCTACTTTTGTGGACCCATTAGGACTTTTAATTTAGCCTTGGCTCAAGACACTATGCCTATTATAAGTTGTAGATGTTTGGAATTGGGGTAGGTAATTATATAGCTTTTAGCTTAAGGTTTATAGTTGTAGAGTTTAAAGTAATAAGTTTTACTATTAAAAAATTATTTACTGTTTGGTAACTATATGTCTAAAGCATTTTCAAACATTAAAAAAAGTATTTTTTTTGAGGTATAAATGACATAAAAAGGCATTTGATTTTTTAAAGATTATGATCATATCTTTAATAGAAATAAAATCTTATAATCAAATGATAATGAAAAATAGTCTAATAGGATTTTCAGTAAGTATAATGAAAAAGAAAAATCCGCATATGTGAGATTTTGCTCTTCAAGCATGACCTTAAAGACTTGAAGGGAAGAGAGAAAGAGAGAGATAGAGAGAAACGTGCCAAAGAGAGGAAACACCACCGGTCTCTGCAATGACCGGTTTTCCTTCATGTGTTTCCATGAATAAGACCAAAGGGAAAAACGGTAATTATCTTAAAGATGTATGGTCATTTCCGCCCATTGACAGTTTCCTTTATAATTGTAATTATGTTCTGCATTATCCAGAAAAACACGTTTGAAGAAAAATATCATTAAAGAACTTATTACTTTAAACTCTAGAGCTTAAAAGATACTATAATATGTAATATTCAAACAACTTAATTTTATCATTAAAGAGCTTTTAAAGCTATTTAAGTATTTTTATGACCTTTAATGCAACCCCAAACAAGCCCAAAATATAAGCTAATTTGAAATAGACAATAGTTGTGAGAAAGGAATGAATAATAGCTGGCCAATATAAGTTGATAATATAGTCAATTATATGCAATAATATTTATTATTTTGCAGCTGAAATATTTTATTTGATAATTCTATAAAGAGGTGACCAAATGAGAGGTATACAAATAGGCGGCTATACTGACCCTTGGCAAGGGAGATTTCCTCCCATTATATTTTTTATATCTGCTATATATATATATGAGTTCTGCTGTGCACCGGTCCGTCTATTGTTGAGGCTTTAACAGCCTCCAATAGAATTCCACCACGTCAGTAATTCCACACAAGTCAGATGAAGAGCATCACACTAGATAAAATAGAAAATTTCTGCAGAAACTCAAACTCGCCTTCGCTTTAAGCCAATCGAACCTCAGCCTCAACCTCGGCATCACAGAAATTAGCTCGTCTTCGTTGCCCACCGCAGCACATCACCAGTTCCGTCACCCTCCAATAATTTTGCCGTCGCCCACCATCTCCCTTGGATTATCATGCTAGCTATTTTTTTTCTACTCGATCATGTTGTTGCTTCTCTAGAAAAAAATTCTTCTACAGAAAGGATCAGAACAGCTAATTTAGTCCATAAAGCTACAAAAGTTCCACCCATTTCTCTATTATCTGTATGTTCACATTGAGAAAATAAACATGGTATTTTTTTTGCTATGCTCCTAGCTAATAGATCCAAATCCCCTCGCAATCCCATGTTCCTAACCCTCTTGTGCTCAAAATAGTTTGAAAAACCAACTTCCAAACAACAACAAAATACCACTTGATCAGAATCATGTGTATTTTAATACTCAATCGATGCAGATGGAAAATCATGTGCAAAAAGGCACAGGCGGCCAAAACAAAATCCATCCCCACCCAATCGTTCCATAATTAATCAAATTTAAAATTTTGAATGAAAAAAACTCCACTTGAGCAAATAGGCAGTAGACGTGTGAGGCTTCCTCACCGGCAAGCAGATCAGCAGTAGTGGACTTGTAAGGCTTCCTTTTTGGGAGAGGATGAGGTCTCGGTGGAGGAGGGAGGGAGGGAGGAAGGGTTTTTCACGAAGGACATCCTTTCACAGTTATCAGGTGTGGAACAAGTATATGGGATTTGAAATAGAAGAACTACGTGGCAAAATTTCACTGGATAGCTGTTATTTGAAGAAAAGCAGACTGACCGGCTATAAGATTTCCTCTATATATATATATATATGCACTTGAGAAAAAAAAAGAGTTCAAATTAGTATAAGTAACAGATAAGGAAAAAAACATGAAGTAGAGTTTTTATTTATTTATTTTGATTCGGGGAGGGGGGTTCGAACCCAAGACCTCCATTTTGGAGATTTGACTGTTATGCCATCAAACCATATATGCCTTTCGCATAAAAAAAAAAAAATTTGAAGTAGAGTTGGGGTATACTAAAATTGTATAATTAACCGACAGGTAAGCTAGCTACAAGCATTATTTATTTATTTTTTTTACTCTTGTAGGCCACTCCCTTTTTTTTTTCTTACTTTCATATGATCTTTTTTCTAATCTGTTTTAATTCCTTTTTTCCAAAATTGTTCTTTTTAATTTTTTTTTGTTTTAAAATTATTCTTTAATATCTTATTGGTTTCAATTTTTTGCTAGAAAGGTTGTAACACACTGGGACTCATGGGAGGCGAAGGTAACCAGGGTACCAACAGCGTAGTGCAAGGGTCTAAGGTTTGGATGGAGAAAGGGATATGATCTGAAGTAGGGTAGTGATTAGGGCTGAGCAAAAATCCGACAATCCGGTTCCGAATCCGACTCCGCTTCGGCTCCGCTACGACTCCAACAAGTCGGAGTCGGAGTTTTTTCCCTATTGGAAATCGGAGTCGGAGTCGGAGTCAGAGTCATTGAAGAACTGACTCCGACTCCGCTCCGATCCGCCTCCGACTTGGTCCTCCGACTCCGCCTCCGATTTTATACATATTTTATAAAAATATATGTGTTTTTCTATATATTAATCATTTGAATTTTATACAACTATATCTTATATAGTTAGTTAAACTCAATAATATACTAGTTAAATAATATATTTATACTATAATATATAGACAAAATTGACTAATAAATAATAATAGTTTAGTATATGACTATATGTAAATATCATACTATTACAAATTTACAATATTACTACGATGTTACATGTAAGTTGTAACAATAAATTACTAATGTATAAATATAATAACATGTAATACTAATGCATATATAATATACTATAAACACTAAAATGCATAAAAACATCAACATGTAATACTAATGGATAAACAATAATTTATAAATTTAGAATAACATATCATACTAATATATAATAACTAAAGTATTATTCATATAAATTTTATATAATAATATCTTGTATTAATTATATTTTTTGACTTAATAAATTCTCAACATATTCATTTTGATAAATATATTAGTAATACTAATATACATTAGTATATTAATTAGATTTATGGTCTAATACTAATACTATTAGTAATCCACTTTAAGTCTATATATAAATTACTATATAAATCACTATAGTATTAATTACTAATACTATATTACTATATGATCCTATTAACTATAGTGATATACTAGTATTAGTATACTAATACTATCAGTGATATAGTTAGTATAGTGATTTATACTAATAGTATTATATTGTTATACTAAATTAAAATCACTATAGCAAATACTAATATATAGTTATGCTAATCACTATAACTAATACTAATATAGACTATAATTATAACTTATAGTATTATACCTATACTAAATCACTATAACTTATACTAATATAGTTATGCTAAATCACTATAACTAATACTAATACTAATATACTAACACTAATAGTGTATTACTAATATTTATATATATTAATATATATATCAAGTATAAGAGATTAGAGATTTATTATATATATATATATATAATATTAAATCACTAACATACTAATAGTATGATACTATAGTATTAGTAATTATACCATAAGATATAGTAATAGACTAATAGTATAATATATTAATACTATATTATATATAAAATAGTAATACTATTTTTTGAATCTTCATTTCATATACGGTGATTTTTTTTAATATTCATATATATAATAATATATATATCATATATATATAATATAATTAAAAATAGATTCATAGTAATTATAATAGTATACTATAGTAACTATACGGTGCCTTTTTTTTATTCTTCATTTCGTATACGGTGTCTTTGTTTATTGTAGTGATTAGTTGGATGTGGATATGGAATCATGGATGATGGGAGTACATGTAAAAATAAGACTTTCTTTTTATTTTTAAATATTCAATGTATGTTAGTATGTTACTTGTTTTATTTAGTTGTATTTTTTATTATAATCAAAAGTTTAATAAGTTTGGATTGTAATTTTGAGAAAATTGAAAATTGAAAGCCCACAATTTTTTTTTTTTAAAAAGTGGGTCAAATATGAAGTTAAAAAAAAATAAAAAAAGTAAAAAAATCCGACTCCGCTCCGACAAGTCAGAGTCGGAGGCGGAGCGATTCTCTACATGTCGGAGTCGGAGTCGGAGGTTGGGCCCTCCGACTCCGAAACTGTCGGTGCTCAGCCCTAAAACTAGTGACTGAAGTGAAGGACAGCTAAGGCAACTCAAATGCTAAGAAGGATTCAGGCCGGTGTTGGGCTGGATGATTCTGTGGGCTTAGTGTGCCCGATATCATTTCTTTAGTTCTTATTATAACTTAATAATTTGTAAGGGCTTCTGCCAGTAGGTCCATGTGCCTGTTAAGTCCACTAGTTACTTGCCTATTATTTTCTTAGCTACATGCACCGGTAGATTTACATAATTTCTTAGAGTTTGTTATAAAGATAGTGGATATAACTTCTAGTGTAAAGGGGATTTTCCCTCATGCCGAATACAATATCAATTTTCCTCAATTTCCCCTGTCTTCTTTCCCATTCCTTTGGAGGTCTCTCACCCTCGAAGTGAGTTCATTCCCCTCCAAGGGCTATGTGAGTTAAGAGCAAGGTGGCTGGATAGTGGGCTCATGCCGAATACAATATCAATTTTCCTCAATTTCCCCTGTATTCTTTCCCATTCCTTTGGAGATCTCTCATCCTTGAAGTGAGTTCATTCCCATCCAAGGACTTTGTGAGTTAAGGGTAAGGTGGCTGGATAGTGGGCTGTGATCTTGATTGATTTAGGCAGCACCCATAATTTTATATATTCCTCTGTGGCAAAAAAATCTAAGTTCCCTATCTGTTTAGATGAAAAGGTGAGGGTGGAGGTGGCAAATGGGGATCGGTTACTTGGTGAAGGCAAGGGGCTAGGAGTGAAGGTTACTATACAAGGCTTTCCTTTCACCATGGATTTGTTTATCCTAGAACTAGGTAGATGTGACATGGTTTTGAGTGTGCAATGGTTATTGAAGTTGGGGGACAACAAAATGTTGTTGATTAGAAAAACAAATGGGTCTGGGAGGACCATGTCACCAATGCCTATAACCATTGCACACTAGTGTTGTTGGTTAGAAAAATAACACCACTACACACCAATGCACATCACTACTGGTATAATAATGTTGTTAGTTATAAACGTTGGGGACGACAGACGTTGGTTCTGGGTGTTCAACATCACTTTAAAGATCTCATAATGCAACTTGTAATGGGAGGGCAGAATACCTTGACATGGATAGCCTTGGCCCAACTCCTTGAGGAAAGTCCCTGCAAAAAAATTAAAAAGTTAGAAAGGAAGGGATTAATATTGCAATTGATTGGGGAGAAGACCTTACCATAAACAAGAGCTGTCTGAACCTCTGAGAGAAGTATTACAGAAGTTTGGGGATGTATTCTAGGAGCTTAAGGGCCTACCCCCTGCAGGGTTCGTGATCATGCAATAAATTTGTTACAAAGGAACCAAACAGTGTTAGTGAGGCTCTACAGATATCCATTCTTTTAGAACGATGAGATTGAAAAAATTGTTCAAGAGCTACTGCATATAGGAGTAATCCAATCTAGCCAAAGTCCCTACTCCTCACCAGTGCTGTTAGTTAGAAAACTAGATGAGTCTTGGAGGATGTGTGTGGACTATCGAGCCTTAAATTAGGTCATCGTGAAGGACAAGTTCCCTATACTAGTAGTGGAGGAGCTGCTTGATGAGTTGAGTGGGTCCAAATGGTTCTCTAAGCTTGACCTTAGGTCTGGGTACCACTAGATCAGGGTAAAACATCAAGATGTGAACAAAACAACCTTCTGTATACATGAGGGTCACTATGAATTCCTAGTCATGCTCTTTGGGCTGATAAATGCCCCATCTACATTTCTGAGCCTCATGCATGAGGTTTTCCGGCCATATTTGAGGAAGCTTGTGTTGGTTTTCTTTGACGATATAGTGATCTACAATAGGAGTGATGAAGAGCATTTGAAACATGTAGAACTGACTGTAAGGCTTCTAAGGAAACATCAGCTGTTTGCAAAGTGGTCTAAATATAAATTTGAATGCATAGAGGTAGGGTATCTAGGCCACTTGATCTCAAGGCAAGGGTTAAGAGCAGATCCAGAAAAGTTGAAAGCCATGTTGGATTGGCCATAACTCAGAAGTTTATAAGCCTTAAGTGTATTCCTAGGCTTCACGGGCTACTACAGGAGATTTGTGAAAGGGTATGGCAGTAAAGATGCTGGCTTCACTGCTTTGTTAAAGAAAAATAGTTTTAAGTGAAATGATGAAGCTAAAGCAGCCTTTGTGAGCCTAAAGGAGGCTCTCACACAGCCACCTAAAGGAGCCTTTGTGAGAAAGAAAAATAGTTTCCCCATTCCGAGGTCGATCTCTCACCTTCAAAGTGAGTTCATTCCCATCCATTCTATCGAGGCATGTAACAAAGGTTAATTTCTATTTTATTAATGAATTAGTTCTATTTTTTTCTAAATTAAGAAATATTTTTTTATACTCTCTCACATTTAGTGATTTTTTAAAATTTATTTTCATCTTTTGATTTGTGTGAAGATCGTCTTACAAGTTATTTTCATGAGTCCAATTAAATAGACATAATTAATGAAGGAGATTAGTGAATAGTTTGAAAGTAAATGATGAACTTTATTGATTTAAAATGTGGGTGTAACAACGAGATCGATAGTTAATGGTTTGAGGGGGGAATAAAACTATATATATAATAGTTTCTGACATGTTGCCTTAAAATGTTTTGATCAGTAAAACTTTATGTAGGATTGCAATCAACTTATAAGGGAAGTTGCTGCTAGGGTGATGATCCAAAATGAGCCTCTAATATATATAGTTGAACAAGGAATTTATAAGGTTGAGCATTTTTCTTCAGATACATAGTGCTCAATATTAATCATTCAGTTGGAAGTTCTAAATCAAAGTTGACAATCTTTTGGCCGTCTTTTCTTCATTCGATTGCATCTTCATCAGCAGTAGACTGTGTTAATTACGTATTCAAAATCAGAGTAGCACCCAGTACGTATTCAACCTAAGATGATCAGCTACATCAAAAGAGACATATGTAAGAGAGATTTTCATTTAACATTCAATTATTGGTATCCCTATCACCAAGGGATCAGAGGCTATATGTATATATATAGACCCTGATCAACTCCATAACACAGTACTTGTGCAATTAAGCCCGGCCATAAAGGGACATTGAAGTGGCTGTTTGGTCCTTTCAGATGCTAGGCTAGGTCATGTAATGCCTTGCTACATGGGCGCCCCCTCAGCCTGTAAATTGAAGTTTTTGTGTCTTACTAATTAATGTACGTGAGTTTATTGATCTAACTTATTTTTTGGTTGAATTAAGGAGTACTTTAGTCTTTAATTCTTACACTAGAATATTTCCTATTTAATTTCAATATTAAAAATGGTAAAAACAAATCAATTGTGTGTTTGCTATTTGGTTTTCACCCTAAAATTAACCTTTAACAAGGGAAATATATCATGGAATTTAGCGCATGTGGATATATATAATGCAACTGATTCATGGGATCAATAGCTAGTTAAGTAACGAAGATTAATGAACCATGAATTCATTGGTTCTAGAATTGCGTACTTGACAATATTAAAAGATCTAATGCATGTATTATATATTTAATGATGTCTAGCTAGCTAGCTAGTGTGTCATATTATAACGATAACCGATTTTATATAAGGATTGATATGAATTGATCAACGCAATCAATTCTGTTCCTCGATCTCTTTTGAATAGAAAATGATGATCTGAAACAACGTCGTCTAGCTTGTAATTAAATCCTGCACAAATTAATTAAAGATATATGCTTAATTTGATCAAACGAGCACAGTAAAAAGAGATGAGCATACTTGATATTCACGAGCTGAAAGGAAAATAGGACATGATGATGATGATGATGATGATCAGAAATATCGCTTTTGTTTGTCACTGTCTCAAATCATAAACTAAACCCTTTGAGGCAAGGGACAGTTTGTTCCCACCCCACCAAGGGCTTCTAGCCCTCCTAGCTAATTGCTTGCTTTGGCGAAGAAGTCTGCAAACATGGAAGCTAGGCTGGAAGCCCTTGAGGGGGAGTGAGCAGCCAGTGCCTTGAAGATCATGATCCATACATGGAGAGAACAATATTGACTTTTGGCTTTCCTGACTCAACAAGAGTAAGCAAGCAAGATCCTCTTTTCAGGCCACGAAGGCCTTAATTACTGGCAAACTAGCAAACTAAATACCTATTTATAGGCTAGAATTAGATGTCTTCGTGCGCGCGTGATCGAGAACAATAGTATCTAGGGATAACTTTGCTTTGTACTTTCAGGCTATTAGAGTTTTCACTTTGCACCCTAAACTATCGAAACTCATACTTTGCACTCCAAACTATAAAAAATTGAATCTTTCTACCTTCCATTTATAAGATTTAACGATCAGGATTGTATCACGTCACTTGCTTAATTTTCATTCATTTTAACCATTATAATTGTACCAAGATGTAAAGTGTCAGGTACTTATAGTAGTTTGAAGGTACAATGATTAGTTTTGATAGATGCAAAATGTAAAGACAAATATTTTAGCCAAAAAAGAATTACATAAAAGTAAATCCATAAACCGACGTGGCTGCTAATTGATGCAGTACGTCAGATTGTAAAGTTACTTTTAATGTAAAGTAAATCTAACGCATCACGTGAAGCCACATTATCAGTTTGTGAGTTTATTTTTATGTAATCTCTTTGTATTTGTAATAGTTCTCATCAAATGTAAAATTCTTAATAGTTCAATAATACAAATTAGTGGGACCACTCTTCCCTAACATTTAATATGTGTAAGAGGTACCTCAAACCAAATGAAAAGGAGGTGGGGGGGGGGGGGGGGGGGGGGACCTAAAGTGGCCAAGCAAGTTAGTCTATAAGAGAGAGCATAGAACATTATTTAGGCATCTAATTAACCATATGATCTACTACCTCAATGAATCCAAGCATAGCATGCAATTCGATGATCCTAATCTCCATATTAATCGAAGGAAAGCATAAATTTCTAACTGATTTTCATGACAATTAATCGAGCAAAATTTCTAACCCCTCGGATATTCATATCAGTCAAGCTAATCTATTATTCTTCTCATGACTGCTTTAGATCAAACGTTGTCATGCCACATGTAGCAAGTAATGGTGAAACTTAAACCTAAGGTTTACATCATTGTCACAGAGAAATAGATCCAGCTACTGAAAATGATGACTAGAAATCCAGGTACTGAAGATTTTGGCACATCTTAAGTACCCCCAAGTCCTCAACCTTAAGGAAAGATGACGATCGATCACCAATCTGTGAACGAAGTTTTTCTGCATGCTGTGAGAAAATGTAGTGGAACTACTGCACGTACGTACGTACGATGTGCCGCATCTCAACCCTTTACCTTGTCCTAAAGCCGGACGTATTAGTCGTTAATCAATTAAAAAGAGAGAATGATGAGCAAGGGTAGGTGGGAGGTGACATATATAAGAATAAACAATTAGGTTTAGGGTTTTAGTAATCAAACTGCATGAAATGTGCACGCATATTCTCCACTTTTTTATTTTCAGTTGTCATCCAACCCAACGAACCCTACGTGGAATCCTTCACCTCTTTGTTTGCATCAGTACTCTATGTATATAAAAACAAGGCCACCCGCCCTGGACTATATACTAAGCATGATGGTTATTGTCGAGGTTAACATATATAACAATGCGGGTGGAGAGCAGGTTAATTCCTTGGTAAGCTCAGCTTAAAGAAAACACCGTGGACCACAGCATGCAGTAGTACTTCAAATGAGATGTTATATGGATACACAAAGGGGAGAGAGAGAGAGAGAGAGAGAGAGAGAGAGAGAGAGAGAGAGAGAGAGAGAGAGAGCATCTATGGTAAAAGGAAAATCTACACCACACTGCTATCATACTTAAATCCCACTATGTAAGATGTGACATATTTATCACTATTGAATGATCCTTTTTTAGATAATTAAGAATTATCCAATAATGATAAATGTGCCGCATATTACATAATGAGATGAAAGTGGAATGTAAATGTAGTGTATAACATTACTTTGATAAAAATATGGTTTAGCCTGGGCTTTACATTATTCAATAATAAGCAAACACATCAGCCTTCTATGCCTTTCTAAAAATTGCATAGATACATGACCAAATTACTCCCAATCCAATTTATTTTTATAATAATTATGAAAATAATTAAAAAACAAAAAGGTTAAAGATTTTCTAACCACCAAGGGATGCTCGAGCACTTAAAGCACTCTCAAGGGTGGCCAATGTTTAGAATATAATATAAATAATCATCCTATCAACTTAAACTTTTGGGATACTCGCTCTCTCTCATAGAGTTCTCTCTACATCTCTTAGTAGTGTTCCTTGACAACTTTCCACAAACTCTCAAAGCTTCTTCTCACTCCCTCTATGGATATGGAGCAATTGATTCACCAAACAAAAGCCCTTTCTTGGGAAGGTTTAAACCTATCCCCTGAAAATGAACCTGCTAATGGTGATCCTAAATTAGCTCGCATTGGTAGAATAGTTGCAACTCGACTGTTGAAAAAAATTTCCTTACATGCTTCTTTCAGAGCTGCTGGGAGCTTCCTCCTTAGTAAGTTCCACATTGAAGATCCTGAAGTTAATATTTTTCTCTTTTCTTTTCAAAATGCCAGTGACAAAACGAGAATCCCGAGCCAAATCCCTTGGAACTTCAAAGGGCATCTCCTCATCCTCAAAAACTGTCCTGCAGAAACTGCATGGAAAAAGATTCGTCTCAATACATCACCTTTCCATATTCAAATCCATGGGCTTACCAGAAACCATATGACAGAAAAAATGCTTATAAAATAGGAGTGCTCTTGGAACTTTTCTAGGTGTGGATGTTGATCCTCTATTTGGTTTAGTTTGTAAGAAATTTATCAGAATAAAGGTGGACTTAGACATCACCAAACCTCTAAAGCAAGGACTTTGGGAACCAAGGGGCAACAATTTTGACACATGGGTCTCGTTTAAATATGAACGTCTATCTGATTTTTGTTATGCCTGTGGTAGGATTGGGCACTTCCAAACTTTTTGTAACTCTCTAAATTCCAACTTAGAATAGATGCCATTTGGGCCTTGGCTACGTGCAGAATCTCCTATCTTCATGTCGGCAAATCCTATTCATCGAGGTCAAGCAAGAGTCCCTAGGCTCTATATGGTTTTTTCTCCAGAAGAAGAAAGGAGCCAATAAAATATACTTCCAGACATTGAAATGTTGGAAAATAGGAGTTTTGGTTCATCAGTCCTCATTCTACCCATGTCTCATTTGAACGAAAAAAAGGAAAGAACTAATAACAGAGGATTTGTATGGGAAAGGGAAAGCTGTTATAGCAGAAGAAGATTTCTCTGTAAGAGGAAATTCTTTCATTAAAGAAGATTTGGAAAATAACTGGGACTTTCATCAAGCAAATAATCGGAGCTTCCATAGAGCTCTCAATCTTCAGAAACATCCGATTAGGGTTAAGTCACCCTATGAGCTTATTTCAAGCCAAAATTCAAAAGAGTATCACCTCAAGCCTCAAGCAGATGCAAGTGGAAAATCAAAAAACGAAAATCTCACCTTCCGGAATTTGGCCAGGTAAAAGGAAACTGGGCTATTACCAACGTCTCCACTGATCTTTCCAGGCCCTTGCAGCGGTGTTCCAGCAAGCGAAATCCCTTTGGATTGGATGGTGAAGATGAATCCGTCGACTGTAGTCTACCGTAGCCCCTTGATAGAATTAAATGGCCCTCCAACAACCGGAAAGCCCTCATTCATTCCGGATGTAATTTCTTCTCCATCAATCACTCAAGATGCACAGGTTTCTCAATCAATCTCTCCACAAGTCCTCTGCAGTAACCTCACAGGGACGGATTTGAAGAACTTTATCCTTCCATCAATTATAAACACTGAAGAATGGGTTTCTTGTTGGTTGAAGACAAGTGCGGAAGTCTTTATGCATACTAAATTGGCTGGCTTCTTGTTGGTGGGAAACAATATTTCACAGCAGGTTTTGACTGGACCTTCTTTATAGGGCCCACGAGAGATGATAGAGAGCATTCAAAGCCCAATCGGAAATCAACCTCATTCAGAAGGTATGGCCCAAAGCAGTAAATGGAAATCCAGCCCCCCTTTCAATGCATCAAGCCTGTTGGATCCAAAACCAAAACAATTAAACTTTTTCCCTCCATTACTTATCATTCGGTAAATTGAGTGCTCCTTCAACAGCCTCAAGCCATCTATCTGCTTCAAAAAAGCCATAGCCCAACATATGATATGTGGGAAAAAACAGTTCCTCTCTTCAGGATGGTTCTCTAGCTGGCGGTCAGGATAGCTCAACTTCACTAATCCCCATCAATGAGTTGGAAGCTCCACAGAAAAGGGCGGCTCCTCTTTGTGTCCAGGGTTCTAACCCACCGAGAACAAAAGTGCAGAAAATATCTGAGGTTGATAACCCACATATAGGTAGCATTATCACAGATACTGGAGATGAGGAAAAAGAAGTGGCTATTATGTTACTATCTATTAAATCAAAGTCATCTGGAAAAGTTAAAAAAACAAAGGAAGTTGCAACATCAAAACCATACACCAGAGCTTCATCCAAGGAATCATTACCCGGAAAATCTAAGAAAGCTGACAAGGCGGGCTCTACCATGCCTCTAGTCTTTCCATGAAGTCTCTGGTTTGGAATTGCAGGGGACTAGCCTGCCCAAAAGTAATCAGAAGTATAAGAGATTTTATAAATAATTTTAACCTAGATATGATCTTTTTGTCGGAAATCATGGTGTCTAATGATAGCACCTCTATTATTGTAAATAGACTAAGTTTCCACCATTTTATACATGTCCCCGCCTCGGGAAAAAAAGGAGGCCTTTTGTTATTATGGCGACCGGGTGTGGATCTTGAACCGGTTCATATTAATGCTAATGCTATTTCTATTTTGGTTTATTTTGATCCTCTCAATAATCCTTAGTTAGTAACTTTTGTTTATGCCCCAGCACAATGGCAACAAAAAGCAGATTTCTAGACTCACTTGGGCTCAACTCACAGCTCCTTTAATGGTCCTTGGCTTTGCATAGGTGATTTCAATGACTTATTAGGCCAACAAGATAAATACGGTGGCAGACTAGTAACGTCCTCATCCATAGGCGGCCTACAACGTTTATTGAATTCTCATGGCCTCATCGACATTGGCTTCTCGGGACCCATCTTCACATGGACAAATAATCGGATGGGAAGAGCAATGATTAGAGAACGACTGGATCGTTGTATAGCAAATGCAAAATGGCGCCTACTTTTTCCAGATGCCACTATCCAGCACATAGTTTCTTCAACTTTAGATTATAATCCCCTTATGCTTAACACTATGAAGATAAGGAAGAATCTCTCTCCTTTTAAATTTGAGGAACTCTGGACTCGAGAGTCACTCAGCAATGTTATAATTCAAGAGGTATGGCGCCATCAATTCTATGGGAATCCGGCTTTTATTCTAAGTAATAAAATTAAGGAAACAAAAAAGGCACTCAAGCATTGGAATAAAATCCACCTCGGGAAGATCCAGACCAACATCCAGCATCTCGAGTTAGAGCTAAGCAATCTCCAAAGTAACTCGCCGAACCAGTGGAGCTTACAGAGAGAGAAATTCCTTCACCACAAGCTTCAAGAATAACTCAAAAATGAAGAAACTCTTTGGCGACAAAAATCAAGAATCAACTGGCTCACCACAATTGATCTAAACACAAAGTTTTATCATTTGTCAATGACTATCCGTCGAAGAAGAAACGAGATCGACTCAATCAAGCTGAGCCCAGGTAATTGGACAATGGATCAGGATATCGTTGAATCTACTTTCATAGATTATTTTAAATCCATTTATACCTCCACAAATCCTATTTTCACGGAGCATCTTGAAAACTTTTTCGAATGACAGATTTGAGGATGAAAATAAATTTCTAATAGCCATGCCTTTGGAATTGGAGATTTATGGAGCACTCAAGCAAATCTCAAACCATAAAGCACCAGGACCAAATGGGATGAAAACTCTTTTCTACAAACATTACTGGCACATTATCAAAAGAGATGTGGTTGCGACTATTCAAAAGTTCTTTAGAAGTGGGAAACTTCTGAAACAAATAAACCACACACACATAGCTCTCATTCCAAAAATAGTAAGCCCAGTTTCCCCTCAACATTTCTGGCCAATAAGCTTGACAAATGTCATTTATAAAATTATCACAAAAATTCTGGCAAATCGATTGAAAAAATCCCTTCCATCCATAATTTTCCCTTTCCAAACAGCCTTTGTACCTGGTCGTAATATAAAGGAAAATTCTATAATAACTCATGAGATGTTTCATCATCTAAAGCATCACAAGGGGAAGAAAGGTTAGATTGCTTTAAAGCTAGACACGGAAAAAGCTTTCAATTTTATTGAATGGAATTTTCTTTATGTTGTTATGAGAGTTTTGGGATTCAACTTCACCTGGATTAATCTTATCAAGGAATGCATTTCTACGGCCTCTTTCTCTATTCTCATCAATGGATCCCCAAATGGTTTCTTCAATGCACAAAGGGATCTTCGACAAGGAGACCCTATCTCACCCTTTCTGTTCATCCTGTGTACGGAGGTACTCTCAAGACTATTGGCTAGATCATAAGCTTTGCAAAATCTAGAAGGTATTAAAATTAGCAGAGATAGCTCTCCAATATTTCACCTTCTATTTGCAGATGATTTAATTATCTTTGCAAAATTAAAAGGAAGGCCGATTTAGGTGATCAACAATACTCTAGAGAAATATCAAGCATGGCCTGGCCAGCGCATCAATCAAAACAAATCTTCTATCTACATTACTCAAAATACTAGTTAAGTAACAAGAAGAGTAATCTCAGAGAATGTGCCATACAAAGAGTCGACCTCAAAAATAAAATACTTGGGAATGCTGACAACCTTTGGTCGATCTAGGAAAGAGGACTATAAAGAAATATTGGGGAAAATAAATAAAAGGCTGGATGGTTGGAAATAAAAAATGCTCTCTCAAGCCAGTAGAACTCTGCTCATCAGAACAATAGCAAGCTCCATTCCCACATATCAAATGTCAACACACATGCTTCCAAAATCAATTTGCAAGAAACTAAACACTAGTTTCAAAAATTTTTGGTAGGGAAAAGCAAGCGATCAAAAGCACAAGCTCTGCCTAAAATCATGGAAAACTATCTGCCAACCTAAAAAAGATGGTGGATTAGAATTACGATTGATGGAAAATATGAATGTAGGCTTGTTAGCGAAGACATGATGGGAAATGAGCCAACCAAGTAATAGTATCTGGCACAAGTTTTTATCCAAGAAATATTTGAAATCAAGCTTCTTCGAGTTAGCAACCCAAAAGGTAACTGATTCGAGTCTCTGTAAAGGAATTCTAAAGACAAGACCATTGCTGGAAAAATATACATGTTTCAAAATTGCAAATGGTTTGTCTGTGAGAGCTTGGCTCAACCCTTGGATCCTGACTCTGAAAAATTTTAAACCTTTTCCTCTCACCCACACAGCTGATCTCTCGACTACCCTCAAGGTCTCAGATTTGATTATTCAGAATAATAGATCTTGAAATCTCCCAATGTTAACATCTCTGTTCCAACAAGAAAGCATAAAGGAAATTCTTAAAATTCCTTTGCCCAACTCCAATCAAATTTCAGACTACGCCATTTGGACTAAAACCCACAATGGGATTTTTTGAGTTAAGAGTGCCCACCACCTTGCATCAACTATTGCAAACTCTACTAGAGAAGCAATCCCGGATATTTCATGGAGGAAAATTTGGAATCTCAAGATCCATGACCGCCACAAGCTCCTTTTATGGAAGATACTTTGGGATATTCTACCAACAAGAGAGCGCCTTAAAAGGTTCATTCCAAGCATTTCCTCTATAAACTGCCCACTCCATGATGAAAAAGAAGAGACTCTCCTGCACCTATTCATTGAATGCCCCGTAATTATAATTCTTTGGAGTTATAGTAGATGGCCTTTAAATCTATCCTCCCTGGCGGTAAACTCAATGAAGGATTGGTTCCAGTTCATTTTATACCCCCAGCAAAAACTCGGCCTTACCTCCCTAGAAGAACATCCTTTCAAAATTTTTGCAGGTCTGATTCTAGATTTTATTTGGAGGCTTCGAAATGACCAAGTCCATAATCACAAAGAACTCTCTCTCCATAATCTTTCATAACAACTGACTCTCTCTTATCAAGAAAATCTACATGCATGAAAAGAAAAGATCAACACCAAAGTGGAGAAGGAGTGGCAAAAACCTCTCACAAATCAAATATGCATATCTTTTGATGCAGCAGTCAGGATTTCTTTCTCTTTGGCCTCAGCAGTGAGTAGAAACTCAACAGGAGAAGTCATCAAAATTTGGACCGAGACAAATTTTACTACAACTTCGGTGATTGCAAAGGCACTAGCGGCAACATTAGCTTTCAAAATGGTGGAACATCTCAACTATCCCTCCATCTCTTTAGTTGGAGACTTTTAGTTGGTGACTTCTTCTATTTATAAAGAGGAACAAATCTAGCAAATAGCACCGATTTTGGACGACATTGCAAACTCTTTGAAATCTCACATAGGCTGGAGTTTAATCAAGATTGATCGATTCCAAAATTGATTTGCTCATTCGGTTGCGCAATGGGTAGCTACAAACTCTTTGTAGCATTCCTTTAGAGATGATTCCTACTACTATTTTGTATATTGATAGTGGGAAAGACTCTCCTTAGATGTCTGTAATATTTTATATTTTATTTATAATATGCAAGCTTGCTTAGAAAAAAAAACTTAAACTTTTGGGACAAGTGGTGATCTAGCCTTCACTTTTGGGACAAGTGAAGGCTAGCCTCCCCCCAAAATGGGGTGGTCCATGATTGGGGTGGTCAGCCATCCACCCTTCTTTTTTCTCTTAGTTTTTTTTTGAACTTTTTTAAATTTTAATTATTTTTTGTTATTAAGTAATTAGTTTGATTGTGTGGGTATACTTTTTTTTAATCCCAATAAAAAAAGAAAACCAATGTGGCAACTATTTATTGGATAGTGTTAAGAAACTAGTCTATAGAAAGTACTCATACCGTAAATAGATATAATTTATAAGCTCTAAATTTGATTGATTCATAATTAGAAATAAGAAAACAAAGAACACTAGCTAATATCAGAGCGGCTCTTCCACTAGGCAAGGTAGGCGGTTGCTTAAGGTCCCATAGTGGAAGAAGCCTCAAAAAATACTAAAAAGATAATTACTAAAAAAAACTCTAAAAAGAATTAAATTATCTAGACTAAACAAAGAGATCCCAAACTTTCATATGAGTGTCTTCAAGCTTCCTGTGAGATTGTGCAAAGAATTATCTGCTATGATGGCACATTTCTGGTAGGGACATAAGCAAAATGACAGGAAAATCCAATGAAGGTGCTGGGAAAAAATGGGGTTGGCAAAACATAGTGGGGGCTTCGGGTTCAGAAATACTGAGAGCTTTAATCAAGCTATGCTAGCTAAGCAATGCTAGAGAAGCCTCACCAATTCAAGTTCATTGGCAGCAAGGATCTTTAAGGAGAAATATTTTAGGCAAATAGACTTCCTTAATGTAAAATTGGGATCTAGACCCTCTCTTATATGGAGAAGCTTATGGGGGGTCCTAGATCTATTAAAGGAGGGACTCATTTAGAGGGTGGGGAATGTGCACAATATTAGTATTTGGGGGGACAAGTGGATCCCCAAGGCTTCTACTTTTTGTATCTAATCCCCTATGAAGAGATTTGAAAAAAACTCAAAAGTGAAGGAGTTGATAGATGAAGAGAACAGGTGCTGGAGGGAAGAGGTGGTCAGGGAGATTTTTTTACAAAGAAGAGGCAGACATGGTATGGTGCATTCCTATAAGCTTAACAGGCCTTCAAGACAAAAGGATTTGGGGGCACTCAAAGAATGGAGTTTTCACTATTAAAAGTGCATACCACCTAGACATGGAAAGAAGGTATAAGGCTAAAGGAGAGTTTTCAAGAGTTGCTGAGAAGTATGTGGTGTGAAAGAGAATGTAGAGATTGAAGGTCTCTGGGGTGGTGAAAACCTTTCTTTGGAAGGCAATCAATGATTGCCTCCCCATGAGGAAAAACTTATTTAAGAGGAAGATTTGTGATAATCCTCTATGCCCCATCTGTGAGAAGGAAGTGGAAATAGTGAGTCATACTTTATGGAGCTGTGGAGCTGCATCAGATGTGTGGTCTGAGTTATTAGGTCCTATCCAAAAGTGGTCCAATACAAAAGATGATCTTATAGCTTTATGGGAGAAGTTATTCTATGAATCATTCTTATAGAGAGACTAATGCGGCGGCGGATGCATGGTTTGGCTCGTAGTGGAGCAAAGGGTTGCAATGGATTATGGTTTTCATTTTTAGATCTCCCTTTGGCTATTAGAGGTATTATTAGACTGGAGAAGATAGGATGCCCTTATATGAGGATTGCTCGTTCATACGTATAGTTTTTTTGGATTGTTTTTATTTCTGATTTTTAGGCCTGGGTTTGGATTGTTGGAATATTTGATTCCCCAGGTGTAATGTTTGTTTTCGATGATATTCCTCCGCCATAAGTGATTGTTTCTTTTAATAAAATTGAGGCAGAGCCACTCGTGGACATGTGGTCTTGTCTCTTTTTTTTTTTAAAAAAAATAATAATTAGGTGTCTCCCACAAGAGGATCTGGAAGTAGTGGTAGTTACTATGAGAAGGGTATGGATGCGAAGGAATAACGACTTCATATTTGAGCAATCTTTTGCTAGTCCAAGTCAGTTGGTGCAGTCAGGCAAGATAAACTTGATGGAATTCCAACAAGCTCATTGTCATACAGAGAGTGTAAATGAGCCTCGGATGATCATGAGGAACAAGGCAAGGTGGAAGGCACTAGAAGGAAGTATTGTAAAGGTGAACGGGGATGTAGCCCTTGATTTGAAGAAAAATAGAATGGAGGTAGGAATAATCATAAGAGACTCAAAGGGGGGAAGTGATGGTTTCTTTGTGCATGAGCAGGGGAAGGGTTTCACACTCAGTGGTTGTTGAAATTCTGGCTCTATGGAGGGCGATGGGGCTTTGTTCTGAATTGAGCCTTACTAATGTCATGTTCGAAGGAGATGCCCAGATTGTGTCAAAGGCAGTTAGCAGCATGGATGAGGATCTGTCTTGGTATGGAAATCTGTTAGATGATGTTAGAGGGTTTTTCACAAATAGAGAGATTGGAAAATTCAACATGTATACAAAGAGTGTAATAAGGTTGCCCATAAGTTGGCAAAATTTGCACTGTCTTGTGTGGAGGAGATTGTTTTGATATAGGAATGCCCAATGATAGTCTATAATGAGGTTTCATACGATAAACTCTGTAAAGGTTGACATAGTTATATGAATGAAAAGTACAACTTTTACAGTAAAAGAAGAAGAAGAAGAAATACATCAAATAAGACCAAAAGAAAACAAAAGAAATCAAGAAATACAACAAAAGGGATATGGAGATAATGAAACAACACAACAAACTCAACAAAAGGGATCTGAGGATAGTGCTTAAGCATGTATTGCTACAGTTCTTGCTGGAGAATCTGAGAAAAACATAGAAGAAAATAAAAATGTCGAGGACATATCTGATTCTATTCCTTCAAATATTTATGATCTTGCTCAATGGAAATATGTTGATACAAAATTAAGAGATTTATTAGTAGAAAAGGGTCCAATTAGATATAGCGATATAAATTTTTCCAAAGATGAGAACTCTAGACATTTTTCCACTACATAATATATACGAAGCTTATCAAATGGGGAGAAACATGATAGAAAATGGCTAGTGTATTCAAAAGACGTGAATAGAGTATTATTCTTTTGTTGCAAGTTGTTTAATTCAAAGCCTAGTATAAACCAACTAGCTAATGAAGGTACCGATAACTGAAAAATCTTAGTGCTTAGCTTAAAAGCCATGAAACAACCAATGAGTATATTACTAAAACATGACTGCTTGGCTTGATTTAGAAATGAGATTGTTAAGAAATAAAACAATTGACAAAAAAGTCCAAGAATAAATTAACAACGAAAAAGATCATTGAAAAAAAGTGTTAATGATAATTGTTGTTGTAGTAAAAACTCTTGATAAAAATATTTTACCCTTTCGAGGACAAAATGAAAAGATCTACCAAGAAAATAATAGAAATTTTTAAGGTATAATTGAGATGATTTTTGAGTTTGATCTAGTAATGCAAGAACACATTTGATGTATTCAAGATAGTGCAATCCATAATCATTATCTTGGGCATAATATACAAAATGAATTAACACACTTGCTAGCAACTGAAATTAAAAACCATCTTATTAAAAAAAATCAAGGAAGCAAAATATTTATCAATTATTCTTGATTGTACCACATATGCAAGTCATCAAGAGACAGTTGTTAACATTATGCCCAAGATATTGTTAACATCAAGAGACATTTGTTAACATTTGTCAACAAGCCCAATAAAAATAAGACATTTTCTAGAATTTATTAAATTAGATGATACTAGAGGGAAATGTATTCTCAGTGAATTATTAGATGCAATAAAAGGTCAAGATGTTCGAGGACAAGGTTATGATAATGGGTCTAATATGAAGGGAAAAGAGTAAGGGGTGCAAGAAGATTGCTTGATATAAACCCCAAAGCATTTTACATGCCATGTTGTTGTCATAATCTTAATCTTGTTATATGTGACATGACTATTCTTGTCCTACAGCTATATCATTTTTTGGAATAGTCCAACGTATTTATTCTTTGTTTTCTACATCAACAAAGCAATGGAAAATTTTGCAAGATTACGTGCCGATTCCAACTCTTAAGCCACTCTCACAAACACATTGGAAAAGTCGAATTGAAAGTATCAAAGTAATAAAATTCCAAACTCCACAAATAAGAGAAGCTTTATTGCAACTAGCAAATACAATTAAAGAGATTCTAAAACAAAAAGTGAAGCTAATTGTTTAGTAGCATATGAAATTGAGAACTTTGAATTCATATTAGACATGACCATATGGTATGATATATTATTTACAGTCAATACTATAAGTAAAAGTCTACAATCCAAAGATATGCATATAGATGTTGCCATTGATCAGTTAAAAAGTTTTATTTCTTTTTTTCAATATTATAGAGAAAATGAATTTAAATATGCTATGATTTCATCGAAAGAGATTGCAATTAGTATGGAAATAGAACCAATATTTAGAGAAAAACAAATAATTCAAAGAAAAAAACAGTTTGATGAAAATGTCAACAAAGAGACAAACCAATATGTTGAAGAATCTTTTAGAATTAATTATTTCTTATTTACAGGATATCAAACAATCTCTTTCATTCAAAACATGTTTGAACAATTTTAAATATATGAAAATATTTTTGACTTTTTATTTAATTTCAAGAAATTGAAATCACTTGACGATGATAGCTTGCAAAAAAGTTATCTTAGTCTTGAAAGCTTTTTTAAATATGATATTGATGGTTTAGATTTATTTTATAAACTAAAAGTTTTAAAAGAAATTTTACCAAAAAAGAAAGCACTCTGATTGATATATTAAATTATATAAAAAGACTTGATTCTTTTTCAAATGCATGTATCGCTTATAGAATCTTATTGACAATACCTATTACTATTGCGAAAGAAGTTTTTCAAAATTAAAATTGATAAAATCGTTTCTAAGATCAACAATGTCGCAGGAAAGATTAAATGAACTAGCCATATTATTAATTGAGAAGGAGATATTAGAAGAACTTGAATATAAAAATTTAATTAGCAATTTTGCATCTCAAAAAGCAAGAAGAATAATTTTTAAATAAAAATATATATAGATATAACCTAGTTAATTTGATACAAGAAAAAGGTCACATTTTAACTTGGATAATTCTACTCATTATCCTTATACCATACACCACATATTATTTTTTATCCTTTTATTTTTTCCTTTAGCAAGTATGTGATATGTGAATGATGAGTAGAAGAATTCAATTAGTTTAGTAAGAATAAAAAAAAAAAAATTAAAAACAAAAAGTTAAAACATATTTGATGTGTGATGTAGGATGATGTGTAGTAAAACCCTTTTAACTTATGGCCTTAGGCCCCAAAATCTTTTGAGCCGGCCCTGGCTAATATATTGCATGCAGAAAACAACCATCCTTCGATACTTTATGATTTGATTCTGAACATGAGTGCCTAAGGCGATAAACACATATCAGGCAGTTTCAGGTTGAAAAGAGACCGCCTATATGAGCTTGATTTGGAAAACTTCAAGATAAGATAAACATCAGAATCACATATAACAAAAGCAAAGGCATAGTTAGATGAATAAATTACTCATTTTAAACGGAAAAAGAAAAAATAACTCCTCAATATATTCATAATCTGTGGTTAAAAGTTCTTGCGAGTTGGATTGCATCATGGTTATACCTTTTGATAATGCTCCCAGTCTGCATCACGAAGATTGGGTTGTTAAAGAGTCTGTACTCTCAAAAATTGGAGATTTCAGTAACTACATTAGAGCTTTGTAATTTCAGTAAACCTTTTAAGGAGAAATAGGCTAATGTACTGTCACCTCGAATAGAGGATTTGGCTGTTTAATGTTTGGTTGCACTTCATTGTATATCTATGTCAATCTTTAGATCAATTTAATTTCTTTCTTTATCCACTCAAAGAAAAAGAGAGAAATACTAGCCACCAAGGAAGATCTCAAAAGAATCCATACGCATGAGCTTGGGAAAATGAAATCAGGGCAGTTTATGTCGAGACAGATAATCATGTAAATTTGCAGAAATCTTGGCAATCTCACAAGAATTTTACAACCATTTGAGCTGATTGCCTGAGCCCAGTTTAGCCTTATCACTTCTTGTCACGAAACTCTTTCTATTCAACGATGTTGATTTGCTATGTTGACATGGCAGGGTTTGATTTGCTAGAGAACTTACCATGTCAACAATGTGAGGACGTGTCCTCCATATATACCAGCTTGCAAATTAATTTTTCTTATGTATAGATATAACTCAGGCCGGTAGATTGAATGTCTAGAAGATTAGTCGTACATCCCAAACAATGGTCTCAGTTATGCGTTTAGAAAGTTTACATCTCAGCTTCACAATACTGAAAAGCATAAGCAATGAGGAAATGGCCACATAGACTTATCAATGGGGATAATCTGTAGATCTGTTACATAAAGGCAGAGATGAATATGAAACCTGTAGTTTATGACCCTGCATCAAGTCAGCAATGCCATGAATCATAGATGTAGGGAAGGAGGTCCAGGCCTTGAATGCAGAGCCTTGCAAAGCAGGAGATTGCACGTTTCTTTGAAGGATGACCAAGCACTGCTTGTATTATATCAGTACAAGAGAAAAGCAGAAAGCCCGCTCAGAGAATTTCTCTGGGTTGGGGCCTTGAAAAAAAACAGCAGGCTTCTATCAAATTTACCAGCGTTCTCTAGGCCGACCATCAGGGAACTCTAGAGAAAGCACCTTCTCATCAGTTTTTGCCGAGTCGACCACTTGTTTAATCTTATTGTTCTCTCCAGTCCCCATAGATCCAACATCTTCATCAAAGTTTGGAGGCGTGTCATCATCCTCATCACTCCAGTTGTCATAGTCTCCATCATCGTCTTCATCATCAAACCCAGCATCACTCATTAAATTATCAATATCAGACAACTCTTCTCCCTCTTCATCACTTCCATATCTTGGCGCATTAATTCCTTCTTCCATATCTGCACCTCTTTTCGGAGAACCCCTAAATCGAGTAACAGCAACAAGAGAACGGAGTTTCTCCTTAATGAGCAGCAAACGATCCTTATCTATCAGTTGTGAATCCCGATACGCTTCCCTGAGGAAAACAGAATCTCTATCCCCTTTCAAGGAAACATAAAACATATCCGGGTGCCTTATCAGCACTCCTCTCAGCTGCTGAGAAAACCTAAACTCCTCTCGGAAATGAGTGAGGTGATCGACAAGAGTTCTCTTTTCAAGCGTGAGGCTCAAAATCTCATGAATAACTCCACATGCATGTTTCTCTTTCTCACGTGTACCTGACCTGAGTGCCGAGAAATCAGAGTAAGGCGAGATGTAAGGAATTTCTCTAAACTGGCCTATCTTCCTCATCTCACCCTTGGAAAGATTCAGGCCCTTGGGTAGCCTTACTCTATTGAACTTGGGAGGCCTATCAATAATCAAATCCTTCTCTTCTAGCTCTCTTAATCTATTTTCTTCCTCAGATAACTCAGCTGCCGAAACTGCAAGGTCAGGATCCCAATGAGTTAATTCTAATGCAGGACCCCTTGCAGTCGGAACAACTTTAAAATATTGTGGATATCTATGACAAATTGTGTCACGAAACTCAAGCGGAAGACCAAAATCAGTCCTCAAATGGGCAATCTTCTCCAAAAAAATTCGCTTCTCCAACGACATCATCAACAGTTTCCTCAACTTGACAACCAACAAATCTTCCATCTCATTCCTAATCCTCATCTCCTCCATATAAAGTCTTTCCGCTTCTGGCGTCAATTTGAATTTTAATAAATACGCCCCTTCTTCCATAATTTCAAACACCGCTGGGAAATTCTTCAACAAAGCTATAAATCGCCGCTTCTTGTCAAGACCCAAATCTCTTCTATACTTCCCTAGTTCTCTAAGAGACATAGTTCTATCAGGTTGACTCACTAGAATCTTCCTTATCTTCAACACCAACTTCAGTTTTTTGTCCCTTTGGATCACGTTGTCAAAGGGAAGCTCTTTCCTTCTTTTCACAGCAGCTCTTATAGGTCCAAATGGAACATGGGTTTTTCTCAGATTATCAGAAATAACGTTGGTCTGTTGCAAAACCAAACTTTCGCCCCAAAACTGTGACTTCTCGGCCTTAATGGTTGATAAGGAAAAATGGGATTTCACAGATACTTTAGGCTTTTGAAGAAAAGGATACTTGTATGAGATAAACAAAGGTGAAGAAGTCGATGGAGAAGAGACCATGAGTTCGGGTTTCATTTTGAGCAACTTATGGTATTACAAGAGAAAATTACATAAAAATCAAAGAAAAGAAAAAAGCTCAGGTGAAAAAAGAAAGTAGTGGAGAGAAGAAAATGTAACAGACAGAAAGAAGTGAGAAAGGTGAAGGTTATCGGACTCACCAAGTGTGCGTAGGATTAAGATTTGGAGGCTGAAGCGGGAGCCTAGGGTTTTGGAAGGAGAAGTTGCATATTGGGGTTTATCCACAAATGCTAAAAATCCCTTCACAACGAATTTTTCTCGGTGACAGTGACGCTTTAAGTTCTCGTCGGCCTCGACTAGGTTGACATCATAGGCCCCCAATTTCACGAAGGAAAACTCTACTTCCACGAGTATACCCACCGATATTTTTGTACCGAAATGATTTTTATTTTTATTTTTATTTTTATTTAATGATTAATGAAATATTTCCTTTAATTTTTAATGAATTGTGATTTTTTTTTTAAATCTTTTAAATGGGTTTAAAAAATATTTGAAAAAAAAAGTTACACTACTCAGTAGAAAACTTCAGTGGGCATCCTTGATCTTGGTGGCTCTAGCACCACTCTTTTACGGAATATCTCATGGTCAATGTTTGGACAATTTTTATTTTTGTTCCTTTTTTAAACGGGAACCACTCCATGACATAATTCTTAGGACTCACCCATGAAAGCTAAACTCTTGGGGAGACTAGCACAATAACCTACTTCCATGACCTCCCACTTAAATTGCAGTTTGATCACATAGGAATCAAACCAGTGACATGGAGCACATGCACACAAATTCGCCTTTACCACTAGAGCTACCCACGGGTGGGTATGTTTGGGCAATTTTCCAATTGGATTATTTTTGTCGTATAATTCGAAAAGAGTTTAGTAGTTAGGCTAACACTAAGAGGTGTTTAGTTAAAAAGTGAACGGATGATATGTACTTAGTTATTCACTTTTATTAATTTTGTGCATTTATTTACATATCATGTTATACATGTTAGGGAAAATATGTGTAAAAAGCCAATGGTTGGTGGGCTTGGAAACCCTCTCCTCCCAAGGTTAAGGACGGCTCATCAAGGAGAACACTACGGTACGACATGGCCATTTGGACATGTCCCAACAAGGTACAGCCTGTGAGAACCATCACCATCGAGATGGGCCAATACATCCCTGCTAACTTGTAATGCCCTAATAGAAGACCCAAACCACATAACCTATACTTCAAAAGGACTAGTTAATGATATCAGAGCCTATCCCAACAAAAAATGTGAGACTTGAGCCGTGCCACCTACGAAGGACTGGCCCGACAAGGATGTCGAGAATTTAAGGGGGTAGATTGTGATACCCATATGATAAGAATAAGTGTAGGTGGTGTATGAGATCCCACATTGCTTGGGAATGAGAAGTTATTACTCTTTATTAGGTTCTAAAGGGGCTCCAATTATATCATTGACTAGTCATTTTGGAGTATAGGACATATGGTTCAACATTGAGATGATCAAGGATACCCAAGCTAAATTAAGTAGTTTGACCTTAGGTTCAATATTGATAGATCGGATTAAGGTCGCTCAAGTTGGTGATACAGAATTAATGAAGTTAAAGGTGGAGGTATCAGAAGGCAAGAGACCTGACTATTCAGTATCAGATAACAACACCCTGAGGTTTAGAGGAAGATTATGTGTACCTAATGACAAAGAGATTAAGGATTTGATTTTGAGAGAAGCTCATCGTTCACTGTACATGGTTCACCCGGGTAGTACTAAGATGCATCGGGATTTGAAACAATACTTTTGGTAGAATGGTATAAAATGAGAAGTGATAAATTATGTAGCACAATGTTTGACGTGTCAACAAGTTAAGGCAGAACATCAAAGGCCCTCAGGTACACTTCAGCCACTTTCTATACCAGTTTGGATGTGGGATGAAATAGGGATGAATTTTGTTTCAGGGTTTCCTAGGGCACCAGGAGGTCAAGATGCAGCTTGGGTGATTGTTGATTGACTGTGAAAATCAGCTCACTTTATTCCCATTTAGAAGACATACTCCACTAACAGATTGGTAGAGTTGTATGTGAAATAGATTGTCAAACTACATGGGGTACCATCCAAGATTGTCTCTGACAAAGATGCACGTTTCATCTCAGCATTCTGGAGAAATGTACAGAAGGAGTTAGGAACTCAGCTAACTTAAAGCACTGCTTTTCATCCTAAGACAGATGGTCAATCGGAGAGGACAATTCAAATTTTGGAGGATATGCTCAGGGCATGTGTTATGGAGTTTAAGGGCAGCTGGATAAGATATTTACCTCTCATTGTGTTTGCTTATAATAACAGTTACCAGGAGAGTATTCAAGCAGCACCATATGAAGTTCTTTACGGACGTAAGTGTAGATCACCTCTCTATTGGGATGAAGTTGGAGAGCACAAAATAATGGGACAAGAAATTATTAAGGACATGTGAGAGAAAATTTTAATTATTCGAGAGAAACTTGCTGTTGCACAGGAGAGGCAGAAGAAATATGAGAATCAGTGAAGACGGGAACTAGAATTTGAGGAAGGCAGCAACGTACTACTAAAAGTTGAGCCAATGAAAGGGATAATGAGATTTGGTAAAAAGGGAAAATTGAGTCAAAGGTATATAGGCCCTTTTGAAAATTTAGAAAGAATAGGAGTTGCAGCGTACAAATTGGCACTTCTACCTCAATTATCGGCTACTCATAATGTGTTCCATGTTTCTATGCTTTGAAAGTATGCCTCGGATCCCAGTCATGTGTTGGAGCACGAGCCTCTTCAGATTAGAGATGATTTTACTTAAGAAGAATTTCCAATGGGAACATTGGCACAGAAGGATCAAGTCCTACGCAACAAAACTATCAAAATGGTGAAAGTACTTTAGAGTCATCACATGGAGAGATAAGCTACTTGGGAACGCGAAGAAGATATGAAGGAAAAGTATCCCTATTTATTTTAAACGAGGTACGTTCCATCTCGAAGACGAGATTTGTTTTAGGGAAGAAGATTTGTAACGGCCACGATTTTTAAGTTAAAGATTTTAAATTATTTTATTTTTTATGTTTATATTATTAATACCATTATTATAACTAATTTTAGTTCTTAATTTATTTCCTTAAAAAAAGCCTTTAGATTTTAAGTAATTCTACATACAACCGTGAAGTGCGTAAACGCTGCGTAACAGCTTTGAAAAAGAGTAGGATCCACTATTAAAAAATTAATTTTTTTAATGTGGGTCCCATATTTTATTCACTTTTTTCAAAGCGATTACACGGCGGTTGCACAATTCACGGATGCAAATATATTTTCTCTTAGATTTTTCAACCATTGTTTCCATTTCCATTCCTCGGATGATCTCTTCGATTTTCAGATGTTACATAGTAAGAACCGAATTCTTCAATTTACGTTACATATTCTCCGTAATTTCAACAGTGCAGCAAATACCATACCTCCTTTATTCTCTGTTTCCGTCCTTTTGCATCAAGCAAAATTTCTCTTGATCTCATCCATCGTGCTATAGATAAAAAAAATATGTTCTGTCCGTGCTCGACATCTTTTTCCTCTGGTGGTAAGCCTCACTGGTTTGCTCTTTTCTCTTCCTTTCTTCTGTTTTTTTCGTCAGTCTAACAAACAAGTATTTTGCTCACCTTAGTTTTGCTCCACCGTACCTTTGGAAAAGGTAAATCTCTGTCCAGCCGTCGTTAGATCGCCTGCCTTCCTCTAGCACGAAGTTGCTTTGTACATGGTGTGCCTTCCAACTTTTCCTTGTCTCGGTTTCTTTGAGAATAAAATTCTGTTTGACTGAAGTTCATAGTTATAAGTGCTATTCACTATTCTCATGACTAAGTTTACATTAGTGTCCTTGGTGTAAGGCTTATCCTTGTTCCTTTTTCCAGAATATTCCATCCTTGATTTTCTTTTGGACTTACCTTTTATAGTCAAAGTTATGCACAATTTTTATATATAGAGAAAATCAATTTATGTATAACTTATTATTTCCTAGTTGCTTTTTCTTCTCTGTCATTAGACAAGATGTGTACGAAAAGGTGTCCATAAGGTATCATATGTACATAGAGGTAGATGGTTTTAAACTGATTTTACAAATTTGCCCTTTAAACAATACATTTTTTAATTAACGTTAGAGGTCTCTAGAAGCCTCATGGGCTGACAAAACGTGTTGGTCTGCAGAATTCTTTTATGTTTTCGGCTTTTGAGGGCATATGACAAATGGGTTTAACTTGTCCTATTTAGGTAAGTTTGGGCTTTCGACTGGATTTAATTTAAACTTAATTATTTTATTATTAATTTCAGTATAAGATAATAATAGGTTAAAGCTTAACAAAACATTTTAAATTGTTTAAGTTTATGATTTTCCCACTATTTGTTTTGATAGTTTTAATATAAATTGCTACTGGGTTTTGATTTAGAAGAATAGATAATTATTTGAATTTCAAATAATAATAGTATTTGTTTTAGACGTAATAAAATAGTTATTAAAGTTATTATTCACTATAGTGTGAGTTCAATCATTAAATGGAGCGTCAAAATATGATTCCTAGAATTTTTAGTGACGTATAGTATTTCTTATAGGCAACGAGATACGAGGAGATTATTCGGTATCAGTGCTTCGAGGTAAGTAATTTGATCACAAATTAGGATTATCAGATAGTTATACTATTACTATTAAAACAATTATTTGATAGCTGTTCTTTTTATGTACCAAGCATGTTTACGATCTATATAAGCATATCAGTCATCATAGCATATGATCATGTTAACTTTCCGCATCATGTTCAGGTTCAACATTTTATACTTATTTATATTAGTATGAATGTCATGCATATCACGTTGCATAAGATACGTAAGTTATCTTAATTTCAAGTGTAAGATAAGATAATATAAGATCAGTTAATCATATGACCTTTCAGTTCAGTATTCAGGGTGGATGTGCAAGCCACGGGCTCAAATGTGGTCCACCGTAGTATGTCAGAATACTACTCAGTGGCTCCCTTTGCTGTAGCGGGATGTGGGGCCAGTGCACAATCTTGCACACAGAATTAAGTGTGTGTGCCAATAAGATTAGTCAGTTAAATCAAATTAGTCAGTTAAATCAGTTAATTCAGATAAGTCAAGACAGTTAAGCATAGCATCAGCATCAACATGATATGACATGGATTTTTATTCAGCATGTTATGACAAGAATTTTATTTAGTATGAAAATTTTATTTAAGCCTTTTAATTATTATGTTTACGTTGTGGTGAGTTCTTACTGAGTTTTCGACTCATTTTAGTTTTATTTCATTTTTTACCACCAGGTGAGGAGAATGAGGATTACGAGCAGGCGGGGCAAGTTTAGAAGGAGTGGGCTAATGAAAGTTAGACTATATTTATGATTTCTTTTAATTTAGTTGGTTTGGAAACTTGGATATTACTATGTTTTTGGAAAATGGTTTAATTTAAGTTTTCTTTTGGAATGAAGTATGTTACATTTTTTTAAAAATTATGCAAGTCTCTTACTTGGCTTTAGTTACGTATGTATGTGACATTCCTAACCCTAGCAAAAGGGATGTTACATAACTTGTTTCGTGATTAAGTTAGGTTGGAATGGCCCCCCTTGCTCCATACCCAGGAAGGGTTACCACATTAAATGCACTGAAGTGCCCGCTCAAGGGACGTGCCCATGTCAGGCCATGATAGTCAGAAGCCCACGAAAGGTTACCACATTCAATGTTGTGAAGTGCCTTCTCAGAGTGCTTGCTATTGTCAAGCTACCAAAAGAAAGGGAGGGCTACACCAACCCCTAGGCAGTATATCGCCGGGGGGGGGGGAGGAAAGCCCAGAGATGTATCCTTTTTCTGGCAAACAAACACACACACACGCACATACCAATCGAAACATCAATTGACTTAGGCATTGTAAAAAGGCTTATTCAATAGTTATAATTTGAAAGAACACAACCCTAATGTTCCCATGTGAAGGTGCTAGGGCTTTTCTTGTTCATAGAGATACTCTAAGCGCTTGACCTAGAGGCCTTTGGTGTTTTTATGCTCGTGTCCCTACTTCCTTGACCTAAGATAGGTCTTGGACGTGTGGTATGTGTGTGTTGGCTTGGTGTAAGGTGTTTGTGATGTGTTATGGCCGAAACAACTTTGACATGGGGTGAATATCATTCCTCAAGGTGTGACATGTGAATTATATTGGTGTTGGATTGATTTACATGGGCAGCAAAATTTTTAGTATGTTTTGCAATTTGAGTTGGATATATGGAAGGATGGAATGAAATGAAATGAATTGGTGCTAAATATTGAAGTGAAATTTTACTTTGGGTTGTATAATTAGTTGGCATGTATGAAGCTTATTAAGCTTTATGATTTTATTTGTGTTGTTTTATGATGAGTTAAGTATACAAGAGTTTATGATATGGACAGATTTATACATGTAATGTATTCAGCTTGATAAGTTAGAAAGAGTGATGTATTGGATTGACTAAAGAAGCTTGTATTGAATGTATGGTTTGTAGATTAAGTTTGTAAACTAAATGAGTGCTTTAAATGAATTGTATGTTCATCTTAGGTGATAAAAAGGGTAGGGTATATGTATAATTTGATTGGTTGCATGTAATGGAAAACTTGGTATACTTTGAATGTATTGTTTATGGGTGAAACTTGGGAAGCAATGTCGATGTGTGTTTTGGTTGGTTGTATATGTACACTTGTTCTGGATCTTGTTATATGCTGTATGCAAGGAAGTGAATGAGAACTTAAGGAATGGATTGGATTAAATGTATGGAGGAAGGGTATTGTATGAAAAATGGTATTGCAATTGTAGTTGGATTTCATGGATAAATGAGACTATTTCATAAGGCTTGTTGAGTGATGGTTTGGAGGTTAAAGTGAAGCATATGAGCTTACTTTATTAGTTATAAATGAAGTTGAGCTTTTAGGTTCATAGTTTAGGCCTAAAATTTATGAAAATGGTTATGTTTCAAGGATTTAACAATGACTTGTATAAGTTAAATGAAATGGATATTATGAATATCTAGAGGTGTAAGTTTGTACAATTAGGAATGTTATGAAGAAATATGCAAGTAAATAGTTGAAGGAGATTATTTGGATGATGTCTAGTCTAAGTAGAGGAAGTTTAAGTAAAGAACCAATCGGATGTTAAGGCCATATGAAAGAGAATGCACTACGAGTTAAGAGTAGTTTTATTATGTTAGTTTTAAGTTTAATGTTCTTATGTAAAATGAGAGGAAATGACATTAAGTTATGAATGCATATAGATTGTCATCTAAAATGCACATGAATAGACTGCATGAAATGAAAATGACATTAAATGTAGGTAAATATTATGTTCATACTCTTATAGAGTTTTCTAAATAATATGAAAATGAAAAGTTTTTATGAAAAATGTTCTTTTAATGCAATGAAGGAAAATGTATGTTTTCTTAGAAAAGAAATGATGGTCTATGAAAGTATACTAAAGTATTAATGTTTTAAGGTATATGTACGTAATGGCCTCCTTTAGCAACCCCTTTTTACGCACCCCAAGATTATTTATATGCATGTGAAATGGATGTTATAAGTACTACTTATTGTCTTTATGTTCCATGAAATGAAATGATGATGTATTATGCTTTATGATATGAAATGATGTTTTATGAAATCGGCTGATGAATGAAATGAAGGAAAAGGAAATAACTGAAAGGAAAGGAAATGAATGAATATTTAATGCATAAAGCTACGTAATGGTCATGACTGAATAAATGATGGTACCAAATAAGAGGCATATTACAATGTTGGGTAAGTAATACTGGTAGTGCAGTTAGTGCTAACCCTTGACTGAGGGATTTCCAACTCGTGGCTATAGGCAGAATCGGGTCTAAAAGACCGCTAATCCCAACACACGGAGGGTAAAAGTGTGTACCGGCCAAAAGAAAGTGATAACATTTAATTGGATGTGATGAAACGATTTATCTCTTTACGAATGAAGGTATAAGGAGTGGGAAATATTTTTGAGGAATGAAAACCTTTTCAAAAGAAAAATCCTAACTTGTAATGTTTTACAAAGGAAATAAATGTTTAATGTAAAGTATGTAGAAGAATGATAAATACATGAATGAAAATCTATGTTAGTATATTTTTATAGTATGAAGTATTTGACTTATTTGATTTTTATGTGTGCTCCACCAAGGAACAAAATGAGGACAAAACATCAGTACAAACATGGCCTAAGGAAAAGGTGAAAGAAGCCTAGGCTGCTTTTAATAAATGTATGAAATCATATTTTGTAAAAAGGACTTTGTATTTAAATTAAATGAATACACCTGCAAACTCTCTTCTAAATTATAAATCATGTTTTAATTTTAACTATAGAATCTTTTATATTCTGGAGTGGAAAGAAAAAAGTTTTAAAAAGTTCAGTAATTTCCATCTTGTTTTCTAAAATTATTTTTTAAAATCTCATCACAAGGACGGGTGTTACACAAGCACATCCAACAGTATGCTCGGTCATCCGAGCAATTAAGCTGTGTAGTATGCTCGGTCTTTCCGGGCAATTAAGCGGCGCAATATACTTGGTCATTCCTACCAATGAAGCTGCACAGTATGCTCGGTCTTTCCTAGCAAGTCTACCTAGCAAGTATGCTTGAATCTTCCCTGAGTCATAATGCTCTGTCTTTTTGAGCCATTATGCTCGAAAAGTTTTCGGCTTGTTCTAAGTTTGAGTTTTGACTCTGACGTGATGTTATGCATGTAAAATAAGGATACTGCTTTCTAGAAACTAAATTTAATAGAGTAATTATTATATATCTTAACTTTAAAACTAGATTTTAATTTAGTAATTAATCTATCGGATATTACAAAATGAATACATGCATGATCGAAACAAAATAGACCAATCATATGCTTAGGGAGTTGCATAAGAGATGATAAACTTACCGTATATCCTAGAGCATCATAGGTAGCAAGACTATAAGCTAGAGCATTACTCTCTCTGTGGACATGTTTAATGTTGAAGGGAAAAAAGTGTTTGAAATGTAAAACATCAACCCAAACGCTAGAGCAAGGCTATGGGGGTAGAGATTATTATTAAACTAATTAACCACAATGAGAGAATCAGTGTAAACAACAACAATAATAAAAAAAAAAATCTCAGTTCATAACATAAAATTAATCCAATTCTCAAAGCTAATAAATCTGCAAAAGTCGTACCCATGCCCAATTGAATTAATTCTCAAAGATAATAACTCTGCAAAAGTGCTTGGATGCCTTTCAAATATTTTGGGTTTTATTTTCCATTTTTTGGATTTGGATTTGTTTTTATTTATAATTTGAAGAAAAAAATTAATTTCTTAAAATGCTTTCCGAAATTCCTTTCGGTTCTTAGATTTTTAAAAATAACTTTTAGCTTCTTGTTTTAATCAAGTGGCAGGACATGCTAATATTTTCGTTAGTTTAATTCATAGTCGATATAGTCTAGATATATCTAATCTAAAACCAATATAATTTTTCAAGTATTTTTTTTCCCGATACTAAACTACGCCAATTATTTTTTTAATTAGTTTTATTCTAGTTGTTTAAGTAGTTTTAATTATACCAATGTGAAGTCTCCTCTCTTTTCTCTCTGTAGAGAACAGAGGTGGTGGTAAGGTTTTTTCAAGTCACCAGACTTTACTAGTGAAGGAGGAAGTTTGGTTTCTGTTGTGTGTTATAGGGAAATCTTTATGGAGAGTTTACAGGCATTATAGGGAAATTTAAAACTGAATGAAAAGGAAGAATCGTCTATATCTTTGGAAAATTGTGCAACTCTTGAAGTTCAACGTAAATGGGAGAGGAGTCTAGTTGGAAAGATATGGACTGACAAATCCATAGGAAAAAACATTGTTGAAGCAACAATGGCTAAGGTTTGGTAATTGAGTAAGCCAGCCAAGTTCAGAGAGGTGGGAACTAGTCACCATTTCTTTTGCCACCCATGCTGATAAAGCTAGAGTCTTAGACGGAAGACCGTGGCTATTTGATAATCATCATTTTGTGATTTACCATTTCGATGGTTTTGCACAAACACATATGATGAAGTTCGATAAGGTTGCCATACGGTTACAGTTTCATAATTTTCCTTTGGTGGGGATGACTCGGGAGTGTGGTGAAATATTGGGGAGATCTTTAGGGGATGTTGAAAGTGTAGTAGTTGAGGAAGATGATGTGGGATGAGGTAACTTTTTGAGAGTAAGAGTTCTTCTTGATCTTCGTAGACCACTTGCCAGAGGAAGAACTATTACATTGAATGGCATGACGCATTGGATCCTGATTACATATGAAAAGCTACCACATTTTTGCTTTACGTGTGGTAGAATTTTGCATGAGGCAACAGTCTGTGACTAATCAAAGGAAGGATGAACCTCCTCAATTTGGTTTTTTGATGTGAGCTATTATGGATGGTAGGAGGCAACGTACCCAGGCAAGAGAAAGATCAAGTACGGTGGAACAACATGATAGAGAGGTGGCTGGAGATGGCAGTATGCCAGAAGACAGTGGTTCTTTGATGAGGGAGTCTCATTCTCAGGATGGCAGGTGCGAGGAGGTTGGCGAAAATCATGGAATGAATAATGGAGATGATCATGAAATTGATACTGTGTTTAAAGGAAAGAAGTCATTAGTAGAGGATTGGGGGGGGGGAATCAATCTCGAGGAGAAGGAATTAAGGGATATGGAGGAGTTACAAGATAGAGGTGGAGCGGCTGTCACGGAGGTCTTAGCTAGTGCTGAAAATGTAAATATGGAAACGGCTAAAAGCATGGTATGTATTGGGAAGGCTGTGAATCACACTAAGATTTCTAATAGGCTTGACTTTTGTGGTTCAGGCCATCCAGTTGACTCCACAGCCCATCAACTTTCAGTGAGCATGCAGACACACCAGAAAACTAGATCTTGGAAGAAGCGTGCACGTCCTTTAGGTACTACTTCTGAACCTATTGTTAAGATAAGTGGTAAGAAAAGAACCTTAGCTGGTAAGGGTGATGGGAATATTCTCAAAAAATAGAAGACAAGGGACAATGAACAAGTGGTACTGGGTGAAAACCAAATGGAGGAACAAAACTTACAACAATTGGGATCAATAGTGGTTGTTAATCAGCCCTGCTGAGATCAATGATTCTTTTTAGCTGGGATTCACATGGGCTTGGGAACCCACGTGGAATTCGTGTCCTTCGTGACTTGATCAGAAGGGAAGTTCTCGAAGTTTTGTTTCTTCAAGAAACAAGACTTAATGCTAGGATGATGGAGAGCTTAAAGTTCAAGTTGGATTTTGAGAATTGTTTGGCTGTGAGTTGTGAAGCTAGGAGTGGGGTATTGCATTACTGTGGAAAAAGGAAGTTGATCTTAGAATCCTGAATTTCACTATATCATATACCCATGCTCAAATCAAAGTTGATCCTGACATTAACCCATGGTTCCTCACTAGAGTCTATGGTCACCCTGATGCTACTAAAAGGCATGAGACATGGGATCTTGTAGGGTCCTTCAAAGTAGTTCAAGACCAAGCTTGGCTACTTAAGGGGGATTTGAATGAGATTTTGAGAAGTAATGAAAAATATGGGGGAAAGCAAATACTAGAAAGACAGATGCAGGCCTTTCGAGATGTGCTAAATGACTGTGAACTTAAGGATCTTGGTTATTCCGGAAGTCAGTTTACTTGGTGCAATAGGAGGGAGCCAGATCACTGTATAAGTGAAAGACTTGATAGATTTCTAGCAAACTTGAGGTGGTGTGCTAATTACCCAATGGCTCGAGTGCAGCATGGAACAACAGCATATTCAGAGCATGTGCCTATAATTTTAAAACAGCAAGTTGATCATTACCAAAGGCCAGGAAATAAATTATTCAGATTTGAGGCTATGTGGGTGGCATCTTCAGACTGTAAAAAGTTATTGAAAAAGCATGGCAGGTGGAACCAGAGGCTAATGGCATGAACTCTATTATGAGGAAGATTGAGAGGTGTGGAGAAATGTTGATAGTATGGAATAAGGAAAAATTTGGACATGTTAAACAAGGCATTGAAAGGGCTAGAACCAAACTGCAACTCCTTCAAAGCAGTGATCCACATGGTCAAAGGAGGGTTGAGCATAGAGTAGCTAGAATTGAAATGCAGTAGTGGCTTGAGAGGGAGGAAATTATGTGGAGGCAAAGGTCCAAAGCACTATGGTTGCAAGAAGGGGATACTAATGCACACTTCTTTCACAATAAAGCTTCACAGAGGAAAAAGAAGAACTTTATCAAGGGTCTGAAAAATGTAAATGGTTTATGGAAACAGAATGAAGAGAGGGATAAACTAATTCTCGAGTACTTTAGTACCCTCTTTAAAGCATCAGAAGAGGTGGGGAACATGGACTTCTTGGAAGGGTTGAGGGGTAGAGTTGATGGTGTTATGAATGAGAATCTATTAAGGGAGTTTCATGCAGCTGAAGTGTTTTTGGCCCTTAACCAAATGAATCCCAATAAGGCTCTAGGACCTGATGGGATGGCACCACTTTTTTATCATAAGTTTTGGACTATTTTTCGGAAACAGGTGACAAATGTTGTTCTTAAGGCCATTAATCATGGTCAGTTTCCACAAGAGATAAATCACACCTTCATAACCTTGATTCTAAAGAAAAAGCAGCCTGAGATTATTTCTAATTTCAGACCTATCAGCTTATGCAATGTTATTTATAAGCTGATCTCAAAAGTCTTAGCAAATAGGCTCAAGGAAGTGCTGCCAACCATTATTTCAAGCTCACAGAGTGCTTCTATACCTGGAAGGCTCATAACAGATAATATACTTGTGGCATATGAACTGGTGCATTTTCTCAGACAAAAAGGTTGGAAAGAAAAGCTTTGTGTCTCTAAAGCTAGATATGAGTAAAGTATATGATATGGTGGAATGGAGATTTCTAGAAGCTGTTATGCAAAAAATGGGATTTGATGAAAAATGGATCAAGTTGATAATGCTTTGTATGAAATCTGTCTCTTTTTCCATTTTGGTGAATGGGGTGCCTAAAGGTCCTTTATTTCCATCTCGAGCCTTGAGGCAAGGGGATCCCATATCTCCTTACCTATTTCTATTGTGCACTGAGGGACTAATTTCTTTATTACAGTAGGCTGAGAGATCAAAACAGATTGAAGGCATACAGATTTGCAAATGAGCACCTAAGCTTAATCATCTCTTGTTTGCAGATGACAGTGTGTTGTTTTGCAGGGCAACTTTACAAACTTGTTTAAATATTCAGCACCTCCTTGATATATATGAAAGAGCTTTGGGTCAAAGGGTGAATAAAGAGAAGACCTCAATGGTATTCAGTAAAAATGTCTATAGCAGTCAGCAAGAGGAAATAATGGCTTTCTAGGGTGTCCAACACTACCAACAGTATGAAAAATATCTTGGTCTTCCTCATATAGCGGGGAGGGGCAATAGAAAAGCTTTTTCAGATTTGAAGCATAAAGTTTGGCACCAGTTGAATGGCTGGAAGGGGAAGTTATTATCACAAGGAGACAAAGAAATATTGATTAAGGCAGCAACTTTGGCTATCCCAACTTACACAATGAGCTGCTTTAGGATACCAAGTACCCTTTGTAGTGAGTTGGAAAATATGATGGCAAATTTCTAGTGGGGTCAAAAGAAGGAAGAAAGTAAAACTAGATGGGTTAGTTGGAAGAAAATGTGTGAAGCTAAAACACAAGGAGGAATGGAATTCAAGGATTTTCAGATTTTCAATCAATCTCTTCTTGCAAAACAGGCTTGGAGAATTATGACAGAGGAGACAACTTTGCTGCACAAGCTTTTTAAGGCCAAGTATTTTCCTGCTTCAAGCTTTTGTCACTCAAAATTGTTGCACAAGCTTTTGCATATGTCTATGTGTTGAAGCTCCTTCGCTTCTGGCAGACCTTCTTGGGCTTTGGGTTGACACAAAAGTGATGCTTGATGACCTCGACAACGATGGTAGGCATATTCTCGTGACTTCTTGCGAACACATCCTTGTGCTTGATTAGGAGTCCCTTTAGTCGGCACCTGACTTCGGCCCCCATTATTGTTCCTATTCTAGTTGTTGCCTTGGGGCGATCTGAATTTAGTTTATGAGCTTGAAGGGCTCATAGAGTCCTCCCTGCTTCAATTTTTACTCATCTGGCGCTTTAACCCCGCGCTTGATAAGTTCAGGAGGTGGAGGTGGAGGTGGTAGCATCTCCCCAACGCTTACCCTTGTCGTTGTCTCTACCACAAACACGTCCATTCTCGCATCCTTAAGTTCCTATACATAATACTCGTGTGCTAGTGCCTGATCACTACAAACTTCGACGATGCCAGCCTCTGTTGGGAACTTTATTTTTAAGTGGTAGTTGGAGGTGACGAATTTCAAGTCATTCAAGGTCTGCCACCCTATAAACGTGTTGTAAGGGGAATAGGTCTTAACCACCACAAAGTCTGCCATGATGGTGACTATGCACGACTTTGTTCCTACGGATACTAGTGGTGTACTAACTCTTACAGGCTAGAGCATATATCCTGAGAAGCCCTTTTACAGCATGGGCGACTGGTGTAGACGGCCTGGGCTGATCCCCATTTTCGTGAAAACTCCCCAGGACAGGGTGTCGGCTAAGCTCCCCCGGTGTTGATCAAAATCCTACGAGTGGTGTAATTAGCTACCAGCATTGACACCACTAAGGCATCATCATGCGGGTACTGTATTGCTGCACAATCTTCATTGTCGAAGGAGATGGCAATGGGTCTCTGTTTTTTTATTTCCCTTGGAGGTCTCCCGAAGTTGATTTCTTTATATCACGCCCTTTAAATGTATTCCTTTCTACTGGAGAAGGTTGTCTTGCCCCTGAAGAATTATCCCGCTATCGCTTAGATCTCACAGTGAGGCGCGATGTTCCGACTAGGGATTTTGTAGGGATTCCCTATTTCCCGTATTTCCTTCCTTTGCTTAGGACTTTTGCTTCCTCGGGATTCCTCAGCCTGTCTTGGCCATTTGACCGACGATGGTCCCAGGGGTGAGGCATTTCTGGCAACCAATCACTCTAGTTCCCTACTCTCTCACATTACCTCTATCCCTCTATCCTTCGCTTGAGGTAGTCCTATGCCCCTCTACATTGTGATAGGCATAGAAGAGGGGGGAGTCTCCCACCAGACTCATTTCGTTCGAGAGCCCTTTGTGGGCCTTCTCTGCATTCTGGTCACACATTCAGACTGGCATGCGCTGCTCTGGAGCCTCAACCCTGGGAGGAAATTTCCCCTTCTCTCCCCTCCTCATATGGATATTTCCTCACCGTTCGATCCTTCTTGCGACTCTTGTTACCTTTGGCCTCTTTTGACCCTTGCCCTATTTGTCCCGGTTCGGATTCTCTCAAGGCAGTCAGGGCTTTAAGGGTGTCCTCCGCTTTGGCGAAATCGTTAGCCCTATCCATGAATTCTTATAATGTCGTTGGAGTCCTCCTTACTAACTTTTCCATAAATGGACTTCTAGGCCAAATGTCTCCTAGAAGTGTTGCTAGTGTAATCTTCTTGTCCTAATCATCTCCCGTCACACGCTCCTTGTTGAACCTAGTAAGGTACACATTGAGACTCTCATTCTCCCGCTACTTCACCATAAGGAGGTAGGCATTTTGTCGTCTCCTTCGTTGGCTTGCCATGAACTGGGTTGGAAATTTTCGGCGCAGTTCCTCGAAGCTGTTGATGAAACTCGGTTGTAAAGTTCCAAACCAAGCTCTCACTATTCTCTTGAGGGTCAAGGGGAAGGCTCGGCACACAACTTCCCCCCATAAACAGTGAAGTGTCATATGATAGGATTCTGAGACTTGTCGTATGACTCAATTTGGGGAACCTTGAACTTAGCTGAAGTGGCGCTAGCATGATGTCTGCGATTGAGGGTAGGTCTGTTATACTGAGTAAGTGGTCAACCAACCAGGATGAGCCTATCCTCCTAGCCATCTCCTCGTACTTACCCATGAGGTTACGCAGGTCGTCATGCATCTTCCTATTCTCTTCGTCATCGAAGGTGGGTCTACCTCCACCCTGAGACTCTGCTTTGTTCTGTTTGTTATGACTGGTTCTCCCTTCAAAGGTTCTCCATTTCTAAAGCCATGGTTCTCAGCCTCTCCTCCATCTCTGCAAACCTCCTATCTATGTTGTCGTTTGTTTGCTTGCCTGCATCAATGACCACATGGTTAGGGTTGCTTGAGAGCGCATCATCCCAAGCATGGAAAGGTGCCTTGAATTCCGTCGATCCCACAGACGGCACCAAACTGTTAAGGACGTGTTTTGCACCCCCTAAGACTGCGTCTGCCCTATTTCGGTCACCTGCCCACTCCTAAAATCAAGAGGTTAACTTGGCCTCTCCGACTAGAGGATATCTCTGATGCCTAAGTTAGTATATATTGAAAATGTGATAATCAGTTATCTAAAAAGAAAAAGGGAAAGTTGTAGGTTATTGTCAACACACATCATCCTTTGCCTTTTGTTTCGTATTTGTGTCTCCCCCTCTCTTGGGGGGGGGGGGGGTCTCGTCTGCTATTGGTCAACAGTTTGGTGGTTGATCTTTGCCAGAGGAGACATGCGCTTGGATTTAATACGGCAACCCTTATGGATTTCGAGGCCATTTCGGCCAGTCTAGGCTAGCCCTCCTATGCATTTAATGCGGTGTGCCCTTCTAGGGATCTGAGTGAACCCTCCCTGACATGGACGTGTCTGTCCTGCAGGTTCTTCCATGGTGGGTGCATTACTGCATTTAATGCGCCTGACCTTTGAGGATCTCATTGGATTTTTCCCTATGGGGTAGGTTCGATCTGCAGGTTAGTCATGGCGGTTAGTCATGGAGCTCCTTTCGTCGTAAGCTTCTGTTTTTCCCACATGGGTCTCACCCTTTTTATCGAATGGAAAACCTTCGGGCCCTTCGCCAAACTAGGCCTTTACAGGGCTCGACCTGGTGGGATTGTTTAACGGACTTGACTAGGCCTTATTTATTAGGGTAGTACAAGAACTGACGGGACCGATCGTCTCCAATAGGAATAGACCGCCAGAGTCTGAAACTGGTGGAGAACGGGTCAGCCGGCATTAGGAAATACAAGAAATCGATGTCGGCCGGTTTGGTCTTGGTCTGAATCAGGCTCAAACTGTCGAATCGGCCGATATAATATATATATATCTTAGGTAAAACTACGTTATTTCACTTAAGTGATTTAAACGATGTCATTTTATACCCACGGTTTTGGAAAAAAAAAAAAATGAAACGACATCATTTGGTTTAATATACCAAGCGGTGCTGTTTTGGATTAGGGCTAAAGCCCTAACCCCCCGAGCCACCCTTTCCCTTCAGTGCGCCATTCTCTCTCTCTCTCTCTCTCTCATCTCCCTTTCAACTCTCTCTCTTTGATGCCATCTATCCATTTAAGATTTGTTGATGGGGTTCTTCAGTTATTCTTTCGTTGCCGTTCCTTTCTCTCTCTCCATCCATTTGCCTTGTTTCAAACTTTCAAGCTTTCGGTTCTCTCTCTCCGATTCATTTGAGGTTTGTTGATGGGGTTCTTGTAATGATTTTGTTGTGATATTTGTTGTGAGATTTGTTGATGGGGTTCTTTTAATTTTTCTAGTTTTTGTAATGATTTTGTTGTGAAATTCTTTTATGGGTGTCTGAAGTGCAAACCAACAAGAATCATTGCTGAATCGATGGTAACCAGTCGAAACTACGCCGGCCAATTTAGCCTCCTTTGTTATGACCCTCCATGGAAGTGATTCTATTGTCGAGAAGAAGTCGAAGTGCTGTAAACTTGAAGTGAAGATGAAGACATTACTCGGTACAGTGCCGTTTGGAGCTAAAAGAGAGACGATGCCATTTGGAAGAATAAATTAAACAATGCGTTTGGGAGTTATTGAAGATATGCATTTGGGGGTCAATGCTGTGCATTTTGTGCCAGCCTATCAGTTTACATTACTCTGTTATTTTCATATGTGTTATGTACAGTCATTTTATTATTTGCACTTTCTGTTGGGTGGTTACGCTGAATGTGCTGAGTGAATTGTAAAAAGGGAAGGGAGGGGGAGAGAGGATTATTTTGGAGAATTTCTCTAGGTTCCATTGTTATTCGTGGAGGTTTTGGGTGCCTCGAATACCCTTAATTTGTACAATCTCAGTCGTATGAATCTTATTTTTCTCTCTATATTTCTTCTATCTAGTTTATGCACTTTGCATTACATCAGTAAGGGAATCATTATACCCTTCATTGCATTGTTTTAAATACCGTACCGTACTGGCCAGTATGGTCGAAATATTCATATATAGACTATTATTTTAGAATATAATTTATATATATATTTATATATATAATTTATTCATATATCGACTATCTCGAAATGGTACACGAAATAGTACCGGTATTGAAATATTTTATTCCAGTGTCTTGACCGATACGAAGTCCGATACGGTATTCAAAACATTACTTCATCGGCCAATATCCCCCTAAAAATATGTCGTGCGGTTTCGGTCTATAGGGTCGGTTTTCACCCCTAAATTATTTATTGGGGGTACATTTTGGGTTTAAACATGTGTTACGCTTTATATTTATTTTTGCCTCTCCCTAAGATCATAGGTTGTCGCAACATCTCCCAGTCCGAGTGCGGTGACTCTCCTTCTCTCTCTTGATTTTCGTGCTGTGTTCGATTTTCTTTTGCTCTAACTCAGAAAATGTGAAGAACGAGGGGGAACCTGAATTTGACCGTGATTTTCGTATTCTTCTGGCTTGTAAAAAGTGAAATGTTTCTTTGAGTTGAGCTGAGTGGTTACATTAGTCCTAGCTTAGTTGAAGTTCTACTTATCAAAAAGAAAAGAAAAGATTAGTGGAAGTTTTGGTTTTCCTGAGATCGTAAACAGTGAAACAATTTGATTGGGACATCTTTTTATATTTGCTTTATATGTATTTTCTCGGAAACCAAACAGAGCCTCGTTTGTTGGTTGTATCTCTTCTTTTTCCTCTGTTTAGTAGGAAGAAAACGTAGGAAAGCAAATGAAAGCAAAAATTTTGAATCCCATGGTTTAATCTTTATTCTTAGATATGGAATGAGAAGTCCTAAATAGACAATTCTATACAGGCCCTTGCAAAAAAGTGGATCGTATAAAAAAAAACTTATTTTTTATTAGTTGGACTCACTTTTTACAAATGCATGAAATTTGATTATTTGAGGATTGTATTTAACATTACTCTTTTTGCCTGATACTTGTTCATTTGAAGCACTTTATATTTGGTTATTTCTTACTCACAGTGTTGTTTACCTTGTTCCTTCTTGATGGTTAATTTCATTCTCATTGTATAGTATTTTCAGTATTTTGAAGCCTCCTGGTGGACGCGTTTTGATAATCTATTTGCTCATTCCGAACGGTTTATTGACGAGGTTGATGTTGGTATTGATATGTGGTGCTTATTCTATATGCTCCGGGAACACAGAGACAGGCAAAGAAGTGGTATAGGCCAGGAACAGTGGCTCTTCGGGAGATTCGGCTCTTCCAAAAGACTTGGAAATCTGCTCATTCCAGCCGCTTCTTTCATTAGAGTCGTGAGTTCATTAGCTTAGTTATACACATGAACATGCACACCTCCATACTGACTTGTACATGCAGAAAGGATGAACAGACTTATGGATAGATACATTTAGAAATGCATTTTAGAGGAACTTTTTGTGATATTGTTGTTCATAATTAAAACAGATGATGCATTCCCTGTAATGATATGTGTGAAAACGCTTGCAACTGTTAATAAAACTATTTAAGTAAAGCCTTGATCCTATTTAGATTTTGGATTGGTGTATAGATCCTCTTAAACTTAGTCAGTTCACTCAATTATATTGTTATCATAAGTTGTATCCTATATTATATCATTACCTTCTGTTGTCTCTCTATTGATTGCATCCTTCCTAACTACTTCTACCGATATTTTTTTATGGTTTCTACCCCTTTTCACACTGTGAAGTTGAATTAGATTGCTTTCTTTTCATTGGTTAGTGTAAAATTATTTGAAAGAAACCTGGAATTGTTGGTCGATTCATGAATGAATAATATAGATTCAAAATGTATGCGCTTAAATTACCACAAACAATTTGGACTGTTAATCATGTCAATTCTGGATTTACAGAACCGGAGAACTTATCTTGGATAACTATCTTGTGGAGACCAGCTCTTTTCGTTCAATCTGACAATACTGTTTTTAAAAACCAAGAAAATGAAAAGAAAAACAGATTGCTGTTTCTTGTACTCTTGAGTAAACACTATGACAAGTATATGTTGTCAGGAATCCTGGAATCCTTCATGCTCTTAAAATCATGCTTGCACTGTAAGTCTGTGAATCTTATAAATTCCCTGTTTATAGAATCATATATATATATATATATATTCTTAGTTTATAATATCTACAGCAGCATTCTCCTAAAGTTGTTTCATTTTAGTCTTTTATTAATATTTTTATGAGCCATTTGACCAAATATTAGGATTGGGTTATGAAGAAGTATGGACCTTTTTGTTAACATTGGTCTATGGCATGCGTCCATTAGTTTGGCAGTGAAGTTTGATCACAAAAAAGGGTCCTTGTCATTTGTAGGTAAAACGAAGTTGCACAAAAGCCATGCACATGAATATGCTTGGTAAGCCTGCTGTAATATATGATTTTTGCTCTATTGTTGGATTATTGTTGTGAATTTAAGCAGGTTCAGATGGGAAATTAAAAAGTAAGACCTATTGGAATGAGCATATAGGATCAATGGGCTGGACCCAAATACTTTGCTACATTGACATAAATTGTACTTCAGATGATAATTGTACAAGAAAACTAGCATATGGCTGATTGTTAAGCTGGAAATCATGAGTTCTTTATAATAACAACTTTTGGTTCACAATATTGTTTATTTAAAGGAATTTTCCTCGGTAATATGTTGTTGGTCATCAAATGATGTTGACAATATACAAATGTTCTTTCTTCTTTAATTTCAGTGTCTAAACATCCATCTTGGTGCTTATAACTTTGGTATCCTAATCATTACAATATCCAAATCTCGGCTGATGAAACCAGTGTCTTGATTTGGCTGAATGTGTTCAAGTTATACTATCCCTCAGCCACTGAGAGACCTGTACATTACAATGCTTGCTTCTTTGGTATGATATGGAAGCAATCTATATTTCAGTTATTGTTGTTCTTTTGATTACTTATGCCACAACTATCCTGTTTAGGGCATTGCTTCATTCCCATCTCAAAATTGATGATGATGACCATCTATAGTCTGTTGTTAAGTCCCACTATCTGCCTTAGTCACATGTTCTACCTAGTTCTCAGACCTTCTCAGAGGAAGGCTTCGACGTTTTCATATTGTGAACACCTTTCCCTGGAGGATAGCAGAAACTCCAGAACGAGCATGTCCTGGACTTCTGTGATAGAGCATAATCACCAAATTATCGGGTTTAGTTGCAGGAATCAGTCTCCTGGTAAATCATAGGCCTCCACATATATTCTAAAAGCCTTTTCCCTCATCCTTTTGGGTACCTAACACTGTTAAGTTGTGCTGCCACTGAATTTCTTTGCATATGACTAATCCATCTAACCTGACTTCCACAACTGTACACTCTTGGAACTTAACTTTTTAATTTTTTCTGAGCCCCTTTCAAAAGCCATGGGCATTTGCCTGGTCCTAGTTATTGATATATTCTTGAGGCACTTTGGTCTATTCTTTGAACTCAGACTAACATGGAATGGAAGTTTCGTGGCATAGAAGAATCTATGGTTCTTGATATAATGGTATCCTAAAACATATTATCTGCTTTTGACCATTAAGTTTTGGGATGAAAGATGAAACTGAACAGGAACTCTCCTTTGGTAACATTGATTACTTCTGACAAGGCAGGGTTTGTTAAGATTGATTAAGCTGCATTTGGTTCCTTGACCAAACTCAGCTGTTAAGATTTAGACCTCTTCTAACTTCCAAACACTCAACTCTCAAATCACTAAACTCATCTCAACTCAGAACCTCTTTATACGTGGGATCCACAACCTTTTTCAACTCAACACCTCTTTACACGTGGGACCCACAACTTTTTTCAACTTCTTATAAATACATCTAAACTCATCTTAACATCCAAATACATCTAAACTCATCTTAGGTAGGTCCCACAAAACTCACTCCACCATCTCAACTCACTACTATTCATAGAGAACTCAACTCAACTCACTTCTGACAAGGAAAATTACGTTGTCTACTCTTTCTTTTCGGTTCAAACTTGCTTACATCAGGAAAGACGGTGCAATTCTGGCTTGTTGTAATCAATAATATAAAAAAAAGACTTAATTCTTAATTTTTTTAATATTCCTAGGTGGCAAAAGATTTTTTTGGTCCATTTATTTGAAGATGCAATGCTATGTGCAATTCATGCAAAGTGTGAAACTTTGAGTAACTTAAAACTTCAGACTGTTACAGTTTAATTTGTTAGTATATTTTTATCAATATAATATGCAAAAACGAAAGACTTCCCCTCATATGAAGTGTCTTCTCAAAACTTCAGAAAAATTTTAAACTATTAATGGCCCACAAGGAGGACCTCATAAAGACATAACCTCTTTGAGTTTATAGGAATATCAACTCCAAGTTCAGCAATTCTTTGAGTTATTTTCTGCAAATCCTAGTTCTTTATGATTGGCTAGATTGATTGAAGGGGACAACGTTTTATCCAATTGGTTTGTCTCTTAGGAAATGGAATACGTCAGTTACTTCACTGAAGGCGGATATGTCATGGTTTTCAAAGTCTTTGTCTCAAATAATAGGAACTTATGTAGATTATGCTAAGATAGAGCACTATACATTTCACTGATCTTTCTGAGTTTCGCAATCTATTCAAAAAGATCAGAGCTTCCTTTTTCCTGTAATATTTTATAGCTTTTCATATCTGAAGATTTCTTTAAATTCATTCGCTTGAGTTCTTGGCTTTTTTCCTGAAAAACTTGTTGCTGCTGAGCAAATATATCTTTAAATAAAAACTATTCTTCTGGAACCTACAGCATACTTGGAGAAACCAAAGGTAAATGGCGGGGTTGGTCTTCATGCCAGGGTCAGGTTGATATTCCTCATAGATTTGTTGGGTTTAAAGTTAATGCCATTGTTCAGATCAAAGTTTCAGTTAGTCTATCTTGCTGTTGTTCTTGCTACTCAATATTGAAACCTGTTTATTTGCTTTTGCTCACAGTGAAAACGGATTTTATTTTGGAGGCAAAGGCAAATGACCATCTTCACTGAGTGGCCATTCTAATGGGATTTTGCGATTGTTCTTTCACAGAAATTGCAATTTTTACGTCCTAGTTTGGATACTGAGCTATTTTGAAAATAACTTACTACTATTCATTATTTTATTATTACTTTTCACTTATTTTTTACTTCTATTCACTACTATTTAATATTCTATCATTACTTCTTCATTACTTTTTTACTGAGAGTTAGAAGTAGGTAGCAATTATTTTATTATTACTTTTCCCCCCTTTTTCTATCGATGGACTATTTCGACGTTTGCATTTGATTAATCCAGAAAATCTTATGATTTTCATCCCATTTTTTCTTTAATGTCAAGTCTGCATGGATTCTGTTAAATAAAGTAAAATAAGTAAGATCTGAACTCCCAACTATTGAAAAGGCTACCCACAGCCAGAGATGGATGGATATTCAAACTGTTTCAAAGAGTTTGAATATCATGAACATGAAGGGTTTAGATCTGCAAGATTTGATTCCGATCAGGAGGATGGCATTCTTCTAGACTCAGTTTAAGAGAGAGTTGAGAGCTGAAGATTGAGGGCAGTAGAAGGTTGTTGGAAATGAATAAGGAGAAAGCAAGGAGGTGGTAGGTGGAAAAATGGAGAAAGAAATGAGGTGATAGGTGGGGAAAATGAACATAGGGGAAGGAGAAATGAAAATTAAAGGAGTTGAAACAAAACCTACCTGTCTACGCACTAACTACAGGAGAATTTGTTTTTAAAAGAGGTTAAAACTATCTCATTATTATTTACAAAATATCTTATTACTATTCATAAAATTCTCATCTCATCCCACTCTCTGAACTTAAGTTGTTGTTTTGGGAGAAAATGAAAAAAGATGAAATAGGCAAAGGTTGTTTCTAAATTTTGGAAAAAAAGAGGAATAATTTTCTTTGATTTTGCAACTTCAAAGTCAAATATGTACCCTAGCTAATCATGTGTAAGGAACTAAAAATGAAGAATATTGGTTAATTTTTTCGTTGGCTTTTTCTTCCTTCTAGTTGTCGTCTTGTCGATGTCCTTCATAGCATAGGTGGCACAAAGAATCTTACTTGACTTTAATTAGAGTCCTAGATGTATGAATTTACTAACCACTAGAATACACCAGTACAAAAATAATTAGTAGAAATTCTAAATATAAACAGAAGAAATTCTTGAAAAAATGGAATTTGAATTTGGATTTGTGCCTCAAATTTAGAAATTTAAAATATCTTGATTCTAAATCTCTTAATTTTAAAATTTTTAATAGGATGAGTTTTAGGAATGAATGGATTTGAAATTCATTGCGACCTCTTTGTTAGAAAGATTTAAATACAAATTTCATGGTCTTTATTTTATGTTCCAAACAAGAGAGTTGGATTTTTTTTTTCTCAACAATAAAGGGAGGCAGGAGTAACCAGCGTAGCAACCTTCACTGGACGTGACCATAGGAGCCCCACGTCGCTGCAGAATGTCCGGCTTGACCCATAGCTACTACCTTAAGGGCGAACCTGTCACCACAACATCCCAAAGTTTTCAGCTGGTCCAAAACCCATATCTTGGCCCAAAGATCAGGTTTCACTACCATAAGTGATTTCAACTTATGTCTTGACTCAAACTCCTGATCTCGAAGCCATGAAATACTAGCTCCGGCTAACTGGACAACCACCTTGGTAGTAAGCCATGAAATATGTACCATTAATTTTATTTTGATTGAACAACAAGTGCTGCCAGGAAAATATATATTAGCAGTTGGAATAATTCATCCTCTATGACTTGTAACTCAAATTGATATAGTTGTAAGAGTTTTACTGTTCATAATATCTCATATGTAATATCCGAATAATATGATGGACATTAATATGTCTGTCACGTCTTTAATTTACGAGTAGGACGATCCTAATTTTCATTAACACAAATTTTAAACTAGAATGTCTTTAATTAGGTGATTTCCCTGCATTCTTGCTGATCTTTTATGGCCAGTACTCCTTTCTCATTTACAACCTAAGTTTTATATGGGTCCATGCTTAAACCCTAGGGATAAGCAAATTCCCAGTTGACTGACGGTTAAAACAGTTAATATGTCACGAGTTCAGCAAAATAAAGTGGCTGTATTGAGGCTGAATTTGAGATGATTCATGATCCATTATTATATCCTGCTCCGAGTGGTCCAGGCTTTAGTTTTTAATTATACACTGCAACTTTGAACATCCTCTTTGTACTATACTCTTTGTAAGGTCAGACTAGTAATGATTATTTTTAGGGACAATCACTCTTTGCCCCCACCCATTTTTATTTCGAAATAATATTATACTTCACTAAGCTCGAGTATTTCTTTTAAAAAATCGTTAAAAAAATAATTTTTAACTAAATTTATATTTATTCATTTTTTAAAAAAGAAATAATTTGCACAACATAAAACTGCAAATATCATTTCACTATAATAAAAATTCATTTTTGAGACCATTTTTATTTGAGACAAAACGAAAATCGTCCAAAAAAAAAAGAGATGTAGAGGCGAAATTCAAATTTCGTTCCTAAAAAACGACGAAAGGTGTTTACCGTTTGAACGGTATATGTAGGGACAAAAATTTCGTCCATAATAAAATAACCGTTCAAACATCCAGAAAAAAAGTTCGAACAAAATAAAATAAACATTCGAACGAAAATTATATATGGTCGAACGACAATTTGGCGCATTAAGTGATAAAATTTAGCGGGACATTGATTTACTATTCGAACAACAAACAACAACGTTTGAACGTCTAGGTTAATCAATGTTCGAACATATATTATATATGATCGAATGAGAAATTAACAAGTTAAGTCAATAAATTTAACAGGACATTGACTTACCATGCAAACATCAAAGATAATCAATGTTCGAACATATTATATAGGGGTGGGCAGCGAGAGCGGGTATTATATAGGGGCGGCCCGTTGCCCAGCCCCGCCTTCGTATGGGCGGGCGGGCTACCCCATACGAAGGCGGGCGGATTGAAATTTTAACCCCGCATGGTGCGGGGCGGGGTGTGGGGGCCATGCGGGTATCACCCTTAATATTATATATGATTGAACGGGAAATTAACAGCTTAAGTCAATAAATTTAGCAGAAAGTTGACTTACCGTTCGAACTAATAAGTTATCAATGTTCAAACATAAAATAAAGTGTTCGAATGGAGACTAGAAATGTTCGAATGGTTACAAAATTTTTACAATTATTGATGGCAACAAAATACATTACTTAATTATGGATAAATATTTAATTTATATAAAAGTTAGCAATTAAATAATAGAAATCAATAATTAATTTAGAAAAGACGAAAAAGATTTAATTCATAATTAATTAAATTTACAAAACACCAAATATTATTCATACCAAAAACAAAAAAAATGTAAACAAAAAATAGAAACTACTAAAATCCCAACTCTCTGCACACATCTTCAACTGAAACTAGACGTGTCTCTAATTGTGCCAGTCAAGTACTGATCATGACCTGAGTCGTAGACATGGCTTAGTCTCTATACGTAAGTCAGATATGCTAGTATTAATCTTTGTACGTAAGTCAGACATGGTAGTATGGATCTTCGTACGCACTGCATCGATCACTGCTGACGTCTGTCCACTGATCTCTGCACGCACTATATCAGCCATCTCCTCACTAGGGGTGTCAAATCGTGTTAATGTGTCATATTCATGTCGTGTCAGAGTATGTACATTACAGTTAATGAGTCAACACGAACACGACCCGTTGAGGGTTTTGTGTCAAAATCCCAAACATGAACTCGACACAGTAAGATAACGGGTTGACACGACACGACCCGTTATTGACACATTAAGGAATAAATTGACATGACACGACCCGACTCATTCCAACTCGTTTACGTTAATGGGTTGAACAGACACGATACGATACGACACGATACAACCCGTTTGACCTGATTATAAATATTTAAATATAAATAATATCTATAAAAAAATTAACTACAAGTCTAAAATTACAATCCAAACAAATATAATCCACACATTGTAATAATATATTAAAATTACATCCCAAATATAATAAACAAAACACACATAGTAAATATATTAATGTTACAATCTCATATAATAAAAGTACAAATCTAAACAAATTTAGAACTTGAAGAATGAGGTAGATCGTCCTCCAAGTCCTTGCCCTTGTTGTTCTCCAACTCCATTACATATTCGGTTAACTCATTCAATTTAACTTCTTATTATGTTTCTATTAAAAAAAAGACATCAGTAAAGTTTTATATTATTGAAAAATTACAGTCATTTATTCAATAAAATAAAAATAATATTACCTTGCTCCTCGCCATATAACCAGTCTCTAGTGCAGACTAATGCTTCAATAATATTTGCTTTTAGTGCACTCCTAAACTGATCAATGATACGTCCACCAACACTAAAAGTAGATTCAGATGCAACTGCAAAAACTAGAACACTCAAAATGTCACGAGCCATATGAGCAAGATCAGGATAACGAAATTCATTTCCTTTCCAAAGGAAAGAATATCAATCTTTGCATTTCTATCTGCCCTAGGTTCATCCAAGTAAAGATCCAATTGATTTTTTTTCATATGGGCAAAAAGTTCATCAACTCTAAATGCGTCAAATTCCTGTACACAAAAAAATAAATAAAAATATTTCAAGCCAATATATGATATGAAACAATAATATAATATAAATCATTAAACAAAAAATATTATTTGATATTACCTCCAATAAAAAATTATCATATGAAGACTGACTTTCCTCTCTACTAACAGTGCTATTAGAAGTTGTGGTAGAACATGCCATTGTGGGAGCACTAGAAGAACCATATTCCATGAAAAGAGATGACATTTTGCTCCAAACATTCATATACTCTATGGAACATTCTCCATAAAGTTTTGTATAAGAAAAATCAACAAGATGAAGCTTGTATCGAGGATCCAATATAACTGCTATAGCCAACAACACATTAAACTCGGACCAATATTTCTCAAACTTAGCGAGCATTTTACAACACATTCTCTTCATGTAGTTATCTTGACCCTCAGAGTGTCGCTTTAATGTAAAATAAATCAAAAACACTGATGGAAAGTAGAGATTGGCGATAGGGTATTTCATCCTAGAAAAATTACAAATGGCTCCATAAAAAACTCTCAATAAATCGTTAATCTTCTGTACTCTTTCCCACTCAGATATTGATGGACAATACTTAAAATGAGAATCAGTCAACTCCAAATGAGTAAAGGCACGATGATAGAAAGGAGCACTCTCAAGCATAAGAAAAGTAGAATTCCATCTAGTGGAGACTTCCTGTCTCAACCCTTTTTTGCTATCCAAAGACATTTGATTTTTTGAATCTATAAATTTTACTTTCCGTGTTTGTGATCCTTTGACATACTTGATACTTTCACGAACTTTTTGGATAGCAACTTCAATCTCTTTTAACCCATCTTATACTACCAAATTCAGAATATGAGCACAACAATGAAGATGAAAGAACTCACCATCACAAAGAAGAGATTTCTTAATGTTCAATTGAGTTCTTAACAACTCTACTGAAACATTATTAGAAGAAGCATTGTCTAAAGTCAATACAAAAATCTTATGTTGAATTCCCCACTCACATAGAGAAAATATTGATGGAGAAAATCTTGTGTCTAAAGCAGTGTCCTAGACGAAGGAAGTCATGATGGAGAAAATATTGATTTCTATAGGGTTATTGTCGATATAACTGGAACGAGATATTTGGGGGAGCTTGTGGTATATTTGGTTAAGTGCGATTTGTGGGATTTAAGCAATCCTCAATGGGGAAAACGCAATAATGAATATGTTTTGAGTATTAATACATCAAAAAAATGATATTAAAATAATAATTTTATTTTGGCTTCCTAACCATCTCAAGTATTCTACTTAGATGATCATGAGTTAGGAAATCAATAGTATAAAATTTTTCTCCAAAAAATATATATGATGTTATCCCTAAGGCAGATGGACAAGATGAAGAAGAAGATGATCCATCTACTCCAGAAGCATACCAAGAGAGTCAACCCGTCTTTAACTTATTTGTGGATTTGAGACAGTATGAGATTATTCCATTACATAGAGAAGATATTGAGGCTAAAATTGTTGATGCGACAATTGGGCAAAATGTTGAGCCATCTAAACTATCTACAGATGATAAGGGCGAATCTACAAATGAAACTGATACAGATGATTGACCGGTTTGTGTTCACATTACACATTATGACAAATCTTTTATGTAATTAATGTATAAGTATTTCAAGCTTATACCACCAAAGAAGAAGAAAGTTTGCATCACATATCCACTTGTTCCTAGTTCTCCGTCTGACTCACTACTCGAGATTGACTCTGCAGAACCAGGTAAAAATCCAATAGTCATTTTGTTTCAATTAAGGTCATTCATACATATTACATCATTTCTAGCCATGATTTACTTTGTTTCTACAATGAACTAAATATTTTATAAAGTTAACAGTATAATCTTGTCAAGGTCGAGGCATTATTAAAGGTGTAATGTTGAAAAAATATCATAAAGTATGTAAGATTAAGGTAAACATTCCTGATGAATATATCGGATGCAAAGGACAATAAGCAACTTGGCTTACATCGCATGTGGATGCTCTTACACAAACTTATGTACCTTTGACTACGAGTACAAGGTAGAAAGTTCCTAAATATGTGAAAGAGCATTGTTTAGTAATATTTAAATAATTGAATTATATTAATATTTTTAATATATATGAAAAATCTAGAAAATTCTGGGTGTTAATATATGTGTATATATATTTTCAAGAATGACTTCAAACTAAATTTTGGTTGGAGAGATGAGCGTAAAACTGTCGATAAGCTTATGTGTAATGTATTCCGCAAATATAAAGCGAGGTGTTATAAACATTACAATAAGTTCAAAAACAAGGAAGATACATGCCAATATCCTTTAAGGATGTCCGACCTTCCGATTGAGAAAAACTTTGTGACATGTTTGAGGATCTATCATATAAGGAAAATTAAATGAATTTTTTTACGTATCCTATTTATAATTTTTGCTTCCTAATATTTACAACTTCTATGCAGGAGTAAAGTTCTATAAACAAAACAAATAGATCGAAGTTGAAGATTCATCATCATGTAGGTTTAAGATCTTTCCATCGTCTCTCCAAGAAATTAGTAATTTTATTTTTTTATTGTATATAGTTTGTTATTTTGAGGTATTCTAATGATTTTATATCTCAGCAAATGTTTCTTGCAACAAAAGTCAGATACCAATTATGATTTAACAAAATTATATACTGCATCACATACTGATCGTAATGGAGATTGAACTCATCCCGATACTCATGAAAATTATGTAAGTATGATAATCTGTTTTAATTAAATATATTTGAATATTTGTGACGATATTAATTATTTCTCTTGTTTATAGAATAAAATGGTTGCCCTATGTGGTGAATCTACGTTAGATCAAAATTCCTCAACAAGTGATGTTGAAATTTTTACACAAGTCCTGGGTCAGCGTTCAAGATATGTGAGGGGTTTGGGTCGCTGTGTAAAGCCTTCTAGCTCTTCCTCATCTCCCGGGTTTGCCTATAATACCTCTATAGCTTTAAACAAAGCAAATTCCAAAATCGAAGAATTAACTACAAGGCAGCATGAGTTAGAGGCTCAATTGGCGAAACAAAAAGACATGGCGATGTGCATGAAACAACAAGAACAACAATAAGAAGAGTTTATGAGAGATGTGCAACTCTACATGCATATGCTTATGCAACAGTTCAAACCTCCAAACAACTGATTTATATTATATGTACAGATTTTGGAATTTATTTCTGTATGAAGAACGCTAGTACTACTACTATTTTATTTATTTAGTTCGCACTTATTAGACTAGTTTTATGGGTATTGAACAAATTGTAATGTATTTTTTTAAATATTATGTATGTCTATTTGATTTTTAATTATTGGGTAAAATAAAATAGTTACTATTCGAATGCAAAAAAGTTGTTCAAACAAGATGAGTAAAACCTTTCGAACATTGATATAGAACATTCGAATGTAATCAGAATTAAACGTTCAAATAGTACATGAAACCGTTCGAACGAATCATTGAATGTGAACTAAACGTTCAAACGTCTATTAATATGAAAACGTTCGATCCTATCATTGTCCGTTGGAATGTCTTACTGTTCCACCATCAAATTGTTTGTTCAAACGTTTCCTCATGCCTATTTGGTCGAATGGACTGGTATCAATCGACTATTCATGAAGGACGTGTTCGAACATACAATATGTTTGAACGTCAATTTCATACTGTTCGAACGTGATTCTGGGATGAAATTCAACCGTCTCGAAAAAAATATTCCGTTCAAATATGATAAAACGGTTCTACTCAATTTTGTCCCAAAAGATATTTTTGGGACGAAATTGATATTTTTGTCCTAAAATACCATTTGAGACACTGTTATTGGAACAACCTTGAGACGCTTTTTTTTATCCCAAAAAGTATTTTAGGATGAAATCCCAGTTTTTTGAGCCAAAATCTGTCGTCCCAAATAACCAGATTTGATGTGGTGTTTATCTTATATTTAGCAATGACGTGTATAATTTCAATCATTTGCAAGTAAGTTGACTATTAATGTATCACTTATAATGAGATTTATTATAATTAAAAAAATATAAAAATATAAAAATTTTCTTATGGTAATTGACGTAAAAGGTTTCTATATCATAGAGGTGTTGAATGTGTCAGTAAACAGACTTATAAATAGAAGTTTTCGATTATATAAATTTCTTGGGCAGTTGGTGGTACATTAGTGCAATAATGAATGAGGGCAACCTCTGGCTGAGAGCTTTCAGCCTCCTGCAGATGAACCAGCTTGGACAGCTCATGTGATATTTGGCTGTGATGAAAACAACAAAAACTGTTAGTTGATATATATATATATATAATCCAATATCCAAATTTATTTGTTTCTTTGATGCATTATCATATAGATTCAATATGGATTTTGGTTCTTGCAGCTTGTCCCTTTGGTGGATAAGTAGGAATACTTATAATTGCTAGTTCGTGAATCGATGAAATTTCAACCATACAAAAGATAGTGAGTGCTCAATTTCTCTCGAGAATATTAATAATATTCATACAACTATTTTCTAACCAACTTATTTAATTTTTTTTACTTATAAAAAATACTAAAATGTTCTTTTCATTTGAATTTTATATTTATACAAATGCCTTTATTTTAAAATAGAATACCATTTATTTAAAAAAATATATAAAAAGGAATGTATATATATCATAATTCTTATTGAAAATATTTTTTTTTTTTGAGAAAAATTGAAGATGATATTAATTGTGTTACCGTGGCCATGCATTTTAAAAGGGGGGAAAAATTGCATGCCAATGTCCTTAGTCCAATTTTAAATGTTTAAATGATGTGCTAAAGTTATCTTGTTACCTCCTGAAATAGAAAATGCTTGTGCTCGTTTGTTCTTTAGTACCCCTTATAAACAAGGGTGCTGCTACTCAGTTTCTTCAACTTGTCCCCCTCAAGTGTACTTTTTTGTGCTTTTTTTAACGTAAATATATGGAAAAAATCATTAGTGGTTATTTTTTTAAACATTTTTAAAAAATAAATACACTAACTAAACACTCATAAAAAGACGTGCATTTTTAAACATTTTTGTGCTTTCTATGAACCACTAGATAGAAAGAACGTGCATTTCCTTTTATTTCTTTTTGTTTTTTTTAATAAGTACTATAATCATAAAAAGATTATATAAAAATAAACTCATAAATTGATATAACTTCATATAATACATGATCTACTTTATAATAAAAATAGTTTCATAATCTAACGCACTATATCAAACCATGTCAGCTTATAAGTTTGCTTTTATGAGATTTATTTGTGACTAAAATATTTTTCTTTTTCTTTTAGTGTCGTTTTAATACATACTAAAAAGATTGTAAAAGACCTTTTTTTAGGCCCGTTTGGATACTTAGTTGTTCTCATCTCAACATCCAAACACTACTTAAAGACAAACACTTTTCAATTTCTCTTTCATATTTTTTCATCAAATAATTACTAATCATATCAAACACAAACAACAATTCAACTTTTTTAAATTTCAAAACACAAATAATATAAAAAAAAATATTCTAACAATATTTTAACTTTATAATATTTTTGTTCAACTTTTTTTTCTCTCATTTCACAAAATTCAATAAAAATCTTAATTCAAACTATTTTACTACTATTCACAAACCATCACACTATTATTCACAGATTTGTCATCTTACCTGACTATTCAAATGAGGTCTTAGTCTCATTCTAACTTGTTTATTTGGGCCTTGTTTTCTTTTTGTACTTTTATTTACTTTGCTAAGAGCACTGGTATCCAACTCCGTATACGTTCATCTTCTCCAAATTTTGGGATGAATTTTGGGGAAAACTTCCATATTTCCCTCCCATTCGGTTTCCTAATTTAGGGTTATTGTTTATGCATGCTATAGTGGTTCCTCATCTACGGTAGATGGGGAACCATTGTACATCTCTAAATGCATATTTTATTATTTTCAGTTGTCCTTCTCTCTTTTCCCCTTTTGTGTAAGCTTTCTCTTACACCCTAATTGCTATCGGCTCTCTCTCGCATTTGTCCATCGATGGCAGCCCCTCCAACAGAACACGATAGGTAAGTTTGTGCCATTTGATTCTCACAAACTCTCATACACACACAGTCCCTGTCTCTCATGCCGTCAGCTCTGAGAGAAATGCTCTCTCGAATCCTTCTGTAGCTCTATCATTTTGGGTCTTTGTAACTCCATTGTTGAATCTTGTGCTAGATCTCGAAAACCCTAGCTGGAATCACGAAATGGTTTATGTCTATGCTTTTCTAGGGTTTCTACAATGGCAGTTTTTGGAGAAAAATTTAAAAAATCAGTGACCTTGCCATTTGATTCTACTGCTTGTTTGATTTATGTTTTGTGTAATTTGTGTGTAATTTATTCAATCTATAGCTTGCAATTTGATTCTATTACAAATTTAACATGCTAATGTGCTTTGTTCTACTTTTAGTGACCTCGTCATTTGATTCTACTGCTTATTTGATATGTGTTTTGTGTAATTTGTGTGTAATCTATGCAATCTAACTTGCCATTTGATTCTATTACAAATTTAACATGTTATTTTGCTTTGTTTCACTGTTAGTCACCTTGTCATTTGATTCTACTGCTTGTTTGATTTGTGTGTTGTGTAATTTGTGTGTAATCTATTCAACCTATAGCTTGTCATTTGACTCTATTGCAAATTTAACATGCTGATGTACTTTGTTTCACTTTTAGTGACCTTGTCATTTGATTCTACTACTTGTTTGATTTGTGTTTTGTGTAATTTGTGGTAGCTTATTCAATCTATAGCTTGTCATTTGATTCTATTACAAATTTAACATGCCAGTGACCTTGTCATTTCATTCTACTGCTTGTTTGATTTATGCTTTGTGTAATTTATTCAATCTATAGCTTGCCATTTTATTTTATTACAAATTTAACATGCTAATGTGCTTTGTTTTACTGTCAGTGACCTTTCCATTTGATTCTATTACAAATTTAATATGATTTTGTGCTTTGTTTCACTGTCAGTGACCTTGCCATGATTCTATTACTAATTTAACATGATTTTTTGTTTTGTAAAATCAATGACCTTGCGATTTTATTCTATTACAAATTTAACATGCTAATGCCATTTGTTTCACTGTCAGTGACCTTACCATATGATTCTATGTTATAAATTTAACATGATTCTTGCCAACTTTCACTATCAATTTGATAAGTTTTTGTAAATTCAAAGTTAAAAATCAAATTTGGAAACAATTTCAAAAATTTTGTGTGATTAATGTCTTCCACAGATTTGGGGAAGCTGGCACTTGGTTTTGCTCTCTAGCTGCTATGATAGTTGGGTTCCATAGTTGCTGTTATATTTGGCCCCCATTGTTGCTATGATACTTGGCTTCTACTGTTGCGATTTATGATTTGTTCATGAATGTTTTGTGCTGTTGGGTCTTTGGCTGCAGTTGATTCGTTATTTGCTTTGTTGTTGAGTAATAGCTTTGTTCCTGTCAGCTTTAATTGTTGATATGTAAAGGCTGTCATTGGGGCGATATGTGTAACGTAATTAGATTGTGATGATGGTTATATTGAATATTATAAATGTGTAAAATCACAAATGTTGTGAATGGGGCAAGCTAGATATGGCAGGGTAACCCGAATGATCATTTGTTTTGTGATAGTTTCACAAAGGCAACTGTTTTCCAGCCATTCGAGTTTGTGTTATGTGTTTACCTGGGTCTGAATTAAAAACAAAAAAAAAACCATTATGACCCTCTTCCTTAAATTTTTATAATACTTGGTTGTTTATGTGCTTATCCCCTATTTTTGATGTTTTATTGTGATTTAGGCATACTATTCAATTTTATTGGTTGGATTAGCTTGGTATTTTTGCTGTTCAGTTGTGATTTAGACATGCTATTCAGTTTTTTTCATTGGATTAGTTTCTTATTTGACATTTTTTGATATGATATATCTATGCCGAACATCCTTTCATCTTGTTTAAACCTAAAATCTACTTATTTTCATTATTCTATTGTGATTTAGGCATGTTGTTCAACTTTCTTGACTGAATTAGTTTCTTCTTTAGGTTCATTTTCCTTATCTATCCCTTTCGGCTGTGATGATGATAAAGTTCAGTGGGGAGATAGGAAATTTGGCACATACTCTATGATAGGGTAACCCAAACGGCCAATCACTACTGGCAACTATTGTTGCAGCCATTGAGGATGTTGCCACTTCCTATATGTTACTATTCATTTCCTAAGCCAATTTGCAAAATCTCATCTCTATTGTTCTTTAGTTTCTAACATGTCTACTATCTAACATGATTCTAGAATTTGTTAGAGATGAATTCCCAAGACCATGGACATATGTACTTCACGACTCTCCTCAACCTGGACCCTCACATTGACCACACTTATGTTAGTCAAATTCAACAATCTCCAGTGACCGTTGAAGACTCTCCACCCCCATCCCAAATGGAGAATCTTTATTTTAAAAAAAAAAGGATCAACTAAGGGTGAGAACTTTACCCAAGAAGAAGACAAGTTACTTGTCTCGAAATAGTTGAATACCAGTGTAAATGCCAGCTAGAGGACGGACCAAAAACACGCCCGACTTTGAGATAAAAGTAGTCAATACTTTAATGAGTATAAACAAAGTACAACTGAGCGGGGCATTGAGTCCTTAATACATCAATGGTTGACCATTCAAAAGGCGACGAACAAATTTATGTGCAAAACTGGCCCAAGTCAAAGGGTTGAATCAAAGTGGCATGACCGAGCAAGATAAGGTATAATCATACACTACTTTAAACTTCTTCTAGACGCTATTTTTATAAAATTTTGGATTGGATTTTGTAATTGTTTTTGTTTGTCCCTTTAATTGCAAGTTTGAAAAGGCGAAAATTATGTACCAATCGCTGGAGAATAATTCATTTACTTTCGAGTATTGTTGGCACCTGTTGAAGGACCAACCAAAATGGATTCAGAGTTGCTCAAAGGAAGGCCCAAAGACAATGTCCCCGACCCTGACCCCAACTCATACCTCAACTATATTTGTAGATTCAGTGAATGATCTGGAGGTGAAGAATATTCTGGACAATGATGTTGTTGAGTTGGAGAGGTCAATAGGAAGGAAAGCTAAGAAAGCAAAATGGAAGGCCCGAACCAGACGAATAGAGAACATTGTTCAGTGGAGCAAGATGCAGTATACTCTTTTTGAGGAGTCACGCACTCAGGAGAAAGAGTTTTTCCGTCTGAAGAAGGAGAAGATGCAATATGATTGTAAAAGGGAGGGGCATAAAATACGGCAAGAGGTTAGAGGCCGAGAGACTGGGATTTGCCCCGTTACAAGTGGAGGAGAGAGCAAAGAGTGAGTTGTTGGAAAGAGAGGGGTAGATCATGCTTATTGATGTCACTACCTTGCCTGGACTACAATGGGCATATTTCCATCAATGTCAAAGGGAAATCATGGTAAGATGCAATACTAAGAATCAATGATTTATTTCTTTTTTTTATATATATACAATTTAATTGTTATTTTCGCATTCAGGATTTGTATAATTTTGACAACATTCACCAATGTTTGCATCATTGGTTATCTGTTATTGTTAAATCACAAATGTTTGTTTCCTATACTTTGTAACACATTATTATTTTAGATGGAAAGATTAATATTTTGGATAATGATTTTGTGCATGGATAGAAGATGATAAACAAACCATTACAAATGCTTAAAATATTATAGATAAAGAAAATAGTATAGTTTTACTTGGCCAATGTTGTTCTGCCAACACTTTTTTAGGAATGGAAATTGAACAAGCAGGAATATTTAGTCACTACTGATAAGATAATAAATTATAGTGGATTGCAGCTATTCTAATTTTGGGAATATAATTTTCATTGATGCTCAATTAGGTCTGATTGGAGCTGATGATGAGCCGAAGTGTCTCTAATTTTTTGATGACACTGAATGAACTCCATAAGTTCGATTGTAGGATTGTTTGACAGTTGAGGAAGATCCTTATCAAATTGATCATACTCCAACTCGAGACCCCTATTATCATCACACTCGTTTTCGATGATCATGTTATGTAAAATAATGCATGCTTTCATTATATTTGTTAGATCCTTGATCTTGAACATTCGAACAGGTCCACGAACAATTGCAAAGTGTTGTTGAAGGACTCCAAATGCACGCTCTACATCATTTCTTGCTTATTCCAATGCTGCTACAAAATATTTTTTCTTATTCCCTTGTGGAGATGGAATAGCCTTCACAAATGTTGATTATTTGAATAAATAACATCGGCAAGATAGAATCCCATAGTGTAGTCATTGTTATTGATTGAGTAGTCATTGCATTTAGAATGCACGCCCTTGGGCAAGTTTAATGAAAATGAAAGATTTCTCTAGCTCATTGATATCGTTATAAGAATCGAGTAATCCAAAAAATACATGTCATATTCAAAGATCATATGAAGCAACCACTTCTAATATAATAGTTGGTTCATGACTGTGGCCGGAGTACATACCTTAGCAGGCAGATGAATAATTTTTTCACTTTCAATGCATGCAATCAATGCTTCTTAGCATCCCTGGGAATCCACGTTGTTCACTAGCAGTGAGCAATCGAGCAATATCTTTGGCGTTTGGAGACGACAAATATTCATTAGAAAAAATATTTATAATTGCAGCTATAAATTTTTTCAGGCTCTCCATTGCGATGCTTTCTCTAATCCGTATGTATTCATCCATAAAATCAACAGTTACTTCATACGCAAGTATTCTAAGTACAACGATTAACTTTTACATGGAAGATAGACCGAATCTTCCATTATTATCTCTTCTTTGGATGAAGGTTCATAAGCCTTTACCTCATGTTGAATACAAAGAAATAGAGGAAGACTCATATGAAATCTCCTCCGAAATAGATTCGAGGGATATCTAGTGCTTCTGTAAAATAGTCGGGAAATAGCCGTTCGTGCCATTGAATATAATCATGTCAAATATACTTATGACATTGGCGATTGCCACGATGAGTCGATGTTGATCCTCCATTGTCATCAAGAACAAGCTCCAACTCATATATAGAGGATAAGTTAAGTAGCAACTTGCAAAAGAATAAACAAGCCATTTAAAAATAGAGTGGAAAATTAGGCCACAATGATAAATTTATGATCCTGATGAAATTAGACATTTGCTGAAGATGTGAATGGAACCAAAAGTCCACATATTTATACACAAAAATTTTACCATTTAAAAAAATATGGACATTAGGAAAAAGTAAAAAATTATTACCGTTCGTATAGGATAAAAACAAATACCGTTAGACAAATGACAAAAAAATATTACCATTGTAACTTATAGAAGATGTCTTACCATTGGACAAAGGACACAATATTATTTTTGCAATTCGGAGAAAATGTGTTACCGTTGGATAGAGGACAAAAAGTATTACCGTTGCAACTCAGAGAATTTGTGTTACCGTTAGATAAAGGACAAAAAATATTACTATTATATGAATGACAAAAAATGTTACCGTACATTAGACAAAGGACAAAAAATATTACCCTTACATCTCAGACAAAACCATAAACTTGATTTCCATTTATCCATTACAAATACCATCGCATTGGAAACTGCATATATTTATAAATAATTTTATTATTTTTAATATCATAATAATTTTGAAACTATTATTATACTTCAGAAAAAAAAATGATATTTGTGTTTACAAAATTAGGTAGAAGGTGATAGTAGAAAACATAAGAAAAAAGACAAAAGAGTGAGTAGTTAAATTTGTAAATGGAAGTAAGAGAAAATAGTAATAAAGAAATAATTGAGAAATAGTATTTTAGTAGAATAAAGAAAGTATAAGAATGAGATGTAGGAGATATTTAAAAGATGAGTAAAATTTAGAAGAAGATTTTAGGAAGGATGTTTTTTAACCAAATTACAGTAAAATTTATAGTTGCCCAATATGAATGCTCTGAAAGCAACCGCTACCTAAATTATTATTATTTTTTATCGTTTGAATAGATGTACTTGCTTCGAGGCTAGATGGTCTTCATTTTCTTCTATTTTATGACGCTAGTTGTTTTGTTCAAACTTGTGTTGCAACTTTATGCTGTCACAACATTTGATTTTAGTTTAGCTTTGCATTCTCTCACAACATTTCTACTTTATATTGGAGGGAACTACACACCATAAAAAGTCAAATTTCCTTAATGGAGTTTTCAAATAATACCATTGAGAATAATAGATTTTAAAAATTATAGTTGAAAATATATTAGTTTAAAAAAATATGAAGGTTAAGAAAAAGTGTAAAAATATGAGTTTTAAAAAATAAAGTATTGACCATTTTGAGAAATTAGGCACAATGGGAAATTAAATGATAAATCAAAGAAAAAAACAGTAAAATTAAATATTTAGGTAATGGAAAACTTTTGAAGAACTTTTTGCCACTTTGAGTGCTCAACCACCGCCTTTAAATCCACTATAAAAGCGTAATTTGGTATAACCAATTTAGAAATACTTTCAAACCCTTGAAATATCTAAACATGGTTTGCAACTAGGCCTATGCAGAAAAACCGCAGGTCCAGTCTGTCCGAATGACTCGACTCGACTCGACCCAACCGACAAATGTGGGTTAAACGTATTTTCGGGTCGAACCCATGAAATGCCAGTTTCTACCCGCCTAAAGTCACACAAATCAAACCCTGGCTAGCCCTCCCCATTCTCTTCCTCATTCCCCGTTGCCTCCATTCCCTTTGTTCGTCATTGCATTCCTTTCTCCAAGCAACATGGTCTTCCTTTGTCTTCCCAACCCAATCCTTTACCCTCTTTACCTCTCGCTTTCTCTCATTTTTCTATGCACCGTTTCTCTGTTTAAGGAGATTCTACTTCCAAAGAAAAGATTAGAGTCAAGGAGAGAAACTATAGATGACATCCTGCTCCATCTCCCTCAATTATTCTTTGATTCCGAGACTTGTTGTAGATTTCCTTCATGGGGCGCCAAAAGAAAGAGATCTATGGGGCTTTCGATTCAATCTTTCCTTTGTTTTGGTTTCGTGTTGTCGCCCCCATTAGAGTTTCGTCTTGAGACTAAGGTTGGTGCTATGGTTCCTAAATGTCAGAAGAAAGGTCAGTCAGCGGTCAAGGCTGAGGCTTCAGGCCCTGCAACCCCTCTTTGCTTTGATCCTCACTCATCCACTATTTGAGGTTATTTGTTGAAAACTCAGGAGGATTGTTGATGTTGAGGACAAGGCTTGGATTTGAATCTATTCCGATTGCAGGCCTACTTGTAACACCACGATTGGCCCACTCAATCTCTACACCATGGCAGCTTCGAACCTCCGACATCTTCTATAGTTTCTCCATAAATACCAACTCAATCTTTGCAACTTGGCAACTCCATAAATCCTTTTGGCATATTTATTCCACCACGAGCATTAACCCAATCTCTGTAATCACTATGGTTTTGAAAATATTTCCAACCAACAATCACCTCCACACCAATGGATCTTACAACACTACAGCACAAACATGATATGATGGAGGCCTGTTTTCTAAGAATGTGTTTTGAACTCTCAATGAATCTCCTTAGAGTTTTCTCTCAAGAATATAATGATAATAGCTGCTTTAGTATCTCTCAACCCCTATAAGTTAAACGTAACAATCTATATAAACTTAGAACTTGTGTATGCCACTTAAAGAGTCCAAGTCCAAGAAAACTTGTATTTAATGGAATTTTCACTTGAGCCAAGGTCGAGCAACTGTCGAACGAATTTTATGTCCGACTCAACCATTAGAGGTAGACCTTGGCTTGTTATTGGAACTTTAATGCTATAGAATACATGATGAGAGATTGGGAGTTCGAATTAGTGGCAAAATTGGATGGACTCTTGGATGAGTGCATCAACCAGACAGATTTGGATGACGTTTTGAAGTCAATTATTTTCATGATCTAATAGAAGAGAGCAAGGCCCGTTTCTTAGGAAGCTTGGCAAAGCATTTGCTAATGTTGAATGGGAGCGTAGAGTCACTAGGTTAGAAGCAAATTTTCTGCAAGCTGGAGTATCTGGCCACTCTCTTATGGTAATTATATTGGTTAAACTACCCTAAATGAGAAGACATTTATAGTTTTTTAACTTTTCTCGATTGTGACAATATCAAGCTGTTTTGACATAGTAAACGTTTGAATTTGAAGATCTTTCTTAAACATAAATTTTGTAGAGAACTAGGTTTGCTTTCCAACGCCAATAAGATTGGTGCAAGTGCACAATATCTTAGTTTTATAGTAAAGTGATAAAAAGAGTATCATCATTAGGGATTTGTATCTCACTTTTGACAAGTACTGAAATTATACTAATCTCGACTTTATTTAGAAAAGTCACTAAGATTTTTGTAATTGCAATTTGAAATAAGATCAATTCAAAGAAAATATTCAAAGGAAAAGAAAGTTGTTGTTTGATGATCAAATCCATGAGAAAAAGAATTTCGAGGAAATCGATTTCACCTAATCCCTCAATATTATTTTCTTATCTAACTAATTGAATTTAATTCTCTCTTTTTGTTAGCAAAATCTCTAAACCCATCCAAAAGCCTCTTTTGATAGTCAGTTGGATTTATTCTTGATCATCATTTTACACAAGAGTATGCAAATTAATGAAGCAAGAAAGCATTAAGACCAATGATTTTAAGACTACATAGGTTCATATAGGTCTTTTGATTTCTATATTTACCTATGCTGAAATATCCAAGGTCTATTCTATAATTCCCTTTGTCGAAAGTAAATCACAAAATCTAAATCATCTAATCAATGGCCAATCAATTAGAAGTAATAAGCTCAGAATAAATCAGACAAATATAGTATAGAATTACTCTAAATTAGCATAAAAAAATAAACATAGTTTGAAACTAGATTACATCGTTTTTCTAGAATGAAGAAAACTTAGTTTATGTTAAAAATTAACTTCAACATCAACGAATTCACCATAATTTCTTTGAGAGGAATCAAAGAAAATCAACTCTAAACAAATATACTCTTCCCCTTCTTTTTCCTCTCTTCGTTCGAAAATCCTTTTTTTTTTCTTTCGTCGTTCTGCCTCCTCCCCTTTTTTCATTCCCTTCTTTTTAGATTTTCAATGTCTTTTGATTGTTTTGCCGTTTTAGAATTTTTGCATTTTTCTACATCTTCAACGTTTTCGATTTCTCCTTCTTTCTTGTGTCTTCAGTGTCTTTGGCTTTTCCAAAATTCTCCGTTATTCCATATCACCGGAATATCTACTTCAAATCTCCTCTAACTCCCCACTTCGAGACTCTACCTTATCAGCTACTTCGAAAAACTGTCGTAACCTCACTGGATATTTTGCCGTTCTTTTCTCTTCCAAAAAATCTGCTATTCTTTAATTTCATTAAAAAATCTGCTTCTATCTTTAGCGTCTTAAAAAACTCAACTTGGTCTTTATCCCCAAAACAACACCGTTGACCAGCTCTTCTATTAGGATAAATCTTCATTTAAATGAGAGAGAGTCCCTAGACGATGGTTGCTAAAATTTGAGTATTCATTTTCTTCAAATCTGAAATAAAATTTAAATGACAATAATGAAGTTTAAAACCAACCAAAATAAATAAAATTGGACTCAAATTTAAAGTTAAGAAGTGATAAAATATAGGAAATTATGCAAGACATCAAACACCTACAAACTTAAAACTTAATTTGTTTGTCCCCAAACAAAAAGAAAAGGAAACAAAAGGCCACTATAAACAATATCAACTAGACCCCGTAGAAAAACCTCATCACTCACCAAGTCATGATCTGAATTAGATTTCATCATGAGTATCTTACTCTTTTAATATCAAGGATAACAGGAAAATCAATAAAAAATTTAGCAATATGTCAAGCAAGAGGTTACTACAACCTAAAGCTAAGACCTTGATCAGTGTGTGTGTGTGATAGTTAATTTAACTCCAAACCATCTATAAACTCAGATAAAAGTAGAAAAACTAAAACCAGAAGAATTCTCTCAAAACTTAATCCCATAAGTTCAATTTTCAGAAATCCTCTCCATTAATGTAGTCAAACACCAAAACCAGATATCAAAAGGTCTTTAATCAGGTTGTAATGACAGGCCACAAGGTGAGTGCTAAAAAAGAAACAGATAAGGAAAATCAAAGCAAACTGAAAAAATACTTAGTGGAAAGAACAATAAAAAAGAATTTCATATGATTCAAATCGAAACTCTTTCTCAACAATATGCTCATACCGGTGACATTATTGTTATTGTAATCAATGAAATAATATCAACTACACCTTTAGAAAAATCTGAAGTATTTCTCCATGCTTTCTACCTTTATTATGCTAAAATAATAAGTGTTGTTGAACTAAAACTTAACTAGACTTTTAGTCAACCCAATGAACGTAAATTCTCTCCGGCTTTATGTATCTCTTCATCTCTTCTCTTAAAAGCTAGACCAATCTGACACACCACTTTTCAAAAGCTGTTCTTTCTTTCACACAATAAAGGCTTAAAAAGCTCTCAAACTCTGTAAAAGCTGCCTATTGTAGTGGATTTGAATCTCTTTTGGACAATTAGTGGGTTTTACCTAAAGCATCTAATATATAGATTTTTCTTTTGTACTGAAAAAAAAAAGAAAGAAAAAAGAATGAGACAATATTCTTAAAGCGCCAATTCTCGATCTCTTTCGATCGTGACCTTTCTATATGCATGTCCTAACAAACATTCCTCCCAAGTTACCAGCTTTAACTGAAAATATTTATTTAAACAAATTAGAAAACGAAAAGAAAGGCTTCGTTGGATTATGTTTTTTCCATTACAAAATAAAATAAATAAATAAACATACGTACAAGCTGATCATGCAGGGAGTTTCAAGCTGATCACGTACGTATATACGCATGCATATTAATTATATGCTTTTACGGACGTTACACAAACTTCAATGATTAACTTTCAAGTAAATTGCATGCGTTTCTTTGTGGCTGCCTGCAGTTTGATCTGACTACTTCTTCAGAATTTTGATCTCTTTTCATTTGGACTGACTTCATGAGTATTGAGAATCAAATCCATTTGCATGCATGCGTTATCCTGTCCTACATGATCTTCAACTCTGCATGACTACTGATCATGATCTAGATCGATCATCTTAGCTATTTCTTTTTAACTCATTGGAAATAAGTACTCGATCGTCAGAATCCACGAATCTATGCTTGTCTAGCTGATATTAATACTCAAAGCAAAACTCAACTCAGATGCAGATGAGGACCGATCGATCGATACACGACAATTTTGAATTCAGTATTTTAATGTTAGCAAAAAAAATATAATATATAATTCGATCGAGCATCTAAATTCATGTATGAATAAGTGTAACGCTCCGATCCAGAGGTTGGAGAGTTAGCTCTTGTAACCTAAATCCAACTTCCATAACATATTTAAATACTCCAATATTCCCAAAAAGTACAAATCCATTTATTCAAAATCCGAAAATCATAAACCTATTAAAAAAGACTCTCCAATAAACTTGTACCCTCAGACACATATTCCACTACGATCATCGCACCTTACTAAAACTTCATACTCTTGTTCTCCAACTGAACCATCAAAATTATCTGAAAATATTTAGAGATAAGGGGTGAGTTATCAACAACTCAGTAAGCAAAAAACATATACTAGTGTGTAAACATGAGCATTTACAGAGATCAGGATGCAAAACAAAATATTTCCATTTTCAGAGTGCGGAAGCAGAACATGTTATCAAAATATCAAAGCAAAGATTCAAAAATAATTTCATTCAAAAATATCTTTTGGCATAGCATAAATGATCATCATCATCATCAGAACATCATATCAGAACAGAGGCCATGTATAACCCTCGTGGTAGGGTTGTGCATTTGCAGATAGCCAAGCAGAACATAAATCACTCTGTCACCAAGGTGTGCACTCAAAACAGAGACCACTACTATAACCCGTGACAGGGCCATATCCCCTATTATAACCCGTGGTTGGGCCGTATCCACTATTATTACCCGGGTTGGGCCGTATCCACTATTATTACCCGTCATTGGGTCGTATCCACTATTATAGCCGTGGTTGGGCCGTATCCACTATTATAACCCGTGGTTGGGCCGTATGCCATTATTATCACCCGTGGTAGGGCCGTAACTGAACAGAGTGGAAACATAATCAAATTCAAAATCAGAGAGTCATGCTAAAAGTTTTCAGAAATCACATCTTATCCAAACAGAGTACTGAACAAAATCATATCATTTTCGTAATCAAAGCAGATCCAAAGCATATTTACATAATTATGCGTAAATTTTCATATTCGCTCTTTTTGCATAGGTCAGAAATAGAATGTAAAAAATAAGCCCATGTCTACACCAGTCATGACAAAAATGCTTTCTTTTTTATCAGAGTTCAATGAGTAATGAAGAATAAATAATTGAGGTTATTTTCACATTTCTTTTCAAAACATATTATGCACATTTTCATAAATCAACTTCAATTCATTTTTATTTTATGCAAAGTCTAGCATAAGAACCCCGCTTACCTGAACTTTTTAACTTTTCAAAATTTTTCTCAAAATGTCAAATCAACTAAAAGTCGTCACCTATAAAATAATCACATATTTTTCATAAATTTTCAATCAATCACAATTTTACACCATTTAAGCCTAAGCTTCTACTATATCTATTTTAATTATTCAATACCTAAAAATTTTCATAACCTTAAAATATCTTCATTCTCTAAATTTCCTTGATATCAATCAACATTTAAGATAAGTACTAGTAAAAAATCTTTAATCATATTTAAAATGTTCAAAATAAAATTACACACTTACTATAAAAATAATTTGCTATCAATAGTACAATTTAAAAATCCTATTTATTTTTTGTACAATTTCTTATACTTCCCACAAAGACCACATAAAAACAGATTTAATATAAACATAATTCCAAATTGAAACCATCCAATAATAAGGGCAATATTGTAATTTCATATCCAGATAATATGTAAAACTAAATTTACGTAGCCTCTTAAGAAAACGTTTTCATGCGTTTACGTGGTGCAACAGTCGGCGAGGCAGGGGCACAAGATACTCACCGAGAAGGGAGGAGCTGCGTGGCGAAGAAGGTGGCTGTCCTTGCGGCAGGGCACTGAGAGAGAGAGATGAGTGAGAGAAATGATGAGAGAACACGGTGACAGAAAAGGGGAGAGACGGAGAGGAGAAGCAACCAAAGGTTGTGGCCTTACTGAGTGGAACAACAACGTGGGTGACGAGAGGTACTCAGCGGCACCTTTATGCAAAGGCGATGACGGCGTGGAGGGCTGACGACGTTGCTGAGTTCACTGCGCCGTGGTTGGTGTCACCTAACGTAACAAGCTTGCTCTGTTTTGAGTTGCAAAAACAGGGGTGTAACGTGCTGAGTTTCTGTGAGATGGGGGTGGCAGCGTACGGGGTTGTGGGTTGGTTGAGCAGATGGGCATTCACGGTGGTGGTGTAGGGACGGCGCTGTGGGGGGTTGTAACATAGAGGCAGTAGGGACGCTCTCGTTTAGGCTTCTGTGAGGGTCTTGGACGGCAACGGGGTGCACAGTTTGATTTTCCTGGTGGACGGTCATGCACGGCTCCATGCATGGAAGGGATGGCTTCAAAGGGTGCAGCTTAGGGTTTTCGTTTCATGCAGGGAGTGAGCTTATTATAAAAAGGCGATTGAGAATCCCAACTAAAACCTAAAAAAAACGTGAAACGTGCATGGCGGTGAGATTTCAAAAACTAATAGTTGTTTTTCATGGTTTAAAACAAACGGGTGTGGGCTTGGGTCTTGGGCTTTTTCTTGAGTCATGGGTCTCGACTCAATTTCTAAAAATAATCCAAATTGTCTTAGAAAAATTCTTGGTTCAAATCTCACCTTGGCCCAGCCCTTTAGAAAAATCATCTAGTTATCAAGTCCAAAACAAATCATAATCCACCAAAACAAAGATTTTAGGCCTGGTAGTCTAATAAAAAATAATATTTGAATAAAAAAATAATTTGGCTCTTCATACGTATAAATTCAGAATCAAAATTTTATAAAACAGCTTGTAATTAGACCCGGGTGTTACAATAAGAATATCCCATAGGAATCCTTCCAGTAGTACTAGTATCGGCCGGCCACTTCTGCCCACATTTAATTATTAAGTGGTCTGCATGCTGGAGACATAAACAGCTGTAATGGATAATGATTGATAGATATTGAAACTGGCATTTCTATGCATGATCGGTTCAATTGGTCTTTAGCAACAGCTCCGATCCTCTCCCTCAAGAGCCTGATCTTTAAGCCGATCGATGCTTGCGGCTTCACTTTATATATACTACTTGGAAGGAAAGGAGTACACAAAGCTTCTCATTTTACATGAAGGGTTTAAAATTATGATAAGCATACTAATCTAATGACTCAATTCACTGGAATTAAAAGGTAGTGTGCAAGACTCAAGAGTCCCACGCACTTAGTAATGCGGCGCATGACAACGTGCTTGACAAAACCTCCACAATAAAATAAAATAAAATAAAAAAGTGGGGCTGTGAGCAACATAAGAGAAAATGGGGGACGAGGATGTCAAAGGTGTGGAAAAATAATGAGTTCAGCAATGAATTACATGGTACCCAAGTTAATATATATATATATATATATATATATATATATATATATATATATATATATATTGAAAGGGATACTCTTATGTTCCGAAGAAATATGAGTATTAATTATTTTGCAATATGACCTCCAAAGTATCAAAATTGTTGCTTAAAACCAAATTTTGTAGCATATGTTACAAATTACCCTCGTGTTAAGATCTAATTAACTATTTTGATATACAAGAAATAGGTGATGTGGTAGTTGGTAAATATTTAGATCTTACCATTAAGATTGTGCTATATATAGACGTTGGATCTTACTAGAGCTAGTAAAATATTGTAAAATGATGAGATCGACTTTGGGATCGAGATTCATGGAGAAAAAGAGTAAAGAGTTTGGGAGGAAAGTTGGCACAAAATTTAGATTTTGTCGTTTAAATTAATTATTTGTGACGGATTATTTGCGACGATAACGATTATTTACGACAAAAACATACTTATTTTGGCAGGAAAGAATAGAAAAATTAATTACTTTTTGCTATAAGTTCAAATAAATTAAAAATAATTAGGAAGAAGTCCTGACTCCTATCAAATAAATTAATATTTTTTATCTTTTAATTTTTTTTTATTATGAATACCACCTATAAAAGCTATTCTTATTCAAATAGTCATATCAAAAGATTTTTCCAATTGGTTGTTGGTATATATAATAAATCTCATGAAAGTAAGACATTCTAATGAAATTGAGAGTCCAACAACTAAATTGTTGTCTCAATGTCTCTTTAAATTTAGAGATGATATATATATATATATATATATATATATTTATATATATATATATTATATGGATTAATTTATTTTCTATAAAATAAATTATAAGTACATGCAGGAGAAGGAAGAGAAGCAACCAGTCCCACCATAGGCAATGGGTAGTGAAGTTACTGTTCATGATAGTGGTACAGTGGGTGGGGGATGGAAGATCTGGAGAGTATCTGGAAGAAGCTGAGCTTGAATGAGGAGGATAATGCTACCATTAATGTACATGCAGGAGGCTTGGGGAAGGTGAAAAGCAGAGGAGAGTGTAGCCTAATTGGAAAAATATGTTCGAATCGTACGAAGGGGAAGGAGGTGGTAAGAGCAACGATGATCAAGATATGGAAGGCTAGTAGACCACTTGCGTTCACTGAGATAAGTGAAAACATGTTTATTATTACCTTTGCAAATCCGAGGGATAAGAGGAGAGTACTGGATGGATGCCCATGGTTGTTCGATAACCTAATGTTTGTATTGAAACCATCCGATGGTTTGACTCAACCAACTAAAATTAATTTTGATCTGGTGTCTCTTTGGGTACATATGCATAACTTACATCTATCTTGCATGATATATGACACTGGAAACCAGATTGGGAGTTCCCTTGGGAGAGTAGAAGAGGTTGATGCACCCAAGGATGATGTCGGTTGGGGGAGTTATCTAAGGGTAAAGGTGGAGGTAGATCTAAGGAAGGTTGTTTCGAGGGGAAGAACTATAATAGTGGATGAGCAAAAGCTGTGGGTGCCCTTTAGCTATGAGAAGCTTCCCAAGATGTGCTTTAAATGTGGCTGTATAGTTCATGGGGAGGAGGGATGTGTCATGGCAAAGAATCTAACTGGTGACAAGAAGAACTAGTTTGGTCCTTAGTTAAGGGCAAGTGGGGGGCCTCAGGGAAATTTCAGGGGGAAGAGGGTGTTTGATGAAGAAGAGGAGAGGAGGGAGAAGCAGAAGGGTGAGCAGGGGATGGAAAATGAAGAGGGTGAGGAAGTGAGGGAGGAAAATGAAGAGGGTGAGGATGTGAGGGTGGAGACTAGTGAAAAAGGATGTGGCTAGGGAAGAGACTGGGAGGGTAATCCTGAATGAGGCTACTAGGGAATTCTATGAGGTTGGTGGGAATAGGTCTAAGGGTGAAGGGGAAGGAGGGAGAGAGGAAAGGGAGGCTGCTGGGATCGATGAGATGCTTGTATTTGATGGGATGGAAGGCACACTGTGTAGAGAAAGGAGGTGGAAGAGAAGGGCAAGAGGCAAACATAAAAAAAAGGGGAAGATGATGGGGGAAAGGTTGACAAAAAAAGAAATGGGAAGGGAGAGATTAATGAAGAAAAAAGCTAAAAGAGTTAAAAGGGGTGAGGAAGCAGAAGGGTTTGAACTCTACAATCTTGAGGTGGTGGCTGTGAATCAACCCCACCAATCCCAATGAGTGTCCTATGTTGGAACTGCCGAGAGCTTGGGAACCCTAGGATAGTTCAGGACCTTTGCTCTATGGCAAAGGAGAAGAGGCCCAAAATCATGTTTCTCATTGAAACTATGATTGTCACAAAAATGGTGGAAGGCATTTGAAGGAAAGCTGGTTTTGAGCAATGTTTTGTAGTAGATCTTGTTGGGAAGGGAGGGGGATTGGCCTTATTGTGGAGGGATGAGTTGGAAGTGGAGATTGTAAACTACACCAGATGGCATGTTAGTGCGTGGGTGATGGATGAAGAGTTGAGAAAGAGGTGGTTGTTTACAGGTTTCTATGGCCATCCTGAGATAGCAAAAAGGAAGTCCTCTTGGGACTTGCTGCAGCAGTTGAAACCAGAAGGACAAGTCCCATGGTGTGTTGTAGGTAATTTCAATGAGATATAACCTGTCAGTCTGAGAAATAGGGAGGTAAGCAAAGGGAGGAAAGTCAGATGATGTTGTTTAGGGAGGCTATGGAGGAAAGTCAGTTGTATGATCTGGGTTATAGTGGTGACAGATATACATGGAGCAATGGACATTCAGAAGGCACTTTTGTCAAGGAGAGATTGGACAGATATCTAGCTAATGGTAGGTGGCAGGAGCTGTTTAAGGAAGTGAAGGTTGAGGTGCTGCTTGCTAGATGCTTAGACCATAAACCCATAGTAATGCAAATCTGCTCAAACAGGCTAAAGGGAATTAGAAAGAGGATGTTTCGTTTTGAAGCTTACTAGACTAAAGATGAGGAATGTGAGGAGGTGGTGAGGGGGGAGTGGGAAAGGGGCAGAGAAGGAAGAACCTCTTTAGAGAGAATTCAGAAGGCTTTGGTAACATGTAGCACTAAGTTGATGGGGTGGGGGAGACAAAAAAATAAAAGAGAAGAAGATGAGCTGAAGGAAAAAACTGAGTTACTAAAAGGGCTGCAGGAGGTGCAGGATGGAAGCAAGTGTGAGGAAGTCAAGAGGTTAAAAAGTGAGGTGGGCCAGCTGCTAGAAAAAGAGGATATAAAATGGAAACAGAGAGCTAAAAGGAGTTGGTTTCAAGAGGGAGATAGGAATACCAAGTACTTTCATGCTTGTGCAAGTCAAAGGAGGAGGAAAAGTAGGATTATTCAGATTTCTGATTTATCTGGCAGAGTTTTGAAGGATGAGGTAGGTATTGAAGGAGCTTTTAAGAGACATTTTGAAGAAGTCTTATCCTCGAGTGGTCCATCTGTGGAGAAGATTGAAGCTGGAACTCAGTTTATTAAACCTAGGGTGAGTAGTGAGATGAATGGACTTTTAAGAAGAGAATTCACAAGGGAAGAGGTGAAATCAGCTATGTTTCAGATGGGACCTTATATCTAGGAGTGGATGGATTTGGAGCTTGTTTTTACCAGAAATACTAGCATGTAGTTGGAGAGGATGTGTGTTTGGTTGTATTGGAGCTTTTGAAAGGAGGCAGTGACCTGAGGTTAATTAATCAGACCCTTATAGCCTTAATTCCTAAGGTTAAGGAACCTATCACAGTTAGTGATTTTCAACCTATAAGTCTGTGTAATGTTCTATGTAAAATAGTGGCCAAGACATTAGTAAATAGGTTGAAGATGATCTTGCCAGAAATCATATCTGATCAACAGAGTGCTTTCATTAGAGGAAGACTGATATCTGATAACATTTTGATAGCTTATGAACTATTACACTCGATGAGGAATAGGCAAAAAGGTAGGGTGGGAAGCATGGCAGTCAAGTTAGACAGTCAAAGGCCTATGATCGTATTGAGTGGATTTATTTAGAAACAATAATGAGAAGAATGGGTTTCTGTGATCAGTGGGTGAGGTGGATTATGGATGTTGTTTCTACTGCATCATATTCTACTCTAGTGAATGAGAGAGTAGGTGAGTCTTTTGTGCCTTCATGGGGTTTGAGGCAAGGGGATCCCTTGTCCCCTTTCTTGCTTGTTTTATGTGCTGAGGGACTAAGCAGTATGATTGATGCAGCTGAGGAAAGAAGGGAGTTAAGAGGGGCTACAGTTACTAGAGAAGGAACATCTGTGACCCATTTGATGTTCGCAGATGATTGCATTCTGTTTTCCAAGGTAAGTGTGAGTGATTGGATGAAGAAGAAGGGGATTCTGGAAACATATGAGGCAGCTTCTGGTCAATGCTTGAATAACCAGAAAACTTCAATTTTCTTTAATGGAAATACAAAAAAGGAGGTGAAGAAGCAGTTAATGGAAGTGGTGGGAGCTAGATTGTGTAGTGATAGTGAGAGGTATTTGGATCTGCCTACAATGGTTGGAAGATCAAAATATAATGCATTTAGAGGGATCAAGGAGAGGATCTGGCAGATATTGAGTAGTTGGAAAAATCAGCTTTTATCACAAGCTAGGAAAGAGGTACTTCTAAAAGTTGTTATTCAAGCTATTCCTACATACCATATGAGTGTTTTTCGAATTCTTAAGAGGCTGTGCAAGGAGATCTTTGCTATGATGGCAAGGTTTTGGTGGGGCCATACACAAAATGAAAGAAGGACACATTGGAGAAGCTAGGAAAAGATGGGGGCAGCAAAACAAGCAGGTGGTTTGGGATTTAGGGATATGGACAGTTTTAACACAGCTATGTTGGCTAAACAATGTTGGAGAATCTTGACTAACCCTGGGTCTCTCTCAGCTAGAACTCTAAAAGAAAAATATTTTAAGGAAGAGGATCTATTGTCCTCAAAACTTGGATGGTGTCCTTCTGTTATGTGGAGGGGATTGTGGAGCTCTTTAAGGCTGGTTGAAGAAGGGGGGATTTTGAAGGTAGGGAATGGGAAACAGATTAGGGTATGGAAATACAAATGGATACCTTCTTGGGCTTCTTGGCGCCCATCACAAGCTCCTGTGCAGATATTAGATGAAATGGCTAAGGTAGAAGAGTTCATAGATAAGGGACAGTGACAGGAGGAAGTGTTAGAAGCTTTACTGGGAAAAGAAGAGGTTGAGATTGTGAGATCAATTCCCATCAGTAGGAAGGGTGGCAATGATAAACAAATTTGGGGTTTCACAAATATTGGGATTTTCTCAGTTTGAAGTGCCTATCACTTGGATATGGAACTGAAAAGAAGGTGTAAAGGTGAATCCTCTAGCATAAAAAATGGTGGAGTGGGATAGAAGGCCATATGAAGATGGATGTCCATGCAGTGGTGAAAAACTTCATGTGGAAAGCTGTAGATAATTGCTTCCCTACTAAACAAAACCTGGCCAAGAGGAATGGTTGATGATGCCTTATGCCCTATTTGTGTCAGAGAAGTTGAAACAGTGGGTCATGCTATATGGAGCTATGGTGCTACAAGTGATGTGTGGGTTGAGGGGAAGAGTCCTGTCCAGAAGTGGTGTTGTAATAAGGAGGAATTTGTGTAACATGGAGCAGAATGGTGCAACAGTTAAATCAAAGGGATCTTGAATTGGTTGCTGTCACAATGAGGCATATATGGTTACGAAGGAACAAGGTGGTCTTTGAAGAACAATTCACAGGACCAAAAAGAGTTATAAGAAAGGTCATTGAAGACATTGAAGTATACAAGGAAGTTCAGGAAATCAGCTGTGGACAGAGAAGGTCAAGTGGAGTAATGGGAAATAGAGAGGTGAGATGGAAGAAGCCTGGAGTTGATGAAGTTAAAGTGAATTGGGATGCGGCTTTCAACTAGAAAACTATGAAGATGGGAGCTAGCATGGTAATAAGGGATGAGGAATGAGAGGTACTTGTTTCTCTCAGGATGCCAAAGGGAAATGTCTGTAGTCCAATAGTTGCAGAGGTTCATGCTTTGTGGCAAGCTATTGAATTGTGTACTGAGCTTAGATTTACAAATGTAGTCTTTGAAGGTGATGCTTTGATTGTGATAAATGTTGTAAATAGATCAAAAGAGAGTTGGGTCTGATATGGACAAATGATAGAAGATCTGAAGCAGTTTTTTACATATACAAATAGATGGAAGATACAACACGTATATAGGGAAGGCAATCAAGTGGCACATAGTTTGGCTAAGAAAGCAATTGATTTAGGAGAGGAAATGGTGTGGATAGAAGATTATCCGGATGATGTGTTTTCTGTTCTACAATTTGATAGAAGTGTAATACTTGATTATAGTTGAATGAAATGAAGATATACGAGGTTTTATTCAACTAAAAAAAAATATATAACTACTCTCGAAATAGTTACAAGTGTTATGTAATTAAAATTATTTATATAAATATTAATTTTAATTGACGTGACATCAGTAATAGAATGAGAATAATAGATATCCGTATTTAATTAGTATATAATAGCAATTACCAATTTTCTACTTATAATTATTAGATATTTCTATATAATGTCCATCCTAAAAATGATTCCATTTTTTATTAAGTTTAATTGGTGCCTAGTGCCTACAATGTTTGGCCTCACCCAGCAGATTAATCCTGATTTGTCCGTCACACTACAAGATGACACTGCCAATGTTAACCGGAGTAAACTAATTAAGCCGCCTTAAAGCTACTAATTAACGGTATCCAATACCAATCCAAGCATTACCATCCAAATAGGCGCAGTAATTAAGTAATTAATTATTATAATAGCGGCTACATTCCACTGCATGGGTTGACACTTGACAGACATTGATTTTCCCGTTGGACATAAGTCAAAATAATTAAATCTCATGTTAAGTTTAAAAGTCATGAACATATCATATCAATTTATTTATTTATAAACTCTATTTTAATTCACTTTAATTTTTTATAAATTAATATTAAATACAATCATAGAATGTGTAAACTTTACACGGTTACTTTAAAAAGAAATTCTATTTGCAGTCCTCAAGTGAGGACTGCATGTGCAGACCCATTGATATATTTCATTAAATAGAAATTATTGTAATTTGAAAGGGATATTATTGTAATTTTAAAGAGCTTTTAAAGATAAAATTATCCAGGCTTGCACGTGCAGTCCCCATTTGGAGACTGCACGTAGCATTACTCTGAGTAATGCTACATACTTTAAAAGGAGATGGGGGTAGACCAGTAAAACAAATAAATTTTTCATGTGAGTTTAAGGGAGAAATGATGTTTACAGTTTTAAAGTATACATAAAGTTTTGCGCATTCTTTTTTTAAAATGTATGTAAATTTATAATCCAGATGAAAAAATCAATTCTTTTAATTATACTCTACTTTTTTATCAAAAAGAATGTAGGAGTCTTATATACTTTAATACTGTATCTAATTTTATTCAAATTTTAAATATGACAAACTTTTTTTAAATGGATTGCACGTAGCTTAAAACTGTATAAATTAATTTTGATATAAGTTCTTCTACTACTTATAGGTCCTACTACTACAGATAAGGACACTCTCCATGACATTGGTACTATAGAAGTTTATAGATTAATTCAAGTTTATATTATCTGCAAGAAAAATGTAAAAACTACAATCTCTTGTAATTTAAAATTATATACAGTGTCAAAAGATTCATGCCGAGTGGACCCACAGATTGTGAAGGGACACCACGAGTTGTCGACCAATGAAAGCAAAATAACGACTGAGAACGCGAGTTTGAACCTACCAAAATCAGAGTATTTGGATTGAGAAAGTTTCTTTTTTTTTTTTTATCTTATTTTATTATTATAATTTTTTCAAAATTTTATATAAAATATAATAAATAATTTAATTTTTTTAAATTTTAAAATAATAATAATATTAAAAATAAAATGATAGTATAATATATAAAATTTTCCTATTAAAAAATATTATTAACTTGGCTTCGTTTGGAAGTTGAGTTCATCTCAACTCATCATTACAACTTTTTTGAATTCCAATATAAAATATAATAAATAATTCAACTTTTTCAAATCTTAAAATAATAATAATAATAAACAATAATATTCTAACAATATTTTATCATCTCAACTCAATTCAACTCAACTCATTTCAACGTCCGAACCCACCTTAGTCTATCCTAATCAAACCAGCCCTGTTACTGTACCTCCACATTTCTCATAGTCCTCCCCAAAAGAAAAAAAAAAAACTCGATCCTTGGGTTTTACGACGGAGTTAAACTCAACAGGGACAACTACAAGTCAACCCTAATTTTTATTTTGTTTGTTTGGTAGGACCTGCCGTTAAGGTTACTCTCTCCTCCCCCCCTTTGCTCGTTCCGAAGCGTTCAAGCTCTTCTTTCAATGGCACTTAAAAGGTCTGGCATTCAAACCCATTATTTGTTTATGTTTTCCAAATTCCCTTTTGGGAAACTATTTAATGTCGATTATTCCCTCTTTAAAACTACATTTACTACCTGGGCTTCTCTCTTTCTTCTTCTTCTGTTTGGTCTCTCCGACTCTTTTTCTCTCCCAATTTTCCTGTTGCTGGAAAGCTATGGATAAGCGTCGCAGAAAGCAAGCCAAGACCAGTAGTTGCTGCTCTGAGGGTGAGTTTTTAATTTTAGTTCATGAATTCTGGGTCGTTTTCTCTTTTGCTTTTTCTTTTAATCCTTACGCAAAAATTATCCTTTACCTTTGTTGCCTCTTCTCTTTTTGGTGCAATCTCTCGATCGTGTCTTTCAGTCACTCTTTTCATGTATAGCTGCATACATATATCAGTCTGGGTGCCCTTTTTTTTTTTTTTTTTTTTGTCTTGTCTTTTTTCAGATTCAAAGCATCTTCGGTTTCACCTAGTTCTTTTCTTCTTGCTTTAAAATCTCTCCTTCATTTTGTTTTCTTGCTGCATAGTTCTTACTACTATTACCATCATTTTAGCTGAATGTCTGATGATTCTCTCTCTCTCTCTCTCCATCCCACCTTTTTTAGCAGAGGTGAGCAGTATAGAGTGGGAGTTCATTAACATGACGGAACAAGAAGAAGATCTCATCTATAGAATGTATAAGCTGGTTGGCGACAGGTAAATAATAAAAAATAAACCCAAAAAAAAAAAAAAAACACCTAAAAAAACATTTGTACAAACTCTGCCCCAATCCTTCTGTTGGAAAACAGAGACTTAACTAAAAGTTTAAAGTTGCATCAGTTTGCTAATTCTCTATTTGAATTTCCAAACATGCTCTTTGTCGAAATATAGTACTAGAGCTGATTAGAATTTAAGGTTTGCATGTTAAGATGTGGCAGTCATATGCGATGCAAATCCTAAAGGCTTGAGCTTTTAAGATCTCTCTTTTCCCCGTCCGTACCCTCTTCATAACTTGCTCAGTGAATATTTTTTTTCCCCGTTTTGAAAAGCGAACTTTTTGCAATCTCTTACTTTTGATTGTACCAAGCGGAAACTTTGTCCCTACATTTTGCATTGAATTACCACTATTTATTTTAGTAAGTGGATATAATTACCAATATTAACACGTCCTTTTCAACTATACATGAAAGTTTTCAAAAGATGAGAGTTAAAAAAATGATGATAATTAATCGACGTAGAATAATGCTTGTGAAATCACTACTTATCCTAAAAGGTTAAACTAATGAAAAAATATAGATTTTATTATTTATATTATATTCTTAACACTCCCCTCACGTATGGACCGGTCTCTTTCTTAATGAATAGCCTAACACGTGAAATATTTAATTAAATGAGTAGAGTGTAGAGTTAGGATTCGAACTCATAACCTCTGCTTTGATACCATGTGAAATCACTACTTGTTCAAAAAACTTAAACTGATGGGAAGATATAGATTTTATTATTTGTATTATATTTTTAACAATGCTAGATATAATTTTGTTTTGAAACCCATATATGGAACAGTGTATATTTCCATTATTTGTGCAAGTTAATTTTTTTTTTTTTTTTTTTGCCTTTACTTTAATTCAACAAGTATTAAACAGATGGGCACTGATAGCTGGCCGGATTCCGGGTCGGAAAGCCGAAGAAATAGAGAGGTTTTGGATAATGAGACATGGAGAAGTGTTTGCTAGTAGAAGAAAAGAACTGAAGAGATATGGTTCCTAATGCATGCTTCCCCTCTTATATCCCTAGACTAGAGAATCTCATTTTTATTTCATTTTTAATCATTTTGTTTACGTATGTATGTAGTAATTAAGGTACGTACGTAGTTGTAACTTTTAATTTTCTGGCTAATTTATTATGAGTCTTCCTTCTTCATATGTTATATATTTCTGTCCTTTTTTTTTTTTTTTTTGCCCTTTAATTCAAAATCTTGTCTACGTACATGACAAGGTAAGTTGGTTGGAACTTTGACCTATTTGGTTGGAGTCAGCTACTTTGCCGCCCATAGTAGCTCACTCAAGCTTACCACTCTTCAGTTTTTGGTTTTTATTTATTTATTTATTTATTTTTATATATTTTTTATATATTTAAATATTTTAAAAACAAATAAAAAAAATACTCCAATACACTTAAAATTACTTCTTTAATCACAAAGTAAAAAAGAATAATAATAACAATCGGTCAAATTGAGCGCTAAGCGTAGGAGAGCAAAGTAGTTTTTTCCATTTGATTGATGAATATTTGGCCCCCCTTTTGTTCTCTTTGTGTCTGTCTCCCATATGAATACAACCAAATATAACAAATGGAGACTGATTCAAAACAGATATTGAGATTGATCTCCATTGTACTCCATACAGTCAGTCTGCAGTTTATTTTATTTTGTTTTGGCAGTTTTCATAGTGATGATTGTTTGATATAGATTATATAATCCTGGTTAATTTCAAAGTTATATCTTGGGTCTTGGCCTAATCACCAACCCGTGTAATTGATTTTTCCGTTAGATCATTAATGTTGGTGTAATGCTGGTCCATTCGGTAAAGGGTAATGCTATATACTGAATGATCAATGTTATATATAATCATAGAGTGTGTAAATGATGTATAATCGTTTTGAAAATAGTGGAATCTATTATTAAAAAATTAATATTTTTTTATATGAGTTCCGTATTTACTTATTTTTTTTTAAAATATTATACGATACTTACGCACTCCACGACTGTAAATATCATTCATATCGTGTCTTTCGATTTTTGTTTTGGTTTGATCTGTCCCAACATGAGGAGCCAGAACTATTATTTTACAATTTTTTATATGTTCCCTAAATTCGACATAAATTTAACATGAAGTTAACATAATAAAATTTAAGAGTGACATGTTTAATTAAACAGAATAACTTCCACTCCTATACGACTCGTAGTTAACTTCAACTCAATTGCAACATAACTTTAGAGCTGATAATTTTTTCTTTTTATAAATTCTAATCTCATCTCATCATTATAATTTTTTTAAATTTTCACATAAAATATAATAAATAATTCAACTTTTTCAAATTTTAAAATAATAATAATAATATTATTATTAAAAAATAATATTTTAATTCTCACCTCATTATTCAAACGTATCAAAAAAAAATCTAACTCACTGATTTAACTTGATTTGACACTACAGTCTACAATATACGGTGAGAAACCCTTCTCTCCTATCTCGCACACAATTTTTGAAAAAGGTTGGAGGGTGTGTAGTGGTAACAACGGCAAAAGATTCCTCCTCTCCATTTCCACATGAAATTTTAATTCTTTTTTGTTTAAAGAATAGTTTTAAAAGAAGTTTTTATTTTTTCAAAAGTTTTAAAAAAATTAAAACTTGCCTAATTCATTTTCATAAAAATTTTCAACTCATTTTATTTAATTATTACAAATTTTTTAAATTTTCATACAAAATAAAATAAATAATTTAACATTTTCAAGTCTCAAAATAAAAATAATATTAAAAAATATATTATAACAATATTTTATTCAACTTTCAACTTTTATCTCAATTCATTTTATCTCATCTACAAAAACAAACAAGGAGGTTTTCATTTGAACTTTTTTACCTCATTTGTAATTTTATATTTTTTAAATGTATCAGTTAACGAATTGTTGATATCACGTGTTACATGTTCGAAGAACATAGGTTTTTTATTAGGGGGTAAGGCTACTATGTCGCCCAGCATGTATCACCCATGCATTTTTTTTTCACATTTTTTTAATATATTTAAATATATTTTAAAAATAAAAAATATACTAATATATTTAAAGTCGCTTCTTTAATCATTAAGTAAAAATTAAAATAAAAAAATCTTTAACCAACGGTCAAACTAGGGTGACAAAGAAGCTTTTCCTTTCTATTAGTATATGCACGATGAAGGAAAATCATAAATTTATAATTAATCTGCATGTAAAATTATGTGTTTTTTTATGTATTTTTTTTATAATTATTTTTATATAGATGTTTTTAACAATTTTAAATATTAAAAAATAAATAAATAATTATAATATTATTAAAAAATAATTCCTTAATTATGAAGTAAAAAAAATTATTTTTTTATTATACTTTGTGATTAAGGAAGTGTTTTTTAATAATTATTTTTATTTCATGATTAAGGAAGTGTTTTTTAATACTATTATAAATTTATTTTATTTTTTTAAAATATTTAAAATTGTTAAAAACATCTATATAAAAATAATTATAAAAAATACACATAAAAAAACACATACTAGAGCCAGCGGGAGCCACCAGAGGTGGCTCTAGCATCACTCTAGTTTTAAATGTTTTAAATCTTTTAAATACTAGATTTGAAAAAGTGCAAATCCCAAAATTCTAAACAATAATTTTTTTATAAAAAAAAATTAAAATGTAAGGCGGTTTGGATGCAAAAATTATTTTAACTCATCTCATCTCATCTAATCAGGAAAATGCTAGTGGAGCCCCTCAATATTATTGCTCAAAGTTTCCGCTCAATTATGTTTATTTTTTTTATTTTTTTACTTAATGGTTAAGAAAGTAATTACTAGTGAAATTGTATATATATATATATATATATTTTTTTTCTAATGAATTAGAATATTAAAAACATGTTAAAAAAATGAAAGGAAAAAAAATAGACTAGTAATTGCTGGGCGGCCCACTAGCATTGTTCATCTAATCATTATAACTTTATTAAATTTTCACACAATATATAATAAAAATTCAAATTTTCAAATCTTAAAATATAATAATAATAATAATAATAATAATAATAATAATAATAATAATAATAATATTCTAACAATATTTTTATTTAATTCTTATTTCAACTCATTTCATTTTAATTCATTATCCAAACATTCTCTAATAAAATAATTTTAAATTATTGCGACAACAAATAGTAAAGGGTATCTTGTCGTAAAGATATTTTCTTTTTAAAAAAAGAAATGCTAAACGTCCGAATTCGGGATGCAAAAAGTGTCCCGAATGAAATTTTTTTATTCTTTACTTAGTGATTAATGATGTGTTTTTTAATAATATTATGGATTTTTTTTATTTTTTTTAATATTTATGATGATTAAAAAATTATATGAAAATAAAAGAAAATAAAATGTATTGTTCAGGAAGTGCATTCGGGAGTTTTTTTGGGGAAGTGTAGTACTACTCTTTCAAAAATGCTTTAGAATCCGAATTTGGATGTGAATGAATTTTTCTTTTGTTTTATTTAGAGATTAAAGAATTATTTTTTATTTTTTAAAAAATATTTATAATAATTAAAAAATACATAAAAAAATATAAAAATTACTTTTACCTTTGCGGAGGGTTCTCGTGCTACAGCCTACGGGGATCTAGCAGTACTCTTTTATTTTCAAAAGAAAAATAGTAGAGATTTTTTTCTTTTCTTTTCACACGTGAACCAAAGCATCAAACGATTTTCAATGTAACTTCTAACGCATGTCTTGTCGTAGGTCAATTTGTTTCATAGTCAAACTTTTATCCTTTCTGTTTTTTTCAAAGTTAACTTATAACGATTTTCAGTCTTTTTCTTTTAATTTTTCATGGATTGATGGGATGTATCATGTCGTTGAGTCTTGAGATATTCACATTTTTACATAAAGCTCCCTATTAAGTCATCAAATTTTACAAATTAGGTCCTTAAATTTTCAGAAACTCACATTAGCTTACAAACTGATACAAGGCATCTATCCTATCTCAACCAATTAATTAAAGATGATAATAATATCTTTTACAATAAATTATAAAATGGTCCACTTAAAAAAATGAGAAAAAAAAAACGATTTTCAGATATTTTCATATACTTGTTTCCTAAATATCACTCAAAAATATAATATTTTTTAATTTTAAATCTTTAACTTAGTCTACCTTATTATTACAATTTTATCAAACTCTTAAACAAAAAAAATTAAAAATAAAATAAAACTATTTTTTTAAATTTCTAAACACAAATTATTTTCAAACAAATTTTTAACTTTATAACATTTTTATTCAATATTTTCTCTTTTATTTTTTAAAACCTAATAAAATAACTTAACTCAAACTATTTTACTCTATTTATAAATATACTGAAATATTCTAAATATCCAAACTACAACATTAAAGGTAAGAAACTAAAAAAAAAAAAAGTAAGCAAATATTCAAAAAATAAGAACATTAATTTTTTTTTAAAAAAAAAAAAACTAGGCTCGTGGGTTGCCCCAGGCTCCAAACTAGACAATATGAGTTAGGTTTCGCAATCCAGGCAAGCTTGGGTTAAAGACCTGGGTTACTAAACCCCAAGCGACCTTGGTTGCCGCAAGTGCATCCTAGGTCGCCTTTATTTAATTTTAATTTTATTAGAATTTTAATTTTAATTTTGTAAGTTTTCTTTGTTTTACTTATTTTTATTTTCTTTCAAAATTTAAACCTTAATTAGAGCTGTGCAAAACCTCTGTACACTCCAACTTTGATGGAGTAGGAGAAGTCGAAATTCAGAGTCGTAGTAACTCCAAAGATTTTCTTTTTAAATCAGATGTAAAACGACGTCATTTTACATCTAATATTTTGAAACTAACTAATTGAAATGACGTCGTTTTGTGTAATTCAGGGTCCAAAACTCAGAACCCCTCTTCTCCACCTCACTATTTCCTAAATCGATTCTCTCCTCTTTGTATCTCTCTGCCAGTCAATCGTGCTGCACCGTGTTCTCGTTGCCATGATGCCATCGCGAGCCCAACCCCATCATAGACTACTTCCCATCAGCCATCATGATGTCATAAGTTGGCCTCCTAATTATTTGATTAGTTTTTGTTGTTTGATTTGTGTTGATTCCGAGTTTTAGGACTTAAAAAGTTAGCTCATTTTGTTGTTTTCATTTTTGCTGTTGTATTATTGCAATGAATAGATAGATGCATCATGCATGAATTATCAAATAGACTGAATTATGGCCATTTCATACAACATTCCAGGGCTAATTTATATATATTTCGTGCCATTTTTCCTTTCCTCCATGATTGATTGGCAAAAGACGCCAGGGAGATAGATAGATATAAATAGTCATCAAAAGTTTAGACCCATTATGGAAGAGAAAAGGGAAAAAGGATATCAATCCTGAAATGATTTAATGACATTAAAATTATCTGCATGCATTGCTCTAGAAGGTCTAATGATCTTTTAAAACAAGCTAGAAAAACATTATGATATCTTTGGTCAACACAAAAAGTCAAAATTGGGTTTGTTGCTCCGTTTGAATAGTAAAAGTATTTCATCTCATTTTATTATGAGTAATTCTATATATAACCGTGAAATGCGTAAACGTCGCGTAATCGCTTTGAAAAAGAGTGGGGTCCACTAGTAAAAAATTAATTTTTTTCATGTAGGTCCCATACTTTATTCACTTTTTTTAAAGCGATTATGCGACGGTTACAGAATTCATAGTTGTAAATATCTTTTCTCTTTTATTATTATATTTTTTCTAAAATTTCACACAAAATATAATAAACAATTAAACTTTTTCAAATTTTAAAACAATAATAATATTAAAAAATAATATTCTAATAATATTTTATTCAACTTTCAATGTTCATCTAAAACTATATCATCTCATCTTACCATCTAAACCGTACCGTAGTTGCAAGCATGCTCAAGTTACAAGGCTTAAAGCATAAGTACTAGATCTCCTCTCCACTCACAGTTTGGGAATGAAATTTAGTAAATAGTAGCAGTACAAACTAGAAAGTATGATCATGAGTTAATAAAAACCAAAGATACAGTTTGTCCACATTTTTGCTTGCTTTTCAATTTCCTTTATTTTTCTTTTCATACAATATCTTTATTGACTGTTTCTTTAATTTTTCAACGCAATTTATATGGATATGGATGCTACACTTATTCGGGACGATCGTCCACAAGAGGATGCCACAGTTCCTATATCGGCAAATACTTGTTGTGCAGAACACACACACACCAACAATGTCAAACTAAAGTAAAAGCAAGCACGATGAAGCACACGACACTCAATATACGTGATTCAGCAAATTGCCTACGTCCACAAAACTGCAGAATTCTTATTAACCAGAAGAGATTACAATTACTCAATCTCAACTCACACTTTCTAGGACCTTTTTTCTCTCTCACACAATATGCACTTACTTGACAATTGTTCTCTATCAAAATATGTTGAAAAGTCATACAAAACAATTCAAATATAATATATTTATAGCAAATACTATTTTCTTCGCTCGAGCGGCGTGTCGAACGCGCACCGAGCGAACAACCAATCAACATTAACTCGAGCGGGGCTCGAGCAAACACTAGGGTTTGTGTTTTGCTTGAGCCCACTGTTGCATGAGACTCGAGCGAACTCACAGGTTGAGTTTCACTCGAGCCCACTGTCGAGCGCACCTCAAGCGAACTCATGAGTTGCGTTTCGCTCGAGTGCACGTGGTTCGGCAACCTGTGAGTTTTGGAGCACACGTCGAGCAAATGTGGTTCGCTCCAAAACCACATCGATTTTCAACTCCAAAACTAGTCTCCACCCCAACATTCTCCCATTTGGAGACTGGGTCTCCACATGCCAGCATTGTTTCCAGCCAAGCCCTATCATCTCTGCAGCTCCTGTCTTTAAGCCAAAAGACGTACTGAAGTCAAGCCTGACTTTAGTCTTCCACGTACATCGCTCTTAGTCAGCACATCCACTAGGCGACTCATAACTCCCACTACACCAGGAGTATCCAGTCTCGAATCGATCTTGGCAACCTCAGTCAACTTTCCCAAGCTTCCATGAAGAACGAGAAAGCTGACTCCCTTTAGCTTCTTAACATGTTTCGCGCGATCAAGCCTGCCTTTTTGCACTCTTGTATTTCCCTGCACATTATTGAACCCTGATGTTAAATACAAAGAGTTAGATCTTTTACCATGCGCTAAGACCAGCGCACCTTCAGTGATCTTTCAAGCTCCTCCAGAGAACACTACTGCATAACCACTGTCATCAAGCTATCTCACAGAGATTTGATTTTTTTCAGATCTGAAACTTGTCTAACTTGTTGTACATCTAGTGCCTATCCATCAGCCGCATACATCTTCCCAAAATCACCAACAACATAATTTTGCATGATTTCTCGATGTGAGGTTCTATGAAATAAAGCACCTGAATCCATCATTCAATCATCAATCGGACTGTGCACTACAAGAAGTAAGGCCTCATGAATTTCTTCTGCCACTACATTCACAGCATCATTTTCAACACTTTCTTGATTCCTGCAGTTTTTCTTAATGTGGCCCGGCTTGCCACAACTCCAGCACGTGATCTGCTTCTCAGATCTCATCTTGCTCTTCCCCCTGCTCTTGGACCTTGACTTACCATGTCCTCTACCTCGTTTGTCAACATTCAGGGCCTATCCTGAACCCAAGAACTCACCCGAGTCTCTTCTATGTACCTCTTCAGCAAGGATTATGTCAAGTATGTCGTCATAGTTCAGTTTCATTTTGCCGGTTGAACTACTCACAACCATCCTCATGGCCTTCTAACTATTTGGCAGCGATGCCAACATAATCAATGCTCTGATCTCATCATCAAACTCAATCTCTACAGAAGACAGTTGATTTGTGATTGTATTGAATTCATTCAAGAGTTCGGCCACAGACATACCTTCTGACATCTTCAGATTGAACAATTTCTTCATGAAGTGCACTTTATTATTCGCCAACGACTTTTCATACAAACAAACTTGACAAAGTCGCCATGAGATCCATTTTGGTTCTCTCTTTACTGACATTATGTGCCACCATTCTGGACAAAGTTAGCCAAACAATCCCCAGAACCTATCGATCTAACAGGGTCCACTCAACATCATCCATGCTCTGCGGCTTCTTTCCCAATAGTGGAAGGTGAAGCTTCTTCCCATAGAGATAGTCCTCGATCTGCATCTTCCAGTACCCAAAATTAGTGCCATCGAACTTCTCGGTCCTGGGTGTTTTCACTTTATCTCCAGCCATCATTCTCCTTCATATCAGACCTTGGCTCTTGATACTAGTTTTTGTACAAAACACACACATACTAACAATGGCAAACTAAAGTAAAAGCAGGCACGATGAAGCACATGACACTCAATATACATGGTTCGACAAATTGCCTACGTCTACAGAGCTGCAGAAATCTTATTAACCAGAGAAGATTACAATTACACAATCTCAACTCACACTCTCTAGGGCATTTTTGCTCTCTCACACAATATACACTCACTTGACAATTGTTCTCTCTCAAAATATGCTGAAAATTCATACCAAACAAGTCAAATATAATATATTTATAGCAAACGGGGTTGGAAACCTTATTCTAGCAAAAACTACGTTCTTCGCTCGAGCGACATATCAAGCGCGCATCGAGCAAACAACCAATTTACATTGGCTCGAGCAGGGTGTCGAGCGGGATTTGAGCGAACACTAGAGTTTGTGTCTCGCTTGAGCCCACTGTCACGGGTTGAGTTTCGCTCGAGCGCATGTCAAGTGAACGTTAAGCAAACTCTCTCTTTCTCGATTTTCAGCTTCAAAACCAGTCTCCACCTCTACTTCCACCCTTAAACCCACATCTGAAGCAACTACTTCCTATCCAAGTAGTCTAGTACTTATACATATAGATGATGAGGGTATTCTTAATGAGGAAGAGGAGCTGGATATTGATGCCAGTCAACCACTACGACCTAATAAAAAAAAGGTCATGGACATGGGAACATTTTACAAAAATTCCCGGTAATCGTGAGAACCTACAAGCAAGGTGCCGCCACTATGGGCAACTTTGTGGTTGTCATTTGAAGAATCAAAGCACTTTTGTGTTAATAGCACATCTTATGGGTTGCCAGCGGTATAAGATACACAAGGGTTTGTTGGCCAATGATCAGACGAATCTTAGTTCTGAAATTTCTACAACCACTGATGGTACACAGAGTAAGAAACTGTCAATCCCTCAATACACTGAGAAGATGTTGAGAGATTTGTTGTGGAAATGATCATTACATATGAGATGCCTTTTCTCACCGTTCAGGGAAATGGCTTCCGTAAATTTGTGCAGTATCTTGTGCCTCGATTTTTCATGCCTTCACAGTATATAGTAATGTGAAATTGTTTGAAGATGGATTTCAAGGAAAAGGTCCAGATAAAGGAGATGTTTATTACCACTAGCCAGAGAGTGTCATTTACAACTTATACATGAACGTCCATATAGAATCTTAGCTATTTGTGTATCACAGCCTACTTTATTGACAATGAGGGGACATTACATATGTAGATTATTAGGTTCAAACAAATTGAAGATCACAATGGTTCATCCAATTGAAAGGAGATGGATGACTGTGTAAAAGATTGGAGAATTACAAAAGTACTTTGTATCACAGTTGACAATGCCAGTGCCAATGACACTAAAATAGTTTTGTTCAAGCGGAATACTACAATAAAATAGGGTACAATTCATGATAATGAGTTTATCTATGTTCGATGTTGTGCTCATACCATCAACCTCATAGTTTTTGAGGGATTGAAAAAGGTTGATGATTCGATTACTAAGATCTGCAACCTTGTGAGATACGTGAATGCTTCCCCCCAAATGTTTGGCATGTTTAAGGTTATACTCGAACATCTTGAGTTCCTATTGATTACGTCCAAACTAGTACGCGATGTTATAGTATAATTCAGAGTGTCGATCCATAGAGAGTCGGAAGAAACACAACAAGACTCAAGCTTGAAAGAAAAGATCAAATTATAATATGACAAGAATCTGAAAATTCTACCTAAAGCATGTAATTAAAATGAGGTTAGGGCACGGATAAGAAGACAAGTAAAGCTTTGCGCTTCCATCAACCAGATCCAATACTCTAACTTTTTCAATCCAAACTATATAAACAATTAAGAATTATAGCACCAAATTCCTAATTGGAAGATATGACATTATATTCATTTACTTTCTCATATTTAATTCTAGAATATATTCTCCCTTTACAAATCACAGTTTTCATATATAAAAATAACTATCAGATCTAAAGATGACACTATGTTCTCAAACAATAATGCAGCAAAAGATCACATCAATGGTATGAAAAGTCTGTTGAAGTCACAATCACATATTCATAGTCCTATAGCTCAACAAAATCAAACCATAGCAAGATTTAATATAATTGTCTTAAACTTATAATATCCCAAACAAATATAGAATTGAATCCTATAATCTTAAACAATAAAGTTTAATCTATAAATTGAAATAAAGTTAAAGTATTTTCACCGATCAATTTTCATCCTAGGCTTTACCCAAGATTTAGTTCTCCATAGAAGAACTAAAAAATAAAAATAGTATTTTTTTCTTCTCTAGATCTGTGTCTCCCCTCTTAAAAAACTCTCAATTTCGTGCTAATGATATGTTTATATAGGGTAGGAAAGAAACCCTAATGGTTTCATATTTCCGCTTAAAAACTCGCCTAAATTTTAGGACTCATCTTAGCTGCCATGTATACACTTCAAGAGTTTGAATTTAGAAATACTTATTAGAGACAAATTTGTAACCCTTTAAGATATCTTTCCAACGCATCAAGAATTGCATCAATCAGATGTATGAGTGGAAAGTTATGACCAAAACACTAATATATATCCAGGCTGTCTCCTAGTGCGTTTTGGACTCTGATCCGAATTACTCTCAAACCCCTTCATTATCCTTATTTAAAGAGTCCTACACTCGTTGAAAGTTCTTAGGTTGTTCCAATGTCTTGCCTACTTGAAAGTCTTTTGAATCTTATTGGGTTTTGACTTGCTCTTTAATAGACCCTGAAATTAAATATAAAAATCTGCTCAAGAGTATCCCACAATAAATAGAAACTCAATTCAAGAATACATATTAATTCTTATGATTTTTATTCACATTTTAACATTTTAGTATAATAATAGGGTATTTAGAGTGCACTTTTATACACTCATCACACCCCCAACTTGCTTATTGCTAGTCCCTAGTAATTTCTAGATAAAAGAGATGAAAGAGGCAAAAGAAAATCACTAAAACAGGCCACCAATTCGCACTTTCCAGATTTACATATCAAAACAATCTAAAGAATCCAATAACCCATCAAGATCAATCCACTTATAGCAATTGATAGAGTGTGTGTGTTCTCCAAGCCATAACCATCTTACCACTAACCTTGACATATGCAACATCAAGAATATCTTAAGCAAAAGGTTCAACTCCATAACTCACGGGTACAATAGTGTTTCGTGTAAGGGCTCTCTATGGAGTTGACAACTGGTGTACACACATTCACATGGAGATTTATCTAATTATGAACAAGCAACAAACAATCATTGATCTTATGATAGGAACACTAATAAATGAGAATTCAACCATTCTTTCCACAGGCTTACTTGGGATCAAAACGGTCAAAACAAAATGTTATAATGTGGCTTAGGTAAGGCTATAGGACAAGAAAAGGAAAAAGATTAAAAAACTTCCAATTACATACCTAAGGAATGTTATTGAACATCTCAATACACTACATCTCTCACTTGATGTACTCTTCAATTTTGCAAATCACCGAATAACGCCTTTGTTTTTTTTTCATTTGTTACTTTTTTATTTTCAACTCAACAATTTGGTGAACAAGTATATGTCACCCTGATATTCTGCTATTTCTACCCAGCCTTGGTATATTTGCCTTTGAAGCTCACTCATTTGAACACCTTGTAACTCATGTTTTTCCCTTTTTTCTCTTTCTTTTATCCATTGCAAAAATAAAAAAATAAAAAATTTCACATCTAGTACACACTTGGAAGTAAAAAGAGTAGGAAAATCAGTTTATAGGTTATACTCCAATGTGAAGAGGTATGGATAATGTAGGTATATGAAGAAAAAAGGTTATATGTGTTTCTTGGCTCAAAGTTGGCTACTAAGGATCTATAATTCAAAGGGTTGGCTTGAAAGGCTCAAACGTTAATCCTAAATTGACCTTCATCATATCCCAAGTATATCCGGCATCATACCACAAACCATGCAATGATATTCTCAAAAGAAGTGCCCAATTCAAAAAATCAATGAACGCTTATCACAATTTCCAGTATTTGTTGGCTCTCAATCCTCTCCAAAACTCACATGTGTCAAATCACCATCTTATCACAAAACTTGGATGAGTGCATTAGATATTCTGTGAATACCTCAGCATAATGATTAAGATGGGTTTCTTGAATTCATTAAGATGGCTATGTATGAGAATGAGTACGCATGTGAAAGGATGTACGTGCAATGCTAAAAAAACATTCTGACACATGTAAACGTGCAACAGAGTTCCAACAAACATTTTTAAATGCATAATTTGCACCACACCCCCAACTTATAAGATACACAAGGGTTTGGTGGCCAATGATCAGACGAATCTAAGTTACGAAATTTCTACAACCACTGATGGTACGCAGAGTAAGAAACTGTCAATCCCTCAATACACTGAGAAGATGTTGAGAGATTTGCTGTGGAAATGATCATTACAGATGAAATGCCTTTTCTCATTGTTGAGGAAAATGGCTTTCGTAAATTTGTGTAGTGTCTTGAGCCTCGTTTTTCATGCCTTCAAGGTATACAGTAATGCGAGATTGTTTGAAGATGCATGTCAAGGAAAAGGTCCAGATAAAGGAGATGTTTATTACCACTGGTTAGAGAGTGTCATTTATGACTGATACATGAACATCAATACAGAATCTTAGCTATATGTGTATCATAGCCTACTTTATTGACAATAAGTAGACATTGCATAAGAGGATTATTAGGTTCAAACAAATTGAAGATCACAACGGTTCATCCATTGGAAATGAGATGTATGACTATATAAAAGGTTGATGAATTACAAAAGTACTTTGTATCATAGTTGACAATGCCAGTGCTAATGACACTAAAATAGATTGGTTCAAGCGGAATACTACAGTAAAAGAGGGTACAATTCATGATAACTTGTTTATCTATGTTCGATGTTGTGCTCATACCATCAACCTCATAGTTTCTGAGAGGTTGAAGGAGGTTGATGATTCAATTACCAAGGCCTACAACCTTGTGAGGTACATGAAGGCTTCCCCCCAAAGGTTTGGCAAGTTTAAGGTTATACCCGAATGTCTTGAGATCCCATCTTCTAGTATGTTGAGCTTGGACGTTTCCACTGGTTGAAGCTCCACATACAAGATGTTGGATGTAGCGCAAAAGTACCGAAGAGCGTGCGAGCGGATGAAGGTTGATGATGGGGTCCTGATATATGCTTTGTTGGAGCCAATTGGGAGGGGGGAGAAGGGGGTTCAGTGCGCCAGACACTGTTGATTGGGCAAATGTGAGGTATTTTGTTCAAATTGTGAAGTTATTTTACAATATAACTGTGTGCATATCTGGTTCCAAATATTGTGCTGCGAACATATACTTTGAAGAGCTCTCGAGGCTTTATAACCACTTGCAACAGAGTTGTGATGATAGTGTCCGATTGCTGAATGGTATGGCTATGAGGATGAAATCCAAATATAATAAATATTGTGGAGATAGTGAGGAAATAAATATTATTTGTGGTTGCGATTCTTGACCCCTGATATAAATTGGCTATTGTAGAATTTTAGATTAGAGATGTCTTCAGTGGTGGAAGCTAGTTTATTCCACCAAATTTCTAGTCCTTTCCCGAGTAGCCCGGGATGTACTAGCCAATTCTATCACTACGATTGTCTCCAAGTCGGCGTTTAGCACCAGAGGTCACGTGTTGGATGCTTATCGGAGTTCATTGCCTCCAACCACCATGGAGGCCCACATTTGCACACATTACTGGCTAAGGTCAACATCTATTGACTTAGATAATGTTGATGATGACGAGAGATATAGGCTTGAATCAGGTAACTTTATGCTTTTAGCTTTCATTTTTTAATGATTAATTACATATTTTAATTATTTAAGTTTTAGTTTTTATATTTTTGTAGACCTAATTGTGAACCCCAAAACAATTGCGGATGATTGAGACGCATCATGAGAGGGAGTCCAGACAGTCCAGTAGATCATTAACTTTCATGTGAGATACTTTCATGTTAGTATGTTTAATTTGGCTAAGTAGTGTAATGTCTAACTTTTTTTAATTTTTAAAACAATGCAGGATGCTTGGAATTGGATGGAATTGGTGTTGGTAATTATTTATTGTAAACTATAGCTTTTTGTTTAATTCTGATACATTATTACATTGTAAATTGGTTCAGAACTAATAAAGACTTTGGTTCTTGGAGCACAAGAAAGACTCTGCCTGGGTCTTATGATTGTGATGTTTGGGTTCGTGGGGCTGCATGGCTGCTGATGTAGAGGTAGGTCGACGTCCTTACGTCGATCTAGTCTCTACGGTACCTCAACCAATTCCAGAGATCTTTGTGGCTTATCGGGGACCAAAATATGTAGATGGAGAACTATGTTTTCAATTCTCTAAGGAAGAGATAGTTCGATCCTCTGAGCCTTTTCGTTTCTTCATTGTTCTAAAATTCTTATTGCAGAGGCCTTCTTTGGATGCCATCACGCTTTACATTCAAAACCGTTAGGGATTATCGTGTTTACCAGTGGTTTCAACTATGAGGTGTCTAACAAACATGTTTGTACGTATGTCAAATGAAGCAGATTTTCATAAAGCACTTTCACGTGAAGTCTGTGAAGTGAATGGAATACAATACAGAGTGTTGAATTGGAAACTTGATTTTAAGGAAGATGAAGAACCATCTTTGGTTTCTGTTTGGATCGCATTGACTGGGCTCCCGCCCAATTTCTATCAAGAATTGTTCTTAAAACTATTCACTGCATCTATAGGCTGTTATATTCGTAGAGATAATCCAACGGTCTGTGCATCTCGTACAACTGGTGCATGTCTATGTCTAGAGATGGACGCTTCGAAGGAGCCAATCCTGTATTTTTGGATAGGGCTGCAGGGTAATGGTCGCAAACAGGAAGTGATCTATGAGACATTACTAGCATTCTATTCTCGGTGTAAAATTCAAGGTCATAATGTGCGTACCTGTAAAATGAAGATCCTACAGAATGGTGAAAAAGTCTGGGAGAGGAAGAAGGGATTAGAGACTGAAACTGCAAAAGAAGTCCAAGACACAAAGGAGTTGGAGTTGTTGGTAAAGGCAAGGGTGCTATGGTTATTTCGGAATATGATATTGGTAATACTAGTAACATTTTGCAATTCCAGGTTGTGGATGTGGCCACAAATCAGTCGGTGAATGAGTCTAAAGGTGGTACGCAGGATAATCGCAGAGTGGAGGACAATTATGTGGCTGATAAACTGGCAGACGAGTTTGTATCAAAAGAGGGTGAGCGTTCGGTTGAAAGGGTTGTAAATACGTAGCAGGATGTGGGAGAGGTTAGGTTGGCACTTGATGATGACGATTCCATACTAGTGCCTGATGATGCTTTCTTCACATTGGAAGACTCTGTTTCTGAACCTGATCCAGAACTTGAAGCTAAGATATTTGATACTCGTAAAGATTATGCCACGGAGATGGAAGAGGAGGAACCAAAAAAAAAAAGGTACTCGGAAAAGTTTTGATAAGGTTCGGAGATCGTCTTGGGTTTTATCCAGACCCAATAAACTTCTTTATGATCGGGCCAATTTTGACATGAAATATCCGAGGTCTACGTACCTCGAAAGGGAGATTAAAGAAGTTGGTTGATAAGATGAAACCTCAAATTATTACTTTGATGGAACCTTTTGTGTTGTCTAATAAAGGTCAGGGTGCTCTACTGAAGTGCCGTCTGTATCTTGTTGTTTATTGTTTTTGGTCTTAGGATTTGGTCTTTGTTTGGGCTTTATTTTTCCTCTGAGATTTGTGTCTTGGTTGTATTTCCTCGGAGTCCATGATTGTACCACAGTTTTTCTCTGCCACCAATGAGGATAATTAATAAAATTGGGAAGGGATCCCTCATGGACATGGGGCCCTAACTCTTTATTAAATAAATAAATAAAAATTGGTTGTGGACTTGGTGAGGTTGGTTAGGGTTGGTTGTGATTGTGGTGGAGTGGTGGTTGTCTGGTGGTGATTGCAATTGTAATTGTGGTGGTTGTAAACTTGTGATTTTTTTAGGTTGTTTGATTGTGATTGTGGTAATTTTTTGGTGGTTCTGAGCATTTTTAATTGACATTGGGATTGTGATTGTAGTGTAGGGGTGTAATATAGGTAATTTCCTCTTTTATTGATGTGATTGTAGTGATTGTGATTGTACTTTTTTTTTTACCTTTTGTTTTATAATGTATGTAATTTACTCTTTTTTTATGTTTTTTCAATTTGTTTTTACAATATTTTCTACAGTGGCCCGGAACATTTTTTTTTTACAGTATTTTTCGAAAATGGGAAGTCCATTGGGCTGTTGGTGAGTTTTAGTATTTTTTTAAATTTTTGTAAAAGGTTTTTTAAAAGGAAGAATTCTTCTTATCATCCTCACACCACACACCACACATAATTTTTTTTTCTCTTACCAAATATGTGGTGTATAGATAAAACCAAAAAAGTTAAAAAAAAAAAGTGTGGTGTGTGCTGTGTGGAGATGATGAGTAGTAAAGTTCTTTCAGAAATGGGGAGTCTAAACAGATATTGGGCCTTGAGCCGGCCCAATTCCAATCATCAATTCCGAGTTTCAATCCAAGTCATAATCCATGGGAGTTGGAGTCGGAGTCGGAGTCAGAGTCAGAGTCTGAAACTAGCTCTAATTCCCATCGGAGTTGGAGCCCACCCCTAGCCTTCATATAATTTTAATTTAAAAAATTATTTATATATATATATATAAATGAGATAGCTTACATGGTATATAGATGCAATATACACTCCTAGTTGGCTAACACATGTTTCATCACTCCTCGAACGTGAAAATCCATAACCTAATTTTACAACTAACCCTAAGATTTTAGAATATGAAAATCTTAGAATATGAGATCGTACTTATCCAAATATTAGAATATGAAAATTTTTATTCTTTACTTTATAAGATTTTAATCTCAATCATGATTTATTACGAGTTAAGTTTGTTTCCTCTCTCTTTGAGTGGAGGTTCTTTTCTCTCGTCTTCTTGGTACGAGTTTATTTTGGTTTGGATTCGATGATGGATGTTGATATTGAGAGCCTTTATGCTAACTTATCGTTAACAGAGAAGGAGCGTGAGGATATTGTGGTGGATTTCCACCAAGTGGAGGAAGTTCTGGCTCGAGGGGAGAATTGTTTGCTTATGAAGTTGTTGACTCATAAGCATTATCACCATGAAGCTTTCAAGCAAACCATGAGGAAGATTTGGAGGCCTGTGAGAAGTATTAAGTACCGTGATCTTAGTCCGGTATTCACCCTAGTTGAATTTGAAGATCCACAAGATAAGTTAAAAGTGTTGAAGGAGGGAGGGGCCATGGTCTTTCAAGAAACAATTGGTCCTCGTAAAGGAGTTTGATGGTATGATTTAGATGAATAGTCTTGTTCATGCACCTTTTTGGATCCGAATTCATGATCTCCCTTTAATGGCCCGTAATATGTATATTGGCAAGTTGATTGGCGGATTGTTGGGGGAGGTCTTAGAAGTTGACTTGGATGAGGGTGAAATGGAGTAGTGTGAATTTATGAGGGTAAGAGTGAAGCTGGATATATCACAACCTCTGCAATGTAGGAAACGACTGAATTTGGGTGTGGGAAAATCTGCTGGGTTCGATTGTCGTATGAACGATTACCGGATTTCTGTTTTACTTGTGGAATATTGCATAATCAACGTGAATGTGACTGTTACTGCCCAGAGTCTTCGATGTCTACTTGTTCTGCTTATGGCTCTTGGTTATGGGCTGGTTTTTCTATTGATTGGAGGGGTGGAGAATCGGGGCAACAGGCCCATACGAGGGGACACAGAGAGTGACTGAGCCACCAATGCAAGCGGTAGAGAGAGAGTCTCAACTACACGAGAAAGACAGGTCTCAAAATAAACTGAAAGATGTGTTTAACATAGGTGGTTCGGCAGCATGCTTAGTAGCTACGAAAATTGCTGTAACAAGTGTTGGAAGTGGGGGGGGGGGGTCAGTTTCAAAGTTACTTCCAGATGGAGGAGGGGAGGCTTCTGTCATCTCAGGTGGTGAGTAGATTTCAAAAATGAGTGATCTTATAGTGGAGAATTTCACGGAAGTAGTTGAGGAAGTGGAGGTTGGGCCTCTAACAAATGTTCTAATAACTGAAGATATGGGCCCTATGTTGGGCTTAAAGTATGCTGACCCAGGTTTGTTTGTTGACCCACGTTCCCCTACTAACCCAGTCAGTGGGTATTCTATTTCGAAGGACACCGATCTAGTGGAAGGGACGAAGGAGAGTGCTAAGACCCTATTAAGGGGAAGAAAGCAGAAGGGTTCCACGATTTCTCAGCGTGATGAGGATCAGAAATGCAAGAAAATACAGTTGGATCTACACAACCAGTATGCGCCGTAAGAGGTTTCCATGGGTTCCCAATTTGATGATATTCGGCAAGGGAGGAAGATTAATTCGAGAAAACAACTACGGATGCCATAAAGCTCTTTAGTTGGAATCTTCGTGGGCTTGAGAACCCACGGGGCATTCGCACACTTCATGATCTACTCGTGAAGGAAGACCCGAGGTAGTGTTTCTAAAAGAAACTCTTTTACATTCTCGTCATTGGGATTGTCTGAAATTTAAATTTGGCTATAGAAATGGCTTTGTAGTAGATAGTGTGGGTCGTAGTGGAGGGTTGGCTTTGCTTTGGAGGGATGAAGTAGATTTGTCTATCCTCAGTTTTTTCAAACATCATATTCATGCTAAGATGAAAATTAGTTCTGTGGAAGGTGGAGAAATCAGGATTACGGGTGTTTATGGGTGCCTTGAAGTGGCACATAGAGATGAAGTTTGGGCCCTAATTGAGAGTTTGTGACCAAGTGAGGGGTTACCATTGGTGTTGTTTCGAGATTTTAATGAAGTTTTGTATCAACATGAGAAATGTGGGGGAAGAATGAGAAGTGAGTATCAGTTGGCTACTTTCAAATCTGTTTTGGTGGATAATGCTCTTAGAGATGTGGGTTTTGCAGGGGTCCCTTTTACTTGGAATAACAAGAGAGAAGGATTGGAAAACATATCTAAGAGGTTAGATCATTTTCTGGTTAATTCAGCTTGGTGTGAAGCATTTCCAAACTTGAGAGTAGAACATGGGGTTTCCTCTTGTTCTGATCATGTTCCATTGTGGATGGATACTCTTGGGGCAGTTGTTAGAAGGAATGGAAAGAAGATGTTCAGATTTGAGGCTATGTGGTTAAGCAATCCTGAGTGTGCTAACATTGTTGAGAGGAATTGGAATAGATTGAATGGCTCGAGTTCAATTTCTTAGTTGATGGGCTGTATTAAGCAGTGTGGTGAGGATTTAAAGATTTGGAATCAAAACTCTTTTGGAAATGTGAAAAAAGAGTTGGCGTTAGCAAAGATGAGACTGCAGCAGGTTAAAGAAAATGATTCGACTTGTCAGCATATTTCAGACCATAAGCAGGCCAGTGAAGAGGTCTAGAAGTGGTTGGAAAGGCATGGAATCATGTGGAACCAAAGGGCAAGAGTTATGTGGTTGAAAGAGGGAGATCGTAATTCTATGTATTTTCATTCAAAGGCATCGGTACGATGAAGAAAAAACAGCATTCTGCAGCTTCAAGATGAGTATGGAAACTGGAAAAAAGGGGTTACAAATGGAGCATTTGATCACATATTATTTTCAATCTTTGTTTACTATTGTTGCAAATGTTGATATGGAAGAAGTCTTATCAGGAGTAGCATTAAAGGTGACTGGAAAGATGAATGATAGTTTAACAAGGCCTTATGATGCTGAAGAGGTTGAGGTAGCAATCAATCAAATGCATCATTCCAAAGCCTCAGGACTAGATGTGATGTCTCCAGTTTTTTATCAAAAGCATTGGAAGGTGCTAGGTAAATCTATCACTGATTCTGTTTTATTTATTTTAAGTGGTGAGGACTTTCCTAGGGATTTAAATTATACGCTTATTAACTTAATCCCTAAAAAGTCAGATTCGGTTAAAGTGGTAGATTTCAGACCTATTAACCTTTGTAATGTGCTTTATAAGATTATTTCAAAAGTCATTGCTAATAGGCTAAAACAAGTCTTACCTGAGTTTATTACTGAATCCTAGTGTGCTTTTGTGCCTAGGAGACAGATGATAATGTCTTAATTGCTTATGAATTATTACATTATCTTTGTCATAAGAGGAATGGGAAAAAGGGTTTTATTTCCCTTAAATTGGATATGAGTAAGGCGTACAATAGAGTGGATTAGGGATTTTTGGAAAGAATGATGGGTGTTTTGGGATTTGATTATGGTTTTATCAACTTAATAATGAAGTGTGTGTGGATTGTTTCCTTTTCAGTTATGGTGAATGGTAGTCCAACAAGTACTTTTTTTTTTCCAAGTTGAGGGTTAAGGCAAGGAGATCATTTGTCTCCTTACCTTTTCCTGTTATGTACAGAGGGACTAATTAATTTATTAAAAAGGAATGATTGTCGAGAGTGGGTGGAAGGTATTAGGATATGTCGGGGAGCTCCTAGAGTTAATCATTTATTGTTTGCGAACGACAATGTGATATTTTGTAAGCCTGATAAGAGTACTACTGAAAAGATTCATTCTCTTCTCAATAAGTATGAGAAAGCTTCGGAGCAATGCATAAACAAAGAAAAGACTTATATGGTCTTTAGTAAAAATGTTAGTGAGGCTGGAAAGTCTGAGATCATGCAGCTTTTGGGGGGAAACCACACTCAACAGTATGAAAAATATTTGGGTTTGCCTCCTATGGTGGGAGGTAAAAAAAAAGAGCTTTCGCAAATATTAAACAGAAGTTATGGTAGAAATTGTAGCTATGGAAGGGTAATTTTTTATCTCAATGAGGTAGGGAAGTCCTTCTTAAAGTTGCCACTATGTCCATTTCCACGTCCGCCATGAGCTGTTTTTTATTCCCTACTTCCTTATGTCACTAATTAGAAATGTTAATGGCTAAATTTTTGGTAGGGTTGTAAAGGTCAAGGGAAGAAGATTCATTTGGTTAGTTGGACACGGTTGTGTGACTCAAAGTTTAGAGGTTGTATGGGATTAAAAAATTTTAGGATTTTTAATTTGGCTCTCATTGCTAAACAGGTTTGGAGACTTTTGCAAAATGAGGGGTCTCTTCTGTTTAGAATGTTCAAAGCTAAATATTTTCCTAAAACATCTTTTTTGGACATTAAGATGGTGTAAATTCTTCCTTTGTTTGGCAAGGTTTTGTCAAGGCCTTTGAGTATTTCAGAAGTGGGTGTTGCTGGAGGGTGGGTAATGGAAGAAGGGTGAAGGTGTTTCATGATCCTTGGATCCCTGATGTTGAGGTAAAGGATCTTCAAACGTGTGGTCCAGATGTGGATTTGAATCTAAAAGTTAGTGATTTACTGGATGATGTATCAGGTTGGTGGAATGTTCAGGTGTTGAGAGCTCTCTTTAATCCAAGAATTGTGGCACAAATGATTAAACTTAATGTGTCCTTAAATGTTGAAGATACTTTGTTTTGGTTTCTATAAAAATTTTGGATGGAAAGCGTGTCCTGAGAATCTCCCTACTTCTATTAATTTGAGAAGAAAAAAAATTATGGTGGGTGATAATTGTGCTTTGTGTAATCAAGCTAGTGACGATGTAACTCATGTGTTGTTCTATTGCTCAGATACTTTTAATATTTGGTCTCACTATCTTCCTATTTTGCATAATATTCAACCTGGTTTATCATTTTGGGAAGTGGCTAAATTTATTAAGGAGAATGGCTCAATAGATGATTTCTCAAAGTTCTTTTGTATTGCTTGGGCATTATGGTATAGACGAAACTAGTTTCTGTTTGAGCACAAACTTTTGGATATTAAATATGTTATTTGCTATTCTTTGTCTCTGCATTATGAGTTCAAGCAGGTGCAAGCATTTGATGTGGGCTGTAGAGATATTAAAAGTGTGGTTTGTTGGGCTTCTCCTCCAGTTGGGTTTTTAAAGATGAATGTTGATGGTGCTACTTTTTTTGTTCAACAGAAAGCGGGTATCAGTGTAATTCTCAGAGATGAAAAAGGTAGTGTGATTGTGGCCTGTAGTAAAGTAGAAAGGGAGGTGCTCTCTTCAAAATTTAGTGAAGCAATAACTATGTTGAGAGGTTTACAGTTGTGTGCTCAATGGGGGGTGCCGAATTTGCTACTTGAAACTGATTGTTTGGTTCTGGTCAATGCATTACAGGATGGCTCTACTTTTCTAACAGATTTTGATTATTTATTCAGAGATATAAGAAGGTTGATGTGTGGATTCAAAGATATTCAAATTTCTTATGTCAATAGATTGGGAAACTCAGCTGCTCATCTCTTAGCAAGACATGCATGGGGGTAGAAGATATTGAAATATGGTGGGAGGGGTGTCCTTCTTTTGTATCTCAAGTTGTTTGGCTTGATAGTACTAGTAATATTGTATAAGGACAATTGCTTTGTTTGATTCAATGAAATCTTTGATTATCTTAAAAAAAAAAATCTCCATCATATTATATATTATGTGAATGTGAAATTACTACCTGTCTAAAAAGTTTAAACTGACAAGAAGAAGATGTAGATTTTAGTTATTCGTATCTTAACACTTCTCGTAAGTAAATCGACTAGACTCTTCTTCAATAAGTGAGGCCAACACATAAAATCACCAATTAGCTACAAAACTGATTTATAGGTCAGATCAAATGTGTTTTTGACGTATGTTCTTATTAAAAAATTAAAAAAAAAATCATGATTTTTATTATGCTGAATCAAAATTGTGAATTCCGAAATAAGAACACGATGACCTTAAGAATGTTGGCTCCTTAGGATCGAATTCACTGGGACATAATCAGTCGGGCCTTGCGGCTCGTGCGCTCGTCCTAGGAAATGGGTAATCAAAGCCTCAAAATTATCGTCTATATATAAATTAGCATTAAATATAAACGCACAATTAAACAACTGAAAAAAAGACTCTTAATTTTTCGGTTTCATTGCACGAGTTGCTCTCCTTTGGAAAGAAAATAATCAAATATTAATTATTACCTATTTTATGCTCTATTTGGTGAGATTTGTCATAGTTTTCCAACCAAATTATAATTAATAATAACAAAAATAAAAGTAACAAAGGAATGTAGTACTATTGTAGTGATTTATAGTGATAAGGTATGCAAGTCCTACTCCCTTTAAAAAAAACAGATAAATCCGGGATTTACATAAAAAAATCATTTTTTTCTATTGATCTTACATTTTTTCAAAATGAGCGCACTGAATTTCCTACAAGGCCGGCAACTAACACATAATTATTCATTGATCCTTTTGGATCGCCATGATGACGCATAGAGAATTTCCTTCTCTAATCAAATTGTCGAATCCGTAGGGTCGTCGCCTTTGCTTCTCCAACACTAGGATCAATATCTTGTGGGTTTTTTTTGTATGTCCAAACATAAAGAATCATGTGTTTGTCATCATGGCATAGCAGAACTGGCAGTACCTGAAAATTGTAACCAACTACCGCGTCCAAGTTTATCTTTATGCGGTTGATCATGAGTGGAAGAAGAATCCATTTTTCGTATTGGGGCCCTTTGGTATGGTTCGCCTGTCTTCCTTGCGATCTCTACAATTCTTCTTTTAACCATTTGTGTCCATGTAAGGAATTTCTTGGTTATGGAGATATTTGTTTCTCAAAAACTAAATCATATTCATAACAATTGCCGCCAATAAAATAAAATAGTTATATTGACGAGCATCTATATTGTTAGTGTCAAAATTTTCATAATAGGTCGAAATGGGAGAAAAAATCATTTTTGACCCACAAATGTAGCCCAGGTCTCGATAAAGAGGTCTGAAGCCCATGGTGGCGGTTCAGGGAGTTGATATAATGCCCGTACGTATATCCATAATAGCAAATAAAAAAAGAATATTGAAAATATAAATAGAGATGGAAACATACAGATTTACGTGATTCTGTAAAGGGCTTACGTCCACAGATCGTCTGGAGCGAAAATTTACTATAGTACGAGTATTTTACAGTCTCTTATGGTCTCTCATTTTTCTCTGTGCAATGAAGGTTGGAGATCCCTTTGCCCGTGGAAGATAATATCTCTGGAGCTCTCATTGTGAGGTTGAAAATGATCCATTTTCTTTCAAATCTCCCCCTTTTTCTCATCTGATCAATCTCCTTTTATTGAGGCTCTATCAGTAGTAGGTGAGAAAATCAGCTTTATGTCACTTCTTACTCTTGCGTGTCTGACTTGCTTTCCTTCCTTCAACTTTTGCTTTTTATTTCCCTCCTCTCTCTTCCTTTTTCTTCCTGATGGCACCTTTATCATGGACTGGGTTTGGTGTGTCTTGGGCCGGGAATGTTTACACCCGACAGTTGCCTGCGATTCTTAAGGTTGATTTCCTTAGTTGGAAAGCCTTGAGAATCTTCAAGTCAAGTCGCGATAGAGATAGTCTGTACAAAACTGTAGAAAAATAAATTATAGGAAATGATCTCGGCTTGGAGAGGTGTGAGCACAGAGCTTGGCTTAGAGAGCTAGGTAGGGAGATGACTCAACTGCGCCAAGTGTGAGCATATAGCTCATCGTGGAGAGGTAGGCGAAAGATATGCTCGACCACGCGAGTTGCGAGTGCGAAGCTCAGCTTGGAGAGATAGGTGGGAGATGTGTTCAACCGTGCTAGGTGCAAGTGCAGAGCTCGACTTGGATGTGAACGTCATAATCAAATGTTTAGAAGGTTGCGTGTGACTTTTTATGCGTGTGACTGTAGAAATTTGCGCTAAGTGGTCAAGGAGCTCGTCGACCACCTAGGTCCATCTCAAGCAATTGTCGCGCCCGTCAACTCGTTCCTGAAGTGAGGTAGTTGTGGAGCTTGGAGGCTCGTTCCCGGAGGTAACCCACTGGCAATAGTTGTGGCACGAGTGTAAACACACAGTGTTTGCCAAAGAAGATGTTGTGCTAGCGTTATTGTCTAATGCGAGCGCAAAGGCACGTGGCTCTAAGGGCAAGGGTCGAAGCAGCTAAGGGATTGTCACCGCTTCGTGGGCAAGGGTCGAATTAGTCAAAGGAGTGTCATCATCATTGTTCGCCAAGAGTTAAAGGACTTGGCTTCGTGGGAGAGGGTCAAAACAGTCAAGAAACTGCCATCGCCATTGTTCGCCACAAGCCAAGGAACTCGGCTTCGTGAGCAAGAGTTGAAGCAATCAAGGGATTGTCATCGCCGTTGTTTGCCACAAGTCAAGAGACTTAGCTTTCGCGAGCAAGGGTCGAAGTAGTCAAGGGACTATCATTGTCGTTGTTTGCCTCGAGTCAAGGGACTCAGCTTTGTGGGCGAGGATTGAAGCAGCAAGGGACTGTCATCACCATTGTTCATCGCGATGCAAGGGACATGGCTTTTGCGGCTAAGGATCAAAGCAATCAAGGGACTGACATTGCCATTTTTCGTTGCGAGTCAAGGGACTTGGCTTTGTTGAAGGAGTTGCTTGACCGTGCTGTAGCGAGAGGCCGAGCTCGACTGCATTGCTGTGGTATGAGGTTGGGCTCGACCACGCTGCTGTGGTGGGAGGCCGGGTTAGATCACGCTACTATTGTAGGAGACAGAGCTCTACTGCAATTCTGTTGGGGGAGACGGAGCTCAACCGCATTACTGCAGCGGGAGTTAGAGCTCGACTGCATTGCTATTGTGGAAGGCAAGGCTTAACCACGCTACTGTTGCTGGAGGTGAAGCTCGACCGCGATACTGTTGCAGAAGGCAGGGCTCAACTGCACTTTTGTTGTGGGAAACAGAGCTTGATCGAGCTGCTATTGCAGGAGACAAAGCTCGACTGCGCTGATGCGACGAGAGACAAAACTCGATCGCTCTACTATGATGGGAGAGATAGCTCGATTGTGCTAGGGCGTTTCCACAAAACCCAAAGGGGTCAGTATAGATAATTCAAATTATAAGTTTGAGATTTGCTAACCTAAGCCATTTCGTTAGAGTGTGGTGAAGACTTGAGGTGCACAGGTGAGGCCAACAGTGGCCACACTTTGGCAATGATAAAGATCCGGGGCACCCGCAGTATCAAGCGGTCTATTTTGATGGAAACAAATTTAAGATGCTCGAGCGGTATCCAGGAGGGGGTTTGCAGCCAGTATTTCATGCCATACGGGTGATCTCCAACAAAGTATGTTCTCGGGGTGTGCAGACATTGGGATTCTCTTGGAACCCTGAGGAGTTTATGCGGGAAAAATCTATAAAAACCAAATTTTTTAGTAAATAGGAAATTTAAGTAGAAAGTTTCAAAGAGACAAACCGAAGTAATTTAGCCGTTGTTTTCAATTTTTCCCAATTGGATTGTTCACTGCCGACGAATTTTCACTTGGTGGAAGTTTGTTCCCCCTTGTTTTTGTTTTTTTTTTTTATTTGAACTATATCGCCGAGCGAAATTCACTGTTCACATAACTTTAATTTCATTGGTGTTTTACTGAATACGATCGAAGAGCTTTATTTTTTAGACGGGATTGGTGGGTCCTTGGGTCGTGATTGTCAGTCAAGTTTGGTGGCACTATGGTGTGCAACTAACCGTGACAAGCAACCTCTTGCGTGTGGCTGAGTAACTCACAGCGGCCAAGGGAAGTGGTGGTCAAGAAGCTGTGATTTTTGACCGGGGTACTCACAGTGGCCGAGGAAGGTGTTGGCCGCGTTTGGTTGTCGTTGTTCAAGCAGCTTTACGTGCATGTTCAGCTAGGCAATAGTGAGAGGGTGGTGAGATGTAGCTCATCATGAGGATGGTGAGATATTGTCTGTTTCCCACCATGAAAATGGAGCTCGGCTTGTCTACATGTTGGCAAGAAGCTTGTGGTTAGTCAGCGCATGTTGCATGGCCCATGCAATGGTGACAAAAAACTCAGGTGGTTGCCCGCCACAGGAAGTGGCGAGTTGGGTGCATGAGGATTATTGTTGAGTAACCCTCTATAGCCGAGTAAGCTTTGGACAGGCAAGCTCTAGTAGAGCAATGGTTAGACAAGCCCTGGCCTAGGAGCTTATGGCCGAGGAACTTCGTGCGGCCGGGCATCTCCTCGGCTACCGCGTGTTCGGTGGAGAAAGTCCTACCAGCAGTTTCTGTTGCCGGGGACCACCATGCTGGCAATAGAAAACGTCGGCAGGTCTAGTAGTGGCCGTTGGCACCCTCATTGGGCTCATGACTGGTCCCTGCGAGCCTCCTGTGCCATGCAGCCGTTGCATGGACTGTCGAAGACTAGCTCGGGGGGAACAGAAGTCGCTAGCGGTCCACGTGATGGTCGTTGGCATCCTCACTAGGCTCATGACTTGTCGTCGTGAGCCTCTTGAGTGCATGACGACGTGCACCCAATACGCACTATGCATGCAATGCACAATTTGGACATGCTTTATGTGCATTGTGCACTTTAAGTGCATAGTGCACGCTCGGGTACTGATTCTCGCCTCTTAGTTGGGACGTGCCCTACATGCACTGTGCACTTTAAGTGCATAGTACAGGCCCGGGTACTAGGGTCTTGCGTCTTTTGTTCTTTCGGCAGCAACATTAATTAAAAGAGTAATTCTACATACGACAGTGAAGTGTGCAACCGCCACGTAATCTCTTTGAAAAAGAGTGGGGTCCACTATTAAAAATTAAATTTTTTTTTTTTTATGTGGGTTCCATGTTTTATTCATTTTTTTCAAAGCGGTTACGCGGCGGTTGTACAATTCACGGTTGCAAATATCTTTTCTCTAATTAAAATAAGAGATGGTAAGTCGAAAACAATTATCTTAGGGGAAATTATCTGCTCTTTCAGTGATGACTTCATAAGCCGAAAAACCATCTTTCTCCCACTTCCGGTGTAGAGAATAAATTGATTCCATAGACAACGCTAACTATTAATGCAAAAAATTGTACAATAAGCTTAAACGGGAGAAATAATCATTTCTGACCACGGTCTGTTGAGTTCCAAGTCTCAATGGTGGATAGTGGATCCCAATTGAGGAAATCAAACAGACAATGATTCTTGTCCTTGGAAATGTTGGAAACAGAGTGTGAGTGTGTTGATTCTCCGTTATGATTCCCACTAGAGGACCTTGGTGAAGTGGCACTCCAAGAATATATATGTTCAACGTACAGTCTCTAGCGCCGAGCTGCAAAGGGGACGACACATCATCTCCGCTTCTTCAGTGAAAGGAAATGAATCTTGCTAAGGATCATGATGTTCGAATGGCTGGCAATACTACTTTCCAGTTGATCACCTTCCAAAGCAATCTATAGCTTTAGTTTTTCATGAATTTGGCCGACTAGAGTTTGTTCCTCTCTTTGGGACTCAGAGACTTATTACTGCTTAACAGAATTAAGACAGAATTATTCACCTTGAATTCTGTCCACTTTTACTTGTTCATCTCTTCCTCACACTTATAATTTTTTTTATTTTTTATAAGTGTGATGGTGCTATAAGATATAAAGTGTGAAATAATAAATAATGATTGATAAGAAGAATTTTTCTTTAAACAAATATAATGTAAAAGTCCGTCACATCAATAATTATAAAAAAATATTGATATTTTAATTTTAATTTTAATTTTAATAAAATATAATAGATCTACAACAAGTGTCGTCCCATAAATCAGATCGACTTCAAAAAAACTGAATTTTAAAAAATTGTTTAAAAGGACAATATATCAAATTGATATTGAATGGGAGAATTAATTTCAGGTGAGGGGATAATCTAATAGCATCTATAAGGTTAGATTGAGATGGGTCATAAAACGGATAAGGGGATAAAAGACAGGTACAAGCCTAGAAAAAAACCTAGGGGAAGCCAAAAGCTGCACACACTACAATGGAAAAGGTACAATCTTAGAAAAATGAAGCCAAGGTCAGCTTTTTTTAAGGCAAAAAGCAGTGAATGAGTGAGGGAGTGGTGGATTTGATTGCTCAAGCAAACTCATCAGCGTATAATACTCCAAACATGTAAGTTTGGCACATGCGTTGTCTTTCTTTCCATTCCTTTCCACACATCTAATACTCCAAACATGTATACACAACTACAGCTTCAACAAAAGTCATCAAATACGACAATCTACCATTCCCATGTCACAATCTACCATTCCCCCAACTTCTGATCATCTTTTTTATCATCATTTTACTTACATTTAAGTTAGTGTGCATGATATATTCTTTATACTCCTGACGTAGCAATGTCAATGTCTGATTTGTAAGATAAATTTAAAATAAAATTCTCTTATTTTCTCTTACTTCTAAGTGATCTCTTGCAAATCAAGTGAAGTGTCCGCCGCATTGGCTTGTAAATATAATTTTTCTTTTTTATTATATAAGCGATCGGACTTGTACAAAGGCGGCGAGTTGCGAATAATTTAATTGTAAAATAATTTAATTTTAATAATTTAGCTTGTAAAGGGTGAACCACCTGCAAGTTAAGAGTGCAACTTTTGGTTGAAAACCCTCTCCCACATTCATAAAGGGTACAGCAAGGAGGGGAATATCATAAAGGGTCGTAGCTTCTAATGGTGCACTATATAAATATATAGTCAATTGTTTTGGCACTTTAAATGGGATTTTCCACTTTCGCTACCTTCAAACCCACATTCATGAAAGAAAGAATATAAGAAATTGTTCATATCACAGGCGACTTAAAGGTGGTGCATGCCAGTGCACTATAAATACTTGTGCGTGGGAATTGAGAAACATGCATGTGTGGGTGGAGGAGCGTTTGAAGGTTGAACTTGTTGTGGAAACACACAATGATGACAAACAAATTAAAGCAAATACAAGCAGATCAATCACACGATACAAAATTAATGTGATTCGGGAACATGCTTATGTCCATAGAGCTGCAGAGGATTTTATTATACTGAGAAATCACAAAATACACTTTGAAGCGAAATATCACTATTTAAAAAACTTAGGACGTACTAAACTATTTATTAAGTACATATTTATAGTGTTACATGACAAAAATCCTAATTTTTACTTTTCTGTGTTATTTGCTCGAGCAGAGTGTTAAGCTCGCCTCGAGTGAGATCTCTATCTTATTCTTGTTCGAGCTACCTGTCGAGCGAGGCTCGAGCGAACTCTCTACTTGAGCTTCGCTCGAGCCATCTTTCGCGCAAACGGCGAGTGAACTTCCTACCTATCAGCTCAGGCTTGGGCGCTATGGCATAAGTCTCATTGAAAATCTAGTAAAAAACTATAGCGAGTCATTGTCAGGTCGGGTCATCAAGTCGGATCGACACACCAACAAAACCAGGCTCCACAAACCCAATAGAATTTGAAAGATCTCAGACCAAAAAATCGTTTGATATGGCACAAAGATTAATACATCACTTACAAATTTAGACAATATTTCATAACCTGTCTCACAATATTTTGAATCTATTCTCGAATATGTCATTAATCATGCATAGACCAAGTTATAAACTTCAAAATATAATTTAAATTCATTCGATGTATGTTTTTTATACTTGAAAAGAAAATTTGCTTGACTATCGCTTTAGTGAACTCATTTTAATTGATAGTGTTGGGTATAAAGTCAACAACTAAGAATCAAAACCAGATATAAGGCCAAGAATCAAGTCTAGAGATAAGGCAGGTTGATTTAGACGTAAAAGGAAAGGTCTTAATAAGGCAAGTATAACTCAATCACTCCAAAGAAGAAAATATACATCTATAAAGAGAGAGAATCTCCTTAGATTTGGACAGATTTTACTACGCACAAAGACCCCTCAAACTTTCTCTCTTGAGGAAGATGGCATCTTCTTCAACCTCCAGATTTTCAAACTTCCTCCATTATATTGAGAGATAAGTGAGATAATGAAAGATTGTAAAATTTCTCATCATAGTGGATTTCGTCCTCAAACAACCTGTGGATATAGGCTTTCACGTTAAACGACGTAAATCCGTGTGTCTCTCTATTTATATTTTATGTGTTTTATGTGTTATTTATTTCACTGATGAGTATCCGAACAACACTGTACCATGGTCCAAACCACTATCGTGGGCTTTTTTAAAAGCACCTCCTTGGCCAGAATAACCTCCATGGGTTGGGGATGACTCTGTCCTCCCATTCTGGCCTATTGTGCAAATTTTGGCATTAACGGGTATAATGAAACTAAATAATCCCATATCAACCACTCCATGTCTCTCATTATAATTTTATTACAAAAAAAAAAATAAAAGAAAAAAAAAACTTGCTATTACAAAAACCAAAGAAACCTGAAAGTTTAAGAGCACTTGCGTAATTTTCCTCCAAAGATGATGCTACGTACAAGCTCACTCAAAGAGCACCTGACATCAATAACATTCTGCTATAATTCTTTACAAAGGAAGCCTTTTTCCTTTTTCCTTCCTCTCTAATAAACTCTTTGCATCTCTCTAAGCAACTCACTGTCTATCTTTTAAGCAAGGAGAGTTTTTGTAGAAGATGGAAAATATGAGGAAGCTGTATCCTTCCAGGATTAAATACCATCCTTCAAAGTCCAAGTCTTCTAATAATTTTATTAGCCCAATAACTCAATCAGAACCCATGCCTCAATAAATTATGGGCTAATTTAATATTCGCTTAAGCCCACAATATATATACATATTCAGAAGTCTAAGGCCCGAACTAATAATCATTTAAGCCTATGAGTTATGAGCATAAATGATTTTTTTCCAAGATGAGATATTTTCTTAAACTTTTAATGTAACAGATAATATTGACAAATTATAAATACATTTTGTTTTATTTTTTTACAATAACTTAGATCTGGGTAATTGAGATTTTCTACTATATAAAGTTGTCCCTTTTATACATAGCTAATTATTTAATTTTTCTAGATGGTTAAATCTCTAATTTAGCTGCAATTCCGTTGGATTGCTAGAGTAGTGCTGTATATAACAAGGGTAGCTTCAAACCGGATAAATCAATCAGAGATTTGTTACTCATCATCCTAATATATCACACACCACATTTTTTTTTAGATTTTTTTTAATTTTTAATTTTATTCTTCTTAAATTTATTGAATTAATGTGGAGTAAAGGGCTCCTAACAAAATTACTTTTTTATGGACGAAAGTTTGTTTGTTATAAGCAAAATGCTCTCAAAACAATAATATTATTAAAAAATAATATTCTAACAATATTTTATTCAAATTTCAACTTACTATTCAAACCGCCCCTATCTAACCAACTTTATTATCAAATTAGGGGTTCTTGTAGGTGCTGTGTGGAATTGCATGTCCACTTGGACTAGTGCCATTTAGTTTTGGGAATTGATATATATATTAAAAAAAAAAACCATTCTTTTTGTCTCAACTAGATGTTGCTTTGAACATGAGAAGCCGTGGCGACACTCACCAATATAATATGGAAAATTTTTGTTCTTAATCCTAAATTTCGTGATCAAGTAACACCAACTGATATAACATAATCTTATATCAGCTAACATAGAGTGTCTTTGTAGAAGACCCATCTTCAGTAAGAGCGTTTGCCGCTGCATCCTTAAGTTCCTTCATACGGCTCCTCAGCTTCTTCCCTTCTTCACCTTCCATTAGAGCCTTGACAACTTTGGCAATGCCCTCTCGTAGCAGCAGCCCATTTTCATCGGTCTTTGTCAATCTCAACGACATCTTTATGTCCTCGGTTAGTATGATCGCATTCGATTTCTTCTCTAGCCACAGTGGGTCAAGAACCCTCCAGTTGCGGTATGGCTTAGGACATGAGCCTATGGTGCCCAAGATGGCAGCACAAGACCTTGCCCCTTGGTCCTTTCCAAGAATGTCCCTTTCGACAAGAAATCAAAAGGGTCTTTTAGCTCTGGACACTAAAAAATGTGGAACCATCATGATCGTTTGGGCTCTTCACAACCTGTAAGAATCTCTGCTCACTCATTTCCAACTCAAAAGCCAACTCAGTTATCTGATCCGGAGAGAGCGTCCGGCCGCTGCCAAACAAAACAAATAACATTGACTCATGTGGTTGCTCATCCAATCATTCCAAAGACTCTCAGCCCTCAATCACCTTTCCCCTTGAACCCATGTTCACCATAGGCCCAACTGTAAGAGTTTTATTAAAATTCTATGTCACACACACACATATCTTAATGGGTTTAGACTAGTTCAAATATTATCACTTAATTAATGAGTCATAGTGGGACACGAATATCTCTATTCTAGTCATAGTGTGACACGAATGTCTCTAGATTTCATAATGGTCAGAAGTCTATAAATATAGCACTGAGAGGTTAAAAGGTTCTTACATACAATATCATTGTGCCTCTAGCCATCGGGATACACTCGGAGGTAAAGTTGTTAGGGTAATCATTTTCTTATAGTCAGGTCAGATTCTTTATCAAACTGTAATGAAGGAAGATATGTTTTCTAACAGTTATTATTTTATTATCGTAAATTATAGAAAATCGAAGATCCTATTATTATTAATATTCATGTTAAAATATTTAACGTGTGGTATCACAGCTACAGGTTATAGAATTTTTATGATCTCGATAAAATATTGTACATGCCCGTGCCTCTGTTTGTTATTTCTTTTCGGTCTAAGACAAAAACATAAGTTGTTTGGGAATTCTATGTAAATGTCCCACCTGTTCATAAAATTGTAGTTTTGGTTTTGCATATGTAAAACTTTCGTATTGATATTATGCATGTGTATTTGAACTTGTTTCGGATTTCATGAACTGTAAGTTGTGCTTGCTGTTGTTTGTATTGTGTCTGTGTTGGGTTGAAGAGGGATTTGAGGAAGGGGCCACCGTGTGGGTTGGCAGTGTGCGGTGTAAGGTGGCCAATGTCATTGTGCCGGTAACTCGACACGTATGGCGGTGTAAAGGGGGCGGCATAAGAGGTTGTGAAGCCTCGAATGGGTGCTGCCCGATAGTGATTTTCCTTGATTTTTGATTGGTACAAAAACAGAAGGAGGGGCGTTTGGTGCTGGGAGGAGGCTAAGAACCTCCTCCACGATGCCTCTATGACAGCGGCTCTGAGGGCTTTAAAGCCCAGTGGATGTAGCAGTGATTTTGGTAAAAACAAAAAGGATAACAATGAAAGGAGGTGGTCGAGGACGCCATGCCGTCTTCTCCTTGACGAAGACGTCTACAGTTGCGCCAAACCGAAGGAAGATTGAAAACTGACTAGTGCGACACTACTTGGATGAAGAAGAAAGAAAAAGGCGTTTACTGGCTAGGCCCTAGGGTTTTCAAACATTTACATAAGGGTTTGAGCTGTGGGCTTTGGCCAAGTCCAAGAAGTTTTAAAATTGTAATAAGGGTACATGCCAGCACAGTGGGCCAGAAATCTGGCCCGGCCCAATAACATAAATAAAATTTTTAAAAAATGGGCATAATATAATTCATTCAATGCACGTCAACGAATTCATTCAATTTATGGAAAAGAGTGATGTTGGTGCCAAGGTGCATTGGAGTGATAATTTCTTGATTGTTAACTAATTGCTTTCCATCTCTGAATTAAGTTCAACTTCATATTGTCATTTAGATTTTCTTTAACATACTCATTGTTTGTTTCACTTTTTCATACAAACAACAAAAAAAGAAAAAAGGAAAAAAGAAAAAAAGAGAGAACAAAAAACATTTTCAGATTATGTCAAAGGAAAAACTAATTTTCGTGAATGTCATTATGAATAGTTATAGGATATAACCTTCTTTTATTTTTTATGGTAGTTGAATTAGGGATTTAAGCTAACTGTTTCTTGAGGAAATGACTTGGGACTTCCCTAATATTACTTGGTGTAACTCTTATACTTGGGAGTGATTTTTCTAAACGTTTTTAGAGCAAGTCTCTCTACAATCATATTAGTGCAATAGAGCAAACCTCCGTAGACATTGGATTTGAAGCATCAAAGCATAAATGAATGTTATGATCCTGAAGGTTAAAAAATTAACCAAATTAGTATCCACTCGTCTTAGAATCTTTGCATTCAATGATTAGGACTTTAAGTAACACCAACCCTACCCCATTTATAGTTTTTTTTTTATATATAAAGAGTCGAGGTCACCTGTCCAATAGTGACAATTTTCCAATTTTATTAAAAAACTCTCACTTATGACGGAGAAATACCGTAGTAACAATGACAAGGACTTGAGATATTGCAAAAAACAAAACTCAAGTACCAACAAATCCCAAAAACAGAAAGCATCTATCATCGCCTAATGAATGGAATGCCAAGTTTATCCATGCGAATGAGCCTCCTAATATTGCCTTTTGCGACGAAAACGTCATCATAAATAACGCCATGTGATCCTTGCTTTGCCAAAAAATCTGCATCATATTAGCCTCTCTAAACATATGTCGAAACCGAACGTTTAACTCACCAACAATCTCTATCACTTCCTCTCAAAAATTCCAAAGAAACCAATATTTGCACACTCCTGATGCCAACCATCCAACTATCACCTTAGAATCTGATTCTACCAAACTATCCCTCAATCCGAACCTCCTACACATTCGGAGTCCATCCAGGAGAGCTCTACACTCAGCGATAGTATTCGTAGACTGCCCATAGTAGTAAGCAAAACCTGCCATAACATCACCTCTAGAATCCCGAATAATGCCACCGCCACCGGACTCACCCGGATTACCGCGAGAGCCACCATCCACATTTAATTTAACTCTCCCCCTCTCCAGTGGTTTTCATGCAATTAATTTTATCCTCCTCTTAACAATAGGAGTTATCGAACATCCTAACCCCTCCATAACCATCCAATCATGTTCACCCAAACACCGAAATTTTTTATTCCCATTAGAGATATGATTAACTAAAATTTTTACAGAATGAATGATATCATTAGAATTAAAATCTGTACCTTCCACCATTCGAGCCACACACCTATCTCGCCATAGCGACCATGAGAAGATAATGGGAAGTACCCCTCTAAGCCACCCAACCTGTGAAGACCATGAAGCTCTTTGCCACCAAAAATTCATCATCCCCTCCCAATTTCGAATATGAGTAGGTCTAATGCGACATGCTTCGGCAAAATATTTCCACACCTTTTGGGCTCCTTCGCCCTCACATAAAATATGATGGAATGACTCCCTTTTAGGCTGAGCACAACACTCGCATTTAGAAACACTAGGAATTCCTAAAAGTTGAATAATACCATCCACCAGAATGGCTCTCCTCTTTGCACACCAAACAAAAAAAGGCATCTTCTTTGGGATTCAATTCTTCCACAGCCATGTCTTCCATGAACATATATCACCTCGTTGCGGAATTACTTGCCACACAGATTTGGTTGAGAATTCTGTTAAAGGTAAAGATGAAGAATGAAAGGAAACAAAAGAAGGATTGGAGAGAAAAATATTGTTCTCATTCCATACGTAAATCTGTGTACATCCTCAGTATATATATCCTTTGAGCAACACCAACTTAACCAATCAGAAAATAGAAATAATAACCAACCTAACCTATTCTGCAATATTCTAGAATAGAAAGCTATCTGTACAAAGAGACAAAAAGAAACGATCCTAACAAACTATGCTGAGCTGGAGGAATATTTTTCTGTTTTATCAGAGTGCGTGTGGAGCAGCTTTTCATTGGTGGAGGCTTGATTCCTTCTTTGTTGAGACCCCCCCTCAAGATGGGCATATATGTTCAGAATGCCCATCTTGGACAATAAAAACTGAAATTGTGTTGTGGACAAAGCCTTTGTAAAGATATCCGCCAACTGAAACTTAGAGTTAACATGAACTGGAACAATCACACCAGCAGCAACCCTTTCTCGAATAAAATGGCAATCTATCTCTATGTGCTTTGTTCTTTCGTGAAAGATGGGATTTTTGGTAAGATGAATAGCAGCTTGATTGTCACAATATAGCAGTGCTGGCTGTTTGTGCTGTATGTTGAAGTCCTTCAAAAGTGTAATTAACCAAACAACTTCACAACAAGTGTAAGCAAGTGCTCGATACTCTGCCTCAGCAGAAGATCGAGATATTGTTGCTTGTTTCTTGGATTTCCAACTCACTGAAGAGTCCCCAAGAAAGACACAAAAACTAGTGACTGACCTTTGAGTTTCAGGGCATGCTGCCCAATCTGAATCATTGTATGCTTTGAGATGTAAAGAGGAACTAGCTGAGAAGAAGAGACCTTGACCAATTGATCCCTTTAGATATCTCAGAACTCGGTGAGCATGGTGCAAATGAATCTGAGCTGGTTTGTCCACGAATTGGCTGAGAACACTCACGTCATAAGTGATATCTAGTCTACTAATTGTTAAGTAGATGAGCCTACCAATCAGCCTTCGATAGCTTGTAACATCTGTCAACATATCAGTAGAAGAGTGTGCAAGTTTATGATTTGATTCAATTGGAGTACAAGCTGGCTTACAACCAAGTAATCCAGCATCTTCTAAGATTTCCAATGTATATTTTCTCTGACACATGTGGATCCCAGCTGCTGTTCTTGCAACTTCTATCCCCAAGAAAAATTTCAAGATCTCGAGATCCTTAATCTTGAACTGACTGTGCAGAAATTCTTTGACACTTTTTATGGTGACTAAATTGTTGCTTCCCACAATTATGTCGTCAACATAAACTAAAAGAGCTGTAAAACCATGTTGATCATTCTTAGTGAACAGTGAGTAATCAGATTTTGATTGGTAAGAGCCAATCGAGAGCAAAGCAGCAGTGAACTTTGAGTTCCACTGCCTAGAGGCTTGCTTCAAACCGTAGAGTGACTTATGTAACTTGCAGACCAGCTTTCCTTGTTGTTGAGACTCCCTCTGAGCCACATAACCCGGTGGCAAATCCATATATATTTCTTCATCAAGATCCCCATTCAAAAAAGTATTGTGTACATCAAGTTGGGCCAAGTGCCAGTTATTGATAGCTGCCAGTGCAAGGAAGAGTCTAACTGTGGTCAGTTTTGCCACTAGACTGAATGTCTCTTGGTAGTCAAAACCCTCTCTTTGAGTGTACCCCTTTGCTACCAATCTAGCCTTATGCTTATCAATGGTCCCATCAGATTTTAACTTTACCTTAAATACATATTTACAGCCAACTGGTTTCTTTCCAAGAGGTAAAGTAGTGATGGACCAAGTGTTATTGGCTTCAAGGGCATCAATTTCAGACCTCATGGTAGATTTCCAATTGTAACGCCCCAAACCCGGGTGGCTTGGTGAATTACTACTTGTCACTCATAAACATGTCTCCCAACACATCCAAAGAAAAATCTTCAAAACTTCATAAATGAAATCAATCTCAAATCTTCTCAATAATCTCATTACAATCTCCACACAAACTTAAATGCAATAATAACAATCAAAAAGGTCCATAACCTTCCGGTAGTCATAACAAATCAACTAAATAATTCATAAATCTTGCTAAACTCATAAAACCCAAAGACTTTAAGACTAAGAACACCAGAAATCCTTCTCAGCTTAAACACAAGCAGCATTCTAATCCCGGTCCTCATTTGGACTTACCACATCATCTGAAAAATATTATAATGATAGGGGGTGAGTTATCAACAACTCAGTAAGCAGAAATCATATGCTAGCGTGCAAACATGAGCATTTATAAAGTAGAGTATGCAGAATAAAGTATTTTCCAGAGTTATCATGCAGAACAGAACATATTTTCAAAATAACAGAGCGATGGTTTTAAAACAAGTAAAACCCATGGTACTTTGGCATAACATAAACTGAGTATCATCATCAGATCAAAACAGAGCATCAAACAGAGCAGAGACCATGTTTCACCCCCGTGGTAGGGTTGTGCTAACCCCGGTGGCCAAACCAGGCAGAGACAGAGGTGAAATCTTTCCTTTATTCTTCTCGGAGCCCCGAGTGTGCACACAGGAAAAGACCACAAATAAACCACTTTGTTTCCAAAGTGGGTGCACTCAGAGACAGAGAAGTTGGTACCAACCCAAACAGAGCAGAGCATAACAGAGCAGAGCAGAGCAAAGCAGAGACAGAGTCAGATACGAAAACCAGTACACCATGCCAAAGGTTTTCAGATGTTATATCAAAATAATACAGAGTACCAAAACAGAATCAGAACAGTTTACACACGCTGAACACAAAAGCCAGAACAAATAAATGCACAACTTTTCATATTCTCAATATCGCTCTTTTTCAGATTCCAGAAATCACATGACAGAATTTAGCTCATGTCTACACAATGCATGTCAGAATATATTTTCCTTTTTCACACAGATTTCATGAATAATGCTGATAAGAGACCGAGATTGATCTTTGTTTTCACAAGTTCCAACACAACACAAATTATGCAAGTTTTCATAAAATCAACCTCAGTCTTATTAACTTGTATTAAACCCAGCATAGGAACCCCGCTTACCTGACTCCTGCAGCGTATTATCTAAGCCTTGAAAATGATCTCTATCAATCTCGTCACCTATTCATAAAAATATCATAAACTAAATATTAAAGTCCAAAAACACCCAATTGTTCTTAAACAATTCAAGACTCAAACTCTAGACCATAATTCAACGAGTTTTAATCAAACTTAACTAGCCAAATAACAATCCGGACAGCCCAAACTTCGATCCAAAATATTCTATACCAAACTCAGTATGTTGGCTATAAGTGGAGACTGGTTTGGAGCTGAAAAAGTGTTGTCTGAAAGTTGGCTCGACAGTTGGCTCGAGCCAACTTTGCTCGAGCCACGCTACAGACCGCTCGAGCGAGATCAAGTCAGAGAGGTTCGCTCGAGCCTCGCTCGACACCCTGCTCGAGCGGAAGCAAGTCAGAGAGCTTCGCTCGAGTGTCGCTCGACACTCTGCTCAAGCGGAAGCAAGTCAGAGAGCTTCGCTCGAGTGTCGCTCGACACTCTGCTCGAGCGGAAGCAAGTCAGAGAGCTTCGCTCGAGTGTCGCTCGACACTCTGCTCGAGCCAATTACGCAGATTTCGCCTATTTAACCAGTTTACACTACACAAAGCACTCTTCTTTCCCTTCCCAAATCCAAAACAATGTAACTTAAAAATATCCAAACCTAGGACAAAACACCAACCCGAAGTACTCACCACACATAACAATCAGAAAAACTCACAAAAAGCTACAAAAACTCACGGTAAGGACCAAAACAGAAACTGCAGTAAATGAAAAGGAGTGAGAGAATCGGCTGAGAGGATGCACTAAAAATAGAGTCTTGTTGCAGAACAACCAACAAAAATAAGGAAAGAGGATAAGTTATACCTGACGATGAAATCTTGCACAAGGAGAAGAGAACCAATGGAAAACTGAACAGATGAGAGAGAGGGACACCCAATCTGCAGAAACTGGAGCAGTGCGATAGAGAAAAACAGTTATGAAGGAGAGTGACCGAAAGGGGTGAGAGACGAAGTGGAGGGACGTGCGAGAGAGAGAGAGAGAGAGATCTGGGCGGAGGGGGGGGGAACAACAGAAACCGAAAGAGAGAATGAGGGAGAAAGAAGCGGGAGGAAGAACAGAAAGGAAACAAAAACTTACCTAAACGACGCCGTCCCAGACTTCATGCATGAAAAAGCAGGTTCAACACGTGCATGGGTGCGGCTTACGTGCATGGTGCAGTTTCAACCGCCTGGGTGTTACATCCTCCCTCCCTTACAAGAATTCCGTCCTCGGAATTCGCTACAAGCTATAATAATTCCCTTCGAACAAGTGCGGATACTTTACTCGCATCTCTTCCTCGAATTCCCAAGATGCTTCATTGATAGCATGATTACACCACAATACTTTAACCAAATAAATAGTTCGATTTCGCAACACTTGCTCTTTCTTGTCCAGAATCCGCAATGGTTCCTCGGTGTAGGTCATGTCCTCTTGAATCTGTAAGGGTTCATGATCTATGATGTGAGTGGGGTCATGGATATACTTCCTCAACATGGACACATGGAACACATTATGCACTCCCGAGAACGCCGGTGGTAGAGCCACCCTGTATGCCACCGGTCCAATCCGTTCAAGAATCTCAAACGGTCCAATGTATCTAGGGCTCAACTTACCTTTCTTTCCGAATCTCATAACTCCTTTCATTGGTGAAATTCTCAAGAATACCTTATCTCCCATCGCAAATTCTAACTGACGGCGGCGCTTATCTGCATAGCTCTTCTGTCGGCTTTGAGCTGCTTTCATTCTAGCCCGAATGATATCTATCTTTTCTGTGGTCTGCTGAATAATTTCTGGCCCTAGAAGTTTTCTTTCACCTACTTCATCCCAATACAAAGGAGACCTACATCTCCTGCCATACAAAACCTCATAAGGTGCCATCCCAATGCTAGCCTGGAAGCTATTGTTATATGCAAACTCAACCAATGGTAAATGTTGCATCCAAGATCCCTTGAAGTCCATCAAGCATGCCCTCAACATGTCTTCTAAAATTTGAATAGTTCTTTCTGATTGTCCATCTGTCTGAGGGTGAAAAGCAGTACTGAAACTTAACTGAGTACCCATTGCCTCTTGTAAGCTTCGCCAGAACTTAGAGGTAAAACGAGGATCTCTATCCGACACAATGGATACCGGCACTCCATGCAACCTCACTATCTCCCGCACATACAGTTCAACTAGTTTCTCTAGTTTATAAGAAACTCTAATGGGCACAAAATGGGCGGTTTTCGATAACCGATCCACGATTACCCATATAGCATCTTGTCCGCTTACGGTCCTTGGTAGACCTGTCACGAAATCCATGGAGATATGTTCCCATTTCCACTCCGGAATCTGGAGTGGCTGTAATAATCCTGCAGGTCTCTGATGTTCCGCCTTCACTTGTTGGCAAGTCAGGCATTGTTCTACAAATTTAGCAATTTCTCTTTTCATGCCATTCCACCAAAAGGACTCTCTCAAATCCCGATACATCTTGGTACTCCCTGGGTGAACAGTGTACAAAGAACGGTGTGCCTCTTCAAGAATTACCCTTTTTAGTTCCTCATCAGCAGGTACGCATACTCTACCCCTAAATCTCAAAACTCCATCCTTGGAAACACAAAAATCAGGCTTGTCCCCGTTTTCGATCCCTTCCATTAGCTTCACCAACTCTGAGTCCACTTTCTGAGCAGCTCTGATTCTATCTATCAAATCAGGTTGAACCACTAAACTGGCCATGACAGCATTTGTATCACTAAACGAGACTTCAATACCGGCTCTTTCTAAATCCATCAACAACCTATGCTGAGTGGTAATGGCTGCAACTGTCGGTCCGATTGACTTCCTGCTCAGAGCGTCGGCTACTACATTAGCTTTGCCAGGGTGATAATTAATGGTGCAATCATAATCCTTGATCAACTCAAGCCACCTCCTTTGTCTCATATTTAATTCTTTTTGGGTAAAGAAATACTTCAAACTCTTGTGATCCGTATAAATTTCGCACTTTTCCCCATACAAGTAGTGTCTCCAAAGTTTGAGTGCAAAAATAACTGCCGCGAGTTCCAGATCATGAGTGGGATAATTCTGCTCATACACTTTCAATTGGCGTGAGGCGTAAGCTATAACCTTCCCATGTTGCATCAGTACACACCCCAAACCAAGCCTAGAAGCATCGCTATAAACAACAAATCCGCCTCTAGCTGTGGGAACTGATAACACCGGAGCTGTCACTAATCTTTGTTTCAACTCTTGGAAACTTTCTTCACACTTTGCTGTCCATTCAAACTTATTATTTTTCCTGGTGAGTGCAGTGAGAGGAACTGCTATCTTCGAAAACCCATCAATGAAACGACGGTAATACCCCGCCAATCCCAAGAAGCTTCTAACCTCATGAACGTTCCTCGGTGCCGACCAATTAACCACTGCTTCCACTTTCCCTGGGTCTACTGAAATTCCGTCCTTCGACACTACATGTCCCAAAAACGTGATTGAATCAAGCCAAAATTCACACTTCTTCAACTTAGCAAACAGCTGCTTGTCTCTAAGTGTTCCAAGTACCAACTTCAAATGTTCTTCATGCTCGGTCTCGCTTTTGGAGTATATCAGTATATCATCAATAAAGACAACCACAAACTTATCCAAAAACTCATGAAACACCCTGTTCATCAAGTCCATGAATACAGCTGGGGCGTTTGTCAGGCCAAAAGGCATGACCAAAAACTCATAATGGCCATAACGGGTCCTAAACGCCGTCTTAGCCACATCTTCAGCTCTGATCTTCAACTGGTGGTAACCCGAACGAAGATCAATCTTCGAAAATACTTGAGCACCCTGGAGCTGATCAAACAAATCTTCTATACGGGGTAGCGGGTACTTATTCTTTATGGTCACCCGATTAAGTTCCCTATAATCGATACACATTCTCATCGATCCATCCTTCTTCTTCACAAAAAGAACTGGAGCTCCCCAAGGTGAAACACTGGGCCTGATGAAACCCTTGTCTAACAATTCTTGCAACTGCTCTTTGAGTTCCGCTAATTCCGACGGCGCCATGCGATAAGGTGCTTTTGAAAGGGGTGCCGTGCCTGGAACTAACTCAATAGCAAAATCTACCTCCCGCTCGGGTGGAAGTCCCGATAAATCTTCGGGGAAAACCTCTGGATATTCTCTCACAACAGGTATCTGTTCCAACATCACTTCCCCCTTTGGTGTTTCTACCACACAGGCTAGGAATCCTTGACAACCATCACGCAACAGTTTTCCAACCTGAATGGCAGAAATGATGGGTGGAGTCAACCTCACTTTTGACCCTATGAATCGAAATTCACTTTCATTGGGGGGTCTGAAAACCACTTCCTTTTTAGCACAATCAATACTGGCGTGATAGGAAGCCAGCCAATCCATACCCAAAATAACATCAAACCCTACCATGTGGAAGACTATTAAGTCTGCTGGCATCAATCTTCCCTCTATAGAAAGGGGGCACCCAGGTAGAATCTCACTACAAACTACAGAATTTCCTGTTGGGGTCGCAACCACTAACTTGTTCCTCAACCTTTCAGTATCTAACGTGCAGAAACTAGAGTACGTCGTGGAAACAAAAGAATGTGTCGCTCCCGAGTCAAATAACACAAAAGCATTATTAGAAAACAAGGAAAGAGTACCTGTGATTACATTCGAACTCATCCATGAACCAAGAATATCCAAAATCTTAACCAGAACCAACCAAAGAAAAGAAAACAATAGAAAATATAAATCCTTAAAGTAAAACAAAAGAGTCATACCAGTGATCACGTCATTCCTGCCCTCAACCTCTCCAGGTGTTAATGCAAAGACTCGAGCAGGCGCAGTAGAACGTTGATTGCTGCCCCGAGTTGATACTTCATTCCTCGGAGGTGGCGGTATGAACCTCTGGTTGCTACTATTTTGCGTTGGGCAGTCTCTGATGTAGTGTCCTGATTTGCCACAACGGAAACACAATCCCGCCCCTTTCCTGCACTCTCCGGAGTGCACTTGATTGCATGTCCTACACTGGTAGGGCTGTTGATTACTCTGAACAGGCCTTTTTCCCGAACTACCACCTTCACTCCTCCTCTTCCACGGTCCTTGGTCCTTGCCAGAATGGTACTCGGTGGGAATAGTCCTTTTCCTCTGTTCGTGCAACGCAGCACTCCTTTGAAGAGTTCTTTCAAAAACTGTTGCTTTGTTCACCAATTCGGAGAAGTTCCGAATCTGGAAACCCACCACACGCTCGTACAGTTTCTCATTCAGTCCTTGCTCAAATTTGCGTGCCTTCTTTTCCTCATCCGGAATCAAATAAATAGCAAAGCGGGATAACTCAGTAAATCTGGCAGCATACTGATGAACCGTCATGGTTCCCTGAACCAGGGTGGCAAATTCCATAGCCTTATCCTCACGGAATGAGCTAGGGAAAAAGCACTCAAGAAAAATCTGCTTGAAGTGCAGCCAACTGATTATCTCTGTCCCCTCTGCTTCCCTAATAGATCTTTCAGAGATCCACCACCTCTTTGCTTCCCCAGTAAGCTTAAATGTGGCGAACGCCACTTTTTGTTCCTCAGTACAGGTTAGGACTCGAAAAATCTCCTCAATGTCCTGTATCCAATCCTCTGCCAAAGTTGGATCGCCTCTCCCATCAAACAAAGGAGGGTGCATTCGATTGAATTGTTCGACAGTACAACCCCCTTCATTGAAGTTACGCTGGCGACCCGCAGGATTCTGCACAAGGTCATCAATTAATTGATGTGCAGCCGCTCGCAGTACCTCGGAAGCACTCGGGTTTGCTTCCCTTTCATTCTCATTCGCATTCAGATCCGACATGCTTCGTTCTCTACGACGAGGTGGCATCCTGACAATATAACTAGAATTTTAAATAATCGCTTCGAAAATAAAGTTTAAAAGAACATAGAATATTAGTGGTATTTGTAAAAACAAAGCGTATATATATTAGAATTCAATATATAAGAATATCTATAACAGAGACGAAAAAGGAAAGCACAATGATAGTAATAGTCAATCTCCCCAAAATTTAACATCTTGCTCCCTCTGAGAATTTAAGAAGGCTCCGTTACTAGGCTAAACCTTAATCAACATGTATTTAGTTCATAGACCTGTGATATACCACACTCCATAGCTATTCCTAAAGCCTACGAATTCTAAGACTTCCCAGTTCAACAATATTCAATCCTATGAACCCACAGAAATCTAAACCTCCAAGGTTTATAGTATGCAGAATTCAAACCTGGCTCTGATACCAAATGTAATGCCCCAAACCCGGGTGGCTTGGTGAATTACTACTTGTCACTCATAAACATGTCTCCCAACACATCCAAAGAAAAATCTTCAAAACTTCATAAATGAAATCAATCTCAAATCTTCTCAATAATCTCATTACAATCTCCACACAAACTTAAATGCAATAATAACAATCAAAAAGGTCCATAACCTTCCGGTAGTCATAACAAATCAACTAAATAATTCATAAATCTTGCTAAACTCATAAAACCCAAAGACTTTAAGACTAAGAACACCAGAAATCCTTCTCAGCTTAAACACAAGCAGCATTCTAATCCCGGTCCTCATTTGGACTTACCACATCATCTGAAAAATATTATAATGATAGGGGGTGAGTTATCAACAACTCAGTAAGCAGAAATCATATGCTAGCGTGCAAACATGAGCATTTATAAAGTAGAGTATGCAGAATAAAGTATTTTCCAGAGTTATCATGCAGAACAGAACATATTTTCAAAATAACAGAGCGATGGTTTTAAAACAAGTAAAACCCATGGTACTTTGGCATAACATAAACTGAGTATCATCATCAGATCAAAACAGAGCATCAAACAGAGCAGAGACCATGTTTCACCCCCGTGGTAGGGTTGTGCTAACCCCGGTGGCCAAACCAGGCAGAGACAGAGGTGAAATCTTTCCTTTATTCTTCTCGGAGCCCCGAGTGTGCACACAGGAAAAGACCACAAATAAACCACTTTGTTTCCAAAGTGGGTGCACTCAGAGACAGAGAAGTTAGTACCAACCCAAATAGAGCAGAGCATAACAGAGCAGAGCAGAGCAAAGCAGAGACAGAGTCAGATACGAAAACCAGTACACCATGCCAAAGGTTTTCAGATGTTATATCAAAATAATACAGAGTACCAAAACAGAATCAGAACAGTTTACACACGCTGAACACAAAAGCCAGAACAAATAAATGCACAACTTTTCATATTCTCAATATCGCTCTTTTTCAGATTCCAGAAATCACATGACAGAATTTAGCTCATGTCTACACAATGCATGTCAGAATATATTTTCCTTTTTCACACAGATTTCATGAATAATGCTGATAAGAGACCGAGATTGATCTTTGTTTTCACAAGTTCCAACACAACACAAATTATGCAAGTTTTCATAAAATCAACCTCAGTCTTATTAACTTGTATTAAACCCAGCATAGGAACCCCGCTTACCTGACTCCTGCAGCGTATTATCTAAGCCTTGAAAATGATCTCTATCAATCTCGTCACCTATTCATAAAAATATCATAAACTAAATATTAAAGTCCAAAAACACCCAATTGTTCTTAAACAATTCAAGACTCAAACTCTAGACCATAATTCAACGAGTTTTAATCAAACTTAACTAGCCAAATAACAATCCGGACAGCCCAAACTTCGATCCAAAATATTCTATACCAAACTCAGTATGTTGGCTATAAGTGGAGACTGGTTTGGAGCTGAAAAAGTGTTGTCTGAAAGTTGGCTCGACAGTTGGCTCGAGCCAACTTTGCTCGAGCCACGCTACAGACCGCTCGAGCGAGATCAAGTCAGAGAGGTTCGCTCGAGCCTCGCTCGACACCCTGCTCGAGCGGAAGCAAGTCAGAGAGCTTCGCTCGAGTGTCGCTCGACACTCTGCTCAAGCGGAAGCAAGTCAGAGAGCTTCGCTCGAGTGTCGCTCGACACTCTGCTCGAGCGGAAGCAAGTCAGAGAGCTTCGCTCGAGTGTCGCTCGACACTCTGCTCGAGCCAATTACGCAGATTTCGCCTATTTAACCAGTTTACACTACACAAAGCACTCTTCTTTCCCTTCCCAAATCCAAAACAATGTAACTTAAAAATATCCAAACCTAGGACAAAACACCAACCCGAAGTACTCACCACACATAACAATCAGAAAAACTCACAAAAAGCTACAAAAACTCACGGTAAGGACCAAAACAGAAACTGCAGTAAATGAAAAGGAGTGAGAGAATCGGCTGAGAGGATGCACTAAAAATAGAGTCTTGTTGCAGAACAACCAACAAAAATAAGGAAAGAGGATAAGTTATACCTGACGATGAAATCTTGCACAAGGAGAAGAGAACCAATGGAAAACTGAACAGATGAGAGAGAGGGACACCCAATCTGCAGAAACTGGAGCAGTGCGATAGAGAAAAACAGTTATGAAGGAGAGTGACCGAAAGGGGTGAGAGACGAAGTGGAGGGACGTGCGAGAGAGAGAGAGAGAGAGAGATCTGGGCGGAGGGGGGGGGAACAACAGAAACCGAAAGAGAGAATGAGGGAGAAAGAAGCGGGAGGAAGAACAGAAAGGAAACAAAAACTTACCTAAACGACGCCGTCCCAGACTTCATGCATGAAAAAGCAGGTTCAACACGTGCATGGGTGCGGCTTACGTGCATGGTGCAGTTTCAACCGCCTGGGTGTTACACCAATGATCAAAGGCCACAGCCTCTTCATATGACTTAGGTTCATGGGTTAGTGAGAGGGACAATGCATATGCTCGATGAGATGATGATAAATGATCATAGGTGATGTGATTGGTAAGAGGATATGGAGTGGAAAAATTGGATGATGTATGAATAGGGGCTTGAGAAACAAGGTGACAATGATAATCTTGTAAATGGGATGGAGTATTCCTCAGTCGACTTGATCTCCTTGGAACAATGGCTGAATTTTGCTCTACAGCTGGAGCAGACGTGGGAGAATTAGACTCTGATGCTGTGAGGTTTGAATCAATTAAATGAGGATTAGAAGGAAGATGAGAGGGAGCTGGAGACTGTACAGACTGATCTGAAAAATTGGTAGAGGAATCAATTGTGATTTGTTGAGAATGAAAGTCTGAAAATACAGGTGGAACAACAAAATCAAATTGAAAGGAAGATTGAACAGAATTTGAAGAAATAAAAGGAAAGGTGGACTCAATAAAGGTAATGTCCCGTGAAATGAATGTGGTATGGTTATCTAAACTATAGACTTTATACCCTTTGACATCAGCGGGGTAACCTATAAAAATGCACCTCATAGCTCTTGGGTCAAATTTGATTCTGTTATGTTTAAGTGTTGACACAAAGCAAAGGCATCCAAAGACTCTCAAATGGGTATAAAAAGGTGGTGAGGAAAAAAAATCTCATAGGGAGATTTTTTGTTTAAGAGAGGAGTGGGAGTTCTATTTATGAGATATGTTGCTGTCAATATGGCGTCTCCCCAAAACTTTGTTGGAAGAGAAGCTTGAAAAAGAAGTGCTCGGGCAACGTTAAGAAGATGTTAATGTTTTCTCTCCACAACTCCATTTTGTTGTGGAGTGTAAACACAAGATTTTTGATGTTGAATGCCATGAGAATTATAAAAAATAGGCATGTGAAACTCCATTCCATTATCTGTCCTTATTTTCTTTATTTTGGAATTGAATTGAGTTTGGGCCATGAGAATGAAATTCTGTAGAAGTTGTTTAGTTTCAGATTTGAATTTCATTAGAAACACCCAAGTTACTCGACTATGATCATCGACAATGGTGAGAAAATAGTGATGGCCTTGTAGAGATGATTGAGAGTAAGGTCCCCAAATGTCGCAATGAATTAAATCAAAATTGGAAGAAGTGCAGGAACTGCTTGATTGAAAAGAAGTTCGTTTCTGTTTTGCTAAGTGACAAACATTACAATCTGAAGAAGCATTACATTTGGCATCAAAAGAAATAGACTGAATTGCTCTAAGTTTCTGATCAGATAAATGTCCTAGTCTAAGATGCCAAAGGTTGAAGTCTTGTTGTGTCACAGCACTGCAGAAGCGAGGATTGGAGAAAAGAGGAAAAACTTTCAAGTTGTTGGAAGTTGTTTGATTGACAACTTTGTTTTGGAGGGTGCTGGGAAGAAGGAAATAAAGGCCACATTGGATCTTAGCAAGCCCAATCGTCGTCCATGAAGATAGGACCTGTATGAAACAAAATTGACCCGAGAAAACAAGGCATAGAGAGGAATCATGAGTAAGCTTGCCAACTGAAAGTAGGTTAAAGGAAAAAGAAGGCACACAAAGGACACCAGTGAGTATAATGTTGTTTGAGAGGTGCATGGTGCCAATGTGAGTTGCTTCAACATGAGATCCATTTGGTAATTTGACAAATGTCTTGGTGGAGCAAGTGATAGAGCTAAAGAATGAGGTGGAGCAGACCATATGGTCTGTAGCACCAGTATCGACAATCCAAGGTACATTGGCAATACTAGGAAAAGATTTATGCATAACAGATAAGCAATTATGTTGATGAGTATCAACAACAGATGCACTATGATCAATGGAAATGTGAGTGGGAAAGGGAATTATACCAGCCATGTTGGAGTATGCAACAGGGGAAGGATTATTTTCAGTGGACAACTGTTAAGGCTGATTAGTGGTCTGAACAGAACCTGAGTCATTAGAAGTGAGCTGTGACATCTGTCCATTGATTAGAGCCATGAGTTTCTAAATCTGATTCTGGGATAAGTTCAACTGAGGATTCTCCTATATTCCCTTTTCTTGATTTTGAGAGGAAACCTGATTTGCTGAATGTGGAGAAGAAAAATTCCCACTACCATGGTTCGACTTAGCTCTAGTGAACTTAAAATTTGGTGGGAATCCTATAAGCTTTTAGCATTTCTCCTTAGTATGTCCAAGCTTTCCACAATGAAAACAGCTAAGATCATATTTCTCTTTTCTTTTTGCTTGATTACTATAGACTGCTAGTGCTGAAGCCTCAGGAGAAGACACTGTCAAATTTCTGGTCTGTCTTTGTCTTTCCTCCTGTAAAACTAGGGAAAAGGTCTTGTCTAGAGAAGGCATAGGACTCATCAAAATTATCTGGCCTCTAATGTGCTCATATGAATCATTTAATCCCATAAGAAACTTAAACACATAATCTGTCTCTTGAACATCACCGACTGATTTAAGGGCTTGACATGTACATAAACCACATGAACAACACGGGACATGCCTATAGTTATGCATTTCTTCCCAAATCCCATTAAGTTGAGTGAAATACTCACTTACATTTTGGTTCCCTTGCAAAGTAGAGCTGAGTTGTTGCTGGAGTTGATAGATACGCACGTTATCAAGCTGAGCGAAGCGGGTTTTCAGCTTTTCCCATACTTCCTTTGCTAAGTTGATGTAGAGCATGTTTGATGCTATCTCCTTCGAAATCGAGTTGAGTAACCAAGATAAAATAAGGTTGTTGTAACGCAACCAGGGAATATACAAAGTGTCGGTCAGATTTGGTGTAGGTATACTTCCATCAAGAAAACCCAGCTTGTTTTTTTATAGAGATGGCCAAGGTAAATGATCGATTTCATGAGAGATAATTTTGGCCAGAAAGAGGTGAAACAATCACCACAGTGTTGGCATTGTCACTGTAATGTAAATAGAAATGACTCTTTGGATCTTCAGAAGGTGAGACGTTGCTGGATTTCGTCATTGTGAAGAAATGAAATGAGAGCTGTATGAAGAAATGGCTGAAAGAAAAATGAAGGACCTCAGGTTTCGAAACCTGTGGTCTCTGATACCATGTTAAAGGTAAAGATGAAGAATGAAAGGAAACAAAAGAAGGATTGGAGAGAAAAATATTGTTCTCATTCCATACGTAAATCTGTGTACATCCTCAGTATATATATCCTTTGAGCAACACCAACTTAACCAATCAGAAAATAGAAATAACAACCAACCTAACCTATTCTGCAATATTCTAGAATAGAAAGCTATCTGTACAAAGAGACAAAAAGAAACGATCCTAACAAACTATGCTGAGCTGGAGGAATATTTTTCTGTCTTATCAGAGTGCGTGTGGAGCAGCTTGTCATTGGTGGAGGCTTGATTCCTTCTTTGTTGAGAAATTCTCCATTGATGGTAGGCTTCCAAACGCATGCATCCCCTCTCGTTCGTAGCTTTATACCTGCTACCCTTTGGCATATTTCAGACGGAACCAGCTCACGTAGCAAAGCAAGATTCGGTCCATTTTTCGTAAAAACATCCGCAACTCTCAACTACACATCACCGACTACTGGCATAGATGCAATCAACGCCCCATCTCCACTCCAGTTATCCAGCCAAAATCGCATATGCACTTTGCTAAAATAGTCTGAGATGGATTGGTCACCTCGAGACAAGTTGGCAAGTTGAAACCGAATTTGGAAATCTTTAGCTTGTGAGTGGGAGCTGTACATGGATTCAAGAGCTAGCCAAAGCTCACGGGATGTAGTTGCAGAGGCAACATGCCCAATGACTGACTCAGTGAGGGAAGAAAAAAGGATGCTGAGTATTAACTGATCAGTCCGTCTCCAAGAAAGGTAAGGGAGGGAGGAGGTGTGCTGAGGTTGGTTGGTTCAGTGGCCATGGTGAGAAGAAGGATCAAGAGACTGCTGGTCAGCAGCTCTGATACCATAACAGAATGAAAAGAAAAAGGAAGACCATGTTTTCTGTAATGCTCTGTATTTCATCGAAACGGTTTACAATGTGTACATCTCTTTATATAGACATCAGTACAAGAGTAAGAAAAGGCAATAAAAAAGAAACGGTTACAGCAGTGGACCACTACCAACAAACAAAGGAATATTTCAAGAATCTTCTATGGCAGAAGTGGACATGGCAGAGTGAATTTTCTTTGGCTGTGCACCTGCATTGCTCTTTGGCTGTGCACTTGTATTGTGTAGGTTGATATTAGTCAATAATAGATCTTAACCAAAAACGATACAAGTGTAATAATTAAGCTATGGCGAAACAAAATTTAATATTATAATACAATGAGACCAACTCAAACGCATTTTTCAAGTTCTCTTCCCAACAGGATGCAGTCTGGCCAATGCCTTCCTAGCAGCTTCACAGATAAATCAGCATGCAGAGAGAACAACTGGAGATAAACCCAATGGAGGTTATATGTGCAGATGGCAACAGGGCCTCATTTCAAATATTCAAAATTGATGAAGTACCTCGGAAACCCATATAGCCCAAACACAACGAAAGCAGTCATCTATATTTTTCACCATTCACCAGCAATTCCATCACCAGGTCATTCCAAGAGTCAATTGGCCCTGGCAAGCACCAATGTAAGCAATCATTCTGAACTTTGGCATTCTTGTCTTTCCCAAAAGGATGGAATTTCCTGTAGGGTCCCGGGTGCCCGTCCGGCCGCAGTACCGAAAGGCGGGTTGTATCTAATAGCTTCAAAATTACCCCATTTTCAGACCCTACACCTGCAGCCTTCTCAACTTCTTCCAACTCGATGTCCCGCATTATAGTGTCGACATCTCTCATCTCAATCTCGCCATCCTTGAATGGCACTGTTCGATTGCAGTACCCTCCGCTGAACCACTCTCCATTCTCAAAGTGATCAGGTGTGGTAGTTCTGAAGAAGACAAATGGCTTATGGTTGTGGTACTCATCATGCATTACAAAGTTGAGAACCAGCTGCAGTGCCTTGCGGTATGCATAGTCAAATCCTAGCTCTGTTAAGTTCTTTCCAGGGCATGAATGACAGCCTGCGATGGTGTTGTTCTCATTGTAAATTGCTGTTTTGAGAAACCATTTTCCACCGGCAATCACCACGTAATCAAAGTTCTTGTATTGATCCGTCCATTTTTCGTCAAGTTTGTCAAGGTAAAGCTGGACTTCTGATGAAGACACGCCATTCATGTCCTCGAAGATTGCTGCTTTAACGAGGAAAGGAGTCCATATTACTGAAAGCGTGAAGTTGTGAGCAGGAAAATGCCATCTTTTGGATCTGTATTCCTCATCGTGGTAGACCTCAACAGCTTCTTCGACCTGTGGAACATAATCATGGAAAATTGATTAGTTGGATAATATGAAGGACCAAACTGTTAAAAACTGATAGGAGGATATGTATCAGAGGCTCTAGAACCAACAAAACATCGATGGAAACTTCTGCAGACAGCAAAACTAAGTAATCCTAGTGTATCTTTACCACAGTTCTTTAAGATGATACAGATAAGAGAGAACTACCTCAGTTCTTGTGTTTGGTAAGTGAAGTGTCTCGGACTACTTCACTACTATTTTACAAACAGTTCACTACTATTCACTATTTTTTTACTATTATTTACAGATTATCTGAAATTACCTCAGCATCCAAACATAACAGGATGATACAGATAAGAGAGACCTATCCCACTTTGCATTTTCTCCCAGTCGTGTAAACCCTTTTTATGAAGTACCCAGATTGTTTACAGAAAGATGGTGAAAATGGATCCGCATTAAGGAGAAATGAGAACATAGAACACTATTAGTAGTTATAGAAGTTGTTGGTTTCCTTGCTTCTTTCTTTTCCTTTATTCCAGAGGACTTGATTTAAATAACCGGTATCGTGCTGGTCACAAGTAGAGCCAAGCCAATTAGTGCTAATGACAGAAGTGCAGACGAAAAACCAATTACAGTAACAGTAATGCCCTCACAACTAATTACTGACTTTCAAGAGAAAGCCAGTACTCCACGTGGTAGGTAAACTTGCTTAGCCAAGCCAAGACAAGACACCACAACCTCTTCAGAGCAGTAGTCTAACATAAAAGGGACAGCTGTGCTCCACAAATGAAATCAGCATTGATGGTTGAAGTTGGATTATGACAGTATCCTTATGATCTACCAGCACAGAAAAAGAACTGAAAAATAAGAAGAGCGGTACCTAAAATGTAATTTTGAACATATCAATATCAATAGCTTAGCAGTTGCTGTGTGCCAAAATCTGATATTTATAAGCAAAACATAAACTTCAGCTTAAAAGTGTACCTGAGAGAGGATACAGAGTAAAGACTGCACATGGTTACGAGAGATGGAATCACCAATAAACGCCCAAGCTTTATCCCTCATAAGGTCTAGAAATCTGTGAGAATTGAACCTTGGTAATTCACAGTCCCTTGGATTCCACCTCCAGTAAAGATAACCTGAATCTGGCCGTCCATTCCTCATACAATTTTGATGGTCTTCAATCACATGGCAGCTCTCATTGGTGTAAGCTGGGCCCGATTGCTCAGCTATCCAATCTCCCTTGAATATATCACATTTTACTGAAACTATATTGCGTAAATTAAAATCAATAGAAATTAAAGTATGATGGAAGATCATGGCGGGCAACTGTCAGCAGATCCAACAGTATTAAGGAATTAAACTCAAGCAAAAAACCACTCTCATATACATTCTTGGAGATAGATTTCAGATATAAATTAGCATAAACTACACAAGTTTCTTAGTGCCCAACAACTGAAGAACCAGTGAGTAGTTGAGCTGAATGATCTGGCTGGACTGCAATGTGAATTGCATCAGTTTGGGTAAAAACAGGAAGAAGTAAATAAAAAGATTCAAGAAAGCCAATTATAAGTTAATCATTCATGCACATCTTAACATAAACAAAAACATATATATTAAAAAGATGGAAAACTTCCTTACCATTCTCAGATGTGTAGCTTTCATTTTGAGGGAATGGAGAAGAAACAGGCTCTTCAATGGGAAGAGAAACAATAGGGGACTCTGTTCTTTCCTCTGCAAGAGGGGGTGTCTCTATGTTTGAAACAATCCTGATAGAATCAGAGGATAAAAGGCGAAAAGCAAGACCCAATACGAGAAACGAGATGGCAAACTTCACAAACACATGATTGTATTTCTGGAGTGATAACAGTTTCGAATCCCACCTCGTTTCCTTCGCCATTTTCTTGTCAGAAAGACCAAGAAAATCTCCGAGCAGATACAGAAAGAAGAACGAAAAATGAAAAACTAAAGTGGCATTACTTTTCGCAACAGAAAAATCGGTGTTTTAGCATGAAAAAGAGAGAAGGTTTTTATTACAAAGGACGTGTTCGTGTGTTGTCTTTTCGCTCCCTTGCAGCTAGCTGTCGCCGAGTAGATACGTTAAACCCGTTGGAATTTCGACCTCCAAAGATTTATGAAGCCATTCACGGTCACCGAGACTGTTAAGGCAAAGACAATCGTTATGAAAAGTTTTTGGCACCAACCCATGCATCCGCAGAATTGGTGCATGGGTACATGCATCTGCAGCTGAGCAGAGAATATTTGTCACCCAGTCCATATCCAAGTTTATTGTTTGCTCTGATTGTTTTGATAGCAAGTTGGAAAAGGCAACAAACAGAACATCATGATCATGATGGATCCGAAGCACATGTCTTGTTTGTCATCTGAACATTTTAGTGCATTGTAGGGTGGATGGATAGCTTCTTTTTCGAATATAAATTAGTAGTAGATGCATATTGATAGCTCAAGCACAGCTGTCTGCAACTTCAATTATCTGACTGCTTTAAAATGTTAACATCATAGGTGGACCACCTCTCTCACCCCATTAATAATATTTAATCATTAAAAATAGTAAAATTCTATACACTATATTACTATCATACTTTCATCATATTAAATAAGCTATCGCACATTTATCGTCATTAAATAATCATTTATTGTATACTTCTTTATTATCTAATAGTGATGAATGTGCCACATACTACTTAATGAGATGAAAGTGAGATAGTAATGTGGTATATAACATTACTCTTAAAAATATATATCAATATTTCTAATAATACTTTTTTCATTTTAATTTTTGGTTTTTTAATCACAATTAGTGATGTGATAGATTTCAAGCTTGTTTCATTTAAATTGTTAATAAAAGAAGAATAATGCTATATATCATCCACTGTAGTGGTGCACACAATACACACGCTACATTTCACTAATTTCTTTTCTCTAAATAAATAGTTGGGATGATGCCACATAGAGTGTGCACAGTGGCTTCTCCCAAAATTATTTCATAAAAGAAATTAGTTGAAATGGTTTATCAGAAAGAAATACATCACAAAAAGTAACATTACTCATTTATTATATTTAGAGATTACAAAAACATTTTATAAAAGTAAACTTAGAACACTCTCAATGCATTTCTTTATATTACAGACTAACATTACTTAACGTGATATATTAGATTGTAAATATACTTTTATAATAAAGTAGATCTAACGTAGCATATGAAATCTTATCAGTTCGTAGAACATTGACACTTAAGAAGGAACAAATGTATAAGGTTTGGTATGGGGTTCATATCAGTCAAAGTAGAAGACCAACCAAACCCCAACAACGTGTAGAGTGGAAAGAATTTTAGACGTTAAACATCCTTAATCATTGATTAAGATGCTTAAACTAATATCAGGAATGATAATTGATCTCAACTAGTGTCGGTCCAAGAAATTGATTGTTAAAATACAGATTGTATTTACCCAAAAAATAAAAATAAAGGACTGATTGGTCCATGAACTCTAAAAAAGTGAAATTTTTACTGTCTGACATTATTGTATGATTGAGTTTGTAAATAACTTGAACATTACATGAAGAACAATAATAGCTTGACACTAGTCGATTAACAAACATGTAAAAAAATTTTGAAATAGAAACATTGCATCTTTTTTTTACTTTTTAAATTAATATGTGAAAGTATTTTAAAGAAATCAAATCATTTGAAAAATTAAAATAAATTAGAAAAATTGGAAAAAACGAGTGCCATCCACCCATTCCCGAGCTGTAAGTAGGGAAGAATATATCTATAAATAGTTTTGCTATACATCAGTCACTATTCACTCTCATACTCTACACCTGACAATTTTTTATTTATTTTTTCATAAAATGTGGAGTGTGTGTAGTGAATATATAGTAACTGATGAGAAAATTATTCCAAATTTCTCATACTTTCTTTTCTTTTCAACACTGATTTCTTTCACAGCATCCATATATAACGATTAGATTCACGATTTTTTGTAACAATGACAAAGTAGTGGTGCGCATGAGGAGATAAATTAGAGCATGCGACTTTGCATTTTTTGTTAATTTGTTGCTACAAAAGAATCATATTTCAATTGAATAAATAATAATACTATATACTACACTCTCGTCCTATTTTAATCATACTAGATGGAATGTGGCACATTCATCACCATTAGATGATAAAAAAGCATGTAATAAATGATCATTTAATGGTGATAAATGTGCAACATCATATTTAGTGGGATGGTAGTATGGTGTATAAAATTTTCCTTAAATAAATAGGTTTCTAATAAAATTATCAAAGATTTGCATTTCTTGCCTAAACCCAAAACATTTCATTGCTTTCTATAGGAGTACTCCCATAAACAGCATTTCAAGTTCTAAACGTTAATGAATCTCACGTCATGTTGAGAATGTTTGTACTGTTTCGCCCGTCGATCCCAACCGTCCAAGCATTTGATTGGAGTCTGCAGAACTTTATCATCATCTCTATTTCTTTTCTCTAACTCGGTGGTTTTTTAACATTTAATATCAGCCCATGGTTACTCCTCGTTTAAATTTCTTGGAAAGCCGGAGTTCATTGTTTGTTTGGCTGGAAAGAAAACGAGAAGATTGACCCACCACACACGAAATAGCGACGAACCTGCCCATGCATGCTAGGAGAGGGTAGCATGGAGGTGTGAGCGCGCACCCAACAACATGCAGGCAGGCAGGGTACCTCCTTGGCTTGCCCCCGACATGCACAGCATGCGAGGTTCTATCCTTTTTATTGGGAAAGCAAAAAGCTTTTAAAAGAAGCGTTTTCCGTCTCAATTTTATGAAATTTACTCTTTCCCAAGTTCAATTTCACCGAGTCAATCTCAAGAAACATACATACTCTTTTCGCTTCTCTTTCCTATCTTTTATTTTTGGGCCCACTTGAAAGGGCCATAGGAGGGCCTCATGAATTGAAGGTGGGCCAGCCATTGGCCATAAAACTTTAGGGCCCAGTGTCTAAACATTGGTCTTTGTGCGTTTGTACCATATAGGCCAATGATTGGTATGCCATATCTCCTTAGAAATTCCAACTTTAAACTAGAGTATGGTTTGAGTTAATTCGGCTGCTCAATCCTCTTTTAGGAAATAAAATCTATTTTCGATTTTGAATTTTAAGATAGAACTAACGCTACTATATTATCACATTTTCCTTAACATTGTTTATCAATAGTTAGATTAACTCTTATTTTTTAAGATAACAAAGTTAATGATTGATATATATTCTCCTACTAATATAATATAAGATAAATAAGATGAGAATGTAATATATAATATTTTCTATTATAATGAAAAATAACATTGTATTTTGAGAATTAATCCTCCTAATTAGGAAAATAGTTTACTTATAATTGAAAAACTATTTACTTTTTTGCTAATCATTTAAGGAAAATATTTTAACTACAAAGAAATTATATAAAAGTAAATCCACAAACTGATGTATCATAATGTGTTACGTCAGATTGTAAAGTCACTTTATTTTAAAATAAATCTAACGGATTTCGTGAAATTACACTAGTTTGTAGGTTTACTTTGTGTAATTTTTTTGTCTGTAACAATTCTCATCATTTAAAGTTACCCTAAGAGATGATAAGATAATAATAGTTAAAAGAACAATTATTAATATTTTGTGAATAAATTAATTAATATCTTTTTATTATAATCGGTTTTCTTCGGTGATATTTGTTATAGAACATCCTCAAGACTTTCTTTTACTCCTACCCATAATTAATGTAATTAATAGATAATAGTGGTTTTAATTTTGTTTTTTAAGAAGGCAAGAGGATCGGTTTTATACTTAACCGTAGAAAAAACATAGGAGAAATTATTTCAAGTTGTTCATCGGCTAATACCATTAACTGGGAAACAGAATTACTAATATGACCATACCCATTGCAAAGTAAACTTCAACCTCAAGAACAACAAATAGCACAATACAATTTACAAAAAGAAAAGAAATCAGGTCAAGGAAAACAAACCCAAGTGATTTACATACAAAAATACAAAACTGTGGTGTGCAACAAGACGATCGATCCCTTCAGATGAATCAGGAATGACAACCATCCCATGTTTAGCAGTAGATATATGGCTTTCAGACGTCAGTGGTGGAACGATCATCCAAAATCTTATTATTCATGTCCATCAAGGTGAGAAAATTTCGTGCAGATCCTCCAAAAGAATTTGTTAAGATAGTTTTTTTTTTTCCAACTCTGGCACAGGACGGCTTACTATTTCCAACACGTCAGAAGTGGCAATAGAACTTTGAGATTTCTATTGATTACGATCTCTAGGAGCCTTCATGCCAAATCCATGCTTTGCCTTCTCAACTCTGTTCAAAATTTCAAGTCAGACGTGCTATGCGTTGTTCTTGGATACCCACCAAGTGTTCAGATATTAGATGAAAAAATATTATACATTTGTAGATTCAAGGCAACCGGAAATGCCAGATGTTCTTGTAAAGTGCAAAATAGATTATACCAAGACCTTAGAAAATGATAAGAGGATAAGGTCAGTCCTAGAACAGAAATAGCAGACATTTTTCTTTTCATGCAATTGAATAATAGGATTGATGTGAATAAATTATATACTCCAACACATTTGCCATAAATAGGGCTTAGAAGACGTCAAAAATTGAAAGTAGAATTTGTTTTGTAGACATGTTGCTGCCACTCAAGTGGATAGAGTAGTGCAGTACATTATAAACTGAATGTAGCAGATCTATGATGCGGCAGATGGAATGATGAATATGCTACACTGAAAAATTGTCTTAGAATAATTTTTTTCCCTTTTTTCTTAACAAGTTCAACACACACTCCCCCTTGTGGGTCTCGAACACAAGACCTCCCTCTCATCTCATTCCAAATTTCCTAAATGCTAAAACCAGCTCATTGGCATGGATATTAAATCTATGTTCTAGAGTATGCATGACCAAAATTTCAACTTTGATTTACATCTTACAAAACTGTTAAATGTTTCCAAGAATATAGAACCCATCTTTGCAGCTGTTGTTTATCTACTTCCCCATCAAATTGAATTATTGAACAAGCCATCTCCACTGCCCCCACCAAGAATTGCTATCTCTGATTAAACAGTGATGATTTCCTCATTGTTTTACTATTTATTTGTCTCCAACCTAGATAGCCTCTAGCTATTGCTTAATATTTGAAGCAAGTGAAAATGCAACATCGATTCTTGAATAATGAAAATTCATCTAAGAAGACATGCATTGAAAGAATCATTATCCTGAGCAGATTTTGTTTTTTATAAGTATTATCCTGAGCAGATGACTACAGCAATTTGCATATTTCAAGTAATTACTGGCTGAACAGAATTAAGGAAGAGAAATATCCACACAAAAAAATGGTACTTACGTTGGGGCAAGTTTGCCAAGGCCATCTAGCTCTTCACCAGTGTCTTCATCCAGGACACCCCCAGAAATTTCAATGATGTATGATCTATCTCTAGCGGTTGGAAGCCCTCTATTAGCAAGCAAATCTAAATCGTTTTGGTGAAGCTCTCTCCCATTTACAAAAACACCAGTATTTCCTCCAGCACAATTATCTGGCATGGGATAATTGAACTCTTCAATGAATGGCTGCAAGAGAGATATCATGAGCAATACAACCAGGAACAAAACCAGCAACATATGACGAGTGTTCAAATACTGTTTTTATAATCAGTTGGTCTTACAGGAATGATTCCAAGACAAGGTCCACCCATTACACCCCAGAATCCAGCTCGGGAGTCATACCTGGTTTTTAACAAAATGAAAGAAAAAAATTTTATTAATAGAACTGGAGTATTAGAGACAAGTATGCATTTCTGTTGATAGCCCAGTTGCAACAGCAAATATTTCGATTTCCAGGCAAAATAATTAAATACAATCTCTGTAAGGCAGATTGATTTCTATGATATCAGATATCCAAATAAGGAAACAGTTAGCTGAATCCAATGCCCACAATGAAATTCATTTTCAGCATAAGCATTACAATTATTGGTCTTTACTGTTATTACTGATCACACAACTTTGTTACTGTTTCCCTTAGCATAGGCACCGTAATCTCACTTACAGTACTACAACAAAATTAGTGTTCATTTGAAGCATGAATGTCTGGAGGATTGACACAAAACAGGCTTTTGAATGTATACTTACCAATATTTTCCAGGTTGAATTGGTCCAGCACGCTTTTCAGCCTTCCTAAGAACGCGTTCTGCTATGAGATGCCCATTTACAGATACATTACTTCTGCTACGTTCATCTGTTTGATTAGATCTGGAAAAATCCTTAAAGCTCTTCTTGATAATATTTGCAAAAAAGGATTCACTCCCTTTGTTTCTTGGCCGATCATCTTCTCTGCTTGCATCTCCAGAATCTTGAGAGACGCCTGTGTTGGAGTACTCATTGAATGATACATCCATCTCAGTTGCATGTGATGCCTCTTTCAAAGAATTCTGGCGTGAGGTAGCCTTGCTAGGTTTCACTTTCTCTTGGTCTGAACGACTACTTCTGTTTCCTTTCGCAAACCGGTTCACTACATTGTTATTAGAAGAATTGTCAAAATGTTCTTGAAGAGGTGAACCTGGAGGTGGCGGAGATAGAATGACTCTGGTTGGTTGCTGAGTGGAGTTGTCTTTTGAAGCAATTAAGACTTCTGGACCACTTTCATCCTCAGAGGGGCTTGGGGATGAAGAATGAAAGCTTCCCATCTCTCCAGCCTTGTTTGAGTTCAAACCCGTGCCCATAGACAATGAAACAGGTTCGACATCTATAGACTGAAAGTTGTAATCAGATTCATCATAATCATCAGAAGAGAAATTAGCTTTGGTCCTATTCATGTGGCCATAAAAACGTGAAGAACCGCCTTTAACCAGTTCACTAGAACTACCGTCGCAGTCAATGGGAATATCCTTTGTCTGTGCATGAACTGAAAGGACTAGTTTCTTGTCGATTACAGCAACATTGATTACCGCAGAGCAGGCCCCACACTGCATTTTTTGTTGTTTCTTCAAAGTAATAGGCACTTTCTTGGGCAGTTGAAGTACCTTAAAGCAATTATAACATGTTAGGAAGGGTGCACCACCTGCCATGGGACGGCAATGGCGGGCACCACTAGCTACCACAACCCTACGAGGATGGCAACAAACAAAACCACCCATCTCCGAATTAAGGTCACTTGGCCATCTTGTGTGGTGTTGTGGATCGCTATTGCTTGATGGAGGAGGAATCGTAGAATTGTGAACAACTTGACCAAAGGCCCCAGGTTTCTCGTGATGGTACGTAACGGGATGGTTTGGGACATTGGGAAATCTTTTATTACTGAAAGAAGGGGCTGGGGCCGGTGCTGAAACTCGCTGAAGTGTGTCATAGCAATGTAAACAAGAGCAAGAAGGCTGGTGAAACATTGAGTTAGTTGGGTATGGCTCAAATGATTCTGGATTGTGATCAACATATTGTCCAGAGAAGTATGGATGCAATGGTGGGTGTGGGTATTGACTAGGTAAGTGGTGTGAAGCTCTCCTCAGCCCTTGAGATCCAAAAGGATCTCCCAATCCAGGATTATGATTAGGATTGTGCATTGACGGGTAGAAGCCATGCATAGCCATTTCATGCCTGTTTGTACAAGGAAACGGATCAGGCCAATAATTGGAATAGGGTTGTCCTGCCACATGCTTATCATGCCCAGAGAACTGCATTGAAGCCCTATTCAATGCTGAAGGACCATTTCGAAACCAATTATCACAGCCACCATAAGGATCTGGAGGAACTGTCCTACCATCAAGTGGAACCTTCTCTGTTGGTTTATCGACCACATTACAAGACCGACTAAGTTGATCCTTCAGCTCATCCAGCTTCCTCAAAAGTTCGGCTCGATCTTGTTCAAGATACTTAACCCTATTAACCCGATCAGGGTCATTATCATTCCTCGACAGTTCCCCATAGCTGTAAGAAGAGTCCACATTGTAATTTGATGGGCCCTCATCAGGATGGTTTGAAGTTGAAAACCTCACACCCTCAACATTACTTTTTTGGTTTCTCTTGAACCCGTCCATCTCATCTCTCTCCCCAAATTTCCAATCAGACATCCATCCTGACCTTTGGAACCCACTTGTCGATTTTATTTCAGACTTACGTTCCCCTTTATCCCTTCCCATTGTATCATCCTTTTCTGAATCCCTTTGACCACATCTCAAAGAGTCACCGTTTGGCTTAACATCTGTATCAGAAGCATCACTCAAATTAACCGCTCCTTTATCCAAGGAATTGTCTGATTTTGTAGAAAGTCCGCCTACCCTTTCTTCATCTGACTTATCTGACAAAGCAGCATCTACTTCGCAATTCTTTTTTTTGGCTGCAGAGTAAAGAAATAAGTATACTACATTAACGTTTGGATAAATAAACTGATTTTGGGACGGAAAGAAAACCGGGTCATGCTCTATCTGGTTGCAGATCAAACAAATGAAATGGTAACTGAAATCTTAAACCGAAAGCTTACAGATTTCTTTTGGCATCAAGAAAATTTAAAACCAAACCCTATTGTGCTAATAGTTGTGCTGATGGAATTTCTTGCCCATGGGTTATTTTGGTTACGGAGAAATGGTAGATACAAAAAATATTACGAAGTTTCGGACTTTTAAGGAAATTGAAACGCACATAGTTCCAAATGTCACTCTCTATCCCTCCCTCCCTCTCCCTCTCTCTGCGCTCATTTTCTCATAAAGCAATAAACAGTTGCAGAATACCATTCAATAGGTGGAAAAGTACCTCGAAGAACAGCACCACAACCACCGCACTGATAAACAGAGTAATCAGCGAGCTCCGGGAGGAGATTTTCGCACTTTGGGCAACGAACCAACCGTACTTTAGCCGAGTCCGCCATTGTTGATAACCAAAAGAAAATTCGAACAAATCCAAAAACCTAACAAAAAAGAGCGAATAGAAAATATTAAAATAGAGTAAAACTGTTTATAGTCAACGAGTGGTTGCTGGAGACTACAAGGCAAAAGACAACACATAAGGGTAAATTTTTTCTACAGGTAAAAAAGAAAAAACCTTGAGTGGTTAACCAACAGTTTTCTCAGGAATCAAACAGAGGGAAGAGGAAGACTGAGAACTTTTGTGTTCTGAGAAAACTGAGTTTGTTCTCTGTTCATGATTTCTGATTAAAGCGAAAGAGTTGCAGTTGCAGAGAGAGAGAGAGCCAGCGAGTTCTCAGAACGTGCTCCAATGTTGTATGGAAATGGAAATGGAAATAGATATTGACCGGGGAAATGCAAGTTCTTGGCCAAAAAAGCGACGAAACCAGTTAAAAGTTAAAACGACACCGTTTCAAACAAAAACCTTGGCCACTTCATCTTCCTTTCGAGAATCGCCCATATATTGTCTGGCCTGCAAAAAGAAAAGAAGAAACTAATGGGACCACTTAAATGCTTTTACCCGAACATATCAAAATTGGATTAACGTCGGTCCTCTACCCTATTTATTACCTATTTATTACTGTCAAAAATTTTAAAGATACAATAATAAATAATAAATGGGAAATGTTACCCTCACAAATAATTTTAATAAAAATAAATTTATAAATTGATATGATTTTATATAATATATTAGATTTACTTTATAGTAAAAATGGTTTTATAATCTAATATTTTACGTCAAGACTTGTCTATTTATAGATTTACGTTTGTAAGATATCTTTTGACTAAAATATTTCTCTTCTCATAATAAATATTGTAGGATTCAGTTCATGTATTCTTCTCTGTTTAAGACAAACACTTGGATGTTTTTGGATCAAAATTAACCTGTTAAACTTTCAATCATTACTTTTTAGTTCATTCATGTTCAATAGTCAAGATAATTAATATAGGAAGTTCAATAGTCATAGAATCTCAAGGATGAATATTATTTTTCAATTGTTTAAAACAATTTGTATTTCGTTTTATAAATTCTTTCATGCATCTACAATCTTATTTTTAACATGCATTGTTTTAATTTGATTGTTTTCTTTCTCCAACATTTTTTTTTAGAAGATGAATAATCTTTATTCAACTTATTACATCAAGTGACGGATACAGGGAGGGACTCCCTCCAAAATAATGCTCACCTCAAAGAGTTTAAGTGCATCCTTAGTCATACAATGAGCTAAATTATTGAAAATTTTAGGAGCAAAAACAACTTTCCATTGCTGCAACTTTTGAAGCATAACTTGAATATCTCGAATAATGATGCCTACTGATCTCTAGCTTTCATTCATACCATTGATTTCATTAACAACATTATGAGCATCTCTCTCAATGATCACATTTTATAGTCTCAATTAATCACATAGAATCACTGCTTTTAGAGCAACAACTGCCTCAACCATTTTTTCCTCTGACTGCAAAGATGCCACCACTTTCCCTTCATGATCTCTGATGATAACCTCTATCCTCACTCTATAGCTTATGTGATCAACTGCTGCATCCCGATTCATTTTTAGCATGGTGGGAGGAGGAGCTATCCATTGAGTTGCTACCTGCCTAGCATTGACACTTGCTGCAGAATCCCTCTGATGTGCAACTTGGTAATCACCTACCATTTGAACTGCAATCTGAGCAATAGAACCTGGCGATAGAAACTTTCCTTCAAAAACAAAAGCATTTCTTCTCTTCCATACCTAATAAACAATGACTGCAAAGATAGTTAGATCCTCTTCACTTAATGTAAGAACTATAGATGACACCAGTTCACAGAAATTAGTATCCATTGTCTGCATTTTCTGTAGCTTTCTAGAATTGGAGCCCCAAACATCTTGAGCAAATGGATAAGACCACAATGCATGAATTATAGACTCTGGCTCCAATTTGCAAATTGGACAAAAAGGAGAGTCAACAATCTTCTTCTTGTCCAGGTTTTGTTTTGATATGACAGGCCCTGCAAAGCATCATTCTGACTGCATTAGCGACTCCTAATCTCCACAGCTTAACCCAAACCTCACTCTTAATCGATTTAAAAGAAGGTTGCAGCTTGTCTGATGCCTCCATTTCACCAAGAAGGTGATAAGCACTCTTAACTATAAATTTGCCATCTTTTGTGCATCTACAAATCAACTTATAAGGAGCATTACTAATATTAATAGAGATTCTACTAATAGTTGCCTCCTCTTTCTCCAACATTTGTGAGAACAAAATTTTGTTATCATACCTTTCTTAACAATAGTAAAATAAAAAAAACAAGGGTAATGATATCTTTACACTTATTTTACTACTACTTTATTACTTAGTTATTTTTTTTCCTTTTGCTCTTTGAATCTCGATTAGAAATCTTAAAACATAACATTCTTGCATAATTTAGAAGAAAATAAATTTAATCAACTAACATAATCATATAAATTAATTAAAAAAATAAAATCAATTTTATAAAATTTGATCTTCTTTTGCTCTTTAAGTCAATTTTTCTACAATTAATTTATTTCTCATCAATTTGCATGATTAGGTTGATTATTGAAATTATTTTTTTTAGATTATACAAGAAGATCATGTTTTGAAATTTTGAATCTAAATTCAAATAGCAAAAAGGAAAAAGAAATAACTACATACTAAAATAGTAATATATAAGGTATAAATGTATCATTACCTAAAAAATAATAGAAGTTATATGCATCAAAACACATTGTTAATATCAACACATTCCACACCAACTATCACAAAAAGTTTATAATATCATAAAACAGTCAAAGCTTAAAAAGTAGGAAAAAAAAAACATCTATTTAACCCTAAAATAAAACACAATTGCTGGCTGAGTGGGAAAAAAATATAGATTGGAAGGCCCAAATTTCACTTTGTTCGATTGGTTCGAATCCTTTTTTTTTTTTTTGTTTTCGCTCTGTGGCCTTTAACTTTAATGGCAGTCTCTGAGTCTCTAATTTTCTTTTTCTTTATCTTTATCTTTTTCGGTCTTTAAAGTTGGGAGAGTGATGAGAGGAAAAAAGCCTGGTTTTGGCCGTTATGAAAAGGCGTGTGAATGCAATAAATAGTTTTAAAGAGGAAAAGCGAAGAGACGCAGCCGCGTCAATGACTATAAAAGGCTGACAATAACTATGGATTTTCTGACTGACTGACTGCTGCTCTATGATTCGTTGCCCCCGCACCTAATTCTTCTCTGGTCCCTCCTTTCTTTTTCTCTGTGCCATCATTTTCTTCCCTTCCCACTCTTCGCTGCCATTTTTTTGACTTTTGAGCACCTGAGTGTGAATATTAATGATAATATCAATTTTTATTACATCCTGCAATTGGTGTGTGTGGAAGTACGAAATTAGATTGAGGTGCATTTTTCTTTCCATCGGGTTGAACACCAATTGTATTGTTGAATGATCCATGATGATGGATAGAGATTCGGTGAGTACTAAAATCAGGTTAGAGTCCTTGTATTTAATGAGAAATGAAATTTATAATTGTGAATGTATAAATATCGCGTAATTTTTATAAAAAAAAAAAAATAAATATAAAATATACATGAAAAAATTAATTTTTTAATAATAAATCCATTTTTTTTTAAATTATTACGCGATACTTGCGCACTCCACAATTATATGTAGCATTCATCTTTACTGATATAGTTTTTTAAAAACAGTTTCTGCTAGTGCATTTTACCAATAGGTGAACACTAATATATTGTTTATCCATGGATTTTTAAATAAATGTGTGCAAAATATATAAAGAGAGATATTGAGATTTACATTATTCAACACTAAAACCTATGTTCATAGGTCTTTTGGAGATTAAATTCACTATGTATGATGATGATACAAGCTTTTTTAACATTACATGTTCTCTATTATAGTGTTTGCAATGGTGAATGAAAGGTTGAAGAAAATGAAGATGGTTTGGTATCTTAGAAGAAATCCCTTCGTGCCGATTGCGTATCTCCTCTTGATGATGGCATGCTCCCCTCATTAGTCTAGCTATTTCCTCATTTTATGTCACTTCCTTGGTCAAAATTATTATGGGTGCTACGCGCACCTCCTGGATGGGGGGCTACCTTGGTTTGGAGGGGTCTCGGGTGCCAACAAAGTCATTGGTGGAGGCTGCTGGTCAGTCTCGCCAATTGCCATGATCATGTTAAGTTGGAACTACAGGGAGTTTGGGAATCACTGGACAGTTCAAGATCTTTGCCTATTGATGAAGCATACGCAACCAGTGTAGTTTTTCTCATTAAGACAAAGCTAATGTGTTTTAAATTTGATTCCTTGGAAAGAATGTTGGGGTTTGAAGGTTGTTTTCTGGTAGAACAAAGGGGAAGAAGTGATGGGTTTGCATTTGCTATGGAAATTAGGAGTTGGAGCAGAGGTACAAAGTTTCTCACAAAGACATATAAATGCTTTGATACTAGAGGGGTTGAATATGGCTAAGTAACTTCTTACAGGTATTTATAGGCATCTAGAGTCTAGTAAAAGGAAAGAATCTTGGGCTTTGCTACCTCTACTTAGACCATCTAATCATCAGCTTTGTTGTGTGACAAGAGATTTCAATGAAATTATTTCACAAGATGAGAAGTGTGGAGGTAGACAAAGAGTAGATAGCTAGATGGAGAACTTTAGGGAGGCCCTGGAAAATAACAGTTTATTTGATTTGAGGTGGAGGGGTAATAAGTTTACATGGAGCAACTAGCATGAGGACATGTCATTTATAAAAAAGAGATTGGGCATGGTAGTTGCAACTCCACAATGGTTAGAGGTCTTTAAAGAGGTTAGTGTGGATACTTTGGCTACTAGGGATTCATACCACAAACCCATATTGATGTCCTCCAAGATAGATAAAAAAAAAAAAAAAAAACAAAAAACAAAGACCAAGATGGAGGAATAAGGTGTTCAGATATGAAGCCAATTGGGCCATGGATGAAGAATGTGATCAAATTATTAAATCTGAGTGGTTGGAAAGGGATGCTCCTTCGAGGCCTATCAAAAGGGTTCAAGAAAGGCTAAAGTTTTGCAGTAGGGTACTAAGTAGATGGAGTTCTAGCAAATTCAAGAAGAATGAAAAGAATATTGCCAGTCAAACTGAACTGCTTAAGAAAATGCAAGAGGAAGAGAGCTATCACAATGTTGCTTCTATAAAAAGCCTTCAAGGAGAATTGGACACATTGTTGGAAGAAGAGGATAAAGTGTACGTAGGGAGCAAAAAGGAACTGGTACCAACTAGGTGATAAGAATACCAAGTACTTTCATGCATATGCACTCAAAGAAGAAAAATGAATTGGATAAATCAAATTTTAGACCATCAAGACAAAGTGTGAAGGAACAATCTGAGATTGAAAGGGCTTTTTTGCAACACTTTGCAGAGCTTTTAAGATCCAAAAACCCTTCAAGGGAGGTGATCAATGACTATTTAAAATCATGTGGAGAACCGAGTGACAGATGACATGAATGCAGACTTGCAGAGAGACTTTAGTAGAGTTGAAGTGGAGGAGGCTTTTCATCAAATGGATTTTTCTAAAGTCTCCAGGCCTTGATGGGTATGGTGCATGTTTCTATTAGGACCATTGGGACACTATAGGAGAAGAGGTTTGTTACGCAGTTCTCAGCTTTTAAAGAGTGGGGGAGGGTTTGGATCATTCTCTCAATTTTACTTATATTGCACTAATTCCCTAAGTGACAACCTCCAATCTTGTTAGTGACTTCATGCCAATCAGTTTATGTAATATTCTGTTCAAATTAAAGAAATTACTTACAACCATCATATATGCAAATGTGATATCCCATATGATATGGATAAGGGTAGGTGGTGTATGAAATCTCACATTGCTTGAGAATGAGAAGTTCTTGCTCTTTATAAGGTTCTAATGAGGTTCCAATTGTATCATTAACTAATCCTTTTGGAGTATAGACCATGTGGTTTGGACCTTCTATTGGGGCGTTACAAATGGTAACAGAGCCTATCCCAACCAAAAATGTGAAACTTGAGCCATGCCACCTACAATGGACAGACCCGACGAGGAAGTCAGAAATTTAAGAGGGGTAGATTGTGATACTCTATATGATATGGATAAGGGTAGGTGGTATATGAGATCCCACATTGCTTGGGAAGGAGAAGTTCTTGCTCTTTATAAGGTTCTAACGGGGCTCCAATTGTATCATTGACTAGTCATTTTGGAGTATAAGCCATGTAGTTTAGATCTTCCATTGGGACGTTATAGCAAATCAGAGTGATTTTATCCCAAGGAGGCTTCTCACTGACAATGTAATGGTTGCTGATGAGATCCTTCACTCCATGAAGACCAGGTAGAAAGGAAATAAAGGAAGTATGGCTCTCAAGTTAGACAAGTCAAAATCATATGATCGAATTGAATGGGACTACTTAAAAGCTATTACGGAGAAACTGTTTTTTGGTTAGAAGTGGGTTGGTATGATTATGGAATGTGTGCAATCAGTCTTTATCATGTGGTTAGGAATGGCTAGCTAGGGGCAACTCTTCCTTCAATGGACATTAGACAAGGAGATCCCCTATCTCCTTATCTCTTTATTCTTTGTGCTAAAGGGCCAATTTAATTAAATGCAACAAAATGCAAAGGTTGCTGGATAGATATATGGCTTCCTCGGGTCAATGCTTGAATAGACAAAAAACTTGTATCTTTTTCAACTCCAACATAGATCATCTAACCAGGAATAAGATAATTCAAGTATCTGGTGTGTCTCCCAGTGGTTGTTATGAAAAGTACCTAGTACTACTAACCATAGTTGGGAGATCAAACTATAATACCTTTAGAAGTATTAAAGAGAGTGTGTGGCATAAGATGAACAGTTGGAAAAATAACTTTTTGTTACAAGAAAGGAAGGAGGTACTCCTAAAGGCAGTGATTCAAGCTATTCCTACTTTTCCCAGTAGTGTTTTTAAGCAGCCTAAAAAGCTTTGCAATGATATATGCTTAATGATGTCTAGGTTCTGTTGGGGTCACAAGCAAGATGAGAAAATGATCCAATGGAGAAGCTGGACAAAGATGGAGGAATCAAAGAAGAAAGGGGGACTAGGGTTTTGAGACATGAAATCCTTCAATGGAATGTTGGAGTCTGCTTTCCAATCAATCCTCAATGGAGCATAGACTACGAAGGAAAAGTACTTTAAAAATGTCAAAGTTTTTGGTTACTAAACTTGGACATGGGCCATCAATGATTTGGATAAACTTATGGTCTTCATTAGACTTACTTCAATAAGAACTGATTTTGAGGGTGAGAAATGGAAAAGAGAGTAGGATATAGGGTGACAAATGGCTCCCAATTTATTCTTCTTACAAAGTTCAACCTCTTATGAAGATTTAACTAGAGATTCAAGAGTAGCAGAACTCATCAATGTTGAAACTAGATGCTGGAAGGAAAATTCTATTGTTGAAAATTTTAACAATCAAGTGGCTGAGGCAATCATTAGTATCCCTTTCAGCAAAGAGTTGGGATACTCTACCGTCCAGAGTAGCCCGCTCCACTTTACCGCTAGTTATATTTCATCTTTCTTTTTTTGTTTTCATATTTTTTTAATAGATTTAAATATTTTTAAAAAATAAAAAAATACACCAATACACTTAATTACTTCCTTAATCACTAAGTAAAAAATAAATAAAAAAATAAATTTTCACCAAGCAGTACATTTGAGCGGTTAGTTTGGGGCGGCATAGTAGCCTTTTTTCTTTCAGCAAATGGGGAGTTGAAGATGGAAAGGTCTGGAGGCTTACTAAAGATGGGAAATAATCAGTTTAAAGTGCTTACCATTTTGAGCTATCAAGGAAAAGGGCAATGAGAGGTGAATCTTCAAAGCAGACAGATGGAGATGTTTGTTATCAGCAACTATGAGAATTAAAAGTTCTTGAGTATGTTAAACATTCATATGCAAAACCAGTCATGAAATTATGCCTACAAGAAAGAATTTATTTGATAGACATGTTGTAGATTCTCCCTTATGACCTATTTGTAGAGAAGCCAGTGTGTCATGCCCTGTGGGGATGCCCAACAGCCAGTGATGTGTGTGGTCTGAAGAGAGTAGCCCAGTTCACATATGGTCAAGATCAACAGTGAGTTTTCTAAGAATGTGGAAGAAGCTAACATAGAAGTTGCAAAAAGAGGATCTAGACCAAGTGGTTATTATCATAAGAAAAATCTAAGGCAGGAACAATTTTTTAATTTTCATAAACCAATTTGAATGCCCAAAGAAGTTAATAACAGTAGCCATGGCAGGTCTTGATCAGGAGTCCGATCAAGCCCAGACTAATATAAAGGAACAACAAGCAGATCCAGCAAGTGCAAGAAATATGACTTGATGGAAAACTAACAAAGGGCTTTGAAGGTTAAAGCTAACTGGGATGCAGCAACGGATGTAAAGAATGGGAAGGTGAGTCTTGGAGTCATATTGAGAGATTCAGAGGGTGAAATTTTAGCTTTCCTGTGTACAAGATACAACCATATCACTACAAGAAATTAGACTTTTTCCAGCGATTTTAAGATTGCCGCAATAAAAATCGCCGCAAAAAAAAGACTTTTTACGTCGATTTTTATATCGCAGAAGAATTCCACCACAAAGTTGACGAATATTGAAGGAGAATTTAGTGTTTATTTTTTGCGGCGACTTTTGTACATTTCCCGGCGATTTATATCGTCACAAAAAAATATATTTGTGGCGATTATAAATTCACCGCAATAGATATTTTTCCCAACGAATGTTGCCGCTGTGAAAGTCATTTTCTTATTAACGACGAAAGTGATAAAATTAAATCCCCCGCGTTTTCCCCTCATTCCTCTAATTCCCTCCGTCTCCTCCCCCCCTCCCGTCTCTTCCCAATCCCTCTTCTCCCCCGATCCCCACTCTTCATGCCTCCACACATGAAGAGTTTAATACTGGCGAATTTTGGCTTCCTTTGGAGTAGATCAAAAGTGGGGGTTTAATACCGGCAAATATCCAGCAATTTATAAATCGCTGGAAAAGGTGATAGGTAGCGATTTTATAATTTTTCCCAGCAAAAATGAATCGTTGGAAAATGTGATTCCCCTTGTAGTGTATGATGGCACTATGTGTGGCTGAAGCCTATGCTTTGAGAAGAGCAATAGAAATTTGTGCTTATCTTAGTTTCTCAAGGGTGATTTTTTTTTCCTTTTAGGGAGAGGGGTATCGAATTCCAGACTTCCATTTTAGAAGCTAGCAGTTATGACAACCAAACCACAGGCCTTACGTGAAAAGTTATTTTAATTTTTTTTAGAGAAGCAAACATAGTTGCTCATAGATTAACAAAACATGCTTTCCTATAATACCGAGAGGGTGTGAATGGAAGAGGTTCCAAAAGTAACCACTCATGGAAAATTACGTAATTTACTAATTTGTGCCAATTTAAGAGGGTCCCATCAATTGTCGGTTGGTTGAATGACATGAGATGCACAACTAATAACTCATGTCACAGGAATTGGGAGTTAGAGATGATCATTTAAACAGAAATCTTGAGTTTCAAGGCAGAATGATTACTTGGACGTTATCTTACTATGCATCTTTCTCGCAGATCAGATGGATTGAGACACTACATATATTACGGGGTATTATACCCGTGGATTTCTATAAGCTAAATACCCGAATTACTTCCAAATTTGTACATATTCCAACAATTTAACGCGGCAATCCATATCATACTCGTATTATTTCCATTCTAGAATGAACAGTTGGGTTGGATGAACCGGAGACAACACCTGATTGGATTGGGATATCTTAGATAAATACTATAAAATTAATTCGTTTCATGTGTCTATCTCTCTTTCTAAGTTCCTAGATTTCAGTCAAAAATTCTAAGACATTTGATTGTAGATTTCAAACTATCTAGATCAATAAATCTTTATGATGTACTCGTGGATACCCGGCCATAAATAGAGAAAAGTCGCAACTAGAAGTGACAATATGTGACATGACTCGTGAATTCAAAGAACACGATACGAACTTAGCGAGCTTGGGTTTGATATAAATTAGTTTGGGCCAAAACGGATTGACCCGCTTATCCCGTTAAGATATGATTAATAAGTGGGTCAATAACAGGTCAACTCTCAATAAACCGTTTAAATTTTGTTTTAAAATTATAATTTTATTATTGTTGAATTGTAATATTAGTATTTCTAAATATGCTTATATTTTTATTACTGAGATTATAATTTTAGACCTATGCTCATATTTGTTATTGTTGGGTTTGTGATATTAGTTTTATTATAAGTTAAAATCTAAAAAATATTGATATTTTTTTTAGCATATAGTCTTATTGGTATTTTTAGATATTTTAGCTATTAATAAATATATATTTTAACTGTAATGCGAAATTATGTTAATCTGGTCAAATGAGTTATGCAAGTCAGTTCAACATGTTCACATGAGGGTTGAAATTGGTCCTATCGTATTGAACCATTTCTAATTAATTATTAAACGTGTAATGTTGTATCATCCGCTATTTAAATAGGTCTTTTTAGAGCTAATTTAAATGTCTAACTCATTTAGTTTAACGAGTCATGTTCGGATTAATCCATATAATCAAATGTTCATGATTCGACACCACACGAACATGACTTGCGAACACAAATTACCACTGCTAGCAGGAACCTATGGGGATGCCCAGCCAAGTCACCATTGCCAGGGTACCCATATTAATAAACTATGCTGAAAACACTTCCAATATTTGATGCATATAATAATTTACATAAATAGTTTTCTCACTTTTTTTATTATAGAGGTGGTATCAATATATTGTATTATACTTTGATACTGATAACATGAGAGTAGTTTCTGGAGTTGCTAACAGAGATTTTGTAATGTCACGTATTTTTTATTGATACTCTCGAATTAAATAGTAAACTTTTACTTACCATAAAGTTTTTTTTTAATGGTTCGTGATTTGATAGAAAGAAACACTTAAGTATAATTAATCAACATAAAGGTTTTATCATGTGAAATATCTCAAAAGGAAAATGCTAGTTTGCTCCTGATTTTGCCTCTTGGATTTGACGGATCATGTGTTTTAATTCTTTTTTTAATGGTTAAGAAAATTATTCCTAATGAATTTATTTTTTTTAAGAATAATTATTCTCATCATCCACTATTCACTACTCCACACTTCATACCGTTCACCCTATGAAAAAAAAAGAAAAAAACTGTCAAGTGTAGGGTGTGGGGATGAATAGTGGCTGATATATAACAAAACGTTTTTTTTAAAATGTTTAAAGATATCTAAAAAATATTTAAAAAAAATACAATTACATTAAGGACACGCTTAGCGGTACATGTTGGGCAACAGAGTAGTATGATCCTATCTCAAATAAATAAAGTTCAAGCTTCAACTGTTCACCACTTTTTGTATAACTTGCAATTATAACATTTTATAACCAGTTATTATATTATCATGCCGATATGTAGAATACAATATCCACATTATTTAAATGTTAAGATTTGATTTGTAAGATTTAATTTTTAAAATTTGTCTTTCAAATTAAATTATATCACGTAAATACTTTACTATATGTGCTTTAAACACTGGCTTCAGATATAATTTTTCTTTTATAAAATCAATTAACGATCTCTTTTAATTATTTGATACTTTGAACAAATATATTAAGTACATGAGTTTTCAAATTATTTTTGGTATAAAAACTCAGACTATCATATACAATGTCCAATAAACTAATCCCATAAAGTAATAGGTACCCTTCAACAATGATATGAGTCGAATGGAGGTTTGACTTTATACCAATACTCTTGATACTATAGCTCAAGAGCAATACTACTTGTTTAGATATTGAGATGAGATGAAAAATCTATTAATAATAATGAAATAATTTGTGAATAATAGTGAAATGATTTGAGTTAAGATATTTTATGGGGTTTTAAAAAATGAGAGAGAAAAAATTGAATAAAAAAATTATAAAGTTAAAATATTGTTAAATTAATATTATTTTTTAATAATTTTTTTATTTGAAAAAGTTGATTTTTTTATTTGTGTGTATTGTTTAGAAGTTTGGAAAAATCATAATGATTAGATAAAAAATTAAAAATTTGAAATTGAAAAGTGTTTGTATTTTTAGTGTTTGGATGTTGAGATGAGATAAGATAAGACTTTCTTGCATATTGAAATGGAGCTTTATCTTTAATCTTATCTCTCTTAGTTACTACTCGATAAGCTCCTAATCGAGTTCGGAGCTTATCGAGTTCTAGGTCCCTTCCTTCTATGAAGGGTAGGGTGAGAGGTTCATTGTTTAGCAAAAAGTTTGTCTCTAAGACTATAATCCGCAGAGGATTGATTGTGGAGGAAGAATTATCCAAATTATAGGAGAGTTTCTGATATGAGAAGAATTATCCAAATTATAGGAGAGTTTCTGATATGAATGAACTTACGAGAATGGAATTCCTTAAATCCACAATCAATTTGAAAACTCACCCAAGAAAGTTAAAATCAAGTCAATGGATGGAGAGTCTAGACCCGATGAGAACTCGTTTCAAGAACCTAGATTATATTAAAATCTAGAACCGTTGAAAAACCCGTCTCAAGAACCCAGATTACAAGGAAGACGCCACTTGATTCCCATCAGTTTCAAACTCACGGATGAAGAGAAACAAGATTTCACTCTTTCGTAAGAAGTGATTCATGAGTGTAAAATGAGAAAAGTTGTGCCTCATAGCCTCGATTGTTTTCACAACTCCTCTCAACTAATCTAATTATTACAACTTTTTTAAATTCTCACACAAAATAAAATAAACATTTTAACTTTTTCAAATTTCAAAACAAAAATAATATTAAAAAAATATATTTAAATATTATTTTATTTAACTTTTAACTTTAATTTCAACTTATCTCATTTTATCTATAAAAATAAACGAGACTTAGAGTCAGAGTGATATTTGATATAAGGAAACCTGTGCGAGGTAGATTGCTGACACATGTTGAGAAGCAAAGTTCAAACATGAATCACATTCAAATATGAACGCCTCCCAAACTTTTATTTCCAATGTGGCACTTTGAGACAACGAAAGAGGCTGTTTGAAGGTAGGATAAGGCAAGCGTTGGGCAAAGACCATGCAGAATCAGTATGATCCAAGGCTTCCAGCAAGTAATTGATCTTCCTATGCTGACGGAGCTAGGAAGTAATGAGGGTAGGCCAGAAACATAACCAAGCAACGAACACCAGCATATCAAGAGTTCCGACAATGTTGATCCCAATGGTTCCGAGAAAGGAAAGGAAAATCAAGAAGCCAAGATTGCGGTGGTCTTGTACGGATAGTTAGATGAGATGAAAACTTTGTTAATAATAGTGAGATAGTTTGTGAATAGTAGTAAAATAGTTTGAGAAAAAATTTTTATTAGATTTAAGAAACGAGAGAAAATAAATTAAATAAAAATATTATAAAGTTAAAATATTTTTAAAATATAATTTTTTTAATATTTTAATTTCACCTCATACCCCACCTATCTTGCTCTGTTTTAGAAGGAAATGAGATAAACTTTTTCAGAGGAAGATAGCTAGGGATGATGTCAATCGGCTTTCAGAAGGAAATGGGATCAAAGACCACATGCCAATCCAAAAGGATGTCCTACTTTCAAAAGTAAACTCATTAAAGATTGTTAGTCAGCTTTTATAGACGAGACAGGACAAAGGTAGACACAAGTATCAAGGGGAAAAGACTTTATATACAATATGGTAATTGTGAAAAATTATGCAGGAAGACTTTCCTCGAGTGAAACTATCATACTCCAAGAGGAATCCATGAAGGTTGCAGATTGAGTGATTTGGGGCTCCGGTGTGCTAGATTTCCATGGTGCAATAATAGAGAAGGAAGTGCCTTTACAAAAGAAAGACTAGACAGAGTATTGGCTAGTAGTAAATGGCATAAGCTATATTTTCTAACTAGTGTGAATGCTTTTGCAGCTTAGAGCTTAGATCATTGCCCATTATTTGTATCTACTTGCAACCAGGCCGAGTAAGGTAGCCCCGGAGGAGAGTATTTAGATATGAAGCAAGTTAGGCCAAGAAAGATGATTGTTAATAAAAGAGGCTTGGTGTAGTACTACACCTTTAAATAACAAATTTGAGGCAACAAAAGAAGGTTTGAACATCTGTAGATATAAAATGGTTAGATGGAGTAAAGAAGTTCTGGGAAGGTAACAGGATCTTATTAACCACAAGCTGAATCGGATAAAATCATTACAGATGTTAAACAATGGAGGATCCATAAGGCATATCAGAGAGCTGCAAAAGAAGGTGGACTGACTACTTGAAGAAGATGATATCAAATGGAAACAAAGAGAAAAACAAAAATTGTTGTAGGAAGGTGATAGAAACACAATTTTTTCATATGTGTGCAAACTAAAGAAGAAAGATTAATACCATCACAAGGATATCAAATGGGGAAGGGAAAGTGTAACACCTCGTTCTCCTAGATTAAGAATAATGTCGTTTTTAGAAATCTAAGGGATTGGTGTGCTACTAACCTTGCCTTTAATTTATTTTAATTAAGCACCAGGTATATAATGGTTCCCCAAAATAAATAATCATTCTTTATTAAAATACTGAAAAAACAAAAAAGTATGCAGAAGCACCTGTTAAAATTTCTCAACGTTTAAATATAAAAATCATAACTTAAAAGCTATGTACATGATCTAGGCCTCTGTCTTGCCTCCCTGGGCCAAGTCTCGTTCTGCAAGTCCATCCTCATAAAGATCCTCACTTGGGCTGATTAAAATATAAAAACATACAAAATTAAGCGAATACTCAATAAGTACTAAGTTATACATCATACAATAAATATAATAAACATAGAATTCTCTTAAAAGGTGTGCGTACTTAATACTTATACTTATACTGACATAAACATGTACCATGTACTAAGTATAACTCATTAAACTTATTTTTTTCTTTTCTTTAATGACCAGCACACCTTAATCCCCATGTGCAAGGTTGTGCACTAGTTCCACTTTTTGTGGCTAAAAGGGTAGCTGTTTAACTTATAATAATATACTATGGTGGACTACGCTTAAGTCCATGGCTTGCATGTCCACCCATATTGTATTGATACCATGGATCTCTTATGAATATTCTTAAAGCTTCTTTCATAACTTGTCTTTTATCTTGCTTATCATGATGCATTTATAACACATAATGACATAGAGTCATAAATGAAAACATATCATGACGCATATAAAACATATATTAACATGATATTGAAACTCACTTTTATTATATCATAACTTGTTACATAAAAATGGGCTTTTAATGAAGGGCATACATACATAATACTTTTATACAAGACATGTTGTTCACCATACATACGTGAAGGGCATAATCATGCTACTTACCTCATGGCTTTAATGTAATATTTCCAAGGCGAAGCCAATTACCTATAAAACTGGCACCTAACTTGAGTCAATTTCTAATTAAACACGTACCTTTTAATTAAAACCTAAGATACTAAAATAACCTATATTCAGTAAAAACTTAAGATTCTTATAACCCTAAAATATCATCGCTCCCCCAAACATTGAGCTCCATGTAATTTCTCCAAATAATTATACGACTAAACTCTAAGAATTTTTTCCACGTCTGAAACCACTACAAGAAATTTGACCTTTTCCCACAAGTTTTTTTCAAGAACTACTATTGTGGCAAATACTTAGCTGATGACACAAAAACTGTCTGTGGAAAAAAAAAAACAAGCCCTTTGCAGTGAGATCATGCCCGGCGAGCAAAACTTTGTGGGAAAACTAGTTTTTGCGGCAACAAAAACAACTTTTTGTGGCAATACAAATTCGCCACAAACAATTCCTCCAGATAAGATACCAAATCACTTAGTAGCTTTTGTGACGAGCAAGTTATTAGCTTTTGTGGCTATTATGAACTACAACAAATATTTTAAGAATAAAACTCGCATTTTCTCCCTTATTTCTTTGTTCCCTTCCCTCTCTTCTCTTCTTTCTTTTCTCCCTCCTCCCACTACGCCGTCCACTCTAGCCCGTGCCCTGCACCCCTTGCCTCCCTTTTCTTGCATCGACCATCGCCAACAACCACGAAGTCTCCATGAACAGCAGCCACCGCAAGGCTCACGCACGGCCAACCACCCTCCATGTAGTCACCATCGAACACCGCCCAACCCCCTCTCTCCATCTCTATTTTCTCCCTCAACTGCCATCCCAGCACCGTGTGCCACCAAGCCACCACCAACCATGATTGCCTCACTCTCAGGATCCCTATCTTTAGATTTCTACCTTTCTGTTGCAATCTCCCCAGCCATAAAGTGCTGCCGCGAGCCACTGCATCACACCCGAAGTCGCCGCTGCTCAGAACCAGTACTGATGCCTCAAGCCTCTAACCCCCCCTCACCCGAACATCATCTCCTTCACCCGTAGCTTAAGCACTGCACCTAGTGGAGAACCCCGTAACCTTCCTCCAAACAGCCCCTGCTCAGCTGTGAACCATCGTCGAAAACCACCCAGCCCCACTGTCAATGCCTCCAGCCTTGGAAGTCTGAGACCTCCTCCACCACATCCTCTATTTTAAACATCACCGTCAACCACCAAGTCCTAACATTGTCGTGCACCAAACCTGTCCTCTATCTCAAATGTGCAAGTCCATTGAGAACCCCACATGGCACCCCTTCTATTTATGGTATATTTTCTATCCCTTTACATTTAGAAAATTTTATCTGGTGAAGCTAAAATGGTGTTGTGTTGAATTGGATAGATTTTCTATATATATTGACTGTGTCGATTGTGGTAAACTTAGAAGAAGTGAAGTGTGGTTGAAATTGTAATGGAGTTGTAAGTAAAGCATGGTGATGTAAAGTATGGGGTTATGTTGGTTTGTTTTATGTGGATTTTAAATGGACTATGGATTTAGTATGTGTATTTTGTGTTGGTAGTGTGTATTGAGTTTGTCAATATTGGACATATTTTATATATTGGATGTGTTATTTGGGATTGCAATGGATTTTATTGTATTCAATAGAGTTTATTGCATGCAATGGACAAAACATCATTCCTTTCGCTTGTCATATTCATGGTAAGATTTTTGCCAGATTCATAGATTTTGCCATTTGCGTAGTCATGCACTTCTTTTATCTCTTTTTTTACCTTTTGGTTGTCATATTAAATTATTGGCATTGAATAAATTCTTCGCTATTAACTTTTTTGAGGACTTTCCACAAGTAGTTAAATTGATTTTGAGACCAAATCTTTCTCGGTCTGGGAAGATGGATCCCACCAATGGCTGTAACCAGAGAACTGCCTTCAAGTGTTTCTCCCAGGGGCTGCAACCATCGAAGCTTTATTGTTATCACTAAACTCTTTCTAACTCTTGGGTTCTCCATAGAAGTTTTTCTTGTGAATTTGTTAGCACAATTATATATGTATATTTGAAATTGTTATGAGTGTGATTTGGATCTTCAGGGTTCATATATATTTTTTTAACTTTTATTAGACCATTTCTTTCGATTTTGTTTGTTCTTTGTATCATTTTCTTGCTTTTACAAATTTTTTTTTCCTGAAATCGTTATACATTTGCCACGAATAGTAACTGGCCGAAAATACTCTTTTTTTTTTTTCATAAGTGATTATTTCCCGCGATAAGATTTCATCTTAAATAAGTATTTCTGATGAAATGTTTTGCTGGAACTATCATTTGCAACGAAACAGTTTTGTGGAAATATTTTTTTCCCACGATTTACTACCAAAGGCTATCATATTTCCCACGGTGAAATAATTTTTTTCCCGCGATTTTCCCACAAGTTGGACTTTTCATGAAGAAAAATACTTTATATCACCAATTTTATGCCACGCGAATCTCATGACTAAAATTTGTGGGAAAAGAGTTTTTCCACAAAATGGAAGCTTTTGGCCACCACAACCCCTCGCGGGAAAAATAGGTATTTGTTTTAGTGATCTAACTTTCTCTTGAATTTTATTGTCAACATAGCATCATAAAATAATAATCCCTAACATGGTTTCTCCTCAATTTCCACATTAGAAACCTAGTCTTTGTAACCCTACTTCGATTTTCCTACACCCCATTATATTTATAATTCAACCCTTAACTTGTGACTGGAAATGACCTAAAATCAAGACATATATGTAATTTGCCTTAGAGTCTCAAGCTTTACATGTTGTACCTGTTCAAAATTTCCTAATTTCGAATTAGAAGGTTGGTTTTATAAGCACTTAAGGAACCAATGGACTAGATGGCTACACCTTAAAACCAAGGAGAGAGAGAGAGAGAGAGACTTATGACCAGTGGGGGAAAAGCCAGGTGGTGCTAGGGAAGAGTCTGGGTGGTGCTAGGGCAGAGTTTGGGTGGTTGCAGATATAGGTTTGCATGGTTATCAGTTAAGGTGCTGCCTTGGCTTGCCACTAGATTGCTATAGTGAGGGTAGTGATTTATGGCGTTAAGGAAACAAAAGGGGTATGGGCTTAAGAGAGTGACACACTCATGAATGGCTTTTCCGTTTGATTGAGGGAGGCGGTGTATGGTGCCCTGGGTAGTGGTTGGCAACCAGCTAGTGGCTTGCTATGGAGCCTTGGAGGTCCAATTTGGTTGCTCGGCTGAGAGGATGTCGTGGCTTGTCGTGAGGTCGAGTTATTACGGTGGTTGCCAATGCATTGATGCTTATTAGGGGTGATACCTGCATGCTACAGGGAGGAGTGGACCCACCCCCACACCCTGCCCTGCACCATGTGGGGGAGGGCTTCCAATCCCACACCCCGACCCTGGGAGGCGGGGGCGGGGCCCCCCGCCACGGTACAGGGAGTGGGGTTGAAGCCGCACCTCACCCCACCCCTGCTCAACCCAATGACCCATTAGGTCTATAAATTATTTTTGCATCTAAAATATTTTTAGACCCAAATTATAATATAATTTAAATTATAAATTAAAATTTATACATTCAAAAAGAATATAAACTTATTATAATTGTATTTTGAATTGTCTTGTCCTCCTTGGCCAACCTTTATATAGGAGGCCAAGAAAATACAATAGTTATAAAATAGCCTTGGTGAAAATATCAGCATGTTGATCTCCAGAAGATATGTGTTTGAGCTGAATATCCTTGTTTAGAACTTTTTCTCTAATGAAGTGGAAATCAACTTCAATGTGTTTGGTCCGAGCATGGAATATTGGGTTAGAGGCAAGTGAGATGGCTCCCAGGTTGTCACACCAAACAGTCGGGGTCGAGGGAAGAAAAATATGCAAGTCTCGAAGGAGCATTCTCAACCAATAGTGTTCAACTGTTGCAAGAGCTATTAACCTATATTATAATTCAGTACTCTTGCGTGCAACAACTAGTTGTTTCTTGGCACTCCAAGAAATGAGACAAGGACCAAAATAAAAGGCTCTGAGTGCGAGAGAACCTTTGGTGAAATTCCATCCATGATTAATTGTCTCTTTAAGATAACATAAGACCCTTTTGTCTATTGTCCAGTGAGATGTAGAGGGAGTGTAGAAATTGACACAGTAGATTCACTGAGTAGGCAATCTCAGGTCTTGTCAATGTGTAATACTGTAAAGCCCCCACAACTTTTTGATATTTAGTTCAATCAGCTGAAGGATCACCATCCTGTTGAGAGAGATTTGTGCCAACAACAAGAGGAGAAGAGCATGGTTTGGCACCAACCATGTGTGCTCGAAGGAGGATGTCTAAGACGTCACCAAGTCTTTTACAGCAAACTCATGACGCAGTTGTTGAATCAATGAAAAAATATGAGTGGCATGGGTACTAGTAACTATGATATCATCCACATAGATTAGTAAGTAAATGTAGATGTTATTTTGATGAAAAGTAAACAAAGAATGATCCAACTTGTGACTTTAAGAATCCAAGAGAAAATAGGGCTTGAGAGTCTTTGAAACGAAGCCCTTGGGGCTTGCTTGAGACCATAGATGGACTTATGGAGTTTGTAGACATGATCAGGTAAATTGGAATCTTGGAAACCTTGTGGTTGTTCCATGAAGACAACCTCTTGTAAATGACCATGGAGAAAGGCATTGGAGACATCAAATTGTTTAACATCCCAACCAAAATGAACTACCAAGGCAAGTATCACTCTTATGGTTGCGGGTTTGACTACTGGGCTAAAGGTCTTGGTGTAGTCAATACCATCACTTTGCTGAAAGCCTTTAGCTACAAGGCGTGCTTTATACCTGTCAAGTGTCCCATCGAACTTTTGTTTAACCTTAAACACCCATTTACAATGAATGACATTTTGATTAAGGGGTCGTGGATATAGCGTCCAGGTTTTATTGGCTTGAAGGGTATTGAATTCTTTGGTCATGGCTTCCTGCCATTGTAAAGATTTGACAGCTTGGTTGAAGGTTTTAGGTTCATAAGGCAAAAGGGTGGTATGCAATGTTTGAATATGATGTTTTGTAGAGTAACAGAGGTGGTAATTTGGAAATGATTTTAGGTTAAATGTGCTAGTTTTTTATCTTGTGGTCAAGGGGTGAGAAGGCAAGGGTAACTAAGAGGTAGAGTGGCAGGAGATGTAAGGGAGGTTGGTTGAGAGGGTGAGGAAGAAGAATCATTGTTTGTGTGTGAGGTGTTATGTGATGAGGAAGCAAGAGGACTTGATACAGAGGGAAGACTAATGTCATTAATAGTAGTGGAGAGTAGAGGTGGTAGAGGAATTGGAGAGAAGCCATTACCTGAGTTAGAATTCTTGCAGGGCAGTGAGGAAGATGTGAAAATATAATTTGCTGGGAAACATTGTTCATCAGATGTGAGATGCCAAAAGATGTATATCTTGTTTGTTGTTGGATCAAGATAGCGATATCCATGATGGTTAGAGGGATAACCAAGAAAAATACATTTCTTAATTCAAAACTCTAACTTGTTTTGATTGTATGGTTTGAGGTAAGGAAAATAAGCACACCTAAATGTTTTGAAGGAACGATAATCATGGATTTTGTGAAATAACTTGGCGTAAGGAGAGGAGAGTTGAAGAACTGAAGTAGGAAGACTATTTATGAGGTAAACAGAGGTTGAGAAGGCATTTGTCCAAAACTCTTTTGGTAAGTGAGAGGTGGCAAGAAGAGCTAATCTTGTTTTCAGAATGTGGCAATGCTTTCTTTCAGTCAGTCCATTTTGTTGGACTGTATGAGGACATGAAATTCGATGATGAATGCCATGTGTGGTGAGGAACTATTTGAACAGAAGGGAAGTAAATTCACCCCCTCCATTAGATTGGAACTTTTTGATTTTGTTGAAGGGTAGGTTTTCAACGAGAGTCTTAAATTTAATGAAGCAAGCTAAAACATCAGATTTAAGCGTCAGGGGAAAGAACCATGTGAATCTTAAGTAATCATCTACGAAGATTACATAATACTGAAATCCATCAATAGATTTAATAAGTGAAGACCAAACATCAGAATGTATCAATTCCAAAGGAGAAGATGTCTTCCGAGAACTTTCAGTAAAAGGTAATCTCTTATTCTTAGCTAATTGACAGGATTCACATAGATGAGTAGAACCGATAGGACTTACTGGTAATTGAAATTTCTGGACTACATGATTAACAATGTCCTTAGAAGGATGCCCGAGCCTATTATGCCAAGTGGTAGGGGACGTTTTGACACCAAGAAAAGTTGCAGATGGCTTGGCTTTATTGATGAACAATTGTTTGAGATGCATGGGATACAGTCCATCTTCACTCTTGCCTTGTAAAAGGATTCTTTGTGTGTGGTTGCCCTTCACAAAAACATTGATCAGCAGTGGGTATAGAATGACAATGATTATCGACACAAAGTTTTGGAATAGATGGCAAATTAGCAGAAGCTTGTGGACAATGAAACATATTATTTAAGTGCAAAGAAGAACCATTAGTGAGAAGAGAAGTGGAACCAATATTAGCAATGGGCAAATTTGATCCATTCCCATCATTAACACCCTCAGTACCATAAAATGGTTGGTTATGTGATTCTTAAGCTGGAAAGTTATGTGATTTTTGGCTGCACCGTTTGCAAACCAAGGTTGATCATGATTTTCATTGGAGGCAACATTGGTGTGGGCAACCATTGCAACTAGCTGGGAAGGTGGGTGGCACCTCTTATAGGAAAAGTCCATTTGGTGATAACAATCTAAAGCTTCATGACTAGTTTTACTACAAATTTGGCAAGAAATTCTATTTTATGGAGTAAAAATAATAGTACTTTTTGAGTTGGAATTTTGGTTGGTGGTATTGGTGGAGGGTCAATTTTGCTGTTTCGAGGATAAAAGTTCTTGGAAGAGGTTTGAGTTTTGTTCTTACGAGGGAAAAATGATTTTCCTGGTTTGTTGGAGAACATAGCAAGAGAGTTTGAGTCAGGAAGCACAATTGAGTGTAAGATTCTAGTAAAGTTTCAAAGTTGAGTAGTTCTAATTGAGAAGCATCAAAACTCATTGGATGGTCTCAGGTAGCCAAAGAGGAGGTAATAAATGGGGTATAAGAGGGATGAAGGCCACTAACAATATATGTAATTAGATCTTCATCATTAACTGCTCTTCCCATAGCAGCTAGTTGATCCGCATATTGCTTGGCAAGTTGGAGATAGGAGGTGCATGATTTGGACTCATGTCTAAGTGTTTGGAGCTGCCTTTTCAAGTGTACTACACGAGATCTAGACTGAATTGCAAAACGAGTAGAAGGAGATGTCCAGACTTTCTTAGATGTATGAAGAAACCAACATAGTGGCCAACACACCTTCTGTAAGTGTTGCATTATGGCTTAAAATAAATTGGTCTTTTTTTGTCCAAAGGACATTTGTAAAATTAATGGATGTGATTTGATTATCCTGAGAAGTGGGAAGAAATTGGGGTGGGTATGGCTCAGTGCCATCAACAATGCCCAACAAGTCATAGGTACGCAACACAGGAAGGAATTGGGACAGCCAAAGAAGATAATTATGTTGATCAAGTTTGATTGAGATGAATTGAGTTATGTTGGAAATAACAAATGAGGAAGAATCTGCCATTGGGATCGAAGGTGTCAACCGCAAGGCTGCTAATAACATGTAAGAAAGCAAGAAATGGCCAAAAAGATTGATATATTCATTTACAAGAAATGTATACTTAAATACAAGAAGAAGATAAATTGTAGCCTAAAATTTAGAGATTGCATCATAAAGAATGAATATGTACAACATATGATAAGACAAATATGGAAACATGGAGTACATTATGTTATTTACAGCTGGTCTTTATTTTGCTTATATGTGGCTTGATTCTGGTATGAATGTAAAGATGATGATGAGCTTGAGGTGTCTAGCTAACACAAGGCAGAAGGTCGTGGGTTTAATAAACCAGAGAAGGATGAGAAGGAGCTACGGTGGGGAGAGCAGGCTTGAGAGGCTACTATCAAAATAAAAATCCTAGATTTGTGATGAAGGAGGTTACATGCATGAGGGACTTATAACGGTCTATATATATATATAGAAGGTAGTCAAGTCATGGGTTTTGCACATGGGTTAGGTCATTCTCATGGGTCTTAGGGTTTTTCTTGGGTATTGTATGGGCTTAACAAATGGGTTGGGCCACTTTAAATAATCCAAATAATTTATTGTGTTTGCTCATATTTTCACGAGCCAAGTATTTAATAAATCCCAATGAACCTGGTCTTGAGTCCAAACGAAGCCAACTAGTCCAATAAATATTTTTGGACTTTTACCATAAATTCTAGGGCCCAATACCAAATAATATGTCTTTCAGGCTTATCCAAAATAATTCATTGAACCTAATTTAGGTACAATAAATTATCCTTATTCCGACCTTAGAAATAATATTGATTCGGGTTGTCCCAGGAAGTTGCTAAAAACTCAGAGGATATTAGTCGGTTGTTTAATACTTTCTTCTGTGACCTTTTCTCATCATCCTAACCTAATGGGATAAAAGATTGTTTAGCCTATTTGAATCCAAGAGTCACATAAAAGATGAATGTAGGGTAGACAAAGGAGTTCATAGTGAAGGAAATTGAGCAAGCAATTTTTCAGATGAAATTTTTGAGTTCGCTAGGTCCTGATAGGTTCCCAGGAGGTTTTTACAAAGAACACTAGAGTATTATAGGTCAAGATGTCTTTGCAGTAGTACTTGACATTCTCTACTTTGAAAGATTGACATATGGTATAAATGATACCTTAATAGCCCTTATCCCCAAGGTCAAAGATCTCATCAAAGTTTTGAAATTTAAACCTATAAGCTTGTGCAATGTGTTCTATAAGATCATAGCATAAGTGTTGGCTAACAAATTGAAGTTAACTCTCCCTGAGATTATTTTGCCTACCCAAAGTGCCTTCATATTTGGAACATTGATCTTGGACAACATTAAGTCTGTGTCCATGGCCTTGAAATTTGACATGTGATAAGATCGAATAGTTTGTAATGCATACGATTGGTTTTGATAGGAAGTGAATTGATCTTATCATGAAGTGTGTTAGTTCTGCATGTTATTCTATCCTCATGAATGGCACCCATCATGGAGCTTTCAAACCAACAAGAGGGATTAGACAAGGTGACCATTTATATCACCTTATCTCTTTGTCCACTACTTAGAAGTCTTAGGATTCCTTCTAAACAACGTAGAAAACTTAGACCATTTCACAAGAGTTTCAATCTCTAGAGGTCTATTACACATTAACCATTTATTCTTTGTCGATGACAACTTACTTTTCTATAAGGCTTATTCCTTGGAGTGGAGTAGGTTACTTAGGCTACTGGGACTTTATGGAAAGGCATCGGGTGAAAGGCTTAATGAAGAAAATACATCCATTTTCTTCAACAGAAACACCTAGCAAGAAGTCAAAGAGATCATTCTAGCTATAGCATGCATTCAATTTTCTTAATCCTGTGAAAAGTACTTGGGCTTACTTACTTTAATTTGTAGACTCGCTCAAAGTCTTTCAAACGCATATTGGATACTATAAGGAATAAAATAAGCAACTAAAAGGTGAGAAGAAAATACTACTCAAATCTGTCTTACAAGCTATTCCAACCTACAAGATGGGTGCCTTTGCCTTCTAAGAATCTCTTGCTAGAAATAAACAAAATTGTGTAGAAATTTGGTGGGGGGCAGAAAGAGGATGAATGAAAGATTCAATGGCTTAATTGAAGACAAATGGGAAAGGCAAAGAATGTAGGTAGTCTCAGATTCAAAAATTTGGAAAATTTATACATTGCTGTTTTAGCCAAGAAAGGATGAAGCTTACTACAAAAAATGTGTTAAAACTCTTTTCAAATATTTCCCTAAGATGATTTCCTTAAGGCAAAGATGGGATGTAACCCATCATATATTTGGAGAGAAGTTTCCTCGTGGCAAGACAACTAATTGTAGAATCAATGATATGGAGAATTAGCAATGGGGAATCTGTTAAAATTTGGAATGATAAGTAGCTTCCACAACAAGTAATTTTCAGGATCCAGAATGCTGTGAGGGTTCTACATGAAGATGAAAAGGTGATAGCCTTGATAGATAGAGATGAAGAACGATGGAAAGTCCTTATGGTAAAAGAAATATTATCAACTTTTGAAGCTGAAGAAATTTGCAAAATACCAGTAAGTCCTTGTAACAGTACTGACAAATTGGTGTGAAGGTGTGCAAATGGGAGATTCTGAGTGAGAAGTGCATACCATTTGCAAGAAGAACTACAAGATTGATTAAAGGAACAAGCTTAAAGTTGCAAAAACAAGCATGAGAGTTATTCAAGAATTTGGCACCAAAGAATTTCGAATGCTATTAAACTCTTTTTGTGGAGAGCTTGCCTTGATAATCTTCCAACCAAGATGGATTTTTTTAAGGAGAATGTGGTTGACAGTCCAAACTACCTCATTTATATTAATGAGCCAAAAACTGTTCAGCATGCTCTATAGGGTTGTAGCTCATCCAAGGATGTTTGGGGGCAAGGCTCAATGAGGATCCAAAAGTGCAGGATTATGAAGGACTCATTATTGGAAGTGTAGAAAGTATGCTCAAGACCATGGAAGAATAGGACATTGAAGAGGTAGCTGTTGTAGCTCCAAAGATTTGGATGAGAAAGAACTCTTATGTCTATGGTGGCAATTTTCTGAATTTTAGTAGGTTGGTGATCTAGTCTTAATAGGTTTTGAGTGGATACAAAATCTGGCTCAAAAGACACAACTACTGCACTTTAGGCTACAATCTTTTGCACAAAACTGGACTTAAGGCAAGTTATGCTAGAAGCAGATGCCCTGGTTAACCCAAAAATAAGCACAGAGGTGCAATGGAATAGTACAAGTCTTCTAGTAGTGGACATCAAAAAAACTATTGCCAAATCAGATCAATGGTCTATTGAATAACATGTCAACAGGGAAGCAAATATTGTGGCTCGTGCTTTAGCAAAAAAACCTCTAGGCATATATGATGATATTACTAATATTGATGAGGAACCCTCTTGTATTCAATCCTTTGCTATAAAGGAATATCTCTAATAAAAGTTACTACATTTGAGATGGTTGCAAGGACAATCATTTGTAGTCCAATTATATTGAGCAAATCAAACCTATATAACCACACCAATGAGACTCAAGTCTCATTTAGATGTTGAACTGAAATGAGATAATATGAAAATTTTGTGAATAGTAATGAAATAGTTTTTTAATAGTAGTGAAATAGTTTGAGTTACGATGCTTTATGGGGTTTTGAGAAATGAGAGAAACAAAAGTTAAATAAAAATATTATAAAACTAAAATATTGTTAGAATATGATTTATATTTTGGAATTTAAAAAAAATGAATTGTTTTATGTATTTTATTTGAAAGTTTGGGAAAATTATAATGATTAGGTAATGATTAGATAAAAAAGTTAAAAATGTAAAATTAAAAATTCTTTGTGTTTGAGTGATATTTGGATGTTATGATGAGATAGGAACTCTTCTTGATATTTGGATGTTATGATGAGATAGGAACTCTTCTCAAGTTTCTAATGATAAATACTCAAAATAAATAGACTAATTCTCATGTTAGAAACCCATATACAATATGACATTGTGAATTACTTTCATTTTAGCTCTTAGACCCAAATACTCATAAGAAAGATGCGGAGTTGAAAAATATAGATATAAGGAAAATGCTACTGGCATCGATAAATGGTACAGAGAAAATGTACTGACTAAGGTGGCTACTACCACCTAGCTATTTAAAAAATGAATAATGCTACTTTGATACTTTATTTTGACACCTCATGTATTTTAATTCTTTTTAATGTTTTTTTTACTTAATAGTTAAGAAAGTGACTATTAGTTTATTGATATTTTTTTAATATTTTTTAAAAATGTTTTAAAATGATAAAAAACTATGAATAAAAATACTAAAAAAATGAAAATATAATTTTGGCCTAGCGGTAACTTGTAGCGGGCTACTCTGAGTGGCAGAGTAGCTCTGCTCTTTAAAAAAATGAAATCGAAACCTCTGCCTCTTAGCTCCCTCTCGCCCCTCTCATTTGAAACCTCTCACCCTTGAATTGAACCCTCTCGCCCCTAAGCTCCCGTCATCGCTTGCCTCCATCTCTCCCCTACCTCTCACATGTCTCCTCAAGTTGAAGAGGGAACAAAACATTTGTTGTTGCTTTTGAGATGCATAACAAGTTTCGCATCAATTGTGTCCCCTTTACGCTAACCTCCCACACTTAAGATCATATAAGGATATAGAATAACATCAACCATGGTATTTTTCACTCCTTTTCTACTTATCACTTGAATAAGATGAGAAATGACATACAGAGAAGTGACTTATGATATTTTTGAGCCCTGGAAAAAAAATAGAATAAATAATAGTGTTCATTGAACAAATTATGCAGCAAAATTGTGAATGGAGAAAAAAACTAAAGGTGAGAATTTCTCACGTTGATCTGCTGCCTTAACTACAGTAAAAGAGGCAATGGAGTAGTAACTTTTGATATCGGGAGGCAGGAGGGGAGCTGGGTGGGAACATCTTCCCCAGAAATGGATCTCTATTGCGCGGGCTAAAGGATGGTGCCGAATGGACTCACGGATTCCATGAGTGGTGGACGGAGGGAGAGGGAGGAGTGAGGGAGAGGTTTTAGGCCTTTAGGGTTATGAGGGAGAGGTATGGAAGAATGGTATTGGGTTCGTTTAGTTTCCTGTTTACTTTTTTCTTTTTATTTTTTTAATTTCCACATGGCAGTTAAGAAACGTTATGATAGATGTTTTTCTTAGAGTAGAACTTCGATGCCTCCAAAATTTAAACATGCACTAGATTTCTTGACAATCTACTCCTAAGAGACAATAATATCAGTTATCATTAATCTTTTTTCGCTGCACACAAAAGAAGATTCTCAAACCTAATATAAAATAACTAAAGCCCAAAGCAAAAAAGAGTGTTTCTCTTAATTTCTAGAGAGTATATAATGAACAAACTCTTGGGGGTCAAATCCCCTATTTGTCAACAATCCAATGACAGTTAGGAAAAATCATGAATTTTCAGTTTTCAAGGAATAAATTTAAAATGTGTTTAATTTACCAAAATATTTTTCCGGTATACAAAATAACTCTAATAGCTAAGAAAAAGACAAAGATAAGGATTATAAAAAAATATAAGCAAACCCAGCATGTATGACCCCCAATCTATTAGACCACCAATATGTATAGATGGTTCTAATTCTTTTGGCAATCATGTGAGGGCTTGTTGTGGTGGGATACTAAATTGGGATTGTCTTAACAGCTTTATTTTTTGTTTTACTTAGTTGAAAGCTTCACATCAAGCTCTTTTAAATTGCATGCCTAGTATTTGATGTATATGCAGTTACTATCGAGATAGACGTAGCTTTAGTGGTAAATTGTCTTGATTAGTCCATTTTTCCTCCTTGGAGATTTATGGATCTTAAGATATCAAGCTCCTTTACTCTTTTCTTTCTGTCAGAGTTCAGCATGTTGTTTGGAAAGGGAATGTAGTTTTTAATGTTCTGGCTAAGCATGGAGCTACATGTATTTCTGAATTTTTTTTTTCCTTTGTAGGCTGGTTGTGAAGTTTCGCACATACTAATTATTATAAGGTCTTCCACAATTTCAAAATTGATACTTTCGATTTGTTTGATTATATATGTTTTGTTTTATGGATTTGTTGTGAGTTTGTAATTGTAGTATTGGACATAAATAGAGTGTAAGCTCTTTTAGCTATTTTGCATAGTTTCTTTTAGTCTAGGTTTTGAAATTCTTTGTGGCACCTTGGCATTTTTTATTACATCGTATTCCTCCTTCAAAAGTGGAGGCATTCAGCAACATTGAGATTCGACCACTTCCTAAAAAAAGTATTTTTTATTTTAAAAATTATTGTAGCAAACCCTAGGCGGTTTTGTTCAACTTTCAAACTAGTCTCTAAAATTAAAAGAAATAGAGTCTCATGAAAAAAGCCCTCTCTAGGGGAGGTGAGGTGAGGTGAGTCACTTTGTTCCTAGTGCAATATGAGTGGTGTGAGCAAGAGTAGTAGGGTTTTGGTTTCTGAGGAGATGGATGGGTTGGAGGAGCATTGAAGGCAATTGAGGTTAACGGAAGAGGAGCATAGCTCAATATTCCTAGATGAAGGGGTAATGGATGAAGTTTAGAAGAAGGGGGCCAGATGTTTGTTAGGGAAGGTTTGTTTGGACAGATCCATCAGTAGAGAGGCTTTTTCTTCCACAATGTCGAAGGTGTGGAGGGTGAGCAAACTGCCAGTATTCCAGGAGGTGGGGCAAAATATCTTCATTATCTCCTTCGCCAAACACGCAGATAAACAGAGAATTGAAAGTGGTAGATCGTCTTTATTTGATAATAACCTATTCTACATTAAGGCATTCAATGGGTTTACCCAACCAAGCAAGATGAAATCCAATCAAGATGAGTTCTTGGTTCAAGTTCACAATTTGCCCTTTGTTTGCATGTCCAGTGAAGTAGGGTTATAGATGTAGATGTGCAAGAAGATGGCGTAGGGTGGGGGAATTCTTTACCAGTGATGGTGGAGTTGGATCTGAAGAAGCAAATAGCCAGAGGGAGAACAATGAATGTAAATGGAAGTAAGGTGTGGGTGCCTTTGAAGTATGAGAAGTTATTGAGAATGTGTTTTACCTATCGACAGATTGTTCATGATGCTTTGGGATGCACATGGAATCAGAGCTTTAAGGAGGAAGGCAGGGGAAACCAGTTTAGGTCATGGCTTAAGGCAGAGAACTTAGGAAGGAGTATTCCGTTTTTAAGGAAAAACATGGCCAATTTTGATGCAAAAGAGGTGGACGAGAATAATAAAGACCAACCTAGGAGGGGTGAGGGGGGGAAGTAGGGAGGAATTATTTCAAAAGCAAGCTATGGATCTAATAACACCAACGGAGTAGGGATGGAATAAAATATGGTAGGAGGGAGGGGTGAGAAGAAGATGCAGGGGACCATAGAAGGGATGATGAGGGAATTTGTCGAAGATTCAAGAAGTATGGCAGGGACGAGGGTGAAAGGCTTTGGGAAACCAAGATCTGACGATGGTCAGTCGAGCTATGGTACCGAATAGGGGGAAGGTTGTGTGGGCTTGCAAAATGAGAGGTCCATGAATTCTCTTGCCCTATTTGATGGACCGATGGACCCAAAGCCTATGCAGGATAGTGAGAACTTTGAACTGGAGAGAGCAAGGGTTGATGAGATCCAAACAAACAAGGAGGTGGTACAAAGAAACAAGCAGAACTAGAGCAAAGGAAATTAGAATAGGAGGGCACGTGGATTAGGTAATTTCTATTATCCAATCATTAGCAATCTATATAGAAAAATAGCCCTGTCTGATGTTGTTACAGAAGGTCAGCAAAATATGGGGTCAAAAAAGGGTAGAGTAGAGGTAGATGACAATGGGGATTTCAATACTAAGTTATTGGTGGTGGTTGCTAGTCAGTCCCGCAAATCACCATGAAAACTGTTGAAACTGTCGGGGGGCTTGGGAACCCCCGAATACTATCTGACCTTTGCTTGATAGAAAAGGATAAGTTACCCAAATTGGTATTTTTTATGGAGACTAAAATTAAAACAGAAAAGGTGTAGTTTCTGAATAAAAGATTGGGGTGGAAGATTTTTGTGGTGGATCTTGTGGGAAGAAGTGGTGGGCCTATCTTGTTCTAGAGGCAAGATGTAGGAATAGAAATTGTGAATTATTCACAAAGGCACATCAATGTTATGGTGTCATATTCGAAAAATAGCCTAAGCTGGTTACTTATTGGCTTTTATGGCCATCCAAAAATGTGTAAGAGGCAAAAGGGATGGAACCTGTTCAAAAGTTTTAAGCTTGTGGGGGGTCAGGGATGGGTGTGCTTTTGGGGACTTCAATGAGATTTTCATATAAGAAGAAAAATAGGGTGGAAGGCCAAGAGGGGAGTCTTAGATGGAGAATCTTATGTTGACATTAGAATGGTGTGATCTACATGATCTGGGAGGGAATGAGGATAAATATACGTGGAGCAATAACCGAGGTGATGATACTTTTACTAAGGAAATTGGATAGGGGTTGCTAACACAAACTGGAAATAATTATATAATAAAGTCTAGGTTGAAACATTGGTAGCTAGAAGCTCGGATGAAAAACATTTGGTAATCCATTTCAACAAGGGTTATACCCATCAAATGAGAGTTCAAAAATTGTAAGTATGAAGTGGGATGGGCTCTTGAGGAGGACTGGGGACAATTGATTGAAGAAGAATGGAAGAAGGCCAGTTTGTCTATTAATCCTTTGACTAGGGTGCAAGAAGGTCTTAACTTATGTAGAAATGCCTTGGTTAGTTGGAGTAGGAGGGTCTTCAAGGATAGCGATAAAGTTATCAAGGAACAATCAGATCATCTGAGATTTTTACAAGAAGTGCAGGGACTCGAGACAATGAAGGAGATAAGGAGAATTCAGGATGACCTTTGCAAAAAGTTAGAAGAAGAGGAGCTAAGATGGAGACCAAGTGCTAAAAGGCATTGGAATAAAACGGGTGACAAAAATACTACGTATTTCCATACATGTGCCAACCAAAGAAGAAGGAAAAACTATATCGAGCAAATAATGGATCCTCAAAATAGAATATTGAGAGAGGAATCAGAAATAGTAGGGGCTTTTAAGTCTTATTTTGAGGATCTTTTTAATTCCAATTCTCCCATGATAGAGGATATTTCAAATTGTCTACAGCTTGTGAAAGCCAGAGTCTCAGAAGAAATGAATAAAACTCTCGGATAGACTTTCACCAAGATAGAAGTTGAGACAACTCTAATCAGATGTCACCCTTTAAATCCCTTAGACCAGATGGTTTTGGTGCAGAGTTTTATCAACAACACTGGAGTCTGGTGGGGGAGGAAGTATGTAAGGCAGTGCTGGATTTTCTGGATAGTGAGGTCAACTCCCATTCTTTGAAAACCTCACCTATATAGCTTTAATCACCCAAAGTAAAGAACCACTCTATTGTTTTGTTTTTTTTTACAAGTAATAATATTATATATATGTATATATCAATAGGAGTAACCAAGTACACTGGAGTATACAAAAAAAACACCTAGCCCATACAAGAAAGCCCCTAATGATCCAAAAGCCCATGAAAACCTACCCAAAATACACAAAGCCTGAATTGGAAAACTATCGATACACCTCCCCGACCCCATCCCCTAGATTCCGTGAAAAAATCCTCCACCCAAACATCCCACTACGAGAACGTCTTCATAAAGCCCTCCCTTTAGCCTTCCCTTGACTTGAGCTAGCTCTCTTAGTATCGTAGTTGATTGTCCAAGAAATATTCTTTAACTCTTTGCTTTTCTTAAACTTAGATTTGGTTTCAAGCGTGTGGCTCGCCTCGATTGCAGTGAGTAGTGCTTTAAATTGGTCTTCATATTCTCCATGTTCTCCATATGAAAGTCCTAGGGTTTGTAGAAACCCATTATCTTTACTCAGAATCCAATCCGCTATTGAACCCGCTATATCGTTAATCGGAGGAAGAGAAACCAAGGGAACGACATTATCCCCAGCCACAGTACCCGATTGCACTCCCGACTCTAAACCTTCTCCCACACGAGGCACCAATGACAATTCTAAACTTTCCCTCACACGAGGCACCAATAACAAATCGATAATTTCCTTCTCGCCAAATGGTTGCTTGACAAGTATATGGTTGTTTTCCCCTCCATCTGTTACCATTATAGGTTCCTCCCTTCCATCAACATTTTGTGTATATGCTCCACTTCTCAACGATCCTTGCCGTGCCACTTTGTCTGACCCTATTGCTTCCTCAAGAGGGGAAGTACTACCATTTGTTACCCCGTTTGCATCTTCTAAAAGAGGCTTGACTGTTTCTTCCAAAATACTCGAGACCTTGGAGGGACTCCCGTCTTTAACTACAAATGAACCCTGGACAAAAGGAACAACTACATATGTAACTGGTGTATGAGACCCTACAGCTCCCTCAGAGGGCATAGTGACAATGACATGAACAAAGATGCCAGTGTCCAACGACTCTATCGTTGACCCCCCCCCCCCACCCATCGTCGATCCCGCCGCCACCACAAAAGTATAAGACACTACAAAAGTATGTGGAGGTTGGGTTTCCGAGATCTAGAAAATTTTAACAGAGCTCTTTTGGCTAAACAAAGCTAGAGACTCCTACAAGACCCTCACTCCCTGGTTGCAAGAGTGTTCAAAGGGAAGTATGATAAAAACTCACAGATTTTGGTGCCCAAGTTGGGTACTTCTCCTTCTTTTATTTGGAGAAGTATATGGTCTTCTATAGAGCTGTTGAAAGACGGCTTGATATGGAGGGTAGGGAATAGGAAGAAAGTCAAGATATGGGAGAACAAATGGCTGTCTAACTCTACCTCATATTACGTTCAATCCTCTGTTAAAGTCTTAGGACCAGATTCAACAGTAAGTGAACTACTATATTAGGAAACCAAGGAGTGGATTGGGGTTTTCGTGGATGAGATATTTGATAAGGAAGAAGCAATACAGATCAAAAATATTTCGAGAAGCAAGTTGGGGGCTAAAAATAAACTTATTTGGGGCTACACAAAAGATGGTAGATTCATTGTGAGAAGTGCCTATCATTTGGCACAAGGAATTAGGAGTCGAAAGGAGGGTCAAACTTCTAGAAAGGGGGAGAAGGAAGACATGTGGAAGAATGTGGGGTTTAAATATCCCTAAAGTTGCAAAGCATTTTATCTAGAGGGCAGGAAATGACCTTCTCTCAACCAAGTATAATCGTTGAAAAAGGAAGATTATTGATTATGGTACATGCCCTATTTGTTTGGATGGAACTGAAACAATTCTTCATTTGTTGTGGAGCTTATCAGCAGCTTCTAATGTATGGTGGGAAACGGTATTCCACTTTAGAAATGGTTAAGCTATAAGGAGAATTTCTTAAATCTGTGGGAGGATCTGTGTAGAGAATTAAAGAACGATCAACTTGAAGCTGCTGTGGTCATAATGAGAAGCATATGGCACAAAATAAACTTATTCATCTTTGAAGACAAAGTTCTCAACACCTCAGAGGGTGTTGATTGCAGCCATGGATAGTTTGGAAGAATTTCATCAGGCCCAAATGGTTCAAGAGAAGAAGCAATACAATAGGGTAATTGAAAGAACAACTCAAAACTGGAAGAGACCCGAGAAAGAATGCTGCAAAGCAAGTTTTGATGCAACAATTGATATTAAAAACTAGATAATGGGTATAGGTGTGATTGTTAGAGATTGTAATGGTGAAATATCAGTTGCCTTGCATGAACAAAGACAGGGGATATAAAGATTTGATGCAATAGAGTGCATGGCCCTATGGAGGGATTTGGAGATGTGTTCAGAATTAGGTTTCCAAAGAGTTTTGTTTGAAGGTGATGCATAGAAGATTATAAAAGTTGTACATAATACTGAAGATGATTGGTCTACTTTTGGACAGATTATAGAAAAATGGTTTTCAATTGACAATTACCATATTAATTGGTCAATTGTTATTACATATAGAGAAGGGAATGGGGTAGCACATAAGTTAGCCAAGATGACTTTATGTAATGAGGGATCCCATTGTTGGGTAGAAGAGGGTCCTATAGCAATTACAAGTTTAGTACTTACTGATAAACTATGTAGTGCTATTTCAACTTATACGTAATGAAGTTACTTTCATTTTACTCAAAAAAAAAAATAGTATCAAAATTATCATATGAATAAGGCACATATATCAAACTATCCCTCCATCCAAAAGTTCGGTTAATTTATTGATAAAAGTATTGTGTCGTATTCGTTTTTCACTTGAAAAAAGCATTTCTGCATATTTAGAATACGCAAGTCCATGTAGTCTCCTTAGAAAAAGGTAATGATACACTTACAATTTCTTTATAACTATTTTAAAAGTGGGACACACTTGAAATCCACACGAAAAAATTCATTTTTTCAAGGGGGCCTTCACTTCAAATGAATTGTGCGAGATTTGCATCTTAGGATTGTATCTAGTTTTAGGTATAGTTTAGGTAGTAAAGTATTCTCAAAATGATAGGCTAACAAATAACCTATTCACAATTTATAAACAATTTTAAATATAATAATATTTTTTTATTAAATTTAAACCCATCAAATCAAAAGTCAAAATCAAAATAAAATTTAAAATAATATTATTTTATTATATAATTATAAAAAAGTTGCTATACATATGTTACTCTATCATTTCTCTTCCACTTAATGACCAATCACATGCAGCATGTCATATCAACATAAAAATATCAAAAAGTAATTAAAATAGAACACAAAAATAAAATACGAAAAAACTACAAAATTCTTTAAAAGGCTAAGGGATTGTTTGAAAATAATTTTTATCTCATCTCATCTCAGTTTATCTAATTTTCTTTTCATCTCATTTTCTTTCTAAACATTATTCAAATACAAACACTTTTAAACTAATCATTACAACTTTTCTAAATTAATAATTACAATTTTCTCAAATTTAAAAAAAAAACACAAAAAATAATTTAGTTTTTTCAAATCTCAAAACAAAAATTATATTAAAAAATTATATTCTAACAATATTTTTATTTTATAATATTTTTTAGTAGATTTTTTTTAACATTATCATTAAAAATAAATTAAAAAAATATGCATATAACTTCACTAATAATCACTTCCTTATCCACTAAGTAATAATATAAAAATTAAATACTCGAAAGGGTTATAAGTCTTAATGGTAACATTGAAGAGACTAAATTCACATATAAAATATAATAAAAAATTTAACTTTCTCATCTCATTTCACTATTCAACAACAAAATATAATAAACAACTCTCGATATAGAAACACTCTCAGTCCATCTCATCTAATCGCATCTCATCATTACAATTTTTTCAAATTCTCATACAAAATATAATAAACAATTCAACTTTTTCAAATCTCAAAATAATAATAAGATAAAAAAATAATATTTTAATAATATTTTATTCAACTCATCTAAAATTATTTCATCTCATCTCATCTCATTATCCAAATGAGCTATAAATAATATTTTTCTTAAACTTTATCCCAACGAATAAGATATACTGTTTTTTTAAGAAGTTTGGGATAATTTTGTTCTAAGGCTGTTTGGATAAAGGATGGTTTGACCAATAGTGTGAAAGCGTAAAAATTGATTATAATGTTTTTAGATGATGGTTTGATATAGGTTTTAAAAACGGTGGGACTCATTAGTTTGACAACAAAACCAGTTATTAGAATGATCTTTGATTTTTGAAACTATCTTTCTACACAGACAAGCTCTTTAAAAGTCTTTACTTTTAAAAGGGAAACATGGTATATTATAATTTCATATTATTTTAGGGAATAATAGCCGCAATTGATAGTGTTAACGTCATTTTTTGTACACCTTTAGGCTAAGCTCTAACAACTCAGGTCTTCAAAAACTAAACTGCAAAAGGTATAAAAGACTGCAACTTTCAGAGGGCGGCCTAGGGCTAGGTAACCTTCGATGCCAAAGTTAGTAAATATTCTTGGAAGTTTGTATATAAGTAATGGAGTCTAGAGATCAAAAAGAGTCATTCTCGTACCTAAGATCTGCTATTTATACATATGCCTAGGGAACAAATTGTGCCCGCTCCCATTAAGTCTGTGTTTCCTATATTGTTTCTAGTGTTAGAATCTTTTAATGAGGCATGGCTCTGCGACGGCGTCATTAATGCGGCGTGTTGCCCGGGTGGTGGAATTATTAATGCAGCGTGGTCCTCCGACCTCCTTCTCTCAGTCTGTCTTCCCTTTGGTCAGTTTATGCATTTTCTGTCAGTAGATCAATAGCTCTCCATATATCACGCCCGTTGTGCGGGTGGGTACTTGAGGAATGGTCACTACTCGAGGAGTTCTTAGATCGACGAGTCACATCCCCTGCAGCACCATCCCTCCTACAGGTTGTGTTTAGAGGAGTTTTCCCGTGGGCTGGGTTAGGGACTATTTGCCCTAGGCTAGGCATTTGATCTTGTTTCTCTTTCATCCACAGGCTTCTCGAGTTTGTGGGGGGAAACCTCCTTACAGTTACGCCACTAATTCTCACAAGATGAGTACGATGAGAATTCTTTCATTATCCGAACCCACCCTACAACTAAGGCCGGGATCCTTATTATGCTACTCTGAAGCTCGAGGAGGCTTCTGCTGGTTGGTGTTTCTGGCGACGTTCCTATCTTCCTTGATGGGCTCACATTTTCATAACGTCTTTTCAAGTTCATTAATGAGGGGGTGTCAGGCAACTTTTTGTGTTTGCGTCGCTTCGTAGACTACATTCCTAGGATTCGAAGCGACGCATACTCTCTCTGTTGTCATAGCGTGTGAGAGTCTTAACTGTCACATTCTCTTTAAATAATCCAGGAGAGGGGTGTGGTTTCCTCCTACTATGATGTGATTAGGGGTGTAATCAGTCCGGTTTTGGACAAAATCTAGAACCGAACCGGTATATACCGGTTTCCAGTCCGGTTCGGTCCAGTTTTGATTAATTGTTGATCATATTTAGAAAAGCTTACTCGCAATGATTGTAAAATCTGGAAATACAAGATTATAGAAAATCTCATGGTTCCTTAGGTTTCTATACATATTAATCATCCACTGATCTAGGCCATTCATTTTATTTGGGTAAGTTACCTGGTGTTAACATTAAATACCACACATACATGGACTGCCTTTTATTGATCAACCTAATTAAGGTTTGAGTAAAATGGTTCATTTCATTACAGGAGAATGGGCATCAGACAAATTCAATGACAAAGCCTAGGCCACAACCAACAACAACCCAATCGGCAATAACAAACATTAATAAATTTCGGATTCAAAAAAAATACCCTAATATCACAAAACCCAATCAACCCAATCGGTAATCAAGATTCACAAAAATCACAAAATACAAAACCTAATCACAAAAATCCTAATATCACAAAATCCAATCACAAAAATCATAGTAGGCTACTGCTAGTATGTAATTTCAAAAAAAAAAAAAAAAACTTACCGTGGGGGGCAGATCGGCAGAGAGACTGAGACAGGGGCCGAGAGAGTTGAGAGAAGAGAGCTTGAGAGCGACGAGTTGAGAGACGAGAGAGTGAGACACGGGAGAGTTGACAGTGAGAGACGAAAGAGTTGAGAGACGAGAGAGTGAGAGGCGGGAGAGTTGAGAGTGAGAGACAAGAGAGTGAGAGACGGAGAGAGAGAGCTACGACTGCGAGAGAGTGAGCCATTGAGCGCAGTGCGCACGCGGCACGACAGCACAAGAGACAGAGAGAGCTTGCTGTGAGAGGCGAGAGCAGAGTGAGTAAGAAGTGAGAACTCTGTGACTAAGAAGTGAGAGACGAGAGAGACGAAGGTGCTGACTGCTGAGTTCACGAAAGAGATGAATTAGATTTTAGGGTTTTCAAATAGATTAAAACAGCGCAGTTTGGCCTTTGGCCCTTTACTATTTAATTCAAGTTTATTTTTTTTAATCTTTTCAATGTGTTTTTTTTTTAAATGATAATTAACATTTTTATATATTTGTAATACATTTAATAGACTATAGACTATAGTGATTATAGTGATTTAATATAACTATTAACTATATATATTTGTAATACATTTAATATATTATAGTCAAATATTTTATATATTAGACTATATAATATATATATATATATTTGTAATACATTTAATATACCATAGTCTAATAGTATTAATATTAGCCTATTAGTATAGTTATATATTAGTATTAGTTATAACGATTTAGTATAACTATATTAGTATAAGTATAACTATAGTCTATAGTCTACATTAAACTATTAGTATTAGTTAAATAGCTATAGACTTATATATTAGTATAGCTATATAATATATTAGACTAGTCTAATAGTATTAATATTAGCCTACTAGTATAGTTATATATTAGTATTAGTTATGGTGATTTAGTATAACTATATTAGTATTGCTATAACTATAGTCTATATTAAACTATTAATATTAGTTAAATAGTGATAGACTTATATATTAGTATAGATATATAATATATTAGACTATATAATAATATTAATATTAGCATATTAGTATAGTTATATATTAGTACTAGTTATAGTGATTTAGTATAACTATAGTCTATAGTCTATAGTCTATATTAAACTATTAATATTAGATTATTAGTTAAATAGTTATAGACTTGTATATTAGTATAGTTACATAATATATTAGACTATATAATAGTATTAATATAAGCCTATTAGTATAGTTATATATTAGTATTAGTTATAAACTTTTAGCAAAAACTTTTAGTATTAATTATAAGTATAACTATAATCTATAGTTTATATTAGACTATTAGTCTATTAGTATTAGTTAAATAGTGAAATACAGACTTATATATTTGTATAGCTAAATAATATATTAGACTATATAATAGTATTAATATTAGACTATTGGTATAGTTATAAGTTATAAGTTATATATTAGTATTAGTTATAAACTATATATTTAATATTAGTATTAGTTATAAACTTTTAGTAAAAACTTTTAGTATTAATTATAAGTATAACTATAGTCATTAGTCTATATTAGACTATTAGTATTAGTTATAAACTTTTAGTGATTTGCGTATGGATGTTGAACTGAGTTGAGTTGAGATGATAAAATATTGTTAGAATATTATTGTTTATTATTATTATTATTTTGGGATTTGAAAAAATTGAATTGTTTATTATATTTTATGTTGGGATTTGAAAAAGTTGTAATAATGAGTTGAGATGAGTTAAACTTCCAAACGAAGCCGTATTAACATTATAATAAGAAATTATTTCATATATGATATTATTTCATATATATAATTATTAATTATATATAAAAATTTCACATAAAAATTTATAATTATACATAATATATAAAACTTATATATATTAATTATTAATATATATAATATTTTATATAAAACTTATATATACAATAATACAAATATTATTTTTTTATATATATTTTTAATCAACCGATTCGGTCCGGACCGGAACCAGCCGGTTTTTTACAATATAAGAACCGGTCCCGGACCGGACCAATTCAAAACCGATAAAACCGGTCCGAACCGGTTTTCTGGTTTGAAATTACACCCCTAGCTGTGATTGTCCCACTATTTTAGTTCTCTCGATTTTTCTTTCCTTTGACCCATCTTCTTTGCTACCTCGTACACTAGCGGCGATGGCCTCCGAAAAATCTATTCAATTCAATGTTTCCGATGGGGGCTTCGCTGATATTGGGCCGCTGTTTGGGGGTAGCAAATGGTGCTCAACTACCACAAAAACAATGCTAGCCTCCTTGGCTTTCACTTACCAAATACAGGAGTCTACCTCCTTCGAAGTTCCTGGCCCCAATGAGGGTGCCATCGATGCAGGGGGTCATTCCACTATGGTGGCCCTACCCTACACCATTCCATGTTTGCATGCAGCCTGAGGCTGCCATTCCCTTGACCCATTCATGACCTTCTAAACCGCCTAGGTTTAGCTCCTTCCCAACTGCACCTGAATGCTTGGAGATTGCTGATGTGCTGCAGCATTATTTGGCTACGGTCTCTATTGGAATCTTTCTCGGATGACGCAAACCTTACCGGTTGTGAGTTTCTCCTTACTCATAAGGTGCTATGGCAAAATGGGAATGTATGCAGTTTCAGAGCAATACACGCTCTAGTCACCTTGGAGCCGAGGTATCGCAAAGTAAAAGATTGGTCACCGAAATTCTTCTTCGTGTTTGGTCGTGGATGGGAGTTTCAGGTAGGCTAGGTGAACCATTGGGAGTTCCCAATACAGACGGACTGGGGAAAGATCTCGGTTAACAAAGTATTGCGTCCGTCAGCTACCTCTTACGAAGCGCTGCGTATCGCGATTGTATGAGAATGGGTGCAGAACAATCCTGATAGTGTTTTCTCCAAAATCCTCCTTTCCGAATTGAGTTTAAGAAGCTCTCTGCCTCCTCTGAGTTTAGAGTGGTCGTTGCTCGACCCCGAGTTGCTCTGGCTCGGAAGCGTTCTTTGGACCTCCCCCCGCCGGACAAGGGGAAGAAAACCCATCGGTAGAATGCCCCGACCGAGGATAGGCCTCCTCCCGGGGCTTGGGATACCTTATCGCGAGGACCAGCTATCTTGAAGGTCAGCCGTTCCATTGTTGTGGCAAGTCCAACGCTAGGGCCGGCGAGTGATCTAGCGAGCAATCTTCCCGTATGCCTTTATTGGTGGTTGCTATTGAGGCGTCCGGGGGCAAGGTTGAGATGGACGTCCTCCTCCAAAGTATTTTTGCGACCACTACTCCTGACGAGGGGCAGCATTTTTCTTCATGGATCTCACCTCTTTCTTTGTCTCTTTCCATCGTCGGTAGTCATTATCTTGAAGCTGCTGATGAAGGGGCGAGCGACGACGGCTACTTCTAGCAACCGCATGGAGATAGAGGATCGTATAGGAGGCTAGTCCCCTTCAGACTTGCAATCTGCGAGGGCTCAAAGAGTCCGACTGTGGAACCTTTCGTCCAGGCCGAACACCTAGAGAAGGGGGATTCCTTTTCGAATGTTTTAGTCAGCGAACGTTCGAGGAGCTTGGTCATTAACCCACTTGTCCAAGCTGAGTTTTCTAAGGGGTGGTTCTGCGGATGTTATAGTCGATGAGGGTCCGCAAGATGAACCGTCCACCTAGGCCGAGTTCCCAGCTGGGGGTGATTCCCTCCCGGATGCTACAATCGGCCCAAGTCCAGGGGGTTTGAGTGGAGGGCCACCTGCTCCCCCTGTAGTTGCCGCAGAACTACCTAAATCTGAAGGCCCTGCGGAAGTTCTCCCTTCTTTATCCCAACTGGCCACAGAGGGAAGAGGAGGCCATTGGTCGGGTCATCAAATGCTTGTCTGGCTTTTGGTTGGCCATCCCATGAAATAAACCAAAACCTCACTAACACACACCTATCATTGATCTTATGACAGGGTGTCCTAGCTTGCGTTGAGGAGAATTTCTTGTTGTGGGCAGGGTTGTCTCCTAGTTTTCAAAACTGTGGATGTTTTTACCATTTTTCTATAGTGTCTAAGAGAGATGTTGTGGGATGGCAAAGGAGATCATAGAGAAGTGGGGTAAATTCAGTTTAACTGAGGCAAAGCATAATGAGATTCAACTTGACATCTCTGAGGATGATGTGATAACCAGGCGGGGAAAACTTTGTCTCATAGGCCTCGTCTTTTCTGAAAAGCTTATAAACATAGAAGCTTTTAAAAGCACGATACTGAAGGCTTGGAAACCAAAAGGAGGAATACAAATCTAGGGAGTTGGTGACAATCTTTTCTTGATTGAGTTCCAGAGAGATCAAGACATCGAGAGGGTGAAAAGAGGAAGATCGTGGACATTTGACTGAAACTTGTTATGACTTAACTTGTTTAATGGTTTATCTGCACCAAAAGATATTATATTTGATTAAGAGTACATGTGGATACAGTTCCATAATCTTCCTCTTGGTTGAATGACTAGAAACATTGGTGAAAAAATAAAAAAGAATGATTGGCGAGGTAGTGGAAGTCGATGTTGATGAAGAAGGGATTGGTTAGGGGCCCTATCTACATGTTAAAGTTGTTGTTAGTATTACAAAACCTCTTATGAAAGGTATTATGCTTAATATGCATGGTACCAAAGTTTGGATTTCTTTCTTTTTTGAAAGACTTCCTAACTTATGTTTTAGCTGTGGTATTATTAAGTATGGTGGTGCAAGATGGCCGAAAGATTCCTCTACGAGATCCCTGCATGGTAGTCATGACTCACAATATGGTGCATGGCTTCGTGGATCAATCGTGAGAGAAGGTAAGGGTTACTCAAACTAGTAGTGGAGCAAGAGAAGGGAAAAGTGACCATGACTCAAAACAGAAGGTTGAAGATGATGATGTGGAGGGATCAAAGTCTCTAAATGGCAAGATTTCAAGGAAATCAGAAGAGGTGGCTGCAAGAATCAAGAAACTAATCAGGAAACTTTCCTTTCAAGGAGAAGTGAGGAATTCACAATTAAAGGATCAGATATAGAAATGAGGCCTTCCATTGTGGCACTATCAAAGGAGCTAGATGATCACATTGTGGGATTTGGCAATCAGATTGAGGAAATCTAGGTGGAACTAGGTGGTAGCAAATAAGCTAATAACATGACTGATATTCGAGATCTCTCGATTATTAATCCAGCAACTGACATTATGGAGAATATAGCAGTTAAGCCCCCTAGGTCAGCTTGGACTAGAGGATGACAAGTGGTTATCGAGTGAAGTCCAACTGAATAATGAGGTGTTTCCTAATGCAAAGTTCACTGAAGTTAAGGACAAGGTTGAGCAAGGTAGTGCAACATTAAAAAGTAAGACTAGTACTAAATGGAAAAGAAGGGCCAAGACTAAATAGTCCAATGCAATCGAGATTATGTCTACTAGGAGTGGAACCCAGAAAAGATCTCTATCAACAAACGATTTCAGTGGAGGTGCAGAGAAAAGATTTATTAATGAAGACAAAATGGCTTTGAAAAGATGTAAGGTTGTATTGTTGGAAGGGTCCCCATATCACAATGTATTGGCAGAGGCTGGTCACCAGCCTTGCCAACTGATTATGCCCAAAGAATGACGCGGTAGTTGTAGCACAGATTTGCAGTGTCGATTCTACAAAGAGAAAAATTAAAACAATAGTAGAAGGAATAAATAAACTAAAAAAAAATATTAAATGATTAATAGAGAACAAATATTAATTTTAAATGCAAATTAAAGTGAAGCAAAGTAACTAAAGAAAAAAGTACTCAAATTTGACAAACAATAAAGCGTCGAAAATCCCTTACACAAATCTGGTATTTTAATTATTCTTAATTCATTGAATAACTCAGTTGGGAACTCAATTCCCAACCGGAAGGTATAAATTTATAAACCAAGATTAAACCAAATGTAACCCTTTGAAAAATCATTCACCACTTTTAAAATACATAAATTATTATCACTATTGAGAAAATCCGACGACGACAATATATTCAGGAAGCGATATTGCATCAAAGAATTAAATCAATATAGATAATTAATTGATCCAAACGTAATCAAAGAGCTAATCCATTCAATAGAAAAAGTATGACTGAATCTATAAACAGAATAAATGCTATGATTATTCGGAGAAGAAAAAATCAACAATGAATTGAGAATGATAAAATAAAAGAGTTTTAGTAATTGAAAGTCAAATACATAAATTAAAAATATCATTTACTATGCAAGTTCATCCCTAACCCTACTTTAATATTTAGTTACCCATAAATATAATGGATAAGAAAAATCTCAAGAGAAAATAGAGCAAACGGCGGCCATCCAATTTAATTCCAGATCTGTGTGAGCGTTCCCCCTCAGCCAAGCCAAAAAACATCTACCTCTTTTTCTTACGTCTCAAACCCAAAAACAAAGTCAAAGTTAATTCAAACTCCTCATCCCACGTGTTGCCTTCAGCTTCCCTTTCAAAATCTCTAGCTTGCGTCTAAAATAGAAACTCCAAACAAATCTACTCATTTCCCAGCTTACATCTAAAACTCAAAAGAAAAGCCCGTGTTGCATGTGTCCAAAAAAATCATCTTTTATTCAGCAGCTCCATTTCTTTTAGTCCCACGTCTAAGAATAAATGAAGCTGCTCCTTGTCTCACGTCTAATAACCAACAGCTCCCTCATGTCCGTGTTTCATTCCAGCTTCTAAAGCCAAACCTCGTGCGTGTATTTTGAGAAGGATAAAGCCTAAAAACTGCTGAGTGTCGGGTCCCGCGTACAATCCTTTAATTCAAATAAGAGCCATATTGTATGTTGATTCATTCACCTATATATTTGTTGCTATGCATTTTACTCCATGCAGCTGCCATCAAAATAAAAGCAAATGCAAAAGCCGAATAGTAAAGTTCCAATAATGCTAAGTGTAAAGCTCAATTGTAAATTATTTCTCACCAACCAATAATACAATATTTGAGATTTAAAATCTTATAAAATCATGCTCAAATATATCTCAGTGTGAATAGATATTAAATTCAATAATATAAATTATATCTAATTATTTCTATTCTAATTTTAGCATTTTAATTCAATAATAAGGTATTTAGAATGCACTTTTGCGCACTCATCACCAACTCAAATGAATCTGATCAGCTGTAACTGTTTGAATCTTTAGTCTTTTGACAAAGGAGAAGTGCCTAAACATGGTCTTCCTCATGGAAACCAAGTACTCAAAGATTCGTATTGAAGAAGTTAAGAGACTATTAAAATTTGATTGTTGCCTAGCAGTAGACAGTAGAGATAGTAGTGGAGGCTTAGCCTTGATGTGGAAAAACAATGTTGAAGTAGAAATTCACAACTTTTCAAGATGGCATATAAGTACCTTTGTTAAAGACAAAAGAGATTGTACACCCTGGTTGCTCACTGGTTTTTATGGCAACCCTGAAACATCAAAGAGGAACTTGAGTTGGGATTTACTCAAGTTTTTGAAGCCAGTTCTTCCCATGGCATGGCTCTATATGGGTGATTTTAATGAAATCACATGTCAAAATGAGAAAGTGGGGGCAGCTTCCAGACCTTACAAACAGATGCAATCATTCAGAGAGGCTATTGAATTCTACTCATTTAGTACTTTAAATACCAAAGGGCAAAAGTTAACGTGGTGTAATAATAGCAGGGGCAAGGGTTTCACAAAGGAGAGAATTGATAGGGCCATGGTCAACTCAAACTGGCAGTACCTATTTCCTGAAGCTTGATGTTATGTGTTGCCTGCTATTAAGTCTAACCATTCTCCTTTACATATTCACCTAAACAATCCCACCATGAACAACAATAGAAAACACCTTATTCTCAGGTATGAAGCAGCTTGGGCCTGAGAGAATATTGCTCTAACACTATTAAAGAAGCTTGAGACAAAATTTCTAGAGGAGATGATGCTTCCACAGCCATTAGTAAGAAGCTGGTGAACTGCAAAATGGCTCTCAAGAAATGGAATTTGGAAAAAAATAGAAAAGCTCCCACTAATATAAGGAGGAAGATGGATAGGATTGCTGCTCTACAAGACTCAAGAAGAGGGGATCACTTGGATACTATGTTGTAACTCCAACAAGAAGTAAAATGAAGATTATCTGAAATGGAATCAAAGAGCAAAGCAGCATTGGTTGCAACATAGTGATCGAAATACCTAGTTTTATCGCATGCATGCTAACCAAAGAAGAAAAAACAATATTATTCACTAGATCATTGATCAACAAGGGTGTATTGTTACTGAGAAGGAGCAAGTAGTTGATATTTTCACAAATTACTTCTCTACTTTAGTTTCTACTTCTAATCCCTCTGGTACTTGTGATTGCCTTCAAGGAATAAAAAGAAGGTGACCGCTAATATGAATTCCAGATTGCTAGGAAAGTTTACAAAAGAGGAAATCAAAGATGCTACATTCCAAATGAATTCTTTAAGCTCTCCCGGCCCTGATGATTTTCCAACTCACTTTTATCAAGTTAACTGGGATACCATTGGAAGGGAGGTCTATAAGTTTGCTCTCATCATTCTTAACCAGGGAGGCTCTTTGAAGGGTGTCAATGAAACTTTTATTACTCTCATTCCCAAGATTAAGGAACCAAAATGAGTATTTGAATTTAGGCCTATTAGCTTATGCAATGTTATTTACAACATTGTCGCAAAGGTGTTGTCTAATAGGCTTACATCTGTCTTGCCTGATATAATCTCTTTAAACCAAAGTGCATTTGTTCTAGGAAGGATCATTACTGACAACGTTCTGGTTGCATATGAAACTCTTCATTCTATGACCTCTTGAATGCAGAAAAAGTGTGGATGCATGGCACTTAAGCTTGATATGAGAAAAGCCTATGATCAAGTAAAATGGAACTTTTTTACCTCAGTTATGAGCAGTCTGAGTTTTGATCAAAGATGGATCTCTTTAATCATGAATTGTCTCACCTATGTTTCTTATTCAATCATTTTGATGGAGAGCCTGAAGCTTCATTCACATCTAGTAGAGGTCTCGGGCAAGGGGACCCTCTTTCCCCATACCTGTTCATTCTGTGTGTAGAAGCTTTAACCTGCCTTTTGAATCAAGCTGAAGCATTTGAAGTGTACCTATTGGCAAGGGCCCCATAAGAATCAGTCACCTCTTTTTTGCAGATGATAGTCTTCTGTTTTACAAAGCCAACTCTTTGGAATGGAGTAGAATAATTCGAATTATGGAGGTCTATGAGCAAAAAAACTTAGATCCTCAATAAACAAAAAACTTACATCTTCTTTAGCAGAAATACCCCTACTGAGAATCAAAGAACTATCTTAAGAATAGCTGGAGTAAAGTCAACAAGCTCCTTTGAGAAATACTTGGGTTTACTTACTGTGGTGGGTAGAGCAAAGACTACTGCTTTTCATTCCCTTATTGATAGAACTTGGTCTCAAATTTCTAATTGAAAAACTAGGTGTCTTTCAACAACTGGAAAAGAAGTTCTCTGGCCTAAAGGCTATCCTACAAGCAATTCCCACCTACACTATGGGAATTTTCCTACTCTCTCACTCCAAAACTCAAAGGCTCAATCAGCTTCTGAAGAAATTTTGGTGGGGCTACAATGAAGACCATTCTAAAACTTATTGGATAAAGTGGAGCAAACTGAGCCAATCTAAGGAAAGATGTGGTTTGCGGTTCAGGGATTTTAGAAGCTTCAATATTTCTTTGCTCTCTAAACAAAGTTGGAGTATGGTGCAAAATCCTGACACCCGTCCAGCTCAGCTTGTAAAGCAAAAATACTTCCCAATGGTTGATCTCATAGATGCCAAACTTGGGCACAAACCCTCTCTTGCATGGAGAAGCATAATAGATGGTTTGAAACTGTTAAAAGAAGGCTTACTATGGAGAATTGGACATGGTCAAAAGGTCAGAATCTAGGAAGATAAAGCTTCCAAGTCCGCATTCTTTTAGAGTGGAGTCAAGAAGATGTGAATCTGAACCTTGTGAGATGGTGGCTGACGTTATATAGACTCTGACTTGCGAATATGGAAGGATAACTTGATTCATAGTATGTTTTCCCATCATGATGTTGAACTTATTAAATCCATCCCAATTAGTCTTGGTGGTAGAGAGGATAAGTTGTTTGGAGCTGCACAAACAATGGGGTATTTTCTGTTAAGAGTGCCTACCATTTACACAGGGAATTAATGACCAGACATGAAGGAGGCCCATCATCAGAAAGATCCCAAATTGAGGTCTGGAAAAATATTTGGAAGCTTCAGGTCCCTAATGCAGTGAAGATGTTTATGTGGAGAGCTTGTACTTAAGCACTACCTACCCTTTCTAATTTGCAGAAGAGGAAAGTAGTGGAAGATAGCCATTGTCCTGTATGCAAGACTAATATAGAAACCTCAGGCCATGTGTTATGGGGTTGTGGTGCAGCTAGAGACATTTGGGGGTCAAGGTTGCAAAAAAATACAGAAGATGTCATTCCACAGTATGAACTTTCTGGGTATATGGGATCAACTTGTTAAAAATTTACAGCAAGATGAACTTGAAGAGGCAGCCCTGGTTGCAAGGCATATTTGGACCAAAAGAAATGAGTTTGTACATGGGAAAGAACTTAGACATCCCAATTCAGTCCTCAAAAGAGCTCGAGAGGATCTGCAATTGTTTAGAAGCACAAAACAGACTCAACTCACAAACTCAGAAAGTCACACTGTGAGTATTAATACTTGGAAGAAGCCTCTTGATGGGAACTATAAGCTTAATTGGGATGAAGCTATTGATGATGCACGAGGACAAATTAGTGTTTGAGCCATCCTAAGGACTACAAGGGATTGGTTATTGGGACTCTTAGAGCTCGAAAATTGTTGAAAGCTAACCCTTTCACAGCAGAAGCATATGCCATGATGCTAGCTATTTTGTTTTGTAAAGAAGTGGGTGTTAACAAATTCATACTTGATGGAGATGCTTTGCAGGTGGTTAACAAGCTGAAGAAACCAAGCTCAAACTGGAGTCAAGGAGAACTACTGATTGCAGATGCCAGACAAGTTATGAACTCCTTTGCTTATTGCAATGTTGTCCACACCAAGAGGGATGCTAATATGGCTGCTCATTTACTAGCCAAAGATGCTCTTAATCTTATTGAAGATTTGTATGAATTAGAGGAAATTCCTGATTGTATTCAAAATATTGTACTCAGTGAGATTTTGTAAGCATTGTTATGAGCAATAAAGTATCTTGTTTTTTTATTTAAATAAATAAAATTAAAAAAAAAACACCAAAACCAAAACCAAAACCTCCGTAACAAAGAGCAAAGTTCGCTTTATAAGTTTTGTATTTAAGAAGCTTTGTTTCCTCGTTGCAAGAAGCTGATACGGAAACTTGCATTATTATCTGGACGAGAATCAACTGCAAAAGTCTCGTAACCAACGATACGAGGCTCAACAGCTAGCTAGTCAGGCTGGCCTGGAAGGATTGACTATTCTTTTAAAATTTATAATTAACAATTTCTTCAAGATTTATTATTTTGCTTTTAATTTTAAAATTCTTAAATGAATTGTAATTAGGTATTTTTAATTGAGCAATACTAGATACAGTTCTCATTTGGGGACTGCAATGCAAGCTTAAGTAATTTTAGGAGAAATTCTATTTGCAGTCCCCACTTGGGGACTGTATGTGCAGGCCCTTTATTAAATGAGAAAAAACATCATTTTAGGATGAATGATTTTGTAATTTTAAAAAATTTTAAATATAAAATTACTTAAATTTGCATTGCAGTCCCCAAATGAGGACTGTATCTAGCATTGCTCAACATGACTATTTCTACGGAGCTGTAAGAGATTGTATTTATATAATAATAAAAGATATAGTATATATTTAATACAATATATAGAAAATCCTAATTAGCGGGCCGGATTAAGAGCCTAAAACGTATCAAGTCATCAAACTGACCGCCACAAATTACATAATCAAACTCCACACAAAGAAAAGCCCAACATATATGAAGACTTTGGTTTATGTTAGAACTAAAAACTTAGGTTTCAATTGCATTGAGCAAAAGTTCATCAAAATGGATAATGATGCCACCAAAACATGTGACATGGAGGTCAAGCACCTTGAAAAGTAGAAGAACCAATAAATAAAAAAAGAATATTACCCTGAGTTCATATGGATTTCAACATAATTAGGAAATAAATAATAAATAAATAAGATATGAAAATTTGCGAGCTGGTTTTAAAGTTATAATCAAGGCGATAGTGAGTTCAAAAAGAAAGAAATTTAAAAGTTTTCTAAAAATGATCAATATAATTATTTTTTGTTTGGATGAATAATACAATTGCACATTATTGATACAAAGATCTAGAAGAGAAAATAATCAGCAATATTATCCTACATAAAAACCATGAAATATATATATATATATACACACACACACTCATGATCAAGTTACCTGTTTCATTAATTCACTCATACAAGCGTTTCTAGATCTTCTTCCAGAAACCAATCCTCCTAAGTAAAGCAGACAGCCATGTTTTCGCTTTTTCAGGATGTTCCTTCCTTCGGCCAGTTCCACCCAAGTTCACCTTCCTCTTCAACAGCTTCCTCACATCAAATTTATCCAAGCTGGCCACCATGACAGCAGATGCAGAACCTTCACAAGTAGTACTTCTTCTTCTGGAGGAGGCCGAGTTCGATACATTAATTGAAGTGGTGGGAAGTACAGCTTGATCATTTGCTTGAGAATGTGATCGGGCGAGGATGAAATTACGCTTTGATCCACCGAGATATGGCAGTGACATCAGATGCCGATCGATGATATGAGTAACTGAAACCAGTTCGTACGAGTCATATAAAGGGCTTCCACAATCCCATATTCCCAATGCTCCTTTTTCTTCATCATCTTCTTTTCCTTTCAATGTCTTTTGCATCATCTGGGTTTCAACGGTTCAGATTTTAGTTGTTCAAAGCTGGGAGTTTCAGACATACAGAGAGAGAGAGAGAGAGAGAGAGTTTTCGTTTGTATGCAGTACAGAGATTCTTATAAACATGATCGTCTACCTATTATCAAAGAAAATCAAATTATTTTTTTATGTTTGGTGAAGAAAATGACAGATCCAATCGTTTAAATATTGGGTTTCAACAATAAGTAATTATATAGTTTAATTTGGAGGATCTGATCACCCATACATTCATTATTTCATCTACCTAAAGCATAATCTACATTTAATTAGGAAGGTTCATAAATACTGTTTTACCTTTTAATGCGTTGCCTTTAAGAATCATCATTATGACAGTTATAGATAAACAAACGAAATTGTTTGCCTTTGATTTCAAGTTGAGACTGGCTTTGGTTACTTATTAGGGATTTCAACCAATTAAGTGGTCAAATTTGCTTTAGTTATTGCCCTTCATTTATATTCCCTTGAGATCCTTGTAGAATGTAAAGTGAGAGACATATACACATCAATTATATTTTATAGCATTTATTACTATTCGTGTGAGCTTTTTAGACAGTATTAAATACTCAATTAATGATATAATGTCCGTATCAAATACTTAGATAGGATGATCTTCACTTTATACATCCGCATGGAAGTCAATATAAAGTATTAGGCCTGTGCAAAAAAGGCGTTGACCCAAACCGTCCATACGAACCGACCCGACCCGACCGATAAAAGTGGGTTGAACTAACTTGCGGGTCAAACCCGCTAACTGTTGATTTCGATCCGACAATCTCACATGAAATAATTGAGGGTAAAAGTTTCCTAATCTCGTAAAATGTCTGATGATGTCGTCATTTTGTCTTGATAGGGGAGGGTCGAATGAGAAGGCAAACTGGAGGGAGGACAGCATGTAGAGGATGGCTGATCGATCTTCAAGAAAATCTCACCTCCCTTATCTCTGATTCCTTTCTGCCACCTAATTCTTTTGTCCAACATTAAAAACTCCTCATGCTTCCTTCGAAAGGTAACGTCCTCTCAAATCTCCTCTCCCTTATCTTCGATTCTCGATCCCTTTTATCAGATTTGAATTCATCTCCCTTCTTGAAATAATTTTCTCGATTTAGTTTTCATGTATATATGATTTTCTACTTTTTTTTTCTTTTTGTGTGTCTCTGAAGAACTTCTCTTCGTTTTTTTTTGTAAGTTTCTATATATTTTTCTTTCTATTTGTTTTTCTTGAATTTTCAATGAAAGAAATTTAGGAGATCGAAGAGTTGAGATTACGTGTTCAAGATCGGAGAGTTCCCTGGGAATGTCGTAGTCTTCATTCATCAAGAAAATCTCCATGTGCTCTCTACGTTGTTGTTGCTAGTGTTGTGGTGCCATGGATTCGGAAGGGCTTCAAAAGACATTTCTGGAGTTTTTTTTTCTTGGAAACTTCATGGAGGTGGTTATTAAACGGGTCGACCCGACTCAGGTCAGGTCGGATTTTTCCTTGTTACCCTGGTTGTCGAGTCGGGTCGGATTTAAACCCAGTTCAGTCTAGTCGGGTTGCAAGCCTATATAGTATAGACATTCGGCATCGCTATCACATCAAAATTTGATTTGTAAAATAAACTTAAATCATTTTTTAAGTAATCTTTCCAATCAAATCAGCAACAACTTCCAAATATGATAATTTGGTTGCATTACAAATATAATTCATCAAAGCTGCACATGAGTCCCACACACTATTGTTGTTGTTGTTCCTACACTTCCATGACCACATGCGCGGCATCGATGGATTCCTTGTGCCGAGATCTTCAAATTGTGCCCGACCTCATCCAATTTCTATTGGCGCATGTGGCCCGTGTACCAATACAATGGTCGATCCTCTTTTGGGGTTGTCAACGATCGTCGTCTTCCATCTCTAGTTATAATACTATGTTAATATGGTTTTTTCCGAATGTGAATATGAAGACAGTAAAAGTGGAGTTTTATAACAAAATAGTCGATTGTAGTGTCTTTCTACCGATTATGGTTTAATGTCACAACCGTGAAATCACCACTTGTCCTAAAAACTTGAGCAGATAGGAAGTGGTAGATTTTATTATTTATATTATATCTTAACACTCTCCCTCACTTGTGGGTCAAACTCCCCACAATGGATGGCCCAACACGTAGAATATTTAATTAAATGTGGTAAAGTGTAGAGTCAGGATTCAAATTTAGGACCTTTGCTCTGATACCATAATAGATTTCTAAAAAATGCTTCTCGTACATTTCTTATGGGAGCTTGTTGTATTTATAGAGATAATTATAGAATCAAGTATGATTCAAAACCACATGTTTGTTACAGCAAGTATACTTCAAAACTTTGCTATCTATTCTTATCTTTATCTTTTGGTTTTGAATAAATGAGATAATCTCTTGAATTTGGTTTGCATGTGCTTTATCTTCATGAGCTTTTGATCGAGTCTTTACCTTATCAGTTGCTGCCTCAATATGCCCCCGCAAGCTTAGTGGGAGCTCGCAGATGGTAAGGTCGTCACATAAGATAGCAAACCGGGTAGATGGTAGAGGCTTGGTAAGTACATCTGCTACTTGATCTTTTGAAGATAGAAATCGAACATCGAGATCTTTTTAAGCGACTTGATCTTTGACAAAGTGATAATCAATGGATATATGTTTGGTGCGTGAATGGAGAAGGGGATTAGCCGTGAGATAGGTGGCTCCAATGTTGTCACACCAAAGTGTTGGTGGTTGAGAGAGAGCAACACCCAGTTCGGAGAGGAGAGACTTGACCCAGATAACTTCAGCAGTGGTATTCGCAATGGCTCAGTATTCAACCTCTGTACTGGACAAAGTAACAGTTTTCTGCTTGCGAGAACTCCATTAAATGATGTTGGGTCCAAAGAAAAGACAGTAAGCAGTTGTTGACTAGAGATCATCGGGACATCCAGCCCAATCAATTTGAAAATGCTTGAAGAATTTGGGAACTAGAGCGATGGATCAGCAGGCCATGATGAATAGTTTGTCGAGGGTACCTTAGAACTCGTTTCACTGCACACCAATGATATGTGGTTGGCCTCTGCATGAACTGACAAACTCGACTAACAGAGTAGGCAATGTCAGGACGAGTGAAGCTGAGGTATTGAAGTGAGCCAACAACAGTCTTGTAGAGAGTAGGATCTGAAAAGAGGCCTCCCTAGTAAGTGAGAATGGTGGTTGAAGACATTGGAGAGGAGACTCCCTTGGCTTGGAGCATATTGGACTTATGTAAAAGTTAATTGATGTATCGTTGATGGGTCAAGAAGAGGCCTGAGTCAGTGAAGTGAGCTTCTACACTAATGAAAAAATGTAATGGGCCAAGATCCTTGAGGGCAAATGTGGTCTGCAGTGTACTGATGACTTAGACTATAAGATCCAACTCTAGAGTTGGATCGGGTCTTGTTATCAAAATATCATCTACATAAATAAGATTGTAGACAGAAGATGGGCCACAATTGTAAATAAATAAGAAGGTATTTGACTTGGAACCCGAGAGCCCATATCAATTAATTTTGAGCTTAAACTCGAAAACCAGGCCTGTGGTGCTTGTTTAAGCCCATAGAGTTGACTTCTTCAAGTGACAAACGTGGTTTGAGAATGAAGGATGTCTAAAACCTAGTTGAGTCATAAATACATCCTCATCAATAACACCATGTAAAATAGTATTTTTGACATCAAGTTGGTGAATAGAGCAACTTGAAGAAATAGCCATAAAGAGTATGAGCCGAATGGTGATGATCTTAATAACAGGGCCTGAAGTTTCGCCAAAATCAACCCCTTTCTTGTTGATGATAACCCATAGCAACGAGACAGGCTTTGTATCGCTCAAGGGATTCGTCGGCCCGTCTTTTAATTTTCAAGACCCATTTACAACCTAACAAATTCATCTTGGGCTTTAGAGGTACAAGAACCCACGTGCCATTTTGTAGCAAGGCTAAAAATTCCTCGTTCATGGCCTTGCGCCATTTTGGAAATTTTGAGGCAATCGTATATAACGTGGGCTCCGAAGTGAGTTCTAAAGTTTCTGCAAGATGGGCCTTTGGAAGATAGGCCAATGTGCCATCAGAGAACCTTTTTGGTTTGAAAATATTGGCTTTTGACCGAGTCTGTATGGGATGTAGCATGGTCTGTGGTGTAGGAGCAGTTTCTATACAAGTAGGCTGCAGGTTCTGTGGTGGTGCTGCGGATGGATCTGTACAAGATGTAGGTTCTTGTGCAGTAATAGGCTGTTGATCTGTGACTTCATCAGAGGCAGAAGGTTGTGAAGGTTATGCATGTAGTAAAGGAGAGGATGAAATCAAAATGGTAGATGGCAAGTAGGAACCTGCAAAAGAAATGGGTTGAACAGTATATGAACCTGCATAAGAGGAATTAGCAAATGGAAACAAAGACTCATTAAAGACAACAATCTGAGAAATGTATAGACAACCAATGGATGTGTCTAAGCATTTATAACCTTTATGATTTTCACTAGAGCCACAGAATACACACAACGTGGAACGATAATCAAGCTTGTGACGATTATAAGGCCAAAGATGTGGCCAACATGCACACCTGAAGGTACGAAGGAAAGACTAGTCCGGTGTTCACTTATAGAGATGTTCAAGTGGAGTTAAAGTTTGAGTGACAGGAGAGGGTAACCGATTTATAAGGTAAACAGCAGTGCTAAAAGAACCATCCCAATAGTTTTTGGAATCAATAGTGCTACAGGTACACGCCCATGCATACCATTTGCGGAATCGGCTGACGTGGCATTACCGATATTATTTAATTAAAAAAAAACAAAACTTGATTTTAGGATTTTAGACAAATCAAAATCCTCTCCAACGCCAAAATCGTTTTCCATCCGCCATTACCATTTTTGCATCCACGAGTATCGTCGAACCAACCGCATCATGGTGTTGAACGCTGTGTCGTCAAACCGAACCCTCATCTGCGTAGCTTATCCTTATTACATCACCGCAAATTGAGTACATTTACAGAGATTTACAAGGAGGATCATAACAATTTCGTAAAGTAAAACAAAGAGGAACGAGCAGAAGAGTTGTTATATCAGTATGAATCTTTTCCTTGGCCAAGTCAAACATCAAAATAAAACAAAAATTTAAACTTCAAATCATTGCTACTGCTACTCAAACTGAAGGGAGAAGAAGAAACAAAAAGGAAAAAGAACAATCAAGAACCATAAAAAACAGAGTATATATCGTTTAGATTAGGGTTAGGGTTTTGAATCTTAAAACAATTTCAAAACCAGGTGCAATTTCGAATCTAAATCAAGTGTTATTTCGAATCTAAAAGAATTTCAAAATCTCCCATTAGGGTTAGGTTTAGGGTTTCCAGTTATTCAAAATGTGTATATACCGATTCGGTTAATTTGGGAACATCGAAATCCAATACCTCCCTTCGTGTTTTGTCTTCCTACACGTCGGTGGGGCAGCTTGTTGGTGGTGAAGAAGATGACCTCCCTGCATGAATCGTCTTTACAGGTTGCTTGGGAAGGTTGTTGTGTTCTATGCGTGGTTCCATAGCCGTGCAGGTTGTTGGGTCACGAGGGTGCAAACTTCATGATTAGCTGGGTTTCAGGAACCGAGAAGATAGCTTGTGTTTCAGGAAGCGAGGAGGCAAAACGAGTGTGTGATACGCACCATTTCAATAAGCTGACGTGGAATCACGGGTGCGCGGTGAGTACTCCTCCCGGGTGCAAACAGCATTTTTCTTTTGGAATAGAGGAGGCAAGAAGAAGCGTTAGGCCAGTCTTGACTATGTGACGATATTTACACTCAATGGACCCTTTTTTTTTTTGTGTATGAGGGCAGCTAAGTCTAAGAGAAATTCCAAAAGATTTGAGTAAAGGATGAAGTTTGAGAAATTTCCCACCCCAGTCAAATTTTAATGATTTAATAGGGCGTTCAAAATATTTTTCCACTTCAGTTTTGGATTGAAGAAAAATATAGGAGACATGATTTGAAAGACATAGGAAATAGACAAACATATTTGAAAAAATCATCCATAACACTTAAATAATATAGATTTCCATTACTTGAGATCTGAAGGGAAGGACCCCATACATCCATAAAAAGGTCTAAAGGTGCCTTTGAAACAGATCAAGATAAGTAAAATGGCAGCCTATGGCTTTTTCCTAGTGGACAAGAGGAGCAAATGGACACAGATTTATTGGAAATAGTAGAGAGATTGTAGCTGGACAAAACTTGATGAATAATGCGAAGAGAAGGATGCCCAAGACGTGAGTGCCACTGAGCAACTGGAATCTGAGAGGTAAAGAAAGTAGCTGGACGTGGAGAGGGCTGGACCAAGTTGCGGAATGGGTAGAGACCTTGATCACTCTTGCCTTGGAGAAGGGTAACTACCGAGGATCGATCCTTAACACAGAAAAATGAGGGATGAAATTCAAAGTAAACATCATTATCTTTTGTGAATTAATAAATAGATAATAAGTTCTTTTTTATTTGTGGAACATGAAGAATATGATTGAGAAAGAATGATTTAGAGGCAAAAAAAATTATAGAATTGTCGATATGATGAGTTTGCAGACCTTTGTCATTACCAACAAGAACCTGATCTTGGCCAGAATAATCCTCAGTGTGAACGTTAAGGTTTTGGAGATAAGATGTGATGTGATGAGTAGCTTTTGTATTGGGATACTAGGTTGGATCCGAGGGAGGTTGAGCAGTAGTGTGATATGCTTGTGGAGCAGAGGGTGTTGGTATTCTTGATCAAATCAGTGCCAACATTTTGTGGCTATATGTCCTGCTTTTAGAAAAATTTGAAAAAAGGGGGTGAGTACTTGAAAAACCAGATAAAGGTGCAAGAGGGTTGATGTGACCACGACCCCTACCACGATTGCCGGAAGAACCCCCATGAGTTTGGTGGTTAGAGGGATGACGACCTCAGCCATAATTGTTGGATTGCCGAGCTGCAATATTAGCATATGAAAGAGTGACTTCCGTAACAATGGCAAGTTGCTCTAGTCGCATTTCATGATGCAGAAAATCACCAAAACGCTCATCAAGGGCCATAGGTTTGAGACATATGTTGATTGAGGTAATGAGAGAGTCATACTCCGTAGGAAGGCCAGCAAGTATGTATGATATGAGTTCAGGTTCACTAACAGGTTGACTGATTGCAAAGAGAACATCAGAGAAGTTTTTAGTCTTTTGAAAATAGTCCGGAATAGAAAGACCTCCTTTCTTTAATGTGATGAGTTGAAATAGGGTGTTCATGACGCGAGCACGAGATGTAATAGAGAACATGCATTCCAAGGTATTCTACACATTACGAGATGTTTCAAGACCCACAATGTGATTAAGAATCGATTCAGACATGGAAGAAATGAGGGTGCTAAAGATAAGTTATTGTTCATACCACAAGTCATAATCGGGATTGGGCTGAGGAAGATCAGTGGGAGAAGTAGGAGAAAGAAGGGCTAGAGGTGCAGGTATGCTACAATCAACATATCCGAATAGCTTCTGACCACGAAGATATGGAAGAAATTGAGCCTTCAAACAGAGATAATTATCTCTAATTAATTTAAGGGTTATGTGGTGGGTGGGATTTATAAGTGAGGTAAAACTAGACATGGTGGAAGAAGAGGATGTGGTTAAGCTATTTGTAGACATGGTTAAAGAAAAGTATTGGTGTGGTTCTGTGATACCATGTGAAATCACCACTTGTCCCAAAAGCTTAAACTAATAGGAAGTTATAAATTTAATTATTTATTTTATATCTTAACAACAATCAATCATCCAATTGTTGAATAAAAATAAATCACTTTTTGTTGTTCCCTCCTTGGCTTAACCAAGAAACATGGGCCTGATCTATAGTTCATTGTCCGTTTCTTTTTTATTTTATCCAATCTCCCTCCCAACATTGCCTTTACTATAACTGGATTTTTGTATATGAAACCCCATCCCCCTCCCTACTCTTATATCTCTATTTTAATTTAATGCAATTTTTATGTTAAAATAAAAATAGATGTCAAAATAATTTGAAAGGTTTCAACTTATCTCAACTAAGGGTGTTAATATGTAACACGGCCCGTGAATTCAATACAAACACAACAAGAAATTAGTAGGTTTGGATTTGATGTTAACAGGTTTGGGTCAGAACAGGTTAACCCGTTAAGACACAATTTATAAATAGATCAGCAACGGGTCAACCCGCCTAACCTGAAATCAACTTGTTTTGACCCTTTTAGATTTTATTTTAAAATGATAATTTTATTATTGTTAAGTTATAATATTAGTATTTCTCAGTATGATTATGTTTTTATTATTTTTATTATTGGGATTGTAATTCTTAACCTATGCTCATATTTGTTATTCTATAATTGTAATATTGGTTTTATTATATGTTAAAATTTGAAAAATTGTGATATATATTTTTTCAAGATATTGTGGTTACTAATAAATATAGATTTTAACTTTTATGTGAAATCATGTTAATCAGTTCAAATAGATTATGCGTGTTAGTTCAACACAGTTACATGAAAACAGATTTAAATGAGTCGTGTCGTGTAGACTTATTTATAATTAATTATTAAACGAGTCAAAATGGATGACAAGACACTACCCGTTATTTAAATAAGTTGGGTTAGAATTTAAAAGTTTGACACGTTTAACTTAACGGATTGAATTCAGATTGATCTATATAATTAAATATTCATAACTTGGTCCAAAAACAGAAATGGTCACCCTAATCTCAACCCACGAATTCTTGGTCATACAGATACTTACGGATAAGGGATTACAAAGTGATAGGAGAATCAATGCCATGGCATAGAATTTGTAGCCTAATATGCCACATATAACTTCATAGCTGAACCTATGTCCAATCGTTGTCCACAATGATATTATCGTTCTTCTTGTCCTTTTCATGCATTTTCTGTGCTGCCCTATTAATTCTTTAAAAAAAAAAAAAAAAAAACCCACCAACTATCGCATGCTCGATAATGCAATGATTTTTTTCTCTCTCAGTGATGTAGTAATGATCTCTTTTTGTGGAAGTATTTTCTCTTCCAAGTTGTGTCTTGGACACGCCGTTATCATTCATGAATATCAACAAAGTCAAGGACGCGGAATGGAGAAAGGAAAGGGACAAGGCAGTCTGTCTTGCATGGCGCATTTTAAGATAAAATATAAAGGAAAATGTTATTTTATCTCGTAGTTTTGTCTCTTCATTTTGATCACTCATATATTTTATTTTATTTTATTTTTATTTAATGGTTAAAAAAATAACTATTAGTGAATTGACGTATTTTTTTATATATTTAAATATGTTTAAAAAATATTTTAAAAAAATACAAATACACTAGGGGTTGAGTAGTATTATCTAAATATAAATTACCTAAATATAAAAATATCATTAATTAGATATTTCAGTATATGAGAATTAATACAGACATAATGAGTGGCTTCATGTAATATGTTAGATTTACTTTACATAAAACATAACTTTATAATCTAACGTATTACATCAATCTACGTCAGTTTGTAGATTTACTTTTGTGTAATTCTTTTAGGCAGTTATTCACAGTTGGATCTGGCCAATACAGGCCCCTATATTTGTATATACTTTTATTTTTATTTTTCCAGCGAAATATGACTTTTATGGAATCCAGGCATTATGGCATATGCCCCACCCAATAGACGAGACATGTCCCTCTTGGATTTGGAATCTTGATCACTGGCACTGGGAATGCAGGAGGTAGCACCAGATCAAAAATGAAATCAGACAGACAATTGACCTTTGCTTCCGTGGGTAGTTCTTCTTGTCGGCAGTTGCATCATCATTCACTTTATCCAGAAATTCTTTATGAAATAGAATGCAAGTTTTTTTTTTGTATTTTTCCTAACTTAGATAATGATCTCTAGATTTCTTTATGTTAAAGCATTACAGATAATGGGAATTGTGTCAGAAAGAAACAGGCACTATATTCATAAACATTATGATTTTCATATACCATATGAGATGAATGGAATCAATCTGCAATACCCAACTTCCTGTAGGCATAATTCTGTCTGCTCTGTGGAGGTTGATTCATTTGCAAATTCATGTGGTCCTCTGCCAATCCACCATTAAACATTTCTACTATTCTTTCTTAAATTTTATAATTCTATGTCAAATATGCTGATGTGACATAATTTAAATTATTTGATCGTGTTAATGGTTGACGTATGAAATCACTTAAAATAAATCATATCGACAACTGAGACTGAGCGTGAAAAAATTTATGATAAATAACATTTCTCTTATTTCCCGCAACCAATTAAACCTCATATGTTGCTAAATTAGTTTGTGATTTTATTCCTAGTCCTTAGAAAGGGGAGGGAGATTGCAATTGAGTTTATATGGGAAATGATCAAACTGCAATTACAACACATATATACAACACTAGAAAGCAGTACTAAAGTAGCTCTCAACAACATTGCCACACAAGATTTGCAGCACCAGATTGTTTGTTGGACCTACACATCTTGGCGTTTTAAACTGGCTAACAGCAGACCCTAATCCTAGATAGTGATCTAGAATCTTTTGGAAAGTTCCTCTCCGAACAACTCGGAGCTCGAGCGCCCCGATGGCATTGACCTTTCGCGAGCTAACATAGCCAGCATCAACAAAAGACCTATCCAAGCAGTTGCAGCATTCCTTAAGAACCTCCTCCCCTGCTTCACCACTTATTTCCCAAAAGATCACATAGTGTCCAGGATCTGTGGATGAGTCTACATGGCTAGAGTAATCAACAACTTCCAGCTTTTCTTCTCCTAATAACTTGGATGCTTCTTCCACAGCAAGCTGCAAATCTTTCTCAGTGTTCTTGTCAATATTGATGGTGAGCAGAAGGTTCCTCCTGCAGACAAATTTGAGTTCTGGGGTGGAATTGTGGAATCCCATCACCTTTACTACATCTCCAAGCTTATAGCGGTAGAGACCTGCAGTTTAATTCCAAAATAAAGGCCTAAACATGCAGAAACTTGAGCAAAAATGGTAACAAAACAATTATATTTGGATACTTGGTGCTTGGTAGTTGAGGGGAAAAAGTTTTTATCATCAATCTGTATGCTATGTAAGTTTTAGAGCATAACCTTTTTCTCTCGTGAAGGCACATCATCAACTATCTCACTAGATTATTATTAATAGCTAGTGCTGTAGAACCACATCATTACTTCTCATTTGTGGCATTAATACATGATGTATATAATTTAATAAATTTATTTAAAAAAAATTGCATATCCAATTACACAAAGAGAACTGCTACGGACACAAAGTAAACCAACAAACTGATGTGGTTTCATGGAATCCGTTAAATCTACTTTATAATAAAAATAAATTGACAATATGACGTATTATATCAAACCACATCAGTTTGTGGGTTTACTTTTGTGTAATCCCTTTGTGGCTAAAGTATTTTCCAAAAATTATATGCATATCTATATAATTTTCAAAGCATAGAACTTTACTCTTATGAAACCACATCCTCCATTATCTCATTATATCATGACTGAAAAAAACATCATCCACTCCAATTGTTTTATTATTGAATGAAAAATAAATAACATATCCAATTATGTTAATCTTATTAAATGAAAAATAATATATCAATCATGTTTATAAAATGCTACTCATCATCCCAACTTCTATCATCCTTCCATCATCTTACGATGTGTCATTAGATGATTGAAGATTTTTTATTATATTTCACTTATAAACCTATCATCTAATGCCACATCATGGAATGATGGAAAGATGATGGAAGTTAAGAAGATGAATAGATTTTTTCTTAGATAAATATTAGTAGTCCTTTTGCCTTCGAAACTTGTTTCTTTTGTTGAAGAAAACAAAAGAAGAGTCCAAGATCCAGTGGCTAATAACTAAAGCAGAAGACCTTTTATTAATGGGATTAGGTATCTACTTTTTTAAAATATTTGCATATATAGACATTTTTATTTACTTAATTAATGCCAGCTCTATTTCAAACTCTTACCAAACAACCTACAAATAGATTAAAAGCTGAAAAGAAATGACCGAAACATTTACCTGCCCCATTTTCGTATTACTTAAACAATTTCCCACATGTCAATGGCAGAGAAATTTAGAGGGTGTTGATGACCAAACAATCTTTAAGGGCATTGGCTTCTTTTTCTTATTAGACTTCTGACATGTTTCCACTGCTTTCTTTCTTTTGACAAGCAGGCTTTAACCTTTCATAAAAATAACAGGAAAAAAAAAAAAACCCATTTTTCTTTTTGATAAATGATATTTGTAGTTTCAAGATATGCAAATCTGGCACACTCTCTTTGAAAAAAGTGGATAAATCTGAGATCCAAGTAAAAAAATAATAATTTTTTTAATAATGGACCCCACTTTTTTTTCATCCGACGTTTTTTTCAAAAAGTACATGCAGGAGACTTACACACTAAGACTGTATTTAGCATTAGTTTAGAAACTACAATGTGTAAAATATTTTCAGGAGGGAGCATGAGCATCGAGTTTATGAACAACTAGACCAATCATAATGCTCCTTGAGAGCAAACCAAACAGTTTAGGAGTATTGAAAACTATATACAAAGTAGAAAGTATTTTAAAATATAAAAAAATACTAATAAATAAATGAAATTATTTTTATATGTTGTCTTATAAATTAGAGGTAAGCCGGCTAAACAAGAAGACAAAAAAACTCTGTATCTGCTAAGGAAATCTCACTGTTGCATAATTAAGAAAACAACTAAATGTTTGTTCAAACCTCGAAAACAACCAAACAGTTTTAAGAGACCCCATGTTCAAACATGGGGTCTCTTCGGTTTCCTAATGTCGTGCTCTACATGTGAACGATAAATATGCCAGCAAAAGCTTCAGAAGGTCACAGTTGAGGAATCTTTATGAGATCCCAATTCATTGAATATGTCTTTCACCATCCAAAAAATGATTAAATTCAAACAATTAAAGATGAACGTTTCTTAGCTAGCTGGTTTTAGTGATTTAAACTAGTGGATTAAACAAGACAAAAAATCAAAATAAACATGATGACAGTAGGGAGAGGAGGAATTCTCCAGAATGATAGGAGCTGTTCTCCCAGACACCTGCAGTCACATGGTGAGCATTCAAGGAAAGTTTGGGCCATTTAATGGACAGTTGGAAGAAAAGGCAATAGGTCAAAATAAATGAAATCAATGGCTAGGTGGTGCATTGTGCAGAGATGGGGGAAGCAATCCATATTTCTGAATTTCCATTTCAGCAAAGGAATCTATATATCAGGATAAAAAGAAGTTAGTACCTGCAAAATTGGTGACAATGATCTCATAATCTTCACCAATTTTGACTTCAGTTAAGTCCACTGGCTCCGGCTCGATTTGGAAGAAACTAGGATCCATCTGATTTTGATCCTGATCCTCAATGTTATGCTTCAGTGGGATGAATTCAAAAAACCCAATATTAGGAAGAACGGCAAAAGTGGCCAATTCAGGTGGCAATTTTGGATTGACATTTGCTCCAATCCACCCTTCAGAAGACCCATAATCTGCACTCAACAGAGGTAGCTCCCCCGCGTAGTGCCTCAGTTTTCTCAAATAAGGTTCCATTGATCCAGTCATGATCCCATAGATGTACTTTGCATTGGGAAAAAGTTCCGGGATTAATCGATACCAATTACTCAAACCTGTAATCTTCTTATAGACCAAATCAGCCAATTCAGGATTTGGTTTGAGCAGTTTTGACATAGCTGCTCGGATCGATGGGGCGGAGACTCGGCTGCTGAGGATCCCCTCCCTAATATCAATACACAATTCTTCCCAAACTTGTTCAAAGGTTCTGAATGCATGGATGATGCTATGTGCAAAAGTAGAGAATACAAACTGAACTTCATCCCGAAAAATCAGCCCACATAAGAGATGGCAGTACAAAGACTGGTGGAAATCAGGAGCAAATATTACTTCATCTGGGCAGCAAGATTGGGATTGAATTGCGTTCATAGTCTCCTTGAACTGCGAATTTCTGTAAACATTAGTAGTAGCAGTTCCAGCTGCCAGACCCCCTTTGGTCTGGAACTGCTTGCTGCTGTAAATAAACTGCAAAGCCTTTCCATTCCCAATAGGAAACTCTCTGCAGAATGAGGGAAATGGTTTCATGTCAGCAGAAAAAAAAAGGTACATCAGATCCAAACACTTTTTATTGAATAAAGAGTTCCATTTTACCTGTTTCTAAAAGCAAAAGATGTCCGATATATCTGCAAGGTGGATTCCATCAATTCATCGTTGAAAGGTACAAACTTTGGCCTTCCCTGAGTAGTACCAGAACTGCAAAAAATCAATCCAGAAAAATTCTCAAAACCCATAAAACTATTTGCAGCACAAAAACTCAAAGTTCAAGTAAAATCCAGAAAATAGCATTCAAAAAGTCAAATAAGAACCTTAAAGAGATGGTTGTGATTGGTTTTCCGGTGAGAATAGGAGAAGAATCGCCGTCTGCAATTCTGTGTATATACGGCTCCAAATCCTTGTGAGTAACAAGGGGGACACAAGTCTTGAAGCTTTCAGGATCAGTTCTTCCATTGAGACCAAGACTCTGTAAGTACTCGGCCGATCCATTCTCCTCCAGAATTTTCTTGAGAGTTTCTCTCTGAACTTTCCCGGCGTCTTGGGTTATTGCTTCAAATTCCTCTATCACTTTCTCCGGGTCAAACTCTTCCATCTTCTCTAACATCCTCACAAAGCTTTGACTGCAGCCCACCTGACAAAGGAGTACCATTTGTAATAATATATAAAAGGCGATCACGGAACGGCGTGAAAATTATTTTTTTTAGAAGAATGCATTGAATCGAATACATCCAGCGCACATGCTCACGCATGCAACAGATATCGATGAGGAATTCAAACAACTGAAAACGTTAGAAAAAGACAAGAAAAATATTTATTTACATACACAAAACTTTAAATTATGTTTCGGGAAACTCTAAGCAACAGTACATTGGCACGATAGAGGTGGATGATTCATCTTTTGCAAAACACAGAAAGTGAAATATTAGAATAAATCTCATTATTATTATAATAATATAAGATTTAGAACACAAGACTAACGGTTCTCTTTTCTTATATTTTCTTTTCCTCGATTTTCTCAGCAACCAAACAGAAGTGAATGGACATCTTCGTCGGGTTGGAAAAATGAAACAGAGCTTGGAAAAAACTGCTAAACGATGTCAGTGGTGGGGGAGTAAAAATTGAAATGGAACATAGAGAAAAACAAAAAAAGATAAAAAGAAGTTCACCAAACCCGAGAGAAGTCTCCAAAAAGCTCAAAACCATACCATACTTTGACGATGGTCAACTATGTCAACTGCCCTGAAACTTCCTGGAAACAGATTTTCTCAGAAGGAAGGAGAAAACTAGAGACGAAACACCAATTAAAAGTAACAAGTACAATTAGCTGAATCAATTACATCTGTGAGAAATCAAACTGAACAACGTATTAAATTATTGCTTTAAAGCCGAACTTCTACTTTCAGACTTCAGTAAATCCAGAAATTTGACTTCGAATAACAAATTTTAAAGAAAAAACAACTAAAAAGAGAAAAAAAAGTTACTCCCAAATAGAAAACAGAGGGCCTTTCGGAGAACGAAAACGACGTTGAGATCGGAAAGTACGAACCCCAATTTCCATATATTAGTGTAAAGAGGCTTACACTCGGTAGCGGAAAAACCCAGAGACTTATCCAGATTATTCCAGAACGACCCGACAATTAAAAATAAAAAATAAAAACAGCTCCACTTTAAACTTCATCTGTTTGGCAAGCGGAAAAGTCAACATGGAAAAATGAGAGCAAAATATGCTTTAAATATCCTTTCGTCTACAAAAAGATAAATCACTCAAGCTGATAATGATCGAAAAGAGTCCAGCTTTAGAACAAAACTCTCGAAATCTCATATATGTATATGTGTGCGCGCGCGTGTATGTATGTATACCTGTAACAGTAGTCTTGAGCCTCTGACTGCCACAGACTGCAGAGATAGTAAAGATATGAACTCTTGATCTAAAAGAAGGTTAACAATTCACAAACTTCAATGCAAAGAGAGTTGCCTTTTACGCGGAGATGTTGTTGTTGGCACTTGATATCTATCTATGAATATGGCTACGAAGTATCGGAAGTGTGAGCGAAGATTCTTACATGGAGATGCTATTCTATATATAGCTTAATAATTAATATATATATATATATATATATATATATAGAGAGATTGAGAGAGAGAGAGAGGGGCATACCCGTAAATGCGGTTCATTTTTTGAATTGACGTCCCTTTATTTTATTTATTTTTGTCTATTATATGATTTTTATTAAATATTTAGATAAGAGTTTCATCTCTTTAGAATACTTACAAATATAATATATAAGGTTAATCACATGAAATTCTACAAGTTGACGAGATTTTTTTTGTTTTTTTATAATTAACGAGATTGTTTTTGTAAAACTTTTTTGTGTTTATAGCACTTTTCTTTTGGATAATATTAAATATATAGAACTCTCATTGGATGCTCTATAATACATTTTTCTTTAAAATATAAAGAAGTTTTTTAAAAAGTGCCCTCTAATAGATCTTGTATTTCATCATTCATTTTATATTATGCTACACTAACATGTTAGATGTGGAGAAAACTATTCATCATTGTAACATTAGTTTTAAATTCATCATTGTAAACATCATTGGAGAGAACTATTCATCATTTTAAATTAGTTTCTCTCTCCTCTTCAAAAGTCATTTATTTTCATTTCAGATCATTTCTCTCATTCCAGTGATGGACCTATTAAGGGGTAGGGGGCCACCAAAGTTTGAAAATATATATATATATATATATTAATTTTTTTGATTTAATAGGATTATATTAATCTCATATTGTGTCGACCCTCTCTCTAAAAAATTATCTTAATCCATTCTACAAAATTATTTTGATCATATAGATTATTTTAACTCAGAAATAGAATAAAAAATATTTTATTATAGTTTTAACTTTGCTCGGCCCCCTACAACAAATTTCTGGTTCCGCCACTGTCTCATTCCCACACTTTCTTCTTTACTCGGCGCCAAAGACAAAATTTGAAACTGAATTAATCTCTTCTTTTCATTAAAAAATCTCTTATTTTTATTTTTTGAATTAATTTATATTTTGATTTAGTTTATAAATTTGAATTAATTTAAAATATAACATAATTATATGAGATTGCATATTGAGAGATATTGAAAATATCAAAAGAATTGAGGATATCATTGATAATTAGAGAAAATATTTGAAATGAATAAAAAATATATTAAAAAGTATAATATTTAAATGATAGAAAGAAAAAATAGATAAGCTAATGTATGATATATTGTAAAAATCAGTATGTAAAATAGAAAAAGTAAATTTTGATGATATATTTTAAAAGATAAGATGAATAATCTATTGGGAGTACTCTAAATATGCTAAATCTTGTCAATTACTAGATAAGATGAATAATGTATCACTGTGTGATTGAAAATTAAAAAGTATATATAAGATGAATAATTCTATGCATACTATCTTCCAATTGCATAAATTAATTTGAATAGATTATTAGAAAGGATCACTATTTTCTCCATCTTTTAGAATAGTTAGAATGATCATTTAAGGAAGCCAAATGAGTAAATAATAATGAATCAATAGCAACAAAAAAGTTGAAGTATTTTTTTCTCATTAGAAATTAATAATAAAATGGTAAAAGAGTTAAGTGTAGGATAGTCAAATACACAATTAATGAAAATGATTTTTTTTTTATTTCTATTGAATTAGTAATTATAAATGGTAAGAAATATTTTGTCTTCATACCTTTTTTTTATCTTAATATATAAAAAAAAAACCAAATAAGTTTATTGTGGTGATAAAGATAATAAAATGAAAAGTCTTTTACTAAAAAAATAAAATAACTTAATATAATAGAAAGAAGATGTTTTAAAAATCATATAAATAATATATTTATATATTGTTTTGTCTAATTTAATTTGACAATATCTTTATTTATTTATTTATTTATTTATTTGGTTCTTGATTTATTTGTGTCCACCATTATTGTGCCCAAATTACAAAGGAAAATTTTATATAATATACTACAATTACACTTTCATTTTAGTATGATGTGACATATTTATCACTATTAAATAATTTATTACATATTTTTTTATTATTTAATAATAATAAATATATCATATCATATTTAATAATATTAAAATAAGATAAGAATGTGATGTATAATATTCCTCGCTACGGAAAGGCCCGACGTGTTGGACTTTGGGAATGACGTTCTTGTGCTTTGGTTTTGGGGTCAATTACGATAATGGTTGTCGTTTTGGCTATTTCTTTCTGGATTTTATCGCTGTCTTGGATTTATGGGGCCCAACAATGGGGAGGCAAGATTCTCACCCTCTTCCAATTTGTTTTTGTAGTTTCCTTTTTTTTTTTTAATTCTTATTTCTCAAATTATTATTTTTTTGGACGGTGCTGCTTGCTATTTTTTTTAATCAATGGCTACAATAAAATAAAATAAAAATACCGGAATAGAAGCTGGAAACTCAATAAAAATCTCATTGCAAGAGACGACGATGTAAACATAAAAACATGGATGCAAGCATAATTAGTTAAAGTTAAAAGATATTTTTATTAAATATGAAATGAATTTAATTTTTAATTATTTCATTCACATAAGTCCCTATATTAAAATAGTTATTTTTTCTTTATATAACAATAAAATAAAATAATATAAGATGAATTTGACTTTGTTTATTCACATCAAATCTCTACATTCAATTATCTATTTATTCGTTATATAGTAATGAGTAATTAATAATTAAAAAAATATTTGATATTTTAATTATTAATTTATTTTATTTTATCATATTTTATCATTCTACCTATTATATATTAATTTTAATCATATTCTAATTAAATCATGTTAATTAGTAATCATATTTTTTTTAAAAAAAAATGTTTGGTACCATGCGAGGCAACACCAACACATGACCCGCATTAATGGTCTTTTTTTATGAGTAAACTGAAGTCGTGCATTAATAGTTACTTAGAAAATATAGACATTTCAATAGTTAATTTACTTGAAGCCGTGCCCCCTAAATAGTTAATTTACTTGAAGTTGTGCCCCCCAAATATTATCTGGTAATATTACTTTTGTTCAACTTAAAAGTAGACATGAAAGCAGAATATTAAAATAAATGATAAAATATACATTTGGTGTATCTACACTAACTAGCAAATTTGGAAATAGTTTTGGTATTCACTGTAGCTTAATTCTGAATATTTAGATTTTAGCTAATCTATTGAGATGATATTTTGGGGTCTAATGGCTAAATATGTGATGGATTTAGCTTTTAGTTAATCCATTGAGGATGTTCTTAAATGAGATGAGAATTTTATGAATAGTAGTAAGATGACTTGTGAATAATGGTGAGATAGTTTGAGTTAAGTATTTTTTAAGTTTTCAAAAATTAGAGAAAAAAAAGTTGAATAAAAAATATTATAAATTAAAATATTATTTTTGTTTTGATTTTAAAAAGTTGAATATTTTTTATTTTTTATTTAAAAGTTTAAAAAAATTATAATGATTAGTTTGAAGTGGTTGTATTTGAATGATATTTAAAAAAAAAATGAGATGAGATGGAATTGAAACTTTTTCCAATCATCCCTAGAAAAGAAAGGACAAAAAATTCAACAAGTTGGATCTTGAATTATGTAATTTGGGCCAACGAGGGATTGATGAGTTATGTAACCGTCGTTGGTTTCTTTTTTTAAAAAAATAAGATTTATTATTAAAAATATAATTTTTTATATAAATCTTATATTTACTTATTTTAAAAAGAGAAAAGATATTTACAACCGTGAATTGTGTAACCACCGCGTAATCGTTTTTAAAAATATAATAAAATATGAGACTTACATGAAAAAAATTAATTTTTTAATAATAGACCTCACTCTTTTTTAAAACGATTACGTGACGGTTACGCACTTCACAATTATACGTAGAATTAGTCTTTTAAAAATATACAAGGCTTGCTCTATGACTGTTATCTTGTTTTTTATTTCCTCCAAAGCAAGAAAAACATTTTGAATGCAGGGTAGGTAGGCTGTTAAATTAGATTTGCTATTATGAAACACTGATTGACAGTTTGACTGTAAACGCAATTAAAGCGAAGTTAACAGCAAATCTTCTCCGTATAAATATTTTATTCTACTTGTCCTCAGTGTGTCGCCTCTAACGTAAAATAGTGAGTTTTCGACTCAATTTTTAATTTACGTGTATTATTATTTGGGTTTTTTTTTTCAAAATTTTATTATTTAAGAAGGTTAACGCAACTCCAAACAAGTTTTTAAGACCTTTATTTATCATTTAAGCTATATATATATATATAATATATTTTATACACCAACTTAAAAATAAAATAAATTCTTTTATTAGAACGCGAACAAATGAGATTAAGACTTGTTTGAAAAGTGAGATGAAATGAGAATTTTGTGAATAGTAGTGAAATAATTTGAATTAAGTATTTTTTAAGTTTTGAAAAAGAAGAGACAAAAAGTTGAAATAAAAATATTATAAAGTTAAAATATATAATATTATTTTGTTTGAGAATTTGAAAAAGTTAAATTATATTTTATTTTTTGTTTAAAAGTTTGAGAAATTTGTAATGATTAGTTTAAAAATTTTATATTTAAACTATATATGTTTAGGTAGAAGATGAAATGAGATGAGATATATTTCCAAATAAACCCTAAATAATTGACCAGCTCATTCATTTATTAGCTCTTCAAGATTAATTTAAGGACTTTTTCACTAAACAAAACTTTAAGTACGATTTATTTTCCATGCTATACTATCTTTCATAAATAAAAATAAAAAAATAATTTTGCTTCGTTTGTTATTTTATTTCTTAATATATTTTTACAATATGTTTTCTTTTTTAATTTTAATTTTTTATTTAGATTCTTGTTCTTTTATTATATTATATTTTTTTAATTTTCAGTTTTTCAAAGTTAATTCATTTTGAGTTTAAGTTATTAATTTCTTTGTAGTTATTTAAGTTTTATTTCTAAGGTCTTTCCTATTATAAATATAATAGTTCGTTTTTGGTTCTTTTAATTTTTTTGGACATTTCACTTTTTAAACTACTTTTATGTATTAATAAAGTGACGGATTATTTATAACGATAACGACTATTTACAACAAAAATAGAAGGTGTTTGTTTAGCTAGGGATGTTAAGCTGAGCGGGTCAAGTAGCCATACCAAATTATGAAATAGAGAAAATCTATTTAGAAATTTTCTCTTTTGCTCACCAAACACATCTTTGATGCGGAAGTTTTCCACATTAACAGTGCTAAAAATTGATTAGTGTTTTGATTTTCTTTTCAAGTTATAATATGACCCACTTTATACGGCGTGCTATAATGATTGGTGTTTTGATTTTAAGTGGCATGGTAACACACCGGCTTCTGCGTAGTAAAACACAAAAAAGTAAATTATTTCAATTAATATTTTTAAAATAAAATAATGTTATATACTATACTTCATTTATAATAATTTAAAACCGGCTAGCCATATAGGTTAGAAGATTAATTATTTTTTGATCATTCGTGTTCAAGATCTCTTACATCGAAAGCTTTTATCATTGATTAAGCACAAATAAGCACTAGCATCCGGACCCGGCTAGCCCAGGTCAAACCCGGGCCGGAATTCAGATTGAAATTGGTTTTCTAAAACCTAGGTTCCACCCTTTTTTTTTTAAAAAAAATCAAAGCCTACTTATTATGAATATTTTTTCAGATGCAGCTTTCAAACTCTATTTATTTAATTTTTTAAAATAAAATTGTTTATAAAATAATATTACATTGTATATATGAAAACCACATATTACATTATTTACATGCATTTTGAATCTTCAATCAAATGAGCATCATCTATTAACATTAGGACCGATCTTTAATTTCCAAGAATCTCAACTAGTAAATAATTCTAACCCAACTTAATTATGTTACTTCCATGACTCAGCATCCACAAGATCAAGTACAGGTTATACCAATGTCTTTTCGTTACACTACAATGCATGTAATGCTCAAAAGAAAATTAGTAAGATACCAGGCAATGGGTCAAAGTATATGTTCATATTCCTTGACCACTAATAAAAAGCCACGTGGGGAAGAGAGTAAAAAAAAACTATGAAATAGATGATTCATTAGACATAATATGCATTTTTTTTTTAGACTTTGTCAATTTAGTTGCTAGAAAGGAATAAAAAAAAAAAGTATCAAAACATTCAATAAAAAAAAAGGGTACTGGGTTGGTACCCTGACCGGATGTACTCGAGTTTTTCTATGCGGGTACCAACTCAGATTTGTTCCGAGCCGGGAAAAAACTCAACTAGGATGAACAGTCCTAGTTCCATTAAGAAGCTATCGAGAGTTTGTTAGAAGGATTTTTATTTTTTGTATAGAATGGAAATCAAAATTTTCTAGTATTTAAAAAAAAAGGGTCGGCTCGGAAAGCCCGCTTTTTACCGAAATCATTTTTGGGTCGGGTGATCGTTTAATTGGAAGCTGTCTAAATCGAGTCGGGTAGGAACATTTTTCGGGCCGAGTCGAGTGAATAGTCCTAGTTCTACCGTGCAGTAAGGCATTGTAACAACTGTAAGTAGGGCACAAAATAAATAAGATTGTTGGACAAGTTGTTAGAAGTCAACTTAATTGAATTTGAATTTGATCTCTTGATTTGTTCATTAAGCTTTGTTTGGGTAGTGGAGTGTTCTGAGAAGACTCCATTACAATTCATTATTTTATCATTATTTTTCACATATTTTTCACTACTTTTTATTACTATTTAACATTTTATCATTACTTTTTTTACTATTATTCATTAAATATCTGATATCACCTCACTACCCAAACACAACCTAATGAATCACTGGGGAATACAAAACTATAATCCGTTATTAAACGATAGAGTTTTACTACAGATCAGCCATTGTTCACGACTGATCTGTAACACACCTTACGTGTCTCTCTCTCTCTTCTTAAAACAAAACGTCTGCTCAGCCATGCCGTTCACCCCCTCCCCCTACCCGATTCCCTCTCTCAGCTCACCCAGCCCTGCCATGCGCCACCTATAATGCCATTGGCCACCACCATCGACTCCCCCTCACTCCAGCCACCTTCAAACCTCCACGACAGCCCCCATGCGCAGCCCCCTCTCTCAACCCGAAATGGGTTCTCCTACACGGTTTATCCACCTTAGCCCACCATACGCCGCCACCTTGAGCCTCTCCTGGCCACCATCGACCTACCCCAACCACCCATAGCTCCGATCTCCCCCACCCGCACCCTCACTCTCCCATGGGTTTCTCCACCCATTTGGCCTAGATCCGTCGCCCTACAGCCACCGTGCCGCCTCCTCCTTGCCACCACCAGCTCCACTGCACCTCCCTCAGCCCTCCATGCACAGCCCTCCATGCTCAGCCATGCCTCTCATTTGGCCTAGATGTGTGATGCAGGGGTGCGGATGGGGGAGAGGATGCCGACACTGGGTGGGGGTGGGGGAGAGGATGCATGGGTGGGGGGCGGGGGTGCAGATGGAACGCGGGGGTGGGGGAGAGCTCTGCTTTGTAGATTTCAAATGTGTGAAATTTGAGAGGTACGTGCTTTTTGTTGTAGGGACAAATTAGTCATTTTTCTAGGGTGTGCGCCGGCTGCTGGGGAATAGTAGCTGCTCCCTAGATTTTTTCTAAATGATATAACTCAATTTAGGGGTCGTTTGCATTCAAAACTCACCTCAACCCACCTCAACTCATCTCAACTCATTTCATCTTATATTTACAACTTTCCCAAATTTCTATACAAAATATAATAAACAATTCAACTTTTTCAAATCTTAAAATAACTTTCCTAAATTTTCACACAAAATATAATAAATAATTCAACTTCTATTCTACTATTCATAAACCATCTCAACCCATCTCAACTCATCTCTGAATCCAAACCACTCCTAATATAAACTCGAATAACATTTAATTTTTTTTTTACATTTTTTTCTTTTACTTTCTGATTAAGGAAGTGACTATTAATATATTGGTATTTTTTTTATATTTTAAAAAATTTTAAAAAAATATTAAAAAATATGAATAAGAAAAATGAAAAAAATTGAAAAGAAAAATTTTACTTAGGGGCACGCCCAGCGGTCACTGCTGGGAGGTACCCTAGTAGGACTCTTTATTATTTTATATAGTGTTATCTCTAACATTGTAATGAGGATATCTTAAATATTTTATAATAATAAGCAAAATCATAGTCTTGCTTGTTTGGAATTGTTGTACTTAAATTTTTTATTAAAATTTTTTTAAGGTTATTCAAGTACTTTTTAAGACTCATACCACAACCCAAATAGGCCCTTAATATTATTTATGTTGCTTGAGTCTTTATAAATATAATCATTGGTATATATAAGCTATGTAAACTTATTTACAAAAACTCAAAATTTGTTTGTTAAAATTTTTAAGTAAAGCTATAAGATATTGTATAAACAATCTATGTTGAAGACGTGTTTCGCGGGCCTAGGTAACTCATCACCCCCGATATCCAAGCGCGATCCTGCACAGTCAAAAAGGAGAGAGGGTACCACGGAGTTCGTTAATCCTCCGATACTTAAATCAGTATCTAAAACCAGGAGGGAAGCTAGCCAAAAGAACCAGGATGATAGTATCTTTTTTTATACATCTCACTTGTCGTTGGGTTGACCCCTATTTATAAATACCGTGTTGGATGGGGCGATCCGCCCTTCGTATTTCATTGCCGAGCAGCTTTCGCATTGTTTTCTTATCGAGCAGTGATGGCCCCGGGCCTTCTTTGTTCATAGCCCTGATCCTGGGCTGCATTCAATGCCGCATACCCTATACCCTGAGATGCATTTAATGCGATGTGGCCTCTGTTCTGGGCCACATTAAATGAGACGTGGCCTCTGTTCTGGGCCGCATTAAATGCGACATGGCCTCTGCTCTGCGTTCCCTCCGTCTGGTGATGCACGTCACGATTTCCTTTCTTTTTCTTTCCCTCTTGCCTTCATTCGGATCTCTTGCCCCGACCCGTTCTATTAATCCTAGTTCCGATTCTAGGCTTTACTTTATAAGCCCGGGCCTACATAACCGGACTGGGCCCCATCCATGGCCCAACTCCTGCACTGAACACACCACGTGGTCGTGGGCCCAAGCTAATGATTTTCCCCCATCACAATCTATTTATTAAAATGGAGCAACTCATGAATAAGCTCGATCTTAATCAAATAATAAATGAATTTTCGTAAACATAAAATGTAACTTGATAATAAGTTCGAGCTCCACTCATATTCATTTAAACTCAATTCGGTTATAGTCCTAATTGCAAGTTTAAGCGGGCCATAATAGTTTTTTTTATAGAATTTTCATTTTTTATTTTGGGTTTTATCATTTCTAGTCGCATTGGTTGATGTATTAGATTTTAAACGATTTTTTTTAAATGATTCACTAATATATAAAACTCATTAATATCAATTGGTGTAATTGGAGATAATAAGAACTAGGAAAATTTGGTCGCTATACCTGACTTTGGTTTAGATCCTTGTGTGTTTTTTTTTTTTTTTACTTGAGAAATAACACCTTTCGGTTTTTAGGTCTCTCGTTCAATTTTTTCGTCCATCAACATTACCGAGAAACATGTGGCCCAATAAAAAATTGCCGTGTATCATCTATAATTATTATAAATAAATAAATAAAGTTTTTTACGAAAACTATTTACAATATAGAAAAAAAAATATTATTAAAAAATAAAAAAGAAAGACAGCCACCCGTTGATTGCCATGTTCCTGCCTCCCCTAGGGTGGTCAGGCCACCTAATGGCTGGTGGGGTGGCACCTTGACCTGTGGAGGTGGGTGGATATCAGCTCGGACCACTCCACATGCCGGGGTGCCAACCAGCAGGCACAGGGTGGCGCAAACAAAGCCACCCATGTGGTGGCCGAGATCTGGTCACCATTTGGTGGTCCAATAGTGGCTAAGAACCAACCGCCATGAAGGTTAGCCAATTTTGGCTACCCTAGTGGCAGCGGCCACAACTGTTGGCTGTCCATATAATTTTTTTCAAATTTTTATGTTAGTAATAAAAATTATTTTTTATTGTTAAAATTAATTATTGTTAAAAGCTTTGAATTATTATGTTTAAAAATTGAGGACTGCTACATCTACAAAGGAATTACACAAAAACAATCATACAAACTGATGTGGCTTCATCTGATTCGTTAAATCTACTTTATAATATAAGTAACTTTACAATCTGATGAATCGTATCAAGCCATTTTAGTTTGTAGGATTGTTTTTGTATAATCACTTTGTGGCTAGAGTATTTTCCTTAAAAATTATAAATGACACATGACAGTTTTTTATTAGGCCATTTGTTTTTTTGTTAATGTTAATGGATGGAAAAGTTAATGGAAAGGCCTATTTCTAAAGAGAAAATATATTTACAATCGTGAATTATGTAACCGTCGCGTAACCGCTTTGAAAAAAGTAAATAAAATATAAGATTCATATGAAAAAAATTAAATTTTTAATAGTGGATTCTACTTTTTTTTTAAAGCAATTACGCGGCATTTATGCAATTCACGATTGTATGTAAAATTACTCTAACTGAAAGTACAAAGTGTTATTTCTTAAAAATAAAAAAATAAAAAATAAAGGGAGCTAAATCAAAGTCGGGTATATCACATCATGGAGTGTGTGAAGATTATTGAGTCATAATCTCGTCTCGTCTTAATCATATAAAGAAATAATGATATAAAACCATTAATAGAGATGATGATAGAAGACTTAAAGGCCATTTTGCATATATGCGCCATAAGAACACAATGAATATGCTGTTTTCTCTAGTAGCCACTAGCCAACACGAGGCGTAATGATCGTTAAATGGGCTATTTTATGACAAAATGTGCCACTAGGACACTCATAGGTTCAGATGATGACAAGGAGAGCAGTATATATATATTGTCCCAAAAGCATGAAAATTGATATTAATATTATTTTTATAAGATCAAGGGTTAGTTTTAATCAGTATTCTTGTTGAATCTTGAGTGCTAGAGAACTAACTTCTTCTTCTGAAGTTGATGTTTATGATTATTGGCCAAACAAAATTGTGGCTTAGAGCACAGCAACCCATTCCTTATAACTAATTATTAGCCGAATTTTCTTAGGAAAAATACATGAAAGGTGGAAAAATGGGAGCTACATCCCATTCTCTAAAATAAGATTTGACTTTAGTTAGCAATCATCGATTCAAAACTTACTTCAATTCATTTCATTTCATCATTATAATTTTTTCAAATTCTCACATAAAATATAATAAATAATTCAATTTTTTCAAATCTCAAAACAATAATAATATTAAAAATAATATTTTATTCAACTCATCTCTGAATCCAAACGGGTTTATAATTTTTTTAAAACTTATATTTTAATAGAATATAAAGAAATAACATAAATGGAAGTAAGAGAAAAAATAATAAAAAAATAATAGAGAAATATTATTTTAATAGAATAGAAAAAGAATAGAAAGTGACGGATGTAAATCTGAAAGATGAATAAAATTTATGAAAAAATAAAAAACAAATATAATTTTTTTAAAAAAGTTTTCTCATCCGATGGGATGCTCTTAGGCTGAGTTTGAATTGAGAAACACTTTCAACCCATCTCATCTCATCTAAATCTCATCAATATAACTTTCACAAATTTTCACATAAAATGTAATAAAGAATTCAATTTTTTTAAATCTCATAACAATAATAATATTAAAATTTGAAAAATATTAATATTGTTAGAATAGATTTTTTATATTATTATTATTTTGAAATTTAATGAATTGAGATTTGAAAAAGTCAAATTATTTATTATATTTTATATGAAAATTTAAAAAAATTATAACGATGTGATAAGATAAAATAAAATATTTTTCAAATCTAGACAGAGCCTAACTCATTTCATCTCAATTTACTGTACAAATCTTACCTTAGCAAGCTATTTTGACAGTAATGAGGAGACCCCAGAAGCACGCCGCTGATACTGTGAGGCAAAGAACAATGGCTAACATAGACACAATTCAAGTGTCAGGATTCTTACATCTCTAGGGAACAAAAAAAAAAAAAAGACATCAAAAGATGTACAAATTTGTATTTAATTTAGGAGTCTTGGACACATTGAGGTGAAGGCGGGGCAGGGGAAGGAACATAACGAGACAAAAACGAGTTGAAATTTGCAGTAAAAAGCTCACAACTCACATGGGGAATCATTGCCACTTTGTACTTTGGTCGCAGAAAATTGGGGCACCCCTGAGATTTTAACATGTTTATTTTTTTATTCTGACATGATGTTTTCAACCAAACCACCAGAGCTCAATGTCTACCGATCGCCAATCTGGTAAACATTGCCTTTAACCTTTGCGGCCGATGTCTACTCAAAAAAATAAAAATAATAAAAAGATAGATGATTTATCTCCAATCAGTGTCTTTCCAGCTTATTATGGCATGGTTTCGTGCTTCTATTTCATTCAAGTTTGTTTATTTATTATGCTTTTGGTGTAAATTATATTTTATTTTTTCTTTTAAACATTTTTTAAACAAATTTAAATATTTAAAAAATAAAAAATATATATATTAATAATTATTTCTTTAATTATTAAGTAAAAAAATATTAAAAAACAAAATAAAATACATGAACGTAACAAACTCAAGGACATTCTATCATTTTCCTTATGGCAAAATGCTACTCTCCAACTAATCATTGAAACGGCTCCAATCCGATGGATAGATGTCAAGCCAATTCCTTGGCTTAGTTATAATCGCAGTCAGGAGATCAAGAGATCGAAGAGACTCTTAACAAAAATAGAGCGAGAAAGTAGAGAGAATTTTGTTTGGTAGAAGGTTCATCAAGGAACGAGGGTGAAGCTGATATTTAAAGCTCACTTAGAGCATTCACATCTTATTTTCTATAAAATTTATTATAATTTAATTAAAAAATACATTTCTTAAAAAAATTTCATCTGTCAAAAACATCCTACATCTCATTCCCTATCATTTATCTATTCTATTAAAATAATATAATTATATATTTATGCGGGGGGCAGGTGGCCCCGCCTGCATATTACCTCAAAGGCGGGGGCAGGGGTGGGATAGGGGTGACCCCCGCCCCGCCCCGCCCTGCACCGCATAAATATATAATTATATATATGTATATATATAAATAACCAGGCATTGCCTGAGTTTTTTTTACTTAATAACAAATAACGAAACGACACCGTTTCGTCAATGGAAAAAAAGGTGTCGTTTCGTTATTTGTTTAGATCCCCCCTCGGCGAGCTTATCCTACCCAGAAATCAAAATCTCTCTCTCTCTCTCTCTGTGTGTGTGTGTGTGTGTGTGTGTGTGTAAGTCTATGTCTCGCTCGCTGCTCACTTCAGCAATCTGCATCTTCGTTGCTTCGCTGTCACCGTAGTCATCGCCGTCTCCGTCACCGTCACCGTCACCGTAGCCTTTCGTGACTCCGTCTTCATCTCCGTCACCGAAGGTAAGAAATAGTAAATCTACTTTAATCTTTTGTGATTTATATTTTATGGAATGGAGATTGGAGGAATGATGGGATTTAATCGGAGATGGAGGATGAGATTTTGTGAATTGTGTGTTGTGGAGACTTGATTGTGCATGTGGTTTGAATGATTGATGAATGATATGTACTGTGTAGTCGTGTGTGAATCTGTAATCTGTCCGTGGTTTATTTTTTCATTTTTTTCGAAATACCCTAAAATAATTTAGGGATTTCAAAGTTTTTATGTTTGATTGAATTAATATACTCATTTGACATTTTTCCGTGTCAGACTTTCCCCAACAAAATTGATTCAATACGTGAGATTTTGATCTTACAATGAGAGGTAAAAGTCGGGTTTGGATTCATCATTTCATCACCTATCTATCTCAAAAACAGATAATAAAATATGAATTTAATGATCACTTTTGCATTATTCTAGCAAAATAACAATTTTTTTTTTTAAGATTCATTAAAGTTTATGGTACTAGTTTTGTAGTTTGTTTCGTTATTTATTTAGATCCCCCCGACGAGCTTACCCTACCCAGAAATCAGAATCTCTCTCTCTCTCTCTCTCTCTCTCTCTCTGTAAGTCTGTGTCTCGCTCACTGCTCGCTTCTGCAATCTGCATCTTCGTCACCGTCGCCGTTGCCGTAGTCATCGCTGTCTCCGTCACCATCACCGTAGCCTTTCGTGACTCCGTCTTCATCTCCGTCACCAAAGGTAAGAAACCCTAAATCTACTTTAATTTTTTGTGATTTATATTTTATGGAATGGAGATTGGAGAAATGATGGGGTTTAATCGGAGGTGGAGGATGAGATTTTGTGAATTGTGTGCTGTGGAGACTTGATTGTGCATGTGGTTTGAATGATTGGTGAATTATGTGTACTGTGTAGTCGTGTGTGAATCTATAATCTGTCCGTAGTTTATTTTTTCATTTTTTTCAAAATACCGTAAAATAATTTAGGGGTTTCAAAGTTTTTGTGTTTGATCAAATTAATACACTCATTTGACATTTCTCCGTGTCAGATTTCCCCAACAAAATTAATTCAATACGTGAGATTTTGATCTTACAATGAGAGGTAAAAGTCGGGTCTGGATTCATCGTTTCATCACCTATCTATCTCAAAAACAGATAATAAAAGATGAATTTAATGATCACTTTTGCATTATTATAGCAAAATAACATTTTTTTTAAAGATTCATTAAAGTTTTTGGCAGGTTTGGGGGGTGGGATGAGACACAAAATTATCATCTCATCTCATCATTACATATTTTTTAAATTCCCATACAAAATATAATAAACAATTCAACTTTTTCAAATCTCAAAACAATAATAATATTAAAACATAATATTTTAAACTTTTAAACAAAATATAAAATTCTCATTTCACCCCCCAAACCTGCATGTGGTAACCGATTATTCTATTTGTCCAGACAATCGGAGTTCATTAGCTCCTACCATTGTGGAGACTTTGATTTGCACGCAAAATTGGATTAAGGGAACTCCAATTCATGTTCCGGATGTTCTTGAGTATGAAGAGGCTGACGTTGAGGAGGAGGGTGGTGATCAGTCTGGATCTGTATTTATTTTAATTTCATTTTCTAATTTTTTATTAATTTATTTATTTTCATTTAATTGGTATTTATTAATTTCATTTCAAATTTAATTGTTATAGTGATACATGAGACAATGTCTACGGCTACCTCCGATGCAGTATGACTTTGTATTGGACCCACCATTGCCATGGTTTGCACAATTTGTCCCTTATTTGTTTTTTGCATTTATAATTTTATATCATATTTTAGTATCTAATTATTTTGCTTGTATGTTTTTTAGGTTTTATATTCTCAATATACATATGTTGAATCCTAATGACCGATCTATTCTCATCTGCCTCATCTTCATCTCAAATTCCAATGGCCCAATCCCAATCTCATAGTACTTTTAATATTTTGTATTTTAATTTTTTTAATTTGTGTTTCATTTTATAACTTTATAATTCTAATTTGTTTTATTTCTAACTTATTAATATTTCAGGTTTTATAACTTATTAACTTTTATGATCTTGATTTTCAATCTCACAGCAGTCAACAAAACTCACCACTCAGTGAACTCACCGCCTCAACGCCACCCCAAATTGATCAAATTGAAAAGTTATGATTTTGTGAATTTACAATTAAGTGTAATGTTGCTACAATAGTTAATTGTTAATTCATTAATTTGTAATATTTAATATTTTTAGAGGAGTTTATAATATTGTCATAGTTTATTAGTTCTCTTACTTTGTATAATTATAAATTATAATAGCTTAGTGCCTTAGTGATGATTATTACTTAATTAGTTAATAGTTGAAACTTAGTATATAGTTAATAGTTGAAACTTAGTATATAGTTAATAATTCTATATATATATTTTCAATTTTTAAATATATTTATTTTTTTTAGTTAAATTATGGGCTCAAAGTGGCTCAAAAATGGATTCTGGGCCCAAAGTGGCCCAGATAACTGAGCTGGGCCAAAGGCCCAATAGGGGGAGGATGAATGGAGGCCCACCCCCGTATCATGGCAAGCAAATGGGGTACCCCGCCCCCACATGGACTGGGGCAGGGTACGGGAAAAAAATTCCCCACCCCCACCCATGCGGGGGCGAGGAAGGGGTGACCCTGTCCCGTAGGGGCGGGTAGCACCCCTATTTGCAATTGCCATGGCCGTGGGTTTGCGAAATTGTTTTTATTAGTTTATAATTTTTTTTTTGTTTCCGATTTGTTATGTATTTTGTTGTGGATTTGTATTTGTTTGTGCTGGTAGCACCCTAGTTACTTTAAGTGATTTCACAAAATAATCCAACAAAATTGCATCTGCATAAGGAAAACCACACAAATTAAACAAAAAGTCTCAACAAAGTTACAATTCTTCACAAATATAAAGATATGTGCATAGACTAACAGGCTATAGCCACGACTATGGGTCATAAAACTCACACACTCACGGTCACAACCATGAGTCTTTAACTTACAAATCCACAATGGTGATCGTGGACTTGGGTCATAGAGACCCACGACCAAGCCACCGTCATAGACTGCGGCTTGGCCATGAGTCGTGAGTCTTGAATCTTGACCCACAACAACAAATAGAAAAGCTGGCTTAGAGCAGAAAGGAAAAGAAAAAGACAAGGTCACAAGAGAGAGGAAAAGAGAATGGAGAGAACAATGAACAACACTAAAGCGTGAAAGGAAGGGGATAAGAGAAGCGGAGAAAGGAAGGGAGGACGGCGGAGATGAAGAGAAATGAGAAGAGAGAGAGAGAGAGAAATATGTATTTATAGTTAGCTTTTTTCAATATATATGATATATATATATATATATAGAGAGAGAGAGAGAAGGGGGGGGGGTTGAAACCCGGGTGGGGCCAAGGTCCATCCGGACATCCACCCCCCACCATTTTGCATGGGCAGGCGTTGGGTCTGGACTAGTTGAGTATAGGTCTCCCGGCCACAAGGTTACTTTAAACTACTGTTATTAATAACCTAAAGATTCATTAAATTTCTGAAATTTACAGGATTTTACGTTATGACCTCCTTTTACTATTTTTCAAAGAAGAGATAAAAATGGGAAGATGAGGAGATCGTGAGTTTTCTAGAGAAGAGGAATCGATTTTTGCATTGGTTCCAACGAGCTAATGCCCCCAGCTTATTTCATGGGACATGGATGGTACTAGGCCGAAGTTGTGGGAGAAAAACCGATAATAATATTTATATAATTATTTTATAACTTAGTTTACAACCACTTAGTGTGCAGTGTTATTTTATATAAAATATTAAAAGATTAAAAAATGTTGTAAATTTATCATTATTTATAAAATAACATGAGCTTAGAGTTTTTGTTACTTTAACCGAAAAAATTCTCTAAAATTCATCAATTCTAATAATAGCTTATTAACAATTCTCTTAAAAAATATATATTAGTTTAAGGTGTTTGGCAACACAACTATTTTCAAATATTTTTAGATATTCTTAAATATTTTCTTCACAAATATTATTCAAACACTAAACACTTTTAATTTCAAATCTTCAACTTTTTCGTCTAATCATTATAATTTTCTTAAACTCTCAAACAAAACGCAAAAAATCACTACTTTTTTCAAATTTCATAATAAAAATTATATTCATACGATTTTTTAACTTTATAATATTTTTATTCATTTCTCTCATTTTCCAATACCTAATCAAATATCTTAACTCAAATCATTTCACTACTATTCACAGATATACAAAACTTACCAAACTCGGTCCCTAAACTTCAATTCTAGCTTCACCTCACCTATACAATTTATTTATTTATTTATTTTTATGTAGTGCTACATCATGTACTTATAATTTTACTTATAACTTTATGTACAAAACTCAACTTGTCCGTTCTATTTTGAAATTCAAATTTTGAATTTTAAATTTCATAATTTTCAGCATATAAAAAACTGAAACATGGTGAAATAAATTTTTTTTATAAGTTTTTCTTAAATTAAGTACAGTTAGCATTTTTTTTTTTTTTTATCCTAAATCCCTATAAGCTTGCACAAGGAAACCATATTCTTTGTAATATTATTATCCTCATACCACATACTAATATGTGATTTTTTTTTATTTTTATATTTAAACACACATGTTTGCACATCAATATGTTTATATTTAAATCGAATGACAAAAATGACAAATCACATGTTGGTGTGTGGTGTAGGGAATAATAAGTAGAATTTTTCTTATAAATAGACATTTAGATCATTTATTTTTTTGACCCAATCACGATGGTAGAAAGGTGTAAAAAACCTTTAATATTGCTACCCACTTCTGAGCTCCTAAAGTTCCAATTTAGCTCCTCATCTTGATCACAATATTGGAAGATAAATATATACTAGTAAGGTGGCTACGTGCAAGGCACATATGTCCCTTGCACGTAGCGTCCGGTTGGAGGAAAAAATAATTTATACAAAAATAAAATCTCTTTGCAAAAGCATATAATAGTAACAATTCATTAATTAAATAAAAGTTTTTTGAAAGTAGATTTTGAACAACACCTAATTAAAAACACCATTATTTACATAAATGAGCCAACATACAAAATCATCATTCAATTGACAAGCTCATGAGAATTGCATATCTAAAATCACCAAGTTTATAAACACAATTTTTTACATAAATATTATCAAGTTTATAAGCAAAAAATAAAATAAAAAATAAAATTAATGCATGTTGAAGTTACAATCAAATATAATTGTCCAATATATGCATGGCAGCATGTGTATAATGTCGTACTGTATGTAGTAACTAAAAGTCGACGAATCCAAATTTGTTTGTTCAATAAAAGAGTCGGATGGAAATAAGATTAATGAGTCATGTAGTATGAGTTAGATTAATAAACCGATCGACGCTGCAAATGGCGATCTAGAGGGCGGAAATGATAGAAATGTATATAAAATAGAGATAAAATAATAATGTAATATGAAATGAATAATTTGGTTCCACTTACCAATTATGTGCATGCTAGCTAGCTGCATGATTTGATCGTCACCACATGATATATATAATTATATGCTAGCTAGCTATTTCTAATTTAATTTGGACTCTTCTCTATGAATATATACATGATAACACAGCTAGTGTTATTCCTAACAAGACATACTATTCACTAATTGCAATTTTTTTTTTTTTTTAAAAAAAAAGAGTGGCCCTACAGCCACCATTGCTTATTGAGGGCTCCCGCTAGTGTATTTCATGTGTTTTTTTTTTTTCACATGTATTTTTTTAACATTTTTCAATATATTTTTTTTTAAAAAAAAATAGACAACATCATTAAAAAAAATTTCTTTAATTACAAAATAAATATAAATATAAAAAAAAATCCAGTAGGAGCCAGTAGGAAGGCTAACATTTTCCAAAACCAATTGTGCCTGCCTAGTGTATATATACACGTATGAGCTTATGTGACTATGTCATACTGCATGCACGCCAACCCATCTAAAAGAGTCAGGGTCATTTTTCTCAATACACTAAAAGAGTTCAAAACTTTCAGAAGATACTACACGACAAAGGATTTTTAATGGCAATCTTTGTAATTATAGTAAACTATTTTTGTACTTTTCTATAAAACTGAAGACTTAAAAGGACACAATTGTAATAATAGTCAGTTACACAGGAGTATATGCGGAATAAAAAGTTTCAAACAAAAATAATATTCATTACTATTCATATGCGGAGAGGTGCTTTTAATATATAATATAAGATATATATATATATATATATATATATATATATATATATATATATATATATATATATATATATACTATGGCGTGTGTGTGTATACACATGATCATGGAGTATGACAAGCTAATCAGACCCACGTATGGTTTTTGGCAGCTATTATTATACTTTTGGAGCGTAGACCCACGTATTTTAAATTTCACAAAATCAATTACAATTGATGGAAGATTTTATCGAAAGTGACATTCCGCGTCTTAAAAATTCTATTTTTAAATTGATCAATACGACCTCAATTTCCATCAATTTAAATACGATTGCTACTTGAAAGATACATTATATTATTATAAGCTTCATTTATCTAATTCCTTGATTAATCTTAGATTAATTATTATAATCTATTAACCTAATGGAATGGCGTGGTAAAAAAAAAATATATTTGTGATGGATTATTTATGACGAAAAAATATTCATTTTAATAAGAAATAATAATTTTCACACGCGATGGTTTTGCATATATATATATATAAACTAAAAAAATATTCAATAAATTCAAGAAAGAAAAAATAGCACATGCAGCAACAATCAAGGAAGATAGGTATGATCATCACATGTAATAAGCATGGAGCTCTCTAGCTAGCTAGTAGTGTCACTTTCTTGTTCAAAATTAAAGGTTATTATTCAAACAGCTTGAATTGAAGGATCTCACTTCATTCATGTGATTTCTGGTTCAAAAAGGTTTTCCAAACTTGAAATATTGGAGAATGGAACTCATAATTTCAAACTATATATATATAAAGAGAAATGATACTTGCAGTCGTGAGTGTGCAAGTGTCGTGCAGTCACTTTGAAAAAATTGAATAAATATAAGATCCACATGAAAAGAAATTAGTTTTTTAACAGTGGATCCCACTCTTTTTCAAAACGACTATAAATTTCACGACTGTATGTAACATTACTCCATCTGTTCTTATACATATATGGTGCTAGTAATTGATCATCTCACTCATCACTAGAACTACTATTATATAGAAACTTTTTTGATAGATTTATTAATTAATTTGGTAGTTATTCATAGTTGAAGTATTGCAGTTGGAATTTGTGGGTAGAGATCATTAATTAAAGCCACTTTATTTTTTATTTTTTGAAATTTTTATTTAAAGTTTTCGATTTTCGGCCAAAGATCTGCCACCGTAAGTAGCCATATTTGTTTTACTTATATGACTTTGCATGCGTGTTTGTCTCATATTGTTTCAGCCGCCCGTAACAGCTGACCATGGCGGCTTGTGTTCCCATTACATTTCTTCACGTGAGAAACGTTTTGGGAGAACCCTTTATGTCTCGTTTGGTTAGCAGTTCAGATGAGATGATATATTTTATTAAGAATTAAATAAAGTATTATTATAATAATATTTTTTTAATATTTTTTTATTTTAAAATTTGAAAAAATTAAATTGTTTATTATATTTTACATGAAAATTTTAAAAAATTATTATAATTATATGAGATGAGATAAAAGGAGATAGTTTAATTTTTGAACGATCTGCACTACCCGACCAAACCTCTCTAGCACTAATTAAAAAAATTATAATTTATCATATCATATCGAATCACGTCAAGTCAATTTATGTGTCTTTTTTAATAAAATTTCTTTATAAATTAAGCATTTCTTTGTATTAGACGACTAAGGTCCGTTTGGCAAGTGAACTATTTTAAAATAGAATAATGTTACTTACAGTCGTGAAGTACATAAATGTCGCGCAATCCTTTTAAAAAAAGTGGGATTCACTATTAAAAAATTAATTTTTTATCATGTGAGTTCTATATTTACTTATTTTTTCCAAAAGGATTGTACGGCGTTTGCGCATTTCACGACTGCAAATATCATTTATCTTTAAAATATTTTTAGATATTTCATTCCCAAACATTATTCAAACACAACATTTTTCAATTTCAAATATTCAACTTTTTTATCTAATCATTACAAATTCTCCAAACTCCCAAATACTATACAAAAAAAAAAATACAACTTTTTTAAATTTTAAAATAAAAATAATATTAAGAAATTATATTCAAATAATTTTTAATTTTATTATATTTTTATTTAAATTTTTTTCTCTCATTTCTCAAAATTAAATAAAATATTATAACTCAAATTATTTAATTTTTATTCTCAAATATATTGAGATATTTTAAACATTCAAATGGGCCTAAAAGTAGTTTAAAGTTTTGAAAATAGGTGAAAATATTAATTGCCCATAAAGATGTAGGTCTTGTCACCCCTAATTTTACTTTCAAGTATGCATGCATAGGTGACCAAGGAGGTATTATTCAGAAAAAGGAATTAAATTAATGTAATTATGAAAGTACATATATGCGAGGCAAAAAATCTCAAACTTTTTGAATTTCTAATAAAGGTATGAGATACTTTGCGATATTGCAAAAGAATATTGCAAAAGAATCCAAACCATTCACATCAACCAGAAGCCACACTTTGTTAACAGGCGTCTCAGCTAAGAAAGGCATCAGATCAGCAGGCCATTGATGAAAAGTCAACCTCTAATTCAAATGATATCTCTCATTCATTGTCTATAGATCAAGCTTTAGATGGGAACTAATCAATCGTTTTAGTCTTTGTAATATACTCTTAGCTATACACAATCTGTTGTATCATATATTTCCTTTCTTGTTGTACTTTCTATACGTAGCCCTGTTGCTATATATATGTTCAATCAAATACATGTTGGTTTGGTGTAGAAAAACCAAACTATTCTTCCATTTCTTTCATGTATAGAGCACCTATAGGACCATTGCTTTGATCCTGCTCTAAAAACATGGAATCCAACTCCAGCACTCTTGCTGCCACATCCATTGTGACTACCTTAGACTTGCCAGCATCACACACCATATATCCACCAAATTAGATGGCACCAACTACCTAAACTGGGTGTTACAATTTCTCCCAATTCTCAGAAGCCATGAACTCATGGGTATTGTGGATGGTACTGAGCCATGCCCATTGCAATTTCTTAAATAGAGAAGAGCACCACAATAATCAATCATGATCACTCTTTGTGGCAAAAAAATGACCAGTATCTCCTTGGCTGGTTCACTACCACACTTTCTAAAAATGTTTTGTCCTCTATATATGGACTAAACACCTCAAGACAAGTGTGGACATCCTTGGTAGCAAGATTTGCATCCCAATCTCGTTCAAGAGTTGCTTATTTAAAGCGTCAACTGTAATCTTTGCAGCAAGGTTCTCAAACATACTCTTAATATCTTGGTCAAGTCAAGTCTTGGGCTGACCAACTTATGGCTGTTGGAAAACATGTGGAAGATAATGACCTCATCTCGTACATACTAGGTAGACTAAACCCAGCTTATACTGCTTTTATTACATCATTTCACTTTGTCACTCGTGAACTTTCTATGTCTTTCCAAGATTTTTAGGCTGAACTCTTGAACTATGAAATGTTGTTGGGAGCTCAACATCACAATACTGCAGACTCAGGCAACTTTGCCTTGTACACACAGAAACCAAAGTCATATGGACCAAACTTCACAGGAAAAAGTTCAGGATAAAACAAGGATCATTACAAACAAAGCAAAAAACGACCAGAAACCAAGAATTCATTCAATGGCAACTCAAACTCCACCAACTACAGTAGAGAACCTCGTCAAATATGTGGGAAAATAGGCCATCAAGCTCTAGATTGCTACCAACACATGAACTTTGCATTTCAAGGAAAGCACCCACCTGCTCAACTTGCTGCCATGGCTGCTTGGACAAAACCCAACATAGAACATACTCAAGAATAACCATGGTATGCAGATAGTGTGCTAACAGTCATGTAACTGCAGTTTTGGAGAATTTATCAATCCAAGAACCTTACCAAGGTGATGAAGAAGTGGCTGTAGGTAATGGAATAGGTTTATCTATCTCAAATCATGGATCCACTATGTTGTACAACTCCAATACTCCCTTTAGATTAAATAAAATTCTGCATTGTCCCTCTGCTGCTGCCAACTTATTGTTAATCCAAAGATTTTGCTAAGATAATCATTACTAGTTTGCTTTGGCTGACTCTCATTATTTTGTGAAGGACATGTGCACGAGATAGACTTTTTTACAACGGTCTAGTAAGGATGGACTCTACCCAATCTTCTTTTCCAAATCAATGAACAAAGCCAAACAACTTACAGCTTCCTTGGAACCACAGCTGATCTAGTCACATGGCATATAAGATTAGGTCACCCAGCCTCTTCTACATTTGATAAACTCAAGAGTCTAGTTCACCTTTCACACAATAAGTCCAACTTGCATAAGACTCTTTATGAACCATGTCAGTTAGCTAAGTCCAAGTCTCTTCCTTTTTCTGAGTCCAATAATGTAACTTATGAACCCTTTAAAATAATACATTCAGATCTTTGGAGTTCTCCTGTTATTGCTAACAATGGATGCAAATACTATGTCACTTTTATTGATAATTTCTCTCGTTTTACATGGATTTATCCTCTCCACACCAAATCCCAGATTTTTGAGTGCTTTGTTAAATTCAAATGTTTTGTAGAAAACATGTTGACTAAAAAGATCAAGGATTTCCAATCCGATGGAGGAGGAGAATTTACTTCTACTCAATTCAGTATATTTCTTGAGTCCAATGGCATTTTGCATAGATTATCTTGTCCCTATACTGCCCAACAAAATGGGCTAGCCGAGAGAAAGCACAGGCACATAGTGGAAACTGTTCTGGCTTTATTAGCACAATTCAAACTTCCTCTTGAATATTGGAAAAATGCTTTCAATATTGTTGTATATCGCATCAATAGGCTGCCCACTGTAGTCTTGCAAAATCAATCACCTTATGTTCAGCTTTTACACAAACAATTGAACTACTTATTTTTTAAAGTCTTTGGTTATGCTTGCTTTCCACTCATTCACCTTTACAATAGTCACAAGTTGATGTACAAATCCGAAAAATGCATCTTTCTTGGAAACTGTTCAAATTATAGAAGTTACAAATGTTTTGAACTCATGACTCAAAAACTTATCATGAGTAGACATGTGATCTTTGATGAGGCCTCATTCCCAGCTCTAGATTGGATTTCATCTCAGCAAAGGCCCTTTGCACAAGAATCTGCCCACCATGCACATACCACTTCACAGGTAATGAATGTCAGTCCTCAGTACACACAAACACAAATCATCTCTCCTATTTTACCAACTGAACCTGCATGTAATATCTCTCCCTCTAGTGTCTCCATTTCTGCATATGGTTCTGACCCTCTTAATGATAATCATGAAACATTAGTCCCTTTGAACCACCTATCATAGACCCAGAACCTAATGATCCAATGGCCATATCAGAAACCTCTGCTCACTCTTTTGCTCAACCTAACTCATTAACCTATCCCTGCCTCTTCCAATCATCCCATGGTAACTCAATCCCAAGATGGCTTTAGAAAATCTAAAACTTTTGCCTGAGTTCCAAATGTACTATTCTACTAAACATCCTCTTCAATCCTTCCATTCAATATCCCTACCTAGTACTCTAAGAACCTTTGCTTAGGCAGTGAAACAACCACACTGGTATAGGGCTATGCAAGATGAATTTCAAGCTCTCTAAGCCAACCACACCTGGACACTTTGCACTCGACCATCTCACAAGAATGTCATCACCAACAAGTGGGTCTTTAAGATCAAGCAAAGGGCAGATGGCACAATTGACAAATTCAAGGCAAGATTAGTGGCCAAGGGATTTGAGTAGAAGGATGGGATAGAGTTTACTGAAACCTTTAGTCCAGTAGTCAAAGCCTCTTCCATCAGGACTATACTTGCTCTTGTTGTCCAATTCAATTGGCCTATAAAGCAATTGGATGTGTCCAATGCTTTTCTTCATAGCTCTCTTGAAGAATAGGTCTATAAGGAGCAACCTTCAGGCTTTGAAGATCAGCATTGTCCAAGACATGTTTGTAAACTACAGAAAGCAATCTATGAGCTTAAACAGGCCCCCAAAGCCTGGTTTAATAAGTTGTCCATCACCCTTCTCAGTCTTGGGTTCATTGAGTCAAAAGTGGACTACTCCCTCTTCACCTTTCACCACTCCAATATTCAAGTATTTTTTTTCTGATATATGTTGATGATATAATTGTTACTAGTAACAATTTATCTGCCATAACTCATCTAGTTTCAAGTTTAAAGCAGAACTTTGCCATGGACCTTGGATCCTTGAACTTCTTCTTAGGAATTCATGTGATTTGAACCCGAGAAGGACTTCATCTTTTTCAATCAAAATATGTTGCTGATATTCTTGACCACGCCAAAATGATTGGAGCCAAGCTTGCTAAGACTCCACCTCCTACTGGTTCCAAATTATCTCAATCTGATGGGGACCCTCTTGAAAAGGCTACAAAATATCGCCATCTAGTTGGAGCATTATGGTATTGCACACTAACTATACCTGACATTGCCTTCTCTGTGAACCAATTGTGCCAATTCATGCACAGCCCCGCTACCACACATTAGACAGCTGCCAAGACGGTCCTTTGGTATCTCAAGGGGACCATTGACCAAGGCTTATTCTTTGGCAAAGGTCCTTTACATCTGCAAGCATATAGTGACTCTAACTGAGCAGGAAATCTTAATGATCGAAGATCCACCTCTGGTTATGCCATCTTTCTTGGTCCTTCTTTGATCAGCTGGAGTGCAAAGAAGCAACCTGTCGTCTCTAAATCTAGCGCTAAAGTTGAGTATAGAGCACTTGCAATAGTTACTGCATAACTTTTTTGGCTAAGGATGTTGTTCCAAGATCTTCAAATTCCACTGCTCAGTACTCCTACATTGTGGTGCGACAACTTGGGTGCCATTTCCTTGACTTCCAACCCAGTATTTAATGCTCGAACCAAGCATGTGGAGGTTGACTATCACTTCATACGTGAGAAAGCGATGCAAAAAGATAAACAGATAAAATACCTCCCCACAATCGAGCAGACTGCATATATCTTTACTAAAGGTTTAACCTCAACATGTTTCTTCCTCTTTTGGGACAAGCCAACTGTGTGTGTCACCCCTATTAGCTTGAGGCGGGATGATAACAGACATGTCTCAGCTAAGGAAAGAGCATCAAGATGGAAGGTCAACCTCTAATTCAAATGATATCTCTCATTCATTGTCTATAGATCAAGCCTCAGATGGGAACTAATCAATCATTTTGATCTTTGTAATATACTCTTACTGTACACAACCTGTTGTATCATATATTTCATTTCTTGTTGTACTTTCTATACCAAGTGTAAGCAGCCCTGCTGCTGTATATATATTCAATCAAATGCACGTTGGTTTGGTGTGGAAAAACAAAACTATTCTTCCATTTCTTTCACACTTCACCACAAATTAACTACTTTGTACAAATTTGGTCCACCAGGACCTCCATTGCCCAAAACGGGATCCCCATACTCTTGTTTTTTATTTTATTAAGCCATTAATTTTTATGTTTTTTGGCAAAGTGCGTGTTGTTGGATTCATATACTCAACCCTGATTTGATTCATTTAATTAAACAGGTTAGACCCTTCATGCTTAACTGGATAATTTCGTTCGTCTCACGTTTGTAGGTAGCAACAAAAAATGCAACTTTGAATGTCGCATGTTAAGTTCAAATTGTTTCAAATAGATTTTGACTAGTATATAAATAAATTATCACGATTCGTTGGTTTAAGCAAGTCATATTCCTTGATCTAACTCATTAATTTCGTGTTGAATTCATGCTGAGTTAATCATCGGCCTTTGCACACATTTCACCGCACTCTTTGTGCATCTTTCATAGAGAAAAACGATGTCAAACTTCCTTAACTATATATGTATACTCATTCTTCTTGCTCTAACGATTGGTCTTTGTAATATTGATCAAGGGCTTGGAAAACAGGTATCGCATAGAGTAGTGTGGAAAAACAGCTACCTAAAATGATGTGGCCGAAATTGGTTGGCTTTGAAGAAAATGACAACAGCCACCTAGTCTTCATTTTTCTTATCTCCCAATGTTGGCATGCTTAATTACTTGGGATTTTGCTCATAAAAATCCTACGATAGATATGGAACGTCGTCTATTATTTGAGTTGATCACATGGGGAATATAAATTCTAAAAAAAAAAATATTCTACACACAGTGGAAAGCTCACTGATCCAAAATGACTACAGACAAAGCGACGTTCTGAATGAAAGATATCTTTCGATTGAACAAGAAAATTGCTTATTTGTTGTCAGTTATTTCCTATGAAAAATGAGTATAAAATAATGTCTTAATGTTATAAGTTGGATTTACTTTATGATAAAATAGATTTACAATCTAAAATACTATATCATGTCACATCAGTGTGTAAATTTGATTTTGTAAATTTTTTTTTTGTAAACAGATCATTTTTTTTTCTACCAGATGAGAAGAGGAATATAATTATTATTGTAATATCTTGATTTGATGATGAGAACACAAAAAAACAGTGAATGAAATAACTTAGAGGGAGTTTTTATCTTTTACAACTATTTAAAGGAACTTTAATTGTGATCATGTTGACTTCTTTTAGAAAGGAAATCAAATCGTTCTTGAATGGATAGGTATCTCTTTTTAGCATATAAATTCAGTACAATTAATGGTGATGAGTAAAATAGAAACTAGGATGGCTATATTTTAACATCGAGAAGAATGTGATGCATGTGACCTTATAAAATGACTATTCTCCTTTTAATTGAACTTGCATGCACACGTTAATAAATTCAAAGTTAGTTTTCTGTCACTTTCGATCCTATACATATATTAATTCAAACAAATTACAATAGTAAACAAGAAACAAATCCCTTGTGTGTTGATGTTTTGTGATATAATGTGATGAAGAACATCGATGCTAACCACTGACCTATTCTTGTTTTGTATTGTTTCAAAATTGGAAGCGACAAATGTTGTGAATGGATATTAATTCTTTGAGGGGCAGAGAGATTGACTGTTTGATAGGTAATCATGCTTTAAAACCCTTAATTTTATGTGTTTGGGTAGTGAGATATTTTTAGGTATTTTGTGAATAGTAGTGAAAAAATAATAAAAAAAAAAAGATAAAATATTGAATAATAGTGAACAGTAGTAAAAAGTAACTGAAAAATAATAATCAAATAATGATAGTGAGATATTCTGAGGTATTTTCAGTACCCAAACTAGGTCTTAAGATGGTCAGGATTTTATTTTATTTTATTTTTTTATATTTGGATTTTTATAATACAATGGTTTGGCATCATTTTTTTGTGAATAAATATAGATAGAAGCTACTATTAAGAGCATCCATTTTATACACATGATGTGGCATCATCTAAACCACACATCTCCTCAAGTAAGTGTTGAGAATAATAAACTAGAAGCAGCTATGCAGTGAGTGCAAAGTGTGTACTGCTATAGTAGTTTCTCTCTAGCATTACTCTTTTTTTGCTTACAACGATTGATTAGTATCATTGGGGGGGTAGAATTGGTCAGATCCTCAGATGTTACTAAGATATTAATACGAATAACACCTACTGCTGCCATGTAATTATTAATAGATACTCGAAATTAGTAGAGTGATTTGCAAATGCCCTGAAATTTAAGAACTGATTTTGCAACTAACTTTTTATAAAATTAAACATGATAAACATGGATGGACATCTGCAAATTGCATCCACATAAGAAAAATGAATATTTGTGACGAGAATGATTATTTACGACGAAAATAGATTCATTTTAATAGGAAATAATCATTTTCATAGAAAATAGCTGGCCAAAATTAAGCAATTTTCTCGTAATAAGTCGAAGTTCCCAACTTAGGTCTCCAAGATATATAGGTCCTAAATAAATCATTTTAGTTACAAGTAATTCAATTTTAAATCTCGTTTGCAACTTAAAATCTTGTTATGTCAACATGAGTCTTCTATACCGACTTGTAATAATTAACAGAAAACACTTAAATTAATGTAGAAAATTAGATGGGATAAATATAAATAATTATTACCAATCTATTTGAATTAGAAATTAACTTGTTGCATGGGATGACTAGACTAGAGCATATATAAAAAGGCCAAAAATACGCATATGATCATACTAATGTATTAAAAGTCCTATCTGAAATCTTTTGATAGTGCCGAAAGTTGTCCAAATTAATTACCAAGGCTAAGGGGAAGGCATACTATCATTTGTCAAATATAGTGACCATTCTGTTTAATATTGTATGGAACTGATCAAGACTTGAAATGAATGGATTTGAGTTTCTAAGAGCATTGGCAATGGACTAGCCAAATACCAATGCAAGTTTAAACTTTAGCTAGATGTGAAAAAAAGCTTCCACGTTGGACTAGCCAAAAGTCCAAAACTTAAAACTTGAGCTACAGTAAATCTTAAGTCATCTCTAAACATAGCTAGCTACTATTCACAATGGAAAATAATATTTTATTATTTCATCACTTCCCACTCTCTTTGAATGGTAAAACATGCATGACATGCACATTATTTATTCTACTGATTGCGAATATTGATAGAGTAGATAAATTATTTTTACAAAGCTTGAAGATCTAGGAAATATATGAATTATATTTGTAAAAAAATAATAATAATAAAAAAATATATAATATTATATTATTATTTTAACTTTAAGATAGCTAGTCCAATGTAGACTCATTTAGTCAAAATTTAATATTATAGCCAAAAGTTAAGATTCTAACTAAATTTTAGACTTGACAATAGCTAGGTCATTGCCAATGCTCTTAGACTCTATATATAGTATTTATTTACCATTTAATACCAATGGAGAAATTCATTCAAATAGTTATAAATGTTGTCAAATCTACATTATATCTCTCTCTCTCTCTCGTGATATTAATTTAGATCATATAAAACTTGTGGATGATCTGAATCTAAAATTAACGCATAATTTTAAAAGGTGCTACTAAACTTGTGGGCGCAAGCTTTTGTTTATGAACGACAATGATTAAAGGTTTACCGACAAGATTCTTAAGAGTATTGCTATAAATAAACGCACGCACATAAATAGACACATGAATTATGAAATTATTGTCATATATAAACAGTAATTTTACTGTTTATGCATCAATTTAATTATGTCCTCGAATATTCGTGTCTTTATCATTTTTAATTATTACCCACAAGGATGCACTTCATCAGTGAAATGCATCATTCCAAAAACATCACTAAATTAATATTACCACGGGGTGAATGAACTGAAATTGGGTCCAGGCAGCCTACCTTTGTTTTTTTTTTTTAATATATATATATATATACTTTTCTCTATTCCATATTCCATCTGTTTTCAGCTTTTTCATTCGAAGATTCTATGTCATGCATTGTTGCTTTAGAGTTCATCCTCTTCATGGAACTCGCTACACTACAAGAAAATTGAGCATTTGTGATGAATTATTTGTAACAATTATGACTATTTACGACGAAAACAAACTCAATTTTGCAGGAAATATTCATTTTTGTAAAAAATAACTAATCACAAATAAGTAATTTTTTTGTTGTAACCGTAAAATTTACCATGAAAGTTTATTTGCTATTCCCAACTTTTTCGAAGATATTAGTGACATGAATAAGTTTTCAAGTCTTCACCAACTTTGGTATTTGAACTTCTGTCCCAATCATGGGCTTTGATGAATCCAACTTGGAATAAGAGCAGCGGTCCAATTGATCTTTCGATGTTTAGACTTTGAACTAGGCTGGCTCTTTTTTCTGGCCCAAAAAATATAAAGTTGCAACTCATGTGAGTCGCAGATGCTAAAGTTACAGAGTTCTTTTCCATATCGCTTTGCACTTTGTTACCATAATTACAAGATTTGTCATTTAAGCCCTTGCCGCATAGCCATCTTTTGAACCCTTTTAAGTATTATGACCAAAATAACCCTGTCCTTTTTAGGATGGGCTTGACTCGTGTTGGGCTTAATTTTATAATGGGCTTAGTTATTAAGTTGAAGTGGGCTTAATATTTTAAGTTGGGCTTAGTTTTAATTAAATAATTATGTTAACCCACAAATCTATGTTTTACCGAAAATATTAGAAATTATTGATATTAATAAATATTAATTTTTTAACTAGATTTCAATAGTAAATAATAAATGGTTTAATTATATAATGAGTTTATTTTATTAAACCAGTTTCCATTGTTATTTAATACATTTAAATACAATACGATTTCCCAATAAATTATAAAAAAGTTATTAGTATTAAATTATTGTTAGATTATAATATTAGTTTAACCAGGATTTGAATTTTAAATATGATTAAGTTTAATTAAAACAAATTTTCGTTGTTATTTTTTCACACTTGATAAAATCATTATATTACATTTATAACTAGCAAATAAAGAAACATGTTAAGAATATTTAAATTATATTAGTATTTATTAGATTTCTTGTAAGATTGAATAATTACATTAATTATAAGAAAGTAAACCTAGAATTGAGGTTTTCACGTCTTATTTTAATACAACTGAATATAGTCCAAGTGTTCTACTAAATTATAATTTGAAAGTGAAAATATGTTATTAGTATTTAAATAATTTAAGATATAAGCATTAATTGATTTAAATTAAACAGAATATTTATTCATTATTTTCTACAGTATGAATTTAATTAAGTGGGATATTAGGATATGTTTTCCTAAACAGATTTAGTAACATTTAATGCTTCGTATAGGTGACGAGCTACGAAGTGAGATTCAAGAAGCAGTGCAGCAAGGTAAAGTTTGATCATAAATTAGGAGCATCACATTAGTTAGTCAGATAGATTATTATTAAAACCAATTCTTGAAAGCCAGTGTTTATGAATCTCGCATGTCAATATATGTGCAACCATGTCATTTTACAGTTATTTATATTTGTATGTATGTCATGCATCTCATGTCACATAAGACATGTAAGCTTTCTTAAGTTCAAGTGCAAAATAAAAAATCAGATTAGTTTAATAAAATGATCATTCAGATGCATGGTATCAATGAAATTTCAGGGTAGATGTGCAAGCCACAGACTCAAGCGTGGCCTACTGTAATATGCCAAAATACTACTCAGCAGCCTTGGGCTGCAGGATGTGGGGCTGGTACACAACCTCGCATACAGGGTTAAGTGAGTTGGCCAGTCAAATTAGACAGATAAATCAGATCAGTAAGTTGATTAAGATAAATCAGTCATTCATAACATAAGTATCAGTATAATCAATCATGATTTAAAACTCTCAAAATGAAAAAATTTATGAAAACCTTACGTTTATTATGTTTATGTTGTGATGAGTTTTTTTACTGAGTTTTCAATTCATTTTAGTTTTATTTCATGATTTTAGCCACCCAGGTGAAGATGGTCAGTACGAGTAGGCGGGCCAGGCTTATAAGGAGCAGTTGGATTTAATTCTAGGATTTAATTATTTAATTTCTTATATTTATTTATTTAAGTTATGTAATCTCTTGCCTGGTTATTTTTACGTAAGTACGTGACATCTCTAGCCCTAGGGAATGGGGTGTTACATCTCATCATATAGAATCTCATTTCATAACCTCTTATCACATAGAAAGTCAAGCAAGGGATTTACTTTGCCGTTCAACTCGAGAATCACTCCCATCTGACCAACATACATGTTGATTTGCTTATTTCAAATCAGTCAACACACACCAAGTATACATGTTGCACTGGGGACACATTCCACTCGGCCAACTAACTCGAAGATACCACATATGAAATTGTTGGGGTTGTCCCACATCGATTGTGGAAGGGGCTGGTGGTCAGTTAATAAGTGTGAAGAAAAGTTTCACTTCTTAAGCTAGCTTTCGGGGTTGAGAGATGCCCATGACCATCCAATATTGGTATCAGAGCCCAGATTTATTAATAGTCTCAAGCCCAACAGTCTGCGAGAGAAACGAGTTGTCTCTGCTTTGATCCAAGGCCCGATGTGTGAGAGAGAGATTGTTGGGGTTATCCCAATCGGTTGTGGAAGGGGCTGGTGATCAGTTTATAAGTGTGAGGGAAAGCCTCACCTCTTGAGTTAGCTTCTGTGTTACGTTTTCCCTCCTATATGGAGGATGGCTAATGTGGGACCATTAAACCCACATGGAGAGAGGGTCTAGGCCCAAATTAATTATGTTTCATAACCTAAGTGTTGCTCTTATCATAGAAGAGAGAATGAGAGAAAATCGTGTGAGTGATATTGGGAGAGGAAAAGATAGCAACCAAAACAGAAGAGCTCGTAGCTTCAGTCACATGCCTTGATCGGAGTCATCTGTGGTCCGATTGAGCTGAGATTTTGTAAGCACGTTCAAAACTAAAGGTTCTATAATATGAACGGTGGCGATTGGATTTGGATCAATATTTCCAGTGTTGAGGGCTGTGAACAGTAACACGTTTTGGTGAGATATCTCTTGATCACTCTGTTTGGTTGCCAAGAAAGTGTTTCTTGATATTATTGTTGATTGTTTGCCTCTAGTTCTATCTAGATAGATCAATTGTATACTCATTATTTGTTGATAGTGGAGATTTGGGTGGACTACGGTCCCGTGGTTTTTCCTCCAACACCAGGGAGGTTTTCCACGTAAAAATTGCTTGTCTATGTGTGTGATTTTGGTTTATATTGTGCTCTATTTAATTATTCCTAACAGGTTTACACAGTGGAAGAAAATCATTTCTGTTTTTTAGTGATTAATTTGGTTATTTCAAATCGGTAATTGATTTTTCTCAATAAAGTGGTATCAGAACGGGGTCATAACCATTGAATATTTTGTGTTAAATAGTGGAAGCTAATTTGAGTAGAATGGTTATTTTGAATAGTTCTGATTACCATACTTGGAAAAGAAAAATTGAAGACCTTTTTATTTGTGAAGCAATTTCATTCACAGGTGTTTGATTCTGAGATCTTGAAAATAAATCTGATAAACAATGGACTTTGCAACATTGATAAGTTTGTGGATACATCAGACAATGGGTAGATGATGATGCTTTGAACCATATTAGTGGAGAGACACATGCATGTACACTTTGGAATAAACTTGAATAGTTATATGCTTAGAAGACTGGAAATAAGAAAATGTATTTAATCAAACATTTGATGACTTTGATACCAAGATGGAACTCCATTGATAGATCACTTGAACACATTCCAATGAATAATTAATCAGCTGGCTGGAATGGGAATAATTAATCAGCTGGCTGGAATGGACATCAAGTTTGAAGATGAGGTACAAGGATTGTATTTGCTTGGTACATTGCCGGACTCGTGGGAGACATTTAGAATGTTATTATTTAACTCAAACTCGAATGGTGTAATTAATATGGATCTGATGAAAAACAGTGTTTGGAATGAAGAGATGAGAAGAAAATCATAGGATTCCTCTTCGCAGTCAGAGGTCTTGGTTATAAAAAAGAGGGGGACGAGTAAAAGCAAAGGTTCGAAGAGCAAATACAAAGGCAGAAGAGCCAAATAAGTTTGCTAATGCTGAGTGCTATCATTGCGGCATGCAGGTGCATATCAATAAATATTGCAGAAATTTGAAGAGAGAATATAAGAAGAAAGGGAATGAAAAGAATGACGACAATGGAAATGATGATGATCAAGTTGCCTGCACTACTACCAGAGACTTCTTCATTATTTATGATGAAAATGATGTTGTAAATATTTCTTCTCATGAAACTAGATGTGTTATTGGTAATGGTGCCTCCATTCATGCTACACCTCAAAAGGATTTCTTCATAGACTATATACCTGGTGATTTTGGCACAATAAAGATGGGTAATGGTGGCTTGCCAAAATTATTGGCATTGGAGATGTGTACTTGGAGACAAATAATGGCACGATATTCATTCTTAGACATGTAAAGCACATTCCTGATATCCGTTTGAACTTGATTTCTATAAATAAACTTGATGATGAAGGGTATTGCAACACCTTTAGTAATGGCCAATGGAAGCCTAGAAGGATTGCTATGTTTATAGCTTGAGGTAAGAAGGTTTCAACCTTGTACTCTCTAATACCATTATTAATATTATGGAGAATGAACTCACAGTATAACCGTGGCATAAGAGGCTGCCCACATGAGTGAGAAAGGCTTGACTATATTGGCTAAAAAGAGTTTTCTGTATGGAATGAAGAGTGCACCTTTAAAAAGTGTACTCACTATTTGGCAGAGAAGTAGAATAGAGTTACTTTCAAAAGTTCTCATCTTTCAAGAAAGTCAAGTATACTTGATCTAGTGCATTCAGATGTTTGTGACCCTATGAATACAAGATCACTTGGTGGCTCCTTCTATTTTGTGACTTTCATAAATGATCATTCAAGAAATTTGTGGGTTTATAACTTTAAAAGAAAAGATAAAGTATGGAAATGTTTAAACAGTTTCAGGTCTTAGTTGAGAGACAGACTTGAAAGAAGCTGAAGTGCATCCAAACTGATAACAAGGGAGAGTATTTATGCCCATTTGATGATTATTGCAGACATAAAGGTATTCGACATCAAAAGACACATCCAAAGACTCCTCAGCTGAAATGTTTAGCTAAGAGGATAAACAAAACACTGACAAGCACAACTACCAGAATCTTTTGGGGTGAGGCTTTAAGTATAGTTGTAAATGTTCTTAATCTCACACCATTTGTTCCTCTTCAGTTCAATGTACTAGACATAGTTTGGATTGATAAGGATGCTACCTATGGTCACTTACATGTCTTTGGATGTAAAGCATTTATACATATTCCCAAGGATGAAAGGTCTAAGCTTGATGTGAAGACCCGATGGTGCATCTTTCTAGGTTATGGTCTATATGAGTTTGGGTACAGATTATATGATCCAGTTGATAAGAAACTAGTGAGAAGTTGAGATGTTGTGTTTATTGAAGATCAAACCATACAAGATATTGAGAAGATAGATAGAGTAGTGTTCGGTGCAATGATGGTTCAATTAACTTGGATCCGATTCCATTAACAAATTTGCCAACACAGGTTGAACATGCTGTTCAAGATGAGCAATAAAGTACAAGTGATGCTGATACTCCCTTACAAAATGAGACCCTTGATCAGTTGCCATAACCAGAGATACTACCGAATGTTCCACTCAGGAGGTCAACCAAAGACTGACGTCCTTCCACTCGGTATTCTACAGATGAGTATGTGTTAATAATTGATAGAAGAGAGCTTGAGTGTTGTGCAAAAGCCATGAAAGATGAACATAAGGTAGAGTGGGTTTTCTTTGTGTGTTGTTAGAACTTGAAAAAAACATTCACTCTCATGATAATGGTTCTGATATGTTAATGAAAACTGTAATAAGGGAGAAGTTTGAGTCTTGTTGCTCAATTGCTGGGATGGTGAGTCCTCCCACATAGTCAGGGAAGGGGGAGATTTCTTGTGTTGGGTTTTCCTTCCTATATGGAGGATGGAGAGAGGTTTAGGCTCAAATTAATTAGGTTTTATAATCTAAGTGCTGCTGCTATTAGAGAAGAGAGAATGAGAGAAAAACGTATGAGTGATATTGAGAGAGAAAAAGACAACAACCAAAATAGAGGAGCTCGTACAGCTTCAGTCATACTCTTTGATCGGAGTCTTCTATTGTCCGATTGAGCTGAAATTTTGTAGGCACGTTTAGAACTCAAGTCTATATGATCTGAACGGTGGAGATTGAATTTGGAGTAGTATTTCCAGTGTCTAGGGCTGTGAACATTAACTCATTTTGGTGAGGTCTCTCCTAATCACCAGTAAGGTTTTCCACATAAAAATTGATTGTCTCTGTGTGTGTGATTTTGGTTTATATTGTGATCTATTTAATTATTTCTAACAGGTTCACACAAAGTAGGAGAAATTATTTCCTCTGTTTAGTGATTGATTTTATTCCAAATTAGTAATTACTTTCCCCCAACAGATACTCCCGGGAAATCTCTCAACTTGTCTATCAAGTGAGGCCAATACAAAATCATTTCACTCCGATCATCACGTGGACCATTACTCCTTTGTATGAAACTCATATAAACGCATTGTAAAAATGGCCTAGGGACTTCTCAACCCATCCTTGAGGATTAACGCATGATAAGGCTTAGCACCCAAAATCACCACATCACCAATCTAAACCATTCAAACTTAATATCTCAAAATCTCAATGTAAAGATATTCATAAACATAATGAGGGAACATATTTATTATTTCATGAGAAGAAAGATGAAGGTTACAAAACATGCAATGCTAGATCTCACAACATAACCACAACATTTATCTCACATTTCCCAGTAGATAGATCTCTCAGCTAGAATAACAAAATTTGAGGTTTGCATTAGTCACATTGATGGCTCGAACAATAGTTGACATGAGAGTACCAATGCTATACAGTTAAACAATTCTTATTACCACATGTTATAACTAATAGTGTAATCACAATAAGGGGCATTTTAATTTGCATAACTATAAGAAAAATAGAGTTTTGAGACTAAACTGACTATTTTATCGTAAGTATAGATATTTAGGGATGAGGGCATCTCATTTTTCTTTTCATCTCCACTGCTCTTCTCCCTCTCTCTCCCTTTGTTAAGTTTTCACTCTTCAGCCATCCCTTCACTATGAGCCACTCTGCCTATTGCCATTGTCAGATGTTCTTGTAATTGTTATCCTATTAGTCTTTTCAAGTACTTAGATTCTCCCCTCCTCTCCATAAAATTATCTCTTATTTTTGCTCTCTCACTTGCACGCAGTCTCTTTCTTTCTGTATGTCACTTTTTTCAACACTTTATTTGGATTTGGTTGTTGAATCTATAAGTTTTATTTAGTTTTGGTGAATCTAAAATTTTATTTGGTTTTTGCTGATTTTATTTTGGATCGGTTTGGCCAAACCAAATGGAACCAACTGATGACAATCAAGATAAGTGCTGACTATTAGGTAAACACCCTTTAATGCGATTTTGGTCAGCACCAAAAAGGTCTGCCACCTTTTGAACAGTTTGCGAATTGGGTAGCAAACTGAATCAAAGGGCTGCAAAACCCTTTTGCACTAAAAAAACCATAAATTGAAGGGTCTCTCAACGGAACCGATGATGTGTACTGATGATGTGCATCGATATGCATCGATATATTTTTTCTAATATTAAATAAAAAATGCAAATGAAATGCACCACCAATGCACATCATTGGTTGACATTTCCCTAAATTAAATTAAGGACGAGTTTGTACACCCCTAGATGGTATGGTACCATCTTGAGTAATTGGACTAAATGTGATGTCTAGACATATATGGACCATGCTATTTTTAATGGCCTTGAACAATTGAGCGGGTCTCAATCTTATTTAAATGGTCACTATCCCATACTCAAGAGTTGTTGTACAGATAAAACACAAGCTACATTTGCATGATCTTCAATATTTTTTATTAAAAAAATAAAATTAGTAAAGCTAACTATAATAAAGATGAGAAATGCTTTTTGTACTTAAAGAAAACGTATAAAAAACTTACACTTAAGACCCACATGTGATTATAACAAAAAATCTTTCTTCTCTCATTGGTCTGCCCCCCACCCTCTCTCTCTCTCTCTCTCTCTCTCACACACACACACAAATTTTCTTCTTTCCCCCAATGAATGCCTCCTGTGTCCCCACCCTCTCTCTCTCTTAAACATTTTTTGTGCTTTTCTGTTGGTCTGCGCCCCCTCCCCCCGTCTCTCTCTCTCTCTCATTTTCTTCTCTACCCCCCCCCCCCCCAATGCCTCCTGCGATGCCATAATGGTGTTGACCACCCTTTAAATTCCCATTAGCCCTTGTTCTTAAGATCTTTGTATGATTGAAGGATCTTTAAACGAATTTTATGTATAAAAGAGAATAATTTTTTTATTTGTATATAAAGAGAGAGTCCCTAGATTTATATGAAAGAAAGTCCGTCGCGAAGGAATTTTCTGTAGGTGGGTTTGAAGTGGGTTGCACTGGTTTGAAGGAATTTTATGGTCGCAAATGCAGTGAAATTTTACTTCGTTGAGATTTTTTCTTCATTTTCTTTGTCAGAATAGGCTGGGTGAGATGATGGGTTATGACATTTTTCCGTTTGTTTGACTTTTCGTTAACTTTAGCTTTTCGTCCATTTACTTTTTACTTCTCTCACGTGCTGTATGTTTTTATTAAGTTTTCTTTAAGTACCGGTAGCAGCACTCAATAAAGATTATTTTAATACCTGATGTCATTACCATATTTTCTTCTTGAAATTATTAGACTTTCATTGTCGATTTTTTCTTCTGCTATTGTTATTTGAGATTGCCTACTTTATCTTTCTCTATAAGAAAATAGAGGGTTTTTTTAGCATTTGATGGACAAAAATGCCCATCTTTTGATTGATGCAGCACACTGCATGCTTTGCTTTTTATAGATGAATATTGAATTTATCCTTATGTTTTAGTCATCTTATAGTTTTGTGAAGCCTCATTCTTTTTCTTTTGATAGAAAGTTTGAACTTCATTGCAAAGAGGTACTAAAGATCTCAAATCTGATTGATCAACATAAATAACATGTTCAATAAAAGTAGGAGCAAAATGCCACCATAGCTGTATTTGTGTAGTAGTCCATGGATGTCTGGCCAGATGATGTGCTGCAGCATTTGAGAGGTGACCATAATGCTGAATCTTGCAATTCCCAAAGCCTTGCATTAATATTTTGATTTCAGTAATAACTGTTCGCATAGCTGTAAAGGAATTTGCTTCACTATTAACTTCCTCAACCAAATGTTTGCAATCACTTTCAATCACAAGGTTTTGGATGCCAATGTTTAGACAAAGTTGCAATCCCCTCAACACAGCAGTAGCTTCCACAACTTCTGGTTCAAGAAATTCCTCTTCCCCTCTACTCAGAGCCATAATAATAGACTCATATAAATATCTAAGAATTGCCCCTATACCAGTTTTATTTTGGTCAAAGAACAAGACTCTATCACAACTAAGCTTAAGCTAATCAGTTGGTGGGGGAGACCACCTATAAATCATGTTTTTGGAAGTACCATGAATCTACAACCCAGAAGTCTACATGCACTCTTTTGAAAAAACAAAATCCATAACTTGCAGGGGTGGAACATTCTCATGGATCATCTTGTTTCTCCTATACCAGAAACCCAAGCCATCAGGATAAAATCATATAAGTCCTCTGTTGATCCCTTTTAACATACTTGCATTGCAATAGCTATGAAAGAAAAAAAACTGATTCATTTGTTGAAAGTTCGAAAACTTTTTCACCCAGTATTCATGAATAGAAGGACATAAAATAATGCATGAGCTAAATCTTCACGACTGTGTGCACAAAAACAACAAGCTCCATCCACATCCACCCTTTTACTAATAAGATTAGCCTTAGTGGGGAGTATCTCTTTGCATGCTCTCCAAGCAAAGAGTTTGACTTTGTGAGGGATATTTAACTTCCATAAACCATTTCAGAATTTCTTTGTGGCAGCTCCATAAGATTTTCCCCCACATTTCCAGCAAAAAAGTGACTTAAAAAACCTGTAAGCACTTTTAACACTAAAACAACCACTTTTTTCATACTCCCATATCCACATGTTAGCCTCATCTGAATAACTAGGGTGTAACCTCAATATTGCCTCTATAATTTTTGGATTGAAGAGAGATCTAACCTTAGAAAGGTTGCACCACTGAGTATTGCAGTCTATTAGAGAAGCAACCTGTCCTTCCAATTCCTCAATCATCCCAGCCTGTTGAGGATTGTGAACCATGATTTCCTTCCTCAACTCTCTAAAACCAGGCAGCCATACATCATTTAGGATGTGTATATTTCTTCCATTCCCTACATTCCATCTCCTACCTTTTAAGAGCAGATTCTTAGCCTCCTATACTCCTCTCCATGCATAAGAGGGAAAGTTACCAAAAGTGGCCTTGAGCAAGTTGCAAGTTTGAAAGTACCTTGCACTATAAATCTTATGGAAAAGAGAGTCCTTGTGTTGCAGCAACCTCCAACCATGTTTAGCCAGCAATGCCATCTTAAAAGTTTCGAACTCTTTGAAGCCTTGACCCCCAACAACTTTAGGCCTACACATATTGTACCAACTAACCCAGTGAATTTTCCTCTCTTCATTTTTTTGCCCCCACCAATAGAAGGGAGTTTGAAATAACTCATTGCATAGGAGGGAATGGCTAGAACCACAGCCTTAAGGAGTACCTCCCTACAACCTTGAGAGAACATGTGGCCTTTCCAGCCTTGAAGCTTTAACCAAACTTTTTGCTTAATCTCAGCAAAAGCAGTCTGTTTAGATCTTCCAACAATAGAGAGCAATCCTAAGTACTTTTCATACTGCTGGATCTGATTAGTACCCCACATATTCATAATGGCCTTTTTTTGCATTGCACCAGTATTCTAACTGAAGACCATGGCACATTTGTCTTGGTTAATGAACTGACCAGAAGTCTCCTCATAGAGTTTCAATACCTCTACCAATCTGAGATTAGTCTCCACACTAGCATCACAGATAATTAGGTTGTCATCAGCAAATAGAAGGTGATTTAGTTTTGGGGCACCTCTACATACTTGAATTCCAAGGATTGCATTCGAGATAGCAGCATGCTTCAACAAACCAATTAGACCTTCTGTGCATAATAAGAAGAAATAAGGGGAGATAGGATCTCCTTGTCTCAAGTCCCTAGAAGGGATAATATGACCTGTAGGAGATCCATTAATAAGATTGAAAAAGAAGCACTTTACACACATCTCATAATAAGTTGGATCACTCTACCATGGAAACCCAATTTGCATAAAACAATTCCACCTTATCATAGACTTTACTCATGTCAAGCTTAAGGGACATAAACCCTTTCTTTCCCATCTTTTTCCTTCTTAGGAAGTGAATAACCTCATAAGCCACTAGGGCATTATCAGTTATCAACCTATCTGGTAGGAAAGCTGATTGTGTTTCTGAGATAACTTAAGGCAGCACTTGCTTAATTCTATTAGCAATGACTTTAGAGATCAATTTGTAAATAACATTACAAAGGCCAATGGGTCTAAAGTCATTAACTTTAATGAGATTTTTTTTTTCTTGGGAACCATAGTTATAAAAGTATGGTTTATTGCCTAAGGGAAAACATCAGAGTTGAGAGCATTGAGAACTGTAGTAGTGATCGAGTTACCAATTTGGGGCCAAAACTTTTGAAAGAACAAAGGAGGCAAGCCATCAGGGCCAGGGGCTTTCGAGGGATGCATTTCTTTTAAAGCTCTACACACTTCATCTGCATTGTATTCTTTAATGAGGTCTTCATTCATTTCTGCAGTAGCCTTGGAATCTATTCTGTCAATAACAGTAGCAGCATTGTGAGAACCTGCAGAAGTAAACAATGAGGTGAAGTGATTAATAATTAGATTATTGTATTGCTCCCCTTCATGCCAACTCCCACTTTCATCCATAAGTTTGACAATGCTGTTCTTCTTTCTTCTCTGTGATGCCTTAGCATGGAAGAACTTGATATTTTGATCCCCTTCAGCTAGCCATAGGGCACGAGATCTTGGTTTCCACATGATTTCTTCCCTTACCAACCATGTTTGTACTTTCCCAGATGCAAAACTTATGTCTTTTGAACTTAATACTAGGGGATCTCTCTGTTGTATAGTCTTTAACCTAAGTCTTGCCTCATGCAATTTGGCTTGAACTTTCCCAAACTTTGCTTTATTCCATAATAGCAGCTTAGAAGTGCAACTAGCAATAGAATCCATGACTCCTTGTATTCTCCAAGAATCTTGCACAATCTGAGAACATACTTCTTCCCCTAACCACATAGTCTCAAACCTAAATGGTTTAGACCCTTTCCTTTTGGTTTGAATTTCCATAATATCCACCCAAATTGGTAAGTGGTCTGAATAAGAGGTAGAGCCATGGGATACTTCAACCCTCCTTTTAGTTCCTTATATTTTATTCTTTTTGAAATAAGGAGTGTGGGGGATTTTGAACTCAAATTTTCAATTTAGAAAACCGGATCATATGCCTTCAGGCCTTCAGACTATGAATAAATTTTCACAATCTTCTAACACTCCACACTTCACTTTTTTTTTTTAATTTTTATTATTTTTTTCTTTTATCAAATATTTATTGTATGAATAATGAATAGAAAATTTGAAATAATTTAAAAAGAATAAACTCAAAAGAAATTAAAAAAAATATTAAAAAATTTAAAAATTTAAAAAAATGTGAAGTGTGGAGTGTGGTGGATGTTGTGTAGCAAAACTCTTTCCTATTTATTGTACTAATTAAGAAGCGACATTATGAGGTTGATTTATTGTTTTTCTTTCCATGGATATCACAACTAATTAATTAAATATGGAGTTTTAAATAATTAGGACCCACTACTCATACATGGCTATGCATATGCGTTGGTAAAGAGTTAAACCAAATTATCAAGATTTTATTAAATTATCAATATTTTATTTATTTTCAAGTTTTCATTGTACTTTAACAAACTAAATAGATTTTTTTTATTGGCAAATAAAAATCGTGAGAATAGATAAAAGGTCAAATACACCTGAAAATGATGAGAGCAGGTATTGCAAAGGAAAAATTATACTAATTATCTTTACATCACACAGTATATAATTTTTTAATTTTAATTTTTTTACCAAATATTTGGTGTATTGATGATGAGCAGAACAATTTAATTAGTTTAAGAAGAATAAAAATAAAGAAAATTAAAATAAATTAAAATAAATATAATATGTAGTGTGTAAAAATGATGAAGAATAAAACTCTTTATTTTATATTTTAAAATATTATTTTACTTTATATATATTATTTTATTTTTTAATAAATCACATCACACTATATAAATAATACGAGTCAAATTTACGTGGCTATCGTCACTTTTTCTTTTTGTGTTTTTTTGAAAAGAGAAAATATACTTACAATCGTGAATTGCGTAACCGCGCATAATCATTTTGAAAAAAATGAATAAAATATGAGATCCACATAAAAAAATTAATTTTTTAATAGTAGACCCAATTCTTTTTCAAAGTAATTACGCGACGGTTACACACTTCACGATTATATGTAGAATTACTCTTTTGAAAAACCTCTTCCTCCGTTAATACCACGTTCAACTACATCAACATTGGAGTTTCCTCCATTTCCACCTAGCCAATGCGCATTATGCAACGCCGTCAAAATCTATTTTTAGGTTTCCGTATTGTTGTAACAAACAAGTCTGAAACAGCAGAAACTTGAAAGTTGCGCATCTAGGTTAATTGTAGATCCATCCTGTCCAAAATCCTCACTCTTCGACACACGTGTGTTTATATTTATGTTTTATTTTTCTCTCCGGACATAATTCTAATATACTAAAAACTAAAAATAATTATTCCGTTTGAATTCAAAAAGTGAATCATCTTATCAAATTTATTATAATTTTATCAAATTTATACAAAAAAATATAATAAACAATTTAACTTTTTTAAATTTCAATTCAACTTTTTAAAATTTTTAAATAATAATAATATTAAAAAAAAATGATATTCTATAATATTTTTTTCAATTTTCATCTAAAATCATCTCATTTTATTTGTGAATCCAAATCCGCCCTTATAATAGCCAGTGGAATTTTTTTGAAAAGCAACTCATTTTTATATTAAAAAAATAATGTCAAATCTATTATAAATTATATTACCAGATCATGTTTTATTTATTTATTTTATAATTTCTTATTCAATTAATTAAGTGAAGATTGGTATGTTTGGAAATATAATTATTTTCAGATATTTTCAGAATATTTCACAATTATTTATTATTATTTTACTACTCTTTATAAACTATTCATTATTATTTCATTACCATATATAAATTATTTCACTGCTATTTACGAATCATCTAAAATATTCATAATATCCAAACATTGACTTAATTTTAGTATTGGCGATCTCAATAATTTTACTTTCTTTTTTACTGTTTTATATTTTTGTGATTTAATTTTATGAATTATTTTTATCATCTCAAATTGTATTATATTCTAAGTAATATTTTATTTAGAATTATTTTATTCTTAAATCGGTATATAGAGCATACTATTAATGATAATATTTAAAAAAAATGATATATACCTATCATTTGTACCGATTATGTTTCTATTTTTTAAGATTTGTTTTTGTTTATTTTTTCGTATTGTGTTTATTTTATTTAGAGTTATTTTAAATTTTAAAATTTTTCTTTTAAATTAAATTAAATTATACAAATACTGGGAACAAAATTTGTTTGAGTGGTTGCAAGTATTATTGCTCATTTCTCAGCAACCCCGTAGACAACCCATCCCTAGGCCACAAACGGAAACGGCGTCACTTAGTTGCCAATCGAACAGTTAAACCCTCACTCTGCACCCCTGAGCCGTCTCTACCACACCTGCGACTACACAGTGAACTCTGAACCGCAGAAAGGCTCGAGCCTTTCAATATCATCGCCGGACATCTGATCCGTGTGGAAAAAGAACGTCGTGAAACCGATTTCGTCAGCGAAACGAAGACGTTAGGACTGTGTCTGTTTTCGCTGTTTATCCTCCTTGAGGGCCTTTTTTTTTTTTTTTTTTTTTTTTTAAATATATATATATATATATTTTCTTCCAATGGCTTCGGAGGATGTGAAGAGCGAATCAGCGGTGTCGACGATCGTGAATTTGGCGGAGGAGGCGAAACTGGCTAGAGAGGGTGTGAGGGCTCCGAGCTATGCTGTTCTCAGTATTTGCAAGTCCCTGGTCGCTGGTGGGGTCGCTGGAGGCGTGTGAGTTGCATTTTCATTCTTTTTTTTTTTTTTTGTTATTTTATACGAGTTTTTCTTATAAAGGAAATGGAAACGGAACTCCTGGGGCTGGGGGGGGGGGGGGGGGGAGGGAATCTTTTGTGGTCTGTTATTTATTTAATTTTGCTTGACTATTGGAAAATCTGGAAAAGAGGATGGAAGGATTGAATCTTATTAGCTATGTAGTCAAATGCCTTTTGCACATTTGGATTGCTGAGGAAAAATGGGAGATCAAAACTGAAAAACTGATTCTTTGTGTTTCTGGTTGCTTACTGGTGAAAACAAAAAGAAATGAAATCTCTCCGAGGTCAAATGCGGAAAACTACTTGCCGAGCGCCTGTGTGCCCCCGGGATTAGTCGGTCGGGATGCTGTTGGACGGTGCCAATCAAAAAAGAAAAAAAAAAAGAAAAAAAGAAACGAATCTCTAACATCTCCAAGCTCAAATGCTTGGTTGCGAAAACAAAGTAGGATAATCAACTGAAACTGAGATTTTTATTGGTTGTTGGGAGAAGAAAGAAATTTAAGATTGTTAATATTTAGTTACTATTCCCATATGGGACCTGAGATAAAAGAATCATCCCATTTCCACAAGAAGTGACTAGAAAAAAAATGTAGCTGCCTTGGCAAACTATGGTATCACTAACTTCTAACTTGCTTTGGTGGAAATATTTATTAACTAGTTCATGTTTGCACCTAAGCATTGCTGATTGATGGCTGAGACAGCATGCTGCACATTTCTTTCCCATTCTCACGGTACTGCCATTTCATGGAATGAAAATTTTTCATGTCTATGCAGGTCACGCACAGCTGTTGCTCCCTTGGAAAGATTGAAAATACTGCTCCAGGTTGGTTTATATTCGGTTATTCTTTCTTTTAATTGCAATTGATACTTATGCTTGTTTATATATGCACAATCACTTTGACAGGATATTTCCCATTCTTTACATGATTTCCTGTCATATGGATAGAAAGGATCTATGGGGAAATTATTGGAAATAGATATTGTGAAAGAGCCTTTGAGACCTGATAGAAAAATTCTATGATCATGCACCAATCTTTCTTGGGATCACGAATCCCAAGTTTTTTAATGAAGAGGAGTGATCTAATTATTTTACTTTCTATAATTAATTTCTTCAGTGTAAAGGCCCCATTAGTAAGTGCTAATGAAGAGGAATCCATGTTTATGGACCCAAATTCATTAGTATGGAAAATTTTCTTTTCCAAGTGAAATTCTGAGTGAAATATTTTATGATATGTTAATTAGCTCTGGCAATATGCAGGTTCAGAATCCCCATAACATAAAATACAATGGAACAATTCAAGGGTTGAAATATATATGGAGAACTGAGGGTTTTCGTGGACTGTTCAAAGGAAATGGTACTAACTGTGCACGTATCGTTCCAAATTCTGCAGTCAAGTTCTTCAGCTATGAACAGGCTTCAAAGTAAGGTTTTCTGCTCAGAACCTATGTTAAGTTCTGTGTTTTATTATCTATCTTACGCTTTTAATTTGTGTTTGTGGATTTTATTTTGGGGTCCAATATAGGGGTGTAAATTTTTCGGTCCGGACCGGACCGAAAATTTGTTTGGTCGGTTTTGTCCTCCATTTGTGGGACTAAATGGGTTTCGGTCCGGTCCCGGGGTCTGTGATTTTTGGACCGGACCGGACTGAAACCGATCGAACAATATATATTTTTTAAAAATATTTTATATAGTAATTGTATAAGTTAATTATGTAATTTTCAGTTAATCTATTATCATTGATCATATAAAATGTTAAATAATATATGCTATCAATTAATAATATATTATAAATCATATGATAATTTATGTCATCCAATGTGGATACATCATACATTCATACATACTCTACTATTTACAGTTAATTAAAATGATTAGGTAATTTTTTTAAGATACCTAAGTTGCAAGTAAGCATTAATAATATTTTCTATCAATTAATAATATATCATAAATCATATGATAATTTTTGTCATTATATATAAATACATCATACTTTCATACATACTCTACTATTTACTCTTAATTAAAGTAATTAGGTAATTTTTTTTAAGATACCTAAGTTGCAAGCAAACATTAATAATATATGCTATCAATTAATAATATATCATAAATCATATGATAATTTATGTCGTCATATGTAGATACATCATACATTTATACATACTCTACTATTTACACTTACTTCTTTTTTAAGTTTTTTTTTTCTATTTTTTGTATATAAATAATTTTAGGCTAAAAATGGGATAAAATGTCAGGACTTGGGCCGAAATCTGACTAAAAATGTCAGTTGGGCCTAAAAATATAAAACTGACCCATTTGGCGTTGGGTCAGACGCAACGGACCGATACTTAATGGTCTGGTCCAGTCCATAAGGAAATTCAGTTCGGTTCGGGGTGGGAAAAGGGTGGACCGACGTGGTCCGGTCCCAAAAACACCCTATGGACTGACCAGACCGGACTGAATTCACCCCTAGTCCAATGTATGAATTTTAATTTTCTATCGTTAGCAAATTCAGTGAAACATGAACTTGAGCCAAACTATGTTTGTTGGTTGTGTTGTTAATTTTAAAGATGTAGCTGTCATGTGTGAATTTACCGATTGTATTTATAATGCTGAATCACATGAAACTTTCTAAAGGAGAGGAAAAGTATTATATACCCTTCAGATACTTCTACATTATGTGCATGTCTGGGTTTTATCAATATGAAGTAATGATACTGTGTGATGAACTAAACTTGAATGTTTTTGCCATTTACTCCCATAAAGTAGTATAGCTATGCATTCTCTGATTTTGCATAGGCATATTAGTAATTGTATGGTTAGAAAGAGAAATATCCACTGATTAGTGAGGACAATTGATTATAATTGTTTTTTAATGTCTATGTAGGGGAATCTTGCGTCTATATCAGCAGAAAACTGGCAATGGTATGTTTGTCTTGACCATAATATTTTCACATTGGGTTGTGTAATTTTTTTTGCAATTAACAAGACTCATTGGGAGACTTGGTTGAAACATAATAATTTGATTTGATTTGAGAAGAATGAAGAGATGTGGGGTGGGGTGAGGTGGGGGAGATACTTGGTACAAGAACGATGGGATGGGTTGTGATACCCCATTTTGATGAGGGTGGGTAGGTGGTGTATGAGATCTCACATTGCTTGGGAAGGAGAAGTTCATACTTTTTATAATGGTTCCAATGGAGCTCCAATTGTATTATTGACTAGTCCTTTTGGAGTATAGACCATGTGACTTGGGCCTTCTATTGGGGCGTTACAAATGGTATTAGAGCCCATCCCAACTAGAAATGTGGGACTTGAGCCATATCACCTATGACAGATTAACCCGACGAGGACGTCGGGAATTTAAGGGTGGGAGATTATGATACCCGGTTTTGATAAGGGTAGGTGGTGTATGGGATTCCTAGTTGCTTGGGAAGAAGAAATTCTTACTTCTTATAATGGTTCTAATAAGGCTCCAATTGTATCATTGACTAGTTCTTTTGAAGTATAGACCATGTGGCTTGGGTCTTAATGCATTACATGGGCACTCTTTGTTCCTTCGTGGTCACACATTGAATAATTAAAGGAATTTTTGCATAAAAAAATGCAGTTTAGCCTCATTTTAATTTAATAAAGCATGAGCATACTACATGTGAGTAGTGCATTCGCTTGCTTTGCACCTGTTTCTACTATTTCAAGTTAGAACCTATAAATTTATGCCTATGGCCTACAGATGGACTTCATTAGTTAGACAATTCTATGATGAACTTTATTGTGTCTTAGGATTCATAAATGGAAAGATGGTAGTTAGTGGACATTCCAGTTATAAAAAAGGTTAAGTGGACATGCCGGTTGTATAATGCACTTTTCTCGTTATCTCATGCAGAAGATGCTCAGCTCACTCCTCTCTTGCGGCTTGGGGCTGGGGCATGTGCTGGAATAATTGCCATGTCTGCAACTTACCCAATGGACTTGGTACGAGGCAGGTTAACTGTACAGGTACATAGTTTTCTAACTCTAATAGCTTGAAGTAAATACGTTCTTGGAAGTTTCTGGGAATCAGCATCTCTATTTATTTTTAAGTAATTGAAGATTTTATTGTTAAAGAACGGAAAGGGGATAGCCCAAGTACACAACGATATACTAAGGATTCACTTTTTTTTTTTTTAGGGGACCACCTAACTAGAATTAGAAAAAGACGATTAAAAAAGTCATGAAAACTCAGCCTATTAAAATTAAGGAAAGCTGCTCAAAGGAATAAAGTATTGAAAAAAATAACTTTTAAGCTCCTCTATCATCTGCTTTTGATCTTCAAAATTTGTGTAATTCATGTCCTTTTAAATTCACCATGCTAGATAGATAGGGACCATCTTTCACACCATTGCACTCTATGTGCTTCAATATAATCCTCTCCAATTGGCAAAGAGGTCTACTATCCTTCTGGGCATAAGCCTAGCCAAACTCACTTGTCTGAAAAAGTCATTCCACCAGGCAATGACAATCTCGCGATGGAGTGAAGGTGGTCTACAGATTTCTCTCTTGCACCTACAATACTGATTTGTCATAGTTGTTAACTTAGGTTATATATGGTGAGGATTTGTTTAAGGAAGTATTCCATGCAAAAAAGCATCCTTCAGAGATGCCTTAGTTTGTGAAATACTCTTTCAATGGAAGGACTTGTTTGAAGATAGTTTGTGAAATACTCTTTCAAGGGAAGGACTCATTTAAAGACCTTGTAGAAAGATCGAACAGTGAACTTCTCTTTCTTGGAAATGGCCCAAAGAGTCTTCTTGGCACATACAAGACATAATCTAGTGAAGTAAAATAGATTGAAAAACTTTGTGAAGGGATTAACCTCTCAGTCATGAGATGCTCTTAAAGAAGTAACATTCCATGACGGGAGCAATTGGAGAACTTCAATAGATAATCCATTTAAGCCTCCTGTGTATCTGCAGTATCATACAGTTCTGGGAAAGCTTGAATATAATCCTCTCTAATTGGCAAAGAGGTCTATCCTTCTGGGCATAAAGCACTTGCCAAACCCACTTGTCCGGAAAAGTCATTCCGCCAAGCAATGACAATCTCACGATGTAGTGAAGGTGGTCTACAGATTTCTCTCTTGCACTTACAATACCAATTTGTCATATTTGTTAACTTAGGTTATATATGGTGAGGATCTGTTTAAGGAAGTATTCCATGCAAAAAGTGAACTTCTCTTTCTCGGGAAGGGCCCAAGGACATAATCTAGTGAAGTAGAAGATATTGAAAAACTTTGTGAAGGCATTAACCTCTCAGTCACGAGCTACTCTTAAGAGAAGTTACATTCCATTACCTGTATAAAAGGAGTAACATTCCATTACGGGAGCAAGTGGAGAACTCCAATAGATCAGCCATTGAAGCCTCTTGTGTATCCACAATATTATACATTTCTGGGAAAGCTTCTATATAATCCTCTCCAATTGGAACAGGTTCACTATCCTTCTGGGCATAAAGCCTAGCCAAACCCACTTGTCCAAAAAAGTCATTCCCCCAGGTGATGACAATCTCACGATGGAGTGAAGGTGGTCTACAGATTTCTCTCATGCACTTAGAAAAGCATCTGTTTAGGTTATATATGGTGAGGATCTGTTTAAGTATTCCCCCGTAATTGTTTCCTTAGGTTATATATGGAGGTACCTTAGTTTGCAAAATACTCTTTGAAGGGAAGGACTCATTTAAAGACCTTGTAGAAAGATCAAACAGTGAACTTCTCTTTCTTGGAAGGGGCCCAAAGAGTCTTATCGGCACCTACAAGACATAATCTAGTGATGCAGGAGAGATTGAAAAAACTTTGTGAAGGCATTAACCTCTCAGTCATGAGCTGCTCTAAAAAAAGTAACATTCCCTGGCCAATATGAAAAGAGTAACATTCCATGATGGGAGCAATTGGAGAACTCCAATGGATCAGCCATTAAAGCCTCCTGTGTATCTGCAATATTATACACTTCTGGGGAAGCTTCTTTGAGGGCTCTGTCAGAGCATCATAAGTCATGTCAAAGTCTAGTCCTAAAGCCATCATCCACCTCAAGTCTGGTATGACTAAAAAAAGCTCTCATCCTCTCTCTCTCTCTCTCACACACACACACACACACATAACCTCACCCTGTACATACACCTGATTAGAACACCACCCACCCAAGAACAACCATGTTTAACCCCAAAGCCACTTCCTTAGAAAGTTTCGTATTTCTGAACTTCCCTAAAAAATTGGGGAGCACACTCTAGCCTCGTCAACCAGGTCAAATTTGAAGTCTTCACTGAACTTGCTCCATAATGTTTTTGGCTGAAACTTCTCGATACCATTGACCATGCTAGTGGGAAGGAAAAATAGGGACAGGAAATATGTAGACAATTTAGAGAGAGTACTCTCGATCAAGGTGATTCTAACACCTTTAGATAAATACATCCTCTTCCACTCAATTAGTCAATGCTTAGTCTTCACGTTCACATTATTCAAACAGACATAATTCCAAAGGTTGGCCAATATGTTTATATAGACAAAGAGGATACCTTGCACCCTTATAAGCTAGCCATACCATCCCACATTAGAAACATTACCCATACAAACCAGCTCTGACTTGAATAAATTCACTTTCAACCCAAAAACAGCTTTAAAATATGAAAAGGATGATGGTAGTCCTAGTTTTCCCCGCAGAATATCATGGTATCATCTTCAAGTAAAAGATAAAAAATGTTAAGCACAACATCACGCTTGCTTGCTCCCACATAAAAGTCAGAGAGAGCTTTCATGCTGCAAAAAGAGATGACAGCAGTGGTTTAAATTTTTAATCTTTTAGAGGAAGCTTATTTATCAAAGTAAATGGAAATTCAGTTCATATAAAATATCCTTGCCTTTTGTGATCATTAGTTATTTTGCACAATAATTTCCACTTTTAGTGTTTAACCTTTTCATGGGTCGTATATTTGCAGACAGAGAATTCTCCTTATCGGTACAAAGGAATATTCCATGCTCTATCAACTGTACTCCGGGAAGAAGGCCCACGGGCTTTATATAAGGGCTGGCTTCCTTCTGTTATTGGAGTTGTAAGTAATTTTTTATTAATATTTTTTTGCCATTACTTTGGAGTAGATAATTACAACTAGGATCATTGTATGGTGTTCTTGATCATTGAGGATGTAGGAAATAAAAAGCACAGTATCTCCCAATAATCATATCGACATCTGCATGCAGCTAAAGCCCTGGTCATCTTAGCAACCATGCTGGCCTTGTACTTTTGGCAATGTTTCCTCCACCCATGATTATATTTTTCTTTCTCCAAAATAATAGAGATGCTGATGAAATGTTAGGCCTCAACATGACCAAGTATACCTTGAGTCTGGTTTCTTGATTGATAAGTATGGTTTTAGACTTCAAATGGTTACTCTCATGTTGTGTATTAGTTGTTATTTTTGTTAAATACTTTATTGTATGGATCTTTGTATTAAGTTGTCATTCAGGTTGCAAGGATTATTTATTTATAGTTTTAGAAGGACTAAATGGCTTAAGCTCATGACTCTTATCTGTCTGTGCCTCCTATTAGAATCATTGTAGTCCACCATTGTCAGATTATAATACTAGTTTGTATAATCTTCGTCACAACATGCCATATGGAGCTGTAAGCCCTGAGTTGAATTCTTGATCTATGAGTTTGAGTGCTTCTTGTTCTAATATGGTAGAAAGAATTGATGGGAAAATTGGAGGAATGTTCCTGTGGTAACGCTGAAAAAAAAAGGGAATGTAGATGGAGGAGAGAGAGGGCTGGATAACCTCTAATAATTTTGCACTCTAATAATGGCCTGTGCTTCAATTGTTTCCTGTTTTTGATACTGTTTAACCCAATGTTTTGAATACCGTACCGGACACCGTACCGGTCAAGGCATTAGAACGAAATATTTCGGTACCGGTACCGGTACCGTTTCGGGATAATATTTCGGGATAGTCGATATATAAATAAATTATATATAAAAATTATATTCCAAAATAATAGTCTATATATAAATAAATTATATATAAATACATATATATAAATTATAAATAGTCTAGTCTGAATTAGAGGTTAAAAAATAAGCTTGTAGTTTAAAAAAATGAAAAAAAAAAAAAAACACTGGCTGAAATATCGGCTGGTACAGGTTGAAATTGAAGCCGGTACATCCGGTACCGGCCGGTACGAAACAGATATAGTACCTGTACCGGCCGGACGGCCGGCACGAAAAATTTCGGCCGTACTGGCTGGTACGGTACGAAATTCACAACACTGGTATAACCTCCATGCACACAAACACTTGCACGCATAAACACGTACACACAAACATCTGTACATTTATTGGTGATAAATTTCAAAACTTAATGTTGGTCTAGATTTTCTTCTGCTGTTTAGAGGTAACTGGGAAAGAAGAGTTTAATGAAGGATGGAGAAATTAAAATATTAGATACCATCTGTTCTTGTCCCCTTCTCTGCTGATGCTTAATATGAATTACTCATATTCTTTTTAGGCACTTTTAGTTTCTCTCACGAGATTTACTTGTAAAAAAATTTCTCACCCAATTTTTGTGTAATCCTGGGAAGATGTACTCTTAAAGTATAGTATACAAATTTATATTTTCCATTTGATGTTTGCAGATTCCATATGTGGGTCTGAACTTTTCCGTGTATGAATCTCTAAAGGATTTTTTAATTCAAAATAAACCATTTGGACTGGTTGAAGACAATGAGTTGAGTGTGACAACACGGCTGGCGTGTGGAGCTGCTGCTGGAACTGTTGGACAAACGGTTGCGTATCCTCTCGATGTCATACGTAGACGAATGCAGATGGTGGGATGGAATAATGCTGCTTCTGTTGTTACCGGTGATGGAAGGAACAAGGCCCCACTCGAATATACTGGTATGATTGATGCATTCAGGAAAACCATTCGACATGAGGGCTTTGGGGCATTGTACAAGGGTTTGGTCCCCAATTCTGTGAAGGTCAGTCTCCTATTATATGTGATCTATGTTTTGAGAAGTGTGGGAATATTCTTAGGTCTAATTGGTTTGACGCTTTCCAAAAAGAATTTTTGTTTTGGATGGTCTAATTGACATTTTAGGTTCACCTGCTAAGGGAATTTCCATTATTCCTGGCACCAAGGTATTTTGGCACTTCTTTTCACTGGAATATAGAAATATCAAGATTTAGGACTAAAATCACACTGGGTAAATAGAGGAACAAATAAAAAAATGCAAAGTGCCTCTAAATATTATGAATGGCTGTGGCATGTAGACCTTTTATTTGGCCGTCATGCACTCAAGCCTGCTATCTGTTGTGTATGATTTATGCCTGAAATATTGGGCTGCTTTTGAGGTTTTAAATTATCTGTGAGTTTTGATCCTTCGAATCGTTATAAGATTTAGAGTTGCGTTTCTTCAACCATCTAGTCTTAATGAATTTGGGCTGTGGATCTCCAACATAAGGTTCATCCAGATGTGGGCCCCTAAGTGCTGCATTTATCCCTTTTGTGGAGGTATTTATTCTTCAGAGTCTAGAATGTGGTTCCTAGTACGTGTAGAGCAGTTCGGTTAGACTACTGTGATTGATGTTTAGGGTTTGAAGTGAAGGATGGTTATACAAAGAGGTTGGTCCTTTCTGCCTCAGGGAGTCGTACCTTTTTTATGACCTGTAAAAGCATATTTTCCTTTCCAGCTCTTAAAGATTGAAAATCGGTCCCTTGCTTGTTAATTTACCCAGTAAGTGTGCCTCTAAGATGCGAATACACCCTTGATTGCCTCCAATTTCCACTTTCTACCCTCTACTTAAGGTTTACGTAGACTTTTTTCTTTACAAATCAAGTTTTTTGAATGAAATGTAACTGATAAAAATTCACAGATAATTTAGTATGTTCATGAAATTAACATCCATCTGTCAGAGTTTAATGAACAATCTTTCCATGCATTAAGGACTTGCTTGATGTGCTGCCTACTTTTCCAGGTAGTTCCATCTATAGCAATTGCATTTGTGACATACGAGGTGGTGAAGGACATTCTGGGAGTTGAGATCAGAATATCAGACTGAAGTGTGATAATTATTGAAGAAATATTCTCTTTATTGTAGGTAAGGGGATGGAGAGAGGTAAACTAGGGGTAATTTTTTCCTTCTCGTTTCTCCAATAATGAGTTAGAAGCATGCTGAAGTCTGTTGATAAATGGTTTTCCCTTGTTTTCCGATCAATGTTTCCTTCTGGATATTCTTTAGCTTTCGGCTTCTTATTGAAATGCCAAGTCAAATAAATGTTTTGACAATGCAAGAACGCATTTGCATGCCCTTCCATAATAACACAGAACGCTTTTCTCCATTTATATTTACTGTGGTTCATTCCTGAGCTCTCTCTCTCTCTCACTCCACACACACAGAGATCGTTTGTTTAATTGGGGATGAAGTTGAAGGAGAATCTATCTTTACGATGACAGAGTTACAGAGAAAATTACGGAGATAAATAATGCCCTGTTTCCAAAAGGTTTCAGTATATTTTGTGATTTTATCTTGTGGGTTTGAATTACCTAAAGGATGGGATTAGAGGTGTCCCGAAATATTAACTCAATTTTTCACATTTGTCACACTACATCATTATATATATAGGTATTTGATGAGAAAAGAAAGAGAACAGAAACTAAGAACTGTTTTGTGGTTTGCTTTTCCCAGTAGTCGATTATGAGAATATGATATGCATGGTAACATTTTTCTCAGCAACTGTAAGATAAACATTTTTGCTTCTTTTTCTAAATTATTCTATTTGCAATGTGTCTTGTCTTCTTCATCTTGGAAGAAATTTTCTGTTGCGTAGAGCAAGACAAAGGCATCATATCATAAAAAATCTTTGATGTTGGAGAATAGGCTGCTGCTGAGGAATTCATTATCAACATCTTGATACTGGATGACAAGAAAGATGGAGCTTTTGTTTGTAACCGAGACTATTGTACATTCTGAAGGTCTGTAAAAGACATCCGGTAACGGTATCTGGAATCAGGTGTCGTCGTTCGAAACTGTCGAAAGAGCTCTAGCTACTACTCATATTTCTTCCCCCACCTTTGGGTGAGTTATCTTGATATGCAAGCTTTGGCTTCATGGCCTTTTGCAATTTTCCGTAAACTTTGCTCGTAATTTTGTTGAACTTGGTTTAGGCATGTTTAGTTATCATGGCTTCAAGGAAAAGTTTAGGCATGTTGGCGGTCAGTTTAGAAAAGCTCGAACTTGATTCAATATAATTGAGCCAAGCTTAACCGGACAATTCCCTTGAATAGACTGGAATACAACTCTACTTTCATACCTCCCTTTGACCAAACAAAGCTCCAGCCAACCCTACTCGAATAAATGGCATGTTTTTAGGTAAAATATGATATCATGGTCACCCACCAACGACTTCCACTCAACTATATAATGCTTTAAGGTTAGAGCCGAGAGTCGAGAGAGATTACCAAAGAGTTCGTCTACGTACAGTCCCCAATTGGGAGTCCCCGCGACAAAAATTTAAGATGAGACCGCTTGATTTTAACATGATATCACTTAATATCATTTATATTTTGAAAGAATTGTAGGTTTTTTTTTACTTATCAATGCATGAGCTTTTTATCATCATAATTATAAATGAACTTATTACATTTATCTTATTTCAGACCTTATTTTAATTTATCAAAATGTAACAAGGCATTTATAATTTTTGGGGCCTTGCTCTTTGGGGAGCCTTGGCAATTGCCTTAATGGCCGAACTACTGAGTTGGCACTGCTTTCTATGTGGCATTTGTCCACGTGATGGTATATTGAATGACCAAAATGCCCCTCGCTCATTTTCTATCAAAATGTAGATCTAAATTCTGAATCAAATGCTAAACAAATTTGTGTCGCTTCTTGATTCGTTCCTCCACTATCATCGGCAATTCAGGGATGCGTTCCGTTCCTTTGTTATATTATGCTTGCTTAAACGAGTACTGTAACTTCTGTTATAATTTGTGATTTTAATTTAGTATATATGATGATTGGTGATGAGAAATTTGTTGAAAAATTAATGTGGGATTTGGCTTCGACTAGAGAATTTGGTGGTGGTGTTTTTCTTAACATTGGATCTGGCAGCCCTATGCTTTTAAATCACCACCTGTCCTATGTGATGGTTATGCTTTTAAACACTGTAAAGTAATAATCAATGAGTAATTAAACAAGATGCTTTAGGGGTTCAAAGTAGGTTTAAATAATGAAGTGGTGGCTGTTAATCAATGTAAAGAATATCCTCTATTTGTATTATAACTTCACATTACAATCTTAGCATGTTTGCTGTTATATAGAATTTATGGTATGAACTAATTACAACAACTAATTAATTACAATGCTAAAAACATGTTCCACAATATCAGCTAATGAAAGCCATGATTCTTGCCCTTCGATCATACGTTAAGCTAGTCATTTGATTTGCATATCTGATTGTTACTTTCCTTATTGAGCAGAGCATCATTCATGACATCTCCCTTGACACGCTCCGCAAGAACGGCCTGCCATCTACAAGACCAATCTTGTCTCTAAGGTAATAAGTTCTTTGCCATGATAAAGGTTTGGTGAGAAGATCAGCGGGCTGATCTTGAGTATGCACATGACGAACGCTTAGTTTCCCTTTTTGGACCAAGTGAAGGTCGGTTTGAATATGCTTCATTCGTGAATGTTGAACTGGAGTAAAACTTAAATATGTTGTACCAAGATTATCATACAAGAGAAATGGAGGCTTTGTAAGAGGAAACTGCAGCTCTTGAACCAGAGAAAGAATCCATATTGTCCTGGACGTAGCAGTAGCAAGTGACCGATATCCCGCTTCGGTAGAAGATCATGCAATTGAACGTTGTTTCTTTGAGCTCCACGACATAGGATTTGATCCAAGAAAAATGAGATATGCTGATGTAGAATTGCGATCATCAAAATTACCCACCCAATCGACATCAGAGTAAGTCAAGAGGGTGGGAGCTACATTCTTGTGGAGTATAAGGCCATGAAAAATGGTGTTTTTCAGGTAGCGCAGGAGGCGCTTGGTGGCAGCCCAATGTGTGGTTGTTGGTCGATGCATGAATTGTGAGAGCTTGTTCACTGCGAAGTTTATATCCGGCCTAGTTAGCGATAAATATTGCAAGGCTCCATTGATTTTTCTGTATTCAGTTTGGTCCACAGTAGAGGCGCCATCCAATAGTTTCAAGGACACATATGTGGATCATGGCGTGCTCACATCCTTTACACCATCCATGTCGGTTTTTGACAACAACTTGCGAATGTATTTCTGTTGTGAGAGAAGCAGTCCGTTGTTGGTGTGAATGACCTTGACTCCAAGAAATAAATGTAGAGGACCTAAGTCCTTTAGGGAGAACTTGTCATCGAGTTTATGAACAATGCTGCTAATAAAATCTGAATTATTCCCAGATCATCCACATAAATAAAAAAATATGCAACTATAGAACTTGAGTGATACACGAACAAGGACACATCTGATTTGGAATTGACAAAGCCGAAGTCCACGAATGCCTATTTCAAAGACGAGTACCAAGCCTGAGGAGCTTGTTTCAGCCCATAAATTATTTTCTGAAGATGACAAACATGATTTGGCTTTTCTGGCTCACGAAATTCGGGAGGTTGAATCATATATACATCTTCTGATAAATGAACATGGAGAAATGCATTGTTGACATCCATTTGTTGTAATGGATAGCCCTGCATCACAACAATAGAGAGAACAATACGTACTATAGCAGGCTTCACCACCGGACTAAAAGTTTCAGTATAATCAAGTCCGGGGAGTTGGTTATAACCCTTTACAGCCAACCGAGTTTTGAACCTGTCAATGGAACCATCAATATTCATTTTTACTCGAAAAACCCATTTACACCTGACAATGTTTGAGCCATTTTTTGGTAGTTCCAAGTATTGTGTTGCATAAGTGCAATAAGTTCAGTGGACATTGCTGCACGCCATTGAGGTTTAGACAGTGCTTGGCTAACACAAGATGGTTCCACAGAAGGGGCTATGGGGTGTTTTGTGACTAGGGACAGTTGTTTGGGTTTAAAAATCTGATTCATAGACCTAGTGACCATGTGATGAGTTCGAACAGGTTGAGATTCAATGCTAGCAGGTAAAGAATAAGATAAAGAAGAGAACTCACCAAGTCATGCGAAGGAGTTGGGGGAGACACATCCCTAGGCTGCTCAGTGTTGGCGTGACCAAATTCTGGTGACACTGGCGACGGTGCAGAAGGAACATGTATTATAGTAGGCTGAGGCAGAAAAATATGTGGTGAAGATACATGCAAAAACTATAGCACATGATCTGAGTTAGAGGATGTGGCAAGAGGAAATTGTTTTTCATCAAACAGAACATGTCATGAACAATATACTCGAGTGGTCGCAGGATCAAGGCAGAGGTATGCATTTAGTGTTGTGGAATAACCTACAAACACTCAAGACTTGGACTTGGACTGAAGTTTGTGCTGATTATAAGGCTGAGTAAGTGGAAAACATAGACAACCAAACTGCTTTATTTTGAGATAGCTTGGAGTTTGACCAAAGAGCACCTCAAATGGCTATTTATTTTGGAGTATGGAGGTTGGCATCCGATTAATGAGATATGTGGCAACTTGGAAAGCATACGGCCAATATTGGAGGGGCATGTGAGCATCAGTGAGAAGAGTAAGTCCGGTTTCAACAATATGGCGATGTTGGCGTTCAGACATGCCATTTTGTTGGGGAGTGTGTGGTACAGTGGTATAGTGACTTATGCCATGAAGAGCAAGATAGGACTTGAGTGCAATGTACTCGCCACCATTATCAGAATAGAGGCTTTTTATGGTGGTGTTAAACCGATTTTCCACAAGATATTTGAATTGAGGAAAAATGCAATTGACACTTGATTTGTGTGGTATTGGATAAAACCAAATGTATAGAGTATAGTGATCTATAAAAATCAAATAATATTTTGATCTATCAACTCCAACAACTTGAGAGGGACCCCAAACATCTGAATAAATAAGATCAAGTGGTGCCGTGCTTTTGAGACCGTGTGAATGAAACGGTTGCTTAATGTGCTTTATTGATTCAACATGAAGTACATAAAGATGAATTTAATTTTTTCTGAAATAGGTATTGAAAAAGTACGGACAAATTGTTGAACAATTTTTGAAGAGGGATGACCCATCCTTTTGTGCCAGCTATCAGTGGGGGTTCGCTCATGCACATAAGCAACAACATGTTTTGAGACCGTAGCCAGTGACTCCGGAAGAGAGTACACACCATCCTCACATTTGCCTTTGAGAAGCGTTGGCCCCGTGATCCGATCTTTCACAAAAAAAATGAGATGGATGAAACTCTAGATAGACATTATTGTGCTTGGTGAAGTGATGAACTGACACTAAATTTTTTTTAATGTTGGGAACATGAAGAGTGTCATGAAGATGAAAATCATGAGGAGGAGATACAAAAGTTAAGGAACCAGTGTGTGTGACAGGCAAGCCTGAGCCATCACCAATGACCACTTCATCTGTCCCAGCATACTCAGCGTGAAGAGAAAGATTAGCCAAGTCATTTGTCATATTGTGAGATGCAGTAGAATCCACTAGCCATTTTGCATTGTTACGTTTGACTAAAGTAGCACAATTTGCAGTAGCCTCATTGCTGGAGAATTTCTTGCACTACTTTGCAGTATGACCAAGTTGATCACATAATTGGCATTTAGGCTTATACTTGCGATAGCCACCAGATGAGTTGGAGGAATCATTGTTCCACCGTTTGGAATACTCATGACTGTCTTTGAGTTCATTCGTCGATGGCCAAAACCATCATTAGCAGGCTAAGAACCACTTTACTTTTGAGTGTAGTGAGCAGAGACAACTATTGACTGGGTTGTGGTGTCGAGATGACGAAGATAACTTTCATGGCCAACCAACAAGTCATGAAGTTCTTCAAAAGTGAGTGAAGTTTCACAAGTTCGTATTGGCGCTGCTATTTCTTGGTATGTTGGTCACAAATCATTTAGTACATAGAGAGTTAGATCATCATTTGATATATAATGATCAATGAGTGCCAACTCGTCAACGAGAAGCTTGATTTGGTGTAAAAATTTAATGACAGTGCGATCACCTCGCTGAGATAGCATAAACTCATCTTTTAATTGCATTACATGGGTTCGAGATTTACCTACATAGAGACGAGTAAGTGTGCTCCAAGCCTTGTGGGATATCTTGGATGAGGCTATAAGAGGGGTAACAAAGGTGGATGTGGATGCAAGAATAGCATGAAGAAGGAGCTTGTCTTGACGGACCCAGTGTGCACGAGCAGCATTTGAAGACTTAGGATTGGAGCTGTCCAGAACATGACATGTAAAGGTTCCGGTTACAAAGTTTAGAAGATCATATCCGATGAGCAAAGCTTCAAATTGAGCCCGTCATTAGGGAAAAGTTATGGGAGTGAGTTTCTCGTTGATCTAGATGGCAACATTGATGGAGATAAGAGAAGGTTTGGATAAGGTGGGAATAAGAGGATTAGGCCCAGTAGTGGAGAACATGTCGAAGGTTGAAGATGAAGTCTCGTTAGAGAATGACTCTCTTGATACCATGTAAAGAATATTCTCTGTTTGTATTATAACTTTACACACATTACAATCTCAGCATGTTTACTGTTATATACAATTTACGGTATGAACTAGTTATAGCAACTAATCAATTACAATGCTAAAAACATGTTCCACAATATTAGCTAATGAAAGCCATGATTCTTGCCCATCGATCATATGTTAAGTTGGTCATTTGATTTGCATGTCTGACTGTTACTTTTCTTATTGAGCAGAGCATCATTCACAACATCTCCCTTGATAATCAATACGTACTCATATGCAATATATAAGAAATGACTAAAGAGACAAGAAAAAGGATTTTCGAATAGGATAAAACACTAGGGTAGGAATATTTCTTGTCTTTCTTCTCTGGTTGGGGTGGATTTATGTAATGAAATTTTGCAATCTAATATTCGAATTCAACAAGGGTCAGATACTTTTATATGGACACCTTCATCAGATGGTAGATTTTCGACAAAAGGGGCTTGGAATATCTTAAGGTTACATTCGGATACTCCCTATTGGGCAAAGTGGACTTGGTTTAGAGGTGTCCCTAGTAAAATCTCTTATATTGCTTGGAAATTCTGGAATCATGCGCTGCCTATTGATGCTAACATTAAAAATATTGGTATTCACTTACCTTCCCATTGTAATTGTTGTGTGGAGAAAGGAGCTATTGAAACGAAAGATCATTTGTTTGGGAGTGGATTTTTGGCTGAGAAAATCTGGGAGTTTTTTTCCAAGCGGTTGGAGGTGAGATATTGGAGAGGCCAAAGTATTTAAGATCGAGTTTCACTTTGGTGGTCAAAAGTGAAGGGTTCTTCTCAGCTAGGGATTGTACAAGGCCTTGTTCTGACTATGATTTTTTGGGAACTTTGGTTTTTCAGATGTAAAATTCTTGTGGAGGAGGGTAAATTCACTTGGGAGCATATTGTGTCAGCTATTCAAATGAGGATTCAGAATATGTTTGTGGCTCCTATGAAGGTCAAGTCTTGTTCTGCTTGGGACCAAGAGTTGTTGCGGGGTATTAGATGCCCTATTATTAAGTCTCGGATCACTATAGCAAAAGCATATGCTTGGTAGCCTCCTGATTGTGGTTTTGGAAATTAAATGTAGATGGTTGTTCGTTTGGAAATCCTGGATTATCGGGTGGTGGTGGTGTGGTTCATGATCATTGTGGAAATTTATTTGCAGGTTTTTCTCATCACTACCAAACTCAGTCTAATATTGTAGCTGAGTTTTGGGTTTTAAGAGATGGTCTCAGACTTTGTAAAAATCTGGGTATATCGAATATAATAGTTGAGACTGACTCGATGATGGTGCTTTCTTGGATTCAACGTAGTGAATGTTCCCATTGGTACTTATGAGATTTTTAGGAAGAGGTGATTGATCTTATTCAAAATCTCAATTGTCCCATTTGTCATGTTTTTAGAGAGCGTAATATGGCTACAGATTTCTGTGCAAAAGAAGGAGCCTACAATTCTTGTATGGATCTTCGTGCTCATAGTCTTATTCCTAGTAGACTTAAAGGTTTGTTGTGTCTTGACAAGTGTTTTTTTATCTTATTTGAGGCTGAGAATTGCTTAGTGCAGGTGCAGCGGGCTGGTGATCTTCATTCCACGTTTAGTCTTCTTTCCTGTTTCTTTATTGGAGCTATTTGGCTAGTTTCATTTTGGTTTTGCAGGACTATGCAGGTTTATGCATGTTGATATAGGTTCTCTTTGCTGGGTTGTTTTATAGGCTTATTTATTTTGATTGTTTTAGATTTAATTGATTTGTGTAGTGCTGAATCTTGTTTTGGTCTGTTTAATATTGTATAGTGCTTGAACAGTTTTTATTATTTTGATGCTTAGGTTTGATTTTTTTATTTATTATTTGAATCTCCTAGGCATCCGGTTTTGTAACCACGGTATTCCTCCGCCATAAGTGAGGGTTATTAATAAAGTTGGGGTACCATCCTCTTTTTTTTTTTTTACAAGAAAAAAAGTTATATCATCATCATCTTTCATCATCATCATCCCTCATCATCATTATTCATCATCCATCATCATCATTATTTATTATCAATCATCATCATCCATCATCAATCATCATTATTCATCATCCATTATCTTCATCATCATTCATCATCCATCATTTTTAACATCATCATCCTTTATAATCTTCATCTGTCTTAATTATTATCCTTTGAGTGTTATTGCTCTTAACTAATTGTAAGTTTATACAAGAGTTAGTTTACATACAGTCCCCAAATGGGGACTGCTCATGCATGCCTATACAATTATGTTTAAAAAATTTTTAAAACTACAATAATATCATTTTTAAAATGATGCTTTTTTCTCTTTTTTTCCCCATTCATCAATGGGACTGCACATGCAGTCCCCCACTCAGAACTGTAAATAGAATTTCTCTAAAAACTATATATTTGGTTTATGGTGTAATTGCTAAAGTAATAAGAAAATTGTTCTTAGTATTATTGTTTCATGCATGTTTTTAGTGGCATTTTGGGACTTTCTTTGAATTTCAGAGGATATTTCGTACACGTGTTACATGTGTTTTTGCATGATTCGTTCTCATTAGAACAAAGTAAAAGAATGGGTTTCTCATGAGTTGGCCGGTAAATATTGTTCTCCCACTATGTTTTGGAGGAATAAGGCCCGTTTGGATAGTGAAAGTGTTTCATCTTATAATTACAATTTTTTCAAATTCTCATACAAAATATAATAAACAATTCACCTTTTTCAAATCCCAAAACAATAATAATATTAAAAAATAATATTCTAATAATATTTTATTCAACTTTCATTTAAAAGCATCTCATCTCATCTCACTATCCAAACTGCACCTATATTTTATTCCCTATCAAAGGTAGAATAAGATCCGGTCAAAAAAAAAAAAAAATCAGTCATAAGTTCTTCGCCAAGTTCTATCAAAGGTAGAATAAAGCAGTTAAATTTCTAAGATGAGGTCAAATACATTAAACTTGTCGGCCAAATATAATATTGGCAATGCCTAACATGTGTACATACATAATGCCAAAGGCCTGTGGCCTTATTGGTATAACCCCCAGCCTCCAAAATGGAAGTCTGGAGTTCGAAACCCCCCTTCTGCAAATGTATAAAAAAAAATGTCCATACATAATATTTTCTGAAATTACATCACCAAGAACTTTAGTTAAGGGGTTGTGCATATTTCTTTCAACAGTACTTTATGAATTAGTTGTTTGTAGTCTGGTGACTAGGTGACAGCTTGACTATTGTCATGATATGATATATGTCTAACACACACAACCCATGATTATTTGAGTATACTTGTTTTTCCTAAGCTACAAAAATTTTATGTAATCACTTTTGCATACTCCTTGCGCACTTCACTAATATGATCCGCTCATGCATTCCCGTTGACCATTTCCAAGCATACACCATCCATCAACTTTGTATTGGGGTCAAGAGAACAATAGCTACATATAGGAAAATATTGATCTTATTCAAAGCTCTCAAATACTTCTCATACATAGGGGATGTTTGGTAATGTTTTTTTTTTTCCTTCTTTTTGTTTTGTTTCAATCTCATTTCATCCTATCTTATTTCATTTCCAAACATCATTCAAACGCAAATACTTTCAAACTAATCATTACAACTTTCTCAAACTTTCAAACAAAATACAAAAAATAATTCTAATTTTTTCAAATCCCAAAAAAAATATAATATTAAAAAATTATATTCAAACAATATTTTAATTTTATAATATTTTTATTCAACTTTTTTCTCTCTCATTTTTCAAAACTCCATAAAACATTATAACTCAAACCATTTTACTACTATTTACAAATTATTTCACTACTATTCACAGATTTTTCATTTCATCTCATTCTCCAAGCATCTCCTTAGTCTTCATGTTCATTCCCATATCCCGTAGCCTACTTTCCTCACTCTCGTACGTTTCACCCAACTTTTTTTCCCGTAGCAAGTATGTCATGATATACTTGCTGACAATATTCATTGGATATAACGTACAAAGACCTGGAAATGGTGTTTGTGACCTTGTAGAAAAGCCTACAAAATTCTACAAGAAGGGATCGAACTACATCCCAATGATCATCATCCCTAGGCCACCCCAATAAGTCAGAGGCCTTTTATACTACTGAGCTGTCTTCATCAAGAAAATTGAATTCCATCACAACCCCTTCTTGCATTCAATACCCGCAATCCTCATAGTAACTTTGAATTTATCAAGCCTAGTCAGATGGATAGTAGCCCTAAGTGATGGTATGGATCTGTCACCACCACGAACGTTCAGTGAACACCATCACTAAATATATTGATCTTCTGTGATGGATCCAAAAAAGAAAATAAAAACCATCCTAAAAAGTCGTTTTTGTCACAAAAAATTTGTTGCAACAAAAATTCAATATTTTTTCCTTTTTATTTTTTGTCGAAAGATAAATGGTTCCTTTGTAAGAACAATGGCATTAATCTCATTATTTGAATTGCTTGGGTCAGCTCCATGAATCTTTTCATGCCATTTCAACCGTTTATATCTTTGTCTAGATTTCTGAGCTAGATATCCAAGATTTCTGGAACTTAATTACGAGTGAGAATAGATGATTTGGTGGCATCGAAGTCTAGCTAGCTAGGAGAGTTCGGAATCTGAGGCATGACCAGAAGGTGATCTGGGTATTCTTTTACTCGACACTGGACTCATCAATATCAGCTGGCTTTCTGAACTCATTCTCATACTACGCCCACAAGGGGTTATTTGTGGAGGTCTTACTCGTCCTTTTGGTGTTCCTGTGCATCCAATAAACAGAAAAAAAATGGATAATATTGTCATCAAATAAATTAATTATTCATGCAGTACTAGATGATCATCAACATGTGAATGGCTTGTATGTGCATGTGCATTTAAAACAGTACTATATATATTGTTCTTCCAGCTTGTATGTGCATGATTGCTGCATGTGTCATGGTAAAATTTACAGCATGCTAGCTAATGAATATCTTTGAAGCACACCTAGTTTTATTTTGAAAAATAGTTTCCATATCAAAAAAATGAGGAGTGCTACGGCTACAAAGAGATCATACAAGATTAAATCCACAAACAGACATGACTTCATATAATACGTTAGATCTACTTTACATTAAAAATAATTTTGCAATCTAACCTATTACATCAAACCATATTAGTTTGTAAATTTACTTTTGTATCATCTTTTTATGGCTAGAGTGAGATAGAAATAGATACATAATAGGTCCTACATGATTTATTGAACATTATCAAAAGAATTCAGTACTCTGGAAAGTACGTACCTGGTTGTCTATTTACTTTAAAATCTGGAGATCTGTTTGGCAACGAGTTTCTCTTGTTCATCCTTTCAGGTGAAGCTAAAGACTTCCTTTCATTTGCAGGTGAGAAGATTTGGTCGTCCATCATTAGCATATTTTCATCCCCACAAGCTGAAGCTCCATCACTTCCTGATTCCGAATTTTCTTTTAGGTTTGAATTTGTTTTCTCTTTCTCCTCAACTCTGTAAACAAACATCTGAAATGGGACTTGTGATGTTGGCGATGGATCAGAGCACCCCATTGAAGAGAGCTTCCTCGAGAGTCCAGACTCGATGTCAATGTAATCTACCATTGGTGTTGGTGGATCTTGCTGGCTACTGTAATCAGGATTCAGTGCAAGGAACCGTTTTACATAACGAAGAATCCTACAGATGGATGAGAAACTTAGCCGTTGGTTTGGATCGGAATGCCAACATCTCTTTGTCAAATTGGTCAAGTATTTTGGTGAATAGTATGGGAAAAGAGGTCTCTCTCCTGCCCTAATGTTCCTACTCATTTTGTCTCCTTGAAGATGGCTATCCTCAAAAGGAACTTTCCCAGTTAAAAGTTCAAAGCAGACCATTCCAAAACTGTACACATCAGACTTTTCTGTGTACTTGGTATTCACTGCACTTCCATTCTGTTCTTGCTCTTCCAGAACTTCTGGGGCATACCAAATGAATGGGAGGGTTCCATTCTGATTTGAAGAGCTTTTTTGGCTGACATTTCGAACGGAGGATAGTCCAAACCCTGAAACTTTTGCATGACAGTTACCTTCTGTTGAGCTGCTGCCTCTTGCTTTGACAAGAATCTTACAAGGATTCAAATCTCCATGGTAGATTTTCTTGGAATGCAGATATTCCATTCCTCTTGCAATTTGAAGCATAAGATCGACTGCTGCTGAAAGTGAGAATGGATTCCGTTTCCTTGGGCCAGAAACCTCTTTGATGTAGCTGGAGAGGTCTTTGTTCATGAGTTCCATAAGCAGATAACACTCTTTCTTTTCCTCATCAGTGAAACCACAAAGAAAGTGCATTATATTTGGGTGGGAAAGAGATAATAGGTTTGAAATCTCTGGAACAAGAGGTTCAATATCTCCGAAAAAATGCCTCATGGCAAAGCTTTCTCCCAACCATTGGATCACCTTGTATTGACTCCCACCCCCTAATCGTCTCCTCACCAGGTAGTCCCTAGACCTCAAAAGGATTGAACTTGGCAAGAGTCTTCCATATAGAGGCTCTGACCCATCTAAGTTCGTGGAAAGAAGAACATTGAGTTGTTTATCATACGTGGTCGAACACGATGTTTTCTTTTCCTGGAGTTTGTTTAGAAGTATCCATCTGTCTTCCTTCCAAACCGTGTCAAATCGATCACAAAAATCCTGAGTCACGAGGTACTGTTTTCCAAATTTCCACTGGAAAAGTTTGGAATCTTTATATTCTGTTCTATACTTGCTAAGATACACGAATCTCTTCTTTTGAACATCACCCTGATCCCACCCAGAAAACTCTCCTGCAGTCTCAATCGCTTCGATGACAATGGGAATGCTACAAAGCAAGTTGTGGATGTGAAATTCAATGCAGTCAGTGTTCTGATAGAGGGTAATGGCTTTAGCCCACCAATCCTTGGTTTCCAAGCACTGTCTAATATATGCGTCTCCTTCTTTGAATATTTTGTGGAGTTCTCTCAGAGGCTGCTCAAGAACTTTCCATTTCAGGTTCCTTTCTTCAAACCTCAGGTTCTGACTCATCTCCTCTGCTATTGTTTCGTAAGCGAAGTTGAAGATATCAAGCAACAGACAGCACTGCCGCTGGTTGATTTGGATATTGTCTCTGAAAACCATTAGAGTTTTCATGCTCCCTAGTACCTCCCCAATGTGACGAAATTGCTCCATCTCCTGATCATAATACACGCATTTGAAAGCAGTTCTCAAATTTTAAGAACGATCCAAAGCACATCACGAGATTCATGAATGCAGCAAAAGAAAAATCATATAGGAAAAGAAATTTGTTCCAAATGGAACAAGATAAAAAGGGGAAATAAAGAGATAATTACTAATATATAGCTGTGCTGTGTTCAATGGAAACGAAGATGGCAACGATCAAATGCACATAAAGCTGCCAAACAACCCAGAAAAAATCAACTTTTTTGAGAATTTTCCTTGGAAAAAACTTTTTCCTTGGAAAATTTCTCGCGAGTGTTTCTTTGTTAGGAAGTAGTAGATGCGACACCAGTGGAGTTGGATGGTCCTGCGTTTGTGTGGGGCTGTACTGTGTCCGCAGAAGTGTTCCCCGGGATTTTCGACATTCCAGTTTCGAATATAGTAATTGTCGGTTAATCGTTCTAACTGAATTGTTGAACTCTACGCGCGTTTTCTTCCCTGTAATTCTTCATGATGGGGTACTCAGAAAGACTATTTTTAACTAATGCTGCTGTTTCTACGAGTTGTTTTGCTGTTTTGAATCATGGAAAGCGCATTCTGTTGTGAATCGTGATGTTGGATTTGCGCCATCGAATTGATCTTCCACCAAAATTTCTCTCGGAAAATCCCAAGGAATTAATCTGGCATATTTGTCTTTGGCTTCTTCATGATCTTGAACCATCTTCTCGTCCAGCAGCGCCTAGGTATCATCATATGCAGCATTTCAGTTATTGGAGGTTAATGTGACCTTAATTCTCTTAACATTTCTAGGCATTGGTGTTTCATGAAATGTCAGAGATATGTGGTGGAGATCACTATTAAGAAAGTGAAATCTAAAGTCACTTTCTTGATAAATATTCTAGCTATAAAGTGATTAGATAAAAGTAATCTCGCAAAAGATGTGTGTCCTTCTAGCACGATCTTGAACCTGACATACAATCAGTATTCATGCAAATTTTACATCTATATATAGTGCCCAGTATGGTGGACAACGAAGGCATTGATTTCACAGACAGGTGCTGTGACCCACCTGGAAAATTTCTAGAATAATAATATATAGAACTGCATTCCAGAAATGGTTCAGGAGTTGGACTTGGGTTGAGATATGATGGTTGCCATTTGTTAAGAATATAATACAAATAATAAAATTTATATCTTCGTATCAAAATAAATTTTTGGGATAAGTAAGGATTTCTCATGATATGAAAACAGAAGTAAGAACATAATGCTCTCGATCTAAAAAAGAGTTGCAAAAGCATCGAGACGTACAGATTGTCTCATATACGTAGTGAAAATGAGGAGCCAAGTCCTACATTCTCGTGGACAGTGGCGGACCTAGTTTTTAATCATAATTTTATAAATATAGAAAATGCCCCAAAAAAAAAATTATAATCCCCACATGCGCTGTAAAATTTTATAAAATTCCAAACTTATTAATATGGATTTCAAAGTTTTTTGTTATACAATATTAGGCTTCTTAATATGGTGTCCAAAGTAAAAATATAAGAAAAATCATTTAAGGTTGGTGATCTATATGGAAAATAGTTGAGAGGTTTTATCCTCTAGACTTCATTGAGCAAGAAAAAACTTATTTAAGGTCTCTATTATAAACTATTATATGCTTAATGTGACACAAAAATATCAAGAGTTTAATAAACTAGGTTAGATAATAGAATGAAAGATGACATTCTAAAAGATCACTTGCTAGTTTTTATGAAGTAAATAAATTCTAAATATTTCATTACAAAAATAATAATAGATGAATATTATTTCATAAAACTTTAACATAAAAAATCTAAACATATATTAAGACGTATTTTTAGATTTTTTTTTCTACGTGTATATTGCAAATTATCAAAATCTAATTTTATATATAGTTACGACGTTTGTCTTATTTTTGAATTTCAATGTGTCACACACTAGAAAATTTGGCCTCCCTCAGAAAAATTATTGGTTCCGCCACTACTCGTGGAGCCCACAAGTGCAGAACAAAATAACTTAAAAATATAAAATTATGAGATTTCTTTCCGAAAGAAAAAAAAAAATATTTAATATTGCATGAAAATTAAGTAAGTAACAAAACTAAAATCGTAACACAAATCAAGCTAAACTTGGAATCAAAATCACTTCTAAAATTTGAAATAAAATACTTACTAAAAAGGCCAAATCTAGGGTAAATTGAATATTTGAGGGAGAAATTGCTGATTTTGGGGTCAAAACGTGAACCAACAAGTAAAGCATGGCAACCGTGATGTACATGCAGAAAAGATCTTTACGAATTAGGGTTTTATACGCGATTTTAATACTCATAACAACAGTTATAACTAAAATACTACCACGTGTTATATTGCCCCAATCTAAAGAAGATTCACATTTTTTTGCCATAGTTGCATTGATCTATATGGAGGCATTAAATCAGATTATAATAGCTCCGATGAGCTAGTACGCATGCATGTAGTTTGGATGAAAGTGGTGAAGATGATCGAAGAAATCTCTCGTCCATGGCAAAAGAATGAAAACTTATATATATATATGGGGAGATCACCTCCCCTCCCCTCCCACAAACTTTGGCCACCACATGGTCGCCAAATGCGGCCACCTTATAGTGGCTAGACTTGGCCGGCCGGCCACCATGTGGTGGGCCACAGTGGAAGGGGAGGTCTCCCCTCCCACTAATAATATTTTTTTTAATGAAGAAATTGTTAAAATATTTATTTTTTATTTTAATTTTGCGTTCGCTTTCGAATTCAGGCGTGAGGCGTCTTATCTAGATACGAACAGATATCTGCCCCGGGTAAATGCTTAATGCAGCAGGCAGATATCTGGCCTGGCCACATCCACACGTACACCTGCACGCATGCTCGAATTTTAATTACCAAATATCCGTCGAGGGATCCCACGTCGTAATTAGATCATGATGTGGTAGGCAGTGGCTATGTACGTGTTTGGCCTGATCTTTGCCTACATGCTTGGATCCTTAACTAATAGGGTAACAAATTGGTTATTGGACTCTATGTGCAAGACCCATTTGTCTTCTAGCTTTTACATTTCTCTTGGCCAGGATTCGAGAGAGGCTGTTAAAGAATCCCAGTCTGACATGATTTGCCGGTGTACGTGTGCTTGTTGATATTGTGTGTGTAGTAGTCATTGGCCTATTCACCTACTAGCTTTAAGTTTTTGGGTTGGATACTTAATGAAAACCTACCAAAGTGCAAGGAGAACTCACCCGATCAATCACACCATCACAATTAGCTGAAGCGAAATAGTTCCTAATTTAGTTGTTCCAGCAAATACAGCTAAATTAAACTTAATTGATTTATTTGACATCTCAACAATAGGATGATGCAGATTAATAGAGTCATCTACAACTTAAAATCTTCATCCTTTTTAGGTACCCTGTTGCGTCCTCTTCACGATCAAAACTTGGAGAGAAAAATACATTTGAAGAGTTCGACCTTCAATCTCTGTCTGAGTTGGGGGCTTGAGAGCTGCAAATTTGTGTGTTAGGGTTCTTCATAGTGGTCATGTGTAGTAGCTATATAGTAAGATTTGTGGGGCTAGGTTAGTAATTGGACTAAGGGAATGACACTTGGGTCTATCTCAGAATTTTGTGAATAGTAGTGAAATGGTTTGAGTGAAGATGTTTTGTTGAGTTTTGAGAAAGATTAATAGAGAAAAAGTTGAATAAAAATATTATAAAGTTAAAAATTGTTTGAATATAATTTATAATTAATATTATTTTTCTTTTGGATCGAATTTGTAAAATTTGTATTGATTTTTTTGTTTTGTTTTGAAGTTTGTAAAAATTATATTTATTTTTGTGTTTGGATAGTGATTAGGTAAAAAAAATTTGAAAATTTGAAAGATTGAAATTGAAAATTATATTAATATGTTTGAGTGATATTTGGAAATGAAATTATCATAAAAAGTTTTATGAATTGTGAGAATTCTTATTTATCCAAACATGCCCTAGTTTCGACTGGTTTGCACTCTGAAAATCTCTAGCATTGGCATTTATTTGTTTGCCCGCATGCAAATATGTGAGACATCTTTTTGTTTTGCTTGAAACGACATCGGTCATGCCATATACGATAATATTTATCATGAGCTTGGCTAGACTTTTTTATTAATCCACATTTAAAAACAAAATTTATGATTAACATATATATATATTAATTTATAACATGTGATTCTGTGGTGTGTTTGCCAATCGACCTACAACGAAATTAATCATAGCGAATAAAAAGCTCAATAAATAAAATTCAGACAGTGATTCGACTTTGGTGCAATTCACAATGACTATTTTAATATTTAACCCTAGATTTCATTATAAATTATAATTGATCTTTTTACAAGTCGGTGTGCAAATCTACCATTTATCATGATATAATTTATTACGTACTTCTAAAACAAAAAAATAGAAAACATAAATATTTTTTAATGCATTTACGCACCTAACTAACATGGCAGATTTAGGCCGGATTTGGATACACAATTTAGATAAGATGAGATAAGATATTTTAAATAGTAGTGAGATTTTTTGAATTAAGATGAGATGAGATAGTTTTGACTTTTTGGGATTTGAAAAAGGTGTGGCTCCCATTGTATTTATAGATCAGTACGTACCCGAGTCCTTGAGATTTTGTATTGTTCACGTGCTGTTCAAGTACTGTTCACGTCAGGTTGTATTGCATGTTTATTTACTGTTCACTGTCAGTTTTACACTGTTTATTTAAGTGGATATTTTCAAAACTTAGAGATGAAATGCAATGTTTGGATAGGCAAAACTCTGAGACCGAACAGTAATTTAAATACCTAACTCAGGCAAAAATTTAAGATTATTAAAGATATTGTATGGAAGTCATGCTAGCTAGCTTTTAAAAGATAACTTGTCTATAAAACCTGGAGAAGCTAGCACGCATCAAAACCTTTCGATCGGCAGGTGCATGATGTCATGGAATTATACCTTACGTATTTGGGGTGGGGGGGAGACCGAAGTTGGGAGGTTAATTTGTGGGGGAAGGTCTTTTGACTTTTGCTAGCTAGATAGCAATATTCATGAAAGTATATCATATCATATGAAAATAATAAATCAAGCTCATTCACTTTCCATCAATATAATAATGATTATTTATAGTTCCTGAAGCAACAAAAAGTTCAGCTATTTAGCCGCGGCCTCTACCTAAAAGCTGCAACTAAATTGCATTGACATTAATCCCAAAGTCAAAACCTATATTAATAAAGGACTTCCCCACATAATTATTTTTCCTTTTTTTGGCTGTTGGCAATGTTTCTTGGACAGTACGTGTACCTCGACCACATGCAAGCATGCAGCAGAACATCCTTAATCAATACTATTCACCCCCTCATCCTTCGAATATTTTTTATACAACTATAAATAGGCAACCAGTTTGCCATTATAACTAGGTTGATCATGATATATAGTTAGTTTTCCAACACATTTGAGAGATACAAGGAAAGCATTAATTATGAGTACTGGATCAGGGGGAATGAAACCTGCAACGACAAGTGCTTCTTTAAACATAGGCAGCAGCAGAGCCAACGTCGGACAGCAAGGGAAGGATCAATACTTTCAGATGCCATTGCATTACCCAAGATACACCAAAGCCGACTACATGACCATGCCGGAGTGGAAACTTGACTGTTTGCTTAAAGAATACGGGCTACCACTCATTGGGGATGTTGAACAAAAGAGAGAGTTTGCCATGGGATCCTTTCTGTGGTCTCTTTAGATCATTACTTGCATATATATTGTTTATATGATGCAAAAATACTATAAGAGATCATTGAATTTCTTATGTCATGCCTCTGAATTTCTCCTTTCTCTTATGTGATATGTTAAATAACGGTACGGGCCGGCACGACTATGTTTTAGGCTATTTTACAATTGGTACTTATCATCATGTGATACACTACAACAGAATGTGTGTTTTGTGACAGAGGAAACTGTCACAAAAAAATGGTAAACCGTCACTAAACATATTTGGTGACGGTTTGAAACCGTCACCTAAAGTGCGTCACAGATTACATTTGGTGACGGTTTACTGTTCAACCGTCACAAAAAATATTTTTAGTGACGGTTGGAAGTGTTCCATTCTGTACAACGTTCGAACGTTCCTTTTTTTGTGACAGTTATGAACTGTCATAGAAAATAACGTTCGGACGTAAAATTAAACGTTCGGACGTTATACCCGACCGATTGGCGTTCGAATGAGAGAAGTTGACGTTTGTTGTATATCGTTCGAACGTATCATATTTACGTTCGAATGTTAATGCGGCCGAACGTTAATTACAATAAACGTTCGAACATTTGTTCGAACGTAAACGTAAATGTTCAAACGTAGCGCGTTTAATGTTCGGACGTTATTTCGAATGTAAACGAAGGAGCGTCCGAATGCAAGTTTTTTGTTCGAACGTTAGTCGGTTTAACGTTCGAACGATTCAATTGTATTTACGTTCGAACGTTTGTTACAGTGTGAACCAACGTTCGAACGATTTTTATTTACATTCGAACGTACAGATCAGAAATACTAATTTCATAAAATTTAAAAACAAAATACCAATGGTATCATATTACATACCCAATTAACAAGTAACAATGTCTTATAAAAGTACAAAATTAAATATTAAAACTAGTCAGAAATATTGATAAAATTTATTTCTTCTTTTTCCCTCGCCCACGGGGATTCTGTTGCAACGACATAACACGCTCTATTTGCACCATCATCTCTCGTTGCACTTGCTCTTGCACTTCACTGCGTATTCTTTCCTCTTGGTCTCTCTGTTGGTCCTGCAAACGCGTCTCTAAATGAGACTGTCGTTCTAAGAGAGACTCTAACTCTTGCTGTCTCGACCTCATATACTCATTCTCACGCCGTGCAGCTTCTAAATCTGCTGTAAGATTATTAATTTGTGAAGCCGATGAGGTTGAGGAGGATCAACATTTATGCTTGATGGATCGTCCCAAACCTCTTGTCATACTAGACTGCGGCCCGAGCACTTTGGTGAATATGTCTATGTCACTAGGAGAGGATTCCACAGAAGTCGACTGCATCTCCAACATTTTGCTCTGCAATTTAAAAGGTAATGATCGTAAATAATTAGTAACGTATTAAAAGAAATAGAAATAAGAAATAAACTATTAAAATGTTCTATAAAAAATTTATTTAACAAAATTAAAACTGCTTACATAATTATTTGCAGCGACAGGATCTATCCACTCACTATGCTCATTAGTGTGAGCAGCAGCATAGACATGAATGAGGGAAAAGTTTTCAGGATCATCACGTTTCTAACAAAGCGACAATATTAGCAATTTTAAAAAGAATTAGTTAGTACTTATCAGAAAGAATATCAGGAAAATAAATGAATTCTATAATTTTTTAATTACCATTTTTTCAGCAAGACGGTGGAATGACCTTGAACCGGCACGATGGTGGACAGTCAGAACGGATCTATTCTGTGCATTTGTAGAACTCAAGTGCTACAAAATATATTAAAAATGTTAATTGTAATATGTATACATATAATGTATAAAACGAATATAAATGTAAATAATTAAAAGATATAAATGTAAAATACCTGATAATCTGGAGATGCGAAAAGATCACAACACTTTCTCCAATCATCTAACTTCATCTGCTGAAAAGGAGACTGTGCAGCCTCTTCCAACGTCTCAAACTTCTTGAAGTGGTCATGACATCGTCCTTTGTGACGTCGGAATAGTGTAGCCATCAACTCATTCACGGTTCTCAAATCCTCTCTACGGCCAAAGTCGAGGTCGAATTCATCTTAACAAGGGAATCAGGTAAAAAATATAATATATTAATCTAAGTGAAAAAAATGTACTGAAAAGTAAACTCACCAGCACACGACTTCGAATGTGCTCCTTAATCTCATTCGGAACATCTCGCCATGAGCGCACATAAAATGGAGCATAAGCTCGAACTACTATGCCAATATAGGAGGAAAGCGCTGCTGCACTATCATCCACTCCTCCAGTGGAATTATCAGGAATTGTGATCTTCAGTTTACCGTGCCTTCTATTTTTTTCAAGAGAGATTCCACATGTATAGCCACGACCGCGACGTGCAGATGCATGAACTACATGATAATAATAGATATACTATAATTATAATTATATAGTTATTGAGAAAAAAGTATTAACTATATATATAATTATCAACGACAATATTTCCTTACTGGTAGGTGTCGACTGGTTGTTGTTCTCTTCTGTGTTAGCTTGATCTTCAGGAACGGATTCCTCGAGTGGGGAGTCCTCAATGGATTCAGGACTTGGACTTGGCGAAGGCACATTTCTTCGTTGTCGTTTTGGTGGCATTCTTTAAAATAATTAATTATATCAAAGAAAATTAATTAGAAGAAATTATGAAAATTTAAGATATTTTATAGTCACCTATATAAATAAAATATTTAGTACTTTTACTCTTCAGATGAATTTTTCATGCTTGTTTCAGAATCCCCATCAATAACATCTTCATCATCATCATTCTCCTCTTCTTCATCATCTTTATCCACCTCCTGCCCGGATTCTGATTCGTATTCATCTTCTGACTCGTCTTCTTCATCTTCCTCCAAACTGACTTGAATTGAATGATCATTTAATACAGACGGGTCGAGATGTACGGGTGGGACATCATCTCTACACAAGGGGACCAACTCGAGTGCACCGAGGTCAACAAACAAGTTAATACCCTCTCCATCTTCCTGGTATGCCTCAACAATCGGATTGTCATCTTCATCTCCACTATTCTCGTAATCTGCACTCGTTCCTGCTTCATATATATTTCGAGGAACAAATTTTTGTACGACTCGCCAAGTTATCTCCCCACTATCTTCATCAACACTTTTCATTGGATCAATCAAGTAATAGACTTGGGTAGCTTGACAAGCCAATACGAATGGATCATCTTCGTACCATTTAGATGCAGTATTGACACTCGTAAAGTGATTATCCCTATGTATCGAAACCCGACCACCGCCTAGATCCCACCAATCACATTTGAAGACATATGTTACAGACCCACCAAGATATTTCAATCCGATAATATCACGTATGACACCATAATAGTCAATATCATCTGTTCCATGACTCCCCTCGACCAACACACCACAATTTTGAGTCTTTCTATTACGTTCACGGTCCAAAGTATGGAATCTATAACCTCGAACCGTGCATGCAGTATATCGAAGTGCTCTATTTGAGGGACCACGGGCCAATGCATACAATTCAGAAGAAATTGATCCGGGATCACGAGCACGTTGTTCCAAAATCTAAAAATTGAAATAGTATATATTTATTATTTTATTATCCAGAGTTAAAAATTTCACAATATAACATATATATAATTTTAGTTCATACACGTTCTTCAAACCATCCGGGAAATTCTTCCTCGTGTCTTGCCTCTATATTTTCTACGCCTTCCGTTCTAAGTTTGTCCATGTGGTCACTGTTATAACATGTTGCAAAAGAAGTAAATTTTGAGCACAACAATTCTAATTAATTTAAAGAAAACTATAATTATTCAAATAAATTAAATGACATACCTAAGATAATCATCAATCTCTCGGCAGTTATTTAGCACATACCACCGAACTTTACCCAACTCTCCATCAATTAAATCGTAACCTGTTTGTGCACCCAAGGGTCGTACATTCTGGGAAAACACTGATAGCTCACGAGGAGGCGGAGTAGCAAGATCAGCATTTCGCTCTTGACGACTAAATCGTGTCTCAACACCACGAAGATATAGAGAGCAAAATGTTAACCATTCATCGTGTATATAAGCCTCTGCTATTGAACCCTCAGCTTTGGCTTTATTCCCAACAGTGCGCTTCAATCGACCCAAATATCTTTCAACTGGATACATCCAACGGAACTGCACCGGTCCACCCAGAAGTACCTCTCGCGGTAAATGTATTGCTAAATGGACCATGACATCAAAAAATGATGGTGGAAAGATCTGCTCGAATTTACATAGTATATTAGCAATGTCTTCTTCCAATTTCATTTCGACAACACATCTCGATTTACTACCCGAGCGCACAAATCCTTGAAAAACATACATAGTTCAGATATGGCGACACGTACATTAGATGTCAGCTTCCCACGAATTCCCACAGGTAATAACTTCTGCAAAAATACGTGACAATCATGACTTTTCAATCCATTGATTTTCCAATCATCAGGACTCACGCATCTACCAATATTTGAAGCATAACCATCTGGCAACTTCACACCTTGCAACCATTTACAGAAATCAATCCTCTCCTCCCTCGTCATCGTAAAACATGCATGCGGCATGACCACCCTGTTGCCTTCCACCCGCAAATGCAGATTATGTTTAATTCTCATTCTCTCAAGATCTTTCCTCGTCTTGATCGTGTCTTTCGTCTTTTTGTTAATACTCATCAATGTACCCAGTATATTATCACAAATATTCTTCTCTATGTGCATTACATCCAAACTATGTCGCAACTTGCATGACGACCAATACGGCAAATAAAAAAAAAATACTACGCTTTGTCCAATTCAATTCTGATACGGCTCGTTTTCTCTTGTTCTTTCCCCGACCTTTGCCAAAATTGTTCGCTCTAACATGTTGCAGTTGTTCCACTATCTTTTCTCCAGACAACTCTTTTGGTGCAATCCTATCCTCTACTCTCCCATCAAACTTGGCACATTCTCTTCTCCATGCATGATTTGCTGGTAAATAACGTCGATGACCCATGAAACACAACTTCTGAGAAAATTTTAGCCACTCACTAGCAGTTTCTTTATTACACGTCGGACACGCTAACTTCCCTTTCGTACTCCAGCCGGAAAGATTCCCATACGCCGGAAAATTCATCAATAAACACCATAAACTCATAAACTATTCACAAAATTCACAAACAATAATCACAATTATTTCAAGAGTAAGCATAAAATCACAACAACATGTATAAATAAACATATTGCTAAACTTTACAAATATAACAAGCACTCACAAAAAAACCAATAATCTAATTGTCAATAATATTATATAACATCTTAATATATAACTTAAACATTTATAATATAATATATTATAGATAAAATTTTGGAAATTAAATTGAAAAACGTTCGAACGTAATAATAAGTACGTTCGAACGTTCTGTGTATATAAGGCCAAAACCGAACGTCGAAACGACATTTCGGTGCCCGTTACCATCGTCTTCTCCGTTATTTGCCACCACGCCTCCGTCACCGCCGCCGTCAACTCCGCCATAACCGTCACTAAAAGGTAGGCATTCAGCTTTTATGCAAATAACATGTATTTTATTGAGATTTAGATTGAGATTTGGATTGAGTTTTGTTTAAAACCGGATAAATATTACCGGATGTTCAACTTCATTTTCCGGCCACCACGGCCAGTCATTGGCCGAATAGTCACCGTAGAAATGTTTCTTGAAGTGTATACTTCATTTACATGGTGACATTTCGGCATTTAGACCCTTTTAGAGAAATTTTCGAGATTTCAATAATGGCTGAGTCGACTCAGCCATTCTGCGTCGAAACGTTCGAACGTTTCATCGTGACATTCGAACGTACGACGTTTAAATTACAGAGCCGTTACGGCTTCCACGTTCGAACGTTAATCGTCTTACATTCGGACGTGAATATTATTAAACGACATACGTTCGAACGTGAATATTTACTTTCGCACGTAAATCACATACGGTCGGACGTTTAATTATAACATCCGAACGTAGTGATTTTCTACATTATTCATGCTTCGACGTTCGGACGTTCATATTTACGTTCACACGTAAAACAAATACGTTCGAACTTAAATTCGAACGTATTTGTTTACTGCTTATGTTCGAACGTACATCTATACATTCGAACGTATTTGTTTTACGTTTGAACGTAAATTTATTTACATTATTTTACGTGCGAACGTATAAATTAACGTCCGAACGTTTTTATCTTTAACGTTCGAACGTTAACGATAAAACGTTTGAACGTTAATGTAGAGCATCTTAAAATTAATACAAAAAAATGCATTATTGTAAATAATTTTTTTTTCCTTTTCTATTTTCAGGATATGGCTCTTCCACTGCATACACGAAAACGAGGGAGGGAAGGAGCCACGTCAGACACTGCCTGTATCGGAGCTCGTATTGTTATGGTAGAGAGAGAGGTCTTAATTAATGAGTTCGACGAACTCTGTTGGCAGCAGACGAACCTAAGAGATGTTTTCCTCAGTAGAGGCTGGGGAAATATCTGCATATTGAGGGGGAAGGTATACCCCTCAATGGTTCAAGAATTCTATATGGGGATGTGTGACATGCCTCCAGATGCATCCTCTCACACCGTGACTGTACGCGGTGTTTCTATTGAGGTATCGGCAGATGTCATCGGCGAGCACCTCGGGATTCATCGAGGTGCTCAGACATTTACACACTCAACACCCCGTGAGGATGTAGGCACTTCTACATCATCTACTGGCCGGGGATGTGAGCCAGCATCAGCCAGAGATGCAGGCCAGTCAGAGGCTGAGGATACTGGCGTCGAGGCTCGGGATGATGACCGAGATGAGGATTTCTACATCCTCACCGGGAGAGATCGCATGCAGATCGAGCGGAAGAACGCCTTCAACCAGATCCATCTGCTGCATTTCTTCCGCATGTTGCACCTGATTGTTGCAACAAATGTCGATCATGTGGCTCATAAAACCACATTTAGTCGGCTTCGGGCACAATTTTTGATACGAGTGGCACGTGGAGATCCTATAGATTTGCCACTGCACATTTTTTAGAGGATCCGTTACGAGGCGAGCATCGTCTCCACGGATAATCTCCCATATGGTGTCCTCATCAGCCGACTATTACTTGCACGGGGAGTGCCGACCCAGCCAGAGGAGCGGGTCAAAAATCAGATGAGCCCCCTCGACATGACCACGCATCGGCGTAGTATTGGACAGGCGAGGGGACGTCAGCCACCCCTTGTAGAGGATCTAGTTCCTCCGACGCGGCCTGAGCCAGGTCATGTCGGGAGTACTAGTCAGCATACGCCGAGTACATCTGCAGGAGATGTGCGGCCTGCTTGGGTTGATGCGGTCATATCACAGCTGACTGCGCATATTGATCATAAGATCGATCGATCGCTCGAGGCTATATCGGCGTCTGTTGCCGAACTCACCCATCGTGTAACTATCCTCAATGACAAGGTTGATACCTTGACGGAGGAAGTACGGAGTTCGACTTTTGCAGATAACGTTATCATCTGACTGTTGTTTACTACGTTCTATCATTTTTTGTATTTTATTTTTAATATTTGTAACGAAAAATATTATTGAATATTTTTATCGTTTTTTAATTTCAATTTTTAATCTTCTTTGATGTTATAATTTCCAACTTTAATATTAAATCACTGCATTTCAAATATACATAAATCAATAATATATATTTATATATTACAAAGTGTGTATATATAAATATATACAATTCAATTTTTTAGACTTGTTCACAAATTATGCACAATAAAAATCACATAATTTTTAAATTAAAGTCATTTAATTTAAATTTACAGTAAACGTTCGAATGTTATTACTTAACGTTCGAACATTGGTGCAAACATTTTACGTTCGAACGTAAAATTAATAACATTCGAACGGTTGCGCCAAAACACTTTACGTTCCAACGTAAACAGACATAACGTTCGAACGTATATGTGACGTTCGAACGCATATGTCTTATACGTTCGAATGTAAAAAAATCTCATTCTATCTTTAGTGACGGTTTCCAAAAACTGTCACAGAAAATACCTTTTAGTGACGGTCTAGGGACTGTCACAATTTCTCAACCGTCACTAAAAACCAATTGTGTTGTAGTGATAGCTAGTGTCACATTTTTAAAAATTTTGAGTTTTTTATCTGTTTCAATTTTGGTTTTACATAACTATTGTGAAATCATCATTTGTCTCGAAAGTTTAAGCTGATAGGACCAGAAAAGATATTAAATTTAATCATTTATATTTGTCTTAACATTTCTCCTCAAGTGTGAGCCAGACTTCCCTTAAATAAGAGGGCCAAACGAGTGAAATATTTAATTAATTAATGGGATAAAGTGAAATAACAACTGTCAAGATTGCAGCCTCATCATGTTCAGTACAATCAACAGCTATTGATCCTCAAGATTTGAATGTTGTAGATCATCTGCACAATGTCAAATACACTAAAGAAGGAAAGTCATGAGCTGCATATATATCAGCATGACTACACAAATCATGGATCCTATGTATAGTTGTGTAATAAATACTCTTAATGTACAGCTGTATTAATAACATATATACTAATTAATTATTAAAAAACACAATTATTTCTGGATAGTTTCTTGCAAGTACTATTTCCATTCAAAATGGAATTGTGAAAAGAAAATTGTATTATATTGGTACCATTATTCATTAAAAAAAAGGGTGAAGATTTGAATGAAAGTAGCAAAAGCATACAAGAAATTAAGGAGAAAACTTCAATATACACGCACTACAAGAAATTTAACTTTTAAGAACCAAATTTGTTAGAAACGAATTAAATTTCATCCATAAAAGTACTTTTTGGAGATGAAATTTAGTCTCAACAACTGGCTGAGTTTCTAAATTCGTTCGAACGGATTAATATACATTCAAACCGATAATTTTAGACGAATAAAATCGTCTAAAAAATACACAGACGTTCGAACAGGACAAAATAGATTCGAATATAGAATTAATGTATGTTCGAACATTATCTAATCTGTTCGAATAAAAATCTTGGTGGGAAATTAATTTATTTTTTTCGGGAAAAGTTCATAACCGTTCAAACTTACATTTACTTATTTGAACGGAGGAGATTTGGTGGGAAAATGTAGCAGCAAGGTTGGTGGACTGTTCGAATGTGTGAAATATCATTCAAACCTATTCGAACACCGTATTTAGTGATTCGAACAATTAATTTGGTTGGAAATTATATTTTAGTTGTTTATCACCATTAATTTGTGTATATATTTTTTCCATTAATTTGTTATCATTTTCAAAATATAAAAAATGTGTATATATTATATAATATTATTTACGGTGAGTTAAAATATTTATAAATTTATAAACTAATTTTATGTAATTATTTTTAAAGATTTATAGTGATTTCTTTTATGTTAAATTTATATAAATATAACTTTAAAGATAGTGTCATTTTTTATATTATCATAAACAGTAAGTAAAATGAAAAAAATAAACAAGGTAGCAAACACAAGAAATAAAAACCATACATTAACATCCCAAAAATATAATATTCTATACAACATAAAAAAGTAAAATAATAACTAAAACGATCTACTTGTTAAGTAGATCAAAATCCTATTGTAACATTTTAATGTGTCCATCGAGATCCCTAAACTTCTCTATGATGGGCTTAACAAACTCCACAAATAGAGCTCGTACCTGATCCAAAGTAGCCCCAGCAGGTTATCTCTCAATTGCAGCAATACTACAAGAAGCTGGATCGGTCGGCGTGCCACTGGATTGTTCTGGTGCAATCTTCCACAAGTGCCCCTTGCTCTTGCTGAATGTGATCTTGTTAAGGGGCCCCATCTGCGGTGACTTCCGCTCAGTCGCAGACACTGCAACCCCCTGATTGAAGTAGGAGGTTAGATATGAGTAGTGCAAATGGTAGACTACCTCCACAGGAATAGAGTGACTCCGATTGAATGCGGAGGAAGAAATACAATGCCAAATCAATTAGGTCCCTCCGTGCTATCCGCAATAAAAATTTGGCTCGATCAATCCCGAAATCAATCTTGTGTTTTTTCGAATCGATGTTATAACCAATAATCAAATTAAGCATTCTAAAAAATAATATACAGTCGGCCTGTCAGATCACCTTACTCCCATCATATGGAGGAGCCGAAGGGTCTCGCACAAGCTGAAGAACCTTATCGTCTGTCAGACCATCATCAGGTAGATTCTCATCCAAACTACCATCTGACTTTACATTCGACGTTGGCGATGAGGATACGGCCGGTGTGTCGAATCAGATGGTGTAGCCGTTGCTCGTTGTTTAGCCGCTGTAGTCACTGCAGGGTATGCACCGACCATGCGTGGAAGATCAAGAAACTCGGCAATAATGCAGGGTGAGAAAGTAATACTCACTCCCCGGACCGCTAAGCTGTAGCACAGAGCATCAGCATCATGCTCTCCAATGGAACGGTAAAACTCACCAACCATCTCTGGATATGCAGTCCCCCGCTGCTGACATATCGGCATCCATCCCTGGTCGGTGATGATGGACTGTATGCTCCATCCCTCCCATGGAAGATCGCACAAGTCATCCAAAATGATCTCCCACTCGACAAGTATGGGTCTCGTCTCCTAAGCATGAGCTACTCTACTACTTTGGCCCGTCTGATCTCTCGCACGTTTTCTTCCGCTGGATGCCATTAGTATAATATTTGACCACAAGGAAAGTAAGAATATAATTAAAATAATTGTCTTATTATGTAATTGAAGAATTATAATATATTGTACTGAATTGAAATAACTCGTTCGAACGCAACATATTCTGTTCGAACTAACCAATGTAATGTAACTTGACTATTCGAACTAGGAAAATCTCTATTCGAATGGTATGTTATGTTCATTCAAACAGGCAATTTATGTTCATACGAATGAATTTAATTTGTTCGAACAAAAATATGTCTGTTTGGCAACTGATCGTTCGAACGGGAACACGCCCAAATGGACATGGCTGAGTCGACTCAGCCTCGAAGCAAAAAACCTAATCTAGATGTTATCTTTTGTCTTAATCGGTAGAAATGATTAAGGAGTAAAGTCTCATCATTTCTACTGATTATTTTGGTGTTAGTTCACCGGAAAACACCAAAATGGGAGATTTTGGATTTGAAATCCATACCCCCCAAACACAACCCATTCCAACAAAAAATAATAAACAATAGAATAGAGGACTTGACCCATACCTCTTAGAAGTTTAAATGTGGGCTTGCTACGGCAGATTTCGTGGCGGAGGAGTAACGGGTGATCTAGTTGCTCTCAACGAATTTTCATTCGAACTGGGAACATAAATGGCAATCTATTCGAACTGGGTATATAATGTCCATAATGTCTCATTCGAACAGTAAAAAATCGGTTCAAATGGTTATTATACTAATAAATGTTGTTCGAATGGACAAGAAATCTATTCGAACGGCGATTATACTATTATATTTCTAATTATATTACTATACTAATATATAATAATATTAATATTACAAAGTAAAAAATTAAAATAGTATAACTATTATATAGCTACTATAGTATAAGTATTATGTATAGTTACTATATCATATATTATAGATTATTAAAAGAATATATTAATAATCTATACTATATTAAGTATTAGACCAAAACTATATTATATAGTCAATTATAATATAAAATAGTTGCTATAGTATATTTATGTATATTATACATTATAGATTATTAATCTATTATATATAATAGATTATTATAATTATATATATACTTATAAGTATAATAATAATAATATTAGTTCGAACAGAATAAAGTCCCAGATTTTATCTCATAGAATGTGTTAGGAGGGAAACTTCGCGCCAAATACTCTGAATAGTTAATTATTCGAACGTGAAATTCCCCATTCGAATGCACTTGTTGAAGTTGGTTACAAAAATACCCTCTGATCTTCTCTACATTTGAAGAATATGCCAAGGAACATACTGAGTTGTTAGTTCGAACTAATATATTACCCATTTGAACGTTTGCGGATGAATTAAATCGCTGCAGAATTTGGCAGCTTTTTAAAATTTTTGTGTTCGAATGCATAAATTATCCGTTCAAATGGGACTTCACAGATTCATCAACCTATACCTTCAGTTCATTTTCATGCATGACCTGAAATTTGAGAGAGGCAAAGCACTATAAGGCGATTTTGTGGTCTATGAATGAGTGCTATGGAGAGAGAGAGAGGAACAGTTCTAGTGAGAGAGAGGGGATTCTTGAGAGAGATGAGAGGTTTAGAAGAGGTAGGCATTATTCTTTTGTTATTTTTTTTGTATTTCGAGTAGACATTATTTTTGCATTGCATTTGATTTAGGGTTTTCTCATAATGTGTGTTATGCATATATATATATATATATATATATATATATATATATATATGTATTGTGGATTCATATTTTTATTGGATTGCTAAAATTTGAGATAAGTTTTCTAGTTTTTAGTGATTTTATAATTTATATTTTTTAATTATTAATCATGTAGGTATATTTGTATTTGTGCAATCCTATGTAAAATGTATTCTATTGAAATATGCATCTTAGGAGATTATGTTTGTGAAAATTGGGTTTTGTGGTTCAGTGTTTTGCTGTATTTCATGTCTAGAATCTGGGTTGGTCCCATTCGAACATTATGATTTTCGTTCAAACGGACAGAATCTTGTTCGAACATAATTATGTTTGAACATAAAGTAGTATATTTTATTTAAAAGACTAAATTTAAAAGATTTTACTTAAAAGACTAATAGCGTTAATAGAACATAGTTTGCACTCTAATTAAGATTATTAATACTTAAAATATAATAAACATAAGAATTAGAAAGACCACATCAAAACTCGTTGCTTGGTAATAAGTTACATCTGAAGTAACTAAATATATAACATGTTAATTTAAAATTACTTTGTATTTATACTAATTGTTTTTAATTTTTTAAAGGACGAGTTTGAACTTAGTTTTGGCCGACGAGAGGATCGATTAACAGTTGAGGAACTGATGTCGAATGCATTCCAGAGGTACAAAAGTCGATGTCATGCACACTATAAGAAGTTCAGTATTACAATAGAGGCGCGTCAAAATCCATTCCAAGCAATGCCACCCAACGAATAGGAGAAAGTTTGTGATATGTTTGAAAATCCTATTTATCAGGTAATTTCGTTGCTATCTTTTTTTAATTTTATATGATAGATGTATTAAACATATAAACAGAATTGTTTTTTAGCAACGAAGTACTGTGAACCAAGCCAATAAATCAAAATTAACGATACACCATCATGCGGGTTCTCGATCTTTTCATCGTTTGTCTAAAAAAATGATAAGTTATTCTCGTCCCCGTTAAATATTAACATATAATATACTTTTCTTATTTAAGTTCTAATATAGATTTTCCTTTTGCAAGAAGAAGAAAGTCTTGCTGACTATGATCTGACCCAATTGTATGCTAAAACACATAAAAATCGTGATGGTGTTTGGACCAATCCCGAAGCAGAGGCAAATTATTTAAGTTTAAATTTATTTAATTCCATTGTCTAATAATATTTTTTTAATGTTTTTATTTTTGTAGGAAAAGATGATATCTCTTAAGAAAACTGCTGCGAATTTGACTGATGAATCATCTGTCAATGATGTTCAGATCTTTTCTCAAGTTTTTGGATCACGTTCTGGATATTTAAGGGGCCTAGGATGTTGCGTGAAATCATCATCCTCTTCTCGAGTCAGATCGAATGACGATAAGACTAAGATATTGGATGAAGCAACACTTGAGATAGAACGATTGAGGTCCAAGGAAAAAGAGTTGCTGACCCTATTAGATCAAGCAGTGAATTTCGAGGCAAGATTAGAAGAGAACATGCAAAAGCGGTTGGAGTTGAATAACCAAAAAATGTTTGAACAGTTCCAGTCAATGATGTTCCAAAACTCTATGTCACCACCATAATCTTGAAATTTATTTTTTCTTTAATTGCGTTTATATTATGATGTTCCAAAATATTTGAACAATTGATATTTGAATTATAATTTATGTAATATTAGTATGGTATTTTTAATTAAATTTTGATCTATATGATTAATACTGTTCGAACGGTAAATTACCATTTATAAATCCATTTGAACAAAAATAGACTCATTCGAACAAAAACTAACACATTTGAATGACAACCAAGAAATACAGTTCGTACGGACGTTTGAACAATAAAATATTTATTCGAACAACATTAATATGCAAAATCTCGTTCGAACGGATATAATTTTCAAAAATAAAATTTCTGTTCGAACGGACGTAATTTATGTTCGAACACAAGTCATTTGAAAAATTTATTAATTCGAACGCATAAGATATGTTCAAACACTCCGTTCGTTCGAACAAGATCAAATATGGTCATTAGTTTAAATGAATATTTCATATTGTTCGAATGGATGTGTCGATTCGAACGGAGAAATATTCTATTCAAACAATGTATTAAGATGAAATTGGTTCGTGTAAAAAAAAAAAAGGTTCTATTCGAACGGTTTCTACTGGTTCCGCTTAATTTCGTCTCTAAAATTTATTTTTTGAGATGAAATTATCATAAAAAACTTTTTGAGATGGTTTAGAGACAATTTTTTTTATCTCCAAATACAGTGGATGAAATTTGGAATTTTTGAAACAAAATTTTTTATCTTAAAAAATCTAATCTCTTGTAACGACAAAAGTAGCAATATGCAATATATACCTAATCTTTTGGTAATTATGTTCGATAATTATTATTTGGTTAAGACAAAACAGCTATTCGTGTGTTCCAATCATGATCTGCACAGTGTTTTGGGGCCTTATAATATGGGGATTTCGATGCTCCCTGCATATTTAGCTGTAGAGTTGTGCTAGGCTGCCGCCAGCTAAATTTGACTTCTTGGCGTGCGGCTAGCACAAATTTGAGTTTTTATTTTTATATATTTTAAAAAAATAAAAATATACATCAATATGTTAAAAATTACTTTTTTAATTATTGAATTAAAAAAATAAAAAAATATATATATAAGCAATCAAAATGAGAGAACAAATTAAAAAAAAAAAAAAACAAGAATCGACTATCTATATGCATTAATATCTGGTAGATAATTAGTAACATGTATATTAAGATCAGTTTTTCTTTTGTTTAATTATCGTTAGTCCAATCACATTGATCGTAGGCCGGATTCCTCTTTTGTTCATGTATACTAATTAAAATGCTCTTATTTTTAAGGGGAAAAAAAGGTGTATTATTTCAATGTTGAAGTTCTCATTATTGTAAGTTATAATTACACATTGATATCTTTTTTGGTGATGAAATCAAAGAATATCTCTACATGATGCATGCATGGGTTTTAACTTAATATATATATATACTCTGTGTGTGTGTTTGTTTCAATTTTAACGTTGGCTGATATGATTAAATTAGTTTGATTAAATAGACTTTAAAGTGGTCAATATATAGCCTATTTTTAATTTATAATATTATTTGTATTTTGCTATTTATAAGCGTCATGTGTAATTGTGTATATATAACTTAATCATTACAAAAATAGTAAAAATACAATTAATTTTATATGAATACTATAAACTGATGCGACAGGCCTAGGCTTACACTAGCTAGGGTCCCTTGCTTTAAACTATGTACGAACAATATTGAGTCCGTCGACCTCCACATGTTGTATTCTATCATGTATATCTAGCTACACGTACACATCATTCGGACATGACTACGATCGATGAAAGCCCGGAATCATCTTTACCGTCAAACTAATGAATTTGATCCATATGATCCTTGACATACTAATGAATTTGACCTAGTTCATGATATATATTAACCACGGGTGTTATGATTGTGTCTGGCGGCGGCTGCTGCTTTCGGCACAAAACGACAAATCTGATAAAGGAGACCGGTCAGTAGGTCTTCTTTGATCTCAAGTAGTGGTCTGTCAAAAGGGACTTGTTATTAGTCTCTTTTGTCAAGTAGCAATTATTCTTCTTCTGAGTAGAACCCAGAGTTACCGAAGACGTTGCTATAGGAAGCCTCTGATGCTGTGTCCGAATCTTCATCTTCAGACTTGCTTTGAGACTTTGATAGTGATTCTTTTAATATGTTGATTAAATCCTTCTTATTAAGTCCGTCAAAGATGTCCTTTTTCTTTTTAGACTTAGAGGATTTGGAGGATGAACTGTCCTTTACCCCCCCGGATTTTGTTGGAGATGCAGGGGCCTGAATTAGGGGATATTCAGGAGCATTGGATGGTCCAGCCATGATTTTGGGAAATTCCTTCTTATCCTGCAGATTAGGTGCAGCTTGTGGAAAATCCTTGATCAGTAAATCAACAATTTTATCAGTGTTTGCGAATTTATCCCACCATTTGGTGAAATAAACTCGTGTCATAACATCACCATTTCTTTCGTAATTCCATTTGAAGATCCACGGGAGGTGGTATCTTTTACAGAAATGCAAGGAATGATGAAATTTTTTGGAGTGTTGATCCAGGGTTGAATCAACAATTTTTGAATAGTGCTGGTAAGCTGCAAAGAGCTGACCAGGAAGATTATCTGGAATTAATCCATATTGGTTCCACCATTGAATGAACCAAAGTGGAAGAGTTCCTTTAAATTTGATATCAAATTTGATGAACCAAGAGTGGCTCATGTCAGGAGTCTGGAAGAACATGAACCTCTTCCAGGCATCAATATAGTCAAAATAGGAAACATGAGTGTCTATTTGAGCAAGTCTTTTGGGAGAAGATGGGTTTCCCCATTCTGCTTGAGTAATGACTTGATGGATATAGGCACTGTGAAAGATTAATTTGTTGGTATCAACCTTGTCATAAATAGGTTTGATAACCAAGGAATTTGTTTGGATTAAAATACTGGAGTAATACTGGAGATTTTTTGAGGAATCTTCAGGAATCCAGTGGAAAAAAGTAGGGAAATAGCAGGAAGAAATTTTAAAGACATCTGTATATATTGTGCTGTTAGGCTCAATATGAAACAGATATGAAGAAAAATTCTTTTTTAGATATTCAGATTTTCCTTTTGGGAGGAAAAACTGAGGAACAATAGCAGTTTGGGTTTTTGACTCAATTGCTTTCGCATATGGGTCAAAAGTAGTAGTGACCGCAGACGAAAATGTCTGTGGTTGTACAGGTTTGCCAAGTGGCTTGAACCTGTTGGCAAGTTCTAGTGCTGAAGACACAGCACCAGTAGTAGAGGATCCAGCCTCATTCTTGATGAGGTTTATACTGGGCATTGGTGGTGGTGGATTCACCTTTTTCTCTCTCTCTCTTGTTTTCTTCTTGCTGGCCATGATGGGGTTTCTGCAAGAATTCACGGGTGAGAAAGTCAGGGATAGAATTTTGTGTGCCTTTGATATAATCAATGTCAAAATCAAAAACACTTAAAATAGCTTGCCAACGTGCAAAAATATGTTTTGATGCTATGTTTTTAACATCTTTTTCTAAAACAAATTTAGCACTCATGCAGTCAATTCTGACCAAAAATTTTTGGTTTAAAAGGTCAGATTGAAATTTGGATATACATAGTACTATAGCCAAAATTTCTTTTTTAACAGTACTATATTTTTCTTGTGCAGAATTCCAGGTTCCAGAATGGAAGCGAACAATTTGTTCAGACGAACCTGGTGAAACACATTGTTTCAGAATGCCACCATAACCAACGTCTGAGGCATCTGTTTGGACAATTTTAAAGGAATCAGGAGTAGGGATACCAAGGCACGGAAGAGTTTTGACATGTGCTTTGATTTTCCTTACTAAATTTGTATGGATTTCTGTCCAAGGAGGAGGATTAGAAAGAAGTCGTTTAAACAAAGGACGACATTGTTTCCTCATATCCTTGTAGAAATCTGCAACATAATTGAGAGATCCTAAGAATCTCTGCAATTGTTTTTTATCAAGAATGACATCAGGGAATTTGTCAGCAAATTCAATAGCTCTTTGGATAGGCCTGATTTTGCCTTCAGAGATGTCATAACCAAGGAATCTAATCTTGGTTTGAAACAATTTTATTTTTGTTGCCGAAACAACAAGACCATTGAGTCTAATGATGTCAAGAAACGAATTCAAATGTTTCCAATGTTCATCAATAGATTTAGAGAAAATAAGAACATCGTCGATATAGACAATGGTAAAAGCAGAGAACGAATTAAAGATATCGTTCATGATATTTTGGAATTCACTGGGAGCGTTCTTAAGGCCGAAAGGCATGACGTTCCACTCGAAATGACCAAAAGGGGTAACAAAGGCAGTCTTATACCTATCTGACTCGGCTATTTGGATTTGCCAAAAACCGGACTTAAGGTCAAATTTGGAAAAGACCACAGCATCACTTAACCTATGAATTTGCAGAAGAAAATACTTTGCAGAAGAAAACAAATGAATAATGAATTAAAATACTTTAAAGACACACCAATACAAAAATAATAATAATTAGGTGGTGACACATGCAAGATCAATTTGTATATATAAGAGCTGAAGGCAACCAGATAACATTTTAATACACTTCTGGATGATCATAACTCTCTGAGTTAAGCAACTATCATGCCTGTCTGCACAACCATCATGTGTACAAATGGCAGATTTTAAACCCACAACAAGTTATAAGTTTCAAATCATGACATTTTTTTGTAGTTTCTACCTGAGGAAAACTTGATTTCTATCAGGTTCTCTAAAAGAATAATATTTTTATAATTTTAACCCCTCGTATATAATCTCATTCCTGATAAGATATAAAATAAATAATAAAATCTAGATCTTTCCATTAGTTTAGCTTTTAGAATGAGTGATGATTTCACATACCAAAATGTTATGGACAACCGGCCAGTCTTCCCGCCACGGCATCGCGTCCGACGTGGCTAAAATGGAAACAACGTCATTCTGCAAAAATCAAAAACAGAAGGGGCTCTGGTCTCCATCCTCATTTCCAATCCCCATTTTCTCCATCTTCTTCTTCTTCCATCCCCATGATTACGTTTCGAATTTGAGAAAGCTGCAGACCTCTCTTCGTCTTCATTTCGCCCCCATTTTCTCTTTCTATTTTCTCCATCTTCTTCTTTTCCATCCCCATGATTACCTTTCATCTTCAAGAAAGCCGCAGACCTCTCTTCGTCTTCTCCACATCACAACCGAACCCACGATGGTTTTGGGTCTCTTCTCTTCGTCCTATCCCCTACTCACACTCGCAAGTTCCATTGGGCTCCATGGACTCTTGTCACTCTACCATCTCTAGTTCTGTTTCCATTTCTACTCCAAGCTTCCGGTGCTTCGACCCCACGAACCCTTATTCTCCCTCCCCCAACCATAGCCCACGATACTTCTCCGTCCTCTCTCTCCCACTTCCAGGAATGGCTCCATGGAGAACTTGGTCAATTCCGAGCCCAAAATTGTCATCGGCCCCTCTGGTTACGTTCTAGAGGATGTTCTGCACTTGACGGATTACATACCTGACCTCCCAGTAACTCTCTCTCTCTCTCTTTGTGGGTGTTTGGTTGTTGAGAAAAATAGAGGAAAATAAATGCGAAAGGAAATTTATAACTTCGGGTCTCGATTTGAGCTCTAATTTTATGTGATTATCTTTTTGGTTGTTGAGAAAACATATAGCAGTAAATGAAAAGAGATTTATGATTTTTTACAAATAGTTTATAACTTTGACTTGCTCTATGTATGCGTGTTTTCATAAGGGTACGTTTCGTTGCAGAGAGAACCAACTGATCAATGAGAAGGAAAGGGAACTGAAGCTTTGTTTTCAATTTTCGCAAAACGATGTCGTTTCCATTTTAGCCACATCGGACGCGATGCCATGGCTGGGACATAGGTGGTGGGTTGTCCATAGCATTTTTGTTTCACATAACCCTATTAAACACGCAAAAAATCTCCACAACCTCCTAACACTTCACACTCCACATTATTTTTAATTTTTATTATTTTTTTCTTTTATTAAATATTTAGTATATGAATAATGAATAGAAAATTTGAAATAATTTTAAAAAAATAAACTCAAAAAAAATTTAAAAAAATATATTAAAAAATTTTAAAAAATGTAGAATGTGGAGTGTGGTGGAGGTTGTGTAGCAAAGTTCTTAAACACGTGTGGTTACCCAGACAAACGTACGACAAAGTTGGGATCACAAAATAAAGGAGACATCTAAAAAAGTCAACTAAGAAACATTGAAACAAGCGACAATCGATCAGCTAGCACAATAAACTACTAAAGTATAGTTTATCCAATATTATTCCTTCGGCTCCATAATTGTTTTTTTTTTTTTTTTTATAGAATTCATGCTTTTATTATTTTATATATTGATAATCCAATATTTGCTGCATGCATGCATGCGATAATGAAGTTCGTGATGCCTTTGTAATATTTAATGTATCGGGTTAATGGAAAGGTACGCGCGGATCGATGTAGCTAGCTACAAGGGTCGTCAATGTTTAAAGCTTCTTCCCCAATAAAAGAAGATGAAATCCCTTTCCATAAAGATAATCATTGATCTGCATTTTCCAGTATCCGAAATTTGTACTAACAAATATTTCAAATCCAAATAGTACATTTATTTCTTCTCCTATCATCGTTCTCTCTTAGACTTGAACCAGCTTTGCTCTTAATGCCAACAATAACATAAAAGTAAAGTAAAATACAAATCAATTACGCACGATGCAAAATCCATATAGTTCAACAACATGCCTACATCTACGGAGCTGCAGAAGATTTTATTCTCTTAAAGAATTTCAAAATACAATGTGAAGTGAAATACAATTGTTCAGTTGGTCATACTGTTCATAACAAATATATATATATATATATAGTGTTATGCGGCACAGAAATCCAAATTAAACAATTATCGAATTATTTGCTCGAGCGAGTGTCGAGAGAGTCTCAAGTGAACTCCCTACTTGATCTTTACCTGAGCCAACTGATGAGCGAGTCTCGAGCAAACTTTCTGTCTGGTCTTCGCTCAAGCCAACTATGGAGCGAGTATCGAGTGAAATCTCTATCTGTAGTTCGCTTGAGCGCTGTCTCAAGTAAAAGTTGAGCGAACTTTGAACTTGCCTCCGCTCAAGTCACAAACGAGGCTCCACAAACCCAGCAAAATCAAGTAAAAATAATATTTTTCGTCTCCTTTCATGAAATCTATATTATCTCGTAAATACTCCTTCAATTGTGTATGCAAATACTTTGAGGAAAAATATGTACATTATGAAATATTGATAAAGATCAATGTTTCTTAAAACTGATCATGCCAATTCTGCTTTACTTAATATAATGAGATGTCATGATTTTTTTTTTTTTTTTTTTTTGTCTATATAGTATATGGTACTGCATATATGTGTTAATTTATTTTTATGAATAGACAAAATTAATATACGTACCTCTGTTAAATGAAAGAATGATAATAGACACATATATATAATCTTTTATACAGCCATATTCTAAAATAAAAGTATATTTAATAAAATGATGATATTTTTTTATAATTATATACAAAATGATTTTATAAAAATTTCTAAAACATAATTTTAAAAATAGTGGTGAAAAACTAGAGTGGTTGTATTTTATCATGTCATTTTCTTGACTGAAAAGGATTTCTCTATAATGTTCTAGCTGACTTTTATTCCTTTTGCATGTTTATGGTTTTATTATTATTTTTTTTTGAACCCCACTGTGTTGCAGATCAAACGTCCCCTATTACGATTTCTATCACAACTTTGTTTTCTCCGTAATTAATTGCAATATACGCATACATCGACAATGCCTGCTCCACGTTTCTCTCTCTCTCTCTCACTGATCTCTCTCTCTCTGATCTCTCTCTCTCCGTCTATAAAAAGGCCACCAATTTGCACAAAACCAAAATCATAGGGTTTCCCAAAACCCACAAACTAGAGACCATAAAAGAGAGGAGGGAAAGATTTTAAGCAGTGAGAAACATGAGTGGAGGAGGATTAATGGAGTCAGTGGCCACGCCTTCTCGTTCAGTGGGCGGTGGGAGTAGTAGCGGCTATCTGCAGGGGAAAGAACGCTGCGGGCAGTACTTTCAGATGCCACTGCATTATCCAAGGTATACAAGAGCCGACTACGAGACCATGCCGGAGTGGAAACTTGATTGTTTGCTCAGAGAGTATGGGCTGCCAATCACTGGAGATGTTGAAACTAAGAGAAAGTTTGCCATGGGAGCCTTTCTTTGGTCTCCTTAGAATACTCTACGTACGTTTATATCATGTCGATCTATGACCCTATCTTGCATGTATGATATATAGATCAACTCGATCGGATTTAATATTGCACAAAGGTCATAGATTAAATTCCAGGAGAATTAGCTAATTAATGCATGGACTACAAGCAGTAGTACTGGTGTTTCTTGTAATAGTTTTTTTTTTTTTTTTTTTGGGTGTTATTTTTATCTATTTTTTAGTATTATGATGAGCATTTGATATTGTGTCGAAGTGTGTCTGGCTAGCTCTTTGTGCACTCTATGCGTCTTTGTGCAGTCTATGCAGCATAGGACCTTAAGAGTGTATAAGACCATGGAAACCATACATAATTAGAATGAATCTCTCAAATTTGATATTATATATACTTATGGAGATCATGAAAACAATATTCTTCATACAAGGTTATACACATGATTACCCCAACTCATCATCATGTGGTTGTTGAGGAAAATAGCTAGCTAAGCTTGAAACCAAACACTAGATCTAAACGTACTTGTATCATAAAATTGAAACAAAATTGATCAGACAACCACATAAAACTATATATATATATATATATATATATAAGATCCCGGTTGTGGCTGCTGGTTAGAAAAAGTTCCTTGATGAAACCAAGATCGAAGAGCTCTAAAATATTATCATATACGATTCAAACAAATCAGCAAGCAGCTGGGTCACATAAACAACGATTATTCCATATTTCAGACTTTTCTTTTTGGCATCATCGAATTTTCTTAATTTTGACTGTCTTCCTTATCAATTTAAACTTATATATCACGTACGTTAGTTATTGGAAATATCGAATAATTTGGTTGCACCCACATATTGAAATCGTTCAAAACAATCAGATCACATCCCAGGCCATTAATTATATATATGAGATCAGTTGGGTGAAATCGGCCTTGTACGCAGATGTAATTGCAAGTTGGCTGTCAAACAACAAAGCCAACATGCCTAATATTAATTAAAGCTTCACAGCGTTCTAATGTTGTTGGTTGGAATCATGATGGCCACAAAAATATGGTTATTTCGTGGAGAATTTTGCAACAAATTATTAATTGACGTATGTTTTCAATTAGTAGTACGTACTAGCTAGTATTGGAAGTTGTAATTAATGTGTGTGAAAAGGCCAGCTGGTAGAAACTAATTAGAAGTGTCGTGTTTAATGTGAACAATTTTATTAATGGTGATGTTACATATAATAATAGATGCTCATGCATGCATGACCATGGCCGACCATTTAGGCCTCGTTTGGTTATATAAAAAATGTTGAATCCAACTGGCTTGGGGAACCAGTACTGCGTAACCGTGTCTTACATGACGGGTTAATGAAACGGTTCATTTCATTCGAACCTATGCAATGACGTGTTTCAGTTTGGAATTTCTCCTTCTCCCCGTGGCCCTTCTGATCTCCCACGAACCCTTCCCCTTTCTCCTTCCCCTTCTCCTTCTTCTTCTAATCTCCACGTACCCTTCCTCCTCTTCTCCATCTCCATCCTTATCTTCTCAAGATCCTCTGAAACTGATCTTCTCCATTTCCATCTTTGCGAGTTTTGTCTCCTCTGATCTTCTCCATCTCCACGTCTCCTCTGATCCTCTTAGTTTCCTCATCAAGATCTGTTTTCGTTTACTTAAGTTTCGCAAGTTTGTTTCCTCTTCAACAAACGAAGCCTTATTTTCCCCTTCACCGAATCTTCTCCTCCTCGCCAATACCCATCCTGAAACCCTAACCCTAACCTAGCTCCTTTCCCTTCATCCCTAAGTTTTGGACGTTGGGTTTGGGCAATGGGCAAATGGCCAGAGAACCCGCTGGTTTGAGAACCGGCCCACTCATTTATTTATTTATTTTACTTGAGCCCGGATTAGAGCCCATAGCTGCAACCGAGTTAGAATGTCTTCGGGGTGTCTCCTCCATCTCCATGTTTGTCTCCGTGAACAAGTGGTAGATCTTCTACTTCAAATTTTTTAGCTCAGTTCTTTTTGTCTTAAAATGATAGATCTCATCCATCTAGTTTTAAGTTTGTCTTAGAATGTATTTATTTGTGTGTAAAATGTAAAGAGGAAATTTGGGTTAACTTAACTGTGATGAGAGAGAGAGAGAGAGAGAGAGAACATTTTCTCACATTTTTCTCAATGATACTCTGTAGTTCGTGTGGGGTGAAGTAGAAGGGGCTAGGAATTCCATCTGTATTAGGAATTTCAATTGTGGGTAAGTTACTTTCATAAAAACTTTCAAACACCCAATTATGTGGGTCGCAAACTAGATTTCAGTCTTGTTGATCACTATCCTCGTACAGAAAAAGAGTTGAAAACTTAAATTAAATTTCTTACATTTTCTCGTCTCCCACATGTTTTGTAGTATTCCAACTCTAGCAAACAGTAACTTGGTACCGCTTTATAACTTGGTCCTCAATTCCCCCATCATCTTTGGTCAAATGTTTCTTTATGTGCAACAAAATTCAATGGTCCAGATATATATATATATATATATATATATATATATATATATGGTTGACCTTACATGCAATATTGCAAAGATGAGAAAATAATTCCATGATATATATGTTTGCTGCTATCGTCCACGTTGAAAACATTATTTTATATCCTTAGACATACATGTAAAGAGTAAATCAGTTTTGGCAACTCTTTATTAAAATGCTCAAGCCCGAGATCCATAATTACTTTTTTCCTCATGTTCCAATTATGTGTCATTATGGTGTTAGCCCATGCATATATCAAAGCAATCTAACTGCAAGTCACACTTCAAAATTGATGCCTGTTTGTGGAACTTATAGTGCTTCATATGATGAAAAAATCCAGAAATCTTGCAAGTTACAATTTTAAGACGGACTACAGTTATAGCTCTCCTTGGGATTGTCAGATGGAAAAAGGAGAAGAACACTCATCTCCTTGGGATTGTACTTCATAATCTCAGATGAATTTTAGGAATGAAGTCGGACCGATGAGATGACCAAGTGATCATTATTGCTTGTATGAACCTACCAGTTACTGTTAGCATTCTATAGAGATTGTGGTGTTGTATTTGTATAGCTTTTGCACTCCCTAAATTAAAAGGGAGGCCCGCATTTTTTTATTTTGGTTTTCCTTACTCTTTCTAGTCATATCTCTTGTATACAAGTGAGGCACCCCTTTTTCCTTTTAATAGAATTGACTTACATATATACATACAAGTATATGTAGCTCTTTTTTATCAAACAATTCATTTAGTTTTGAAAAAGGATAAATGGTGGAAATAATTTCTGCTAATTTTGTGCCTTATCCTTTAGGTGGATATATTCCTAACATCTTTGGTTAGTAATTTTTGTTTAGCTTCCCACTCATTGGAAAAATGTTTCAATTATGTCCTCTAACTTGGTGCAATGACTACATTTGAACTAAATTTCCATGTGTAGCATGTGCATGTGTGATCAGATGCTGTCAAAGATAATCATGTTTTGTTGGCATTAGAGTTGTTATCAATATAAGACAATGGCGATATTAATTTCTATACTACATGTACTGTTTGGTTGGTTTCTTGATGAAAAAATTATGAAAAGTAATGAAATAGTTTGAGTTAAGATGTCCTATAGAGTTTTGAGAAATGAGAGAGGAAAAACTGAGTAAAAATATCATAAAGTTAAAATATTATTTTTAGTTTGAAATTTGAAAATGTTTAATTATTTGTTAGGTTTTGTTTGGAGGTTTGAGAAAGTTATTATATTAATCATTAGATCAAAAAGTTAAATATTTGAAATTAAAAAGTGATTGTGTACGTTTAAATGGTACGTACTATTTAAATGTTGAAATGAAATGAGATAAGAAAGGTTGAGACCATTTTTGAAACCAAATAGGGCATCCCTCATAATTGATCCAAACGTTAGAATTTTCCCAAGTGTTCGATCCGGCTTTGACTCGAATGTGCTTATAAAGCATACGCGCATATATATAAATATATATATATATATATATATATATATTTATATAAATATTGTAGTTCTTTTCTTTGTTGGCCTGGGTCGATCGATGCTTGCAAGAAATCAAACAGGCTAAATGGGTTTTCTTGACAAATATTGTAGAATATTTGTCACAAATGCCCGGTCTACACTCATTTTGATAAGCTAAATGGGTCTACACTCAGTAATTAAATATTCTATGTGTTAGACAATTCATTGAGGGGGAGTTTAGCTCACACGTAAGAGGGAATGTTAAGATATAAAATAAATAATAAAATTTATATTTTTTTATTAGTTTAAGTTTTTAGAACAAGTAATAATTTTCACGTAAGCGCTCTTTTTTCACTAATTTGAACAGCAAGAAACACAAATAACTCAAAATGAATTCCAACCTTCCATTCTACTAACAGTGCACTTTGTTTCCATAGTGAACACAACCATCGGATCACTATATCATGAAGAGTACGAATTCCACGTGTATTCCCAAGCCCACGAGAGTTATAATTGATGACTTTTTAGGTTGTCGACGGGGTGAAACTTAGCATCAGCCCATATATAATACTTCAACTTCCACCATATTCGCGTTCTCAACAAATTTTTGTTTCCTTTTCTGAACTAGACTGGGAGTAGCCGCCGTAGATAGTTCCACTAGAAATATCTTTGCTAGCACAATACTATGACTATAGTTTTTATCTTTTTTCTTCCCAACATCCACTTTCGATCCCTTTTCCATATTCCTTTCTTAGAACCATCGATCTCTCCTCAGGCTAAATTCCCTACCCGATCTAGCTGTAGATAGTGTTTCTACCTTTGAGTTTTGGGCCTTTCGAGCTTCATGGTGGGTGCCTTTTATAACTCAACTTCTATGATCATTCTGAAGATTCAGCCCTTTTCTCTTTCCCCATGCATGGTAACCACAACCCCCAACTGCTTTCCTACTTCTACAACTTCAATGGTCTTGTTAATGTCTGCCTGAATTGGACTTTCTAGTCTAGCCGTCTCTCCGGCAAACCCCTTTATCACCTTATTCTTCTTTCCTGAATTGTTAATAATCTAGAACCTGATTCTAAGAGAGTTTACATGAACTTGTATACATGAATCAGATGGGAATTAAACCTTCTTTCCCAAACCATTATGATCTTGGTCAAAGCTCACAATCTCGTTCAGCAGGTCCCAATTTCCCACAATAGTAGCAAAAATGAAGAAGTTGTTCATATTTAAATCACCCGCTACAAATCTCTTTCCCCTGGACAGAGGTTCAATAATATTCAGTACTGCTAGAATTCTTGCATATTGACCCCACCCTGGTTTATCTTCCGATGGATCAGTGTCTTTCAGCCATCCTAATAGAGCTTCCTATTATTTTCACTACCATTGCATGCATTCATACCATCCAATGGAAGATCATAAACTCCTATCCATAATGACATTTGTTCATCAAAACCTTAAAAGCACTTTCTTCTTATCCATAATTCTTGCATATATTCTTGTATTACCAAGCTCTTATCAAATGATCAGGGGCCATTACAAAGCTCTTTCTTCTTATCTCCCTTTTTTGAAAACTCTGTAAGGAGAATATTCTCCCCCAACGCATAAAAAGGAAGACCCTTAGGTGGTTTCCCAACATTCTGCGTCATTGTACGTTTTGAAAGCTTCTTTTTTGTAAAATTTATTAGAGAGACCCTACTTCAGTGTAGAACACTTGTACTAATGACAAGGAGACCACTCTCCACTGCCAAACCTGAAAGGAATCGTGTATTGAGAGAGAGAAAGAGAGAGAGAGACCAGCTGTAAAATTCTCTCATCTATTTTTCTTCAAACCAAACAAGTTTCAAGTTGCCAAAAAGAGAGGAAAAACCATGCGGCGTCAGATATTTTTTTCAGTTTTATTTTCCTTTAAAAGGCTACTATTCTCTCAATTTAATTAGTTTGTGTCTGGTAATTATTTTACAAGATTTTCCCATCATTCTGGCTTCAATTCAACTGATCGTTCTTTAAGGGACTTTTTTTTTTAAACCGCTGGAAAGAGGGAAAATGATGATTTTATTTGGCTAGCATGTTTTCATTAGTTTCAAATATGATGCCTTTTTTTAATTTGTTTCTCTTGTGGGCTGATCAAACATGAGAGCACTAGCTGCCCACGCAAAAGTTCTTTGGCTCAAGGGTAGGAAAGCATCTGAGTGTTGTTCAGGGCACATCAACTTATCGAAATGAGGGAACAGATCAACAGGACATTCTCAGCCTCCTCCTTAAGAGTAGTTTGCAGTTGACGGTTGGATTGACAACTTTGTGTGACAATGTGTGGAAAGCAGTGTCACACAAAGTTGGAAAGCAGTTAGTTATGATCTTAAAGGAAATCCATTGGCTCTTGCTAAAGAAAATGTGTGACGCCCCAGACCCTGCTTGGGATTTGATAGAGACTGAAACATTGGGACATGTAACTCATGGTCACATACTCATCATTCATAGTAGTTAACATGCAATGCACATAGTATGTTTCTAGCAGTATACAATAATCACAGCTGAAAATGCTCATTTTAAAATAAAGTTTGAGCAATTAAATATGGTACCAAAATAGAGTATCTATTAATCCGAAAATTATTGTTCAAAGATCTCCAACTACAAAATGAGGGTTTAAACCACAACCCTTATGATTGCAAAATCCAAGTATCCAAAGATAAAAACCATATCGTTTCTCATCATAAATCGGAAAATATCCTATTTGCCCTTGTCCTTTTCCAGAATCTTCTGCATGTCCTCAAAAAGCTTTAGTACTTCACTTATGAAATTCTCATTGGACTCGAGCTGCTCCATTAGCATCAGTTCTATAGAATGCTCAAGGCTTTGTGCAGCTACCTTAGTTTTCGGGGGATCCTCTCTCTTGTGTTTCCCCATTGAGGTCTAACAATCCTATCACAACTTCTACCATTCTAGGCGAGAATGGTAGTGGAAATTACCACGATGAGATTTTAAGAAATCTCATAAAGTTAAACAAAAATTATACACAAAGATAACATAAGCATGTATAAGGAAAACCATGAGTATGAATGCATGAACATGCACTTTGACCAAAAACATACTTTTGTCCCATATGCATTCTTTTTCGAAAATCACTGACCTTGTAACCATGTATCAATATGACAGAGTAAACATGTAACCAAAATATTATTTTTTCCATTCCATATAAAGACTTAAGAAACTTATTCCATATAACAATGTAGGTGGGCACCTTACAACTACCTCTAAGAATCGCGGGCTCCCTGCTAGTTATCGCATCACATTGTTAGTCCTCTTAACCGGGTCTGAGTACGTAAAAGTCCATATGATACGGCAGTTCACAATTCGTCTTCATTGTACTTTACAATGGGTTGCACCCACTAGCATTAGGTGCGACTACTTCGCTTCGAAATCCTTTAAAAAGAAGAAAAACTCTTTTTCACACTCTACTATTTATCACACACTTCACACACTTAGTGTATTTGAGTTTAAAAAAAAAAAAAAAAAATTTGAAGTGCATGGTGTGTGGAGAGTGTAGGTAGATATGTAGAATTGCTCTAAAAAGAATTCATTCGAAGTCTGTTGACTGTACTTTGTCAACCCATGGATTTCACTCCAATTTAAACACTCCAGAGTAGACATAAGAGTTCCACCAGGATATTCCTTCATCTTAGCATTGGGGTCATGACAAAACCATTTCTTTTAATGCACAACCTGAAAACATGTGACATGTGATCATGTAACTTTCATGTAACAATGTCATGTACTTATGTCATATTCAAAGAGTGCATCACGTGTATAGCTTGAAAGAATTAGAATATGCCAAAACATGTACTTGTGTGCATGTGAAAGTTCAACAAAGCATATACCATTTCTCAAAAGTCCAAACATGTCATTTGAACCAACCGTTTGACAAGCAATATTTGATCATAACATGATGCACGTATAAGATACGAATCATAACATGTAACAAATTCCATAATCCAATTTGAACAACCAACATGCAGAGTTTACATCTAAACATAAATAAAATATCCAAGAATAAGTTAGAGGCTAACTTACAAAGTTTCAAAAGTATATTTTTGATGATCAAGCAAGTTGAAAGTGTATATTTACAAATTATTACACTGTGGATAACAAACATCAATCCAAACATGTATGTCGTGTACTAGGGTTTATGCTTTTAACCTTAATCGGCTATAAACTCTTCTTGTGACTCTTCTAACTCATATACAAATGGTTTGAGGAACACAAATGTGTGTGTAAGACAAGTGTGGTTTCACTCAACAAAATCCTAATGGCCGAAAATGCCTGGCACTCTAGATTAGGCTTCTTACAACAATGACTAAGTAGTACTTTACACGAAATCCTAGTAATGGCCGAACATCTCTTGTCCCTAGCGAGACCATTCCTTTTTGTATTTTTTTTTTTTTTCCATTTTGCCATTGATGATTTGGGTCCCTTGAAAAGAGAACCCTAGACAACCCATGCTCAATAAGGTTAAGCATGGTCACCTCCTCATGGTTGAACCAAGTGCTTCATTAATCCTGTGAGACTCACAACAAAGCCACGACACATATCCGTCCCATCTCTTAAACTGAAACTCTTCAACCCAAAAACCCTTGCAAGTGCATGTGTGTTCAAGAGAAGAGAATGGGATAGAAGTTTTGAAAGTTCTCACCGAGCAAATCTCCCCAACATGATTTTCCTTGTTTTCCCTTCTATGTGTGTGCCAAGAGAGTGTTTGGATGAAAGAAAAATTGTGTTTGGTCTTCTTCTAGAGTGGGCCCAGATAGAGAGTAGAGGAGGGAAAGAAAATATGAAAAATGAAGCAACTAACCTTTAATTTGCCTCTAGCATGTGTAAGGGATGCCGACCATTAATACCCTCTTATTTATGCTCTTTATTCCCCATTCATTCTCTCTCCCATCATTACTTATTTCTGGAAATATGAAAAGCCTTTAGAAACTCCTTGCATGGGCGCCATGTGGCCCATTTCTTCTTGCCCTAGCCGAAGCACTCTCCTCTTCCACTTCATCATTGTGCTTCTTGGGAACTTAAGGGACTACCTTGCATGGAGGACATGTGGCGCATCCTTTTGGGGAGACCGAAAAGTCCAAGCCTTCTTCCACCCATTTTGTGTCTAAATGCAATGAACCTAAGGAAAATCAATGCATGGTTGCCAGACCCTGATCATTTGACCCCTTGCAATTGGCTTTGTCAATTCCAATTCTATATAAACCCTTAAGGAGTTTTCCCATCCATTTCCACTTGGTTGTACATCAACATCGTGAACATGCCCCAAGGTACTTTCGATTTGTTCTCCACACTCTTTAGTCATATAATCCAGGGGTAAGTCATGCATATGAACCCAAAACATCTCCTTATCAAAGCTCAATTTTCGAGGTGGAGTAGATTCGTAGTATAATTTTAGGGCAAAAAGGTTGTTGTCGAAACGGTATGGTTTTCCATTCCACACTTTTTGTTTATCAACTTGTATGGTAAAGGTAATGACAAGGGAAAAGTTTTTTTGCCCACCTAGTTTGACCGCCCTAGTTGACCGATGGTCAAAATTTTTTTTTATTTTACTTAGCGATTAAGGAAGTGATTTTAAATGTATTAATGTATTTTTTTATATTTTAAAAATATTTAGATATATTAAAAAAAATATGAAAAGAAAAATGAGAAAAAAATAAAAATACACATTTTGCCTATCGGTCAAATTGAGCTGACTACTCTGGGCGGTAGAGTATAAGGGTGTTCATCCGGGTTCCAGACCGAGTATCTGGGTATACCCAGCCAGGAACCCGGGTATCAAACCTGGGCCGGGTTTCGGCCCAGGTATACCAGGGTTATCACCCGGGCCGGAACCCGGATGATCCCAGTTTTTACAATCCTGAAATTCGGGTTCCGGATTTCAACCCATACTTTTTTTTTTAATAAAATCTTTAGTATTTAATGTTTTCAACAAAAAAAAAAAATTGTTGAAAAGCTTTTTTTTAAAATCTAAAACCCTATATTCTAGTACAATTGTTCTAAGAAAAAATTTTGACAAACATATTTTTATATTTAAAACAACTATTGCCTTTTTAGCTAAATGCATCTTAAAAAATAATTCAATATTTATCATGTAAAATGCATGCAATAATGCAATTCACTACATATTAAATTACATTACATTACAAAACAAAAAATTACAACATATAAAATTGAAAAAATATAAAAATTACGTATCAAAAGTGGATTGGAAAATTACATATCAAAATTACATGCAATAACATAAACTTCTTCTGTATTGAGTGAAGGCCTGAAATCTTCTTTCCTAGCAATATTAAATCCTGCCAAATAAAAAACAAAAGAAAAACAGTATATTATTTCAACAAATAGTATTAATTGAATTCAAGCAATAAGCAATAAACTTGTATAACTCATGTTGAACTAAATGCAACTTAAATTCATGTTGAAATGATTCCACTGTGTTATTTGTTCATCTAGTTCTGGTGATGCTTGTGTTGATGATCATGAAGATTATGATGGTTTCTTAGAATATATGGGTCCATTTGCTTCTCTTCTTTTTTCTTCAATTTTCTTCCATAAAATCTTTAAGGTGAGTTTGAAAAGTAGTGTACTTTTATAAAAGCCCATTTTATGGAATCAAACAAAAAACTATAAGAAAAACTAATCAAACAAAAAACTATAAGAAAAACTATCAAAAACCGCCCTCAGGAACAGAGTTTAGCTTTGTTTTATTCAGAAGCAAAATTACTTCCCAGGAAGGTTTTGCTGATTTCAATGGATCTACCACCAGATACTATAAACCCAAATCAATATTGTAACTTGGACAGAGAACACACTGCCATTAAAGTAGCCTTAAGAAACAGAGGAAAAAGATGGAAACATGTTAACAACCATCCAATCTGATGACAACCAGAATTATATTTGTGAGTTTGAACCACAAAACTGAAGAAAAATAACATTAAAAAATATTCAGAATAGGGACAATCTGAGCAAGAAATTTCAGAATAGGGACAATTTGAGCAAGAAATTCCAACAAGAGCAACTTAAAAAAGAAAAGAAACGCATTAAGCAACTTAATTAGACAGTATCCCCTCACGCTATATAAATATATTTACTGTAATAAAAACTAAATTATGTTTTCTGCCAAAAATATCTTCTTGCCATATGTAAAGGGAAAAACTACATGATAATCCAAACAAGTCTGTCATAAGAAAATGGGTTCAACATCATCTAAAACTTATGCCCACGATCCAGATCTCACAAACCCAGTCCAGATCTTATAAGGAATTTAGGAGATTCTGTGGTTATAGATATTTTCACTAGTCTCCCTTGTAGGTCTAACAAGTCCAGATCTAACCCATAAAAACACTATACAAAGATTACTCCATTTAAATATTCACATCAAAATAAACCCAAAATCAACAGAGAGAACAAAAACCTAGATGCATAAAGCAAGCCAAGACCAGAAAAAAATAGCAGATCTAGCAAAAATAACATCATATAACAGACCCAAATAAATAAATAAAACCCCACGTTTAAAAACAAATCTAAAACAGACCCTAATCATTTCCCACATGCTTACAAATCTAAAACACTGTCAAAAAGCACAGATTTTGAAGTGTAAAGCATGGGTTTTGGGGATATTTCCAAAAGAATGAAATACGAACCTTCGGTTTGTCAAGAAGAACTAACCTAGAGACAATATTTCACAACCCAAATCGAAATAATAGCACGAACACAGAGAGAGAGTATGTGAAATGGAGGAAAACTAACCTTGGGTTGTAGAAGTCGACGACGGAGCGAAAAAGTAGAAGATGACGGCCACGAGGAACAGATCTTTGATCGGTAGAGGAAGAGTGATAGGAGCTAGGGTCTCATCACGAGAGAGAAAGAGAGAGATGAAGACGACGGAGTGAAGAGAGAGAGAGAGAGGGGCTGCGGCCAAAAGATGGAGTCCAGAATGGGTTTCGAGAAGGGTTTCGACCCTTTTGATCATGCGAAATTTCTTTTTAAAAATCGGATTCCGGGTTTTAAATCTGATACCTGGCTCGGCTATATCCGGGTTTAGTCATCTAGGTACCACCTCGGATGAATAGTCTTAGCAGAGTAGCCCGACTCTAATGACAAATGTATTCGGCCTGACTTCCAGGAACACTGCTGGTTTGCTTATTCGCCAAACCTTCGCCATTGCGGACCGTAGCTTGAGTGATTATCCTCTCCGTACAGACCTTCCCAACCAGACTTCAATCCCTTTTACTTTTAACTTCCTCTGAAACCCTAGGTATAATTCTCTTCTTCCGTCAGCCATAGCTTCTCCCATTTATCCAACTTTATCGTGCTTGAATACGGTCGTCTACTTTCATTTTAGAACAAATATATATTTTCCTTCACCCCTAATTCCTTTAGAGAGTCGAGAGAGAAGACTATTTACAACTTTATTAATCATCTTCTTAAATATTATTCTTTCATCATTTGTTACGCATCATGAAATAATTATATAATTGCAATAAATAATAAATAATTTTCTAATCATAAAATTGCCACGTTAATAAACCATAAAAGAAAAAAAATGATGAGTAACAATATTCTCTAGATTTAATGGGAAAATACCAACGTCTTTCGGACCAGATAACATAAGAACTTGTCTCCAAGTAGGAGAATCAGATTCGAACCCTCACCCCTATATATATATAAGTCTTTAATGGAAAAATAGAGTTGATCTTAATTTTAAAAGAAAATGATACTTGATCCCATGAGTTTGCCCTAAAAAATTATCGCTCGGGTATTTTATTTTGTTTTTTACTTTTTAATGATTAAAAACGTGACTATTAGGGAAGTGATATATTTTTTATTTTTAAAAAAATATTTAAAGATGTTTAAAAAATATTTAAAAAAAATACAATTTCACTAGTATAAATTTGAGGTTGTGTTTAATTATTGAACTCATCTCAAATTAATCATTGATGAAACCTACTACATTTTTAACTTTTCATAAAAAAGTTAAACACATTTTAAACTACTTTATACATTTTAACTTAAAAAAAAAATTATCTTAATGAAACTCACATAATATTATTGTGAGAAATTCTATTTGCAGTCTCCACTTGGGGACTGCATGTGCAGGTCCCTTATTAAATGAGAAAAAACATCATTTCAGGAGGGATAGTTTTGTAATTTTAAAAAAATTTAAAGATAAAATTACCTAGACTTGCATTGCAGTCCCCAAATAGGAACTGTATGTAGCACTGCTCTATTATTATTTACATCTTAACTATCTCAACTTCTTCTCCTTACTGATCTCCTTTAAAAAATCTCCCCGCGCCAGAGAAGGTCCCGCTTCTCTCTCTTTCTGGTCTGATCCAGAACCCAAATTAATTAGTTTCCTGAGAAAAGGGTTAGAAGAGGGAAAACAATGCCGAGGGAGATCATCACCCTCCAGGTTGGACAATGCGGGAACCAGATCGGCATGGAGTTCTGGAAGCAGCTCTGCCTCGAGCACGGGATCAGCAAGGAAGGCATTCTCGAAGATTTTTCCACTCAGGTCCTTCTCTACATTCTTACCTTTTCCCTTTGTATTTAATCAAATTAGAGATATTTTAATTAAGTCGCATAAATCATGTGTATGTATCTATTCATGTGTTTGAGTTGGAGGTGATGTGTACGAGTATGTATTTTTATTGTAAATGAGAGAGGAAATGGAAGTAAAATTGCCTAAAGCAGGCTTGTTAGGGTAATGAGACGGCTAGTTTTGTTTTATTGCGTAAACAAGGAAAAGCTTACATTGATTTACTCTATTATTTCTTACATATTTATTAGTCCCTATTTGATTTTTTCTTGCATGCGGTTAGTTGTCTTTGGTAAATTGCCCACATTTGGTTGCCAAATAAAAACTGAGGAAGATTGGAGGAATTTAAATTAAACTCCACTTCAAAATAAGCTGTGTGTGTGTTTTAGGTTCAGATGAAATTTTAATTTGCATACTTGGATGCAAGTTTTCATATTTTTTTATTCCTACTTTATCATCAAGGTAATGCCGAATTAGTTGTAATGGTAAATTGGAACTCTACAACCTTGTTCAGTGTTGACCAAAGGACTTTTATTGTCAACAGGTATTCTTTATTCTACTAATGGACATAAATTTTATAATGATTTACTGAGTTAGAGATGCCACAGGGAGGGGACCGGAAAGATGTATTTTTCTATCAAGCTGATGATCAGCACTACATCCCACGGGCTTTGCTGATTGACCTGGAGCCCAGGGTAATTAATGGAATCCAAAATAGCGAATATAGAAATCTCTACAATCACGAGAACGTCTTTCTTTCAGATCATGGAGGGGGCGCAGGAAATAATTGGGCCAGTGGTTATCATCAGGTTTGTTATTTTGTTTCCATGACAGTCTCTTTAGATATTGAGCCAATATTATGACGGCTCAGTGTACTCAAAGCTTTAGGCCTGGTTTGGATAGTGAGTTGAGATGAGGTGAGACGAGATGAGATGAAAGTTGAATAAAATATTGTTAGAATGTTATTTTTTAATATTATTTTTGTTTTGGGATTTGAAAAAATAGAATTGTTTATTGTATTTTGTTTGGAGTTTGAGAAAGTTGTAATGATTAGATGAGATGAGATAAGATGAGTTGAGATTGTTTTAGTATCCAAAACAGGCCTTACTCTTAGGTGATTGGATATTGCATATTGGTTCATTTTCTTCTTGAATTTGTACCGTCCATGCTACCAATCCAGCTCTAATATGGTTGCATGTTAATTGACTTAAGTTCTTGTGGTCTTGAAAAAAAAATGCACGTTTTTGGTGGTTTTGAAACTGGCTAAAGCAGGGATGTGTGATATCTGTTAATATAGATATATGCTAAATCCTTCGATATTCTGACTCAATACCAATATATGGTTCAGTATCAGATTATTAGTTAAGTGTTTGTATTAAACAAAAGATTCTTCGCTATTAGAGTGTTTCACACGTTCATACATGCAATTAATGTTTTATCGTGAGAATTTCTGATGAGTCATACTTCCACTATTTAGAGAATCATTATTTGGAGTTTGCAAGAAAGATCACAAGTAATTCCAATTATAGGCTTAAAAATTTTAAGATTTCACTGGCATGTATAGGGCGTTGATGGTCTGATTTTCATATTGTTCATATGGTGGTTAATTTCTGTTTAGGGGAAGGGTGTTGAAGAGGATATAATGGACATGATTGATAGAGAAGCAGATGGGAGTGATAGTCTTGAGGGTTTTGTTTTATGCCACTCTATCGCTGGAGGAACAGGCTCAGGTTCTTTACTTCTCTGTCTTTACGGTTCTTACATAAACCAATTATTTTGTACATCTTCCTTATCATTACGTTGCTGATTAGTTAATGTAAATATGATAATTTACTCTTTGGTATTGGGTTCATTGGAGAGCACAACTGATATATAATTCTGGTGTATAGAGTGAACTAAGCTCCTCGTTGTTTGTGCTGAAGTTGAACTAAATTCAGATTGCTCTTAGCATCTTAAAGATGTATAAAAAAATGAACTCGCTTGCTACCTTGGGCATCATTATAGTCATCTAGTCAAAATTTTGCCTCAATGACCTGGATCCTTTGCCCTTCATGCTTTGTGGTATTTGCATGATGGTATGCACATTACTTCTTAAAGTGCTCCCTTCTTTGTGCATTTTTTGAGCGCTCTCAATTGAAATAATGTAAATGCAGGTATGGGTTCATATTTGCTGGAAACTCTTAACGATCGCTACAGCAAAAAACTGGTTCAGACATATAGTGTATTTCCTAACCAGATGGAGACAAGTGATGTGGTGGTCCAGCCCTACAACTCACTTTTGACACTCAAGCGACTGACATTAAATGCTGATTGCGTTGTTGTTCTTGATAATACTGCATTGAATAGAATTTGTGTGGAACATCTTCATTTATCAAATCCTACCTTTGGTCAGACAAATTCTTTGGTTTCCACTGTAATGTCTGCCAGCACAACCACTCTGCGATATCCAGGCTATATGAACAATGACTTGGTTGGCCTTCTTGCTTCTTTAATTCCAACCCCAAGATGCCACTTTCTAATGACAGGATATACACCACTTACAGTGGAGCGCCAGGTAAAATTCACATATGCATGCCATTTATCTTTTCATCTCATTCTCTTCCTCTCTCTTTGATAATTTTGCTGTATCATATTGCTGGGAATTTTTGATTGGGTGTGTTATGCTTCTAAAGAGGTACTTTATCTGAATCTGATGCAACTCTATTTTTGATAGGCTAACTTGATTCGCAAAACCACCGTGCTTGATGTTATGAGAAGACTTTTGCAGGCAAGAATCTTTGCATATAATTTTTGCATCCTTGCAGGGTTTGACAGTCTTTTGACGTATATCTTTTCTGTAGGCAAAAAATATTATGGTTTCCTCATATGCTCGTACAAAAGAGGCCAGTCAAGCAAAGTATATATCAATATTGAATATCATTCAAGGGGAAGTTGACCCTACTCAGGTAATATTCACAATTCCTATATGAGAAGCTAGGAATTCCTATATGGGTAATTGTATTGAGAAGCTGGCATTTTGTTTTTATTGGATGGAATATACTTAGGACTCATTTTCATTATGACTTTTGGCCATAATTAATGTAATAGTTTATTAAGATAAGAGTTCATGTGTAAAGGTTCTCATATCCGTATCTAGAGTATCATATAGCTCACATTCTCTTAGTTCGGTACACTACGGCTTACTACTTTTCCTCCTTTTTTAAAGGTTGTGTTATTTCTAGGTGGAGATCCAACCGTTTCATACCAAACAGATCAATCCTTCTTAGACTACATCAATAATCTTAAAATTTAAAAACAAAAAACAAAAATTTTTTATAGGAGAAAAAAGTTTTGGAGAAAAAATTTCAAAAACTTTGTTTTGTTTTTGAATTTTTTTTAAAGAAATGATGCACTAATATTCCACTAATAAAATCTTTTTATTAACTAAATTCTATTTTTCAAAATTTAAACTTAATTCTAGAAAGGAGGACTAAATTCATAGTTTCACCACAAAAAAATAAAGGCAAAGGGGGTTAAGCTGCTTGATATTCTTTAATTTTGTGGTTGTGACCTTGGAAATATGTTAAGCTATCAGGACTCTCTAAATGGAAAATTTATGGGGATGATTTTCAATAATGCCACTTCTTGTTATTTGCCTTCTCTGTGATCAGGTTCACGAGAGTTTGCAGAGGATACGCGAAAGAAAGCTTGTTAACTTCATTGAGTGGGGCCCTGCAAGCATTCAGGTTTCTTTCCAGATTTGTTTTTTTTTTTTTTTTTTTGATCGGTAATCAAGAAATTTTATTCATAAGAATAGGCAAAGCCCAAGTACACAGGGAGTATAAATGAGAAAGGTTTCTTTCCAGATTAGAAACAATTACTTCTGACGCTTAAACCCTTCTTTTGAACTTAGTTATACAATCATTTATCTCTTTTTTTTTCTTGGTAGGTTGCTCTGTCTAGAAAGTCTCCATATGTTCAAACTGCTCACAGGGTAAGATTCCTTGTTCTGTTTTTTTTTTTTTTTTTCTCCTGTCAATGTTTGTTCTTCAAAATTTTTTCAGGAATTTATATTTCGATTAATGTTGATTTAAACAGTTTTGAAAACAGGCCTCCCTGTTATCTTTTAAAGTCAAGTGATAATTGAAAAGAAGTATTGAGATGTGCAATAAGGCTGGTATGCTTTGTATTTGTTAGGTCAGTGGTCTTATGCTAGCTAGCCATACTAGTATCAGGCACCTTTTCAGCAAGTGTTTGAGTCAGTATGAGAAGTTAAGAAAGAAGCAAGCATTTCTTGACAACTACCGGAAATTCCCAATGTTCTCTGTAAGTTGCCATCATTGTAAGTTCAGTAGTTTCAATTCTGAATAAATGTCTGTCATGGACACTGCACCAGTTAAAATTTTCATGTGTCTTCTTTCTATCGTTTGTGCATTACAATGCTTGGGTAGGCTTTATTAATTTCATTAGAATATATTATTATTGGATTCCCGATATATCTTATCTACAGTTATCAATGAACTTCCTAAAATAGTCAAGCAATAAGCACATTAATTGTTGACGTAAGCCTTTTCTAAAGAGAGAGTAATGTTGGTGATAAATTAGAAAATGCTGAGGCTGGCAACTTTGTTGAGTTCTGATATTACATTTGGGTCTGATTTAAATATAATTTTAAACTTGTACAGGACAATGACCTTTCAGAATTTGACGAATCAAGAGACATAATTGAGAGTTTGGTTGATGAATATAAGGCCTGTGAATCCCCAGATTACATTAAATGGGGAATGGAGGTAGATCCCAACTATCTTAACTCCTATTCTTTGTCAAATGCGTTTCACCCATGTGTATTTTATGTGCAGGATCCAGACCACGTTCTAACGGGAGAAGGCAATTCAACTGGAACAGTGGATCCTAAGTTGGCTGCTTGAACACGCCAAGTAAGCTATTATCTGTAGCTGCCATGAAATTTCTGGTTATCATAGCTACCTTTCCCGATACACAACAAGTAATCATTTTGAATCTAAGGGCTTATGCTTTGACCTGAAACATCCATCCACCAGTGCATGGTAGATATCTTCATGATCATTCCAAGAGGTTCTGTTTTCTGATCTTTGGACCATGCCCTTGTGCATTGCTAAGTTTTGTTCTTTCTTTAGTATTGAAATGCTGTCTAATGTACCCAGCATTCAAACAACTTCATGAACTCTTTCTCTTGTAAACTGTCAATAATTTCGTAGAAACAAGTTAGCAGGAATTAACTTTGTCCTCTTAGAGATGAGTTATCATAAGTTAGATCCCATAATCATGTATGCAATAAGATATTTCAGCGGTGAAGCAATACCATGTACTGGTGCAGTGTCTTTTGTTGAATTAAGATTGACTTTCCACTATCTATTACATTATTATACCTTCTAAGTGCTATCCCTACCCCCCCCCCCCCCCCCCCAATTAAGTTGAGCATCACCAGTGTATATATGAGAGAGAGAGTGTTTGTGTGTATGTAATACCCCGGATTGTGTATAGGAAGGTGATGAATGAGATCTCATATTGCTTAGGAAGGATAAATTCTTGCTCTTTATAATTATTTCAAGGAACTCTAATTGTAACCTTTGACTAGCCCTTTTGGACTATGGGTTCAGATGTGACTTATGCCTTCCTAGAGTCATTACGAATGGTATCAGGGTCAATCCCAACTAAAAGTATAGGACTTGAGCTGTGCTACCTATGATGGAATGGCCTTATGAGGACATCAATGATTTGAGGGGAGGGAGGAGATTATAATACCGGAATTGTATTGTAATACTCTAGATTGTGTATAGGAATGTGGTGAATAGATCCTACATTGCTTAGGAATGAGTTACTACTCTTTATAATGATTTCAAGAGACTCCAATTGTAACCTTAACTAGTCATTTTGGAGTATGAGCCCAAATGTGGTTTAGGCCTTCCTTGGGTTTCTATATATATATATAGAGAGAGAGTGAGAGAGAGAGAGAGAGAGAGAGAGATCAATTCCTTTCACTCCAAGATGTAAGAATAACTATTTGAACAGCTGCAAGTGCTCTTTTCTTGGAGCTTTTGTTCCTCTACTAGGGTGTGGAGTTTAATTTAGCTAAAAATGAGAGTGTCTGACTTTTTAATCCACGAATCATTTTATTACGAGGCACATTCACCTTCCCTTGTAATTATTTTTGGCCCAGCGGTTTTAGTGTTTTTTTGTTTGTCCCTGTTGTTTAGTGTACTTATCAGTTATCTTGTTTACCTAGATCGCCTTTTGTTGCAATCAGAAGGTGACTGGCCTCACCTTTCTGTAATGCTGGGCCAAAAGAACGTGGGGAGAGACTTTTAAGTTGATTATTTGTCGATGAAGTTCTTTACCCTTTGCATGACTTTTAATGATTTTTTGGGCGTCATTTGATCAATTATGCAACTTATCATTTAGGCCTGAAAATTTACAATGTAACCATGATAAGTTTGCCAGACTAACCATGTTGGTCGATGTTCCTGCAATATATGGAAATCCAGGTGAGATGCACTAACCCCCTTTCTGCCCCGAGTCTTCTAAGACTTAGGCAGCTGCATTGCTTCTGTGGGTGGAAAGTATATGCGCCCTTGGAGTTTTGGGGACAAGTATTATAATGCTACCGGTCCATATTGCAGACCTAGTTTCTTTACCACAATGTGCATATCATTGCATGTTTTGTGCCTGCGTTAATATGGAATCAATAAATTAATATAGGGTATTAATTTGTTTTAGTATGTGATGACAATATCTTAAGCTTGACGGCTTTGTGGCAGCCGTATCTCCCAAGACAGGTCATATTGGTTATTTCCAGGGCAAAGAGTTGTTTTAATTAGTCCAATTGGTATCCTAATTGTTAGTTTAATGCAAGCTTAATTCATAAAAGAAAAATAGTTTTATTTTTGTCATCGTTTGTACAACATTCGGTTGTAGTATGGTTGGTCGATGACCAGTCCATACCCAATGACGTTGAATCCTTCCATGTTGTATATGAACAAATTCAAGTTCAAGTTCTGGTAAGATATTTTTTAAAAGCAGTATTCTATGAGGCTCTTATAGCGTAGGACCCCTTGCTGGAGTAGTTACACAAACGTTTCTTCAAAGGTTTGGTCTTATGTCCATGGAGACTAAAGAATGTATAGCTCCATAATCAAGTAGCTTAACTATATAACATATTGGTATGGTATGTGCCACGCCAACTGACTCTATGACTTTGTCGATCAGAGGTGAGAGCAAAAGCATGATTTGGGATGGGATGGTGTTGCCGCGATGGTATAAGGCGAACTCTACCACAGGGCAGTTGAGATCTCCAACATGGTTGATTCAAATCTATGGCCACGCTGCAATCTCGATGGTAGTAGTAGTGTCATGGCTTTTGACATCAATAGCAAAATTTTTTACTTAACATGACTTCTCAGTATGTACCCTATTGCTTTTGGGCACAATGACCTCAACTTCTCAAAAATTCGGGCATAGTACCTACACCCTTGACCTCCATGGAGCCTTGATTTTCTCATTTCCTTATAATTGCTGTGTCATGGTAGATCGCTTCCTTTTGCATGTTTCTCTCAACAATAGTTGCTTGTTTTACGAGTTTATCCTCTATCTTTGAGTTCAGCTAATGTTAAAGCCTCGATGTCTTCTATCCTTCCTTAGGTATCAAGATATAGGGTGAATCTTGAAATCCCATAAATTTCACAGCACATTCCTCAACCAATATTGATCAATGCATCGGATTGGAGAAGAACTTCGCCTCAGCTTCCTTTGTGATTCACAGGAGTAATTGCTCCAAGAATTCTCTTAAGAGAAGCAGAAGGAAGCACCCCCTTTGTGGTAGGCTTTAGTTCTTTTCCATGAAGATCCACCATCTTTTGGCATCTCGCTACGACTCGTAAGTCGCAAAAAACTCTTCCGCGCTGCCTCCATACATTAATGGAGCAGGGTAAATAACTTTACCCAATTGGGGATCAAATTCTCTACCGTAGCTGGTCCTCTTCTACTGAAAGTGGTGGGAGCGATTGTGGTACTTACCCAAAATTCATGAACTCTATCATACTTTGAAAAGGATTTCTCGACTAACCTCACTAAGCTTAAACAGTAATGTGGTTCATTATTACTGGAACAAGGGATCATGAAGCGTTAACCTAGATGATAGCAATTTCAACAATGATATTGAAATATGATCCTAACATTTGTTCTAGAAAATGGTACAAGTTAGCATCATGTTAAAAGATGCCATAACTTAGTTCAAGATTTTGAAGGTCTCCCAAAATAAATCCAATGTAAGTGTGTATATAATTGAGAGAATATATATAATAAGATAGAATTACTCATGAGATTTAAATCTAAATTAAGCATATATATATATATATAATTACTATATATATACATCTTACTTCCTATGTAGATAGGATAATTAGAGACCGCAACAAAGGAGCTCAAGGAGCCATGCATAGCCACCCCAAAGATGTAAGAAACACAAGAAAATGCTTGGATCTTTTTTCTTTCAATTTCCCTTCTAAGAATATCTTTCGGTACTCATAAGAAATAATCAAAAGATAATCAATCCAATAAAGTTTTTTCTAACTTCATTTTTGTAACTAATCAAAACAAACTTTAAAACACAACTATTAGGAAAAGGCATTGTCAAAAGCATGATTAATTGTTAGAAACAATGAGAATAAAATTTACTTAAACAAAGTACTGATGAAATATTGATTGGAAACATAGAGGTGTTTTGACAAGTGAATAATTAACATAGAAAATGGAGTTTTGGTTAGTAAAACTTTAACAAGTTGGATGTAAATGCTCTCTGATGTTGTAAGAGTTTGTGAAATACATTTTTAGTTGTTGCTCACAAAGGAGAGGCTTGGCTGATCATGCCCCCACAGTCTCACCTTCATCATGAAATGTAGGACCATGTAAATATATGCATGTCAAGGATGCGATGCAATGAAGAGTCGAAAACATGTTCATGCATGAGTCCAGGGTTCAAGCCACAAAGGAATCGAAGATTCAAAATGATATGCAAGAGCATCAAAATCATATGCAAGAGCATCAAAATCATATAAGCTCCATCTGATTTGAGTAGAGCAGAGAGTCCATGCCTTTAATTTTCTCAGGTTATCTCTGTTCAATGGATCACAATACATGACTGCACCATTTCAAGCCACCACATAATATGTGCTGATGACCTGTGTGTGCCTTCAATCCATACAAAATTCATTAGCAAACACCATATATCTTAGTGTTCTGGATAAGAAGAGCATGATCAGTTGATGTTAAAGGTCATGGACAGGGCTAAAGACCATCGTCTTCTTTCTTTCTCAAAAAGAAAGAAAGAAAACAGTAGAAGGCCTGGAATGAAGGAAGTGAAACTTTTGTTCATTGCAGTTAGAATGTTTATCAAGTTGCAGTTAGAATGTGATCTAGTCAATAGAATTGTGCACTGATGGGAGGTGGGGAGAGGGGAGGGATAACTCACATCTTCGTGATTAAGAAGGTAACCTCAACAATTAATAAAACTATTGGCATGGTAAAACAACCATAAGAATAGCCAATCAAGCTATATTGGACATGTCATCATGAGAAAGCCACCTCCGATCGTCCCTGCCTACTCTTTTTACTCAGCAAAAAAGATATATATATATATATATATCATTGATTGAAATAAAAATAATGAAAGAAAATGCCTTTAGTTGAATACACATACTCGTAGTAATAGATTTACACGTCTAGCTTGGGCCACAAAAAGCAGACTCGAAATCGAACAGAATAAGCTCACAAGTTGATGTACTGCAGAAGCCACACGTTATAATTCATACACAATCAAGAGAATCAAAAAGCATTTAGTGTACGTTGTGATTTGTGGGTGTTTTGGAATAAATAAAAGCAACTAATGACGTTGTTTTGCTCCCTTTTTCCTTTTTTCTATTTTTCTCTTTGTGATTTCCTGTCTTTTCTATCCGAACCTTTGAATTCTTTGTGTAGCGTCTCTGTCCCGCGCGCCTGCTTTGAAGACTAAATTCAACTCTAGTATCTTAATTTTAACTACAAATTGGATTAGATAATCGGTTTGGTGTACATTTTGTCTCCATCAAGCCTACCTTGTGCGTGCTTGTGCTATACAGGCCTAGCTTGTACCTTCAAACGAATAGAATAATGATAGATATAGTCGTAGAGTATGCAAGCATTGTCCAATCTTTTTTAAAAAGAGTTGAGTCTATGATTAAAAAAATTAGTTTTTTTTATTTAGATCTTATATTCACTCATTTTTTTTAGAGAAATTTCCTGACACTTACTACATATTGCAAGTATCATTTTCATATTTGAAACGACCAAGTTAATGGCTAAGCAGGAATATTGTGTACAAGGAGCACCTCCACTTGCAGTAGAAGCGGCACTCTACGTACGAAAACAATTCCAAAAAAATAGGTCACTTTTACTACTGTCCTTCTGAATTATGCATATGAGAATGATCCTCGCACCATTTTGGCTTTTGTTTTCGAAACTTGTTCTTTATTTCCTTCCATATCTCTGAAACAACGTTAGTTGTGGGGCCTCTCACAGCCCCTAGCCTGCCCCAAGATATAATAAACTCAAGCAAAAATGCAGCCCCACCTGAGCACTTGCATTCATTCTGGCTGCTGCCCCCTTATTCTGTCTTCCTTGCGTGTGGATTGAGCAACTATAATACTCTGTAACCATCCCCATTCCATTCGATGCAATAAACTCGACTGAATGGACTGCCCCCTTATCAGTCCATTTAGTCCGTACATACCTTCGTCCATTTAGCATTATTCGTATATATATATATATATACACGTATATGTTATATGTACGTATATGCAATGCAAGTACTGTTTTTGACTTGGCAAAACCCTCTCCGCATTTTATGCATTCTGTACCAACCATAAAGGCCTGCGCATTGCTAAATTTACGAATCAACACTTTTCGAATCCACACTTTTCGCAATTTTGAGCAGTAACGCATTAAAAGAGTGAAAAAAAGGAGAGAGAATACCCGCTCAATATTCGCTCGAGTGTGGCTGAGCAAACATTATATAGATTGTTCGCTCGAGCCTTTGCTCGAGTGTGAAGGCTCGAGTGTGGCTTGAGCAGATGTTCAATTTTTGTCTTTTATTTATTTTTAAAATCACAAATACAACTAGACACATTTGTTTTTCCTTTTTAATGTGTTTCCAGTGTGTACATAATTTTCAGAACATGTTAAATGACGGTTGTTTGTTAATTGTTTCAAATTATTTTCATAACAAATTATAGATGTTACACCATCTCGCCGCAATTCTCCACAAGAGGATGACGTATAGAAGATGTTGATATGATTAATAAGGAGGAGGAGTTAATGAATGTTAAGGCTGATCGACCAGTACGACCGAGTAAAAAAAGGTCGTGGACATAGAAATTTCACCAAAGTTCTCGGTGATCGTGAGAACCCACAGGCTCGATGTCACTATTGTGGGCAATAATGCGGTTATCATTCGAAGAAGCAAGGTACGTCAATATTAATAACACATCTTATGGTTTGCTAGTGGTATAAGATACATAAATGGTTGGTGGCAACTGATAAGAAGAAGCTAAGTTATGAGATTTCAACGGCCACTAATGGCACGCAAATTAAGAAGATTTCAATCCCTCAATACAGTGAGAAGATGTTAAGGGATATTCTTGCAGAGATGATCATCACTGATGATATGCCTTTTACCAAGGTTAACAAAGCAAGCTTCCACAAATTTGTGCACACTTTAGAGCCACGATTTCTCATACATTCACGGTATACGGTGATGCGTGATTGTTTGAAGAGGCATGCCAAGGAGAAGGCAGTGATGAAGGAAATGTTTGTTACCACTAGTCAGAGAGTGTCATTTACGACTGATACGTCGACCTCCATATAGAATGTGAGCTACATGTGTATCACATCCCACTTTATTGACAGTGAGTGGACGTTACAGAAGCGGATTATCGGCTTCAAAGAAATTGTTAATCACAAGAGTTCATCAGAAAAGTGCTTTATATCACGATTGACAATGCTAGTACAAATGACAATGTCATTGATTGGTCAGGCAGAATACGACGATAAAGGACGATATCATTCGTGAGCACCAGTTTATCCATGTTCAATGTTATGCTCATATCATCAATTTCATAGTTTCTGAGGGGTTGAAGGAGGTTGATGATTCCATTACTAAAGTCCGGAACCTTGTGAGATATGTGAGGGCTTCCCCCAGCGGCTCTGTTAGTTTAAGGCAATAGCTGACCACCTTGAGATCCCATCTTTTAGTATGTTGCAATTGGATGTTCCGACTGGATGGAATTCTACATACAAGATGTTGATGTAGCGCAGAAGTACCAACCAGCGTTCAAGTGGATGGAGATCAAGGATGGGGGCATGAGGTATGCTTTGCTATAGTCAATTGCGGGAAGAAGGGGGCTTAGTGCGCCAGACACAATTGATTGGGTCAATGTCATGTGTTTTATTCAATTTTTGAAATTATTTTATGACATAACTAAACGGATATCTGGGACAAAATATCCTACAACGAACGTGTACTTCGAGAAGATCTCAAGGCTTTTTGACCACTTGCAACAAAGTCGTGTTGACAATGTGGGTTTGTTGCATGCTATGGCTATGAGGATGAAATACAAATGTAATAAATATTGGGGGATGTTGAAAAGATAAATAAATTATTATTTGTGGCTGCGATCCTTGACCCGTGATATAAGTTGGCGATTCTAGAATCTTGGATTAGGAATGTCCTCGGTGATGAGGACGCTGATCAGTTTATTTCCAAGCTTAAATGTGATCTTGATTATTTATATAGTCATTACAATAGCAGTGGTCAGTCTTTAACCGAATGTGATAGCTCCTCACGCCCGACTAGCTTGACATCTTCTTTAGATTACACATATGTACAGAGTTTAAACTTATTACGGCTACGAAGGTATCATCAAAACCGTGCATTGAGGAATATTATGCAATGTAAGTCTGAGTTTGAGCGTTACTTTATGGAAGATGTCGAGACACCTAGTAAAACATTCTAGATATTAACTTGGTGGAAGGTGAATTCTGGTAAGTTTCCAGTTATTTCCCGAATAGCGAGGGATGTACTACCTATTTCTATCACTGCGGTTGCCTCTCAGTCGGCGTTTAGCACTAGAGATCGTGTCTTGGATGTTATCGGAGTTCATTGTCTCCAACCACCTTCGAGACCCTCGTTTGCACACAAAACTGGTTAAGTTTAACATCCATTGGAGTAGATACCGTTGATACTGAGAGATATAAGCTTGAATTAGGTAACTTTGTGGTTGTAAATGATTATTTACATAATTTGAATGTTTTCATTATTTAATTTATAATTTATATAATTTTATAGACCTAGCTGTGAACCCCAGACTAATTGTGGATGATTGAGACAAATGCACCGTGGGATGGAGAACCCCTAGCCCCTATATTGGTGAGAAACTTAATATCATGAATCCATGATTACCATCATGCAAAACTCGTCAGAGTTAGAGGTGGAGGTGAGTTCATAATGTGTTATATTTTATGTCATGTATCACTTGGCTGATGGTTTAGATCCTATCATTTTAGAAGTCTATAGTTAAATGACTAAAGAAAAGATAATGTATTTGATCAGTAAAACTTAATGCAGGAAATCACTATCGAGTATCGAGTATCAAGTATCGAGTCGACGAGCCATCGACTCAAATGCATGGATTGTCAAGACTGATGCGGGGGACTGTGGCTATTTGAATCAAATCTATGACATTATTTATATTTTGATGTTGTAAGTTTAACTTTATTGCGAATTTGTAATTTTAAATTTAAATTTATCGTTTGCACACATTAAATCACTTATTCTTATATTGTACATGATTTAGTTATTGTATTTAAATTTTAACTTTTAAACTTATTTTTTTTACAGTATTTTAGATTTTTTAATTTTTTTTTTTACATTATTTTGTTTTTTCTTTAAAAATATTTTTAAACAGTGATGGGCCAATAATTGGGCCTTGGATAGTGGGCTATGAGCCCATGCCCAATCTAAGCAGGGCAACTCCGATAATCTTTGAAGTCGGGGATGATTTTTACCTCCGAGGTCAGAGGTTGGAGGTCGGAGGTGGGTATTCCAACTCGGTCGGAGTCGGAGTCCACCCCTACCCGTGATTGTTTATATTTTTATTTAATGATTAAGAAAATATTTTTTAATATATTTATAATTTTTGTTTTTTTTAAATATTTAAATAATTTTAAAAAAATGTATAAAAAAAAAAAATTGTCTTACCGATGAGATTCTCGGCGGTGGCTCTAGCAGCACCATTAATAATTGTGGCTGCAGTCTGCATCTTCTTTCTTGGCCTTCCGCCATGGATAAATCATGGTACTGAACATTAATGGACCCTCTTCTCTTCTCTTCTCTTCTCTTCTCTTCTCTATACACGAGTGGCCAACAACACTCAATATTAACACCGTATTTAATGGCTCTCAAGCCCCCAAGGTGGGCCACCCGTTTACCGATGGAATTGGAGTGCCACTCTTTGGTCAGAGAAATAATTTCAACATACCTCAAATATATAAATAGACTTGTAAAAAAAATTAAATTTTACTTTAAGAAAATATAAAAAAATTATTTTTTATTAATAAGATTTATTTTTTTACAAATGACTTATATATATTATCCTTTTCATTCAAACAGTACTTTTTGACAATAGTCTCAATCTCACTCTATTTAATATTGAGCGCTTAATATCAAGAAGATAATCGTCTCACATTTTTATCTAATTTTAAAGATTTCAAGCGAGAAAGTAACGCATAAAGTAAGTTTTATACCGTTTCTTACTAATTCATCTTACACTTTCTATGAATTAGTACTTTGATCCCGCATATTGTGCTCATCTAAAAAGTTAAAATTATGAGTAATTTTACGTACAATTGTAAAGTGCGTAAAAATAATTGTTTTAAAAAAGAGTGAGGTGTACTATTAAAAAATTAATTTTTTCATGTGGGTCTCATATTTTATTCATTTTTTTTAAAGCGATTACATAGCGGTTGCATAATTCACGATTGTAAATATATTTTCTCTTAAATTATAGATATGCATAAGATTTAAGTAATTATATATAATTGAGGATAATAAAATTATAAAAAAAGTAAAGAGTAGCTTAAAAAGAAAATAGACTTATAAGAGAGCTGGAAATAAGAATCCAAGAGCAAATCAGGAGGATGCATATTCACATTAGAAATTGATGATAGAGTAGTGATGGTTTTGATCTAAGAAGACAACGCTATTTACAAATCATATTTATTTCAACCCGAAAAGTATGCATCGACGTCCCATTTGTAAGATCCCAAGTCTTGTTCTAAATCTACTGAGAAATCGATTAAATCTTCTCTTGAATATGTTTCTGGCAGCATCATTTCATCCAAAAGTATGAAATCTTTCAACATTTGTGGATCCAACCACACGCAATCCTCCTTGCTTTCTTCAACTGCTCGTTGAGTAGAACTCGCCGGAGTAGTAGTGCTCACTGAGTTTCTCTCCGTATCAACTTGAGGCGTTGGAGGCGAAACCGGAGGTTTGGCAAAGTTTGTGAGAGCGTTGGGGCCTCTGATGCGAATGGCAGCCTTGTCGTATACCATGGCTGCCTCTTCGGCTGTGTCGTACGTCCCGAGCCAAACCCTCGCCCGCCGGAGAGGGTCTCTGATTTCAGCCGCCCATCTACCCCATGGCCGTTTTCGAACGCCTCGGTACCTCTTACCATCCTGCAAAAACTGCTGCTTTGCCGGTGCCGGAGTAGTACTCTTTTCTTCTTTGAGCTGCTTTGGCCTCTGTTTCAGCTCTGCATTCTGTGGCTTTGTGTTAATGGCCGCGTAGTGCGAGAAATCACGGATTCTGATCTCGTACACGAGTCTCTTCACTCGGTACTGACGAAACGGCTTTTCGTCTTCCTCTTCACCGCTCGACGAGTCAGTAGCATCGGCATCCGTGACGGAGATCCGAACGAGTTTTGGTTTCTCGGCATTGGAAACCGGAAACTGTTTGGCAAGAGATTTCACGAGCTTATTCGTAACATTCCTATGCTCTGTATACTTGACCAAATTATGCATCTCTCGAACAACAACAACAACAACAACAATTGTGCCCAAGAAATTGATCAAATGCCGAGAAGGAACAGGAACTGGACGAACATAAAAGCATCTAAAACAGATATCTCAATGAATGAATTCAGGAATAAGGAAACTATCGGAAAGAGACAGACAGAGAGTGAGAAGCAGAGGAGTTACGAGGAGCACAGAAGAGTCCAAATTCCAAAAGCCGAGAATCACAATTTTATAGGAGAATCCGAAATTGCCCAACTATTTTTCATTTATTAAAAATACTGATTTAAAGTAAATTACTTTTGTTTTTTCAAACCAACTTAAATATGCTTAACAGAAAAAAAAAAAAAAAAAAAAAAACAAAATACGATTGTTTACAGCCGGAGATTCCGGTGACGACCGGTGCCATTCCATACGACTCGCCGCATCCCCGTGTTGTAACGGCTTGGGTTTGAACACGTGGCAGTCCTGGCAACCCAGTTATCTTCGTCGCAATAGGACCGGACCGTTCTGTTGAGTGTGACTTTCACTATTTAAAATATTAATTTATTTTTTAAAAAAATGAGAAAACATTTTGAATGAAAAAAAATAAAAAATAAAAATAGGAATGCTGAGTTGAAGAACTCTTCCATAAAATAAAAACAATACTGATAAAAAGGGTGATAATAATAAATGCATCTTCAAATTCACATCGATGTAATTAAGATACTTGACGTTCTAAAATAAATAAATAATATATATTGAAAAATATTAAATGATTTTAAAAAAAATTGGCCTCCCAAGATGGGTGACCATATCTCTTTTTTAAAAGTGAGTTAATCCAAAAACATTTGCAGGTTTTTATTATTATTTGTTTTTGTATTTTATATTAATTTTTCATTTTTTTGATAAATATTTCATGAATTTTATGCATTTTAAATTAATCAAATGCTACTTTCTTATTTTTATGTGTTTTTAGATTTAATTTGGTTGATCTTTTAAAAAATTGTAAGTTATATTTGTTTTTATATTTTTATATTTTATTAATGTTTTAAATTTTCTTATCGCTTATGATGGCATGGCGTGCTGACTATATATATATTTTTTAAATTTTAGAATGCATACTATTTATAATGTCATATAGATGATTTGTAGTGTAAAAACTTTCAAATAAAATTATTCATATATATATATATAATATGACACGTGTCCTCTTATAGTTGATTATGACGTGGTATATTACTGTCACATTTTCGTCAAGAGATTAAGGCACCGTTTAGATAGTGAGATGATATGGTTTTAGATAAAATTAAAAGTTGAATAAAATATTATTATAATAATATTTTTTCATATTATTATTATTTTAAGATTTGATTTAATTGTTTTGAGATTTGAAAAAGTTGATTTTTTTTATTATATTTTGTATAAAAATTTTAAAAAATTGTAATAATTAGATGAAATGAGATGAGATGAAACCGTTTCTGTATCCAAACGGAGTCTAAAAAAGTGTTGGCTAATGGCTCATTTTAAAACCAATTTAAAATCAAACCTTAATTTCAAAATCTAAATCATAACTTTTAAAATTTTAAATACCAGATTAAAAAAATTTAATAATAATTGTTCCTTAAATTTAAATATGTAAGGACAAGGAGCAGCTAATGATCATAAGATATTGGTTGGATCTGGGTAGGTGGAAAACGAAAAACTCACCTTTTTTTTTTTTATTTTTTCTTTTATCCTGATTAGGAAGTAATTTTTGTGCTCCATCAATGTTTTACCATTCTCTTCACGTGATCCGACCTTTTTTTCATCCCAATAATTCACATCCTTTATAAAAAATTAAAAAAGAAAAGATAATTTAATTTAAATTTAATGGTGACTTTAAAAAGAATAAACAAAATCATTAGATCAATCAATGCCTTTGGAGATTCTGAAAGTTGAGACTCAAAACAAAGCCTGGGATTAAAGACAGACGACCACATGAATCGTGACATGTTATCATTGCATCTGCAAATAAGCTGTGCTGTGATTAACATTCATTGTGGCCTTACAAATTATGTAGCCAGGTGTACTTACTCCTTACAAAAGGCCTACACAGAAATCCGACTCCGACTCTAATTTTTGTCGGGTCTAAATTTGTGGACTTTCAAATTTAAAATTTACTAAAAACATAACCAAGATTTTTTGAACAAAATCAATAAGATGTTTAAAATCTGGTTGGAGACACAATTGAGGTTTCTCAAGAAACCGCCTGGTTGGAGACACAATTGAAGTTTCTCAAGAAACAGGGGATATAAGAAAAGAAGTCTCCTCTCGCTTTTTCTCTGAGAAAACGAGGTGGTGTACGGACAATACAGTGAGTTTTGGACAGTAAAGCAACAATGGAGGGGATCGAAGAACTGTGGGGTCACTTAAAACTCACAGAAGAGGAAGGTGCTTTGATAAAAATAGGAGAGGAAGTTCTGGAGGATGGTCAAAGGAAAGGGGAACGCTACCTAATTGAGAAAGTGTGCATTGATCTTCCGATAGCAAGGGCAACCTTAGAGTCCACTTTGGGAAATATATGGCGTCTGAGTAAACCGGTAAAGTTCCAAGAAGTTGGACCGAATATCTTCACCATCAATTTTGCAACACATGCAGATAAACAAAGAATTGAGGAAGGAAGACCTTGGTTTTTTTACAATAGTTTTTTCGTCATTAATCGGTATTACACAACTCAGGAAAATGAATTTCAATCACACCTCTCTGTGGATACAAATGTATAACCTTCTGTTGGCTTGTATGAATAAAGACTGGGGAGAGAAAAATTGGGAATTCGATCGGGAAAGTGGAGGAAGTGGACGTGGAAGAAGATGGAGTGGGTTGGGGCACTTTTCTTTGGGTGAAAGTTTTGATTGACCTCACTAAACCTATAATGAGAGGCAGATCAATTACAGTAAATGGACCTAAGATCTGGATTCCACTAAAGTACGAGAAATTACCCAAAGTTGGTTTCCAATGTGCTTGAATTGTTCATGAGATGAAGAATTGCTAGTCAATTGAAGACAAAAAAAAAAATTTTGAATCAGTTCGAGCCGTGGTTGAGAGGTGAGGCCCCAGGAAGAAGGTGCGCTGAATCAACTCATAAGTCTAGCATAAGAGATGATGTAGAGTTTCCAATTGACAGTTTCGGGAGAAATTCAAATTCTAGTGACCAAAACCTCGTCAGACTAAGTCAGACGAAGGATGCAGATTTGGAAACAATAGAGAATCATGGAGCAAATAGAGATTAGAGCGAGAAATCTGGAGAAGATGAAGTGAATATGGCAAGTAACAAAATGAGAGAGGTTGAGTTTGAAAACGGAAATTATGGCTTTGGTAAAGGAAAGATTGACTCACGGCTTCTCAGAATGAAGACTTGGTGGATCTTACGACACCCCAAGGAATTAATGAAGATATTGGGGAGGGCCAATCTGGTATGTAGAAGGGTTGCTTAGGCCTTTTTCCAACTGGGCCAGTTTCAGTGGAAATCCAAGCCTCAAACCCAGTCCACCTTGAACAAAAGGACGTTCCTTTGGTGATTCAAGACTGAGAGAAAAACAACTAGCTCTCCCTCCAGCAACAAAATCCTATAGTGGAAGAACTGAGGCGAGGAACAATGATCAGGGATCCAAGAGACAACAAGAAAAGCAGAGATGCAACACTAAGGGTAATTGGAAGAGGCGAGCCCATGCACCAGGTTCGATTTCTGGGTCCCCGAACCATAATCCATGCAAAAATAGAAATCGAATAGATGAGGATAATCTACCTTCCCAGTTAGGGGTGGTAAAAAGAAAGAGTGGGGGAGAATAAAATTGATTATGTTGAACTGGGACTCTATCATCAACTTCCCAAAGTGGGGGGAAATATCGAGATAAATACTACTAAAATTTTATCGGTGGAGGCTGGATTCCAATCCCGCCAAGAGTAATGAAAATCATTGGTTGGAATTCACGTGGGTTTGGGAACCCACAAGGAATTCGTGCTCTCTGTGACCTAGTTGGGAAGGAAGTTCCCATAATTCTCTTTTTGCTGTCTGTGGTAAAAGTAGAGAAGAGGTTCACTCTGGGTTCTGAGGGTTGTTTGGCAATAGACAATGTAGGTAGAAGTGGTGGGCTATTGTTATTTGGAAAAACGAAGTTGGTTTAACTATGACAAAATTTTCAAAGTATCACATTAATGCCTGTGTTAAAGAAGAGGGGGTGATGGTAGGTAATGGAAGCTTACGGAAATTTATGAGAATCCAAATACACCCCACATGCATGAGACTTGGGACTTGATACGATCTTTTAGGGTCAGTAATCAATCCTGGTTAATGTTTAGAGATTTTAATGAGATTCTGAGCAGTGATGAAAAAATGGTGGAAGAGTTAGACTTGAGAAGCAAATGTATGATTTTAGATCCTTGTTGGATGACTATGAAGTGTATGACATGGGTTTTCTGGAGTAAAATTCACCTGGTGTAATAGAAGGGGCAGTCACAAAGCATAAGTGAGAGGTTGGATATATATGTTGCTAACCTGGAATGTAGTGTTTTTGATCCACATGATAGTGTTAACCATGGTATTGTAGCACATTCAGACCATATCCCAATAATTTTCATGGTACTGCAGCAGATTTGAGGCGATGTGGATGGAATGTACTGATTGTGAAAGAGTTATCAAGGAGGCATGGGTGGCAAGCTCAGGTGCTAAAAAGGTGGAGAATGTGATTGAGAAACTATCAAAGTGTAGTGCAAACCTTGAGGTCTGGAACAGGAAGGTCTTTGGACATATCAATAAGAACATTCAACAAAGTACAAGGAAAATCCAGCTACTTCAAGCTTCCGACCCCCACTGTACCAGAATTAAGGAAGCTCAAATGGACTTATAGATTTGGCTGGAAAGGGAAGAAATAATGTGGAGACAACATTCAAAGGATTTGTGGCTGTAATAAGGAGATCAAAACAAAAAATTCTTCCACAATAAAGCCTTCTAAAGGAAGAAAAAAAAAAAGCCATATTAGAGGTGTAAACGATTATACAAGCATATGGCAGGAAGAGGAGGGAAGAGATAAGGTGATTCAAATTTTTTTCAAGAACCATTCACTACTTCAAACCAGAGGGGGAATTTGGATATTCTTGACGGCCTAGAGGGAAGAGGTAACGTAGAAATGAATAAGGAGCTCACTCAAACTTTTTCTTAAGAGGAAGTATGCACTACTTTCAAACAGATGAATCCAACCAAAGCTTCTAGCACGGATGGCATAGCGCCTATTTGCTATAAAAAATACTGGAGCATCATGGGAAAGGATGTCACAGCAGCAGCTCTGGAGGCTTTAAATAGTTGTGAGTTCCCAAATTCCATTAATCATACTCTCATTTCTCTGATTCCTAAGAAGAAGAAACCTAAGTTGGTTGTTGATTATAGACCAATTAGCCTTTGTAATGTATTTTATAAACTGATTTATAAGATTATTGCAAATAGGCTTAAAGGGTGCTACCTCATGTAATATCTTACTCTCAAAGTGTTTTTGTACCGGGTAGACTCATTTATGATAATGCCTTAGTTGCTTATGAGATTCTACATTAGTTGAGACAAAAGAGAAGAGGAAGAGAGGGTTATATGTCCTTAAAACTCGATATGAGTAAAGCTTATGATAGAGTAGAATGAGACTTCCTAGGGAATATTATGCTAAAGTTGGGTTGTCATGAAAAATTGGTGGATTTGATTATGAAGTGTGTTAGAACAGTGTCCTTCTCCATTTTGATTAATGATGAGCCTAGAGGTCTTCTTAAATCTTCTAGAGGCTTACGACAAAGAGACCCTTTGTCCCCTTACCTATTCCTATTGTGCACTGAATGCCTTATTAATCTGTTGTATCAGGTGGAAGTTGCAAACTAGATTCAAGGTATTAAAATTTGTAAAGGGGCTCTAAGAATTAACCATTTTCTTTTTGCAGATGATAACCTTTTATTCTGCAGAGCAGATATCCAAGAGACCCAGCAGCTTCACAAGCTTTTAGAGCAATATGAGAGAGTTTATGGCCAGAAAATCAACAATAGCAAAACTTCTATGGTTTTCAGCAAGAATGTTTGTCCAGTGAAAAAGAAAGAGATCATGGCTTTTTGGGGAGTTCATAGTCACCAATAATATGATAAATATTTGAGTCTTCCTCCTATGATTTGTCGAGAAAAAAATAAAGCTTTCTCAGATATCAAACACAAAGTATGGAAAAAGCTGCAAAGTTGGAAGGAGAAGCTTCTATCTCAAAGAGGAATGGAGGTTCTAATCAAGGTTGTTGCATTATCTATCCCTACTTATTCGATGAGCTGCTTCAAATTACCAGGAAACATTTGCAATGAATTGGAAGGGTAGATGGCAAGGTTTTGGTGGGGTCAAAGAAAATATGAGAATAAGATCCACTGGATAAGTTGAGAGAAAATGTGTACAACTAAAGGAAAAGGAGGGATGAGATTCAAAGACCTTAAAACTTTCAATGTGGCACTTCTTGCGAAAATGGTGGAGAATAATGAATGAGAAGTCATCTTTATTGCACAACATTTTTAAAGCCAAAGACTTCCCAAACACTAGGTTTTATGGATTCAAAACTAAGGGTTTCGCCCTCTTATGCATGGAGAGGTATATGGGAGATAAAGAAGTGTCTGTCATATGGATGTCAATGGAGAGTGAGAAATGGAAAATTTAGAAACATATGGAATAATTATTGGGTTCTAGGTTACAGAAATATGTTGCATCATTGGAGAGGGGAAGACTGTCAGAATAGAAGGGAGAAAGTGGAGAGCCTCATTGATGAAGATACTCGAGGATGGGATATTGGAAAACGTAGAAGCTCTCTACCACCTAGTGTAGTCACAGAAGTACTAAAACTCATGCTTACACCTGGAGAAAGAGAAGATAAATTGATCTAGGAACCAAAAAATGATGGTCATTTTTCTGTTAAGAGTGCATATAGACTACTCTGAGAGATTGACAAAGGCAATAAGAGAGGTGAAAGCTCAAATTGAGTATAGCAGAAATAGATTTGGAGAGAGTTGTGGAGGTTACATATGCCTAATAAGGTTAAGTGTTTTCTTGGAGAGCTTGCAAAAATGGCTTACCCACAAAGCACAACTTGATGAAGAAGTATCAATGGGGGCTGTTGTATTTTTTGTGGCAAGGAATATGAAGACCTTGTTCATGCACTTCTGCATTGCTCAACTCTAAAGGATATATGGTCTAAGCACATTCCTTTCCTAAATCTCTCCCACACTCAAAATGATTTTGCTAATATGGCAAGGAAAGAAAGAGCAAAAGGTAGTCGAGAGGACTTGGGAAAAAAAATTTATGATCTCCTGGGGACTGTGATTTAGAAGAAATAAGAGAATTTACGAAAACAAAATATTGACTTTGGATTAAGTTGTAGACTATGCTTTATCATTGCTGAAAACTCATAAGGAAGCCATATTTTTGAAGAAACAGGAGAACAAAAAACAATGTTGCTTGGTCCATCCTCTAAAGGTATTTTTAAACTTAATGTTGCTGGAGCTATGTTTTATGACCAGCATAGAGCAGGGGTGGGAGCAATTTTAAGAGACCACAAAGGGGAAGTTATCATGGCAGCAAGCAAAAAGGAAAATGAAGTCAGTGATATTTCTGATATTGAATTATTGGCTATGTTCAGAGGCCTACAACTTTGTGTCCTTCTCCATTTTGATTTGGAGGGTGCTGCTAAAGTCCTTAGAACAAAAAAGCCTTTTCGATTTGAGGAAAAGTGAGTGGGAAATAAGGATTGTGAAGATATTATAAAAGATCAATGGAGGAGAGGTAGTGACCAGTCGAGTATGGAGGATGTCGTGGGTATGATTCAGGAAAGTGGGGCAAAATTGCAAGCATGGAATAAGAACAGTTTTGATCATGTCCAGAAGAATCTTTAGAAGGCAAAATTGAAGTTGAAACAGTTATATGAGGATGATTGTGGAGTTGATATTTCAGCGGTGAATTTGGCTCGAAAGGAGGTACATATCTGGTTGGAGAGGGATGAGGTAATGTGGCGACAACGGTCAAAGGCATTATGGTTAAAAGAAGGGGATCAAAACTCTCGATATTTTCACATGAAAGCATTGCAAAGGAGGAAGAAGAACAATTTGGTGAGGATTCAGAATGAGAGTGGGCAGTGGCATGAGAGGTTTAGTAAGGACAAGGTGATTCTCAATTACTTTAGAGACTTATTCACTTCTGCAAATCCGAGAGTTTCTGAATGTTCTAAGAGGTAGAGTCACTTCACATATGAATGAAGATTTAAGCAGAGTGTATATTGAAGAAGAGGTTAAGGAAGCCCTACAACAAATGAATCCGTCCAAAGCTTCAGGCTCGGATGGGATGTCTCCAATAATTTTCCAAGAATATTGGCATGTGGTGGGGAGTGTTGTCACTACAACTGTGTTGCATGCTCTTAATTCAGGTTCTTTTCCGTCTTCTTTGAACCACACTTTTATTACTTTGATCCCAAAAAAGAAGTCCCCTCTTAGAATTGATGATTATAGACCAATAAGTTTGTGTAACGTGGCCTATAAGTTAATAGATAAAGTTGTTGCAAATAGGCTGAAACTGGTTTTATCTAGTATTATTGGGGAGAGTCAAAGTGCATTTGTGCCGAGGTGGCTAATTACTGATAATGTTCTTATAGCCTATGAGCTAATCTATTATTTGATGCTTAAGAAAAAAGGGAAGAAGGGGTTTATGTCTTTGAAATTGGATATGAGTAAAGTGTATGATAGGATGGAGTGAGGGTTCTTGAAATCTATTATAGAGGTGATGGGGTTCAATCAGGGGTTTGTTAAGATGGTCATGTTGTGTGTTAGTTCCATGTCTTTTTCTGTGCTTATTAATGGTGAGCCTAAGGGTCCTATTTTGCCATCTAGAGGACTTAGACATGGGGACCCATTGTCTCCTTATCTATTTATTTTGTGTACTGAGGGACTTACAACTTTAATGAAGGAAGCTGGGTTGAGAAAGCATATTTCAGGAATAAAAATTTGTAAAGGGGCTCCAAATATTACTCATCTACTTTTTGCAGATGATAGCTTGGTTTTTTGTAAGGCCGAGCTAGAGGAAAATAGGAAGGTTCAAGCACTCCTGGAAAAGTATGAAGCTGTCTCGGGTCAATGTACTAACCGTGAAAAAACAGCCATGGTTTTTAGTGTTAATGTGTCTAGTGGGACCTGAGAGGAGATAAAAAATTTGTGAAAAAATTTCTGATATACAGCAGTATGAGAAATACCTTGGCCTACCACCAATCGTAGGTAGATCTAGAGCTCACGCGTTTCACTCTATTAAACAAAGAGTATGGCAAAAGTTGCAAACTTGGAAGGAAAAATTGCTATCACAAGGGGGCAAGGAAGTTTTGCTTAAGGTTGTTGCCCTTTCTATACCTTCCTATTCCATGAGTTGTTTTCTTCTCCCCTCAAGCTTGTGTAATGATTTAGAAGGTATGATGGCTCGGTTTTGGTGGGGGGCAAAAGGAAAATGAGGGGAAAATACATTGGTTAAGTTGGAACAAAATGTGTGTTAGAAAGTCATAGGGAGGATTGGGTTTTAAGAAGTTGAGTCTTTAATTTGGCTATGCTAGCTAAACAAGGTTGAAGATTAATTCAAGATAAGTCTTCTTTACTTCATAGGTTGCTTTAAGCTAAATATTTTTCGGGCTCAAATTTTGTAGAAGCTGGGTTGGGCAGGTCCCCCTCTTTTACTTGGAGAGGGATTTGGGAGTCAAAAAAATGGATAGTGGATGGGTGTAGATGGAGGATAGGGGATGGAACTTCAGTTAACATTTGGCTTGATAGATGGATTCCGAGTCATAATTCTCTGGTGAAGGAAGGGATTGTGGGTAGTGAGGGAAATAGGCTGGATCATGTGAGTTCTCTCTTTTGTGAGACGTCTAGATCCTGGAATGTGGAAAGACTTAGAGCTCTCTTTAATCCAAGTATTGTGGTGGACATTCTGAAAACACCTATATGTGCTGGGACTAGTGCAGATAAGAGAGTTTGGGGCTATGAAAGAAATGGTTTGTCCAGTGTTAGAAGCTGTTATCGCTTTATTCTGGATCAGCAGGGTTCCCAGGAAGCCGAGTCTTCTTCTGCAAGTGTTCAAAGAGTGGTTTGGAAATATATTTGGAAGATGTTGGTTCCTAATAAGATCAAAATATTTGTTTGGAGTGCTTATAAGGATGGATTGCCTACAAAGGCAAATCTATTATTAAAGCATGTTCAAAATGATGGGATTTGTAGTTTGTGTAAGGATGGAGAAGAAGGAACTTTTCATGCGTTGGTGGGCTGCAAGCCGCTTCAGGAATCATGGAAGGATTATCTACTTATTCTAGCCATTGACAATGTTGTTACTATTTTTGAGATAGCTTTTAAGTTCTGCAATACTAAGCAATGGGATAGTTTGTCTATTTTCTTTGTTTTGTGTAACGCCCCAATGGAAGGTCCAAACCACATGGTCTATACTCCAAAATGACTAGTCAATGATACAATTGGAGCTCCATTAGAACCTTATAAAGAGCAAGAACTTCTCATTCCCAAGCAATGTGAGATCTCATACACCACCTACCCTTATCCATATCATATAGGGTATCACAATCTACCCCCTTAAATTCCCGACGTCCTCGTCGGGCCTGTCCATTGTTGGTGGCACGGCTCAAGTCCTACATTTCTGGTTGGGATAGGCTCTGATACCATTTGTAACGCCCCAATGGAAGGCCCAAACCACATGACCTATACTCTAAAATGACTAGTTAATGATACAATTGGAGCTCCATTAGAACCTTATAAAGAGCAAAAACTTCTCTTTCTCAAGCAATGTGGGATCTCATACACCACCTACCCTTATCCATATTATATGGGGTATCACATTTTGGCTTGAGGGTTTTGGTACCGGAGGAATAAGCTTTTTCATGATCAGATTCTCATTTCTCCCTACCAAGTGGCTAAACATGCAATTTCAGTGCTTAAGAGTTTTAAAGCTATTCCTAAGCAAACCAGGTTGCAAGTGCAAGCGTTGTATAAGTGGAAGGCCCCGCAACCAGAAATTCTGAAGTTGAATGTTGATGGAGCAGTTTTTTCAGAGCTTCGAAAAACAGGGACTGGTGCAATATTGCGGGATAGCAGGGGCAGGGTATTATTGGTTGCACCACATCAGAAAATTAGAAATGGTTGTTGATGAACCCGAGCACATTGAGCTGTTAGCTCTTTGATTTATGTTTGTAATCTTCTTTTGATTAATGAAGTTATATGTTTTGTTATAAAAAATAATAATAATAATAATAATAATTAAAAGAATCAATCAGTGTGACTTGAATACGACACACTTGTTTCACAGAATGACCCAACACGACTAGTTTGACCCAACATATCAGGACATGTAAAAGGAACCTACTAAAAGGAAAATGTGAAAAAATACTCGAACATTTCCAAACCCAAACATGTCCCAAAACTACTATTTCGCGTTAACTATATAAGTATATAAATATACTAGTATATATGATCAATATATAGATAAATATATATTTTTTATAACATATGTACAATATCGAAGTTGGTGTTGGAAGGCAAAGTATGATCGGAATCGGAGTCGATCCGGCAATACTCCGATCCGATCTGGTAATACCTTTGACTCCGACTAAAAAACTAAAAAAAAAACAAAAATCTAATTCTGACTAGGGGTGAAAAAAAAAAACCTGTGAACCGGACCGGTGGGTTGATCCGGTACCAAGTTCGGTCTAGTCCAGTACCGGTTCCATTTTTTTCAAAACCGATCGAAATCGGTCCGGTTCCGATTTTCTTTTTTCTAACACCAGACCGAATTGGACCAAATCAGTTCATATATATATATATATTAATTTTTTATGTTGTATAAAATATTTTTTGTATTATATGATAAATTATTAATTAATATAATATTAATTTATTTTAGAGAAGAATATAATATTAAATTTTAAAATTCTATATAAATAACTATATATTATCATTATAGTGTATTGTATTAGTAATTATATTAATACTATATCACTATATTATATATTAATACTGTATCATTATATTATATATTATAATATATCACTATATTATATATTATAATATATCACTATAGTCTATAAAATAATTATAATATGTATTATAATATACTGCAATATATTATCACCATATTATTATATACTATAATATACATACTATATTATATATACTATATAATATACCGAAAAAGTTTGACCGAACCAATCTGATAAAATCGGAAGTACCAGTTTAGGAGTGTAACCGATGCGGTATCGGTTATTTAAATATTAAAATCGATATATACCTGTTCAGTTCTAAAATATATCTAAAACTAGATCAGATCAGATCAGTTACACTCCTAATTCTAACTCTATTTTGTTGAAGTCAAAACAGAGTCAAATTTTTGCTCAACCCTACCTCTATCTAGTAAAGAAAATATAGTGAAAAAAAGACAAGTAAAAATTGTACACAGATAGCATTAAATATTAGGGAGTTCATATGTTCTCTATTTTTATTTAATTATAAAAGGTGTTCAGAGAGAATACTGCAGGAGATCTCTATATACATAAGACTCGCATGCAAAAATATCTCATAAAAATAAATCTATAAAATTATTAGTTTATAAAAATTTTTATTATATAATAAATCTAACATATTATATGAAATAATATCAGTTTATAATTTTATTTTTTAAAAATCTTTTTGTAATTATTACATTTATATTAAAATAATTAAAAGAATCAATCACCGTGAACTGAATACGACACGCTTGTTTCACAGAATGCCCCAACACGACTGGTTTGACCCAACATATCAGGACATGCAAAAGGAAACTACCAAAAGGAAAAGGTAAAAAAATACTCAAGACATTCCCAAACCCAAACATGTCCACTCCAATACTACTATTTCGTGTTAAATTTACAAGTGTAAACAGTATGACAGTCGTAACTCTTATACTTATGCGCAATTTCTGTTGGCTTTGTTTCCTCTCAAGATGAGTAAGAAGATACGACACAACGAACACCTCGTGTCTGTCTCCCTCCAAAGTAGAACGTCGTACCCTTAATAATCCATTAAAGCAAGAACAAGAAAAAGCTAACTTCGAACACTCATGACGATGCTTAAAACGAGCAGACGATTATGGACATGTACTAACTGCTAAAATGGAGCAACGAAAAGACTGAAGAAAGCAGAAGGCGTGAAACGGCAAGAGCACACTTGCCAAGCCTTTAGGCGATGTGTTAAGATACAATTCATTTAGTCAGTCGGCACATAATTTTTTTTTTATACATAACACGGGAATAAAAAGACAAGGTTCTCTTCCTAAATACAACAAAGCGTTGAAGGTCTAACCCATGGCATACTTCTGGGTCCAGCTCCTAGCAGTTGTCTCGTACTTGGCCCTGTCTGTCTTGTACATATGAGCAATTTCTGGCACCAAGGGGTCATCTGGGTTTGGGTCTGTCAAGAGGGAGCAGATGGACAGCAGCACCTGGAAACACAACAACAAACCTTCCCACCAACTTACAAAACAGCAATGATGTATGAAACAGTTAACAGGGGTGAAATTCAACAAGCCGATTCTATGAATATTTTCCTCTGGAAATTTAAACGATTGGGACACGGGGTGAATATGATTACAACAAAATATCTTTCTACCATCTGATTTCAGACTTAAAGGAGTGTACAATCATGGGTCTTTTCCTTTTCCCACAATTCATATTTCAGAGTGGAATTTTCTTTTTCTTTACACATACTGAGAATCTTGGCAGTTTATTTAAATCAGTTGCACACTCATCATCCCTGATTTTGCTATGGAGTTGTCATTGTCAGGACCATGAATTATGGGGCCGTGAGCTACCAACATTTGTGGTACCATAGATTTCTCGTCTAAGAAGTTTCATTCACCAGCCTAATAAAAAGACCACAACTAATGACTAAACCATTTCAGTCTCATGGTACCAGACATCGTATTTCTAAATAATATTAGGCCACACTTCCCGTGCCATCTCATTTTCAATAATGTTCGAAGGAAAGGAACCTTGAGAATTTTGGAAGAGCAGTATTTTTTTTTAATACCTATTCTTTTGGACAGCTTCTACAGATTTTGATAAACCAACTTTTTATGATTTTCTTGTATCTTTTTCTTCTTCTAGATGGCCTGGATGCAATTTTTTCAGTTCTTTAACAAATACGAAAATTCAAAACTGAGTAGTTAGTAATAAAGTTGTTAAGAGATCATAACCTTGGATATAGTCAGGGCAGGACTCCACTGTTCTTTTAAAATGTCAAGGCATATGCTGCCATTGCTGTTTATGTTCGGATGAAAAACCTTGGTCCTAAATGCAACCTGCCAAAACAAATAGAGTGTACGATAAGGGTTACAAAGGAACTATCGCAAAGACTCCTAAATGATCGGGGTCTTGGGGGTTAACAAAATCCAAAATAAAAAATAAAAAAACATCTAAACTTTAATTATTGAGATTTCAAATGCAGAGGGTCCGTCTTACTGGATTAATTCATCTCACATGCCAAATTGAAATTCATAAAGGCTCAGGCTCTTGGTGAAACATAGCCCACCTCATCAAGCATTGGTGTATAAACACAATCTAAATTAGCATCTTGATTATCAAAAACTTTTCTTTGGCAAGAGGTCATGGATACTGATGCATACGTAAAGAATTAGATTATGCATGGTATTCAGGCAATTCATTCACTACTTCAACACACCCGTTTCCACATTCGCCGCACACAAACAATAAGACTGGTGGACATGTCAAAAAGCCATCAGATATTTGAAAGCTTTTTTTTTTTTTTTGACAAGATATTTGAAAGAATTAAGTGTACAATTTAGTAAAAGATAAAAACTCATCACATATTTAAACATCAAAAAGGGGAAAAAACAAAAGGAAAACTGGAAAACCAAGGAAGCAAACATTTTTTTTTCCTTTTCTGATTGGTAAGTTAAACACACCACCAGTGGATTTGAATTCATGACTTATTCTTTACTTAGGTTTTATAGGGGATGGAAGTGTCAGGTTTTATAGGGAAGGGAAGTGTCACAAGCTGGACCGCACAGGCCCCATAGACCATAAACTTTTCTTCTTATCTGATTTCAATGTATGTAATTAATCAATTAGTCAGAAATTGTTTACCTCTTCACTTTCAAGTTTTTTTGGTACCACTACGTTTTTTACCTCTTTTGTGAGGTCATCTTTAGTCCAAACATGTGAAATGACACAATTGATATCGATAGGCTCTGAAAGAATTGGGTGGGGATGCTGTGTGAATTTCAAAATAGATACATGGGCAAAGAAAGGTATCCAGAAGCGCATGATTTCAAAAATCAATTCACTAGTAAAAAAAAAAAAAAAAAAACCTTCTCCTGCTTTTCAAATTGCTACGACAAGAACCTTATGTGAGAGTCGTAGTCCCCAAGGTCGTATTTAAAATTTTATGATAATAGATCAGAGTACTTCCCTTAGAGATGGAAAATACTTCAATTAGAAGAACATATTATAACAATACTATGTAGCATAGATATCATTGCAGGAGAAGTTGATATTTGAAATGATAATTTATACTTCAGAAATATCTTATCAAAAATTACTTCAGAAATATAAGATTTTTTTTTTTTATAAGTAACTTCAGAAATATAAGATATTAAATAGAATATCATATACTTATCAACAAATATAAGATATGAACACTTTTTACAAAGTGAAAAAGAAATCTATCAAATTTGTCTTTCCTAGGCACAAAAGTATTTTCATGATATAATTTCTAGTAAAAGTTCATATAAACCTAATAATGAAGAATTGTTTATTGTAAAAGAAAAATCAACATTGTTAAAAACATAATACAAATGATTTAATTTACCTCTTCCCATCAGCTTAAACTTTTGGGACAATTGGTGATTTCACATGATATCAGAATAGAGGTTCTGAGTTCGAACTGTGACTCTACACCCTACCCCATTTAATTAAATATTCCACATGTTGGGCTCACTCATTGAAGGGGATTTAGCCCACACATGACGGGGAGTGTTAAGAATATAATACAAATAATTAAATTTACCTATTCTCATCAGCTTAACCTTTTAGGATAATTGGTGGTTTCACAAACATCAACCCCTTAGCACGCAAAATATCTTTTTCACAAAAAAAAATTGGAAATACACAAAAGTGGAAAATAACAAAATAGGACTTATACGTAACAACCAACTTTTACATGAACTTTCATAAAAGGACCATAGCACACCTTAGGTGGTTTAAAAGGATAGTCAGGAGGGAAATGAATGGTAACTAGAAAGACTCCCCCAGCATAAGGACTATCTGGGGGACCCATTATTGTTGCTTGCCAATGAAACATGTCCTCTGCTACAGGGCCTGCCAAATTAAAAGAAGGAATAGATTTATATCCCAAAATATTTCATTACAAACATTGCATTTATCATAAAAAGTTACGGTATACATGCCCTCTTTAATAAAATGGAAAAAATGGGCACCTTAATATCATTAGCTTTCCAATAGCATTTGCATATTTGGATATATAACAGTCTGATTGGGCTACATATAACGTGAATAACATGGCATTCTATTGGCTTCTATTAATCTGAAAGAGCTAGAAAAACTTTTTTTTGATAAGTAATAATCTTTATTGATGTGAATGAAATTAGGCAGTGCCCAAGTACACAGGAAATATACTAAGAGAGGCACCTAATTACATTCTAATAGACTAGAAAGAAGATAAGAACTCATGAACATTCCCTCCCCTCAATACAATAGCAGAAAACCACTGAAAAATAGAGAAAACAAAAAAGTTCCAGATTTCTCCCATTGCACGCTCCTTGTTATTAAAACATCTGTCATTCCTTTCCAACCATAAACACCACATTAAGCACAAAGGAATCATCCGCCACACGGCTGCTAATTGGGCACTACTATGAGACCTATTCCAGCATGCTAATAGGTCCACCACACTCTTGGGCATAGCCCAACTTAGCCCAGCTCTACTAAGAATACCAGCCCAAAGCTTCCCAGCCACCTCACAATGTAAAAGCAAGTGATCTACCGATTCTCCACATTTTTTACACATGTAGCACCACTCCATGATCACCATACCTCGTCTTCTTAAATTGTCAACCGTCAATATCTTCCCATGAGCAGCTGTCCAAGTGAAAAAAGCAACTTTAGAAGGCACTAACACCTTCCATATACTCTTCCATGGAAAGAAAGTGGGTTGTAGGACTGTCAAAGCCTTATAGAAAGATTTAACAGTAAACTTCTCTTTCCTCGTGTGAGACCACAACATACGGTCTCCCCCATTGGCCCCTAGCTTTGCTGAATACAAGTAACTGTAAAACTCTGCCAGCTCTTCTAATTCCCAGTCCTGAGCATTTCTTGTAAAAGTGACATTCCAAGTGACCATCCCATTGGCACGACATAGAACTTCTGAAACTGGGGCTTGCTGATTTCCAGCCAAATTAAAAGCACCTGGGAAAGCCAGGCAAAGAGGACTCTCCCCGCTCCATAAATCGAACCAAAAGCGGGTACGTGTTCCATCACCCACCTCGAACTTGAGATGTTTTTCAAAGGTATTCCACCCCTTCCTTATGAATTTCCACAGGCTTACTCCATAAGACCCCCTACCCTCCTTAGAGCACCATTCCCCCCACTCACAACCATACTTATGATCAATAACCTCTCTCCACAGCGAATTCCCTTCCTTATGATACCTCCACAGCCACTTCCCTAGGAGTGCCTTGTTGAAAACACACAAGTTTCGTACCCCTAACCCCCCATTCGCCAATGGACAGCTCACCCTTTGCCAACTCACAAGATGAAATTTGGATTCCTCCCCCATACCACCCCACAAAAAAGCTCTAAACAACTTTTCTATCCGGTTTGCCACACCCACCGGTAATGGAAATAGAGAAAGATAGTAAGTGGGAAGGCTGGAAAGAGTGCTTTTAATAAGGGTTAATCTTCCCCCTCTCGATAGATATAGCCGTTTCCATCCTGAAAGTCGTTGCTCAACCTTCTCTACCACCCCATCCCAAATGCTCTTTGCTTTGAAAGACGCCCCTAAGGGGAGTCCAAGATATGTCATAGGGAGAGAGGCAATTTTGCAACCTAGTAACTCCGCTAAAGAGGCTATATTGTTCACCTCCCCCACCGGAACCAGCTCCGACTTCCCCAAATTCACCTTGAGTCCCGAAACAGCTTCAAAACACAACAAAACTGCCCTTAAAGCTTGAATCTGGCCACTTACAGCATCACAAAAAATGAGCGTATCATCTGCAAAGAGTAAATGCGAAATGGAGCTGGTATTGCTATTGCTGTCCACTGAAAAACCAGTAAGAAATCCCCCCCTTACAGCGGCCTCCACCATACGACTCAATGCCTCCATTACAATGACAAAAAGGAAAGGGGATAGTGGATCCCCTTGTCTCAAACCCCTGGAAGATTGAAAAAAACCACAAGGTTTTCCATTGACTAGGACTGAAAATCGAGCGGTTGAGACACAATGTTTAATCCAAGCACACCATCTATCCCCAAAACCACATCGTCTAAGCATATAAAGGAGAAAATCCCAACATACATGATCATAAGCTTTCTCCATATCGAGCTTGCAAAGAACCCCCGGGGTGCCCTCTCGCAACCGACTATCCAAGCACTCATTTGCTATCAACACTGAGTCCAGGATTTGCCGTCCCTTTACAAATGCATTTTGAGGTTTGGAAATGAGTTTGTCCATAACCAAACTCATGCGATTAGCTAACACCTTTGACATAATTTTATAAATCCCCCCTACCAAACTAATAGGCCGGAAGTCTTTCAATTCATATGCACCGGCTATTTTCGGAATGAGTGCAATGAAAGTGGCGTTTAGTGACTTCTCAAACTTTTGACTAGAATGAAAAGTATGGAAAATCTGCATCACTTCCTCCTTTACAATGTCCCAATTCTCCTGAAAGAAGGCCAAAGAGAAACCATCCGGACCGGGTGCTTTGTCTCTGCACATACTTTTCACCACGAGATGCACCTCCTCTTCATCAAAAGGCCTCTCCAACCATCCAGCTACATCCAAATCCAGTTGAGCAAAGGGTAAACCATCTAGTTTGGGGCGCCATTCTTCTTTTTCAGCAAGGAGATCCTCATAATACTGCACTATGTGGTCTTGGATTTCTTCGGAAGAATGTAACACACTAGGACCGGAATGGAGTACTTCAATGGCATTGTTGCGCCTATGTGAATTAGCCACCTTGTGGAAAAACTTAGTACATTTATCCCCCTCCTTCAACCAAAGTGCCCTTGATTTTTGCCTCCAAGATATTTCTTCTAGCAACAATACTTTCTCAATTTCTGTCACCACCACTTTCTTTCGTAATAAAGAGTCCGCATTAACTACTCCTTCCTCCAAAGCCTGCAGCTCATCCCAAAGGATATTTTTCTGCACTTCCGTATGTCTAAATTCTTCTTCATTCCACTTCATCAAGTCATACTTGAGGGCTTTAAGTTTACCCGCCACTATGAAACTGGGGGTACCCTCAAAAGAATAACTATCCCACCAAACCTTTACCCTATCCGCAAATCCTTCAACTTCTAGCCACATATTCTCGAATTTGAAGGAGCGTCTACCCCCACGAATACCACCACAATCAAGCAAAATAGGAAAGTGATCGGAACAAACACGTGGCAGCCTTTTCTGACATAGGTCAGGAAAATGCGTCTCCCAAGAAGAGGAGACTAGAAATCTGTCCAACCGGGACCCCCCTCGGCTATTGGACCAAGTGTAGGCCCCCCCAACCAGAGGAAGATCCACAAGATTCAGATCAAAGATCAGCTCTGAAAAGGCTTCCATTGCCCCTGATGATGTAGAGGCCCCTGCCCTCTCACTAGGGAACCGAACAATATTAAAATCTCCGCAAAAAACCCAGGGTAAATCCCATAAGGAGTGAAGACCTGCCAATTCCTCCCACAAAAAGCATCTATCTCTTTCTACATTGGGCCCATACACACCCGCTAAAGCCCACAACCACCCATCCTCAGTGTTCCTAAAAGATACAGCCATTGTGAATTTCCCCATGCAATCCTCGACCATCTCCACCACTCGCTTATCCCACATTACCAACACACCTCCCGAAGCCCCCGATGATGGTAGAGAACACCACCCCACAAAGGAACAGCCCCACAAGCTTCGAATTATGTATCTATCAACGCCACACAACTTAGTCTCTTGAAGGCATACAATGTCAGCCTTCCAACTCCGAATGAGGGATCTAATACGGAGACGTTTATTCACGTCATTGACCCCCCTTACATTCCATGAGAGTATTTTAGGTTTCATTAAATAACGAAATTCCCTTACCCTTCAACCTCTCCCTCCCCACACTTCCCTCCTTGTTGTCGTAATTAATAGTGCATTTGAGACGTTTCAACTCCCGGTCCCGTTTCACTGCTGATTTCAGAACCGTAGGTCTCCCTGCCTCCATTGCAATCAACAAGGCCTTAAACTGTTCTTCATACCCAGCAAACGAAATTCCCACACACTCTAGAACTTCCTCTACTTTTTTTAACAGCCAATCTTCTGTTATATTGCACACTGGCTTTGGAGAAACAATACGTAACGGGATAGGGCTTTCCAACTCATCCTTATCACCCTCAAAGCCGTTGCCCATGAGCTGATCCATTGGTTGGACCATAGATTCAGCCTCCTTCAACACCACTGAATATGACCCAGTGCCCCCATCGATCCCCCCTTCCATTTCCTCCACCCACATGTTCCGAATGTTACACCCCTCATCCACCTCTCCATCCTCCAAAGTTTTCCCAACAGGCTCATCATTTTCGACCTCCACTGCCTTCAGAGCCTCTTCTTCCACTTCCGCCAACATGGGCAGTACCTGAGCTACTCCTGAGCCTTCGACGGTGGTCGGCGACGTGATCTGAGCATACCCCGACGTCGCAGGTGCATCGGCTACCTCTGTCGCACCCAACGTTGCAGGTCCCGAAATTAGATCCATGACCATCGCCCCTGAAACTTCACTCCCCAGTGGACAGAATTGCTGCAATAACGTCAGAGAGACCTCAGAGCCCTCCGTCGCAACTTTCTGTGCTAGTTCCGATGAGTGAGCACCTCGACATCCTCCGTCAACCTCCATCGCACCTTTCTCCCCTGTTTCTCGAGGCTCTGCCACTGTTTCCAGCACCCCAGGTGACGACGGGAGACCCGCCCCTTCTAACGGTGGCCCCTGGTCCATTATCGGCGGTGGGTGTTGAGACCCACCCGACGACGAAGGAGTTTCGGCCCTTAGAGGCCGACGTCTCCACGCAGTCTCCACGGCCTGTCGCTTGACAGGCTGGGCCTGTTGAGTCACGCAGGGGGCCTGCTGGGCGTATCCTGGCCCATATGCGCCTTTCCCTTTGGAGCAAAACCCGTCTTCCAGCCCCAAGCCCAACTCCCTCCAACCCCCCTCCACAACGCTGCGTTTCACTTTCTCCAAATTACTCTGCAGAGTACTAATTTGAGCCTGCATATCTGACAAGAGACAAGAGCTAGAAAAACTGTGACATTCCTCTGACATAACATGAGAACTTTTTGAATAATTGGAGAAATCATAGGCTTCATGGCATGCAGATCTTCTTTACCACATGAGATAGTCTTTGAGTGGCACCTATTGCATTTACTCCTAAAAGAGGGAGCTATTAAAAGTGATAAAAATCTATATTTTCCAGGGATCAAAGTGGTACAAATCTACAATTAGAAAAGAATAGAATTAAATGAGAAACTACGTATCCATGAAGAATCAACAAGTGGGTACTAGAAGAAAAGAAAAGTGATTCAACTCCCAGGAGCAATAATATGCATTTTCCACCAAAACATTTATGCTCATCCAAAAAATTCCTCAAACATGTCTTAGATCAATCGTTAAGCAATCACATTTGTCATAAAATGATATGTTTAACTCTCTAGATTAGAAGACTCAGCCGAAACTAAATTGTAATGTAATGGACTTGACAATGATACGGTGTTGGCATTCATTTGAATTGCACAATATCTTTGCCTATTGTTTAGATGACGCTGTACAGTTTCTTTGTTCCCCCTTTTCTGAGACTAGGATAAGCAAATCTTTTAGAGATACAAGATGAACAAGTTTTATGAATTGCTAGAGCTACAATGACTAGGGCTGGGTGGCAGGTCCCCACAACCCAGCCACAATCCACCCGTCCTGCTAGGGGGGACTGGCAGGCAACCCGGCCGGCCCGGGTGAGGATGCAGGCAGGAGGCGGGTGGGTCGCCTGGGTTTTAACCCACTCGCCCGTATACTTAAAAAAAGTCCTAACTATAAATTCACTAATTTTTCTCTCTCCTCTCATTTCTCTCAATCTCTTGTCATCCCTTCCTCTCCTCTCCCCTTCCTCCCTGTCTTCCTCTCCCTTTCTCTTCTCCTCCTCTTCTTCTTAGCTTGGCTTCTCTCTCCATTGTCATGGGTCACGGAGACCACGGCTTGGCTGTGGGTCTCTACAACTCAAGACCATCGCCGCCGTGGATCTGTAAATTAAAGACCCACAATTGCAACTGTGGTTCTATGGGGTATATGAGCAAAGGTCTTCAGATCTGTGTGATTTGTTGGATTTGTACGACTTTTCTGATGTATATACGATTTTGTTGAATTTTTTTTGTGAAAAATGTGTTGTCGGACGGGGTGGCCTGAAGGTGGTGTATGCAGAGGTTAGAGATATCGGTGGGGGGTGGGTAGCACCCCTAACAATGACAGCCCAAAGAGCCTTCTCTAACCATATGCGGCATCAACTCCCCTTTCTACGAGTGTCTAACAATTACACTCGCAGATATAGATTTATTTTACTTATAAAAAAATATAGAATTTTTTTTTTATCAAAGATAAGATCATGCAAATGAATGTTAACACCATCCTTCAGGGGAGAAATGGAGGTGGCGAAATATAGTCCAATGAATGTGGAAAATATTGAGAACTTAAAATCAAGCACTACTGCACTAAAGTAGATCTGATATATCGATTTTAATTGCATATATTTTTCTGACTTTAAAGGCATAAATGAAAACAAGTGGGCAATGTCTCCAGCTTTGCAAAAGAAAAACCAATCTTCAAGCATTTCATTGATGGGGGATGGGACCTGAAAGAAAAGTAACCATTTAGCATTGAAACATACAATGCACAGACTGCTATAATTGGGGCAAGGTGCTTTCCTTCAATGATCAAATACCATCTTCTGCTCTTGGATTTCCTAAACATGACATCTTTTTAATAAATAAAAACAGTTCTCACATTTGCTATCATTTCTTTTAAAATTAATCTTTCCCACTTTTGCAACACAGTCGTAACTTTAATTGAACATGAAACGCCCACAAAGAAGTTAAGAACCACCCATTATTAACAATATACTTCTCTATCGACTTAGATCGGATAAAGCGGAAAACTTAGCAAACCTCCCACGACAAAAAAATTATTCTTATCCACAGTCAAGCTCATGACTTTACCAGTCAAGACACCTAGATGATGCTACAAAAAGCTCATGTTCAAACAATAACATCACATCAAAGGCTTTCGTCTCATGTAAATGCTTCCCAAAAAAAACATGAAGACTACTTGCAAACAAAAAGAAATACAAATATCTCAGCGTAATCAACCGCATAAAGAACTTAGAAAATACGTCCGAAATGAAAAAAAAAAAAAAACATAAAACACAAACAAAACAGCCCAGATCCCCAAAGATTACATCACAGATCGAGCCTGAGAAGAAGCTTACAACCATGCACACCAAAGAAAAGCATAAAAACAAATGAAAGAAAGAAGACAAAAGAAAAGTGAAAGGGGATTTTAGTGAAGAAGATCATACCAGCGCTGCAGGAGGTGGGAGGGTCTTTCTGTAGGTCCTTAAGCTCCTTTAAGATCCGCTTGGAAGCCATGGATGAAGCTCGAAGATCGCCTCCGATCTGCCTCCGACCTAAAAGGCGAGAGATTCGGAGAGAGAGAGAGAGAGACCAAATGTATAAAAGATTATTCAAAGCCCACTTATTTTATCATGAGACTCTGGTTCTCGTTCACTGAGATAGGTTTTGGACCCTCCATTTTGATGATTAAATAAACGAACGGGTGAGATCGGTCCGTGCTAGGTGGTGATTTTGCAGGGCCCACTTGACTTCTCGAGACCGGGGATAATTAGTCCGGTGACTTTCGAGATTGTTGCAGATCTTTTCTCTTTTTAGCGAATCGTTCTGCTCAGCATTCACGTCTTCCTCTTTAAAATTTTGAAATTTTAATTAAAAAGTCATTTTCTCGCACGCCTCCCAATCATTTATCTATGCTTTAGATAAAGAATATTATTTATTATTTTGTTATTATTTTTTACTTACTTTTCATTATTATTCACTATTATTTATTATTATATTTTTTTTACTACTATTTACAAAATACTTAAAAATGTCTCACTACCTAAATACAACCTAAGTGCTTAAATAAAAATAAGTTTATAAAGTAGTGTGTTTTGATGTTGTACGTAAGGTATAATCGATCTGGCTGGGTCACTATTTTGAAAACTTTTTAGAATTGAAGTGGTGTATACCAATTTTAAAAATTTAAGAATTGGTAAGAACCAATTGGTCCAATTCATCATTAAAACTAAAACTTCTGATTTTTTCAATTTCGATTTGGTCTGGTTACGTTATGATTTTTTCGATTTACTGTTTACAAGTGTGGCACTAAATAAGTTTAATATTATAATTTTTTCAATACTAAATTTAATTGTTAGAATTTAGTATTTATTATTAACAATTACTAGTAAGTAGTGTCTAATTTATTTCTATACTAGACTTATACTATTGTGTCTAATTCCTGTTAGGGTAATGCTACTGAGACCGATGATAAACCGATTAAATTTGACCGATAAGTGCAAATACACTTTTTTTTATTTTTTTTCCTTTTATTTCAATTATTTTTTTATATATCTTTAAACATTTTAAAAAAATTAAAAAAAAATACAAATTCACTAATAGTTGCATCCTTAATCCTTAAGTAAAAATAAAATAAAAAATTCAATTGGTCACTTTTATCGGTAACTTTTATTTGTTCAAGTAGCATTTTACTTCCTATTATTATACTAGTGTCTAATTTATTTCTATACTTGATTATGTATGTTAATGATAATATGATGTTTACATATATTAAACTATTAGTTTATTTATATTATAGTATAAGTACATTATTTTATAATATGAATGTTATGTTATATCAAATTTTATATTAATTTTATGTTATAACATTAATAGACATGAATAATAATATTAAAATTTCATATTATATTAATTAGCAATTTAGCATATAATATAATATTAAAAATTATATAAAAAATCATTTATATATAGTATAAAAAATTAAAAATATATATATATCGATCTGGTTCAGTTTAAAAAATTAAAAATATATATATCGATCTGGTTCAGTTTAAACCGATTTTTAAAATATAAAAAACGATACTGAACCGATTTCGGTTCTTAAGTACTGGTACCGTACTATTCCAATTACGAACCAAACCAAACTTATCGGTTCAACCGGTTTTTTGTTTTACACCCTAATGGTACGTCAGATTGTAAAATTACTTTATCGTAAAATAAATCTAATGGATTATATGAAATCACATTAGTTTATGAATTAATTTTTGTGTAATCATTTTGTGTCTCTAGCACTTTTCTACTTTAAACAATTTTTTTCTTCTCAACCGTTATAGTCTCAAGATTTTCAACTTTTTTTTAACTATATTATATTTGAGTGTAAATGAGACTACTCACTTTATTCTTCTAAAGATAAGTTTCATTTTCATTCACCTCAACTAAAATCTATTTTCCACTTATTCACTTGTTTTTAGGGTTTATGTCGATCATCTCTTTAGCTCTACTAGAGCAATGAATAAATTCTTTTTTAGGGTTTATGTTGATCATCTCTTTTAGGTTGGGCTAAAATAATAAAAACCATGATTTTAGCTCTACCTAAAAGAGAGGATCAACATATATAATAATGTCTTTTATTATTTAGCTCTACTAGAGCAATGAATAAACATGGGGAGCTATTGTTTATTTCTACAATTTCCTTTGGTTACACACCACAGTGTCAAAGCAAGATTATTCTAACTCTCATCCATCAAGCGCACTACATAAATGAATTCAAAACTATACCTTAAACCCATTCATGTAGAGCTATCTTAAATATTCGTGTCCAAATGAAACATGATCCAAAATACCAATTTCACATTTTCCCCACGCTTTGTACACTACACGACCACAAAAAAGGAAAAAGAGTTGGCTCTCTTTTTCTTTCTTACTCCTCCCATATGCCTAGAGACAGAAAATTAAATCATCTAATTTATAGATGATTTAAATAGAGTTAGGGTAAGAACTTAATGGGAAATAATCTACCCCTAACTCTAATAAGAATATAATTCACTTTTGTTATATGTTGATCCTAATGTTAATTATAATGTTTATCACTTAAAATAATAAGTGTGTATGAAAGAAGAGTTGAGAGAATTGTATTGAACTGGAATTGATTAATTACAAGAAGCTCTATTTTTCAAGAAAAAAAAAAGAGATTACTTATATTTGTTTAACAATCTATTCCAACTTAGATGATGACACAGAATGATTAATATCATACACACTACTATGGTTAATACTCTCCTTAGGATGGGGAATAAATGTTCAAAAGATCAAGTATAACCTTGAGGTTTGGTAAGGAGGTCTGCGATGAGCAAAGGTAACATGCATTGTGTGAATGCGTTTGGAGTTGATCACGAATGAGATGAGAGTTGATCATGATATGCTTGGTGCATTGGTAGAAGACGCAGTTGGTTGCAATGTGGAGAGCATCTTTGTTATCATAGAAAAATAGAGCTACTTGATGATGGGTAATATGGAGATTCTGTTCAAGTAAGTGGTGAATCCAAGTGTCACAAACAATAACAATTAACCATCGATCAATATTTGGCTTCAGCATATGAATAAGAAACCATATGTTTCTTCCTGGACTTCCGAATGATGAGAGTCACTAAGGAAGACACAAAATCTGGTGAGGGATCAGCAAGTGTCAGGGTAAGAAGCCCAATCAACATCAACAAAAGCTTTAAGGTGAAGACGAGAGGAGGCATGCAAAAATATACCTTGGTTAGGAGTTGCTTTAGGTCTCGTTTGATTTTATAGATGAGATGAGATGAGATTAAAGTTAAAATTTGAATAAAATATTGTTATAATATATATTTTTAATATTATTTTTGTTTTGAAATTTAAAAAAGTTGAATTGTTTATTTTATTTTGTGTGAGAATTTGAAAATTTTGTAATGATTAGATAATATGAGATGAGAGGAGTTGTGAAAACAAACGAGGCCTTAATGTACTAAAGAACACAATGGGTAGCATGTAAATGAGGCTCCCAATATGCTTCCAAGTATTGGCTAAGAGAATGAACGTGTAAGAGTCAAATACAACAATCGCCCTATCAAACATCTACATGCAGTTGGGTCAGGAAAAATAGAGCCTTCAACTTTGTTGAACTTGAAGTGCTGGTCCATGGGAAATGGCACAAGTTAGGCTCCCAAAAATCCAATATCTTTTAAGATATCCTAAGCATATTTTTTTTAGAACAAGGAATTAAGTTGGGGGTCCTAACACTTCAAGGCCAAGAAAAGATTTTAAAGAACCAAGATCCTTTAACTGCAACTCATTATGTAGTAAAATTTTAAAAGCAGTAACCAAAGCTTCATCATTGCTAGCAATCAATATGTTAGCAAGTTTTACCAACAACGCAATACCCTTTAAATCTAGTGAGAAGTGAATAACCAGATTTCGGTTGAGTGAAACCATGCTTAAGTAAGAAGAGGGAAACTCTGAGAACCACTACCGAGAGGCTTTATTTAAAGCCGTAAAGAGAATTCTGTAGCTTGCAAACCTGAGACTTCCCCTTCATGTCAAAACTAGGTGATAGAATCATATATGTTTACTCAGTAAGTTCTCCATAAAGGAAAATATTGTTAACATCTAATTGAATAAGGTGCTAGCTATGAACAATAGTTAAAGAATGTAAACATCGAACAATGAACATTTTGGCTATAGGGGAAAATATTTCCGAATGGAAAAAAACAACTTTGCCCTCCTAATTGTACCACTCAATTTGACCGCTTGTCAAAAAAATATTTTTTATTTTATTTATTTATTTTTACTTAGTGATTAAGGAAGTAATTTTAAGTGTATTGAGATATTTTATTTTATTTTTTTAAAATATTAAAATATATTAAAAAAATGTGAAAAAAAAAATGAAAAAAAAAACTAATAAGTGAAGGAGCGGTAACTTGAGCGGGTTACTCTGGGCGGCAGAGTAGCCCGACTCTTTCCGGATACTCAAATAGTCTAAGCCATTTTGTTGTATATAACCCTTGCTAACTAAGCGGGATTTGCATCGTTCAATAGCATCATCCAATTTATATTTGATTCAATACACCCATTTACATCCTATGATAGGCTTACCAACAAGAGGGCTAGTAAGCATCCAAATGCGATTTTCTCCAAGGTTGCTATTTAGGTTGTCATAACCACACACCAATGAGGTATTCATTAGTATTTTAAGGCTTGACGAATATAATGGGCTCAAATGAATGGATACAACAAAAGAAAGACTTCTATGAGTGATAGATAAATGAGAATAAGAAATATGATTGTCAAAATCATAGGGTTTACCTAGACCATTGCTGTGAGAATACTACACAGGTATAAAAGAAGACATTAAATGACAATGATAGTCATGCAAGTAATCAGGGGATTTGTGAGGTCAGCATGATCTATGTGAAGGGAGTTGTGTTTTAATAAAGAGTTAAAGTAAATATCTTAGTAGGACTAGAGATGAAGTGTGTGTGTGTGTATGTGTATATCATTAAGAGTAAGAAGCACAGCAAAAATACTGTCAATAATTATAAGAGGTAAAACAACATTAGGTATATGAACAAGAGAATGAAATTAGTTAGCAGAAAAAGAATGATAGGGAAAAATGTAGGGTTGTAAGACTATCAGTTCGGATCGGAAAAACTGATTGGACTAGACCGATAGTCTTATTGGTCGGTCTCGGAGTGTGGTTGTTTTGGATTGGACCGGATTGAGACCGACCGAATGTATATATATATATATTTAAATATTATATATATAATATTATTTTATATAGTAGTTATATAAGTTAATTATGTAATTTTCATCTAAGCGATCACCATTCACTATATATACAATGAAATTATTTAATATTCATTAACCATATATAAAATGTTAAAGAGATCACTTAATTTTAATTTTATTAATTTAATTAATTTTTTGTATGAATTATTATGTCAAAAGAAGAAAAAAGAGAAAAAAATGTTCATGGACCGATCAAATCAATAGCTAGGGGTCCGGTTCAACAAAAAAGATGTGACCTCTTGTACTGGACTAGATAGGACCGGATCGGACCAACTACACCGTTAGAAAAATGTGTTCATAAAATTAATATCATGAGATATGAAGGTGGCATTAGTGTCCAAGTCAAGGAGTTTATAGGCCTTACATTAAAAGGGAACCAATAAAGACATAATCTAGCTCTAGTATCAAACTTTGACCTATCAAAGTATAAAGTGGAAGCAAAACAAGACATCCAAACACACGCAAATGATCATAAGAATGAGGTTAATTAAAAAAGAGTTAATAAGATGTTTTATTGGTTAAGAGAAGTGATGGGAATCTATTTATGAGGTAGAGAATATTGAGGACACAGTCACCCAAAAAAGATAAAGGTAAATTTGATTGTAACCTAAGAACACGAGCAATTTGAAGCGAGTGTTGATGTTTACATTCGACGATAGTGTTTTGTTTGATGATTTGTACACAACTAATTTGATGCCAGATCCCTTTAGAATCAAAGGAAGTAGACATGGCAAATCCAAGACCATTATTGGTACAAAAAATTTTAATCTTTATATTAGATTGAGTCTCAACAATGGTAAAAAATGATTGAAGTAGAAGATTAAGTGTTATACTTGGACTTAATTAGGTATACCAAACAAGCACGCAAAAAATCATCAACAAAAGCTAAGAAATAATGAAAACCTTCAACTATAAAATGTGGGAAGGGTCCCCAAATATCTTAATGTAATAGTTGAAAATGTGATGTAGAAATTCAAGAACTATTAGGAAATATTAGTCATTTATGTTTAGCAAGGGAACACACAATGTTGGTGAAATACACAATAATATAATAAAAATTACAATTAAAATAAAAATTAAGACGAAGCCAGTTTGGACTGAGGCACGGAAATATCGCTCTCTTTAAGGAGATTCAAGCCCTCTGCGGTGTACAAAGTCTCAAATTAACCGGTGCAGCAGAAATCTTCTTGACTTGACTCCTCCAGGATACAACAGCCCAACTGATCGTCGTATAGCCCGAACCAACTCTGCACAAGCGGTTGAGTCCAAAGCTCCTCTCAAAGAACACCTTTCTTTTATCTAGAAAATCTCTCAAAAATATATACTCACCAAGTATATTTTTGTTTATCATACTTTTTGTCAAAATATTCCATACCACCTCCCTTACGAAAGACTACCTATATATATACATAAATAGACCATAAACGTCCCAGGAGGTTAAAAGACTAACGGGCAAAAAACAACAAAAATAAAACACAAGCAGCCCTCCAACGTCAATAATAAAGATACCAAACGGCAACTGAAATTAAAAGAAATAAAACCTTCAAAACGTTAATGAAATTAATCTTCAAATGTCTAAGGCATAAAACCACTTGAAATAAAAAAACGGTTTTGAACACTTAAAGACCAAAACTCTCCCCAACGGCAATTTAATGACCAGCCCCCATTAAATATAACGTAAAAGATAAAAAGGAAAAGACAAGCAACATTAAGAAATAAATATATATTATTAAAAAATACTAACACACAATACATAAGGTTTATTTATTACATGTAGAAGAAATAGTAGATACAACTAAAATGTTATGCAAGAAAGCTAGATTTTGAAAGGCAAGATGGCATAAGTGAAAATGCCAAAGTTCAACAGAGTTATTGAATATAGGGAAATGAAAATAAGAAGATTTTATTATAAGACAAGTAGTGGCAAAAACACGAGGAAGAGGAGCTGGTCTTTACATGACATGATTTGCAACAAATAAAAGTCATCATATTTCTTAACCATGCCAATTGTTTTCTAGCAAATTTGGTCTTGGATATCCAATGATTGGAAGAAACAAAAGAAAAGCATAAGAAAGATTAGATGTGATTTTACTCATAAAAATGAGATTAAAGCTGAAGTCTAGAATGCAAAGAACATTATTGCAGACAAGCTAATTAATAAGATGTATGTGTAAAACAGAAAAAATCATGTCATTAGGCAAATGAACGTAAGTATTTGTGATGAAAAATAAAAAGTAGATGAAAAATATGATTTGTGGCCTCGGTATCAAAAATCCAAGAACCAAATGATACAGATTGTGATCAAGAAATAATAAGTTAAAAGGAGTTTTACCTAAAAGAGTTTGAGAAGAGGAAGGGTGTGATGCTCCCAACTACTACTTAGGATTTAGCAGTGATTGAAGTGTCAGGACATGCAACATTGGGTTACATGCTCATCGGTTAAGAAATTTAACATGCATTACACCTAGCATGTTTCTAGCAGTATGAATAAATCGCAACAAAAAAATAACAAGGTCTTGAGCAATACAACATGGTACCAAAACATAATCTATTAATCTCAAAATAGCATGTTTTAACATCCTTACAAAAGTAGGATCCCAAAACATCCTTCTTGATCACCAAAATATTGTATTGAGATACATAGTTAAAACATGCTATTTTGAGAACAAAAGTAGGATCCCAAAACATCCTTCTTGATCACCAAAATATTGTATTGAGATACATAGTTAAAAACATTATCTATCGTCTTCTTCCTCTAGGATCTCCTTAAGGTCCTCTAATAGCCACATAATTATTTCCATATAGAAACCAATCTCCTCAAAATGAGCTCGGAGGGTAGATTTGTTTTCTATCAAATCTGGTTTTAAATCCATTATACTCGCTTTCTTCTAAAGTTGTAACAACTTTTACCATTCTGGAGTGAATGTTAGTGAACTACTATGGTGAGATTTCGAAAATTTTTAACAAGTTATACCATAATATACATAGAGATAGTATAAACATATATAAAGTAAACATGAACATGGATGCATGAATATGAACGTGCAATTCTTCTGAATTGTATTTTTCAATCATTCAGACTTCTTTTTAAAAACATTTGAACTTGTAACAATATAACTATTTGCACAAACTTACCATTTGTTATTCAATCACATGTTCTTATTCAATATGAAGAATTATGGATACCTCACCATTTTCCCAAGAACCGTGTGCACCAACTAGTTACTGCACCACATCACGGGCCTTTTGACCGATTATGAATATGTCATAAGAGAGATATTCAAGCAGATTGACACGCCTTCTTATAAACTCTTGGCAGATTGACATATCTTGACCAAAATTTCACAATCAATACAACAGTTCGTAACATCTTCACCATATTTACCACATTTTGCACCCACTAGCGTTAGACGCTATGACTTTGCTCCGAAAACCTTATGGTCCCATTTGAAACTTGTTGACTGTACTTCGTCAATTCAAGAGTTATCACTCAATCTTTAGTCACTCCAGAGTGGACATGGGAGTTCCATCAGAATATTCCCACATCCTAGTTTTAGGGCCATGTCAAAACTTACTTTAATGCACAACCCATGAAACCTTGCATGAACATGAGATAATGACATATGATCATACTATGGCATGTGAAATGCATGTAACATCGCAGCATAACGATGAAAACGTATCATATGAACATGTCTGTTACATATGTGCATACGATATAGGCACAACTTATAATGATCCAACATATTACTTGAGCATGATTTGCAATAAGCAAACATGTCACATAAGTATGATTCCAAATATTCACAAGGTTCGGACATAGCATGAAAACCCGAGCACACACATGATCCACATGACAAACATATGAGAATGTGATATAGCATAACAAGAATTCAAATATTTATAGATAAACGCAATAGGTACATATGTAACGTTTACACGAAAACATGAGCACATTAGTCAAGAGTAAGTTAGAGGCTAGCTTACAAACTTTTTATCTAGAGTACTGAATGAGTGAGTTGGAAAATAAAATTCTAATTGTTAGTATCATCTCATAAAACTCTGAAATTGATCCAGCTAATCCGTATATGTGGACTTAGTGGTTCTTGGAAATAATCCTCATAAATGGTTCAAGACCTACTCGGCCAACACAAGCCTCCAGTTCACAATTTCATACTTGGTTACTCAAATGTAAGCAAGCAAAGAAAAATCCTAGTAATGGTTGACCAACAACTTGCTCAACCAATGTGGTTTTCCTTGGTCACTTTTCCTCCTAGAACCCTATTTTGAAAACTTTAGAGACATGTATGACACCTGAACCCGATTCAAACAAGGTTTATATCCTTAAGGACGAGACTCACAAAATACATGGACATGCTCTTTTTCTCTTCCTTCTTGCTTCTTAGGTCCATATCACAATTACACAGAAACACTCTTTATATATGTGAACTGAAACTCTTAGATTTACCCCTCCCTTGGTGTTTTCATGCCAAGAACTAGAAAAGAAAATGAGTAGGGTTAGGGCTTTCTCATCGAGCTAAAGTCTCCTTGAGTGCTATCCAAATCCTCACTAGGTTGTGCGTGAATGGTGTTTGGACTGAAGGAAAATGACTGGAGTTTTCTTGGAGGTGTGCGTGAAAGGGAGAAGGAGGAGAGAAAATCAGAAAAATGAACAATGACCCTTCAGTTCCCCCTTTGAGGTATGTACTCCTCGTGGCCATTAATGCAAGCCCTTAAATACCTCCTTCAATTTCCTCTTTTTTCCCTCTCCCATCATTATTCTACTTTAGGAGTTCAATAGATTGCTCATGCATGGGCACCATGTGGCGACCTAGGGTTGCTATTCCTGAGTATGGATGTCAAGTGGCACTTCTTGAGCTCCTCTCTCTATCCTTCATTGTTGGCTTTTTCGAAAATCAAAAAGACTCTTCACACATAGATGCCAAGTGGCCTATTCTTGCCAAGGTCGAGAATGTCTTTCTCTCCCTCATCATTGTCTCTCTCGAAAATTTAAGAGTCTCTTCATGCATAGATGCCAAGTGGCCTCTTATTGCCAAGGCCAAGCACCCGTTCTCTCCCTTATCATTGCATTTCTCTCTTGGGAGCTTAAGGGACACACAAATTCTCAAGGCATGCATGCCAAGTGACCTTGCAGAGCTCCTTTTTCTTTCCCACTCCCCATCATTGTCTCTCTTGGAAATCTAAGGGGCACACGGGTTCCCATTGCATGTGTGCCAAGTGGCTAAGCCGAGTGAGTAAGGTGTTCTTCTTCTAGTGATTGGCGTGTCTCTTCCCTTTCCCAATTGTTGGTTTCAAATGGGCCAATAGGAAAGATTCTGTCACCAATGATTACACTAACCAAAATTTGAATTTGATTAGCTTCTAGATGCACACAAATTCTTTGCTTGGCCTTATGGTTTCCTAATGGGTCTCCTAATGGCTTCTTACTTAAGCACTAAACATGTGCGCCATGGATAATGGGTGGCAACCACAAGTGGTTTTCGGTCCACCTCTTTTCAATTTCCTACAAAGGAATCACAAGTGATCCCATCCTCTAGCCGATCAACCTTTACCAACTCAAATAAGAAATAAAATAAAATAAATAATCAAAGAAACCCTAGTAGCTTGGGCAGCTACCTCTTCTAGATTCCATGGAACACAATTGGAAAGATTCTAAAAGTAATTATTTCGCTTGCCATGTGTCAAAATGCTTGCTACAAAATTGGGGACTCCTATTTTAGAGCAACTAATAACCTTGGTCCATACAACCCTAATTAATCAACAATAACGGATCAAACGACCTCTCCCTCAAATTGAGCTGTTAAACGGGCTAACTCGTGCTATCTTGGGCCTAGGGTCTATTATTTTGCAAAAAACAAATCGAGTCCAAAGTTTGCGACTGTGATCTCAACCCTCATTTTTATTTGGGGTGTCACAAAGGGTTAGAAATTATAATGAAGATTTAAGGTGTAGAGATAGGTAGATCAGAAATAGTTTTGGAATTAAGAAGAGCCAAGAGTTTATTGCATTAGTCATAGGAGTGTGGCAAGTCAAGTAAGGCATCATATCATGAAGAAGGATTAGCAACTGGAAATGACACATGGGTTGAAACTGCAACCTTGTGCTTGGTACAAAAAGCTTGGAGGGAAACCATGTAATTTGTAGCACCTGTTAACATCTTCGAGAATAGCACAATGAGAACAAAGAGGCCAATCCTTTTAAGCATAATCTTGGGTGGAACGAGTAGTATCAACCTTGCTAGGAGAACAAGGGAAAAAATATTTTTTATGGAAGGCAATGGATCTATTAGAAGGATTTGACCAAGGACATGATCAAATTTAATGACCATGAGAAATTGAAGAACACACTACTATTGTTGGTAAGATATTAAAGTGCCTGAAGTATCACAAGTGCAATTTGGGAATAGACAATAATTCTTAAGTTCATCCCTCAAAAATTTTCAAACGAGTGTAGTAAACACTCATAGAGAGTTGATCTTGAAATAAGGAAAAAATTGCACTTTGCAAATGAAAGATTCAAGAACCATTATGTTTGCTAAATCACTCTTTCAAATCATGCCACGTTTCATGTGCAGAGCTAATGTAGACCACATTAGAAGCAATTTATTTAGTACTGGAGTTCAAGATCTAAGAAATAATCATACTATCACAACGATTCTAGGTAGGGAACATATATAGGATCCTTGATGCTAAAAGGCTGCAAAATAATGCCATTGATGAAGCCAAATTTGTTCTTGGTAGCGAGTGCCATGAGCATTGAGCAACTCTAGGTGTGGTACTTGGCACTAATTAAAGCCTGAGTGATAGGATCAATCCAGGATTGTCGCCATGATGAAGGTAATAGGGACGAGAGGTTCTCTTCACAATAGCGCCACCAAGGATGGTGGTTTAAGGAGAAGTATTGGAGGTGGTGGCGGCCATGAGAGGTTGACCTAATACCATTTGAAAGGAGAATTGTATTGAATTCAAATTAATTAATTAAGTTACAAGAATCTCTATTTTTATATAGAGAATTAGAGTGCCAAACAGATAGAGACAAATTGCATTTGTCTAATAAACTATGCCAAGTCAGATGATGATATGGAATGATTAATATAGTACACACTACTATATATGGTTAAGTTTGTACTATGTGAAATTACTCATCAAAAGAGAGGATCTCACTTCACTAAAATTATGAATAGAATCTTTTACAAAACATTCATAAAAGGTTATTTGAGTAAGACGCAAATCCCTCCTCCAAATCACAACCCTTGCACAATAATCAAAAGAAAATAGAACTTCTCAAATGTAAGCCGTGTTGAGATATCATACAGCAGATATCACATTCATCGGCGACGGTCATGACCCGAGTCCCGACAAGCTGATCATTTCAATTTTCGACATTGAGATGGCTCACCAAAAACCAAAGGAATGATATGTTGCATGCACCTTATCCTCCATAAAAGATAGACTAACCATGCAAACTAAAAGGATGTTATAAAAGTATATATACCTTATTTCGCTTTCACGTTTAATTTTATGCATCCGTTTTTTGCAAAGAAATGGCGCCAACCTGACAGTTCCATCAGGAAGCCAAGACCCCAAGCTAGTTTCAACCCCACAACAGCCAAAATATCTCTAATTTATTCAAGAAAGAACAAATTACTATAAATGAATCTAATATTATGTGCATCCCAAAATACATTCACGCGGATCCAAAGCTTGGGCAGGCATGCATGCATTCACGAGGATCCATTCACTCTTTTTCTTTTTCCCAAGTAAAGAATATATATCGTATATATTAGATTATACTTTTTAGAATATAGATTGAAAAGGAAAAAGAAAAACAATGATCAAACTTGCTTCAACCCTTTGAACGTAGGTTGCAGTCAAAATGACATATCGCATCATGATCTTCTACCATCAACAATCTTCAAACACGACAACCCTAGTATCAATGTACGTTTATCCTGCGTTCAAAACAACATTAATCTCAATGATCAGAAATGATTAATTATCACTTCTTTTGTCGAAGCATGCATGTTTATAATCAAAGCCTATTTCAAAAGTCTGTGACCTGATTGACATAAACATCCAAACTTCTAAAATGGAGGTCTTGGGTTTGAAACTCCTCTTCAAATTAATGAATATAAAAAAAAAAAAAATCAAAGCCCATTAATTTTAATTACCTAATATATTCAATAACATCATTTTAACATGGTATCAAATATTTAATAAACAAATAAAAACAATAATGAATAATTTTCTAATCATTTAGCATGTCATAAAAAAAAAAAAAAAAAACAAATAATGATTAACAGTTTGGATGCATATATTAAATTGCTCACCATTTGAGAGTGTCAAGGGTACATTTGCGAGTGGTACCAGCCTCAAGCGCCATCAAGCTCACACCATCGCACAAAACCTTCATCTCCAGGGGCCCTATCCGCAGCGCATCTAGTAGAAATCCCACCGCAATCCGTACCTCGATCTTCACCATCAATTCCTTGCTCTGGAACCCAGCCTTTAGCCTATTTCCTTCCTCACCATCCACCCGCTGGTTCGTTACCCCGGTCTTCACCTTCAAGCTAGTCGTGCTGCTCTTCTTCTGAGTGAACTCCGGCAACTCCTCCGACCCAACCTTCGTTTCGTCCTCCCCAAATGTCACCGCGACGTTGCTCTGCTCATAGAACAGCGAGAGCTTCCGGTTGGGATTGTTCACCACGAAAGTCGAGACCGTTTGCGCGTCGAGGTACGTGCCGTCGGTCTTGGCTTTGACGTCGAGCAGTGGGATCTGGAAAGACTGCAGATGGAAAACTGGGACGCTAGGCTGAAACCAGAGGTAGAAGACGGTGAGGGCGAGCACGACGAGGAGGAGGAGGAGAACGAGGAAGCAGCAGATTACACGACAACAGCTCCTGCGCCTCCTCTGCGGCTTGAAACTAGGCGGGAGGACGGGCATGCTTGGCGGCCGTCTCCTGCCTGGTTGAACCGGGTGACTCGGGTCCCGGTATCCTGGCGGTTTCTGGAGCAGCACCGGATGGTGTGGTCGTCCGGCCATTTCGGATAACTCCGAATTCGCTGTTATGGTTTTCAGAGAGCTGAAAAGAAAATGTATATTCCAAATATCAGGCAATGGTTTTATTAATGTGGAAAAATGGCACCTTCAGAAGACAATCAAACCAAAACTGAAATTGCATGAATTACTTTTTAAAACAATTTAAAAAGAAAAATGATAGATGCAACCGATGAGAAGCGATGACGATGCAGGAAGATTTTATGTTGTTTCTTCAAATTCCAGGAAACTCCATTTATTTAAAAGAATCATGAACGAACAATTCTCAAGTATATATGTAATTTGTGAGATGAAAAAAAAGCCAATGAGAATTCAGGATCGATATAAGATCGAACCTGTGTGAGAGAGATAGAGGGAGAAATGCTGATCAGGGTGCATTAATGGGAGCAAATCAAATTACAGGTAGCTGTTGGGTTGGAAATTAATTAGTTTAAACGAAGAGAGGGAATAGATCTAAATTCTGAAATTACGAGGAGGAAAGAAACCAAAATAGTGCGAATCAGATCCAAAGGTCAAAGTCTCGCTGATCTGGTATATATATAAATATATAGAGAGAGAGAGAGAGAGAGAGAGAGAGAGAGAGAGGTCGGAGCTATCTGTCATGGAAAAGGCTTCGGGAGGCAGTGGTCGAAAACTTGAATCAGAAATTTGATTCCGAGGGGTCAAATTTGACATGATTATCTGCCTATATATATTTTCTATATATAACCAAAAAGATTTTCGTAGAATGTGTAAACGTTGCATAATTTTTTAAAAAAAGTGAATAAATATGGAACTCACATAAAAAATAAAATAAAATAATAATAGACCTTATTTTTTTTTAAAACGATTACATGACACTTACGAACTGATTTATGATGGTAGCTAACATTACTAATCTATATATAACAAGGCCTATCATCCTGTGAATAGTATATTTTGTTTGACATTGATGAGAATTACATTTTGGTCCTTTATCCTTTGGTTGTAGGGCGGCGTTAGGTTTTTTTTTACGGTTTTTGTTTGGTTTCTTTGTTTTTACAATTTATCTCAACTAATCTCATATCATATTATCTCATCTAATTATTATAATTTTTTTAAATTTTTATATAAAATAAAATAAACAATTCAACTTTTTTAAATCTTAAAATAAAAAATAATATTAAAAAAATATATTCTAACAATATTTTATATAACTTTTAACTTTAATTTTAACTTATCTCATCTTATCTGTAGAAACAAATGAGGCTTACTGACTTACACAACTTGATGTAGAGGATCTCTTTTAAATATTGAAGTAGTGATACAATTATGATAAGTTGTCAATATATTACGAAGTTGATATATATTACATGTTTTTTGTCATGTCCCGTATTTCGGGGTTGAAATCCATAAAATATAAAACTTTAATTCAATAATCTTCTAAAATCAAATATTTCAAAAATTGTTTCAAAAAAATTTAACTCAACACTATTAAATATTCTCTAAAATCTCACCAATCCATTTATTAGGGGTGAAAATCGACGCTATATCTACTCTGGCGATTCTCGATCCCCCTAGCGGATGAGGTTCGTCTGAGAGAGTAAAGATCAGATAGAGTATTACAGAAGAGAAAGAGAATGAGAGAAACTGAGGATCATAGAAGAAAGGGAAGGGGAAGAAGACGATCTCAAATAAAAACGACGCCGTTTGATTTAAAATAAAATGGCATCGTTTCACTCATGCATATTTATTTTTAATATGTTATGTATAAAAACGATGCCGTTTCACTTAAATTTAAGTGGAACAGTTTCGTTTTAACTACGATATATGATAGAGTGCATAAGAGTATACTCTTAATGCTACTTTTTTCCGGGTCTATGCACTATTACATAAGTATAATTGGGACATGGACTTTTTAATGATATTTTTCTAATTTGAGTACTAGTTTACAAAGTGTACACTCCTAATTGAATTTTTAATGATTTTATCGTAGAAATGAAGCTAAAAATAATAAAGGCCAAGGCCCAGAAGATAGAACTCAACTATAGTTGGCTTGAAGCAAACCAGTCGAAAGCATTGTGGGTTTAACGTAATCTCGAATTGAAAGCATCTCTACACAGTCTTAACTATTCTCACTATATCTCTCTCGTCCGACATCATATTAAGTTGATTCAAGAGACGTTGGAAAGCTAACTCAACGAGCTACAATTGTTCTTGAAATAGAATTATTGTAATTCTCAAGTTCTCCAAGCAAAAAATGGCCAGTAATCTTTCTAATTTGGTTGACTTCTAGGAATGTCATTTCATGGTTTGTGGTATGTTGGTTTGATTATACTTAGGAAATTATGAAAGTCAATTTAGGATGCAGTTCAAGCCGACCCATGTTTTATCCAGTAGAAAATCTCAGTCATTCCTTTGTTAATCCATTTATTTCCTCACTCACTCCACATTGGAAGTTGAGCCTAAGTTGAACATCTCCTTTACCTTCAAATCTCGAGTATGCGGTATGGGGAATACGTTGTTGATAATAAAAAGGAATGAAAAACCTCTTAAATCAATGAAGAAAAGGTACGAGAAATCTTTTGAAGCGAGGTGTGTTATTGTAAACTTCAAAAACTAACAAAACAAAAAGGGAAAAGAAAAGAAGTGTTTTACTGAGAAGAAGTACGAAAAGAATAACATAAAGTTGTGGGAAGCCATGTTAAGTGTACAATCTGGTGAAGACCATATATACTTGAGAGTTGAGATTCTTTTTCAATCCTCTAGCCCATTTAAATTCAGAGATAAATTGAGATGTTGAGATGATTTTAGATAAGTTGCATAAAATATTATTAGAATATTATTTTTAATATTATTATTATTTTGAGATTTGAAAAATTTGAATTGTTTATTATATTTTGTGTGAAAATTTAAAAAAGTTGTAATAATGAGATGAGATGAGTCGGAGTGAGTTTCGAATCTAATCAGGACCTTATCCTTCCTTTCAATTTGACCTCAACCCCATTTATTGACCTTGAAGGTTGTACGACATTACTTAGTGACGGGGGTACAAGTAGCGGTGAGCTGGAGGCTACGCCGAGAGCATCAAGGGTAAGCCAAGCATTTGGGGCAAGACCCAAGGATGTGCCTGTTGCTCTTAACCCTTGTGATTTCTCTAACACCAATGCTCGAACCCCTACTCTCTTCAAGGCTACCGCTGTTGCCAAACCCGCTATACCTCCTCCCACTATCACCACGTCCTGTTCTTCCATTTCTCTCTTTATCTCTCTCTCCCTCTCTCTGTGAAGTATGCATGTGGACTTGGATGTCTAGATGCTGGTCTATATATAGATATATGTATTCAATACCAACCCTAAAGTGTAATCTAGGCTTTCTTTCTCTATTGCTCATCAATGTAGGGAAGGGAACATGGTAGCTGATTTTTTGGCTAGGCGTGGTGAGAAAAGCTGTAATGGTTTGGTTGATGATTATGAGTTGCTTCATAAAGAATTGAAGGGCCTTGTTGCGCTTGGAGAAATTGAGTTTGCCTTATATTCGTTGGTAATTTATGGAGGGCTACTTTTTTTTAGAAATTGGATTTGCCTTATATTCGTTGGTAATTTATGGAGGGCTATTTTTTTTTTCTTTTATTTTGTCAAGTTTGGCGGTTTGTGGTTTTTTCTATTTTTTGGTTTATTGGTTATTTTGTTTTTCTACTGTATTCCTTCGCCATAAGTAAGGATTTTATTTCAATAAAGTTTAGAGGTGTCATCCTCCTTCACTGATAAAAAAAAAAAAAAAAAACCCTAAAGTGTAAGAAGATCATGCAAAAAAATATGGTTTTGTTTTTCGGGAAAACTTGTGAACAAATTTCATTTTTATTTGATTCTTGATATTGACTTCTGATCTCGGTCTTAGTACATCGTGAAAAATAAAAAAAAATTACGTACAGAAATCGGAAATGCATTCTAAATATTTTGAATTCGTAGTAATTATTTAAATTGAAACATTTTTTTTTATCTGTTTGAATAATGCTTTGAATTAAGAGAAAGTTAAAAAAATAAACGCTGATTTAATAAAACGAGTTAGCTTTGGGTCCAAAGAATTTTAAGAAATATTAATCCACAAATACCAGCTTATATATATATAAATGAAAATTTATGATTGAATGCACCAAATCGGATGCAGAAGCAAATTAAGCAATTATATAAATTATATATGTGTGTGTGTGTGTGTATATATATATATATATATAAAGGCTGTATGGCCTTTTGATCATATTACACCGTGCCTTTTCAATTAATATTTCCATCTAAATATGAATTTTTGTGGTAATCCTCGTTACGTACATGAAGCAAATCTTTTCTCCTTGAAATTTTATAAAATTAAAATTTACCATAGCTAGTTAGGATGGTCTTCACGTAGATCAGCCATGCAGTTCATGATGACGGCCTAGATCGATGATCTCGGCCACCACTGAGCCGTCGATCGGGAGGTGGCCGGAGGGGAGACCCCACGACTAGGCCGGGATGATATCGATCGCACAACCACCTTTGTGTTAATTTCTTTTCTAATTTTTGACTTCTTACTTTTTAATTTTAACCATATATAGTTTTTCTTTTTGGTTAAATCTCAGTTTTATATTTTTGATGTTAAAACATTATAAATTTCTTCGTTTATTGGATTTTTAAGTTTTTGCATTTTTTTTTTTGTATTATATATTTTTTTCTAGTTTTTGTCTCTTTCTAAAACTCTTACCTTTTTTCTAAAAAAAAAAAGAAGTGATTTGTCAACCCCGACATTAGGGTTCATGTGGCGTTTCTAATGGTTTACTGATGAAAGTTTGACGGATGGACTAATTGGCTCCCTCTAAAAAACATGATAGGGTGTTAAAGGGTTAATTAAAAAGCACAATAACAAATTAACTTTGAACAAACCACCAGTAACTAGTTTTGTATTTGACTCTTATTTTCAAAAGATGATAAAGCGCATATTGAATTTACAGATTGAAGCTTTTGATCTCTTTGTTGACCTTTTGGTGCTCATCCTAGAGATCTCACAAGTCATGATTATCAACAGCACACTCCTTGGGTGGGTGGTGTTGGGGTTTAATTTCAACACTTGCCTTACAAAGTGGACTTTGCTTGTTTGGAGTGCGCGATTTATTTTAGCCTGTTTCTTTCTACCAGGCCAATGGATAGCTAGATATACAAGAGCATTTATGTCTACATATATAGAACCCTATGCAGCAATAATGCACGTTATATTCTCAGCTGCTTCTATTAAAGTGAAGTTTCCAGGGCGTATTCTTCGTCTTCTGCAACTTCTTTTATCTACAGCTATGGTCTCCTCGAAGGTGACTATGAGATGTAACACTAGGACTACTCATTCCTTCTGGGAAATAGATGGATGAAGTTTCATGTATTACTAATTTACTCGTAAACAAGGAAAAAATGAAGTATGAGAATACGATGTTTCTATGTTAATTTGTAAGCTTGATCGATCTCTAGCTTATAGCCAAAACTGATTATGCTGCAATTCTTATCCAAAGTTCCTTTGGCAGCCATTCAATTAAAACATAACTTTTCCTATGAGCATGCATACTCTGAGAAATCAGTTTGTCTATATTTCCTCTCCTTCAACGTGGAACTTGAGATATTATATTAAACATTAAAGTAACATCATCGTGCTCTTGAGATTTTGTACCATTCATCAAAACCACTCCTGAAGATTGAGTTGGTCACTACAGAAACTTGATGGCACAACTGAGAGCTGCACTCGCCCTGTCCATTCCTCCCCTGGCTTCAAAGTGACAGGTTTATCTATTGTTGCCCCGTCGACACAAAGCATCTGTTTGTATTCCTCGTCGCCAAAATCTACCATTGATCTTGATTTTCTCTCCCAAGGGTTCCACACCACTGTAATAGGAAAAGAAAAGGGTACAAAGAAGGCCAAAAACCATAAAAATCCAGTATCATAATGAGGACCATTAGCCATTCTAGCCATTACTAGTGGTTTCCCTGGCATGTGAAAATCTATAGACATAACTCAAGTGTGGTTATGACCACTTCAAGTTAGTCCACTCATATCAAGTACAAGTGTAAATAAAGCAAAACTAATCCTTTTCCTTATAATTACTATGAGGAATTTGTATGTGATGGTTGTTCTTGTTCAAATGTATGGCAGCTTACCAGCATCTGGTAGTCCTTCCTTTCTTATAACAAACGTTCTCTTCTTTTCATGATCAAGGACTGCAATTACATTAGGAGAACTAAGATAAACTCGATCCACCTGCCAGGAAAGAATGTGCTTAGTGATTAAATGTAAAATTAATATGCACAAGAATTGAAGGCACATTAACATGATAAATTACTCTGTTTCCATTTTATGCTTTACAATTGAACAAGAGGGATCAAGCAATCTACAATTTAAAATAAGATTTCTAGGGAGTTATAACACATGAATATTTAGATATCAACACACATTGGTCCTGAGAAAAGAAGCCATCACCCTGTTGTCAGTTGCTGACATCTGACCCTAATGAAACCTTTATTGCTCGCTCAAAGTTTCAATTGAACAGGCTGGATCTAAGCAATCTACAATTTAAAATCAGATTTCCAGGTGGTTTACCCATGAATATTTCAATATCAACAAATGATTTTTCTCATTGCGTTGGTCCTGACAAAAGAAGCCATCACCCTGTTGTTATTTGCTGACATCCGTCACTAACGAAACCTTTATTGCTCACTCAAGGTTTCAGGGGATAAAAGCATGCGCACATACACACACATTGAGTTGGACTTTGGATAAGAGAAGTCCTGCTTCCATTTTACAACCTTGTGGAAGAAATTAACAACCTCAGATTATCTAGAAAAAAATTTCAAACATCTGATTTAGAAATTTCACAACATTCTTTAGGTCAAGAATCTCCAAGCTAAACAATTTATTTAAGTATTAGATTACAAATAAAACTCAAGAGAGGTTACCTCAGATTCAAAAGTTATGGCATCTCCTTGTTCAGTAAAACGTTCTCTTTGGCAAAGATTGTCTAGGTAGTCAAGTGTCTCCAGCCCTTCTATTCTTACTTCACTGTGGACATAATTTATGTTCATATGAGTGCATATTAAACACCCAGCACAAACACGTTCGTATTTAATAGAAGAAGAAAACCATATTTGTATTTCTTTATTTGTACATAGGCACTATCCGACTAAAAAGAAAAGAAAAGAACAGAAAAGGAAAAAGATAGACACAATCTTGAAGCACCAAGTTATTCTTTCTAATTGTGATGTACAGGATACATATAGAACAGAAAACATGCTTTTCATTCTTTTAATTTTAAATCTATGCGTTTCTGCCTTTGTAATATCTGACTTTCGATTTTTTTTTTAAATATTTAAGGTTCAAAAGGTCATACTCCATACCTTATGTCAGAAACTGACAAGTACGTGTGATAGGCAAATGAGAAACTAAATGGCTTGCCATTTACATTCCTAATCCGTGATATCAGCATCAAATCTCCATTTGTTGCAAGAGACACCCTAAGACAAAACTCGAAGCTGGAAAAGAAGGGAAATTAGCATTAAATAATCACTTGCTAAACACATTAAGATATGTCAGCATAGTCTTTCATATGCTCTGCAACAGATCCAATGCAAGTTTTTCAACATATTACCACCACTAAGCTAGACATAAAGGCATTTAGGAATCAACCATGCAAACCAAAGATGATTGAGGTTCAAAATAAGAAACTCTACTTATATTATATTACATGTTCATCTCAACCATTTAGAATTTGCAAACTTTCTATGCACACGGTCCCATATTTTGACAACAGTAAAAAATCAACATTCAAAAATTTCAGCTCAATTTTTGCTACTATGTTATCTAGTACATTTTGGGATACCAGTAGTGCCACTTAATTTCAGCAATAATTAAGACCATAGACACCAAAAAAGACCTCACATTTCACCTGCTCTATTTTCTATCTGCAACAAAATTGATGGCGTAAAACATAGTTAATGGAAACATAAAATTTACTACCAACTCTAAAGTGATATACATCATATGTCAATGCCACCACTAGTGGTTCCCATTAATAAAACAGGACTTGAGCATATACCTATGGGGCCAGAACTTTAGGTCTTCTTCCGATTGTTTGAGTAGTAGGTCAACGAAAGATTTCCCATGGGAATCATTAGGGTGCAGAGGAGGAGGGTTATCATCAATTATCCAAATCTTGTTTCTCGCAAATCCATGCTGTTCTAGAGATCCGCCGTTTCCAAACTTCACAAATGATTAAAATAAGAAGCATCAACAACAAAATTTAAAGTCAAGCATGTACGCCAGAATAATTACAAGTACCTGTGGGAAACAAATGGGTATTCCTCCCCGCACTGGTTTTGGGGGCTTGAAAATGGCCTACATTTTGAGGGTATACAAATAAATGAATCATCTTTATGTCTCTGGTAGGTAAAGTTTGTTTCAATCACTTTTTCTGGATATGGCAACCAAGTACCGGACACTAACTGATAGGCCACTCTTAGTTTACTCGTTTATAGAATAAAATCTTTTGCACTGATTAAAAACAAATTTCGTAAATGTGGATACCTGTCCATGATATCTCTGTGTAGCAGTAAATGCAATTCAATGTCCAAACCAAAAGGGCAGAGTCTTACAACTTTAATTCATCAACCACTGCCTACCAAAGTGAACTATCCTGGGTTCATATTGTTAATACAACCAAACTGCTTGGTCAATCCATTGTTGGCACAATGGCACCACTTGACAATGCAAACATTGAAATATATAAACCTGACTATTGTGTACCATTTAAGCATTTCGAGTAGATAACTAAAGCTTCTAGAATAGATGGGAAAGGGTAGGGCAGGGGGGCTGGTTGTTTAAGCTTTTCAACTTTGTTGAACTGTGAGAATTTCAACCTAGAAGCTCCATCGAATAATGGGAATAATGCATGAAAGATCCTGGTCTACGTACTTTCTTAGTAAGTCACGAATTAACAAAATTATTACCAACATTAATTATGTGTCCAACTTATATTTTCTTCAGTAGCATCTATCTTGACAGAAATCTAGAATATTATGAATCATACTAAATTAGCACATTATATGAATTTTAATTGAAACCCAACACTACTTCCTTTATAGCTCCAAGAATCAGTAAAGACACGAAGCAACCAAAAAGCATGGGTTAAAGAAAAGACTCGAGAATTGAAACAGATGACCACATAAGTCTGATAGAATTAGATAATCACACCTTACTACTAGTGAAAAGGAGTTCTTCCCCATGCTCATTTCTCCAAGAAGTTACCTGTCCTCCATGCAAGCTAACCTATATGACCATAAGAAATATCATTCCAAATCTCTAAGCCATAACTTCTACACAATTATACACAAGCTAATATGCTAAACGGTATTTCCAGCTACATATAGGTTTGTAATTAGTTCACTTAATTCCTTGCTAAAACAGAAGCATACAAGAGGAGTAAGGAAATCTTACCCGTACCGAAGCCCCTAGTGGGTTCCGAAGCACAACCTGATCGATCCCATTCGAGTCCTTTGTGATTTCGACTGCTGCCCCGTAATCCCAGATCGCTGCAGAATGCTCCATTTTGTGCAACTGGAAAAAAAAATGCTAATTCTTCCCTCTCCAACAATGATTTGAACGCTCCTAAAGACTTCTAAGCTAAATCTGAAACTCCCTGAACACAAAGAATGCCGGACTATCGAAGAAAAGGAAACGCAAAGTCACACTAGCTGTGCAGTATCTGAACTTACCCAACAGCTATCTTGTGACAAATTTGTAATGTCATGAATTGAAGCATAAAAAAAAAAAAATGGAAGCCCCTTCAGAGATGCTCATCTAAGAAAATGCCGGTGAAATCTAAAATCCACGAACGGGAACTCTAAAACTGGAACATCTGGCATCTGAATATAAAACTATTTTCATCCATGAACATAACGGAAACTGTTTAACACCTAAATTTCATAAAGAAATCCCTAAAGCCTGTCATAGTTACTCAAAGAAGACAACTTTCATGAATATATTTTCACCTGACAACCGAGTTATTCTACTAAAACAAAACCCAATTCCAAAGAATAGTATTTCGATAGCAAAAACCAATAGTGAGAGAGAAAAAAAAAAAATAGGAACACTCAAAATCTATGAAGAAGTATATTTGTAATGACTCTAACCACCAAACAAGTCTTAAGAGAGAAGAAAATCCCCAATAGACTCCAAAACTCAAGCAGGCCACTAAAGTTCAGAAACTTTCCAAGTAATTAGAACGCTCAAAAACTGGAATTTGATATCTACAATAATCAAATCTGATGGAAAAGTACCGCCCATTCAATAATTAGAAGAAACCCACAAAAAAAAAAAAGAGTTTAACTACACGCATGGCCAAGCGTTTTGATAAGTTCAAGCAACAAATTCTGCAGGAATATTTGAAAACCTGTGTTCGGTAACTGAAACTAAAACTTAAAAGGAACCCAAAAACCAAATTAAAGGGTTAGGACTAGGAGGCAAGATCATTGAAGCATGAGAAGCCACTGAATGAAAAAGAAAGGAAAAATCAAGAGAAGCAACTGAATAGAAAAGCATGGAGATACGAGAGGTGCATGAAAACTATACAAACGGTCAAGAAGAAAAAATTTTCTCATCATTCTCGCACTGTATATCACACGTAATTTTTATATTTTTTTATTAAATATAAATTAAAATTAAAAAAATTAATTAGTTTAGAAAAAATAAAATTAAAAATAAATATGAAGTGTGATGTATAAAAATGATAAAGTATCGCTTGTAACTGAAAGATAATGATATGCTTATTATCTTTTTACCACGTCTTTATTATTCTACGAGTATATAACCCGCGCAATGCGTGGACCATTATTTATACTAAATTTGATAATTCTAAATAGTTCATTAATATACATAATCAGTACCACTACTATTAATAAAATATATATCAAATATATCTCAAATGGAGTATGCATATATAAAAGAGTTTACTTTACCAATATATATATGGTTGTTCAATTTAAAACAATGTAAAATAGATACAATTAATATGAGACACGATTGTTCAATTAATATTTTCTGGATTTTTCTCCTCTTGGATGATGATGATGCCTGAGATTTATGATCCTCTTCCTTCCTTTTTGACTTCATGTCGAGATCAATGTCCACAACAGTTTCCTGAATATAAAACATTTAAAACATTATATTTCTAATAAAGTATAGTATACTAGTGTACTAATTAACATCCCAACAAATTGATTGAACAATGAAAATTAAAACCATTATAAATATAAAATTTGATAGAAAATATTATTAAATACCAAATCGTGTAATTTATTGTTACCTTTTTAATTGACTTGGATTCTATAAATTTGGGATCAAATATTCGCTGAATTGTGTAGTTTTCCCGTCCATATTTTAAGTTGTACTCATCAAGTCATAGTAGAAAGATGTATTCTTTGCCAACAATTTGCTATAAATCATTTGGAAAACCATCATCATACTGGTCCTACACAAATGCAAATATACATATGTTATAATAAGGGTATATCTAATATTTAATGTACTTATTATACTTTCTATACCAATATTCAATTTAAAAATGTTATATTTACTATTTTGTTACCTTGTCTTGTTTTTCTGTAAGTTCTCTTGCAGTTTAATGTAAAAACTTTTCAGCCTCGTTGTCAAATAGCACCGACAACGCTGACCCTGAATCATCAACCAGCTCCATATTTATCCGATACCTAAATACCGAAACACTTATTAAATAAATTGCACATTTAATTAAAATATAGATATTCACTTGTGTGTTTGTGCAAATGAAAATATACATGGAATTTGTTTGTAAAATTACCTTGGTTTAATAAGTTTGGGTTCTGCCTTACATCGTTCACACCAAACCAAGAAGTTATGTCAATGAATTTAACTTTTATTTTGCATATAAGGCATGAACTATAATACCATCCAAATTTATTGTCTATCTTGACAATTTTGCATAAGCACGTTACTAATATTTCCTACAATATTAAATTGTTATTAGTTATTATAGAAAGTCTATAATTTTAAAGAATGGTATATTATATTAAATTCAAAATACAAAATCAATACCTTTATCTCTACGGTCCATTCGAGTTCTTTAATTTCAGCAATTGTTTTCCTATTATAGAATGGAAGTTCTGTATTAAATATCCCTGCTTCCTCTAATTTCATGGTTCTGACTTCCGTTTGGATGACATCCTGCAATCTAATTCAATCAAAATAAGTTAATAGATATATATAATATGATGATTAAATATTTAGAGAATAGAAGGTAATAAATGTCATTATTACTTTTCCCGAATTCTTGATACGTCAAGAATCTCAAGGTTTATGTACAACTTTATCGCATTTGTTGATGATAGATTAAACTCGCTTGGGGAATAAAACATTATTTCAAATACATATGCCACAATAATATTAAATTGTTATGAAGAGTTTCCATTTTAATAATGTAAATGTTACCTCTAAATGCCTTGACTAATGTTGAGGTAACTATCACCACAGATGGTCTTTGATTATCCATATAAAAATCATCATTGATTTGCATGACGGCAGACCCCCATAAAGTTGCCTATATATACTTATTCCTAAAATTTAACATGCGTGAATTAGTCATTTTTATAAGTAATACTATTAAACAGTAAATTAATTTATGTATGATTTAACATTAAATAGATTGTACTTACTCTTCTAATAGTAACTGGATTGTCCGTAGCATGATAGGATGGCCCTTTGCATTTCTCTCCTCTATGGCTCCAACAAATTCTAATCTTCCAATTACATCTACAAATGAGATGATAATATCTTGTAATGTTGAAAATATTATTTAAACTTAAAAATGTAATATATGAGATGATAATAATTTATTACATAGAAAATAGAATACATACCAGTCAAGTATGTTGGGTCATAGCAACATTTCGCTATAGTTTCATAATTTGCAATGATAAAAATTTATTATGTAGAAAATAGAATACTTACCAGTCAAGTATATTGGGTCATGGCAACGTTTCGCTATAGTTTCATAGTTTGCAAAATCAAATTGGAACTTAGGTACTGATTGACTTATCTGATTAAGCTCAACGACTAAAGTCGTCGATGTGAAGAGAATCTTATAGTTTGTAGCCAACGGACAATACTTCCCTTTATATTCTTCAACAACAAAATTCTTTATTGCATATGTAAACCCTTCATTCAACAATAGTCGAAATCGCTGAACCAAAATTTTCCTTATACTTGCATGAATTAGAGTCCCCTTTAAAATAAAATGAGAAGATATATTGGTTAAAATTCAGTAGGGTCTAAATAAATGTAAAATTTAAGTACGATAAAATATTTATAAACGACTTACATTGATATCTGTTAGTATCAAGTCAAGGCTAAAAAGCTCATGTTGATTTGTTATATTTGTTGCATCCCACATACGTAATACTCTAACTTCAATATTCCATGATTCTTTTTCAGTTAATAATTTATTCAAAGGTGTGCAATCCATATTCATCTCAGTCATTCGTACCTACATAAATCATAAATGAGAAAATGTTAGAAGAGTGCAAATTTTATATATTGCAAGTATAAAATATATAAAGGCAACATAAGAAACAAAAAGAACTGAAAAATAGATGAGAATTAAATACCTTTCAGCATATTGTTGAAAATTTTATTATATACAATATTTTTTGTACAGAAACAACCACTGTAGGCTTTATTTGTGATGAGAACTTTTAATGCTTCTCCTCTTTACTCTAGATATTGCAACGTATAGTTGACCATGACTGAAAATTGATTTTTCAAGAAAAAGACCGACATGTTCTAATGTATGACCTTGACTTTTGTTGATTGTCATTGCAAAGCATATAGAGATTGGAAATTGTCTTCTCTTCAATATAAAAGGCAATTTGGAATCAGAAGGAGACAAAATGATGCGAGGAATGAATACTTTTTCTCCAATGCGCGTTCCAGTCATGATTTGAGCCTCAACAACCCATTTTGATAATTGAGTAACTATAAGTCGAGTGCCATTGCAAAGACCATTACTCTGATTTAAATTCCGAAGTAGCATTACTGGTACCCCTACTTTCAATCTCAATTTATGATTTGGAATACCGGGAAACTTCAAAGAATTTAAAAATTCTACTGGAAACATCGTTTGTTGTTCTGTAATATTGTTTCCGGCTTTACATATCGAATCGGCATTGTAAAATACTTGCTCATCCAAATCAATGAGCTGATCCATTATGTAGTCATTGATATCCTGCACAACATCATTTGTAGGTGCTAGAATTGCTCTCTCTCTCAAATATCTTAAATTATTACATTAATCTCTCAAATATGGATATGTAGCATTTACAATATCGGCAATAAGATGATTATTAGGCTAAACAATTAAATCAGGTGGTATCTCAATCATTCATTCACTTTCAACACAACTCAAGTTACCGTCACCCATTCTTAAGATCCAATTTGCAAAATCTCTTGTAGCAATATGTCCCATATTTTGGTCAAGTCTCATATTTTGAGTCATTGTAAAAACTACACAATTCCTCCACAATGAAGATCTATTAATAGTTGCCTCAACAATTTGCTCTCTTTGACCATTGGATAGAACTAGCAATATTTGACAGAAATCACCGACGAGAACAACTATCTTCCCACCAAAGGGTTTTTCGACACTACTTACATCAGTAAATCATAAAATATCTCTCAACGAACGATCCACAACTTCAAAACAATTCCGGTGAACCATAGGAGCCTCATCCCAAATTATGAGACTGGTTCTTACCATTAATTCTCCAAGTTGAGAGCCTTGTTTAAATGAGCAAGTTGAATTATTTGACACATTAATTGGTATTTGAAACCTTGAATGAGCAGTTCGACCACCAGGCAATAATAGAGCCGCAATTCCAGATGAAGTAACTGCAAGTACTATTTTTCCTTCTGAACGTAATCGAAATATCAATGTTTTCCAAAGATATGTTTTTCCTGTACCACCATGTCCGTACAAAAAAAAAAAAAAACCACCATTTCCACCATTCACAGATTCAATGACAGAGTCATATATTCTCCTCTGTTCAACATTAAGATTAACAAATAACTTGTTATGTTCCTCCTTTAACCCAACCTTATTATAATCCAACTCATCTTGTAGCAATCTGTTATTGTTTTGCCCAAGTAGTAATACATCTGGATACGGCATATTCTCAAACTCTCTTAACGATCTTCCACTTCTTACCAACAGCTACTCAATTTCACAAAGTGCATAGTTTTTTATCTGTATCTCTGTAAGATGTAAGTTTTCACAATTACAGACTCTTCTTTGGTGGTGAAGAATGTCTTCAGATAACAACTCCCAATTAGCAAGCCATAATTTATAAGGATATGCAATCTCATAAAAAATTAATAATGTGACAAACAATTCACGTAGTTGCTTCCTAGATGCCCATTACGAAGCATGATTTAGAGCTTCATGCCACTCCTTATCATCATCAAGTAAACCAAGGGCATAACATGCCAATTTGTAAAATGGGTACAATATGTTATCTACTGTTCTTATTTTTTCAAAAGATCGAGGTCCTTTGACTATATTAAGAAGCATGCATAAATAAAATCGTTCACCACTCCCAGGATGTGAGTAATATATTCGGCCTACACATCATACTTGCTTTCTCAAATTCCATTCCTTATCTCTATTATTCCAAACCCATTTAGATGGGAAATCCGAATATGTTAAATTTCTTGCTTCCTCATACATAGCATTTGCCTTCATCCATTCAGTAAACTTTGTTTGTAAAATATTTGGTTGATTGAGTACATTTTTAAAGTCATCTGAATCTTCAAATATGATTGACTATTCATTTTCAAGATGGAAAGTTAACCTCTCCATTGCCGGTTCACAATAATGAATGTCAAACCGAAATATTCTCCAACATGCTTCTGTTGCAGATAGATATCTGCAATCTAAATACGATTTAATCTCATCAATATTTGTAACGTGTTGTGACCCTGTAGAACCATCTATATGAAGATTTTCTTCCAAAATTAAAGTCGCACGGTCTGATCCTTTATTGATGTACTTGAACAAATACTTTATAGATCTTGAACGATTGCACCATTTGACGTTTATATGTGCTTGATATTTCACCAACAGGTCCACATTGTAATGAACAATAAATCTGTTGTCCAAGTTAAGACCATTCTTTTCAATATACATATAAGGATCATCTCTTCTCCTATATACTGCAAATCCATCTTCACCAATTGATGTCTCTCTACAAAATCTCTTCGGAAAACTTTTACTACATTTGTTATTAATCATACAACTTGCTTTTAGATTTATAAATCCACATAGACCATGAACCATATACTACTTGACCGCATCATAAGAAATTTTATCTTTGTTAACATCTGGGATCTCTGCAGATATAATTTTATCTATTTCACTTGGAGTTGGATGCTTGTCATCATAATGTAAAAAGAGCAGTATATGTGCATGAGGTAGTCCTCTCTTTTAGTATTCAATAGTGTAGATAACTGAAAAGACAATATAAATTTAATTAGATAAACACATATTTCTATAGTTTAGGATACTAATGAATATAACAGATGATAAAGGAAATATTATTAGCAAGCACCCTCCCGAAGTGTTGGCCATATTTTAAGTCATGAATAAGTTGATCGAGTTTAATTTTAAAAACTCTTGTGACTATATCTGGTCGATCCTTTGCTTTTTGTCCGGGTTCTTAGATAGAAAACTTTCAATTTCTATCCATTTTGCATTGCATGTGAATGCTATAAATAAATCGGGATAACCTGCCCACCTGCAAATGGCCATTGCATCTTGATAATTCTCAACCATATATCTTGGGTTTCCTGTGAAACTTGAAGGTAATACAATTCTCTTTCTAGTAGATGCAAGGGTTGCATCTCCTCTCAAAACTGCATCTCTCAATCCACTATATAACTCAACCCTTAATTTACGTTGATTTCTTCTCACCCACATTAGTCGAGTCTCTTCAATACATGTGTATACATCAACAACAAATTGTTGAAATAAACGATTGCTATATATTAATGTGTGTCCTTCTCATTCACGTTCTTGCAATCTGTATGCATAATATTCTCTCATAGTAATGAATTCTTTCTTTCTTGATGTACTTCTATGATCAGTCCTACGTAAAATATCAAGTCTAAATCCATCTTCTCCATATGAAAAAAGAAGAGGATACTGTAGTGCCATATATGATGGATGCAATTCATTAATCCTTTTCAATCCACCTTCTTTATATTCAACAACAATATCCCGATGAACATCCTCAATACCAATATCATCAATAATAATTGCAGCAATCTCAGAACAGTTAGGCAAATTATGTTATCTTCCATCTGTTGTTCTTGAACTAATAAGACGCAGTCTCATTTGATGAATATCATCCTCTGAGAAACGGTCCCTTACCATACGAAACACTTTCACCAATTCATTCGTTTCATTAAGCATTTGGACCAATGCAGTAAGAATTGATGACTCAATATTTGTATTAGAGTTTTTGTGATTCAGTACACTCATTTGATTTTGTACCTCATTCTCAGTGTCATAGAATTATAACTGTGCAAATCGAGGATTAGAATCATCTATTGGATGTAGGGTTTCAATTTTATGATATTTTGACCATTAATTCGAAAGATGTAAGGACCGCCATCATCATTGATATTCTTGTCTACATTTCCAACCATTGAAGTCATAGCAAGAACGGCATTATAACTTCGTATTTGTTTCTTAAATCTTTTACAATGTTGCCCACCCGTAAAACTTAACAATTCTTCTAAGACAGAAGGTGGCTTCTGAAGCAAAGGTAGCACACTTGACCCTCCATACAACAAAGAGAAAATCTCGATTGAGTGGGCATCCTTGATTTCTGAGTTCTCTCTTCGTACTATAATATTACTCCACAATAATCACATTCATAAGACGGAGGACCAAAATTTCAAGGCTCTGTGTATTTTCCTAGAACGTGGAGAAGAAAACCAAAAAGCATCATTACTATTAATTCAATTATAAGAAATTGTGTTATTATACATCAATTATGTAATTAAGTCATTTACTTGGTGGTTCGGCAGTCGTACTATCTTTGCTTCGTTCACCATCAACACACATAATTGCTCCACTTCCTATATCATCCATTATCATTCATCTTCAACGTCGCACAATTATGCCATCATTTATACTGTCACTACTTTGTTCATCATCACAATGCCTTCTTGCTCTACTCCTTTTATCATTAATAATTGTTCGTCTTCTACTACGTGCTAGTCTAGTATTTTCCATTTTAAATTTTTCTAAAGAATGGAAATGGTCACAATGGAAAAAAAATGAACATAAATATATCAGATAAAAATCATTATTAATTTAACTTAATATAAGCAAATTAATCAGAAACAAATTAACTTATCAAAAAAAAATAAATAATCAAATCACAAATAAACTTAATGAAAAAAACTGAGATCCTCTCCTAACAATAAATAAAATCATTAGCTATTAAAACGTATATAATAGATAAAAAATTTACCAATTACTACTTGGTATATTACTTGATAAGCATCTACCGGCCCCCTCTCCTTCACTTCACATTCGTATCTCTTCACTTCTCTCTCTTTTTCCCTCTGCTCAGACCTCTCTCTCTCACTCACGCGGAATCGGGAACCCTAGCCTCCGTGTCTCTCTATTTCAAGCTTCGGCCGCCGTGTCTCTCTCTCTGCCGTGTCTATGTCGTCGTCCTTCACTTCTCATTCTTCACTTCTCTCTCTTTTCTCTCTGCTCAGACTCCTTTCTCTCTCTCTCTCTCTCTCTCTCTCTCTCTCTCTCTCTCTCTCACGCGATATCGGGAACCCTAGCCTCTGTGTCTCTCTATTTCAAGCTTAGGCCGCCGTCTCTCTCTCTGCCGTGTCTATCTCACCGGTGACCTTTCGGTAACATATATTATCTCATATGGTTCTGAAACTTTTGTCAGTCCTTTGTGTTAAGGTTGAAAATTGGTCTGATTTCTGTGTATTGGTTGTGGCGTTACAGGTTTCAGAGGGGATTGAAGCGGAAGCCAATGGCCCTAATTAAGAAGCTTCGCAAAGCGGTAATTTTTCTTCATTATTGTTGGAAGTGGTCGCATTTTGCACATTTTGTTTGTTTATGTAAGTCGATTGACATAAATTATCTTAGTTTATGAATGTGCGGTATCTACATGATTAAATGTGCTTTTTTAGAAGTATGATTGAGCTGATTTTTCAGGTCTAACTGTGTGAACATCTATCTATGTTCAGTGAAAATTTAAAGAGTAATCTTAAAACTATTTATAGATTATTAAAATTGTTGTTTATAGTTTGTGTAAAATTGTATTTTTTATTTAAGTTCATTGACTGACTTATGTTATAATTGTTTTTTAGAATACCCTGTTAGTGAGGAATTTTTTGGTTGAGATTTTTTGAAACTTCTTGATAGATACACTGGAATTTCTGGTTGGGCCAGACTAACATTTAAAAATAAGTACTACACATATCTTGAACGAATAATCCCCTTTTGCTTCATCTTTTTTTTCAGGGAAAATTAATGCATCTAAGAGATTGATGAGAATGTATTAAATTTCTTTGGGTAAGTCATTGTTGTTTCTTATTTACCTTGTCTGCAATAGCCAAATAATTTTCTCCTATCTGTGTTTGTGGATTTATTGGGTTTTTGGTTTTTCTTGGGTCGGGTGGTTCGTCACTCTGTGCATGTTCTATTTATTAAAGAGATGTTCAAACTTTTGCGATGAAATTCATAATTTCAAATGCTTATTGCATGAAACCTTGAATATGTGATTATGTGTTCTTATTTATAGAGTTTATTGTGTTATAATAAATATATTTTAGGGTTTAAAATTTTATTGCGTTTTAATAAATCGAATTTAGGATTTAGGGTTTTTTATAGATTTGGAAATCTGATTTAGTGTTTATATCTTATAATTTTGGAGTGTTTGATAAATCTGTTTGTGTTTTATTGTGTTTTAATAAATCTGATTTAGAGTTATTACTTGGCATATTATATGTTCTACTGTCATGTGTTTGAGAATTTGGTTTCATATGCATACAGAAGCACTCCCTATTCTCTTTTCTGTGTTTGTGGGTTTGTGGGTTTTTTGGTTTTGTATTTCTGTAGATGCTTTCCAGTACGTTTTTTTTCCACAAACCCAGTTGAATTGTTTTGTAAAATTTTGACCAAAACTAACATTTCCTTCACCCATAATTTCCAAACAACCAAAGTATAATCTATTCTTGTAATCCTTAACTTTTATGAATCTTCAAGTTTTATGACTCAAGTTTTATGATTCATTTATGGTATTTTTTTTTTCCCAAACGAAGTTGAAGTGTTTTGTAAAATTTTGACCCAAACTAACATTTCCTTCACCCATAATTTCCAAACAACCAAAACATAATCTATTCTTGTAAGCCTTAACTTTTATGGATTTTTAAGTTTTATGACTTTAACTTTTATGACTTTTATGTATAGATAGACTATATATACTATAGACACACAAAAGGCAGCGAGACTAACTTGTTTAATTTTACTTTGAACTTCAGTACCTCCACATCCGAGAAACAGTTGAATGCAGCAAGTACAATGGCCTGGCCTCACTTTATTTGAGAGAGAGAGAGCGAATAAGAAAGTGCAATAGAAAAAAACAATTTTCAATAGAGTGAAGGAAGAAGGCTTCTACGGTTTCTTTTAGAAAAATAGAAAAGTGGTTGGCAGTTATTTCGGTGGCCATTGCATCACTTGGCATTTTTAAATTTCTCTTGAATGTTGTGGCGGTTGGGAAATTAATATGTATATGTATTATCGGTTAATGCTTTTTTATAGGTGTCTGTTGATAAGGTCCTTTTGGTGTCGTTTATGAGTTAATGTGTATATGTATTATCTATTCATTTTTTTTATATCTATTATCGGTTAATGTTAATGAGTTAATTGAGGTTCAAATATTAATATATGCATTATTGGATTGTATCAGACATTAGTATACTATTATTATAGGTCCACCAATTAACTTATTGACTAAATTATCCATGCAATCCAGCCAGTCAATGAGATTTGAGAAGGCTTAAATCATTGCACTGTTTGAGACTTTGCAAACCGACTTCAACCTTACACAATTAAGTTGAATATTGCGGAAACTATGCAAACCGATTGCAACTTGACACACTTAAGCCGAATTGTGCGAAAAGAATGCCATGTCAGCTATTAAAATTTGGCTATTATATTATTAAATAGATAGTGTATTTGTAATTTGTAATTTTTTTATTTCATTTTAAGTGTCTTTTTATCATTCTTAATCATTAAAAAAAATTTAAAAATTATACAATATTATTAATAGTCATTTCTTTAATCATTAAATAGAAATTAAAAATTAAATAAAATTAAAAAATTAAAAAAATAATAAAAAAAAGTAAGAAGTAGTAAATGTATTATTATTCATATATATTTGAAAAAGGAATTTAAAACAACTGTCTTTTTTAAAATTAAAAAAAAATGTTGTCTAATGAAGAAGATCCATCCATTTGATTTGACTCACCAACTTCCACATGCAGACTGTAGAGGAGTGAGAAAATGATAAGATGATAAAAGAAAAATAAAAATAAAATAAAAGGGAAAAACTACGTTCACCTCCCAAGACTATTCATAACTACATAATTTTTTATTTTTTGGATTACATATATGCCTTTTTAAACTTAAAAAAAAAAAAAATAGTATTCGTCTGTCACCCTATAAACTGAAATGCTTAGATTATTTTCCTTATTCACAGGAAAAAGAAAAAGATTATAGAATGCTTGATTTTCAAGATTTGGATTTTAAATTGTAATTTTAAGATATGCTATCCAAAGTCGAAGAAAATGTTATAATATAAATTAAATGATTAAACTGATTTTTGTATCAATTTAAGTTTCTGTTTAATTAATAATTTAACATTGTAATTTGTATAAAAAGATTCAAAATAGTAAACTCTATCCTATTTTAAAGAGAGTTTAACTCATAAAAGGTGTTAAAATATACGATAAATGATTAGATATTTCAGCATTTCTAGAACTTTTTTTGGCATTTTTTGGACAGTTTTTTGTTTAATAGATGTTGAAGCATGAGATTTGTACTTTTCAAGCCAACCCCGGCCAGGGTTGATAGCCTTTTTGTTTGAATCCATATTGCAACAATTTTGTTTTGTTTTGTTTTTTTAGTAATATTACTCCACATCCTTTTTATATCATCCCATGATGTTGTATTAAATTATTAGAGACTATTTATTATATTTTATTTAACCTATCGTTTATACTGCTAGGTATGGCTCATGTATCCTTGTAAATCTATGTATCCAATTATTTCATCTCGGCACCTTTGCATGGGCATTCGATTAGCCAAATGCCAGTATTTGTAAATATTTGCATCATTTTATCTAAAAACTGACTGCATTGGATCAACCAAATGCATAATTTCATGACTTTTAGCTAGAGCGATACCCTCTAATATTTTCATGCGCATTCTCCGTCTATATGTTTCAACGCATTCTCCATCTATATGTGAGGCCTAGGCGCCAATATTTTTATGCATATTCAACGGTCTGGTGTACTTTTTTTTTTTCATTTTTATAATTTTATTAAAACTCTTACTTATGGAGGAGGAAAATCGTGGTAACAACTGGACACTTGGGAGTTAGTCCAAACCCAAGCATCAAGATAAAACCAAACACTATTTTGTCAACCCAAAGAAAAGAAAAATATTATTGTTGCCTAAAATAAGGTAAGCCCCATCTATCAGTACTTACAAGTCCACGAAATCGTCCCTGTCCAAAACTATCCCTAAGAAAATCCAAAGAACACCCCCTGGCCCCTTCCTTTGCCACAAAATCTGCCACCATATTAGCTTCTCTAAACACATGTCGCACCTGAGCATTAAGAGTTTGAATGAGCCTCTGGGCTTCCTTCCAAAAATCTCATAAATACCAAAACTTGCAAACCATCCCACCACAATACTTGAATCCGACTCTACAACAATATTCCTCAAACCCAAGTGCCTGCACAATAGTAAACCATCCAGAAGTGTTCTACACTCCGCAACAGTATTCGAAGCATTACCATAGTGATGCGCAATCACCTTACCATGAGTATCTCAAATGACCCCTCCCCCACCTGAAGGTCCCGGATTTCCATACGAGTTGCCATCAACATTTACCTTAACCCAATCATTCTCAGGCCGAGACCCTACCACCAACTGTTGTTTTGAAATCACTGGAGCAACAGAGCAATTAAGCTCATTCAATAACATTACACCTCTCTCATTCAATTTCTTAAACTTCTGAAGGGTACTAGATAACTCCATGAAAAAAACTTTGACCATACGGATTATAACCCTCCAATCAAAGGTTACCCCCTCCATACGCGCTGCACATCTAGCTTTCCAAATTGCCCAAATAATAACAATAGGAGCAATACCACATAACCATCCCACTTGAGAAGTCGACAAAGCCCTCAACCACCAAACATTTAGCACCCCTTTCCACAACCAAACTTGTGGTAAACGGATCCCAAATATTCTTGCAAAAGATCTCACACCTTCCTCACCCCCTCACCATCACACAAAACATGATCTAACGTTTCAACTTGAGACTCAGAGCAACAATTACACTTTGAGACTAACGGCACTCCCAACTCCATAATTGCCTCATCCATAGGAAGCGCATTTCGCCGAGCACGCCAACAAACAAATGAAATTTTTTTTGGAACCTGCTGCTGCCATAACCACGCTAACTTGGTACTAAAATTCCGATCCGCTTCATATTTCCAAACAAATATATCAGCATCATCTCTCAAACGAACATGCATACGACTGATTTTCTCCACCATTTCCGCATTTACTATCTCGCGCAACTTACATAAATCTCAGCCGTCTTCAAACATCAACTCATGGAGTCTTAGCCCAGGATCACCAACAACTACTACAACGTCAGCCACTACCCCATCCCCTAGCCAATTATCATACCAAAAACTCACCTCTCCTCTCCAAATTAAGCATCTCAAGTTACTGAACACATGAGGTAAAACCTGCAAAACTCCCTTCCAAAACCAAGACCCTCTGGTAGATGAAATTAAAGCCACAATATGCGAGTTCCCCACATATTTAGCTTTAAAAAATGCAGACCAAAAAGACCCCCCCAACCAACATTTTTCATGCATACTTCACAAGTAAGGAAATTCGAACTTCTGATAAATCACAGATACCCAGTCCTCCCTCCTCCACCGGCAAGCAAATCATGCGCCAAGACACCCAATTACGCTTCTTCTTCTCTTCATTAGAACCCCATAAAAAATTGAAAAACTCCTCTTCAATCCTTTAAGAACCTATTTGGGTAGATTCATCACCGATAGCATATGTATAGGCATACTATTCAACATAGGCTTTAAAAAAATAATTTTTCCACCAAAAGATAAGCTTACTCATCCAACCAGTAAGCTTTTTCTGGACTTTAGAAAGTAACGGATCAAACATTCTCAACATGAGTCTCCCCATTTGCAATGGCACACCCAAATAAATACAACGGTCTGGTGTACTTGTTCCCAATCCCAACTATCATCTCGTCTTTTACTAAATGCGAATATAGAGATAATGGAAGCAAACTCTTTCAAAAGCGTCAAAATAGTCAACTGCATCATGAAATCGTCAAAATAGTCAAGTTTGCATGGAGTGTCCCTCACAACCTAATAGTCTATAAGTAATGATAGGTACAAGTCTCAAATAGAGATAAGCTAAGCATAAACCCTTTGTAAAAAAGTGAGTCCCACTAAAAAGTGCAAAGATTTTTTTCACTTTTTTATCAAGGCCTGCACGTGACTTATTTAATTGGGATTTGTACAAATGATTTATCAGCTATGTATCCAAATGCCACATCACATCTTCAGATTTTCTAGACTCATTATGTGTTTAAAATTTGTCCATTCCCATCAGTCACATATGCTAATAGAAATGATATTTGCAATGATGGAGTGCACAAACGTCGCGCACTTTTTTTTTAAAAATTAATAAATATGGAATCTACATAAAAAAAATTAATTTTTTAATAATAGACCCTACTTTTTTTCAAAAAGAATGCGCAATGCTTACACAACCTGACTATATCTAGCCTCGAATGTTTTAAATTTACCCATTCCCACCATTGCATAAGCCCCATGTGCCAATACAAAATAAATGAAAATTTTCATGCACCTTCAACAGTCTAGTCTGTCTATTTCTAGCTATCCAAATGTAAACATGGAGGCAATATTGGAAGTGGAACTCTCTCATAGAATCTTGATCACGATAGTCGATTGACCAAGTGTACTACACTTTAACGGTGCATCCAAATCCCACCCCGGTGCTGGGGGGCGAGGGGGAAAATGCCATCCGCCCTACCCCCCGTTTAGGCCAACCATTGGTCATTCTCCATGCGAGGCAGGGGCCCCCGCCCCTGCATGGGCAAAGCGGGGTAGCCTACTTGCCCATGCGGGGGGCGGGGCAGATGAGGGCAGGGTAGCGGGGTACGGGCTCCGCTGCTCACCCCTACGTCAAGTTACAATCTCCAACCAGAAACTCCTTGCCTGGGAGCTAAGGAACATGGATTTATATCTTTTGTCTCTTACCATTTTCCCCCCTACCTTTTTCTCTCATCTCGTGCTGACTATAATGGGAACAAAAGTAGGATCAAAATATTTGCACATCACCTCAACGCAATAAGAGATAAGAATGTGGTATATAGTATATTTAATCAAAATCATAAATTTCATTAATTTCTTTTAAGCATAAATGTAATGTTGCTTTATAATCTCAGTACTTTAAAACAAAAAGTGCAGGTTTTTGCATTCCTTCCCATGAGCTCAGGATCTTGTTTGGATGCAAGTGAAAGGTGCAAGAAAAATAGCTTAAATTATGACATAGTATGAGCTCACACACGGAAAATTCACATCAATATAGTTATTCTCTGGGTGGATTTTTCGGTCATTCTCCACCTACATTCAACAAGTACAAGCTTTTAAATCCTCTCATCACATACCACGAGGGGTTCAAATCACTAGTTAATAACAATTTGAACAAGCAGATCATATGAAAGGTTCATACTCCTTCCCCGACTCTATCTCTTAACTCTTCAATGTACATTACCTTCAGTTGCTTTCCACGCATTCTGAATGCTGCTGATAAAATGACATCAGTTCTGACATGAAAAGCGCAACTTACAAGTAAAAATTTGTGTCTGCATTTTCACGGGCACCAATCGCATTCGGCTGTTTGTTTTCATTCTTCTGCTTACTGTTAGCAGTAATTCTGGACTTGTAATATTGCCAAAACCACAAGTTTAAAAAGCGTGGTAATGCTGGCTCTTTTGTGTTAGGCAGCAGCCACGGCATTGGCCCTGGGACTTGCATCTAAGAGTTGATGTAGCTTGGCACCTGATTTGGAGCTGTTCTCATACATGTCACTCTTTTCCTGAGTGCTCTGAACAATGGAACCCGAATTATTAACTCTTGACAACAGGTTCTCTGTACTAACAGGTAGGGTCTTGTTGTCAATGCTGTTCAAAATTATCTCTTCTGTCTGTCCTAGTTGAGCATTTTTCAGCTTCTCCTGTACATCAAAACCAATTTACAAGTTGGAGCAAGAGTACGAGACTCCAAAGGGAAAAACAAAATCATGAAAGAAAGTAGGAATTATAGAGATGGCACATGGATTTACCATTAATGTAACATTTTCTAGCCTCAGTTTCCTGGTGTGTTCTGTCACTCGATCTATCTCAGATCTTATTGATGCATTCTCAGCAGTCAAGGATTCGACTTTTCGTGCAAGTTCTTCTGCCTCAGCCTGGAGAAAGGGTTGCACAGCATTAGCTCAATTAATGAGAACATGCTAAAAGGTGGTTCCGACCCAACAATATGAGACTTCTAAGCATTAAAAAGCTCAGTTTCCCATACCTGCTTCTTCAACCTGGACCTTCTAGCAGATTCTCGATTAGACTGCTTCCTCCTCTCTCGTTTCAGCTCCCTATCATTCTGTACAATATAAAACAACCCATTACCAATTTAGGTCACGAAAGATTTTAGAGGGACTTACTTCCCAAAAATAAAGCACCAATTTTTTTGAAACTATAAAAAGATTCAAAGTTTTGAATGGTAAGTATATCCTGGAAAGATATGGGAGGGAAGAAGCTGACAACTTAAAGAACCATGTTTCAGAAGGCAATACCGTGCAGGACAGCAGGACGCCAGTAGTTATTGTCTTCGAATTCATATTAGTAGTGTTCCTGGGCTCCAATGATGTGGCCATGCCAGGGGAAACAACACTGCTAGGAGTGACAATTGCACACAAGGCCTTGTCAGGAGCTGCATTTACATCCTTAGCAGAAACTGGACTGGCCTGCATCTCAATCTTGCCATCACAGTCTGTTCATATAGAGATAGAGGAAACCAAAACATCAAAATATGAATTCAGGTGGATTGCTCAACTACTTCTTTACCACAGAAGTTTGCCAACAAGCAGTCATTTAAAGCATGTGACAATGTACCACACCGCTACTTCATCAATATGTTCACAAACTAGTAATTTAGTGCCAAATTCTTTTTTAGATTGTAGAATATACCGTTTCTAACCATATTTAAGCAAGAACAAATTACCATCCACTATGCACAAAGACCAATAAGATATTTCATATGTTTCCTTCAAGAAACTAGAGCCTAGAAATCAAAATGAAACAATAAGGTATTGTGAAGCACAGTTTCTTCAAATTGAACAATCAGCTACTTGTTATATGGTTTAATTTGAACTTCAAATCCTGAATCTCTACAGATGGGTATGACTAGCCACGGTGACCAGCTTTTGTCAGGGGGAACATACTTGTTACCTTCTCCTTGCTTGCCCGAATCAAATCCAATTCAACACAACACTGTATACTTTCTCGTGTATATATATATATATATCATCATGAAGAGCAGATGCTTAAGACACCCAAGAGGGCATTACTACAACTCTAATGCAGTGTAAGAGGCCAGTTTAGCCATCGCATTAACTGATACACTGTCACCAAGTGCCTTGTAGCCTAGCGTCCTCTCTTCCTAGGGTGAAAGTCTTGTGGGCACGGGATTTTGGGGAATAAGAGATCCTTTAAGGGTGAAACTTTAAAGAAGAAAAAGGAGAGAAATGGTTCATGCCATGTATGCAGTGATGGGTAATTCTAAGCTGCTGAATACCAGGCCAACTCTATTATTTCTCAAGATTTGATATTTGGTGAAAATCAGAATGATACCAGTGGTGGGTGTTCCCTCACGGCTTCTTTTCCTCCTGGCTTGATTTGCCTCAACCTAAAGACGGGTGAAGACCACAATCAAAATTTGCAATTGTGTCCATCAATATGTATCTAAATATAAGATCAAGAGATACAAGTGCAAAGGGATAGTAAGAAAATGCTTATAAGAAAAGTATGAAATCATCACCCTAGTAGCATTCCCATCGCTGGAACCTTCGGTCTCCAAACTGTTCATGTGGCCAAAGAAACAAATTAGCCTAGCCACGAGCTGTGAAAGTGACATCTAAACGGTACAGGATGGAGGAGAGGAGTGCTAGTCTACCATAGCAAATTGAATTGCACAAATATAAAGATTATCACAAGGCAGAAGCAAGAAAAAGGTTCAACAAACCTCTGTGACAGCCTATGTTCAGCTCCATCCTCAGAGCTCTCAGCAGTACTGTTGCCTATTGACATTGCAAGCCCATCAAACTCTTTCAACTTCTTCATTAAACCTCGATCTGTATTTCCAGACTTTGTAGGCGTTTCTGTGCTCAAAGGAGATACAGCCTGCTCCATCACACCATAATGTTCTTAAATTAATTAACAGCCACCTAACATGCATCTTTTTGTCGTCAATCACTGATGTATCAGTAATTATATATTGCTTCATTAACAGTAGCAAGCAATAGAACTACAAGAATTCAAAAGAAAATCGAGCCAAAGCTTCAATTATAGTGAGCGACAATGGAACCCCTTGACCATGTGAATATTATCTGTAAATTAACATAAATAAATACATAATTACATGAGAAAACATTGCTCGCTTCTTTGCAATACCTTTCAGTTTTATACAGGAACAAGGGTAGTGCGGCCGGGACAAACCAGGATGTCTACCAAATACAAGTTATTATTTTCATTACACTAAGATTACCAGGAAAGATAGATAACCAGCCAATGAGGTTTTTCAAATAGAAGCTTCTTATTGCAAGCCACCCCCAAGGAAGACTATAACAGTCTACAAACCAAGATCTTGGACACAAGAATCAAAAAAAAAAAAAACAAAAGAAGTTATTCTAAGATGCAAAGGCAAACAAAATCCATACTGATTATTAAGATAGTAGGCTCCAAGCAAAAATAGCAAGAACATATACTTACAAGAGGAACAGCAGGATGTGCATAAACCCCTCCATGTGGGTAGATTGCTGCATAAGATGCCCCATAAGGTGGCATCACTGGCTGGAAGAATTAATAAGTTAACAAACCATCCTAGAAGAATGTTTATAATTTGTTCCTCGCTACACAATATTTATGAATGATTATTGAAAACCGTAAAGAAACTTCAACTGCCTTGATGCTGGTCAATACCTGAGGTGTGCCCCACATATACGGGTGAGGAGCATGGCCTGAAGTCACAGTGGGGTTGTAATATGGCGGAAGAGTGACTCGGCGGCCATAATATGCCTGAATATGTAATGAATTAGTTTGAATTACCATTCATATTCCTATTTCTTAGGATAAATAATAGATTAAGTGCAGGCATATGATAGATAACCTGCATGGCTGCCCAATCAGGATGGCCGTGAATATTAATCTGATTAGTCTTATCCTGTCAGTGCAGAAGGATTGAGGATCACTCAACAAAGACCTTCGAAAGTTAGATCCAAAGAACTAATAAGATTACACGTATCCACATAAATAACTAGCCTGATTTTCCTCTATCAAGAAGGTTGGGAAAAATAAAACTTGAAAATAGATTAAAAGATGTTCTTTGACAGCATCTCAGGCATTCCAGTTTGGATCACAAAAGAATTGTCACTTCTCTGCTTACCACTGTTGCTGGTGAAGATGATTTCTCGGACTTAGAACACTTTCCCTCTTCATGTTTTCCCATGGAGAAGCCCTTCCAAAATCTTTATTTGAATTAAGTCACAAAATCCTCGTTTGTCAGATTAACAAGTCACCAGGCTGCATTAATGGTTATCAAGTCAATCTATGATGCAAAGGAAAATTCCAAAGGAAGCCGATTAAGAGTCTAAAATATTAGGATTTATACTTTTATATAGAACTGAAATATTGATGTAAACCATTCCTGCTGAACTTTCACGATGTAGCATTACAATATAATGTCTCGTTACCGTAATAATATCGTCACTGAAGTTTGAGCATAAGAGCTGCAACAAACTAATGCAATTCAATTGTAACCTTAAGCTACTGCTCCCAATTGAAAGTAGAAATAGCTGAAACCCAGAACGAATTGTGACTTAAGAGGACGCCAACACATTTGACAGCGTGTATTGGCCAGACAAAGAAGGGTCCTCCGAAGAAACCTGTTGTAGGTAGGCCCCAATTTTCATCGTTTATCTGAGTAGCCACTTTGCACTGGACATACCAAAACTTCAGCTACAGCACCGAGCAGTGGCCACCATAAATTAAGTTACTTGTCAGGCTTGGCAGTGAAGCATATGGCCATATCCACCAATTGAAGTCAAGTTACTGAGGTTTATGCTTCACCTATTGAAGCATATGGTCAGATCCACCTATTGACTTCAATAGGTGAATATGCCCATTCCATTAGTTCCAACTCCATGAAGTTGTCAATATGACTTAAGTACTGGAAGATGACTACTGTCATATTGACAATTGCTACATCTGCACAGCCTTGCTATATCCACTGTCTTTTCTCTCTCTAATAGTTCTTTCCGACCTCTCTCTAAGAAAACCCCAGCCTAATTTCTCCACCGGATGCTCCTCCTCTTCCTCCCATACACAGTAGGCCTTTCCATTTTAGATTCCGCTTCTTATTAGTATTTTTATTTTTTACACTACATCGGAAAATGCCCGATTACCCGATTTACCACCTTCAGGCCATTGGACCACCACACGCCCCATAGTTGCACTCTCCAGTCACCAATCTTCAAAACCCAGGTGGAAGTCCTGCCAAACACAGATGCATTGCCTACACGTGCTGCCTAAGCTACACATTGTTTTCAACTGCCAATACATATTCCAGCCACCGACCACCACATGTGCGGCATAGCTGGGATCCTCACCCCAGGATCTATCAAATCTATGTCACCTCACACCCTGACACCACCGTGCATTCCTCCGATGAGTGACTACTGATCTGGGCTGTCCGGTTCTAGATATCCAACTATATTTTATCGCTTCCTAACCGAGAATCTAAAGGACAAGGATGGGGAGATCTTCCTAAACAACTCTAGAACAGATGATTGCAATATTCCTAATCCAAATGCAGATCACAGCCACATCCAACAAATGGACCATATTACCAATTGGATTACGAAATGGCTATTTTAGCAGTCCCCAAGCCAAGGAACAAGGTTTCAGGTCCAATTTATTGGATCCATTGCCCATTTATTTTTATTTGGTTCGTTAGTATACACTGCAATTTCAATAATGGGGTTTTTGTTGAGGTCACTCTCACCTCTTGTATTTCCCCTATTTAATTTTCATGCAAGTTTGCCTAGGAAAAAAGCTATAAATGACAAATTCCTCATATAAAATGCTACAACTTCAATAATACAATCAATCAGCGCCCCTGTTTAGCAGCTAGCGAACCCACACAATGCTCACATTTTTTGCCAAGCTTTTGCCAGTAATCATATAGCCATAATTATAATTTTCATCAATAAAAAAATCATTCTTTTCTATATGCTTAAAAGAAAAAGCAAAAAATCATCCTTAAAGGGTCAACAGAAAGCGGGTGGTGGCAATTAGATTTCATGAATGACGATGGCAATTATATATCATGAATGACGATGGATTTTGTGATTTCGACGTCGTATATAATATGTAATAAATGATCATTATGCCCACAAGTTGCATTCATCAGCAAGCAGACTCAAAATGATCACCTACTAAAAGTTCGCCGCAGAAAAAGACTGTAAGGTGGAGGGTCATTATCGTCTTCTCCACAACTCTACTCGATAACAAGAAACTGACGGAGTTGGACATATCGCCAGATCAATCAAAGGAAAATGATTTAGGAGATAAGTAAAAGGCAATGGTACCCGATACAGGAAACTTTTTTCAGATAAATACCTGAAAATTTCTACCTAAGACTGCGACAAGATGTGATCGCACGACTTCGTTTTGTATTCGATTATTTTTCCTTCCTTTGTCTCCTCCAGTTACTATACTCTCTCTCTCTTCTTACGGCTAGTACAAAGAGCATGAGAAGAAAAATATGTATTCAAAAGTAAATTAAACTTTTAAAGCAAATAATAGAGATCCATCTAAGTTTCACCTGCAACCCTTTGTTTGGATGCCGAGAAAATGAACGAAAATAAAATATATAGAAACGAAAATCTCAACTCGACTAAAGAAGATAATCCTATATCTCTTAGTGCCCCGTAGTTTCCGGTCACCGAAGAACTCCAAAAGTTCATATTTATTTTCAATTTCGCCAATCAGAGCTTAAATTGAAGGAATTCAAAATCAAATATATATATATATATGTACATATAATTTTTCTCTGAGTCCATAGCTCAACAACTCAAACGCAAAATTCAACATACCTTGAGCTCTCAATACCCAAATCTCCACCTCTTCACGTAAAAAAACCGAAGAAATGGTGGTGAAGAATAGTAAGCAGAAGAAGAAAATAACTTAGATGGAGAGGACGTAAATATTAAAAAAGCAATTAACTCTAGCTTCTCAACGCCTGCATTTTTCACTCCACTCTCTGTCTTTCTCTAAAACCAGAGAAAAAGAGAGTTTGGATTTAATGGAAGACGAAAAACAGAAAGAAACGGAAGGAGGTAGGGAGGGCCGAGGTAACGTCCACGTCACGATATACGTGTCGTATAATAGGGAGGTATACGTCACCATACACGTTTTATTTATTTTTTATTTTTTAATAGATGTGTAATAGATGTGTGACCATCACACTTTCTCAAAAAGAAAAAAAATATATTTTATTTAAAAATAAAAAACTCAAAGATTGATAGTCTTATGGCAGTTTTTTTCTCAAATTTTTATCGAGAAATTTAAATATAAAAAAATAGACGCATAAAATGAGTCATATAGTATTTATTATTTATTTAAATTTGTCAAAAGTATTATATGAATAATAATAAATAGGAAAATGTTAAAGAACCCGTTTGGGATTCCCATTTATGATGTCAGTTTGACGTGTAAAGGTCACTTGGCTTTTCTTTTCTTGTTTTTTTTTCCCCTTCTCTCATAGCTCAACTTGCTCCCGTGCTATCCCTCCCCTTCCCTCACCCAGCTCTCTTTCACTTTGCACCGCTTGAGACCCATTTCCTCCCCTCCCCAGTTCGTTCTCTATCTCCCCTCACCTAGTTCTTCTCCATTTCCATCTCACAGCTCACTTCGTGCCACAACAACGAGTTTCAGCCACAAACAAATTCAAAAAACAACCACAAACACAATTCAAAAAAATTCCAAAACAAAGAAAGCCACAAAACTAAACAAAAAACAAAAAATCGTAAATTTACCTTGGAGATGAATTGGGAAGTGATCGGTATTTTACTGGGCAAGGGAGACGCGGTGGAGGAAAGACGTTGACTGTCGAACTGGGCAAGGGAGACGAACTGCAAGGGAGATGCGGGGGTGGCAGACGTTTCACTAGGGCAGGAGAGATAGAGACAGAGACGTGGGACAGAGGAGATGGAGATTGAGAAGAACTGGGTGAGGGTAGATGGAGAACGAATTGGGGAACGGAGGAAACAGGTCTCAAGCGACGCAAAGTGAGAGAGAGCTGAGTGAGAGAGAGCTGGGTGAGGGAAGGGGAGGGTAGCACGGGGGTAAGGTGAGCTGTGAGAGAAGAGAGAGAAAAAAAAGGGCCAAGTGGCCTTTACACGTCAAACATATAGCATAAACGGGAACCCGTTTTGGGTTCCCTAACATTTTCGTAATAAATATTGTAAGATTATTTTATATATTTATCTTTTTCACTTAAACTTCAAATTGAAATAGCAACTTTAATTATGTAGCATTATATAAGTAAAAAATAATAAAGAAATTTTTTTATAATGTGATCTATTTTTTTTTTATGAAAGATCAAAAACTTGACGCAAGATTGATAGATAATTTTAATTTAGTAAAATGTTTTTTTATATATTTATTTTGATAACATGATAACGTTTGGCGATGAATAATATTATTGTTTATTCATTCCAACGTCACCAAGGCGGCACAATGGGTGATGGAAGGCTCGAGGCACGCAATCTTTGCATTTGGGGTTGGTCCCGTACTCCTCTAGTCCTCTTTATGGTCAATAAAATGAAATGGTCCATTGGAGTCCACGACCGGCCATTTTATATTTGACCCCTCACCCCTTAAATCGGTTTACTATATAAATCTTGATAAAAATTGACGAAAATATATCTTATTTTGAAAGAGAAAACGGTATAAAGAAAATTAAAATAAAGAAATTTCTATTTTTTATTCATATTTTTCTATACGACACCCATTTTACTTCAATTTTGTTTTGTATAATCTATTCATCATCTTGTTAAATATTAAAAAAAGGGCAAATATGAATTTATTGGATCAATCATGAAAAAACAAAAAGACTTTATGACTTATATAACGGTATATATAGTGGAAGAGATAAAATATATTATGTCTATAAAATTTTCTAGACCCAGTCCAAGGTGGGAGGTCTCATCAGGAAGGAAGAAAAAGAGAGGGAATGAGAAGACAAGAGGTTAAGGGAGGACATAGTCTCAGAGCATTGGCAATAGTCTAGTCATTGCCAAGTCTAATATTTGACTAAAAGTTGAGGTTTTGGCTAAAGTCAAAACCATTGGAAAGGTTAATCTACATTGGATTATCCATCCAAAAGTTAAAATAATAATATAATATTAGATATTTTAATAATAATTTTTTTAGTTTTTTTTATATTTTACAAATACACTCCATATATTAATTAATAATTTAATTTTTGTTTAAAATTATTGTTTTCCAACTATTTTTTTCTTCAACCTAATTATTCAATAGTAGCCATTGGGAATATTTTTAGAGTAAAATATTATTTTGGAGATGAATAGTAGATATCCAAATTTGGAGAAATTGATGAATTTACTGTAACTCAAAAGTGGAGTTTTGAAATTTTGACTACTTCAATGCAAACCACTTTTGAGCTACTTGGCCAAAGTTTAGTTAGGCATTGGCATTTGGCTAGGACAATGCCATCAACAGGGAAAATGGGAGATATGACAAAAATGAGAGGTGATAGAACATAAAGGAAGGGGCAGAAGAAAAAATGGGGAAACCAGACGACTTCAAGAACTTTTGGTCAAGCTTCTTCGAGGGGACTTCGACTTCTCCTGGAAGGCTTCTTCAACCTCATGACATGAGCTCCAACAATTATATCTCTATAAGAAAATAGTCCTCTGATATCTATTGTACAGTAAGGGTGAGAGACTGTAAAACAATCATATTATAGTGAACTCTCCCCTCCCCAAACCTCTGTAAACGTAGGCCCAGTGCCAAATTATGTAAACCTGCGTGTCTCCCTCTCTTTATTTTTTTTTATTTTCCTTTCACTGCTATGGATGTACGCACCGACACCGTACAACCGCACCAGACCACCTCTGCGGGCTCCGCACCAAACCAATTGAGGCCTAGATCGCCATAGATGACGTCGTTTGTGGGATCGATTAATTTTCTACATCGAAGGTGGGAGAAGGATGATTTTTCGGCACGATAAAGTCACTGACCGAGTAGATGAAGTTTTTCCAGATAAGTATTCTCAACCTTTTGACTTTTATTTTTATGAAAAACACTCCTGCGAGAATGGGCGAGCAAACCTTTCCTTGCCCATTTGGAAACCCAATTTACTCGCCACATAAGTTTCGAATACTCTGTGTACTTTGAGTGCACCGTGTAGAAAGAGGGGGAGTACATGGGTTAGTGTTGTACACTAAGGTACACAGTGCGTAACAAATACTCAACTGGCCACTGTGCACATACACTGCACCTGCCAGGCGTGGCACTGTGTCTTCTCATATATGCTTCGTTTATCATATAAGTTGAAGAAATTGAAAGAGGTTTTGAAGGCTTGGAATAAAATGTCTTTGGAAATTCCTTCCAAAGACTATCTGAGCTAAGGGAAAGAACACATGTAGCTTAATTGCACATTCATTTTACTGCCTGTTCTGAAGAACGTGACAATCTTAGAAATCTAGAGAAGGAATATGATTTACTGTTGTTGCAAGAAGAAATTTTCTTTAAGCAAGAATCAAGAGTTTCTTGGCTTCGTGAGGAGGGTGATAGGAACTCAAAATTTTTTCATCGGATGATGTTGCATAAATGGAGAAAGTTTGTGGTCGATTCTCTTAACTGGGGATATGGCTCTAACACTTTTGACTAGAACATAATTCATCAAGCAAAGGTAGCTTTTTTTCAACAGAATCTTACAAAAAAATCTACCATGGATTGAAAACAACACTTGCTCGGAGGGTGACGTGGCAAGAAGATTTTTTCTCTCAACTTTTGAGGGGCGAGTAGGGTTTTTGCATGGTGTTAGTCACCGGCCCACAGTTTCTGATGGCAGGGCAAGGCACTGGAGGGACCACATAAGAGGGGAGGGAGTCAGGCCTGGGTGGAAGGGACACACGTTTTCTTTTGGCAGGACAAGGTGTGCACGGATTCGTGGATGTGGTCGCTGCGAAGCCGCAACTTTTGCCAGAGGTGGTTCTCCCTCTGCATGAACCTCAGTTTCAGGATGACGAGATGTTTTTTCTGTTTTCGAAGGCAGAGATCCAACAATCTGCTAAGCCGTTTCGGTTCTCGGTGGTTTTGAAGTTCCTTCGTCGTCGGCCTTCACTGGATCATATTCGTGCTTATATAAAAGATCGGTGGGGCCTCCAGTCGATTCCGATTATTGGGCAATTGCGTAACCCACATAATGTGCTAGTCCAGATGGCAAAGGAGGAGGATTTTATCAGTGTGATGGCTCGAGGAAATTCTGAAATTCATGGCAGTCCCTTTTGAGTCTCTCATTGGACTCCAGATTATGTGGAAGACGAGGATTCTCCATGGGTTCCTATATGGTTGACTTTGCCGGGTTTACCTCTCAATTATTTCCAAGAATCAAAGTTACGTAGTATTGGGAATGGTTTTGGTCGTTTCTTGAAGCGAGATAATGCTACGATGTGTGTGACTCACCCTGAGGCTGCGCGCATATGTGTGGAAATTGACGTTTCCCAAGCTTTGCGAAATTCTTTTTGGCTGGGTCCACCAGCGCTTGCGACGAGTCACTTTCAAGAGGTTGTATTCGATTCCATACCATCCTTCTGTGTTTTTTGTACGAAGCAAGGTCACTTGGAGGCAAGGTGTTCTAGACGTGAGCATACATAACCAAGGAAGAAAGAAGATATAGGGTTGGCTCATGGTGAAGGGAAGAAAATTAATGTGAAAAGTATGTGGAAGGAGGTGGGGTGCTGGGAGCGTGAGAATGACATCCTAGTTATGACAAAGGAGGTGGGGGAGTCCTCGAAGTCTCGCCATATTATTCTGGAGTCTATACAGGAGCGATGGGCAGAATTTAACGGGGTTCCTCGTGGTATCTGGTTTGTCTCATAGGATGGGGTGGTGTTTGATGCGTGTATGGAAGATTGCAGAGTAGAGTCATCAAAGATATTATGTGTAGGGAGGCTGGTGTGGGACCTTCGAATGTGTTATCCGCGAAGTGGATACCCATGTTAAGGAAACGCCTTCAAAGAACAAGAGAGTTGGTTTGAGATCACAGAGATAGATTTGGATGAGGATGGCCCGAAATTAATTGAAAATTCAGAACCACGGAGTTCTTTGCGATTAGTGGATGAAGCGTTGGAATTTGAGTTAGGTGGGCTGGTTGACAGGGATTTTTTTGAGGGGGAGGAGTTGAACAATGTGGGCGTGGGGTGCAAGACTGGGTCTGAGGGCGAGTCTGAGGAGGACTTGAATGAGTTAGCGACAAAGTCCTTTGATCTGATCCCGATATGCATGTTCCATTGAAAAAAATAAAAGGGGTAAGAAAAGAAAAATCTATTATTATATTGGAGCGTTGTACTGACTCCAAAAAATTCCTTTAATTTTTTTTATGTATATCCTTACCTAGAATATTAGGGGCATTCTTTCTTCGAGGAGTAGATTCGACGTATTTTGAATAAAAGTCGCCTTTCTGTGGTGGCCATTCTAAAACCGTTTTTGAATCCGAATAAATGTAGCAAATGGGCAAGATGGATGAAGTTGCCATTTTATTTAAATAATGCTGAGGCGGGTGGAAAATTTTGGTTTTTTTGGGTGGAGGAATAAGAGTTTGAGTTGATTTCAATGTCGGATCAAGCTTTGAATGGATGGTTTATTCATGGGAATTGTTGGGTGCTTGCAACCTTTGTTTATGCCAGCTGTTTTCGAGTCAAAAGGTTGGAGCTTTGAGATTTTTTGAAGGGTAAAAACTCTAGTGGACGCCCTTGATTCATTGGGGGGGATTTCAATATAATTAGAAATGATAGTGAAAAGGTGGGTGGGCTGTTGCAGGCCTCTCGTGCGAAGAGGGAGTTCAATGATTGCATTCATGAGTGTGCTCTGGTGGATCTCCCTTGTGAAGGTAGTTGTTTTTCATGGTGTAATGGGAGGCTAGGTGGTAGACGAATTTGGGCTCAATTGGATAGAGTACTAGTGAATTTGCATTTTTTGAGCTGCTTTGGGAATGTTTCAGTTTCATATTTGCCGAGAACCTCCTTGGATCATGCTCCGATGCTGGCAAAGCTGGTTAGAAAGGTGGTATCGATTGCCCGGCCTTTCAGGTTTCTTCGTATGTGGGGCCCCCATGAGGAGTTTATTCCTCTAGTGTAGTCGGTTTGGAATTCTAATATTGAAGGGTGTGCTATGTTCCAAATTAGTAGGAAGCTGAAGTTACTGAAATGTGCATTGAGATCGTGGAACCAGGCGGTGTTTGGTCGTGTTGATGTGGAATAAAAAAAATTGGAGGAGTGTATTTTTGAGTTGGAGGTTGGTCTTTCTCTAAATTTTACTTCCCAGACGGAACTTGAGCTGCTGAATTGCAAGCAGGAGCATATTAAATGGCTTCGCTGAAAGGAAATTCTAGCTTGTCAAAAATCAAGAGTTAAATGGCTTTCTGAAGGGGATTCCAATACAAGTTTCTTTCATGCTTCATTACGGGTCAAGAGAAAGAACAAAATAATTCAGAGGATGTGGATTGATAACGGTGGAATGCTAGGTTCGAGAGATGCGATGCATGAGGGAGTAGTTTTATTTTTTCAACAGCTTCTTTCAGTGATGCCGATTGAAAGCAATTGGGTGAGTTGGAGCTGATACAACCGGTGGTTTCTATGGAGGAGAATGAGGCATTATGTGCTGCCACTTCTATTGAGGAGGTTAAGCAAGCTTTATGGTCTATTCCTGCAGATAGTAGCCCAGGTCCGGATGGATTCTCGGCTAGTTTTTTCATGATGGCTTGAGATTTTGTTAAAAATGATCTTTTGGAGATGGCTAAGGATTGTTTTGAAGGGAAACCCCTTTCTACTTTCTTTGGGGCTACCAACTTGGTTTTAATTCCAAAGGTGGATGAACCTGTGGGCTTTGGCTAGTTTCGCCCAATCAATCTTTGCTCAATTGTTTATAAATAATGTCGAAGATTTTGGTTTGTCATTTGGTGCCAATCTTGAATAAAATTATATCTCCGGAACAGGCATCGTTTATTCCAAGGAGAAGTATTTTTGAGAATATTTCATTGGCCCAGGAATTGATTCAAGGCATCAATAGGAAAGTGAGTATGTTGAAGATTGATATGGCCAAAGCTTACGACCATGTTAACTGGAACTTTCTCCTAGAAATCCTGCGTCGGTTGGGTTTTTCAGAGAAATGGAGAAGTATTGTTTTTAATGTTATTTCATCCCCTATTTATTCAGTAATGCTCAATGGGTGTGTTAAAGGATTTTTTAAGGCGTCGCGTGGGCTTCGACAAGGTGACCCCCTTTCTCCTTATTTATTTATTTTATCTGAGGATATTCTCTCTCGTATGCTTCACAAAGAGTACCATATGGGTCGTATTAAGCCTTTTCATCCAGGCGGAGGAACCTTGATTTCTCATTTATTATATGCGGATGATATTCTGATCTTTCTAAATGGAGGGAAAGCATCTATTCGGAACCTTATGGGAGTCTTGCATCGGTATGAATTGATGTCCGGACAAATGATGAATTCGAGTAAGTCTTCAATGTTTTTTTCTTCATCTATATCGACTTATCGCAAAAACGGTTAGAAGTTGATGTCGGGTTTTGAGGAAGGTAGCTGGCCTTGTACGTATTTGGGTGTTCCTTTATTTGTGGCCGGATGAAAATTCGAATGTTTGACTCTTTTTTGGCAAAAATACAGAAAAAGTTGGCTAAGTGGAAGAGTAAGCTTCTTTCTTTTGGTGGTAAAATTGTGCTTATCAAGCATGTTTTGAACAGTATGTGTATTCATATGCTCTCAATACTGAATTTGCCAAGAGGAGTAATATCGGCAATCAAGAAAATTTTTTTCAGATTTCCTATGGGGATCTTTGATGAAGATTAAAAAAAGGAAGTGGGTATCTTGGCGGAAGATTTGTTTGCCGATTGAAGAGAGTGGGTTGGGTATTCGGGACCTTCATGAAGTCCAAGAATCCTTACTTATGAAATTTGCGTGGAAATTAATTAAAGAAAATTCGATGTGGTCGAATTTCTTTTCTACCAAATATGTGGGAAGCTCTCATATTTTTTCTATTATGCAGCTTCGAAAAGGGTCGAGATTCTGGCAGGGGCTCATGGAGAGAATGCCGAAAGTTACAGAGCACTGAAGATGGATTAATCGGGACGGGCATTCTAAGTTCTAGCTGGATAACTGGCTAGGGGAGGGGCCGTTGATCCGCATCTCTTCCTTCTGTTGACAATCTTGATCTACAAGTAGCGGAAGTTGTTTTGGAAGCTGGACCGAATATACATATATTAAGGGGTTTAGTTCCAGAAGAGGTACGCAGCAAAATTTGGGATTCTGGTGTGTGTTTATGACAGGGAGCTGATATTTGTGTTTGGCAGCCATCGATTGATGGTGAATTCAGTACCAAGTCAGCTTGGAATTTAATTCAAAAATATAGGGTTGTATGTCCTTGGAAGAAATGTTGTAGATACATATATTTTGCAGTATCGAAAATATAGGGTTGTATGTCCTTTGAAAATATCGATTGATGGTGAATTCAGTACCGAATATACATATATTTTGCAGAGACATGTTGTATGAGAATGCCACATATCCAAAACTGGGAGGGAATGATGAGTTTTTGGTGGTAAAGAGCATCATTGTCAAAGCAAGTTGGGTGGCTTCGGGGGGTTCTCCCTATTGTGATTTCTTGGACGCTTTGGCAAGCTTGGTGCGGGACAAGAATGTAAGGTATTAATTTTAATCCGAATATTATTATTCGTGTTGTTAAAAGTTTAATTAAAGACATTTCTAGTAAGATTAAAAGTTTTCGGGGAATGGGGGCTCATGATCGGGCCATTTTAGAAGTGTTAGCTTGTTCGGTTGTCCCTCTTGTTGTAAAGCGAGTGAGACTAATTGCGTGGCACCCTCTAGAGAGAGGGCGAGTAAAACTGAATGTAGATGGAGGATCTTACGGGAATCCAGGGGATGTCGGTTGGGGAGGTATTATTCGGAACCACCAGGGGGCGTAGTGGCGGGGTTCATGCATTCTTATGGTCATGCCACAAACAACATTGCAGAATGTAGAGTTCTTCTTGATGGGCTTCGTTTGTGTAGAGATTTGGGATTGCGGGATGTATTAGTAGAGACAGATTCATTGATATTAATAGGTTGGTTGGCTTTAGGTGTGTGCAAATATTGGTTTCTCTGGGATTTTTGGGAGGAAATTAAAGCTATTGCTTGTGAGTTAAATGTTCGCTTTCGGCATATTTTTAGAGAAGCTAATATGGTGGTTGATTTTTTGGCAAAGCAAGGAACTCAAGGTATGATTTCAGATTTTTGTGACTTTGATCTCTTTCCAAGAATGATTCGGGGTTTGATTCGCATGGATAAACTTAGCATCCCTTATCTTAGACGTTGAGAGGTTGCTGGTGTGGGTGGGGCGTTTGGTGAGTGATTTTTGGTGGACTTTTGGGCATCTGTGTAGTGTTATTTTTTTGGGAAATTTTTTCCAAGTCTTCTAGGGATATTTCTGTTTCACGGTATTCCTCCACCATAAGTGAGGGTTCTTTTTAATAAAATTGGATAGGGGTAACTCTTGGATATGTGACTTGACACTTAAAAAAAAAAACAAATCTACCATGGATTCACATGAGATTTCCCAAGTGATTCCTTCATTCATTACTAATGAAGATAGCCTGTATATGCTGAAAACTAATCATTGGAAGAAGTTTGAAAACTTGTTTTCTCCATCCCTACAGATTCAGCCCCAAAGCCTGACAAGCTTTCTTCAACATTCTTTATTGCCTGTTGGGATGTGCTGGTTTCATATTTGCATAATGTCGTGATCGCTTTTTTCAAGGTGATCTTTGACGTCCTCCCTTTTAAGGATTCTTTCATTACTTGAGTGCTAAAAGTTGAATGCTCTCAAAGTTTTGCTGATTTGAGACCTATTGGTCTATATCAAGTGGCTTACAAGATTATGTCTAAAATCTTAGCAGCCTGACTTGTATCTCTCATGCCAAAGCTCATATCTCCACAATCAGGTGCGTTTGTTGAAGGAACACTGATTTAAGAAAGTATTGCTCTAGCTCAAGAGCTCACTAACAACTTGTCCAAGAAGATCATAAGGGGAATGCCATTTTGAAGGTTGATATGGTAAAGGCTTTTGATGGAGTGGACTAAGATTATCTCACATGCGTGCTACATAAGTTTGGATTTAACTCTTCCATTATATCTCTTCTACAACAATGCTTTATGTGGCTTAATTTTTCTGTTGTGTTGAATGGAACTCAAGCAGGCTATTTTTTTCCAGATGACTTGGGCAAGGGGGTCATTTGTCCCCTCTTTTATTCATACATAGTGAAGAAACTCTAAGTAGAGGATTGAGTAAGCTGGTTCAAGAATTTGTCCTCACTCCTTATTTTATACCAAGGGGTTGTAGTCCGTTTTCTCACATCCTTTTTGTTGATGATTTGCTCATCTTTGCTAATGGTTCTAAGACAAATTTGCAGAATTTGATGTCTTTCATTTCTTTGTATGAGCAAGCCTCGAAATAGAAAGTAAATCCAAGCAAGTGTGTTTCCTTTTTATGGTCGATTAAAAGGGGCATTATTTGAACCTCTCTTGGTGAAAATCAGAAATAAATTAGGGGGTGTGAGGGGGGTCCTTATGAGAGAAGGGCCCAGGCTTGAAGAGATCAAGCCACGAAGGCCCGGGCCTCTCAGGCAAAAGCCCAAAGTAGGCATAAGCCCAGGCTAGGAAATCGCGTATCGAGCCCACGACCATGTGCCCATCTAGAAAGGTTTTAGTACCGAACTCGACCATGCCAAGCACTCTGCCTTGGGACCGTGATCGCCTTGGGACTCGGTGACTTGACGAGCCCTGTCATAAGATGCGTTGCAAACCATAGCCGTTGGATGCGGGCGGCTGGGCGTATCCGATCGTGGGCATGCCAGGCTCGAGACACGTTACATTCAATGCGTGTCAGGGAACCCAGCACGCAACGAAGTGCTGCCAGAGGTACCGAAGGACGGCTCGACCACGACCTGACACCCTTCCACGACATGATGGTAGCAACAAGATTGACCCAAGCACGCCCTGACACGCCACGATCTCCCTTGGTAGTTTAAGCCGAGGCCTGACACACTCTCACGACAGGGGGCGGTAGCAGGCCTGACCTAGGTACGACCTGACACACCACGATATTCCTTGGCAGTTGGGCCCGAACCAAGTAGAAATAACAACTTCCCTCCCACGAGAAGGCTCTCTAGACCCTTTTACCATTTTCGCTAGTTCTTTAAAATTTTTCCATCACACGAGGATTCTTCACTGACTTTGGCATTGGAGTGACCCTAGAAGTCACCAAAGCCTCTTCTCCCTTTCAGTTGCAGGTACTGTGAGCTTGGCTGTCGTGGCACTGCTCAGGCTGCGAAACACGACATCAACAGGGGGCTAGAAGAGTTTATGCATCAAGCTGGGGGAGGGGGGGAATATAAGGTATGTTGGAAACAGAAAATGGGCATCTTGGTCCATAATTTGCAAGCCAACACATGAGGGTGGTCTTGGGATTTGAAGTCTTTTTGATGTGGTCAAAGCTTTACAATGCAAATTTCAATATCCAAATTGTTCCCAATTATTTAAGCTAAAAGTCAATGTCTGGTTCAAGATGGCTCTATAAATGTTTGGTTTGATAATTGGATAGGAAATGATACTCTAGCATCTAAAGGTTATGCTATAGTCTCACCTAATTTTAACCTGAAAGATTTATGTTCAGAGGTTGGATGGAAGATGGATAAGTTGGGCATGTGGAATAATCCATCTTTAATGCAGGGTAGTAAGTTACAATATAAAGCTCAGGAAAGGTTTGGATGTGAGGGTTTGGAAACATTCAAATGATGGAAATCTCAACTCCAGATTTGCTTGGGATTTATTAAGGCCTCATTCAAGTTTATTCATTTTATCAAAAAACTTATGGAACCCTATCTTGACACACCTAAAATTTTTGTGTTTATGTGGAAACTATGGAATGGTGTTGTTCCTTTTGTATAACAACATACAAGCTAGTTGTATCCTTCTAGTTTCCAGATGCAATATGTGTTTTATAACTGAGGAGTCGGATATTCATGTACTTAGTGAAGAAATTCATTGGCCTAACTTATTTCATAAAACTGGTTCTACAAGATAGGGTTGATCATTCCTTACAAACATGTCCAAGACATTGTCTACAGACAATGTGAGATTATTCCTCAACATCCTCCCTCACGTGCAGGCCAGTGTTTTTCCTGGTCCTTGTCACAGGGTAAGTAGTGTGGGTCCCCATTCGTCCTGTGGCAGGCTCTGATACCATGAAAAAATTCATGGGTCTAACTCATCTCATAAAACTGATTCTACAAGAGAGAATTGCGCATTCCTTATAAACATGCCCAAGACCTTATCCACAGACAACGTGAGATTATTCCTCAACACTTAGTTATTTCTCTTTTTACATAATTCATTTGTGCTTATTTTGCATAGATCTTTGGACTTTCAAGTTGTGTACCTATGAGATGAAGAGATAAACTTGGTACATCCACGGTGGTCTTTTTTCAATAATGGCAGTCAGATCTCTTTCCTTGCACATATGGCCCCATGTTTTCTTCTTTGGGAATTGTGGTGGTTGGCCTAAAATTAGTTCTACACGGCATGATGATATTGTTAAGCCAACCTCTGTCATTATTTGAAAAGTTCCAAAATGGCTACGTGAGATAATTTCTTCATTAAACCTAAAAAAATGATACCAAACAAGATGCTTCCTATCTTGCATCAATACACATCGCAAATGTTGAAATAAAAGTAAGGAGACCATTGCTGGTTTGTTGGATGTTTTCTCATTCTGATAAAATAAAATTGAATATAGATGGTGCCTCAAAAGCCAATCCGAGGCTTTAATTGCTGGATGTAACTTAGTTCCTTAATGATGGTAACTTAGTTCCAACAAGGAAAACATGAACTGACATGGTAGTTTTATACAATTTTATATCCTTTAAGATATATATGTCACGTTTTAAGAGATGGCAATGGTGTAGTGAACGTATGTGCAAATCTAGGGGATGCTGGATCATTTAATGCATCTTTTTCTTCAACTCTACAACTTCCAAGACAAATCTATCATATTTTTTTGGTTTGTTTTCGATTTAGGTAATTTGTTATTTTTAGATCTATTTCAATTCTATGTCGTATAGACATATTTGTTTTTTACTTAGTTTGAATAATTGTATAGACTTTCTTTTGGTAAAAGATATTCATTTGCCAAAAATAAGGACAATCAATAACATTTTGGGGTACCATTCCTCTTCTTAAAAAAATATATTTTCTTGTGCATAATTACAACCAAATTTGAGTTAAAAAGAACATCTAAATGGGTTTAATTAACTTCAACCAATTTCGTCCCATATTGCATTAGGTATAAGGTTGGCTAATTTATTCTTTTATTATTTTTTCAACCCACATTGAAGATGACCATTGGGGAAAAAAGAGAAAATAACAATTAAAAATGTTTGGCCTAAAGGTATAATTCCTTACATATTCCTTGAACAAATGTAGCAAATGTCCATCTTGAATGATCTATGGCTAAGCTAATGTAGAACATTGTTTTAGACAACTTAGCCAACTTTTGCATTGCACTAATTTGTAAGTTTCAAGTTTTAAAATTTATCTTCAAAATGTAAGCATTTTACTAGGTGTGCTTTACACACATGCTTGAAAATAGAATTTTTTTATTAATATTAGTATTTAACTACTTAATTATTTTATGGAAATACTAATTTTCTTATGTATTATTGGTTTTGATATTGATCATAAAATACTTGATCAATTGTAATTGCAAATGATTTATTCATGTCTAATATATAAAATTATATTAAATGGGTTAATATAAATATACAGATCAATTTAACCCATTTATATGAAACTGACTAAACGGGTTGAAATAAATTATAAACGGATTGAAACGGGTTAAATGGGTCGTGCTCAAGTTAACCAAATAAAAGTTCATTATTAAACGGGTTATGCGGGTCATGTTGTGTTACTAGTTACTTATATGAGTCGTGTTACGATTTTAGGGTCTAATTCATTAAGTTAAACATGTTGTATTTAGATTGAGTCATATAATCTAATACTCATAACTTGATATGAAAGGAACAGTACTTGTAATCAAGATTAATTTCACGCCTAATCTTTTCCTTTTGAAGTCGCAAATCTGAGCTCGATGGAGAGTAAATAAGTGAAGTTAATCGCAATGATGAGAGAGAGAGAGAGAGAGAGAGAGAGAGATGAGTGATTCAGATTTTTTAGATCTAAGATTATTTTTACTTAGGGAATTGGTAGTTTGAGTGTCGATATTCCAATAAGTGAGTCTTGTTTTAAATTTGGGTTCCATTTCTTGCAACTCGTTTTGAAAATTTGTAGAGTTTGACATGGCAATCCTATGCATCAGATACTTTATCTTATATTTAACTAATACTATATTTGTAATGATATATTCATTGTAGCAATATTTTTATTGGCTCAAATTAAGTAGCAAGATTTTCTAAATTTTATTTTGAATAAAAGGGTGGCTACCAAGGCAAATAATTATCATAAAATTATTTTCAAGATATTTTAATCTTTTATAAAAACTTAAAGGTCCAACGCCTTCGAAGTAGTCATTCTTTTTTCTTATCTTCAATCTATTCATATGGGTTTTTTTTTTTTTTGGGGGGGGGGGGGGGGGGGGGGGGGCATATCAAAGCTTGGGCAATAACAATTCAATGAGATTTCCACTTTTTGTCTACCAACACTCATTCCAACATTGAGCATGCATGAGGAATCCTTTAATGGTTCCAACACAACTAGAAATAGCACTAATAATCGGAGCCCAACACAATTATTTTTCTCACAGTAATGGAGAGGAAAGATTCTACAAAGTTGGGTGTGCAAGGCAATAAATAAGTAGGTGGATGAAAGGATTAGGCGTTGTGGAATTCATTTAGTCTCTAAATGTGAATGATGTCCATATGGAGGTTTTGAAGACCTAAATCATGTTCTTTACAATGGCAAGGTTGAAGCTACTTGGGCAAATGTGCTCCAGTTTCTTGGGTGTTCCCTATGTGGCTAATCAATCCTGGTTGGCAACTGTTGAAGCTTGGTTTAGAAGAACAAAGAAGTCTTCAAAGGTTGGTCGTTTGATTGGGCTGGCTCCATGTATTTTAATATGGAATCTATCGATGTGGAGGTGTTCGACATGTATGAAGGGACACAAGGATTGCTTTAATGTTTTGTGGATGAAAGTTAAATACTAGCTCTATTCGGTTGGTCTGAGGCTTAGGGAGTCAGAAAATTTGCATCATTGAGACCAAGCAATTTTAGAAGACTTAAACTTGTCGGCTTTATCTCTTTCGAAAAGAAAGTTTATTGCAGTATCTTGAGAAAAGCCGGAGGTTGGTTGGTTCAAATTAAATACGGATGGTAGTAGCTTGGAGAACCCAGGGGAGTCGAGTGCTAGGGGCTAATTAGAGACCATGAAGGAAATCTGGTTGTTGCTTTTTCTGAATATATTGGAGTGGGCCCAAACAATAAAGCTGAGTTGCTGGGGGTCCATTTTGGTTTGCGCAGAAGCAAGGCTAGGGGCTTGGTGAATATTGTTGTTGAATTAGATTCGTCTCTAATTGTGAATTAGGTTTGTTACTTGGAGGATTTTTGGGAGGAAATAATATTACTCACCCGAGGTCTTAATATCCGGTTTAAACATGTTTTTAGAGAGGAAAATAAAGCTGCGGATTGGCTCACTAAAGGTGGTAGCGTTGGGTTGACACAGGAGTATATGTTGAATTACATCCCAAGGGAGCTCAAAGGGATATTACGCTTGGATAAGTGCGGTTTACCATAAATAAGAAGGAGGTAAGAGTCCGTTTGTTGATCACGTTTCGTTAACGTTGAGGTTGTTTATGTACGTAGAGTTGATTGCATTGTTTTACATGGGTGTGGCATTCCACCTTCGTTTGTCCCTTACATTTGGCGCAGACATAAGTGAGGTTTTTGGTTCATTCACGTTTTTGGTTTGTTTCGTAATTGTATAGATATAGTTTTGGTTGGCTTAGTTTGGGTTTTTGGCTTTTTCCCTGTTTTTTTGGTTATTAGATTCATAGTTGTGTTGCCTTGATTATTTGTAATCATGTGGATCTTGGAGATTGAAATGGTTTTCCTCTGCCATAAGTGAAGTTTTTTTAGATAAAAGTGGGCCGGGGTCACTTTTGGACATGTGACCTCGTCTCTTTTCTAAAAAAACAATAGACAATTATTAAAAACCCAACTATTGATCCAAAATTCTTAAGACTATTGGATACCAATTTGGTTAAGTCTTTAACCCTTGGGATGATAACAGAAGCCAATTTGCATGTTAAAATAGATGGAATGAAAATGATAGTGGAATTAGAGAAAAAACAAATTTAGTTTGGCTCCATTTTAATAGATTTTAACCAACTACATACTATTTTTCAATGGCATGACAGTCTAGTTTAGTAGGTGTGACTCAAAATGGAACAAAAAATTCATTTGCAGATGTACAAGACACGATCTCGCTATGAACTTAAATTAGATTATAAATAATATAAGTTTCAGGGACAAAGTGAGGATTGGAATAATCTTGGAGGTATTAACTCAGACCACCTAAATCATCCTGCTCAAGACATAGAAGAAATAGCCTCAACGACACTCCTACAATCACGACCTCAACACACTTGCCAGATATGGGAAGCACCAAAAGGCAACTACCAATACAATATTCTCAAGATTAAAAAATCAATAAATATAGTATCTTATTTTGTATAATGTATAACGGTAAAATATAGCTTGTATTTTATATTGGGAGGCTCAAACATACTCTATAAATAATAGAAGAAACACTCTCAATACTCTCACAGTGACTGAGTATTTTTCTCAAACACCTTGTGCTAATTGTCTTCATGGTACCAAAGCCTATGTGAGAGTAAGAGAGTCTTCCTCCCATGGCTAGCATCTCCCTCAATGTTGGGAATTTTGTTACCTTGCGCCTCACCAGCTCCAATTTCCCACTATGGCATGAGCAAATCTTGGCCTTGGCCGAGAGCCAAGACCTGGTTGATCATCTTCTCGGTGAGAGCTCTGCACCTCCAAAATATGGCGCTCTTGATGCAGCTTCTGGCATTGATCAAAGCTCCTTCAGTGATGAGCGAGTTTCTTCGGTGGCGTAAATCTGATCGCTTACTCTGTGCGTGAATTATAGACGTTCTTTCAGAAGAGGCACTAAATTTGGTTGTCGGTCTAGAATCTGCATCTCAAATATGGTCCTCTCTGAAAGAAGCCTATACGTAAGATTCATAGGAACGTGAATTCCATCTTACATAGCAGCTCACTTATCTGTGAAAGGAACCGAACACCTCCCTCACTGAGCATTTACTAACCTTAAAAGGCCTCTATGACAGTCTTGCTACTATTGGCCGCCTTGTGTAAGATAAAATGAAGGTTTTTTTCTCTCTTGAATAGCCTTGGGGCCAAGTATGAGCCCTTCATGACATCTATGTTGAAGCCGCCCATGCCCATTTACACTAAATTGATCCCTCTGCTTCAAGGCATTGAGATCTTTTCTTCACTACTTGAGGATTCCCTTGGCTCTACTTTCGCTTTCTATGGACAGGAATTTAATCACTCCAAATTAAAGACCACCGCAACAATGGGCGAAACCAGGCTCGCATGTTTTCTTCCAAGGGTTGTGGCTTCACACCAACCACAAACACCACACACACCAACTCTATTTCTCACACTTCGAATATTACTAGTGTGACAACTGATTGAGTTAATTCCTCTACCAATGGACGTGAATCTACTCGAGTGGACATTTGTCAAATATGTGAAAAAAAAGGACATGTGGCTCTTAAATGTTGGAACAGGTTTAATCATGCATACCAACGATGCTTCGTCTCACATGATAGGTAATGCAGGTATACTTGACAACCTTCGTTATTATTTTGGTCATGATGCTGTTATTGTTGGTGATGGTAGTTGACACGTTATTACGCATATTCATGACACGTATATTGGTAATGTCACATCTCGAATTAAATTAAAAGATGTTCTCTTAGTTCCTGATTTAGCAAAAAATTTGTTATCTATAGGCCAACTTACTTCTGATTATCCTTATAACTATGAATTTTATGAAATTGATTTTGTTGTGAAGGAATAGGAGACCAATCGCGTCATTTTGACCGAATGACGGAAGGGTAACCTCTATACATTGTCAGCTTTCTATGAAGCCACTTCTCCACCCAGTTCTAGTCGGTCTCTGAAGAAGTATGGCAGCAACGTTTAGGACATCTCCAGGCCTCCACTCTTCAAGTCCTCAAGTCTAATGGCCTTATTCAAACTGTTGGTTCTAATAAAATGTCTTCTATTTGTGAAAGTTGCCAGTTTGGCAAAACTACATTTCTTAAAATCTTCTAGTGTTACACATTATGTTTTTGAAAAAATCTATTGTAATTTATAGGGACCTGCTCCTGCTATTTCTGCTGGCAAATCTCACTATTATGCATGTCTTGTGGATGCTCATTCTAAATACATGTGGCTTATTCCTTTGCAATCCAATTTTTTTAACACATTTCTCTTATTTGGAAAATATGTTGAGAGCCAATTTAATAATAATAATAATAATAATAATAAATCAATATGATGGGAGAGGTGAATTTTCTAACCATCAATTTATGTCTCATCTTCAACGACAAGGTATTCTCAACCATTTTTCTTGTCCTTATACCCCCGAACAAAATGGCTTTGTTGAGCATCATCATCGCACCATTCGCGAACTCGGAATAACTATGCTCTTTCATAGTGGTGTCCCAAAGCACATTTGGGTTGAAGCCTTTTCCACCGCAACTTTACTCATTGATCACTTAACATCATCTTCTCTTGACTTACAATCTCCAATTTCTATCTTATTTGGAACTCACTATAGCTCATTACGTGTTTTTGGATCTAAATGCTATCCTTATACTTGGGATGCCAAAAAAAATAAGTTTGACCCAAATACCTTGTATTTTTTTTGGGTATTGTGATCGACACCAAGGATACAAATGCTATTACCCACCTTCTTGCCGCACTCTCATTTCTCGACATGTGGTTTTTTACGAATGTACGTACCCTTTTAAAAATCTAGGTAATTTACATCTATCAACTCCCATAGAACAAGTTCTATCTACTTTTGATATGTGGAGTCTTCCTCCACTGCCTATTTCTAGTACCCTTTCTCCCACTACGCCGGATATACGTATTCCCCTTGACCCCTCACTCACTTCACTTCTTTGCTCTGATCCTTCACCACCCTTAGTCACTTCTTCACCCACCATCATTCCACAATCTCAACCCAACATGTTTCCCTCATATGCTTCCCTCACCCCACATATTTCTTCCATCTCTACTTCTTCTTTACCTATGATCTCTGGGCACCCAATGATCACTCACTCTAAGCATGGGATTTACAAACCTAATCCCAAGTATGCTAATATTCATGATACTTCTCAAATACCCAAAGAGCCCAAAACCGTTCGTTCCGCTCTCACCCACTCGGGTTGGTCTCAAGCTATGAATGATGAACTCAAAGCTTTGCATGACAACAACACGTGGACTCTTGTACCTCGTGACCCTCACATGTCGGTCATTGGTTGCAAATGAGTTTTTAAAACTAAACTCAATGCCAAAGGTACACTTGATCGCCTTAAAGCACGCTTAGTTGCTAAAGGTTTTCTTCAATAAGATGGTGTTAATTATAATTAAACTTTTTCTCCGGTTATAAAACTGAGCACAATTCGGATTGTCATTACACTTGCTTTGATCAATCGGTGGTCCATTCATCAACTAGATGTCAAGAATGCATTCTTGCATGGAGATCTTCAAGAATTAGTCTACATGGAACAACCTCCAGGTTTTATACATCCCACTTTCTCGTCTTATGTTTGTAAATTAAATAAAACTCTTTATGGATTAAAACAAGTACCGTGTGCTTGGTTTGATAAGTTTAGTAGTTTCTTACTTGGTTATGGATTTATTTGTAGCACGGCTGACTCTTCTCTATTTGTTTGTCATTTTCATCATGGCACTCTTATTATGTCGATGATATTCTCTTAATCGAATCTAACACTGCATCTCTTAATGATTTTATCTATGTTTTGAGTCAACAGTTTGGTATGAAAGATCTTGGTCCTTTGCACTATTTCCTTGGCATTCAAGTCACTCCCACTAGCACGAGTCTTGTTTTGTCCCAGACTAAATATGCTCTAGACATTTTAGAGCATGCTCAAATGAATGATTGCAAACCCATGGGGACCCCATGATGCCCAAGTCTAAAGGTCTTACCTTGAACACTTTGTTCTCAAACCCTGGTCATTATCGTAGCATAGTTGATGCTCTTCAATATCTTATTCTTACTTGCCTTGATTTATCTTATAGTGTTAATTATATTTCTCAATTTATGCACTATCCAACAGAAGCTCATTATAAAATAGTCAAACGTATATTACGATATTTACAAGGTATAGCTGATCTTGGATTACATTTTAGTTCAAATTCTACACTTGATCTATATGCCTTTTCAGACTCAGATTGGACAGGTTGTTCGCTCACTAGGTGCTCCACCACTGGGTACTGTGTTTTTCTTGGAAGCAATTGCATTTCCTAGTCTGGCAAGAAGCAACATACAATTTCACATTCTAGCTCTGAAGCTGAATACCACGCTATGGCCCAGATTACTACTGAGCTCACTTAGATTTCATTTCTATTACGTGACCTGGGTGTTGCTCTTTCCTCTCCACCACTCCTTCGTTGTGACAATTTGAGTGCTCTCTATAGGATGGTCAATCCTATCTTCCATGCTTGAAGCAAACACATCAAGATTGACTACCATTATGTACGTGAACGAGTTGCACTAGGACTTCTCCATACACGGCATGTTTCCACTTCTCTCCAACTTGCTGATCTTCTTACCAAACCACTCGGACGACTTGCACTTTCTTCTCTTTGAGCCAAACTTGTCCTTGTACCTCGGTCTAGTTTGAGGGGGAGTATTAACCCAGATCACCCAAATCATCCAGTTCAAGAAATAGAAGAAATAGCCTCAACGACACTCCTACAATCACGGTCTAAACACACTCGCCAGATATGGGAAGCACCAAACGGCTACCTACACAATATTCCCAACATTAAAACATCACTAAATATAGTATCTTATTTTGTATAATGTATAACGGTAAAATAAAGCTTGTATTTTATATTGGGAGGCTCAAACATACTCTATAAATAATATAAGAAAGTTAAGAAACACTATCAGTACTCTCACGGTGACTGAATATTTTTCTCAAACACCTTGTGTTGATTGTCTTCAGGAACCGAGTGTTTTAAGTAGGAATAAATAGTTCAATTGGACTATTTTAGGAACACCACTAATAAAATGATAATAAAAGATTGTGATTAAAGAGTAAGATATAAAAAATAAATTCAAAACTTAAAGAAAATAGATAATTCACAAAAATCATAACAACAAATACGTTTATATAATGTTTTAAGAGTAATTTTACATACAACCGTGAAATGCGTAACTGCTGCGTAATCACTTTGAAAAAAATAAATAAAACATGGGACCCACATGAAAAAAATTAATTTTTTAATAGTGAACCCCACTTTTTTTCAAAACGATTACGCGGCGATTATGCAATTCACGGTTGTAAGTATATTTTCTCATGTTTTAATCAAAAAGTGTATACATAAAGTTTAAGCAAAGATAAAAGTTAAAATTATGATTTAAAATCTTTACAAATGTTTTAGAGAATATTAATGGTGACTACAAATAAAAATACTTTATTTATCTTCTCTTATGTTTTAAATGTGTTTAAAAATAAATATTATTTTTCTAATAAACATCCCTAAGAATTGAAATTTTCACAAGAAAAATATTACATGAAATAAAATTACATGAAAAATAATATATATCATCATATTAGTTTGCTTGAAATAAAACAAAAAAGTTTGCTTGAAATATGAAGTCTGTTCAGAGTCTTGGTGGTCACCCCTCCATGAATATAACCTCTTCAATGATATATTTATGATAGCAATAGTTTAATTAATTTACATTAAAAAACAATATTTTCTACTAGATCAAGGAATTTCTTTCTGAATAAAAGTGTGACTACCAAGGCAAGTAATTTCCATAATTCTTGTAAGCGGTTTCTCTGTATAAGAGTCTTTAATAAAATAGTGAAGAAAATTATTTTCAAAATATTTTTATTTTATATGAAACTTGGAGCTAAACCTCACTTGAGAGCATTGGTAATGACCTAATCCAAGTCCAAATTTTATTTTATTTTATTTTTGGTTAAAACTCCTGTATTGGATTAGCTAAATGGATATTTGTAGAACTTTGAGCTACAATAATTTAGAGCCCCTAGTCATATTTGGAAAGTCACTGTAGAATGACCAAATCAATATTTTATAATTTTTCCATCCAATTACCTCTCTCTTTTAATATTAAATTTTAATATTAATGCAAACTATTAAAAATTAAATACAAATGTATTTACAAAATATTAATTTTTTTAAATATTATTAAAATACATAATATTATATTACTATTTTGATTTTAGGATGACTAGTTCGATGTGAATTAATCTCTCCAAAAATTATCTCAAATTTTAGTCAAAATTTAGACTTGACAATGGCCTACGCTCTGAAACAGCCATTCTCTCTAAAATAGCCACTCCCTTACTCTTTTTTCTCAACCTCTTTATAATGGGTTCCAAAACCTCTAATACCATCAAGTTGATACCAATTTCTGATTTCACACAGCTCACATCATAAAAAGAGCCCTATTAAATTCACGAGCAGTCCTCTTAAAATTAATTTTTTAATTAATGTGTTTAGATAAGATACGTTAAATTTATTTTATAATAAAAATAATTTTGTAACCTTATATATTTTAATAAGTCACGTCAATTTATAAATTTTATTTTATGAATCAAAATTTATTTTATACAAAAAAATAAAATTATAAACAATTGTCTAAGTATCAACTTACAATTAGTGTAATTATAAAACCCAAAAAAATAAAAAGTGAGCCACAATCGTGGATATCAGATAGGGGAAGCAACCAATCAGAAAGCTGAGCTTGTCCACGTGTCGCACTCTGGATAACCAAACCAACGGGGAAGAATATCCCCAAGTAAAGACAGCAATTAGAGTCAGCGACTCAGCACCGCATCGGCATAGCCCAGCAAGTTTTGGGGATAGAGATAGACATATCGTTTGGCTGTCCGAAAATCAATCATCATCATCATCAATGGCAGCAGCGCCGGCATATGCGACTGCCTATTCTAACACCGCCGTCTTAGTCCCTCGCCTCCACACCACCAAACCCACCGTTCGTTGCTCTGCCTTGCCTTACCTCCCGCCTCGCTTTTCCTCCAAAGCTTTCACCACGTCTACTAAGCACTTTTCAGGTATTTCTTTATTATTTTCTTTGTACATAGATGGGTGATTTTTATTTTTATTTTTATTTTATCCCCCACCCTGTTTTCTTCCTGTTTGAGTTGCTATGTGGTTGGTCGTAGCTTATGGTAGAGATATGGGTTTCATTATCTGGCTGGAGGAAAATTATGATCCCAAGGCTCCGGCTAACTGCGTGTCATGACAATTAGTTGGCTCCACTGAAGTTCTCAACTTATGTAATCCAAATAATGTGAAAAGATTAGAGAAGTGATATGAAATCTTGTTTTGCTTTCCATTAAAAAAAGCAGGGCTAAAGACATGGAAGTCATAAGTTCTGGGATGACGAAGTGGTTCACAAGGTAACACAGCTTTTTGAATGTGTGGTTAGTTTAGAGATAGCGAAAATGTTTATAGAAGATAGAAATTTGAAGTAAATGTGATGGGAGATAATTTGGTCGATGGAACGGGCATTGGTGGGTTACAAGATGGGACAGATCTAAAAAGTCAATCCAAGTTAGCTATCTATGGTAGGTGTCTAGATGATGAGGGAGTAGAACCTAAATGCCCATGTTGCAATATGTAAACAAAGGTGGAAAATGAATTAGAGCATCACAATAATACTCTTTTTTGGAAAGCATTTATAAAATTGTGTGCAAGACTTGTAAAGTAGGCAGTGTTAATGGGGTTTTGAAGGGTGAGTTGCTTTTGCGCTTTCTGTGTCTAGCTTTTAAGAATTAATAGTTGGTATTATAAAATTAACTTTCCAAGTATCTAGAATTGAAAAAGATTGTTTAAAGATGTCTAAATTGTATTCTTGACTTTCTTGTTCCACTTTCAAACAGAGTCCCGTAGGTCTTCTCTGCTTCAGGTCAGAGCCTCGTCTTCAGAAGACACATCCCTCAACACTAGTGAGCTTTTCACAGACTTGAAGGAGAAGGTGAGAAAGAAGCAAAGCTGGCATTTGTACTACTGAAGAAACTTGACCTCTTTTCTTACCATTTCCTTGTTTGATTGAGTAAAGAATGCCATGGTGTTAAAATGGTTTCCTTCTTTGTTGATAATTAGTGGGATGCAGTTGAAAACAAGTCAACAGTACTTCTCTATGGAGGTGGGGCAATAGTTGCCGTTTGGCTTTCTTCAGTTGTAGTTGGAGCCATAAACTCAGTCCCTTTGGTAGGTCCTTTCTTTTGATACACGTGCTTCCATTTTCTTAAATTGGATTGTATCTAGAGGATTCATGCAATTCAGGTCCTCTCTCTCTCTCTCTCTCTCCAGAAAAGAAAACAAAAATGTTTTCTTAGTTCAAATTTTATTCAACGACCCTGACATGATTTTCTTCTCTTTTCTAGCTTCCAAAGATTATGGAGTTGGTAGGACTAGGATACACAGGATGGTTTGTCTACCGTTACCTTCTCTTCAAGGTAAAACCGACTACAACATTTTTCTTGCTTTATTTTATTTGCACAGATTGTTCTGGTATCTTTTGGCCCAATTAGATAGGTTCTGTTGCATTTTTTTTAATTTCTTATGCAGCCCATTTTCTATTGCTCAGGATTTGTTTTCCCTTTGAATAATTAGAGCTTTAATCATTTTATTCTTAATTTGGGTGAACTAAATCTCATTCTCAAATCTTAACTAATTTAACAAAGAAAAAGAGTACAGAGGATGCGAAAACCTGTCTGAGGGTTTAATATGTGGCATCTTATTATCAGCACATCTAATGTTTTCTTCATGAGAGACAATCACTAGGGATTGGCTCAAGTTGTAAGGGTTTTGGTCTTGGGGTATGTTTTCCCCAAGTTTACGGTTTGAATCCCTGGGTGCAAACAATTTATTTCTAGGGGCCACATTCTATCGGTAAAAAGCCGATAATTTTTACTTATTTATGTGAAGTGGACAGGCTACACGGATCCAAGGTTTAACCGGATAATAGACATGTTGCATTTACATGGTTCAGATGTTCCTCATCATAAAAAAATATAAGATGAGCCTGTGATTTTTCATGATCCTGTTGAACAGCTTTATCTGTCATTAGCGCAGAAAATCACCTCTTGTTGACAAATGATATCATTATTTTTCTTCAGTCAAGCAGAAAAGAACTAGCTACAGATATTGACGCATTGAAGAAGAAGATTGCTGGAACTGAATAAATTCATATGATTTGGTGTTTCTTTTGGGTACCATGTAATTCTTGTACAAGAGGCAATTGTATCCTGTTGTAATGTAGAATAGGTTTTCTATCAATCGTAATTACTCTTGTGTTTACCATGTTTTGTTCATCAAGAAAGACTTGGGCAGCTTTATGTTCGGCTCTAGATCAATGCAATTGTAGCAGCTCTTACATCCGCTATGCTATATAAGCTCTTAACGCATGGTTTACATACTTTAACATGGGGGCTGATAAAGACATACAGGGATTCTACATTTTCCGTATCATCGGTTCTCTGATTTTTGTTATTCATAATGATTCGAGACAATTTATGATTTAGCATGGTATTATAACAAAAACAGTTCAGTTTGATGTCTGACTTCATTTTAACCCACATGTAAAGAGGAGTATTAGAATATAAATTAAATGATTAAGTCATTGATTCTCGTTGGTGCTTCTAAGACGAGCGATGATCTAAGGGCTCATTTGGATACAAAAATCATCTCACCTCATTTCATCTCATTTCATCATTAATTTTTTAAAATTCTCATATAAAATATAATAAATAATTTAACATTTTCAAATTTCAAAACAATAATAATATTCTAATAATATTTTATTGAACTCATCCAAAACTATCTCATTTCATCTTTGAACTCATCCAAAACTATCTCATTTCATTGATTCTCGTTATGTGGATTGATCTTCACCATAATTAGTACTATTACAATGCTTTTCTTAAATACATGACTAGAAGTTTCAACTTGTATTAAAATGAATAAGGATCCATGAGAAAATATGGGAGGGATCTCTCTTTCTCTCTTTCTTATATTCTCTCTTAGTTACTAACAATTTTTGTCTTCCACTCTTTGTTCATTGGAGACGTTTGGATTCGCAAGTCATCTCAGCTCATCTCAACTTATTTCATTACTATTCATTACTATTCAATAACTTTAACTCACAAATTTCACTACTATTCACAACTCATCTTATTATTATTCACAATTCATCTCAACTCATCTCAAGTCATCTTCGAATCCAAACGTCACCTGAATCTTCCTTTTATAGAGTTGAGAGTGCTCTAAAGATTCCTCTAACTGTTTTTTTTTTCCCTTCTATCAAGTTATTTCTACTTTTAATTTGGCAGTATCGAAAGTTTTACTTGTCGGGATTAAATGTGTTGAAAGTTTTTGTTTTAACAATTATTTCTGGCACCAAAATTTTATCAGACTTGAGGCGACTTTGACCACGGGACGACGAACTGTTCATGATAGTATTTTTTTGGATTTCACTATTACATGAATAGTATCGATGACTTCATTTTCTTGCTACATTCTTATTTGTTACCTTCTTTTTCTCTAGGATTAAAAATCTTCACGGAGGTAAGGATAGGGATCTTGTGCATCTTGGAAAACTTCATTGGATTAGTCTTAGGTGTGTGACTCTGGCTAAACTTTATTGAGGACTCATTTCTTGTTGTCGACTGGCTGAGGATGATGCCGAGGAGACTTGAGATGTCTCCTTTTGTGTTCCTTCAATTTGCAGTAGTGCTTCTTTCAAGGAGTCTGTAAGATCTTCTTTAGTCTTGACTTGGGTCATGGCTCAAGGCCTCAAGCTATCGCTATTTGACTTTCTCTTGGAGAAACTTTGTTTGGTTTTTAGTGATGGTAATTCTTTCTTATTATGTGAAACTTGAAATGATCCCAACATTTTACATAAGATTTCTGAATATAAGTATCTTATTTTTTGGCAAATTTCTATTTGGGACTTTATACTTGAGAAAAGGAGGAAGCAGGAAATTCATGTTTGTCATTTTAAGTAATTCTTTAGGGTAAAATTTTACAATAACTTTGTTACTCATCATTATATATAGTGCACGCCATATATTACACTTTTTTTTTTTAAATATATATATATATATTTTTTAAATTAATTGAATTCTTCTATTTATTATTTAAATACCATATATTTAATAAAAATAAATAAAAAATTATATGTAGTATGTGATACGAAAATAATGAAAAATTTATTTTATACGTATCCGTGGAAACTGTCGGATACCTTTCCTTTCGTTTAAAGAGTTTTGTTACATAATTTTTACCAGATTTTACATTTTTTTAAATATTTTTTTAAAAATTATTTATTCATTATTCATATAATAAATATTTAATAAAAAAATAATAAAAATTAAAAATAATATGAAGTGTAGATTATTAGGAGATTGTGAAATTTTTTTTTTGTCATTTAAAACCCCATTTTAGGCCATCTTCCCAAAACCCTTTCCTCTCTGTTCAGTGGCATTCCTCACGTCGTCGTAGATCTCTTCTTCCACTCTACTGAGGCCGAGAATCACAGGGCTGGGTCAGTGGTGGTGTTGCCGACAAAATGCTATCCCGAATTGCAAAACTAAAGCCTCTAGGGTTGTCCATGGAGTCCTCCTCCTCCTCCTCCTCCTCTTGGAACCACCAATTCCTCCAACGATGCTCCGTCAGCGGTACCGCTAAGGGCAAAGCCAAAATAAAAACCGGCCAAACCTTAAAGCGATTCAGAACCAATACCAAAAAGGGCGCTACCGAATCTAAAACCGCCGGAGGATCCAAAAAACCGTTCGAACGAGAAGACAGGCTTGAACACCTCTGCCTCAATGCTCCCACTCCCGTCCGATACCTGAACCCGAGAGAAAGAGCACGCGAAGTCAAGCGAGAGAAGTTGGGGCTTGTCAGCAAGGACCGGCAGCGAGAGCTGGATTTGATGAAGAAGAAGAACTACAAGGAAAAGATGGGTATCCCGGAGACGCCGACGATTATTGGGACTCCTGGGTTGGATCTGATATCGCTGGGACTGGTTGATGCAGACAAGATTCCCCAGTATGAACTCACTGTGGAGGATGGGCGGCGCCTGGCCAAGGAGTACAGTAGGGTTCTTATGAGGCGCCACCGGACCAGGCAGGCCGCCGAGTCCAACCTTTTGAGGTTGAAGAAGGAGGCAATCGAGGCCCTACCGGAGGATTTGAGAGCCGCCGCTTTGGTACCGGACCTGACTCCTTTCCCCGCGAACCGATTCATGGCTACTTTGACTCCGCCAATTGAGGGTTACATTGATAAGGTCAAAGAAGCGGCCAAGAAGAGTAGTGGGAAGGAGAAGCTCAGATGACACCCCCACACCCCAAGGTTAAACATTTTCTTTATAAATAATTTTGTCCATTAGATGTTTTGTAAGTATGTATCTGCTTGTGTTTCTTGCTAGGTTTGGTTATTAGTAGTGACAGATGAATTGGACGTAGTTTAATGGAATGATATAGCCTATTCTTGAATGGAAGTTCGCCATTGACCTAAAGGATTTTTCTTCATTGGAAGGAATCGTCAGCAGCAACTGGCGTAATGACCTATAGGATTTACTTGGCCAGTGACTGGTCACTAGACATAAGACATGTTGGCTCAAGATAAACAGTAATGTCTATGATCATCAGGCCTCGTTTGGTTACGTAGTTCAGATGAGATGAAATGTTTTGTTGAAAGTTGAATAAAATGTTGTTACCTATAAAAAAAAAAAAAAAAAATTTAATATAATTTTTGTTTTGGAATTTGAAAAAGTTAAATTGTTTATTATATTTTGTGTGAGAATTTAGAAAAGTTGTAATGATTATATGAGATGAGATGAGATAGTTTGATTTTGTGCAACCAAATCAGCCTGTATGTCTTGTTAATGCTGTCTTGTTAATGTTGTCAGAGCAGCCGAAGATTATATAGCATAATTTTTTTTTTTATGAGTAAAAATTTAAGACCAAACATAATTTAGAGGGAAAAGACATCGGAGGTTTTCTCTTTGACATCAAATGAGCCAATGTTGATTCAATCTGTATTTCAAATTGAAGTCTGTAAATACGACCTTATGTAATCAATGACAGCTCGTGTCAGTTGTTTTCTGTTCTTTGCCACAGTATATTTTGCATGATATCAAAATACGTTATGGTGGGTTTGGTTGGCCGGATTTGGGGCTTCAAGTTTCAAATCCCTTGTGTTGGATCATATTTTAAAATTTTGATTTGGATTTTGCCCCAAATCCATACCAGATTTCAACCCTTCAAAATGTTCCAATTTCAAATTCCTTATTTTGAAGGAATTTGAAATAGACATTCTTAATCTCTTGATTTAAAATTCAGGTCCAAATTCAAATTCTTTTATCCAATCGCAATCTTTAGTGATCAGTTCAGAGAAATTTCCGCTGAGAAGAGAGTTATGATGTGATAGTTGCTATTTTCTTTTGTTTTTCGTCAACAGCACTTCTTGTTTAGGTGACTAATATTTCCAGATTGGCTCCTTTTATGGGTTTCTAATTCTGAGTGGGTATTTTTCTCTTATGACTGGTGTACTTGGGCTATGCCCATTGTTATTATTAATAAAATCTCCATTTACTTATAAAAAATACTTCCGGATTGGCTGTTGAACTGAGATGGTCTTGGGCCAGATGAGAACCAAAAAGCTTCATTTGTGTTATGAACATCATGCGAAATTGGTTCTTGGGCATGTCATGTTGCTTGCTAAAGTATTGCCTTTTACTCAAAATAAGACATTTGTTTAAGGGTACATGCTTTATATGTTTATTTGCTGTATTTCAATCTTGTTTGTATGATTGATAATGCTATCCCTTGTGCGGCAGAATGAGCTATGTTTGTGAGCCTGGAGAACTTCAGTCGTTTCACGAGGGGCAAGTAGAAGTCTTAAAGCTGTGTTTATGGGTTCCGGTGGGCAGCAAAGCACTAATGGGCTGATGCAATAAACTTGCTGAATTTAGAACGATGTCTTTTGGTAACTAGAACATTATTATTTTTTTGTCTGGCTTGTTGAACTGAGAAATTTTGCCAAATCAAATGTATTTTAGATTATGTTCAAATTCATCGTGGACATTTTCTCTATCCAGTGTAGAAGGAGCATCAAGGGAAACTGTTACCTGTTTAAACTTTACTGCTCGAACGTCGATGTCATAAATCAATCTGGGTTGTCTCCACTATTTTTTAGAATAAGTGAGTCAAATTGCGAAACAGCAATCATTTTGAGTCTTTTAAAATTATTTTGGAAACTTTTAGGGTGCGTTTGAATGTTGAACTGAGTTGAGTTGAGATGATAAAATATTGTTAGAATATTATTGTTTATTATTATTATTATTTTAGAATTTTAAAAAGTTGAATTGTTTATTATATTTTGTGTTGAGATTTGAAAAAATTGTAATGATAAGTTGAGATGAGTTTAGGTTCAAAACGAAACCTAATTATGGCTAAGTTGGTACTGGTCCTAAACGAGTGGATAGCTCCCCGCCCTCGATTTGGTGGGGTGGCCATTTTCCATCTCACTCGTACTCTCAACCTTGCCTGTCCTTACTCGCTGGAATGGTGGGTGAATTTTTAAGGCCACTGTTTGGCTCGCTGCCATCTAACCTTTGAGAAAATTAAATTTACAGACTAGCAACGCAGATCAGCCAAAAATCCAAATCATATATCTTTGAAACCCTCGACCATGATGTCAAAACCCTATAAAAAATAAACCAGATGGTCAAAAATCAAATCATGAATATCAAACCAGACGATCAACCTGGCATATCAAATCCAAAGATCATAATCAAACCCACAATCGTGGGAGTGGTTCTATACACGTGGAGATCCCTGGATATGTCCATGAGTCTTTGTGCTTGGAAACCCGTGGTCGTGGTTATGGGTCACTCTACATGGAGACCCAGTATTGTAGATGTTGGTCTCTGTTAGGGCTGGGCGACAAGTCTTCCCGACTTGGCTCACCGCAACGTGGTCAATCTGTTTGCCCCATATAAGTTTCAGATGATATGTTTGTCTGTTAACCCTAACTGAAGGGTATCATGTTCATCTTGTTTTTAAAACAAATGGGCAAGGGGCGAGTGGGTTAACATTCCATATGTGATTCATCTGCCTGTCTACCCATATTTAATACATAAAATATCTATGTTTATATTCCAATTATAAATAAATATTTCTATTCATCTTTGAGTGGCCAAGCAAAATGTTTGGGATAACGGCCAAATTGGCCCTTGTCACTCACCATAGGGTGGGTGTCAATGAACAGGGCGAGGGATGGAGCCATATGGGGTGAAAATCTGCGTGTCTACTCGTATAGGCGTCTATAACCCCCTAAATGTACTTGGTCATTTCAAACTTACGGTGAGCATATGATAAATCAAATTGTCTAGCATGATTGGCCACCTGAAAATCACATTATTAATTGGTCAATTCTTTGTGATTCTTAAACTGTCTCATTCTTTGCTTTTAAGATTATCTTTTATCTGCCTCCTTGGTCAATTAACATGCACTAGAGATCATGAGTCTTCACTAGGTAAAAGTTGTCATCTTTCTCAAGTAAAAATGGATTTTTTTTTATTTTTTCTAAACAAGCATATTATAGATATATTTAACAGTTACAGGATACAATAGTCAACAGGATGGGAGGCCCCAACATTCATCCCAAACCAGTAAATACAACACAAGAACTAAAAATAAAAAAAGAGGGATCTGGGGCCAATGAATTGACCCACACCCATTTCCCACAAGGGGAAGCTGCTTGAAGCGATTTTGATACAGTCTGATAAACGAACTGTAATACAATGACTGTTAGGTCGCAGTGAAGTGAGTTGTGCTGCATTTCGCTAGTCCAGACTATATGCAGGAGACTTCCACTACCTCTTTCCTACGATCGCTGGTTAGGAGAAGCGGAAACATAGCAAGATAACAAACATGTGATGCGTCGAATCGCCGAAGGATGAATGCCAAGGACTGTGGAGGTGCGTGAAAGCCACACGCCACTCTATGAAAGTGGAGGTTGGTCGAATCTGGAGGATCCAAGGTTGCTGGTCCCGAATATGCCGCACGTGGCGCCAACAGGTACTCCCCGATGCGGCGGCGCATGGATCTCACACACGAGTTGAGCTGCGCGTGTGAAGCACACGCCGCTTCTTTTGAATTCTGCTTCGACCGTCTGAAGGATTTGCAGCAAGGGAGTTCTGCAGTGGGGTGCATGGCGGTTGTGGGGGGCCGAAAAGCAGTAGATCGACGCTTCTCTTGTTATGGATGAAAAACACAATAAAAATCGAAAAAGGACTGGAAAACACAATACAAAATGGAAAGCAATAGACGGGAGGAGGGCGGGAAGAGCCAAAGCTCCACCCCCCCCCCCCCTCTGGGCAGAGAAGATGAGATCTTTTGTTTTTAGTTGGGAGAGAGAGAGAGAGCATATTTTTCTTATCCATACCCTATGGATATTAAGTAAAAATGGACTTGTTTTGTAGTAACTGTAGTTTTATTTCTAGAAAATATATTAGAAGTACATTTTATAGATTCTTGTTCTTATAATGGAGACTATGTAGAACATAATCTTATGTGATTAGTGCATGAATAAATTAATAGGTACACTTAAATTGATTTTTTAGTTATTAGATAGGGGATAAGTAAAGATTAGAATACTGCATATCCCTTCAGATCAAGGGATGATAGAAAGAGAATAGGCTAGTCAAAAGTTAGTAGGGGAAAAGCCTTCAGATCAAATGTTGTGGCAAGAGGTTGAGAATATCTCAACTAGAAAGGAAGCAGATTACAATCTACCATCAATAAGTAAGGGAAGCAGTCTCTACTAGAATCAAGGAATCTGAATTGTCTAGCCAAGAAGGAAGGAGTGGTTGTAAACCTGACTAAGAATATGTCTATGATTCCCTCATCCTAGATAACCAATTCCATTCAAGTGAGTTGTCTAGCAAGTGATGATGCACCATTCCTGTCCAACCCAAACAAGAGTATGGACCAGCCCAAATAAGAGTATAGGACAGGAGAGGAAAACTCCTAGCTAGAAAAGAAGAGCAAGAGCAAGTCTAAGGTTCAAATTCCCTTGGGTGCAAACTTTTTTTAGGGGCCATCGGACTGGGAGATTTTTCTCTTGAATTACCCGATGTGCACCTGCGGAAAACTCTTTGCCGAAGGCTTGTGCACCCCCAAGATTAGTTGGGATGTTGTTCCTGGAAACCCTGTGCCAACAAAAAAAAAAAAAAAGCAAGAGGAAATTTCATTTCGTAACATTCCAGCCAACATTCATCCATGATGGCGGATACAACAGCTATTAATAAGAAGAGGGGGGCTTTGAATAGATAGATGAAGTTTCTTATAGTTCTTTCATTAAAAAAGCTAAGAACAACTTACGTGTAGGACTCAACAATAGGATGTAATGGCAAAGGTTGCTCAACAATCCCGCCAACAGACATGAATCTCCTGAGTTGGAATGTCGAGGGCTTGGAAACCCTCGAAAAGTTCTAGAACTTCACAATCTGGTGAAAGAAAAGTGCCAAGCTCTTGTATTTTTAATTGAGACTAAGTCTAATAGAGATAAGGTAGAGAAGATCCAAAATAAATTGGGATTTGACTTTAGTTTTGTGGTTGACAGTAAGGGATGGAATGGTAGCCTTGCTTTCATGTGGAAAAAAAGTATAACAGTTGAACTAAGTTCTTTCTCTCAGAGGCACATAACCTTGGAGATTACAGCTTCTAGTGAGTCCCATAATTGGTTCCTAATAGGCTTCTATGGTCATCCTATGGCTGCAAGAAGAGATGAAGGCTGGAGTTTGCTCAGGTTGCTCAAACAAAATGGTAAGTGTTGTGGTTATGCATGGGGGACTTTAATAAAATAATTGTGAGAAGTATGGTGGGGTTGAAAGGTCCTACAAATAGATAAGGAGCTTCAAAGAGGCCATTGATGATTGCGGATTTGGGTTACCAAGATGCAAAATTCACATGGTATAACAATAAAGAAGGTAGCAGTTTCACAAAAGGAATGTTTGGATAGAGCTTTGGGTAATAGTGCTTGGCACACTCTATTCTAAAAAACTGTGGTGAATGTCCTTGCAGCACAAAATTCAAACCACTACGCTTTCCTAATCACTTGCCTCAATCAGACTGAGGAGCTCAGGCCACGTAGGAGACTGTTTAGGTATGAAGCCAGTTGGACCAAGAGGGAGGATTGTCTTGAGGCTATTAAACAAGCATGGGGGTCGTACTCAATTTATTACAGCAAAATTGAGGATACAAAAGGAGGCTCGAATCGATGCAGGAATAAATTGGGATTATGGAGCAAAAATGTACCTGGAAGGCAAAGGGGGGACTCATAAATCAAAAGATGGAACATCTTTAACTATTGTAGAGTTCACAAACTGAAAGCTCTCAAGGACTTATAAAAGAATTGCAAAAGAAAGTGGATGGTTTGCTTGAGAAAGAAGAAATTAAGTGGTGGCAAAGAGCAAAACAAAGATGGTTACAAGAGGGTGACAGGAACACAAAATTTTTATACATAGAGTGCTAACCAAAGAAGGCAAATCAATACAATCACCAGGATTTATAATGGAAAGGGTGGCACCACTACAAGGTAGGAGGAAATCAGTGATCTCTTTCAAACTTTATTCAAAGATCTGTTTTCTTCTTCTCAACCAACTAGAATTGAAGAAGCACTATCCTTAGTGAAATCTAGAATTACAAGTGAGATGAACTCTAGTTTAACAAAGTTCTTCACAGTGTAGGAAATTGAAAAAGCCATTTCCTATAGGTTTCTACCAAGACCATTGGAGCATAGTTGGCCAGATTGTTTGTGAAGCTATTATGGAAATCCTAAACTCAGGCAATTGGCCAAAAGGCTTAAATGACACTCTAATTGCTTTGATTCCTAGGAAGAAAACCTCTGAGATCAGGCAGTTAGCCTATGCAATGTCATCTATGAGATAGTTCCAAAAGTGTTGGCCAATAGACTTAAAGCCATTCTCCCTGTGAACATATCACCAACTCAAAGTGTCTTTGTGCCTGGAAGGTTGATTTCGAACAACTTTATTGTGATCTACAAAACAATGCACACCATGCATAACAAAATGAGAGGGAGTAAAACGTATTTCATGGCTCTAAAGCTTGACATGAGCAAGACTTATGACAGAATCGAATGGGAATTTCTGAGAGCTGCAATGCATAAAATGGGCTTTGATGATAAATGGACAGAAATGATTATGAGATGTGTTAGTATTGTATCCTATTCCATTCTTATTAATGGTGTTCCTTAAAACAAGCTCAAGCCTTCTAGAGGCATTGACAGGGTGACCCTTTATCAACTTATCTTGCCATTATTTGCTCTGAAGTGCTAAGTTCCATCCTTCACAATGCTGAGGCACAAGGCCATATCACAAGAATCCCAATATCTTTAGGCACGATTCACATTAATCATTTATTTATTTTTTTGTAGATGATAGCTTCTTGTTTTGTAAGGCCAATTCACTGGAGTGGAGTAGATTAATGAGGCTGGTGGAAATATATGAGATGACTTCAAGTCAAAGACTCAACAAGGACAAGACTTTTATTTACTTTAGCAGAAACACAAAGCAAGAATTCCAAGACATCATTTTGGCAACTGCAGGCATCCAAGCCTTATTCTCTTATGAAAAATACCTGGGGTTACCTACTCTCCTAGGTAAATCGAGATCAAAGGCATTCAAGAATATTTTGGACAATATCCAGAGCAAATCAACAACTAGAAGGTGAAGTTCTTGTCCCAAACTAGTAAGGAAATCCTCCTTAAGTCTGTCATTCAAGCCATCCTAGCCTATAGCATGAGAGTGCTCAAGCTACCAAAGGGTTTGTTGAAGGAACTTAACAGAATTATGCAGTCCTTCTGGTGGGGTCAAAGAGAGGATACTAATAAAATGCATTGGATAAGTGAAAGAAAAAGGGGAAAGCAAAGAATGAAGGTGGTCTTGAATTCTAGGATCTTAAAAACTTCAACATTGCTATGCTAGCAAAGCAATGTTGAAGATTAGTGCAGAACCTAGACTCATTAGCAGCCAAGATTTTAAGAGTAAAATACTATTCAACAGGGCATTTTCTTAAGACTAAGCTAGGTTGTAACCCTTCCTACATGTGGAGAAGCCTAATGGCTGCAAAATCACTTATTAAAGAAGGTTTGCTCTGGAGAATTAAAAAATGGGTACTCAGTAAAAATTTGGAAGCACAAGTGGCTGCCTAGACCAGTATCTTTCAGGATTCAATCATCCATGCAAGTTTTTCACAAAATCTTTCAGTGATACAAAACAATGGAACATTCCTTTATAAGGGCTGTAGATTCATACGGGAAAGATCACTCCCGCTTTCATTGATGTACAAATGTATATATGCACTACATACAATTAACACTTATACCCTCACACACTTATACTAATTACAAACATGTCCACACTCCCCCTCAAGCTGGGGCATATATATCATATAAACCTACCTTGAAACAAATAAGTTTTAACCGATTCCAACACAAAGACTTAGTAAACACATATGCAAGTTGATCTACAGACTTCACAAAAGGTGTAGCAATGTCACCACTTAGTATCTTATCTCGAATGAAGTGACAATCAATCTTTATATGTTTAGTCCTCTCATGGAACACAATATTAGAGGCAATATGCACTGCGGCTTGATTATCACAAAATAACTGAAGAGAGGTAGGAGCTGGAAACCCAATCTCTTGAAGGAAGTGTTGCAACTATGCCACCTCACTAGTAGTGTGAGCCATTGCCCTATATTCAGCTTCTGCACTAGACCGAGCTACTACTGCTTGTTTCTTACTCTTCCATGTAACCAAGTTACCTCCTACAAAGGTACAATATCTAGTAGTAGATCTTCTATCTTAAGGGGATCCTACACAATCAACATCTGAAAAGGCTTCAACCCTAAGATGTCCATTTGGTCAATACAGTAATCCAAGACTAGAGGCCCGCTTAAGATAACAAAGCATATGAATTACAGCATCCCAATGTGAGACCCTAGGCGTTTGTAAAAATTGACTCAGTACACTCACTGCATAAGAGATGTCTGGTCTAGTGATAGTGAGGTAATTCAATTTCCCAACAAGTCTTTAATACCTACCTGGATCTCCAAACAACTCTCATTCCTCTTTCAAGAATTTACAATTTGGATCCATAGGGGTGTCAATAGGTTGTGCACTTGGCATGCCGATTTCTTTTAGAAAATCAAGTACATATTTCCTCTGAGATAGGTTGATACCCTCTTTAGATCTACTGACTTCAATTCCAAGGAAATATCTAAGCTTGCCCAAGTCTTTTGTTTGAAACTGATTATGTAAACACTGTTTCAGCCTAGCAATTCCAGTAGAGTCACTCCCAGTAATTACAATGTCGTCTACATATACAACCAACAAAATGTGACCTGCATCACTATGTAGGTGAAATACCAAATGATCTGTTTGGCATCTATGGAGACCAAATGTCAATACAACATCAGAAAACTTCCCAAACCATACTCGAGGAGATTGTTTCAAACCATATAATACCTTTTTTAACTTGCATACAGTACCTCGATACTCCCCCTGAGCAACAAACCCAGGTGGTTGCTCCATATAAACTTCTTCATGCAAGTCGCCAAGTAGAAATGCATTATTAACATCCAGCTGAAATAAGGGCTAGTCTAAATTAGTAACAAGAAAAATCAACACTCGAACAGAGGAGATTTTGGAAACTGGAGAGAAAGTCTCCTCGTAATCAATGCCATATGTTTGAGTGTAACCCTTAGCAACGAAGCGGGCTTTTAGACGTTCCATAGAACCATCATGATGAAATTTGATTGTATATATCCATTTACAACCAACAGGTTGCTTACCAGGTGGTAGTGGAACAAGATCCCATGTCTCATTATGGTGAAGGGCATCCATTTCATCTTTCATAGTTGTCTTCCATCCCAAATCAGATAAAACATCCTGAATTGTCTTAGGAACAGAAAGTTTTGAAAGTTAGGAGCTAAAACATGAAAATGAAGGAGATAAGGCATGATATGAGACAAATTGATTAATCGGATGTTGAGTAACACAAGATTGAGTACCTTTGCGGAGAGCAATAGGTGGAGAGTCTGAAGTACTAGGTAACGCATGATTCGAAGATGGAGACACGGTTGGTGAAGGCATGGAAGCTGGTAGCCGTGAGCGACGCGAGTAAACTTGTAAACGATTTGGGGGAGGGGGTGGAGGTGGAGGACTGGCGACAGGAGGAGAAAGTGTAAGAGTAGGTAATGGTAGAGGATCACACTCAACACTCGAAACTGTGTCAGAGAAATAGGTTATGGACTCAAAAAAGATAACATCAGCACTCGTGAAGTAGCGTCTAAGAACAGGACTATAAGAACGATATCTTTTTTGAGGTTGAAAATAACCAACAAAAAAACACTTGGTAAAACGTGGATCAAGCTTATCAAATCCTTGGCCAAGGTTATGAACATAGCAAACACACCCAAAAAGTTTTAGAGGAAGGGTAAATGGTGGAGATGAAGGAAACAAGATGGAGAAAGGAGAGGAACCATCGAGAACTGATGAAGGCATACGGTTAATAAGGTGACAAGCAGTAAGAACACCATCACTTCAAAATCTTTTAGGAACATGCATGTGCAGTAAAAGTGCTTAGGTTACATCTAACAAATGATGATTTTTACGTTCAGCCATCCCATTCTGTTAGGGTGTATAAGAACATGAAGTTTGATGAACAATTCTTTTGCTACTTAAGTAAGTAGCAAAACAATTAGATAGATATTCTCTAACATTATCAAAATGCAAAATCTGAACCATTTTGTTAAATTGAGTTTTTCATTTCTTTTCAAAACACTTTGAATATGGAAAGGAGTTCAGATCTTGCCTTCATCAGAAACACCTATGTCACACGAGAGTAGTCATTAATAAATGTGACAAAATATTGAAATGTGTTTGATTTAATATTGATTGGTCCCCATATATCAGAGTGAACCAATTCAAAAGGACTCGAGGTATAAATGACACACGATGATGTTTACTAATTTGACATGCTTCACAAGGAAAGGGAGACACATTTCCTAGATTCCTGACCTGACACTTTAAAAGGGAAAGAGATGGATGACCAAGATGACAATGCCATTCATAAGCAGATGATGTGGATGTAAGGGCTTGAGTGGGTGACTGTTTAACATCAAGATAATACAGGCCACCAGCTTCATGCCCCATACCAATCTTGTTTCCCGTCTTAAGATCCTGAAAGACACATGAAGAGGGATAAAAGGTTACTGAACATTAAAGACTTTGAGTAATTTTACTGATGGACAACAAACTAAAGGGACAACTAGGAACATATAGAACATATGACAAGGATATAGAGTCAGTAAGCTTAATGGATCCAATGCCTGTAACTTTAGCAAGAGAACCATTAGTGAGAGTAACACTTTTTGGAGATGTCACAGTATCTAACTTAGATAAGATAGAGGACAAACCAGTCAGATGTTCATTAGCTCCTGAATCAATGATCCACGGATCTTGAATGGATGAGGCAAGACATGCGGATGCTATACCTGAGTGGGTAAGAGTAGCTGTGGCAGATGAAGCTCGTGTGTGTCTCAAAAACCGCTCATACTCATCCTTCGATATACTAATCATACATGAGTTGGAGCTAGTTAACTGTGATGTAGTATCTTGGCAAATGGCCTGATTAGCAGACCCATATGGTCTACCATGTAGATCCCAACAATAGTCCATTGAAACGTTAGTGCGACCACAATGGGTACACTTATGAGGCTCTCGACTTCGAGTGAGATTACCTTTGGCATCACGTCCTTCACATGCACCTCTACCACCTCGGCCTCCATGCCCACTAGAAGCAACATAAGAGATAACCGCATCATATAATTGTGACTCAAATTTAATTGTCATATTTGAGAAACTCCACACAATATCACAATTGAACTTGGAGATTGAAACTCCACACAATATCTGAGAAAAATCACAATTCAACTTAAAATATCCAAGAAACGCAATCTGGAAATCTAGATACTTAGCCCAAGTACCCCAAAAACAACTCAAATACCACAATTTTGGTCTTGTATCGGCCTAAACTGATCTGAACCGGACTGTTTCGGGTCTGAACCGGATGTTTCGGGTATGTATCGGCATGAATCGGCTTGTTTCGGGTCTGAATCGGGTTATTTCGGGATGTATCAGCTGTATTTCGGGTCTGAACCGGTATCGGTTTAAAGCTAAGCTGAAACAAGAATAAGTTATCCTAAACTAGGATAAGAATACCGTAAAGCTATTACCAAACTGGTGTTACTCCGGATAGGAATACACTCTTACTCCAGGTTTTGGCTATTCAAACTCAAGGATTGGATAGCTTATCCCTGCAACCAAACACTCCGGCTTCAAAATTTTGCCGGCGACGGAGGCCTTTTCCGGCGGCGAAGACGATGCTGGTACCCACAAACAAGGCCGGTGAGTCCACCCCTGGTGCCCAGTACCGGAGAAGACGCAAGAGAATGGCCGGAAACCACTTCAAACACTTTCGGTCACGACGACAAAGGGAACCACGACCACCGTATCAATTCTGGCGGCGACGACGATGCCGGTAACCACAGACAAGGCCGGCGAGTCCACCCCTTGTGCTCAGTACCGGAGAAGACGCCAGAGAGTGGCCGGAAACCACTTCAAACGGAACCACTGTATCGATTTGGGCGTGAACCATCGTACACGATCAATCCAACGTACACTACGCTCTGATACCATGTAGATTCATATGGGAAAGATCAAGGGAAATATTCAAAGAGGATGAAGAGTAGGAAATATGCAGGATTCCTATAAGCACATGCAACATCCCTGAAAGATTAATGTGGAGATGCACAATAAATGGGAAGTCTTAATAAGAAGTGCATATCATCTCCAATGAGAGATTCAAGATAGATCCAAGGGATAGTCATCGAGCAATGACACTAGGGACAAGATCTGGTCCAAAATTTGGAGCCTCAAGATAGTAAATGCTGTTAAAATATTCTCGTGGAGAGCCTGTCATGAAGCTCTACCAACTAATTAGTTGAACCTCTATAGGAAAAAAATGGTTGACAACCCAAATTATCCCATCTGTCTTAACACAGAGGAAAGTGTGGAGTATGCCATCTGGAGTTGTTGCTTAAACTTTAACACAAGATGTATGGGTACATTACTCAAAGAGAATCTAGAAGTACTGCAGACTTGAATATGAATCCTTTATGGGGGTGGTTAAAAGACTCTTCTTATCCATGACAAATGATGAAATTGAAGAATTTGCCGTAGTGGCTCACAAGATATGGTAGAGGAGAAACTCTATTGTATTTGAAGTAGGTTTTATGCACTCATACGCACTAGTGCACCAAACAAAACAACCTCTTGAAGATTATAACAAGCTAAAACTAGATATACCTCCAGTGCAAGCCAAAGTTGGAATGAGCCCTCTAGAAGAATTTCAGAAAATAAATTGGAATGCAATTGTTGACAAAGTTAACTGCATGATTGAAATTATAGCTATAGTTCGTGATTGGGAAGGAAAAGGTGCTAGCAACCCTTAGAGTTAAAAGAACTTTGTATCCAAATGCTCTCCTTGTAGAATCCATTGGTGCACTACAAGCTTTAACTCTTTGCTCAAAGCTGGGCTTTAACCAAATTATATTGAAGGGAGATTCTTTGAAAGTTGTTAATGCAATCAAGGCCTCTAAGGATCAGTGGAGTAGCACTGGGATGATTATTGATGATATAAGGAAAATTCTCTCAAAAATTGAAAGCTGGTCTGTTCAGCATGTTCTAAAAGTAGCTAACAAAGTAGCTCATGGTTTACCAAAAACTGCTTTAGGGGTTTCTGAGGATGTTATTGATGTTGAGAAGTTCCAAGGATCCCTAGCTCCTTGTATCCTTTCCCTCTTATGAGGAGTAATAAAAGCATCTTTCTATTAAAAACAAAAGCATACCACATATGGATCTATGTACATTATTATAGTTAATTGAAGTGTTTGAAGCCACTTTGTAATTTTGAAATTATCAAGTATGTTACCTTTTACAAAATTAAGGTTATTAACTCATCAGTGAAACATTATCTAACTATTGTTTCACCCTCACCTTTGGCTAGTATTAAAAACAGTGAGGTCATGACTATTTTCTATATTTCCCTTTGCCCCGATTGATAATACAGCTGAATGTCTTCAAAGTTGAAGAAGAATAGATATTCCCAAGCCCTATCATGTGGTGTCGTTTTGGACACTTTCACACCCCAAAGTCTACCATTTTAGTTTGCCTTATCTTCCCAAAGCATGAATATAGAAACTCTTGAGTCTCATTTTTCTAGTGTGAGGGATGTCATACCAATAACTATTCATCAAAAAATGACATAAACAATAATTTTTCAATGTGCAAATCATGGAATATGATAGAAAATGCATATCGTAACAAAATATCATATATAGTTATCACATAATGAACTTCAAAAGTACTAAATATTGGTATGTTTTTTCAGTCATATCCATCCCAAGTTATGAATTCATATGAATTAGGACCAATAGGTACACTTGGAGCTTCGTACATTTTTTCCATATATGCTGAAGTCATAATAGCCTCCAACACTATACATTATAATAATCACTATACATTATAATGAGATTAGGATTTTTTTTCCCTTCAAATCTTATATCAATTGGATATTTCGTATCAATTATTTATTTATTTTGTTTTGAAAGAAACAATCTTACATTAATTAAAGAGAATACAATTCAGAATCATCAATTTGTTGAACAAGGGCATTCCTCAAGCAAAATATTAACAGACAACAGATGAAGAGCAGCCTTTGCTAAGAAATGGGCAGCCTTGTTTGCTTCCTTGCCAATATGCATCACGCTAATATATAGGAACAAAAGACTTCAGCATAAATTTAGTATCTTTAAAGCATTCACCACCTTCAAATATGACTTGATGCAAACCCATTTCTGAGCCAAAAACCATAGCCTCTAGAGCACCCATAGCTTCTGCAGTAACTAGTTCCAAAGAGCAGTACAGTGGTTTTTCCATAGTAGCCTGAACCTTACCTTCCCAATCTCTGATAATGACACCAACCCCAATTTTATTATCCTTCCTATTAATTGCCACATCCAAGTTCACTTTAAAGACACCTAGAGTAGGAGATGTCCATCTGCACATAGAGTGTTGTAAAAGGGACCGTTGTGTTTTATGTAGTTGAAACTCATGAAAGAAATCACAACTCTACTTAGCAGTGATAACAAGTTGGTTTGGATGTGAGAAAACACCATATCATGCACTAACTGATTTCTTTTCCACCATAGATTTCTTGTGATTACTGCAAACAGATCAAACTCTTCTGAAGATAAGAGTTCAGCAAAGTGCCAAACTACTGGAAGAAATTAGTATAATCAGTGTTGAACTTCTGCAATTTGACACTACTTGCATGTCGGACATCCTGAGCAGCTGGACAAGACCAAAGCATATGAAGAGTGGTTTCTTCATGGGATACACATACAAGACAATCAATAACGTTTCTAAACAATTTTACTTTAGTAGGGATTCCATCGAGACAAGCTCTTTCCAAATGAAGGTTTTCACAGTATTAGAGACATTCATATTCCACAAACATTCCGTTGGTCTGATGTTTGTCCCTTATGTTGATCTGAGATAGCCTTTTGCAAATGGTAAGCACTCTTAACTGTAAACAATCCGTTAGCAGAAGCAGGCCAAATTCTTTTATCTTCTCTGTTAAGTACACTAAGAGGCTGTTTACAAATTAACTTGACTTCATCTGGAGGAAAACATATTCAACCACCCCGTGTTTTGATAAATTAAATCCGCTACAAAAGGATTTTAGATAAACCACATGTTGGAGAGTAAGTTGTTGAGTATATGGAGTCTGGTTGCACCGCTCCAGCGGAGCATCTAGCCGCTCGAACGAATACAAGTCAGAGAGCTTCCCTTGAAGAGAGCTCGACAGACCGCTCGAGCAAAAGCAAGTCAGAGAGTTTCACTCGACACTGCTCGATACACAGTTCGAGCGGAGGGAAGTCAAAGAGCTTTGCTTGAAGAGCCGCTCGACACACAGCTCGAGTGATTGCGGGAAACATGTTCGCTCGACGCGGGCTCGACACACTGCTCGAGCGAACATCACTAATTCTGCTTTGTTTAGGGTTTCCACCGCATGACATATAAAAGGAGATTTTATATTGACTTGTACGGTGTAGCGTGAACAGTAGTCGTCCAAAACAATTGTATTATGATTCCTTAAGAAATAAAAATCTTTTACAGCTCCCATGGACGTAGACAATTTGCCGAACCACATAAATATTGTGTCGTGTGTGATTGCTTATTTTTTCCGTGTTTAAATTTACTTTATTGTCATCGTTTTTCACAACAATTGGTATCAGAGCCAAGTTTGGGTCTGAGAAAAAACAATGGCTAGAGAAGAAGTGAAGGTATCGAGGATCGAGAGGTTTGATGGCACAGATTATGGGTATTGGAGGATGCAGATAGAGAATTACCTCTGTGGGAAGAAACTCCATCTTTCATTGTTGGGGAAGAAGCCGGACAGCATGTCAGTTGCTGATTGGACCCTGTTGGATCGACAGGTTCTGGGAGTTATTCTTCTAATCCTGTCGAGATCCGTTGCACACAATGTCATCAAGGAGAAGACGACTGCGGATCTCATAGCGGCTTTGTCAGGTATGTATGAAAAGCCGTCAGCAAATAATAAAGTACATCTGATGAAAAAGTTATTTAATTTGAAGATGTCAGATGGTACGTTTGTTGCACAACATCTGAATGATTTTAATACTATCACAAATCAATTGTCGTCTGTTGAAATTGAATTTGATGATGAGATACGTGCACTGATATTATTGGCATCACTGCCAAATAGTTGGGAAGCCATGAGAATGGCTATTAGCAATTCTGCTGGTAAGTCAAAGTTGAAATATGATGACATCTGTGATTTGATTTTGGCTGAGAAGGTGCGCATGAGAGATTCAGGTGAGGCCTCAGGTTCAAGTTCAGCATTGAACGTTGACTCTTGGGGGAAAGCACAAGACAGGAATCCAAACAGAGGCAGATCAAAATCAAAGAATAGAAGCAAGAGTAAGTCAAGACCTGGTCAGCAGGCAACTTGCTGGAATTGTGGCAAAGCTGGCCACATAAAGAAGAATTGCAGAAATCCCAAGAAGACAGAGAATGATAGTGCTAATGTGGTAACTGAAGAATTACAAGATGCACTATTGCTTGCAGTTCATAGTCCAGTTGATGACTGGATACTTAATTCAGGGGCATCCTTCCATACATCTTCCCATCGGGAGATAATGCAAAACTATGTTGCAGGTGATTTTGGAAATGTGTTTTTGGCTGATGGAGAGGCTTTGAATGTAATAGGGATGAGAGACATTGACATTGTACTCCCTAACAAGAACAAATGGACCTTTCAAAAGGTCAGACACATTCCTGAGTTGAAGAAGAACCTCATTTCTGTTGGGCAGCTTGATGAGTGTGGCCATTCAGTGGTGTTCTCATATAGCACCTGGAAGGTCACCAAAGGGGCATTGGTACTGGCTCGGGGTAAGAAAACTGGTACACTTTATATGACTACTGGTTTGAATAACACTATTGCCACTACCGTTGCAGAGAGCACAGCAGATTTGTGGCATTGCAGGCTTGGCCATATGAGTCAGAAGGGCACGAAAGAACTTTTGTCTAGAGGCAAGCTACCAGAACTGAAGTCAGTTGATCCCAGTATGTGTGAGAGTTGCATTATGGGAAAACAGAAGAATGTCAGTTTCTTGAAGAGTGGCAGAACACTGAAGTCAGAGAGACTAGATCTTGTGCACACTGATGTGTGGGGACCTTCCCCAGTGGCATCCCTTGGAGGTTCTCGCTACTATGCTACATTCATTGATAATCACAGCAGGAAGGTATGGGTCTATTTTTTGAAACATAAATCTGATGTATTTAATGTGTTCAAAATTTGGAAAGCCATGGTTGAGACTGAGACAGACTTGAAGTTGAAATGCTTGAGGTCTGATAATGGTAGTGAGTATATTGATGGTGGGTTCAAGGAGTACTGTGCAACTCAGGGTATCAGAATGGAGAATACCATTTCTGGGACACCACAGCAAAATGGAGTTGCTGAACGCATGAACAGAACCATAAATGAGCACGCTAGAAGCATGAGGCTGCACGCTGGGCTACCACCTACTTTCTGGGCAGATGCAATTAGCACTGCAGTATACTTGATAAAAAAAGGGCCATCAGTTCCGTTGGATTGTGGATTGTCTGAGGAGGCTTGGAGCGGGAAAGATGTCAAATTTTCTCATCTTAAAATTTTTGGCTGTCTTTCTTATGTTCTTATTGATTTTGATGCTCGTAATAAACTTGAAGCTAAGTCAAGGAAATGTTATTTTATTGGCTATGGAGACGAGGCATTTGGCTATCGTTTCTGGGATGATCAGGGTCGGAAGATTATAAGAAACAGGAATGTGATCTTCAATGAGAAGATTTTGTACAAAGACAAGTCTAGTACAGTTGCTAAAGTAGCTCCTCAAGAGTTTGAATTTGTGAGTTTGGATAATCTACCAGAGGTCACAGTGCAGTATAGAGATGTGAGTAATGGGGAGAGTGGGTCCAGCACACCCATTCCTATTATTCCACAGTCAGATACAGAGCCGTCCACTCCTATAGCTGCAGTTCGCAAGTCTGTTAGGACTATTCATCCTTCACAGCGTTTCTCACCTTCTTTGAATTATATTTTATTGACAGATGGTGGAGAACCACAGAGTTACCAAGAAACCTTGCAAGATGCAAATTCTAGCAATGGCCATGAAGGATGAGATGGATTCTTTGCTAGGGAATCTGACATGGGAGTTGACAGAACTTCCTTAAGGGAAGAAAGCATTACATAACAAGTGGGTGTACCGGGTAAAAACTGAGCATGATGGTAGCAAGAGGTACAAGGTCAGGCTTGTTGTAAAAGGCTTCCAGCAGAAAAAGGGTATTGATTATTCTGAGATCTTTTCACTTGTGGTAAAGATCACAACCATCAGGCTAGTTTTGGCTATGATTGCCACTGAATATCTATTTCTTGAGCAGTTAGATGTGAAGACAGTTTTTGTTCATGGAGATCTTGAAGAAAATATCTACATGCACCAACCTGAGGGGTTTGTGGTATAGGGAAAGGAAGGCCTGGTTTGCAGATTGAAGAAGAGCTTGTATGGTCTGAAACAAGCTCCTAGACAGTGGTACAAGAAATTTGACAACTTTATGTGCAGTGTAGGGTACATCAGATGTCAGGCAGATCACTGCTGCTATGTCAGGCAGTTTGACAATTCATACATTATTTTGATGTTATATGTTGATGACATGCTTATTACAGGGGCTAGTATTGATGAGATCAATAATCTGAAGAAGCAGATGTCAGAGCACTTTGCAATGAAGGATTTGGGAGCTGCAAAGCAAATCCTTGGCATGAGAATTGTTAGAAACAGAGTCAGAGGCACGTTGCGACTCTCACAGACTGAGTATGTGAAAAAGGTACTCAGCAGGTTCAATATGGACAAGGCCAAGCCAGTTGGCACACCCTTGGTAGTCATTTCAGACTCAGCAAGGATTAGGCACCAAAGTCAGAAGAGGAACAAGACTATATGAGTAAGGTTCCTTATGCCTTAGCTATTGGTTCACTTATGTATGCTATGGTCTGCAATAGACCAGATATTGCCCATGCAGTGGGAGTTGTGAGTAGATACATGAGTAATCCTGGAAAACAACATTGGGAAGCAGGGAAGTGGATTTTGAGGTACCTAAAAGGCTCCTCAGAAATGTGCTTATGTTTCTCAGGAGAGGGCTTAGAGGTGCATGGCTATGTTGATGCTGATTTAGTTGGAGACACTGATAGTAGAAAAAGTACCACATGGTTTGTTTACACTCTGGGTGGTACTGCAGTTTCATGGGGTTCTAATTTACAGAAGACAATCTCTTTGTCTACTACAGAAGCTGAATATATTGCAGTTTCAGAAGCTGCAAAGGAGATGGTTTGGATACAGGGCTTCTTGGAGGAATTGGGTAAAAAGAATCAGAAGGGCACCCTCTACAGTGACAGTCAGAGTGTCATATTCCTTGCCAAGAACCCAGCCTTTCATTCCAGAACCAAGCACATTCAGATTAGGTATCACTTTATACGGTCATTGTTAGATGATGGACAATTGCTACTTAAGAAAATTTGTGAAAGTAAGAACTCTGCTGATATGTTGACAAAGGGTGTTACACTTGAGAAACTGAAGTTGTGCGCAACTTCAGTTGGTCTTCTAGCATGAAGACAAGAGCAGTGAGTTGCAGAGGTGGAGGATATCATGTTTGAGGCAGAGGACGATACTATGGGTGTACCAGTCTCCAAGTGGAAGAATTGTTGAGTATATGGAGTCTGGTTGCATCGCTCGAGCGGAGCATCTAGTCGCTTGAGCGAATACAAGTCAGAGAGCTTCGCTTGAAGAGAGCTCGACAGACTGCTTAAGCAAAAGCAAGTCGAAGAGTTTCGCTCGACACCTCTCGACACACAGCTCGAGCGGAGGGAAGTCAGAGAGCTTTGCTTGAAGAGCCGCTCGAGACACAGCTCGAGCGATTGCGGGAAACATGTTCGCTCGACGCGGGCTCGACACGCCGCTCGAGCGAACATCACTAATTCTGCTTTGTTTAGGGTTTCCACCGCATGACATATAAAAGGAGATTTTATATTGACTTGTACGGTGTAGCGTGAACTAGGGGTGTAACCGGTCCGGTTCGGTCCGGTTTTGGAGAAAATCTAGGACCGAACCGGTATGTACCGGTTTTGTATTTTTCAAAACCGTTTACGCATCGGTTATCCTCCTAAACCGGTACTTCCGGTTTTACCGGTTTCCGGTCCGGTCCGGTTTTTCAATTTTTTTAAAATGTAAGTTTCACAATTTGTCATTAAAAATTTGTTTATAAAAAAAATGATTATAAAAAAACTGTTTTATACTTTTATTAATATATTAGACCATATAATAGTATTAATATTAGACTATTGATATAGTTATAAGTTATATATTAGTATTAGTTTTAAACTTTTAGTGATTTAGTATTAACATTTTATGTAATAATTAATAAATTATAATAAGAAATTATTTCATATATGAATATATATAATTATATATATTATATATGTAAATTTCACATAAAAATTTATAATTATACATTATATATAAAAATTATATATATAAAATATTTTGTATAAAACTTATATATAAAAATATTATTTTTTATTTTTTTTAATCAACCGGTCCGGTCCGGTCCAAAAAATCCCGAAACCAGAACCGGCCGGTTTTTAGATTTTAAAAACCGATTCCGAACCGGACCGGTTCAAAACCGGTAAAACTGGTCCGGATCGGTTTTCCGGTTTGAGTTTACACCCCTAGCGTGAACAGTAGCCGTCCAAAACAATTGTATTGTGATTCATCAAGAAATAAAAATCCTCTGCAGCTCTCGTGGACGTAGGCAATTGCCGAACCACGTAAATACTGTGTCGTGTGTGATTACTTATTTTTCCCGTATTTAAATTTACTTTATTGTCATCGTTTTTCCCAACATAAGTAACACTGTAAGTACACTCTTGAATCCATTTATCCTTCCAAACTTGTGCCTGATCACCATTACCAATTCTCCATGACAAACCCTCTTGAAGTAAACCCAGGGTAAAATGAAGGCTTCTCCAAGCATAGGAACGTCTTGATCCCAATCGTTCAGACAATAGGTGTATGAGGATAGTATTTAGCCTTGAAGATCTGACCTACAATAGAATCTGGTTGTTGCAATATCCTCCAACATTACTTAGCTAAAAGAGCTTTCTTAAAGCACTCAATGTTCCAAACCCAAGTCCACCTGCCCACTTTGGTTTTCACATCTAATCCCAACTTATCCATTGCACTCTAGTATTTTTCTACTGAGAACTCTACTAAAAGTGTCTGATAAGATTATTAATTTCCTTACAAAGGGTCCTTGGTTAAAAGAAAACACTCAAACTATAAGTTGGAATAGCCTGCAAAACAACTTTAACTAACACCTCCTTGCCAGCTTGTGCAAGAAATCTAGTACCCCAATTATGAACTTATCCCACACCCGACATTTGATACTTTGAAAGGAGTGTATCCTAGATTTTCCAATGAGAGGAGGAATTCCTAGGTATTTATCAAAACATCTAGTAACTGTTATAGCAGTAGTAGCTATCAAAATATTTTTAATATTCTCCCTTGTATTTCAACTGAAAAACACAGAAGAATTATCTATGTTCAACTTCTGACCATAGGCATGTTCATAAATATCAAGTGATAAATCCTTGACCACTCTATAGAACTTGCTTTACAGAAAAGAAGGCTATCATTTGCAAAGAAGAGATGATTCATTGTGATAAGACCATTGGCTATTGGCACCCTAGAAATAAGGCCTTGTTCTTCTGTCTTTAAAAAAGAGACAACTTAATACTTCAGCACAAATAATAAAAAGGTAAGGTGATAATGGATCACCTTGTCTTATACCCATTGTGGGAATAATCTGACCATGCGGCTCACCATTTATGATAATGGAATAGCTGACAGAAGTAATGCATTTCATGATGAGATTAAGCCATAGAGAATCAAATCCCATTTTCCTCATAACAGCTTCAAAGAATCCCCACTCCACCCTATCATATGCTTCAAAGAATACCGATCTTTACCTTTCAAAGAAGAATGCAATGTTTCATATGCTGCTAATACATTACCAGTAAGCAGTCTTCCTGAGAGAAAAACACTTAGGTTTCTTGCTTCATTCTATTAGCCAAAATCTTAGCCACAATCTTAGCCACAATCTTGTACAACATATTACAAAGATTGATTGATCAAAAATCTATTACCTTTACTGCAACTTGGACTTTTGAAATCAAAGTGATAAAAGTGTGGTTAATAAAATGCAAGTTGTGAGATAAATTTACGCAATCAAGAATAGCATGAGTTACATCTTCACCAACAAGATCCTAATTAGTCTAATAGAAGTGAGCTCCATACCCGTCTGGCTCAGGCTACTTAAGAGGTCCCATACTAAAAAGAGTAGCTTTTAGTTCCTTTGTGTTGAAAGCCTCTGGAAGTCTTGCATTCATAGCATCTGTAACAGAAGTCGACATAGGTTCCAAACATTCATCCACTTTAAAAAGACCTGTGGTAGAGAACAACTGCTAATAATACTGTAAAAAGATAGTGCTAATAGCACCTGGGGATATATGACATGTCCCACACTCAATCAACAATAGAGTGAATAGAATTAAATCTCTTCCTTTGTGATGCACAAAGATGGAAAAACTTGGAATTTTGATCACCCTTTTGCAACCAATGTACCTTACTTCTTTGTTTCCACTTTAAATCATCAGCCTCTAGCAATCTATCCACATCCAATATGAGTTTATGAAGTTGCTCCCTCTCACCCAAATTGGTAGAGTTTTGAAGCTTCTCTATTTGTTTAGTCTTCACAAGTAAAGATTTGTGATCATCCATGTTTGCCTGGATACTCCACCTCTTCAAACTCTGTAAGAGAACTGAGAGAACTGACAATTTCTGATTACGGCCCTGCAATTTATCACCAGTAACTTTATTGTTCTGCCATATACGAGCAAGTATAGCTTTACATTCTTCATCCTGCATCAAACTTGCTTCCATTATTAACAGTCTCCTTGGTCTGGGTACCAATAAGTCCTGGGAAATATGAAGAGCTAGAGGACAATGATCAGACTGTCATTCCCATAGTAGTGGCTGCATAATTGTAAAACATATGGCACAATTCTTGATTAGCTAACATTCGATCCAACTTATACAATGTAAGGCTCTCATCCTTATGGTTATTACACCAAGTAAACTCACCCCCTTGGATAGGAAAATCACTCAGCTGAAAGTCAGAAATAACTTGCTGAAAAGCTTTAATTTGCTGTCTCGACCATAATGTGCCTCCTTTCTTCTCATTCTGATGTAGAATTTCATTGAAATAACCCACACACAACCAAGGCCTTGGTTCAAAGGAACATAATCTACTTAATAAATTCCACCCTTCTTCTCTCTTATGAGCCTCTGGATGCCTATAAAAACCAATAAACTTCCACAAGAAACCTTTGGGAGACAAAGTGATTATAGCATTAATGTGTCTAAGAGAATAATTATGGATGGTTAACTGTACATACTTCTTGCACATAAGGGCAATACCACCACTTCTACCAATTGAATCAACCACAAATACATTATCAAACCCCATCTTAACTTTAGGTCATCCCGTAGGGTTCCTATGCAATTTCGTTTCAATAAGGAACACTATTTTAGGCTACGTTTCCTTTATCATCCGATAAAGGTTCCAAACTGTCCGATGATTCCCAAGCCCTCTGCAGTTGCAACTAAGGTGAATCATGGCATCTAGCAAGGCTGCTAAACAGCCTCTGACAAGTCTCGTCTAATAGGATCCAAGGGAACAAAGTTCATGGCAACCTCTAACCTTTTGTGTACATAGTCCTCCAAAATCTGGTCTTGCTTCCTCTTAATGCCAATACTAAGATTAGAACACTATTTTTAGCCTTTCTTCTTGAAACCTTGATTTCTCCGATTCCATATAGTGTTGCAATTAGCCAGATTATCAAATTCAACATTATTGTGCGAATTAAATGCCAGTTGATTAGCACCCACATTTAGAGGAATGTCGGGAATTAAACCACTAGAATTATTAACAGTAACAGGTGTATCACCCACACAAGGAACATTTAGATCAGTAGAAATAGAAGATTGGCCAAATACTTTATGGTTACCCAACACAGACGTTGAGTCAGTAACTACCAAATCCTCCCCGATTTTTGTGTCTGGTTGCGACTGTTTCACTGCATGCAACCAAAAACTTCAGCTTTTCAAACCGTATGTCCGTATTCTTCACTATAGTTGCCACCTCATCACCTAGAAGACAAGTTTGTGATCCACCAACAATGGCCTTCAATCCCACAACCATGGAAAGAGAACTAGATACCATTTTGATCTTTCTTCCTATCCCCATGAAAATGTATGTTTACTACCAAACCAAAACCACCCTTCTCATGTGGAATATCTCCACATTTGAAAAAAAAATATCGCAAGACGCTCATAATTAAATGTCAACCAAATTTAAGTTCCATTTAGAGCGATCATTCGATCTCTTGCCAAAGGCTTAGAAAGTCCAATCCATAACTTTATACTTAAGTTCAATCTATAACTTTATACGTAGAAACCTACTCCAGTCCATGTTATGAGCTGGGCAATGAGTCTAGTCACAGTGACACATATGGAGTGTCCTAACTTCCTGTTATTTCAACTGTTAAGGGTCATTAATGTCATTTTTTGTTCTAAGTTATTTGAGAGTGTCAGTTAGGGGTGAAAAAAAAATGGTAAACCAATAAACCAGACCGGACCTGTGGGTTTGGTCCGGTACTGGATTTGGTCCGATCTAGTATTAGTTCCATTTTTCTCAAAACCAATCAAAATCAATCCAGTTTCTATTTTCCTTTTTCTAACATCGGATTGAACTGGACCGGACTGGTTTATATATATATTTTAATTTTTTATATTGTATAAAATATTTTTTATATGATTTGTTATATTATATATAATTTTTTTATATAATTATATATAAAATAATATTGTATTATATGATAAATTACTAATTAATATAATATTAAATTTTAAGATCCTATATAAATAACTATATATTATCACTATGTCTATTGTATTAGTAGTTATACTAATACTATATCACTATATATTATAATATACTATAATATATCGCTATATTATATATTATAATATATCACTATAGTCTATAATACAATTATAATATATATATTATAATATACTACAATATATTATCACTATTTTATTATATACTATAATATATATACTATATAATATACGAAAAAATTGGACCAAAACGGACCGGAACTGGTAAAACCGAAAGTACCGGTTTAGGAGTATAACCAGTGCGGTATTGGTTCTTCAAATCTCAAAACCGGTATATACCGGTTCAATTCTAAAATATATCCAAAACCGGACTGAACCGGACCAGTTACACCCCTAGTATTAGTTGTAATGTTGAACGGGTCTTGGGCCACCAAGATACGTGGGTTTGTGTTCAGGTCTATTTACGTAGTGCTGCTTTTGTTTTGGAAAGTCAGTTATTTCCACTTGTTATTCAAGGAATCCAGTATGTTAATGAAAATCATCTTTCAGTCAAAATTACTATTCTCAATTGACTGTTACTACTTGTTTATAATACGTGGTCTCAGAGCAGCATTCCTACGACATGGCCAAGGGAACTCGTAATGCTCAACTAGCAAAAGCGGTAGCCACTTTGCGAGGGGAGACACCTTCCTTAAAGAAGGAACATGGTAGGTAGAGAGCATTAATGGAAAATGTTCTACAAGAAATTATTAATTTGGTTGCTAGTTATGACAACTTGGCACAACTTTCTTCTAAGGATCAATCTTGGGAAGGATTGTCGGGAGGAAATAACTTGAAGCTGAGTATTGATCCTCTCTTTGATGGGCAAGATGGAATCCAAGCCCGTACACTTCGCTTGGATTTTCCTCGCTTTGATGGAGGAGATCCCAATGAGTGGATCTTAAAGGCACACCAATTTTTCTTGTATTGTCAAATACCAGATAACCACAAGATACAAATTGCCTCTTTCTACATAGAGGGGAAGGCATTATCCTGGTATAGTTGGTTGATGGAGTCCAACCCAGTGACATGTTGGGATGATTTCTTAGTTGCCCTTCGAACTCGGATTAAGCCTTCAGCATATGAAGATCCAGTGGGAGCATTCACTAAGTTCCTGCAGACGGGTAGTGTGGAAGAGTATCAAACCAATTTGAGGTCCTGTCCATCAAAATCATGGGCATTAGTGAAGAATTCCGCATTAGCACCTTTTTAAGTGGGCTTATGGATGAGTTACGAATTATAGTTACCATGTTTAAACCCACCACTCTCTCATCAACTTTTGGGTTAGCAAGATTGCAAGAGGAAGTAATATGGAAAAGAGATCATGGTTACCATACTCCAAATTCCCACCTTACCCCATACACAGCACCTCCCAAAACCCCAACACCACGAATTCTAGCCCCTAATCCCATACTAACAATTATCCACCTAGAAAACCAACACACCCGTCAAGTGTATTACACCCAACCAGACATAAGAAAGGAGAGAGAGAGAGAGAGAGGACTTTGATACTATTGTGATGAGAAGTACTAACCTGAACATAAATGTAACCCACCCAAAATCTACCTGTTGGAAGGTATGAAAGTGGAGCAACAAGAAGAAGAAGGATAGGAAGGATCAATTAGCATCACTTAATCAGGAACAGAGGTTGAACAGGGTGAGTAGCAAGGAGATTTATTAGGCATTTCTTTACATGCCATTGCTAGAGCACCTTCCCTAAAAACCATGAGTAGTGGTGGGCTCCAACACCAACAGAGTCGAAAAGCCCACTTCCGACCTACAACTTCGACTGGAGTTGGAGGTCATCTCGAATTCTAGCTCCAACTCCGATTCAAGTCGGAGTTCGACTCCGATCGGAGGTTGGAGTTGCCGATTGGAGCTTCGAGCTCTAGTCGGAGTGTGAATTGGCCCAAGGCCCAATCTTAGTTTGGGTTTCCCATTTTCAAAAAACCTGTTTCAGAAATTAAAAAAAAAAAAAAAAAAAGACAAAATCACCAACAGCCTAGTGGTCTTCCCATTTCTAAAAATATTGTAAAAAATAATTAAAAAACATAAATACAATGAGTAAATTACATACATTACAAAACTAAAGAGAAAAAAAATCACAATCACAAACACAATGTTAATAAAAAAAAATGCAAAGGAACCACCGAACAACCAGCACAATCACAACCAAACAACTTTCGCAATCACAAGTTCACAACTTGTCGACCATCACAATTATAATCACAGTCACCACCAAACAACCACCCATCCACCACAATCACAACCAACCCTAACCAACTTCACCAAAATCATCAACTAATTTACAATGTAATAATGTATTAGAATAAAACAAAAAACTACAAATTAGTGATTACAAATTTACAATAATTTTCAGCACCATTAGCCTCCAATTCTAAGCATCCTGCATTGTTTTGGGAATTAAAAAAAGTTAGACATTACACGACTTGTACAACTGCAATAAGAACAAACATTATTTTGAACTAAAACAAAAACAAACAAGCAAGTAATGTAATGGTATTTTTTCCAACCACTAAACTTAAGAAAAGAGTTCTAAAAAAAGGGTTATTCATTCTTTTCTATGACAGGTTATCCTTATACCATCTTGTTAGCATGCACAATAGTATAGGGCTCTTTTCACATATAGTAAATGAACGATAACAAATAGTTGTGAAGCAAAAATTGTTGTCCTACCTTCATAAATCAATGGATTTAGAATGCATTTTTGGGAAGTAGAAATTGGGAACCGATGGTCCTCCATGTGTTCCCCCCCCCCTCTCTCTCTCTCTCTCTCTCTATCTCTCAAAAATAAGAACTGACTCTTGAAAATTTCACAACAATAATTATCCACCTCAATCCATCCCCAATATTGCATCAACGATAAGCAACGAATCATATTAACTAGTCAAATCTTACAATTATGCTCCAAGAAAGAATTTCAATTTTGAGAAAAACTTGCTTCAATCAATTGTAATGACAGAGAAAACTATATCGATTTCATTGAAGGTGCCCCCATAAAAAATTTGCACCCTGAGCTAAAAATAAAAAATAAAAGGTAATCCATTTACAAAGAAGTTAACTTACTGTCGATCATTGCATCATCATGTATTTCTAAAATCTACAAACTGGATAGTTCTTTGAAGCTCCTTCAAGTTAGGTATATAATATGTAGCGCGGTCTAAACTCTTTACACCAATAGAATTCAAAAGCTACTCCAAATCTTACATCCAGAGGGCAAAAAAGTGAAGGTCATCCAGATTAACAATGACAAAATCTAGGAACTTTAGTTCTCCAAAAATAACTTTTTTAATTGGTAGTTCTCCAAAAATAGAAATAGAAAATGCTATGACTTATCAAATGTTAAAAATAGTGTTCCCTAGTGAGATATACCAAGTAATATACAAGGGCACACATTTCATTTCTCACCAATAAAGGGAGTTCTCCATTTCATGGTTCGTCTGTCTCTGTCATCAACAATTATTCTAGGGTTCATAGCTAGATCTAAAAAATCATAAAAATTATAAGTTAAATAATTAAAACATTAAAAATATGTAAATAATCATTTAGAAGTATAAAATTACCCGATTCAAGCCTATAATTCTCGACATCATCAACAGTATCTAGTCCAATGGGTGTTGAACTTAGCCAAATTTGTGTGCAAACAAGGGCCTCTATAGTGATCGGAGCCAATGAACTCCGATAAGCATCCAACACACGACCTCTGGTGCTAAACGTCCACTTAGAGGCAACCTTAGTGATAAAAATGGCTAGCACATCCCGAGCTATTCGGGAAATGACTGGAAACTTGGTGGCATGAACATTCCACCAAGTTAATATATGAAATGTATCACTAGATGTCTCGACTTCTTCCATAAAATAACGTTCAACCTCACAGACTTACACTGCATAATATTCCTCGATACTCGGATTTGATGATACCTTCGCATCAAAATAGATAAACTCCTTGCATGTGTGTTATCTAAGGAAGATGTCGAGTCGATCGGTAGTGAGGAGCTACCACCTTCGCTTGAAGACTGATCACTGTTGTTGTAATGGATATATAAGTCATCAATATCACTTTTCAGCACTCTAATAAACTGATTAGACTTCTCATCACCGAGGACTTCCTTAATCCAAAATTCTATAATAACCAACTTATATCGGGGGTCAAGAAACTCAACCACAAATAATAATCTATTTATCTTCTTAACATCATCCCAATATTTATTATATTTGGATTTCATTCTCATAGTCATATCATTCAACAATCTAACAATGTTAGTACAGCTCAGTTGAAAGTGGTCATAAAGCCCTGATAGCTCCTCGATGTACATGTTCACCATACAATATTTGGAACCAGATATGCGCACAATTATGTCATAAAATAACTTCAAAAATTGAACAAAGTACCTCACATTGGCCCAATCAATAGTGTTCAGTGCATCGAGCCCCCTTCTCCCCTAGTGGCTCCAACAAAGCATACCTCAGGCCCCTATCCTCGACCTCCATCCGTTCGAACGCTCTTTGTTAATTTTGTGCTACATCTAACATCGTGTACGTAGAGTTTCATCAAGTGTGAAAACCCAAGCTCAACATACTAGAAGATGAGATCTCAAGTTGTCGGCTATAACCTTAAACTTGCCAAGCCTTCGAGGGGAAGTCTTCATATATCTCACAAGGTTATGGACTTTGGTAATTAAACCATCAACCTCCTTCAACCCCTCAACAACTGTGAGGTTAATGATATGAGCACATCATCAAACACGGATAAACTTGTTCTCACAAATTGCATCTCTTTTTACCGTTGTATTCCGCCTAAACCAATTAATTGCAGTGTTATTGTCAACTGTGATACAAAGTAGTTTTCTAATCCCTCAATCCTTTATACAGTCATTCATCTCCTTTCCAATGGATGAACCATTGTGATCTGCAATTTGTTTGAAGTCAATAATCTGCTTTTTCAAAGTCCACTCACTGTCAATAAACTGGGTTGTGATACACATGTAGTTGACATTCTGTATAGATGTTCATGTATCAATCGTAAATAACACTCTCAAGCCAGTGGAAATAAACATCTCCTCCTTCTCCTTGGTATGCCCTTTCAAACAATCTCACATCACCATATACTGTGAAGGCATGGAAAATCGTGGCTCAAGACACTCAACAAATTTACGAAAGCCTTTTTTGTCAATGGTGATAAAAGACATCTCATCCATAATGATCATTTCCATAAGCAAATTCCTCAATATCTTCTCACTGTATTGAGAGATTGACAATTTCTTACTCTATGTACCATCAATGGCTATAGACGTTTCGTAACTAAGTTTCATCTGATCATTGGCAACCAACCCCTTGTGTATCTTATACTACTGGCAACTTGTAAGATGCACTATTAATACAGGAGAAATTCTATTTGCAGTCCCCATTTGGGGACTGTATGTACAAGTCCTTCATTAAATGGAAAAAGTACCATTTTGATAAGGATATTATTGTGATTTTGAAAAAATTTAAAGACAAAATTAACTAGGCTTGCAATGCAGTCCCCATTTGGGGACTGTACGTAGCATTGCTCTTAATATAGAGGTGCCTTGCTTCTTTGAATGACAACCACAAATTTGCCCACGGTAGTGACATCTTGCTTACGGGTTCTCACGATCATCGAGAATTCAAGTGAAATGTTCACGTCCACAACCTTGTTTTACTAGGTCATGGTGGTCTATTGACATCAATATTCAACTCCTCCTCCTCATTAAGCATACTCTCATCTTCTATATCTATTGGTACTCGACGACTACTTGCACAGGAAGTAGCTACTTTAAATGTGGGTCTAGCCGTCTAGGGGTGGAAGTACTATCGGTGTAGAAACTGTGGCATCCCCTTGTGGACGATCGTCCCAAGTAGGTGTAGCGTCCATGTCCAGATCAACTGTGCTGAAGCAATTAAAGAAACAACCAATAAATATTATGTGTCTTATTTTATATATTTATCTCTCCTGTTAAAAGTCGTAAAAAAAATCTAACAACAAATCAAGATTTCTCAGTGGGAAAAGGTATAATATCCTTGAGCCTAAGAAATATGTTTAGTAGAATTGACATCCATATCATATCATATCATTCGGATTTTGAAAAAAAAAAAAACAAACAAAGTTATAGAAGTATTTGTATAGTAAATGAATCTATTATGATTTTTTTTTTTTTTGGATGAGTTGAAAAAAAGGGTATGTTTAGGGACCAAATCAATGAACAAACTTATATTCTTTGTATTGATCATCTAGCAATATCCAACAACATTATCAATCGAAGTAAAAAGAATGAAAATGTGAGAAAAGAATGAGAAAAAAATAGACTTGTTATATTTAGGTTTGCAAAGGAGGATAAAAACTTGGAAAAGTTGACTTCTTTTACATTGATGCACCAACACCAGCATCCGTGTACAAAAAATCTCTCAAGTGTTTCTCTTTCATTTCCTGACATTTCTCTCCCATTGTTAATGTATCGGGTGTTGAGCTCGAGCTGAGGAAACTTGAGGGATTAGTGGAGGCGATTCATGAGAGTTTACTCTACCTCAAGGGCAAGTAATTATTTGCATTTAGTTGGGATTCATTGAAATTTAATGTGTCTAAAAGTTATATCTAATGTCTAAAACTTAGTTGGGATTCATTGGAGCCGATCAGTACTATATTTTAGCATTTAGAGTTGATGCATATATATATATATGCAGGGTGTAGCTTGTCCAACATCTAGGTGAGCAAGCACCTTGTGAGAGGTCGACTCCCAGAGTGAGGTGGAGATGAGAGTCTCGACCAAGGCAGACGAGCTAGAAAAGTCGCCTACTGTGAGGATGAGAATGAGGATTTGACGACACTGGTGAGCTCGGGCAAGATACGAGCTACCCGGCAAAGGCGAGATAGGATTACTCATCCAAGAGGAGCAACACAGAAGGGCCCAGGAAAGTGGCTATGTCGTATGCAAAAGCCCACAATCCATCTGAAACGTCACATCCAGAATGGCTCTGCAATGCAACGTGAAGGCACGACAGGTCATGTCATCTGGACTCAGAAGTATGACCCGACGCCACGTGGAAAACCCTCTTTCAAGGAAGGACTAAGGAGTTGGCAGACCGTAGAGATGTGCGGACCATACCTTGGTCACTTGTCTCTGTCATCCTGTAGTATGATCAGACAAGGATGATGGACTTCTATCCAAGCATACCTAGAGTCAGAGATACGTCAAAAAGGACATTTGACAATCCCACTCTATTTAAAGTACCTAGACGTGGGATAAGATCTCACTTTTGAGACTTAATTTGCTATAAAGCTCTAGGAGACAACTGCCGCTAATTCGCTATAAAGCTCTAGGAGACAATTGCCACGAAAAAAAAATGAGCAAAAAGGCAACGAGAGAACTTTCGACATGGGAAGATATGTTAGTCTCTAAGACAGTGATGGGTCATGTGGTGTGTAAGAGGCATTATATTATTTCTATAACTCCTCCCCCATTCTACAAGCATGAATAAATAATTCAAGCATTATGTTTCGAGTTATATTTACTCGTTGATTTCAATGTTTTAAATGTCTTTGAATCTTTAACTATTTTCAATCTTTAATGCTCCCTGTGTGGGAACCCTGGATATTAGTGTGTGTGTGTGAGAGAGTATTTGGTAGTGTGTGTCTCTATTCATGGTACAGAACATATAATTCTCTAGGACCATTCCTCGAAGCGTTACCATGTACATCACACGAGAAGGAGAATGCTCGTGGGGAGTGGGGTGGGACGAATTTGTATTTGGCCTCACCTAATAATCGGGATGTGGGATCTCCTGTATCACGTGCTGGTGTTTTTGAGTTGGTTGGTCGGGTAGAACAGCATCCCCGATGCAATAAGTCTGTGTGTGTGTGTGCACACGCTTGTGTGGTGAATGAATGGCTATGAGCAAACATCTATGTGATGAGCACCTGCGTGGTGGAAGAATGTTATTGGCTTAAATAGGCCAAATACTAGTTTTTTCAAGTCTTCTACGAAGATGGGTTACTCCTCGCCATAATATTACTAATGTGTTTTTATCTATTTTGCATAAAGAGATGGCAACATCTCTAGAGGGTGATTCTTCACCATCCATATATATATATATATATATATATATATATGTATGTATATGTATGTATGTTTTAACTGAGAGGGCGATTCCTTGCTAGGTTTTGAGGATGCCCGTAGCTGTAAGAGTGAGGGTGACTCCTCTTTACACATATAAGTGTTCTTCTATTATTTACATAAAAAGTTTTCATACCATCTTCAGTAGCATTATCTCTCATTAGCAGTATTGTCATAGCCACCTAACCTACCTATGGTTTCGTTATCAAGACCATAGAATTTAATATAGGAACAGACCCTAGCATGATACCTGAAGAAGAAGAGTCAATCTTGCACGAGTTCTGATCATGAAGACTAGGACCCGCCTTAGCACTAGTACTCGTCATGGCTATTTTGTGCCTTTTGTAGGATGTACAACACTAAGCCTAGCACTAATTTGTAATCAGTCTACCACCTTATGGCGACTATCTTTATATACTCCAGATGATGTAAATTTTTTAGGTTAATGAAGGGCCAAAGCCCCTTTCTGTAAAGCATAATATTCTGGAACTTGATTGTTAACGTTGTCACCACGTGTTCTGTTTCGATTCCGCTGTGATTTCATAAACTAAATATCTTACATGTGTACTTCTCTCTAGATTACTACACACTGATTATTCCTCTAGGGTGTTGACCAATCGGCCAACATCCATGACACCACGAAACCTTACCTAATCTTTCATGAGGAAGAAGGCACCACAACAATCCAACTTGCTAATGGGGGTACACTTCCTTGCCAAGGTTTCTATAAGGCAGTACGTCTTACATTACAAAATGATCAATTTATGACTAGTCTTTACATCCTAACTTTGAGAGGGTGTGATATTGTGTGGGGAGTGGATTGGTTGTGTAGTTTGGTGGCTATATAGTGGAACCTTGTAGATCTTAGTATGCAATTCTCCTGTAGTGCAAAACCATTGCAGTTGCAAGGGCTTACTTGAAGATAATTATGTCAGAAAACTCACTAGAATGGAAGGGAGGGGAGTTTGGCTACAATTAATGGAGGCAGGTAAGTCTGGGGTGCAGGTTCCCTTTGATTGCCATACAACAATTCTAGATGATTTTCAAGAAGTGTTTGTTGAACCCACTTGGTTACCTCCACCAAGGATTCATGACCACAACATGCAATTGCAAGAGACATCCAAATCCACGTGTGAGACTATATTGGTACCTATTATCAAGAGGAGAACATCGAAAAGCTGATACGTGAAATGTCGCTGGCAGGAATCATTCAACCCAACCAAAGTTCATATTCATCCCTTGTCCTACTAGTGAGGAAAGAGGGTAGAAGCTGGCACATGTGTGTGGATTAACGTGCCCTCAACAAAGAGATGATCAAAGATAAGTACCCTATTCCAAATATTGATGAATTATTGAATGAATTACATGGTGTTGAGTTGTTTTCTAAGCTTGCTTTACTATCTGGATACCTCAATCAGGATAAAACCTGAAGATGTACCCAAAACTACATTTCGCACACATGAGGGATATTATGAATTTTTTGTTATGTCTTTTGGACTTACCAATGCACCATCAACCTTTCAAGCATTAATGAATGAAATTTTCAGGCCTTATCTTAGAAAGTTTGTGCTAGTGTTTTTTGATTATATTCTTGTATATAACAAAAACTTAGATGATCATTTGGGGCATTTAAGGATTGTTTTGAGAATACTACGAAACCTAGCTATATGCCAAGCTATCCAAGTGTACATTTCGCAACCAAGAGGTTGAATATCTTGGCCATTTGATTTGAAAAGAAGTAGTCAAGCTAGATCCTAAAAAGATTTTAGCTATGCTAGAGTGGTCATTTCCTAAATCTCTCAAAGCTTTTAGGGGGTTCCTACAACTCACAGGGTACTCCATAAATTTTGTGAAAGAATATGGGGGGGGGGGGGGGGGGGGACCATGGTTCAACCTCCAGTTTTGGGGTTACTAGACTTTTCTAAAGTGCTTATAATTGAATGTGATACCTCAGGATAATGGTTAGGGGCAGGGGCTTAAAGGATAATGTTTATTCCTCTCAACTTATGAGAATGAACTCTTAGCTCTAGAGATGGTCATTAGGAAGTGGAGGCATTATTTGCTCAGACACAAGTTCAAAGTTAGGACCAATTAGCGGGCCCTCAAGCATCTCTTGGGACAAAGAATTGGAACACCTTTCCTGCAAAGGTGGATCTCAAAGTTGCTTGGCTTTGATTTTACAGTGGAATATCGATGTGCCAGGGAAAATAAGATAGCTTATGCCTTATCAAGGTTGTACTCGAATGATGTAGATACCAACTCAAAAGAAGCCCTAGTTAATACCTTAGTTCAAAGCATGGATATCAAGGCTATTAGTGCAGTTCAAGCTACTTGGATGGAGGAGTTTCGCCAAGCATACCAACAGAATCCTCAATTGCAAGAGCTAGTCAACAACTACCATCAAGAAGACCTTGACCCAAGCAAGTATCACTTACGTGATGGCTTGTTGTTTTACAAGGGCAACCTGCACTTGGGAACTCTTGCACCATTTCAACAGCAAGTACTTATCAATTTCACCCCCCTAGGAGGAGACAAGGTGACTCTAAAAAAATAAAATAGTAAGAGAAAATTTTTCTGGCCTAGGATGCAGCAATATGTCAGGACCTTCATTAGAGAATGCAATTTGTATCAACGCAACAAAATAGAGAACCTCCAACTAGCAGGATTGCTTCAGCCCCTACCACTTCCAAATCAAGCATGGGTCGACACCAGATAGACTTTAGTAAAGGTTTACTGCCATCTAGAGGGCATAATGTGATCATGGTTGTTGTTGACAGGTTTAGTAAATATGGATACTTTCTATCTTTATCTCATTCGTATACATCAGTTGGGATTACTCGTCTATTCATGGATAATATCTTCAAACTGCTTAGGATGCCACAAACCATAGTTAGTGATATAGATCCCATCTTTATGAGCCAATATTGGAAGGAAATATTTTGGATCAGTGGAACAGAGGTACTCATGAGCTCGGCCTATCATCCACAAACAAATAGCCAAATAGAGGTTATGAAAAAAGGGTTGGAATATTACCTTGGATTCTTTTCTGGAGATCGGCCAAGGGACTGGGTGTGCTGGCTTTCCTTGGTCGAGTGGTCTTACAATACCTCCACACACACATCCACTCAGCTCAGGCCTTTTGAAGTTGTGTATGGCCCACCCACTACCATGCCTCCTTCCTTATAAGCCTGGGTCAGTTGCGGTTCAAGCTATGGAATAGGAGATGAAAATTTGACACTAAGTCCTAACTACTAGTTTGAGAAGACCTTCAAGAAGCATGAGAAAAAATGAAATACTATGCGGAAGAAAGGAGAACAAAAAGAGAGTTCAATATCAAAGACTGTGTATACCTCATGTTGCAGCCGTATCGACAGTTGACGATGGCTCTCCCAAAAAAACTAAAAATTTCCCCAAAATATTATGGCCCTTTCCAAGTGGTCAACATATCAACAAGGTCACATACATGCTGAATCTTCCAAAGAACTCCAAGATCTACCCAGTCCTTCATCTATCGTGCCTCAAGAAGAAGCTAGGAGCTCATATTGACCCTAACCCTAATCTTCCTTCTGTCATGAAGGATGGAACCCTTTCTCCCAAACCTGAACAAGTACTGGCAAGGCAAGTGAAGAAGAAAGGAACATAGGTTGGGGCTGAGCTACTGATTCAATGTAGGGGAGCTACAGCCAATGATGCCACATGGGAAGATCTCAAGGAGTCAGGCGAAAATGTCCAAAACCTTGAGGGCAAGGTCTTTTGAAGGGAAGAGCTATGTTATGAGCCGGGTAATGAGTCTAGTCACAGTGACACGTATAGAGTGTCCTAAGTTGTAGTTATTTCAATTGTTAAGGGTCATGAATGTCATTTTGCATTTTAATTTATTTGGGAGTGTTAGTTGTAATGTTAAGTGAGTCTTGGGCCACCAAAATACCTGGGTTTGTGTTTAAGTCCATTTACGTCGTGTTGCTTTTGTTTTGGGAAGCCGGTTATTTTCACTTGTTATTTAAGGAACCCAGTATTTAAGGAACCCATTGTAAAACATTATAATAATCACCATATGTTATAATGACATTAGGATTTTCCCCCTCAAATATTTAATGACTTGTTTCAGTTACTCAATATGATATTTTGAAAACTTAGTTCTCAACCGCTTCAAAGAGTGAAATTCATCATAACATTCTTTATTTGAAATGTTAAAAGATAGACTGTGAAACAATGTATTGGGAAGTTTCCAAGTCGACCACTCGAGCAACACTATAAAAATGACTCTTTGCTTCCAATATAATAGAATTAGGAATTATTAATCATATCAAGCAAAATCACTAGTAAAAGTAAGAAGGAACTAAACTTACTTTAACAACATACTTTATTGCTTGGAAAACTTATGGAACTATGTCTCTAATCTCCTCAATGTGTTTGCCTTGAAAGAATATATAATTATAATCATTCCCCATTATGAATGAGGCTATTTTAAGCTTATTGACACACTCTATCAAACATTAAACAAGAAAGCAAGGTGAAAAATGTAGATTCAAATACTATTTATTATATTGATCCCTTGCTTCATTAGATTGAGAGACTAACCATAATCATTAAAACAAATCTCATTGCAAGGGATAAAAATTCCATCCAATTGTATACGAGAGAGCTATTAGTAATTGAGGACGAACTTCTGTTCTGAGTTGAAAGCAGGGTATATGGGTTGTGAGTAGAGGTTGATGACAGAAGTGGAGGATGTATGAAGAAGAGTTGCAGAGCTTGTGAAGTCGTTACAGAGGTTATGAAATTCAGTTCAAGGATGGCAGTTAGTTAGTTAGTAATATGTGATACATGTAAGCTTTATATGGGTGAGTTGTGTATAAGTAGAACGACATTGTCTGGCTTAATAACTGGAATTGTAATATGCATTTGATACACATTCATTTTAGTTTACATTTTGATTACACAGTATAAATACAACCACGAGTTGGAATGGAGGCCAACTCTGGAATTCAGTGCATTACTCTATCTCTCTCGCTCTCTCTATCTCTCTATCTCTCTCTCTCTGTCATTCCTGATCATGTTCTTGGAGGGTGACTACCTCGAAGCAGTCAATCTGTAGTTAGAAGTGAATTCAACAAAAGGATCCATCACAACTTCTCTATGCAAGAGTCTATATTGGCTAGGCACTGGAACCAATCACTTTGAAGTTTTCTCCACCACAAAGAAAGAATGCATCCATATTTAAAAGGGATGAAGAAAGGGAATTTCAGTTGCCAGAGCTATGAAATTATAAAATGCAATAAAGTTTGAGTATAATCTGAATTTAATCTAAAACCCATTATGAAGGTAGTTCTACATGTGAAAATAGGTTGTATGATTTTATTCTCTCTCTGATTTGTTGTGTACTTAATTTTATCATTTTACCATTCTTTTATTTATGTGTGTCTAAAAAAAGTGAGAAAATCTTAGACCCGCATGAAAATTATTTTTTTAATGGTGGACCCAACGTTTTTCAAAAGGAATTAGCGGGGCTTGCACACCCTATAACTGTATCTAGAATTAATCTTATTTTAAATTGGAAACCAAAAGAGCCAAGGCCAACTGAAGGATCAAAAGAAGAGTGGGAAATAGGACTGAGAACTAACTCAATCGGAGTCTGTATCCCCTAATATCGACTTTGATTCTGACTTTGTCGAAGTTCGAATCTGAACTCTGACTCCGACTTCGACTCTGATTTACATAGGTTCCGATTCGACTCCGGCTCTGCCTCCCACTCTGATTTCGATTTGTTCAGAGCGAACTCAGACATACACATTCATGTACATTTTAGACACACACTAACACACATGCATACATATCACCTAAACCAATCATATTTTGAACAACACAAACCCTAATACTCAAATTAAACAAGAGCCGAGAGAGATGGAGAGAGAGGGACAAAGATTAAATTAAAAAATCACATACAGGTCAGAGAGGGGAGTCAAGACTGATGGAGAGCAATTGGACGAGGAGGATCTAATGGTTAGGTGCAGTGGTGGCCGATGAGTGAAGAAAGGAGGGTTTCGGCGACAACAAAATGAAATGAAGACGAGAGAGAGAGAGAGAGAGAGAGAGAGAGAGAGAGAGAGAGGTGTAATGGAATTACGGAAGTTTCGAGCAAAGTGGGGTTAGGGTTAGAAGTTAGGGTACAAAACGAAGCAGTTTGGTGGGGAAAAATGACGCCGTTTTATTTAATGGGTTGAGACACTAAACTTACAACCGAGATGACAACGTTTTATATCACCTAAACGGTTTCGGTTCGGCTAAAATGGGCTGGGGAGCTCTTTGGGCTTGGTTGTGTGCGATTTTGGGCTTTTTGTTTTTCTAAACGTTGTTTTTTTCCCTAAAACCCAAATTGAAACCCTAAATTTAATTTTTGTTTAAACCCTACTTTTTTTATTTAAAAAAAAAATTCTAGTTCTTGTAAACACTAAATTAATTTGTATTGAATCATAAAAAATTAACAAGTACTAATTTACTAGTATTAAGTTATGTGTAGCTTATAATCTATAACTACTAACAATTGTTCTGTATATACAATTACACCATCATTTTTCTAGTTACATACTACTATATTAGAATCTAGATAATAAATTAATAGTCCTACTATATATACATTATACATTATACATGATTCACTATTAGTTAGTCAAGTTTCACCTACCTTAACATATTTAATATGTATGATAGTAATACTATGATGTATAGTGTGTACATATAATTGATTATTAATCTATTAATATTATTCTTTAATAATTATCACATTGATGTTGAGTCTATTATTATTCTTGGATTTAATTGTATAAAAACTATAACTAATATCCAACTTATTTATATACTAGACTTATACTATAGTGTCTAATTATATGTTATTATACTATAGTATTATATATTATTATATTATACTAGTGTAACTTATTTTTTAACTTAATTCAATACCATACTTACTTTTAGTGTCTAATTATATGTTATTATATTATGTATGGTAGTAATACAATATTTACATATACTAGACTGTTATTAGTCTATTTATATTATAGTATAAGTATTTTTTTTTTATAATAATTAGCTCATACTAGTATATTATTGAATTTAACTATAAAAGTTATAGTTATATAACCATATAACTATACTATTATATATGATTAATATATAAATAAATACATATTTTTATAACATACGTACAATATCGGAGTCGAAGTCTGATTCGGAGTATAAAGTCGGAGTTGGAGTCGATCTAGCGACACCTCCGAATCCAATTGAAAGATGAAAAAGCATTCGACTCCAACTCCGTTTTGTCAGAGCGGAATCGAATTTTTGGATTTTTGTTCGGTCATAGTGGGAAAGGAAAAAAAAAAAAAAAGAAGATAATAGATAAGTGAATTGGGATTCTTCAGCATCTTTCTCTTTGGCCAAAGTTGTATTGTAGGTTTTGAATCTTTTCTAAAAGTCCTTGAATTTAGGGAGGTACCCAGTTATATCCGGATCAGCATTTGGATTTATAATGCAATCCAAGTACCGATCCGATTTAACACTGTTATAACTTGGGCGGATACCCCGCTTTAAAGATGAAGGCTACAAACACAAAAGATCGTTTTGAAGATAAAAACAATGTCATTTTATTTATAAGGTAATTTGTTTTTATGTGGAATCTAGTTACAAATACTGGCTATTAATTTAGAATTCACATTATATAACCACACTTGCATCTAGATAGGGGCAGGTGCAAAATCTGGATACCCGCCTGGATGAACCCGATTTTTCAAGTTCTAGACCAGGCCGGAAAAAAAATGGCCCAAATGCACATGCCTACTTGAATTGCTTGCTTTGTGGATGCTATTGTGGAACGAAGTGGTGGTGTGCGTGTGTGAAGTTTGGAGAGTTGTGTATATAGTTATGTGGAGATGGCAGAAGTGAGGTCAGAGTTTCAAATGATACTTATTCATGCAGCACGCATGCAATGTGGGGGACTGGATGAAATGGTTTACTTCTTGAACAAAGTTCTCGAGTACATATGAATATAAGATGCAGCATTCCTTACATAAAACATAGTCGAAGTTGAGCGAAATTTTGTGTGCAGAAATGGGATTTGTACTACATAGACGAGGGAGGCACTTGAATTTTCCATGCTCCCACTCAATAAGTACTAATTTTGATGAAACACTCGCGCCGTCACACAGTTACAGTTAAAAAAATGAAAAGAAAAAAAAAATAGAAGAAAAGGAAAACAGAACTCGAAAACGGTATTGATTCTGCAACCTACTCAAACCTATTTACATTTTACCCTCGTTCCTTCTACTGCACAAGTAGACGCAGAACGAGAGAATTATTTGGAATCATCACTCAACAATCTGCTACAGAAAGTATCTCGAGAGGAGAGTAATGCCTGGTTTATTACAAGCATTTGGGAGAAAATGTGCTGGGAAAACAAAACAAAAAAAAGGTTAGGCCAACCAATTAAAAGGGCAAATCAATCTACAGCTTTAACAAACAGGAATTGCGGGGAGTCAGTGCCTGATAGTAAGCTCAGCTCTGAGATGGAGGACTCCATTGATAAAGTAGAGACTATCCTCAGCCATGAAGGAAGTCCATGGTGTGGCAAATAAGTTTCGGTAGCCGACTGCCTTGCCCCCGGTGAATGTGTAGTTGCCTTTGTATTTACTGAAAAATTCCTCGGTTGGTTTTGATCTTGCTGCAAATTCATAGTCTACTGCAAATGTCACTGACCCCTTTTCCTGCATCCCTAAAAACAGCCCAAAGCAGTGGAAAGAGCTCTGCTGGTCCATGTTGCAGTGAGCCGACAGAAAGAACCCTTGGCCACCCAGATGGAATGCCTGTGAATACACCCGTCCAGAAGGGAACAAATTTGCACACTCTTCCCGCTTCAGGTCCAGGTAAACCACGCACTGCTGTCTGGGAAGTTCAAATTCTACCACCTTGACAGGGCGGTACTTGTAGGCCCGCTCCACATAGCGACGGGCTGGGGTGGTGGACTCTTCTGCAACCAGAATGCGTTGGCGGTGTGGCACCTCGGCCTTAAAAAAGAGGGCCTCCATTACGAGTTTGGTTGCCACCTCATTATCAAAATCATTACAGGTTAAAACCTTCCTAAGCTTCCGGCAGCTCATGAAAGGGAAGCGAATGAAGCGTGCCAGGCGTGTGCCAAGGATATCTCTCCGCTCCTCCAGTTTTGGGTACTGATTCCTAGCCCATTTCAACACAAAGTCATACACAGTATCCTCTGATGCAACCTGGAGATCATCACTGGACAATACTGCCTCTACTCCAGCAAGGGGCAAGGCCATCACCTCTTCCTGGAACCTGGACAAAAGAGCAAAATCAGAAAATCTCATTCGTAAGCTGCCTCCCAGAAGACGAATCACATTTAATTTGAATAATAATGAAGACACCAAACAACAGAAGCAGCAGCAAAAACAGCAGCAGCAATTAAAAGAGAATTAAAAGAATTGAGGTGAGGACAGTTGTGCTTAATTAATCATTATGCCATGTTAACCTTGTCAATGGTTGTGTGGGTCAACTTTGCTATAATACCGTATTACATCTTAAATGATTTCACAACGGAAGGATCAATTTCTCTTGCTTAATCAAGCCAAAGATATAGGTAGAAATTGCAAGGTGGACTGTTAAAACTAAGGATAAGTTTATGGCCCAACAGCTTACAGCAAAAGTGTGATTTTATTCATGTAAACCAAAATGAAAAACAAGAGAGAATCGCATGGCACATGAAATAAGAGGATAATTTATGAAAAGGATGCTTCAAAAGTCTTCGGCTGGCATCATAATCTTTATTCACATGATTCAATTTGAAGGACAAAGACAAACAAGAAAAATCCCAATGTGACAGCAGTATCACATTTTGAACTACAGTAGCAAAACCCAATCACAGACACTAAAGAAAATAGTTTTTTTTTTGTAAGTGACATCACTAAAGAAAATAGTTGAGCACAAAAGATGTTTCAGAATGTCGATAACGACATATGCAAGGGTAATGTGTGATCTACTTTAGCTCTTCATAGTAAAATCCAATGCTATCAATCCCTAATAGAACCGACAAGAGGGAAGACGGGAAAATAAAATCCAATGTATAGCGTACTAAGTAGAACTTACTTGGTGATGTCCTTATAGTAGGCAGCAAGGTACTGCTTTGCAGTGTCAGTTAATGGCTGGACTGCTTCACCGATTAAAACACTGGAAGGAAGCTCAAGATAATGCAATGCAGACTCAGGTGTCATTGGCATATTCCGCAATAGTCGACTGCAATACCTCATGCAAGAGGCGACCTCATATTTGTCTGCAGCCATAAGAACGTCCAGCAAAGCAGGAGCTGTAGTGACGGATAAGGTATTGATGTACATAAAATTCAGTAGCTCCATGAGGGCAACTTCTTCTGTTCCAGGGCGGAAAAGTAAAAGGGTTGTAAGTTCAATTAGTCATGCACAACCAAGAAGGTAATGGTTTCGTGAGAAAACAGGAAGTTTATGATATTTCTTTATACCGGAGGCATTGATGGTAAGGGTTACATGTCGCTGCTCTGACTCTCTCATCCCATTTGAGAATAACTACAATAAATAAAAGGAAATGAAAGACCATCCAGCAAGCATTAAAAGTAACTGTATGTAAAACCACTTGAGGTAATATCTAGCCTATACCTTATAGAAGAACGGACTTTTGGCTGCCAAAATAGGAGAGCTAATATGTAACGTTTTAACTCTTAAAACTGCAGGACAATCCGTGATCCAACTAGAATCGTTGCTATTTCCAGCTTCATCACCTACAAGAAAAATGAGCATGCTTGAAACACATCCACTGATTAAGTTCTTAGATTAAGAAGAAAATGAACAATTTACAGGTAAACACTCTTCGCCTCACCCCATTAGGTTCTGTTTGGATGATATTGCAGTTGGTGAAGTTGTAAACAGAAGGGTCTCAATTCAAATGAAATATATACTTATTTGAATAAAAAACAACACCAAAGGGAACCATTCTATTTAAGATTGATACTTACCTGAACGTGATTCTTCACTCATTGCATCTACTTCCTCATCTGGGTTTTCACAGCCTGCACCATCATCCATATCAGGCTGGTTACAGTTCAAAATTTGCTCCTCAGGGCATGCAGTGAGGTCCAGAACTGGAAAACAGACGGTAACCACCAAGCATTAATTAGGCAAGACAGCAAACAAGCATACACAGTGACATTAGATGGAATAAATTATAAAGATAAGCATGCATGCTACACAAACAATCAATCTTTTGGATAAGTTGGTCCACCATCAATAAAGCATAATCCCAAGCTATTGAGAAGCATGTTTTTACTAAATGCAGAATGTAGAAAGATACACATGAACATTTTTTTGATAGGTAATCGGAAATTATATTGATCTGAACAATAAGCATAGCCCAAGTACAAAAGACGTATAAAAGAGAAACACCTTACTGATAAATAGAAAGATTAACAGTAGAAAGATAATGGTATTAGAAACTAGAGAGAGAGAGAGATTGTCAACTTTCCAAAAAGGATGTCATACTCGAGCACCTATGATTTTGAAATTAGGGATTTTTCTGGTTTGAATAATTTCGAATTTTGTCTTAAATTTCCTGATTTTAGCTTCTGTTCTACTGTTTTAAAGATTTAATTGGTTGTATTAAGTGCTGATTGTTATGATAGGTAAGTGGTAAAACTTTCCAAAACTGAGTTGATTTTTATCTGGACTGTTATTTATAGGAGTAGGAAACTTCCTCAAATAGGAATCCTTAAAACCCAGAACTCATGCCTTCTTTAAAAACCATCAAAGGAAGCTTCCTAGAAGTCCTTAAAACCTATTCAGCTTTAATGCAACCCAAGAAAAGCGGAACTTTTTCTTATAAAGAGGACCCTCAAACCTCATTATTTCAACTCAGCCATAATTCCCCCTATGATATTGTCCCTTTTCAGCCCCTACAACTCAAAGGATTTCATAAATTCGCAGCCTTTTCCTCCCTTAACAAAATCCTATCTGTTGGGGGCACCCTTTGGTGATTTAGGTGAGTTCTCATCTTCAATTTTTTAGAGAAAGTCCAAGACTACCATCCAGCAACTAAATCAGTGTGATAACACTCAGTTTTCTGCTTCTTTCGCACTCCTACAGCACCTCTTTCAAGTTTAATTAATCTCTAGGGGCTGCAACTCTTTATGCAATCTCTAAGTCAATCCAAGGTAAGTCTTCTCAAGCAATCACCCTAGAACTAGATATAAGTGTGATACTATGATAGATGTATAATACACCCATTATAGAAGTAAGATTTTTGTTATTTAGTGTTAGATTTTATACATGCTGTCCAAGAACAAAATAAGCTGGTTTCCTTGTGTTTACAGTTTAAAAGTCACGTCTCAGCATGATCACACCACAGATCATAGACTTCATGAGCTATGCAGTTTATATGTGGTATAATTTTCATACATTTAGTTAAAGGCAAGAGTGAGCCATTGTAGGTAATTCTGAAACACTGTGACCTCGAAGTGTTTGCTGTTTGGATTCTTTTTAGGAACTGTGATACGAACTTAAGGCCAAAGTTTTTACCTCAATAAGTCACCCTTGGAGTGACTCAAACCCCTCGGGTATTAGGACAGAACCTTGGTGTTATAAGAGGTAAAACTCCACAACCACATACCTGTAGAACAGTCATGCACTCGCATCACTATTTTGAGACCTCAAAGAAAGCTTAAGGCCATCTGGCCATACTCCAAAAGGATTAGTCAATAGTACAAATAGAGGCCCTTGGAATCATTATAAAGAGCAAGAACTTTTTCATTCCAAGCAATGCGGGATTCCATTCACTACCTATATTCACTCAATATGGTCGATCTCGCAATCTCCCTCCCCCCACAAATTCCTGATGTCCTTGTTGGGCCATTGTATTATAGGTGGCATGGCTCAAAGTCCCATATTTCTGGTTGGGATTAGCTCTAATACCATTTGTAATGACCTTAGGAAAACCCAAGCGATATCTGGGTCATAGTTCAAAAGAATTAGTCAATAGTAAAATTAGAACCCATTGGAATCATTATAAAAAGTAATAATTTCTCCCTCCCAAGCAATGTAGGATACTATTTTACCACCTATATTCACTCAATATGGAGTATCACATTTACTGTCAGAGCCTAAGTTCAGACCAAACATGAGGCCTTAAAGCAGTAACAAACTCTAGAAAGTACACCCACAAGACACATATTAGGGGCCCTAAAGTTACCATTATGTTTGCTGGAAATTTCAGCACATGCCCCTTTGTCATCTAGCCAAGAAACCAAGTGTGTAGCAATTGACAGCAGCAATTCAACTAAGTGACCCTAAGTAACCTTTTTAGAGACCTATCAATTGGAGAATAGTTGAGGTGAGTGGTGTTAGGTTTAGCACATTGCGATGCATGAAAGCAAGTTGACACTCACTACCTTTTTTATTGGTATGTGTGATCATCCATGAACAGAGGAGCTATTTTCTATGGACATCAAAGCGTCAGATAATGGAAACCAGATCTGTTTCTACTTACAAAAGCATGAATAAAAGACTCAGAGACATTATCAGGAGCAACCGTTTTTTTTATCGGACTAAGAAAATGAGCTAAGTACAAATGATCATTCCTTTAATGAGTACAGTAAAATGTTCTGTAATTGAAAAGTGTTATTTAAGCTTTTTTTAAGTAGGCAAAAGTGTTGTTTAAGCTATATGCTATGATATCATTAGCGTTTCATGTAAACCATTTTTTATGCACCTATGATATGATATGTTATGCAAGTAAAGTTTGATGATGACATGGTGCATGTGCTATTTATTATGTCATGACCATGATTATATTTACGTTATGAAATTATACCAGTGTTCTGATATAAAAGCTAATAGATTTATGATTATGCTCATGTTATAAATGTTATGAAAAAAGTTGCGATATGAAGGTTATGAGAAAAGAAATGATAAATGAAGGCATGTTATGAAGGCTTATCTGTTGGCCATGTAATGATGCTTGATACTGATGCAAAGTTATGAATTGGTGTGCAAGCAACACTAAAGAACATTGAAAATGTGTGGTACACCTAGGATGACAACATCCAATAGTATAGCGGTGCCCCTTGTGGCCACAGGAGGTGATCTCGGTGGACAACCTTACACACAAGTGGGTTAAAGTGAATGGCCATTAAACAAGTATAGATTTTTTTTAGATCAGTAATAAGGCTAGATTAATATGATAAGCATTGATTTGATATGCATGATACGAATGAGTGATTAAGCATTCTTTCAGAGGTAAATTCTGCACTGAAGTATCGTTAGTTTTCAATTGCTTAAAATTGCTACGTTCTGCTTTACTACTTAAAAAATGAATACAGTTTGAGGTATTCACATTTATAGTATGGTTGAGGTATTTACATTTATAGATCTCTTATTACCTGGTACTACGTGAATTTGTAGCATTCCTAACCTTACAGGAAAGGGGGGTTACCTAGGTAGAGAAGAAATCCTAAAATCAAGAATATTTGTCAAACTGTCGACATTCTCTAAATTACCAAACCGGAAGCAATTGAGACGTAGCCAAGTTTGTCTTCTCATCGGATACTACCTTATAACATAAGAACAGTGATGTTAGTTCTGAAAATGAATTTAGGGTTTGCATGACAACATACTAAAGGATTATTTGCAGACAAAAGAAGAGAAATAGTGCGCCCATCCCCATTCCAAGATCCCACAATGAACCGATATCAAAGCTACGGAACCCTAGCCTGCTAGCCCCCACTCCTCTTCGTCATCGTCATCGTCATCGTCATCTCCTCCGTTCGCCATCGCCTCCGTTCCCTTCCGTTCGTCACCGCCTCCGTTCCCTTCCGTTCGTCACTACCTATTCCTTCCCTTCCATTTGTCACCGCCTTATCTCTTCTCAGATTGCCGTTGGGTCTCTGGGTGAGTTTGCACGTCCTGAAGCTCTCAAAGCAGCTCTAGCCGAGGCTGACAAAGATAGTGGTGGCAGCCCTGGCTCACGGGTTCTGACTTTTCATCTGCACAGGTCAAAACCCACCATCTATCCTCTGTAATTTTTTCAATCTGCTTGGTTTTCTTTCACCATCTAGAAATCAGAGGCCTGGATGCTGTCAGCCCTTGATACAATCGGTTTTTGTGGGTTCACTTACTTTCATCAGTGTATGGGTTTGTCATTTGGATGTTTGAAGCTTTGATAAACTGATACTTTCGTCAGTATATGGTTTTTAGGATATATCAACCAAAAGGTAAAACAAGGCGTAGTACTCATTTCATAAAGCAAAGGAGTTTTAAAATCATTTGTTTATCTTAAATGAGCTTTCTAGCATTCGACTCCACACCATTGAATAAAAGTTGCTTTAAGCTATATGTTGGCATGGTGCATATCTGAATATTAAAGAAATAAGATTTAAAGTAACAGAGCTATTACTTTCTTGTTGTAGCATTAATATCATATTTTGTTTTGATAAGTAAGAATCTTTATTGAATCGAATGAGCATTATGCATGATTCTTGATCTTATTTGCTAGCTTTGCGTGTGCAGAAGAGTCTATCTCTCCATTCATTCATTCGACTTTTTCAAGAGGGAAGTTGTGGCATGAAAATATTAGACAAGGAATTAATTAGAGATAGAACACATCTGCCTCTTTCTCTTGTGATCACCTCCAATGTATTACTCTTATACATATATATATATGTATATATACTCACAGAAACCATGTGATCTGATCAACATTTCATTTTTGTTTTCTGGTATCTGAATCAAAATGCATGTGATCTTAAAGAGTTTTCCAGTGACTTCAGAAGAGAGCTAGCTGGCTAGCTAAGAGAGTAGTATTGAATTCTATTAGCAAATTAAAAGCACATTGCTGCTGTTACTGAGTTTGACGTCAGTGATTTGCAGACTGTAAACTCTACCAGCGATTCCCCTTCCGATTGGAATCTCCATAGCCACTTCCCAAGAAGAGCTTTATTAAAAAAGAATAAATTACGCTGGTGCAATATTGTTTAATAGTATTTTATTGATAAAAAAAAAAGAATAAATTACGCACCCCCATGCCTTCCATCTCCTTCGGGCAGCACACTTTTTGCCAGCTCACTAGATGGAATTTCTGCTCTTCTCCCATGCCACCCCACAAGAAGGCCCTAAACATTTTTTCGATCCGATTGGCCACACGCACCGGTAAAGGGAATAATGAGAGAAAGTATGATTTCCTATAACCTCTAGCACTATAACACTATGTTAGTCGGCCAGTTGACTTGAGTTTTTATTCAGTTCTACCATAAAAGGGGATCCATTCCAAGAACCAAAACAACATTCCCAACGGATTGATAACTCAATATATCTTCGTGTGAGCAACTTTATACAAAACCAAACAGAGACCCAGTAAATCAAATGATTAAAAAAAAAAAAAAAACAACTTCCTTACAAACCAAATTGAAACATAGAAAATTAAACGGAGATCTTTAAGCTTTCTAATATCTATGACTTCATTTTCAAATATCTTGTTAACGCATCCAGATACAAAAGAATACAAGAAAATTATTTTAAGCAAACAGAAGCTCAGAATCAACTAGCCATTTAACCTGTTCCAAGTTGCAATTCTTCCAATAAATATAAACAGAGCATTTCCTCTAATAAGCTCAAACTTCCATAGAAACCAAAAAGATACTTACCTGTTTCTTTCTTGATATCCTCTCGCCTCCGCTTCCGGTGCCTGGCCCAATCGGCAATACTGGTGCACCCCTCCAAATCGGGCCCATTTTCGGCCGGGTCAGCAACGATCTCGATCCTGAGCACCCGGTCGGAAAAGTTGCTGTCGTTGAAAGCGAACCCAAAATCGGCTTCCCCAGCCGATGGACCCCGCGAGAAATCCGAGTCCATCACCGACCTCGGGTCGAAAAGATCCGTATTCATATCCAAATTCCTCATTCCCCAAGAACCCACAAGCCCCAACCGATCCAGAAGGCGTCGAAGCGTGCCGAACTCAATCGCCGGAGTATCGAGAGGCTCGCGTGGTGTTGGGAGGGGTCTGTCTGTACTTTTCGATGAGATGATGTTTTAGAGGCAGCTAATAAATCTTTCGGAGCAAGATTCGAGGATGGCTTTATACCCTTTATTATTATTATTATTATTATTATTATTATTATTATATTATCTGTGAAGAGCATTGCTATTCATAAGCCCATACACCACATACCAAAATTTTTTTATTTTTTTAAAATTTTTTTAAAGTTTTTTTTAGTTTTATTATTCTTAAAATAATTAAATTATTCTATTCATAAGCCCATACACCACACACCAAAATTTTTTTATTTTTTTAAAATTTTTTTAAAGTTTTTTTTAGTTTTATTATTCTTAAAATAATTAAATTATTCTACTCATAATCCATATACCACACATTTAATAAGAGAATAAAATTAAAAAAAATTATAAAAAGGATGGTGTGTGGTGTATGAGGCTTAGGAATAGAATTTTTCATCTGTGAATGCTTTTTTTCCTTCTCAATTTTGATTTTGTTACGTAGTTTTTCTTTTTCCTGTTGTTTTGGTGTCTCTGACTTGTATTCATCATGTATTTGATCATGGTCAAGTGAGGTAGCCTTTGATTGTTTTTTTTTTTGGTTTTTTATTTAACTATAAATTACTTTATTAAGGGGTTTTTCTTCTTAGTATTGCCTTTTCTTCTTCTTCTTTTTCTCTGTTTTGAGTTCTCTAGAAAGAGCCAGGTGAGTTCAATGATGTCAAGAACTATAATTTGTCAACATTGTTGTTTTAGACCAGAAAATGAAAGGGACAATGACCTGTTTAACTAACTAATGATAAATGTCATATTAGGTGGCTGTTTTTGTTATACCAAAACATGAGATCAATTAGGCGAGGCTCGTTTATTTTCTGAGATGAGATGAGTTGAGATTAAAGTTAAAAAGTTGAATAAAATATTGTTAGAATATATTTTTTAATATTATTTTTATTTTAAAATTTGAAAAATTTGAATTGTTTATTTTATTTTGTATTAGAAGTTGGAAAAGTTGTAATGATTAGATAAGATGAGATGTTTTCTGAAAACAAACGAGACTGTTTCAAGCATAAACAACTGCCTGCGTTATGATCCTAAACATTATTTATATATATAAATATGATATTTATTAAAAGAATAAGAAAAAGGTTTCATGTTCTTGATACTCTCTTAAAGCACTGGCACTAGCTTAGCCAAATGCCAGTGAAAGTCATATTTTAAAGAATATTACTAAATTTCTGTTACATTGGATTAGCTACACAATTCATTTGGAAGATGAATTACAGGAACTTCATCCCTAAAGTTATATATGAAGGAAACTGTAGTATCTTCATTCTAATATTTTATTATTTCTTTTGTTTCCCATTTTCTTCCATCTAGTGTAATGTCATCCCTACAGTAACTTCATTCTTAGAATTACGATGCATTTTCCTATTATTAATTATATTTTTATAAAATAATATTAATCATCTTTCTTTTAATATTTTTTAAAATAGAAAACTATTATCTTTCTTAATTATTTTTTGCGTTTATCTATAATCATGCAAAAATTATAATAATATGAGAAAATATGAATAAACTTTTTATTAATTATTTATAGAGTACAAAATAATGCAATAATCCTATCTTATAACAAATTATAATATAAATAATGTTCATCTATATAATTTAATTAAAGAAATATTAATAATAAATCATAATAATATTTTATTATTATAGATAGTACAATGGTTAATCCAACGTAAATTTTAAGTTTTAAGTGATTGACTGAAAATAAAAAAAAAATTCGTATTAGTCAAATTTTGAAAATTGGCATCACTAATCAATCCATTACAGAGAGTGTGATGGTCAATCCAACGTAAATTTTAAGTTTTGATTGATTGACTAAATATAAAAAAATTTCGTATTAATCAAATTTTGAAAATTGGCATCACTAATAGTCCCATGCCAAGCAAAAGTCGAGAAAATCAAAGGTGGCTTACACGTTTTTGACTTGGCATTGATTTGGTGACTTGATGTTGTGAGTTGGTTAAAAAAGTCAGTCTGTGTTGTAGTCACCAGGAAAATTCTTGCAATAGGATTGACAAAACTCAACCCATCCCTTTCTTCATCCTTCAAAGAGCTCTCATAAACTCTTGAGTTGAGAAGAATTGGTCTTTCAATGGTTTCCCGTAAGATAAATGATTTATACAAGTTTCAAATAGACAAGTTACATATAAGTCTTTGTAAAAAAATAGATTCAACATAAAAAAAATATAAAAAAAAATTATTATTTATTAATGAGACTCATTCTTTTACGAATAACTTATACCGAGCATTACTTTTCTTGCAAATCTCCAAAATCATCTTTCCTATTATTTTCATAGTGTGTCTATGTATAGTCATCATTTTAATATTTCTTGACGTGACATCCAAAATACAAAAAAAAAATTAAAGTATATTTCCAAGAAGCTGCGGGATTTTTAGAAAAGGGTAAAAACTAAATTTTTAATAATTTATATTAATATCAATTTGATCAGTTTTTGGTGAATGGGGTTATCTGGATCCAAGATTGAATCGATCATTTTCAATTATTAGATTTGGAGGCCACCGATTGAATCAAACTCATAAAAATAGTGCTAGTTTTGATTCGCATTACAATAGAAATGCATTAACTGGACCAAATCTTTTTGTTGTATTTTAGCCGTAAATAACTTTTTTGCGACTAAAATAATTTTTTGCGACAAAAAATCTGGTTTGTTGTAATAAAAACATTTATGTTGCAGCGTGATTCAAATCAATCCGGTCATTAATCCATGAGTAATTCGACATACAATCATGAAGTGTGTAAACGTCGCATAATCGCTATAAAAAAGAGTAGGATCCATTATTAAAAAAGTAATTTTTTCTATATGGGTCTCATGTTTTATTTACTTTTTTCAAAACGATTATACGACTGTTGCACAATTTACGGTTGTAAATATCTTTTTTCTTAATCCACACCCCGACTAGGATTAGTGTAATTATAATAGATGTATACTCTTAAAGTTTGAATAATACTAGTATGTCCTCTCATTTTGACCACTCATATATTTATTTAGTTTTTTAAATTTTTTTTACTTACTGATTAAGGAAGTGACTATTAGTCTATTGATTTTTTAAAAATGTTTAAAGATGTTAAAAAATATGAAAAGGAAAAATAAAAAAGATGAATTTTGCCTATGCGGCACGCCCAAAGATCATTGCTAGACGGCAGCCTAGCATCACTCTTAAAGTTTACAGATAGATGATCCCTAGAAAGGATATTCATTCATGGAATGAGGTATTAGAGTTTTTCTATAACCATCAGTGAGTCTTAAATTCAACATGTTGATCAAAAAATTATCTCTTACAAAATTTACTGTTATTAAAAAAATTACTATATTATTAGGTCTATATATAGATATATATATATATATATAAATATATATATATATATATATCTATAGTCAATTCCTTATTATTATTCTTATTTTAAAATGTTCATAGAAAAGTTTTGTTCTTGATCTTCAACTTTATCGTCTCTAGACCATCAGTTGATAATATTTTAAGAAGAAAATATTCATTTTTAAGCTTGTGGTAGAGGTTCTAGAGGAGACACCCCACACATCTTTAAATTTTTTTACAAATCTAATCTTGTCATGTTATATTCTTTTTCTATGCTTTTATGATTTTTTTGTCGTTGTTATTATTGTCAAAGTTAATGCGATATATATATTAGCGAAATACACAACCATAAAATAAAAATATTACAATTGTAAGAAATGGACACTCATAATGGGCACCCATTCACATTCTCTTAGAGGTTATAAAGTGGTTCTTAAACCACTTTATGAGACTTGATGGCTAGCACCTTAATGGTCAGCCAAGGATTATGCTTAGAGGGGCATAGCCCCTCCTCCATTGTGAATTATACTTGACTAAAAATGTAATGCCCCGACCCCGAGGGTCCGGAGAGTTAACTCATAAAACCTGATAATCAACTCCATCAATACTAATGTATTTCCAAATCCAATAATATATATACTTCTAAAACTTCAGATCAAACATAAATACTACAAATTAATAAACTATATATACTCATATATCAAATCATCAATCCAACAACCCAAATAAAATATCAACTTTTCTCCATGTCTCAAATAACAACTAGAATAAATAAAATTGACATAAGTCTCCATAAACCGTCTAAATCCATTGAAATCAATTTAATAAATAAATAACATTCAACAGCAGCACTAATACCGCGAGATACCCAATAACTATTCATAGCTAATATTGTCCACAAACTTTAGTACTGATCCTTAGCTGAACCGTCAATGTCATCTGAAAATATTATAAAGATTAAGGGGTGAGTTATCAACAACTCAGCAACCAGAGAGCATATACTAGCATATAAACATGAGCATTTATAACGTTCGGTATGCAAACAAAATATTTACTTTCAGAAATGCATAGACAAAACTTGATACAAAAACGTTAGAGCGAAATTTCCAGAAAGATAAACTTATTCTCAAAAAGAAAATCCATTGGTATATCCAAATTGAAAGATTATATTCATATCATCTCATAGCATCACATCGGGACAAATACCATGTTTAACTCCCGTGGTAGGGTTATAAACCATCAATATATCCGTGGTTGAGCCGTATACCATGTTTCACCCCCGTGGTAGGGTTATAAACCACCATTATACCCGTGGCTGGGCCGTATTCCATGTTTCACCCCGTGGTAGGGTTATAAACCACCATTATACCCGTGGCTGGGCCGTATTCCATGTTTCACCCCGTGGTAGGGTTATAAACCACCATTATACTTGTGGCTGGGCCGTATTCTAGTTTCACCCCCATAGTAGGGTTATAAACCACCATTATACCCGTGGCTGGACCTTAACAGAAACAGAACGGAACATCATCGGAATCAGATCACATTCATATACAGAATCAGAACTTCATGCCAAGGTTTTAAGATGACACATCATATCAAAACAAAATACTGAATAGTTTCAAATCATTTCACATGTTCGAAATAAACAGAATCAAAACATCTTCATTTACTCATAGCAAAAACATTTAGATTTTGATATTCGCTCTTTTTGCATAATTTAGGAACAAAATGCACAAAATTAGCTCAAATCTACACAAGTCATGATAGAAAATACTTTCTCTTATATTGAATTTATGCATATGCAGAATAAACATCTGAGGTCGTTTTCATATTTCTTTTCAAAAAATACATGCTTATATTCAAAGTCAACCTCATTTCATTTCTTTTATGCAAATATAGTATATGAACCCCGCTTACTTGACTTCCAAGTATTATCTACGCTTTGAGTCGGAACTCTGGTAGAAACACCACCTAAACAAAATATATACCCAACATTTAATAAACCAATCCAGTAAACTACTATTTATTGAGCAATAATCCAAAACAGCCCCTTTTAACACAATGCCTATCATAAAATTAAACCCAAAGAGTCCCCTCCTCGAACCATTAGCATTTAAACCCCAAAACAGCCACTAACATCTCCACCCAACAGCCAAACTCAACCCATACAGCCGCCTTTTATCAACACCAAACCAACCATAAAACATCTCCAAAACCAACAACAGCAACTCCTATGTTTAAAACATAACACAAACAACACGTCCACTCCAACCTTCAATATAAAACTTCAGCACAACCATCATATATTTTTAATCATTCAACATTTCAAGACTTGAGTCTCTGCGCCACTCATAATACACCCAACACAACCAGCTCAAAACACCCATTGTACACACAGTCAATAAACCACCTCGAGCAGCCATCAATCACTTCCATACACCACACACATCAACCCAAAACACCACACTTTAACATAAATAATTAAAATAGTCAAACTTAAAAATCACATAAAACCTCCCTTTTACTAAGCGATGAATAAAAGAGAAGAAGAGAGTAACGTGGCTTACCGGCGTTGGATTCTATGACAACAACTGACAAACACAAGGGAGGCACTGCTCGATGGAGGGAAAAATACACTGTGAAAATAAAATGAGTGTGTGGTTAAAGGTGCATGTGACTGGGTAAAAAAAAATAGAGTTTATGAGAGCTTGAGTGTGTGCATGCGAGGGAGTAAGATTCTGTGTGAAAAAGAAATGTCGTGGGGAGTGCGCGGAAAACAGAGGAAAAAGAAGGCCTGGGTGCAAATAAATAGAGGTAAAAAAAAAATAAGAGTGAGATCGGATAGTGAAATTGAGATTTACCAACGTTAGGAGTTCTGGTGAGAGGGCTCGACGGCAACCCAAAAATCTATGATCAGATGCAAACACCTAAAATCTCAAATCTACCGAAAAGAAAAAAATATAGGGAAGAACAGAGGGAGAGAGAGAGAGAGAGAAAAGCTAACCTTGGTTTATTCCAGAAATCGAAACCCGAGTGCACCAAAATCACTGAAAATTGCAAGAGGGAAAAGATACGAGAGGTCTGCACTTTGGATAGAAAGAGAGGGAGAGTGATCGGTTGGGAGGTTTGGAAATGAGGAAGGAACGAAAAAAGTAAACTGCATAGGCATGGAGAAATCGTGGCAGTTACATGGAGAAGAAGAAAAGAAAAGTAAGGAGAAAGTCACTCACATAAACAACAGCATCTGGGGCTTCAGCTTATGAAATGTTGTGGGCTTGGGGCCGGTTATTACAAAAAAAGAACGATCTCTCTCTCAAATGGTTCTCTCAAGTCACGTCATTTAGGATGTGGAACGTGTGAGTGTTGTTCTGATATTACCACGTAGTACACTCCACCATCGATGTGAAGATCATGGACGAAAAACGACGCTGGAGAATTCGTGGAATAACCGCACTAGATCTACGATTTATCAACGAGGTAATATCGTTTCTGCTGTATACTTTGATCTAGTATTTCTAACATTGGTATCAAACCATGAAATCGCTTGTCCCCTGTTTAAATTTTGGTTCAATTATTTTTACCAAAATTCTGTTGAGATGCTTTGTGTATGCTGCTTTTTTTTCTTCTTCCTGATTGCATGAGACGGCAAGGTTCTGACCATACCACCGTGAGAGATGGTTCTTGTAAGGTTGGCTACCTGCTATACCGAGTATCGTTAATGCAACCAAAGGATCGTTGCACTGAAAACGGTTGTAGCCAATCGACTCAAAGCGGAGCGCATGAAACTTTGAGGTGTTGTACCTTGGTGCGACTACCACATGCAGCATAGCGACCATCTTGGTGTGTTGCGCACCTGATGGTGTTCAAGGTGTTCTACACCTTGATGCTGCACGCACCAGAGGATTGGTTGCAACCATGCAACTCCAAGCGATGCCGCAGACATGGACTGAAAAGATCCACGTGCAGTGCCGCATGTAGAGCTACGTGCTCTACTGAAGGTGGCGGCACCGCTGCAAGCGTTGCCCTCGGATAGAACAACCGATGGCAGAGCACACAAAGCCGTGATGCCGCCCCTACTTACAGAGTTGCTCATTTGGCCAGTGTGGCAAGCTCTGTTACGGGAAGAGTTGTGCACGAGGTTGGTGCAGCAAGATCTACTACGCCCATAGCCACGCGAAACGGCAGTGCGGAAATCCATGCAGATGTTGCGGGCACCTGTTGGGTGCACAGCACAGACGATGGAGGTGCAGCGCCACAAACTGTGTTGTGTGGGGCAGCACTGAATTGGAATGCACCAGCGCCACGTACGCTTCTTGACGGAGGTAGGGATGCAACCCGATGAACAGTAGCCGGTTCCGGGCCCGAGCTGACCCGACACTATTTACGCGCCAAACCGATCTGATCCGACCCGCACTTAACGGGTCGGGTCGGGTCTTTTTTAAAACAAAAATATTAATTTACTTTTTATATATATATATATATATATTTATTTATCTTACCTACCTGCTACATCAGACTTAACTAGAGGCACATGTCGTGCACAGAAACATGAAGACTGGGACAAGACACCAAGAAACATGAAGAAGACGTAGAGATAAATATCTCAAATCTCACCTAGATCTTTAGATCCAACCGACAAGAGCAAGCTCTAGAGTAGAATACTGCCAAGAAATACAAGAAAGTGAAGTGCTCTGGTTCACGTTGGCCTGGTTTAGAAAAGTGTGATGTGCTACTCGTCAAATCCCAGCAACCCAGAGCATAAGGGAGAGGTAATTCATCCAGACCCATTTCTTTTTTTTCCTTTAATTTTTTATTTTGTAAAGGTAGATGATTTTCTCCTATTTTTGTGCATGCAATCGGCCCCCAAAGAAAAATAGGAACACTCGCAAATGGCAAATATAATCAAGAAATATAGCAAAAATCAATTCATAGAGACTGACGGACTAACGGACTTAGTCTAGAGTGAGAGAGAGAGAGATTACCGGTGGCAAGGCGTTAGTGGTGCTCGGTGTGAAGACAAATGGATTGAAATGAAATGGAAAGAAGATGAAGAGGGCGACAGCGGGTAGGGTTTTGCAGTGGGGAGGAGATTTACAGAAGTTTTCGGTTTCAACGGTTTCGACGGTTTCGACATCTCTAAACCCGTTATTAAACTTTGACCCGATGAACCTATATTTATTCGGATTGGACGGATCAGATGTTACGGACGGTGCGGGCCAAAGCTTTTTATGCACAGGCCTAGACGGAGGTGTCCTCTGCTGCGACTAGAGCAGCACGTACCATGGTGGTGCTGCGACCTCGTTACGCACAGAGGAGCACTGCGATGCCCACGACCAGCCAAATCACCTGCCCGGTATGGCAGGCTCAGAACCGCGTTAAATGGCAATGCAACAGCCCATGCAGAAGTTGCAGGCACCAGTTGAATCGCTGCATACTACGCCGGGTGGGGCAGCTCGGCCATCTCTTTCTGTTGCCGCTAGATGCTGCTGTGGTGGTGCAGGGTGGTATGCAGTGGTGCTTGAAGAGGATGGTGTCAGTTACATTTTTTCTTCCGTTACTAGAATAGTCACGTATTTGAGGAAGAAGATAAAGTGATAAACAGTAAATGTGTTTCAAGTTTATGGGCTTATTATTATTATTTTTTTTTATGTTAAAGGCTTGTTCATTTGTCGGTTGTGCATTTGTGGGCTTGTTCTTTACCTCAAGGGAACAGCACCATTGGTCTTGGGCTCTGACTTGTTTTTAATTATCTTTGGGCTTGTTTTTTTTTTTTTTTTTTATTCTGGCCCATATTGTTTATTTGTGTTTAAGGATATGGGTTGGGCCGGGCGCTAGTTTTGTTTTTCTTGTTTTGTTTAAAAAGAAAAGCTCTAACTATTTTTTTAAAAAAGAAAAATGTCATGATCCGCAAGTAGCCCAAAGACCTGTGCATAATGGCATGATCCACCAAGTTCTTTTTTTTTTTTTAATTTGGATCAATAGAAAAAAAAAATTTATGTGGTGTTTGAACCCAAGAACTCACACACAAGGCAATGAGCTCAACTATTGGGCTAGAGTTTATTTCTAGTGTGTTTGTTGATTTTATTTAGTAATTCAACATGTACTTGTGGCATAAATATTTATTTTTTTGAAATATATTTTTGTACGTGCTTATTAAATCATGCCATGATATTATGAAATATTTTATTACATTTGTTAGGCATTTTATTTTATGTTATAAATTGCCTAGATTATTATTTTTGTGGTGAATAATAATTGTTTGGGCGAAATGTGATGAATCTTTTGTACATGTATTATGTTTACATGTCATATTGTGAGCTTATTTTATCACTTGTATTTATTAGGCTAATTTTAGAAATTAATCTATAAATTTTCTTTTAGAATGTGATAAAATGAGTGATTAAGTGGTCCGAGTTTTAATTAGTCCATGCTTATGATTGGCTCAAATTTATTTCTTCGATTTAGAAAGAAATTATTTTTTGCATGTGACTCGATATATTACTTATCTTAGTGGGAGTATGGTTGAGAATGATTTGGAATTAATCTCCTATACGATATAAATTTGTGCACAAATTAAGTTAGAAATTAATAATTAGGTATTGAGGCGCAATAGATGATTAGGAAGCTTAGCGAATTTTTGATCTTGCGATGTGTATTAATTAGTTTTGTTCTACCTTAGATTAACACGGTAAATTTCTTAAATATGTGTGCAATTAGATGCGCATAGTTTAGTAACTTTGAGATAACCAAGAATAAAGCCTAGAGATTATGTATGCGACTTAGTTGTCAGATTAATCTCCTCCATGAGCAAGTAGTTGGAAACGAATAAAAATTATTATTAGATAGTCTTGGACCATCATTATTGTGAAACCTTTGAAAGGTCTAGAATAAAATTGGAAGTGCGTGTGTGACACATGCATTACAAGTTTTCATAGAAGTTGATAGGATCAACTGTTAGATAGAGCTAAACCACTATTTTATCTTTGAGAATCTTGTGGTTAATGACAGAAGTTGCGTGTTGTTTTTGTAACGCAAATGTTAATTACTCCTAATTTGAGGTTGAACATTATAATCTTGAAGTAACTTTGATTAACTCACAAATAATCACATACTCTAAAGCTTGCTAGTATATCTGACAAGTAAGGACATTAAAATCTAAGTGTGCAAAAGTGTTGAGGACATTCTTGATGGGCACATTCATTTTAAATTTTTTATCAGTGCACCTCTATGTGGTATTATCATTGGTAATTTTGCTTTAATTTTATTTATCTCCAGAGCGAACAAATAGGTTCTTGTAGATATATAAACTCAGGAGCACCCTTGAGAGTAATGTAATACCAAGTACCTTAGAGGTTTGCATGGTAACTAAGGCAAAAACCTGAATAATTAAGTACGACTTAATAAGCCTAAAAAATCTTACTCATGATTGCCCTGATGTAAGATAGGTTTTAGGTTAAGATAATTTCTCACAAAATTTTTATTTTCTCTCTTATAGTGGATTGGAGAATACAAAAAATATTGAGTAAGTGAGAATTTGGGATATCGCTGGTTCGCTGCTTAAATGCCATATACTGCATTTATTGCACAAGGAGATGTTTTTGGCACTTTTAGCACGATATTAGAAAAGTATATACCTAATTTGATTTAAGACTCATTGAAAACAGTGGTGTTAGTGAGAATTCCTAAGAGTTTAAAAGATTGATGGTCACTCATTGACTCAGTAATATTATTTCTCGAGTGGAGAGATGATATGCTTAAAATGTGCCGTTGAGGTATAGGATGAAGGGTGTGAAGCTTGAGAAATTGAAGGTTTTCTCGCTAATGAGATCCCTCTCCGTTATTTAGAAGAGTCAAAGAGAAAAGACAATATGAGTATTTTCTATATGAAAGTTCCTATACGTGCACATTAAGGATATGAGATAATAAAAATATTGTTTCATCATATAAATGCGATCCAAAATTTTTTTTAGAAAAATATATTTTTTAGTTAAAATATTTTCAAAATCGCAATTGTATGAGTTATATGATGAGAACAATTATTACGCAGTTTATTGACTTGCTAATAATGGTGTTATAAATGAATTATGGCGCAAAGCAGTTGTTACATCACACTTGGGGTTGATATAATATGGGGTTGCGGCCTTAATTTTGATTTATCGTCCTTAGATCGAGTTCATTCGCCTTTGAGAAAGGTTGAGTGACTATTTTGTGCAAACGTGAATTCTATTAAAAATCGAGAGGATCTAAGCTTGATCATTTTTTGGTTGAGTCAAGAAAATTACTCGTATTTTCGGCGAGGGTAGGGAACTGTGGATTTTTGTAACACTTGGAAAGAATGTTTTCATCACATTTCATTCCACGTTACCTTAACCTTAATATTTTCAATTTTTTTTAAAGATCACCGAAAATAGTGAGAGTAATTCAACAACTAGTGTGAGTATACATTTGAGTAATGGTGTACCACTACTGATAGTGACTCCCAAAAGTTATTGAATATAAAGATTCTCATAAATAGCATGGAAGCAATATATGAATATTATCTCGTCGTTTAGAGACTAAAAGAGAATATTTGTAATATGGCTCTGCTAAAGGTATTAAATTCACATAGTAGGAATCTCAACATAAAATCTTAGATTTACTTCACTCATATGATCCAACCTGAGTTGTTCATCTGATTGACATAGAAAAGTGGAATTTATAGAGGTATAGATCCATCTCTTAGTACTAATTGAGTTGCATTTAGATAATTATTGAACGCATATTTATTGAAACTTTTCTTGAGGGAGTTAAATAGCTGATTCTCATAGGAGAATTAGATGGTTAGCTTTTGTGATGTTTCGGCATGAAATACTTTCAGCGCATGATTGTTGCTAGTACTATTTTGATACAAAAAGTGAATTAATGTTGCTGGTGTTGTTTACATGCTGCCTAAACAAACCATCTATTCAAAGATATCCAATGTACCTAGTCATTTTTTATTAACGGCCTATTGTATAAAATGAGGTTCTTTGAACGTTGTTGACAATCTTAAAAAAGTGTTATCCTAAGAAATATTGCGAACCGGTTGTCTTAGATAATTAATTATTGCCTAATAAGAGGTTTTCCATACTACGAGGTGATGAACATGAGTTTGTAAAAAGTAGATAAGACTTTACGTCTTGTGAGACTTTGTATAAGAAAAACAGTTTCTAGAAATTTTTGTTCAAAATCCATAGACAATTAATGAGATGGACAATACTAGAGAATCTAGTTTTGCTTATACTATTTGGTGTTCCCATTATGGTTTGCTCATGGGAGTTAGTGGTCAAGATTTTGTTAGATATGACTTACTTGATTAAGTGAGTTTGTGATGCGATTGTTGTTAAAAGTAATGACTAGACTATTATGATTATCTCTGGGGGCAAATGCCCTAATCGCTTTACCCTCAATGGAAAATAAATTATGGTTATCTCACATGCTTTTGTTGAGTACAAGAGATTTATATGGAATTTTGACATCGTAAATTAAGTTTGTTGAATGACATTTGTAGTCACCTTGTTGATTCTTAAAAATTGCAGTTGGACTTATTGACTAGAATCTAAAGTTTATATTGTGAGTTTGATCTAAATGAGATTCATGATGAGTCGTTGCTGACTTCATGGTTGTACAAATGACTTTTATATGTAAAAGCAGAGTCTCTTGGTAGGAGCATATTTTGAAAAGTTACTACACATTAGAATGCGCATGGAGAGAAATGGTCATTAAACACCAATTGAGAGTTGTGGTTTAATAATTTGTAGTTGACCATGTGATTTCTCTCTACCTTATGGTATTGCTCGTCGTGCACATGATACTGATGTGTTCTATGATCATGTGGCGTGATTGAAAGCATTTTTTTGTAAGTACACACATTCATTCACCATAAATCTAGGAGTTATGGTGAAAAAAGTATATTGACAGGCTTAGATCGGCTTACTCACACGAGCAATTGTCTTTGGCGCTACAAAGAGGTAGCGAGCAAAGATGAGACAATGTATGTAACATGTGTGTGCTCCATCATATTTAATAGAACCGTGCATGGTTACCACAATCTATGTAACATGTGGTTTAGCCAGATGCGAGAACCTATTTGGCGCTTCGGATAGCGAGCAAATGGGGGGACTCGGGTTAGGCACTGAGACAGCGACTAGACTATGATCTGTACAGTGTATTGACATTAGATATACGCTCTTTCTTTTTTGAAAGAGAACTCCACCGTAATATGTATTTCATACTACATGTGCTTTTGTGACCAACTATAGAGGTGAGTGAATGAATCCCTACTTCATCACCGTGTGAGTCATGTAAGTCATAATTGATGACCTTAATTTATTTATACCCTTAGGAGACCTTTGACTATGTCACGAGGTTGATGTTTTAGTATCTGCTATTTTGGCATGTTATCTATGGTCATGAATTATACGGTCTAAAGAAACATTGTTGGGAAAGCGACTGAACTGAAACTAAATGACATGAGGACGAAGGGAAGACTATTTGGTAACACATCGATAATGATATGTACTCACTGCCGACAAATTATGTTGCTTCTTGGGAGTTGCAATATAGTTGTGAGTATATTATGTTTTATGGAGATTGAGTATTGCTCTGAGTCATTTGGACTTGAGAGAGATTAAGGATACTTAATCTGATGTGACCAAATGAGTCGGAGCATAACGAGACACTTTTAGGGATGCTGCTATGCTAGTCTTTTCCTAGAGAGATTTGGTATAGTGCTCCCATTTGTATTTTATAGTTGTGCTTGATGGTCGCACGGCCTATTTGATAACATATTGAGGGATGTAGACTTGAAGTCTTGCCCACTATGTGTGAGTGGGAGATGTAAGAAATGGACAACCATAGTGGGCACCCCTTCACCTTCTCTTGGAGGTCATGAAGTGGTTCCACTTCATGAGGCTTGACTAAAAAAAAATGATATTTCTCTCAAATGATTCATTCAAGTCACGACGTCTAGGCTGTGGAACGTGTGAGTGTTGCTCTGATATTATTACATAGCACACTCCACCATCGATGTGAAGATCATGGACGAACAACGATGCTGGAGAATCCGTGGAACAACTGTACTAGATCTACGATTTACCGACGAGGTAATATCGTTTCTGTTGTGTATTTTGATCTAGTATTTCTAACAACAATAAAATAGAAAATTAGATGAAACCAATTTAGACTAAAGCATGAAAGTTTCGCTCTTTCTAAGGAGATAGAAGCCATCCGCGATTGAAAAATCTCAAATAAATTGGTATAGCATATCCCTTCTTGACTTATCTTCTCTAAGATACAACATCACAACTAATCACCGTATAGTTAAAACGTGACAAATTTTGCACAAGCAATTAAGTCCAAAGCTTCACAAGAAAGCACCTATCTTTGCCTCAAAAGTTCTTAACAATATCCACACACTTTCAATTATTTATTTATATTAAACTTCTCTCTCATACGAAAATGGCACACTGCTACTCTTCCATATTGAAAAATCGAGAAGCCTAATAAGAATAGTATTTATAATACCAAAATAGAAGGCTCAAACCATATGACCTATACTCCAAAATAACTAGTTAATGATACAATTGGAGACCCATTGGAACTTTATAAAGAGCAAAAACTTCTCATTTCCAAGCAATGTGGGATCCCATACACCACCTACCCTTATCCATATCTTATGGGGTATCACAACCTATCCCCCTTAAATTCCCAACGTCCTCGTCGAGCCTATCCATTGTAGGTCGCACGACTCAAGTCCCACATTTCTGGTTAGGATAGTCTCTGATACCATTTATAATGTCCCAATAGAAGGCCCAAACCACATGACCTATACTCCAAACGCTCAACTATCAAATTACTAAACTCATCCCAACTCAAAACCTTCTTACACGTGTGACTTACAACATTTTTCAACTTAAAACATCTTTATACGTGGGACTCACAACCTTTTTCAATTTCTCATAAAAAGTACTAAATTCATATTAACATCTAAACACACTTTAAACTCAATTTAGATGGGTCTCACATAACTCTCTTCACTACTCAACTCATTACTATTCATAAAGGACTCAACTCAGCTGAGTTTAACTCAACATCCAAACGTAGCCTAAATAAAAAAAATTCAACATTGGTAGTGGATCATCAAAACAAAGAGTGATATGCTATATCCACATGTGGAATCCACCGATGGATGCTACCGACTAGGGGTGTAAATTTAAACCGGAAAACCGGAAAACCGAACCGAACCGGACCGGTTGGTCCGGTTTTAAACCGGTCCGGTCCGGTCCGGAACCGGTTCCTATTTTATGAAAACCTGTCGATTCCGGTCCGGTTTCGGTTCCGTAGTTTCTGGGACCGGTTGGAAAAAAAAATATAAAAATTAATTTTATATATTATACAAAATATTTATATATATAATATATAATTATATGTTAAATTTTTATATATAATATATATAATTATATATCATATATGAAAAAATTTTATATTATAATTTATAAATAATAATATAAAATGTTAATCTTAAATATGAACATTTGTAATTTATTTGATCATATATTATTAATATAATTATATATAAGATAATGTTGTTATAATTTATAAAATAAAAGTTTAATCTTAAAGATGAAAATTTAATTAATCATATGCTTTAAGCATAATATATATATTAAATTATTAATAACATTTTATAATAAGAAGTAACACTTTATTATATGTTTTTTACATTTAAAAAAAACTGAAAAATCGGACCAGAAACCGATAAAACCGGAGGTACCGGTTTAGGAGGATAATCAGGACCGGTTACACCCCTACTACCGACAAGATTAAATGGCTTTTTCTTTTTCTTTTTTTATACCCTTTAGCATTTTAAAAAAAATCATAATATTATTAAAAAATATTTTCTTGATTATTAAGTAAAAAAATAATAAAAAAAAACCATCGGTTTGATGGAGTAAGCATTATTCCAAAACAAAGGTAATTGGTAATAAATGTAATTAAAACAACCACTACCAACGTTGATTAAGGTTTGGTTTGATTATACAAACCAAATTATCTGATCTCATATAATTATTACAACTTTTTCAAACTCCCACGTAAAATATAATAAATAATTCAATTTTTTCAACTTTTAAAATAAAAATAATATTAAAAATAATATTATAATAATATTTTATTCAATTTTTAACAAAACATTTTATCTCATCTCATCTGAAATGTATAACCAAACGAAGTCTAAAAATAACTAAAACCGCTTGGAAGCCTTTGACAATAAACGAAAGAGTTGGCTAACTGCAGAGTAATAAAAGAAATTAAGGGCACAAAGGTAATAAGATCAACATCAATGGCACATTAACCAACACGGACAAGTATTTGAAAGTTTTTATACCACACATCATTTGGATAACATAATTTGATTAGGGCTCATTTATTATCAGAGATGAGATGAGTTGAGATTAAAGTTAAAAAGTTAAATAAAATATTGTTAGAATATATTTTTTAATATTATTTTTATTTTAGAATTTGAAAAAGTTGAATTATTTATTTTATTTTGTATTGAAAGTTGGAAAAATTATAATGATTAGATAAGATGAGATGTTTTCTAAAAACAAACGAAGCCCGAATCATATTATTTAGATCCAACAAGTGGTATTAGAGCCTTTTTGTCATATCAATGTAGAAGTACAATTTTGTATTTTGAAGGTGATCAGAAAGTTCTGGGTTTGCTGTGGTGGTCGCCAGTGTGTAGTTCACCAAATCTCTCCAAAATTGTTGCTTAGAGGACATCAGAAATGTCCTCATCGGCATCCCTGCGTCGAGATCTACCGGAAGGTAGTGTCAGGTCGGTCGAAATAGTGATGGCTCTGTGGCTGGTTTTCTTCTATAGTCAATTGGATCACATATGTTAACTTTCAGGTAGGGTTTTTCTTTGAATTGGACTTGAGCATTTCATAAGATTTGGGCTTGTTGTCTTAACAAGGATATAAGGTGAATTGGGTTTGTATAAGGATTGAGTTTTATGTGCTGGTCTAGCCCATATGTTGGGTCCAAACTTTGAAACCTTTGTGTTTATGTTTATTGGGCCGGATCATATCACAAGTCCATATCCATGGGTTGACCCTGAACGGTTTGACTATTGACCCTAACCCATTTGACTAGTTGATTTTGACCCAGTTGACCCGTTTGACCGACCCTGCTGACCAGGTCGCTCGGTTTGATCCGAATCCAGATCTTAACTTCGATTTGACAGAATAAAATAATATTTTTTAAAAAATTATTTTTTCTTTCTTTCTTTGAATATCTCTATTATAGACATGTTATTTAATATTCTCTTATTTATATACATAATTATTTTCTTTGAGATATTTAGTAACAATTCATACATGTCGCTTAGAGAAATTAAAATGATACGTTGCCTAAGAGACTTCTATCATGGAGATTTTTTCCTTGGCCTAAAAATGTAAAACTTTAATGAATTGCATCAAGTTACATCTATATATATGCAAATAACAATCGAGCCAAAGGAAGATTATTATTTGACCAGGTCATAGATTGTATAAGGTAGTAAAATGTAAATTGTATAATTTTGGAATTAACTTATGCATTCAATAGTTGGCCCAAAGGAAGGCTACTGTTTGGTCAGGCCCAATTTTATATTATTTAGTTAATTAGCATTATTGGGAGAAGACCACTTGCATGTTGTGATTATTGTCGAAAGACTTAATTGCAATGATGCACTAAGTATTTCATAAAAGCTCACTTTTATAAAAACCATCAAATTTTTTTTTTGATTTATTATTATGTTGTCTGATTGATTTTTTTGTTCAATTGGACTAAAACTTGCATGATGATAATTATGGTTTGTTTATCATTGTCAATACTTTAAAATTGATGGGATATTTATTTAGAGAAATGATATTTGCAGTCGTGAGCGTGCAGTCGCTTTGAAAAATGTAAATAAATATGGGACCCACATGAAAATAAATTAATTTTTTAATAATGGACCCCACTCTTTTTCAAAGCGACTGCACGGCGTTTGCGCATTCACGACTGTATGTAGCATTACTCATTTATTTATTGTGAGTTTCTTTTATTTCCTTATAGTGATTAGATCTTCAATATCTGCCAATTTGAATAATATTTCTGTTCTTAAAGTTCACGTTTTGCAAAATGGAAAGAGCATGTCACTATTGTTATTGGGTGTATGGATCTAGACTATACGCTTCAGGTTGATGAGCCTCCCAAGCCTACTGATCAAAAGACAGCTCATGAGAAATGAGAGCGCTTTAATCTCATGAGTTTTATGATAATGAAGTATTCTATTCCTGATTCTATTCGTTGTGCAATGCTTGAAGAGGAAAATGCCAAGAAGTACTTGAACCAAGCATTGGAAAAAAACTTCTTAGCAAACTTGTCTTATTATGGTATAATGGCAAAAGGAATACAAATGAGTATATTATGGAAATGTCAAATCTTGTTAGTAGATTGAGAGCACTAAAGTTAGAGTTTTATAATGAAATTCTTGTGCATCTCATTCTGATTTCTCTTCCTGCACAATTTAGTCTCTTTAAGATTAATTGTAATAATCAAATGAAGAAATGGACTCTTGATGAGCTTATCGCTCATTGTGTGCAAGAGGAAGAAAGGTTAAAACAAGAAAGGATCTAAAGTGCTCACCTGACAACTTTTCCTCATAGAAATTCGGACATCAAGAAAAGAAAGATGAACGATAAAGCTAAGGTAACTGCAGATGCTAGGACTTCGCAGAAAATTGTGCAACAAAAAAGGATAATAGTTGGCATTGGGCACATCTTTTTACAAACTATCTAGCATCCTTTAATGCGTTTGGCCAGTGGTATCCTGCTCTTAGGATTTTCGCGGCGAGGGATCTCCCTCCCGAGTGATTTTCGCATACTCCTTTGTCCACATTTTTCATGACGTAGTCAGTTTCTTCTTTCGAGATGCATCTTAGTAATGGCGTTGAGAATCATCATTTATATAATGTTCCATCTATTATAGTGAATCGGGCCACCCTATTCGTGGCCTTCCGTGCTTCCTCATGGGAGGCGAGAAGGTTTCCAGTCATCAAATATCTGAATATATCATTTTCCCATGTCGGGGTGTGCCTTCCTACTTCCATGCTCTCAGCTCCTATAGTCGGTGTGTCGATTGCCCGAACGCTTACTTTCCACGTCAAAGTTTCTTCTTGCTTCATCAATCCGATCAGCTTTCCAATTATCAGCCCGAGGGATCCGCTTGATCTGGAAATATTGGAGGTGACTGCACCCTTCCTGTACCTAATGAAGGTACTTTATTAACTTTTCTCCCTTTGCTAGATACTCCCCCGTGAATTGGCCATCCACCACTTTCGAGTCTGCCTTTATTTCTATTTCTTTCTCGCCCGAAGTTTCTGCTACGACCAATCTGGTGAGCACAACTCCGTACTAGGCTTCATTATTTGTCACTTTGAAATTCAATCGTATCACATGGTTTGTCTCAATGCAAGTCTAAGTTTTGGCCATATATGAGAAAAAATCTCTATATTGGACTAGCCAAAAGTCCAAACCTCAATACTTATCTTCTCTATATTGGACTAGCCAAAAGTCCAAACCTCAATATTTGAAATCATCTCGAAACGTGCGAAACACAATAGACCTGCGTCTTCTTCGATCGTCCAAGCCCTCTTTTCTTCGTCGATCGTCCACGCCGTCTTCCTCCAGCCCACATGAGACTTGCGCATTTCCTCCACAAATCTGTCACAACAAAATCGCCATTTGGGTATTTCTTACAAACTGATTTTCGATTTGGATTTTGCCGTGTGTTTTGCTTTACATGGGTTTCGATTTACACTCTGTTTTGATTTTCACTCTACTTTGATATGGAATTTATTCTTTTATTGGGTTGGGTTTTCTTTTTATTGTTTTGTTTTCTGTTGTCTTGAAAAAGTTGAACAACCGATCGAAAACCATGCACATCTTTGTCCTGTACAAGGCCTACAATATAGTCTACATTTCCCCAAAATCTCAACTCTCCTCTATTGTCTGCTCCTGGAAACACTCTTCCTTTTTTCTTTTTTACATCGTTTGGCAGTTGATTACTCCGCAGGCGACTCTCCGGCGGCCCTTTTATTCACCTTTAAGACTTTAGGAGGTGTGTACACCAGTCATCTCTTTAATTTTCTTCCCTTTTGATGTTGAATTAATATTTTTTTTTTAATATTTGGAGCTAAAACTGAGATCTACGTGTTTGGTTTCAGTGGAATATCGACTGCGAATTGTGGGTTTTTAAATATATCTGTAATTGAGTATCGGGTTTTTAATCTTTTACTGCTTTTAAAAATATCTACTTGTTGATGCATGTAAGTTTCATGTTAAAGATCTAGATTATGCATATTTGGTTTAGTTGAAGAGTTCACTAAGTTAGTAGCTTGGGTTATCTATATATCTATCAATTTATTCTATGAGAATTGAATTTGGATTGAGATTTCTACACAAAAAGGTTATATTGAGCCTAGTGCTTTCAGTAATAGCTTCTTAAAGTAGATTTTCTATTTATTAACACTTAAAAAAAAAAGGTTCTAAAAATGACATGAACAAAAAAAACATTTACAAATATTCTGTCCAAATAGTCATTGTATTCTAAGACACATAAATATAAAATGCCTACAAATATTCTATTCAAATAGTCATTCCTATAGGATACCAAATATTGAAATTAGACGAAGATCAGCTAGATGCCTACTCAGTGCCTTGCATAGGAAACATCAGATGTGGGATACCATATATGGTATGTGTCTTGAAAGCCATTAATAAATGAAAAGAACTTCCAGAATGAGTATCATCATAGACAAAATACCTAGGGGAGAAAATAATATTTTCATTCTCTTGATTTTCTCAACATTCTCTTATGGATTTACAGACTATATATAGACTAGAGTTTTATGCTAACAGTTTACATGGAGGTAGAAGATTCCCTATTTCTTTGATGTGCTTGTACTGTGTCTGTTGTGGTGTATTTCTGCTATGCATGCATGATGCCCTCTGCTGTGATGCTTTTGTGCATTCTGTTATGACCCTTATCCTTAGCTTTGACAGATTTAATATGGCCCTTTGCTTCTTCCTTAACATTAATGAACATGTGCATAAAGTCCAAGTGGACTTGCATATAAAATGATACTGATTTGGCTCACTTTATGGCTCTTTTCCCTTGGAAGATTTCAAGGATGAACACACATTTTGATGATGACCCTTCTTCACCACACTCTTACAAAGTGGAGGAAGATGTTGTAAAAGCACCCCAACGCAACATTCTAATGTTGTGGTCCAAACAACCTCTAATGACGGTGAAAAGAGGCATCCTTAAAAAAAATTCAAAGAGGTGCATCTTTCATTGTAAAGGACTGTAGATATTATCTTTATATTAGAAACTGAAATGTGTTGGTAATTTGTGGACTATTTTGGTAATTTGTGAACTGGATTTAGTTTTTGTAATAGAAATTGTGTTGGAAATTATCTTTTGGTATTTATATGGACTGTTTTGGTAATTTGTGGATTGTTTTTGGACTTGAATTTGGAATCTTGTGAATTTGATTTCATAAGACTTGCACTATCATATAGTTGGAAAGTCATCAATGACTCAAGGAGTATGACTCAAGGCATGTATCATGTTCTGAAAATGTGAACATACAGAGAAATTTACCGTTGAGGTGCTTTATAAATAGCAGAATATATTGCCATGATGTCAAATAGGCTCCCGATGCGACTGAGACCAAATGGTTTGGAGTAATTTACACCTACTCAAGATTACTGGGGTAAGATGGTTGTTGCAACTTGAGAGTTCTATTTCTCGACAACATGCGTATATCTAATAACTAAAGGTTTCAGAAACTAGTGACTTTGATTTCATACTTAAGGGTATAATTTTTTTTTTTGTCAAATATTATTAAAATATATGAAGTATATTTCCAAAATATTAAAAAAAAAATATTGTCAAATATTATTAAAATATATAATATTATATTATTATTTTGACTTTAAGATGACTTGTCCAATGTGGACTCACCTAGTCAAAAGTTTATATTATAACCAAAAGTTAAGATTCTAGCCAAATTTTGGACTTGGCAATGGTTAGTCCATTGCCAATTACTATGTACACTCCTACACCACCCCTTGTTCGACAAGATGATCCGTCCATGTATACCTGCCACGGCTTCCCAGCTGGAGCCTTTGACATTTCTTCTTGGAAGTTTGTGAATTTTGCTATGAAGTTAACCAAGATTTGTCCCTTAACAACAATTCTAGGAACGTAACTAATGTCGTACTTTCTTAATTCAATGGACCACTTAACTAGCCTTCCCGAAGTATCGGGTCTTTATAATACCTTATGTTAGGGCGCCAAGGTAATGACTTTTATGGGATGTGCCTAAGAATAAGGCCATAGACGTCGTGCGGCCGTCATAGTGGCAAAAGCGATTAGTTCTATCTTCGGATATCTTGTTTATGCTCCTCTTAGAGCCCAACTTACGTAATACATGAGAAATTGTTCCTTTCCTTCCTCCCTTACCAACGCGGTGGATATAGCTTCTGGGGTCGTGGTTAGATGTAAGGACAATGGTTCCCTTTGCTTGGTCTGACTGAGTAATGGCGGGTGCACCAAGTACTCATTCAATCGTAAAAAAGCTTCTTCACATTTAGAATCCCAATCTTGGGCAATTTTCAAAACCTGGAAGAAAGTGAGGCATTTATCTGTCGACCGGGACACGAATTGGTTGAGGGCTTCTATTTTTCCCGCCAATTTCTGTACTTCGTTTAGATTTGTGGGAGACTTCATCGCAATGATTGCCAACAGGTTCTTGGGATTGGCCTCGATGGCTTTCTCTGACACCATGAACCCCAAAAACTTGCCCAATTGCACCCCGAATGGGCACTTTGTCGGGTTGAGCTTCATCCCATACTAGGATAATACTCCGAAGGCTTCCCTCATATCCTCTATATGCTTCTCGAATTCCATGCTCTTCACCGATAGATCGTCCACATAAACTTTCATATTTCGACCTATTTGATGTTTGAACATCCTGTTCACCAGTCTCTAGTATGTTGCCCTCGCACTTTTTAGGCCGAAAGGCATGATTTTGTAGCAGTATAATCCTCGATCGGTTATGAAGGTCGTTTTCTCTTGGTCGACTTGCCCCATTCGGATCTGATTGTATCTTAAATAAGCATCCTTAAAGCTTAACATTTTGTGTCCTGCAGTCGCATCGACAATTAGATCTATCCGCGGGAGAGGAAAACTATCATTTGGACATGCATTTCTCTGATGAATCTCACTATCAACAGTCGGTCTACTTCTTTTGCAATCGCCTTGTACTTCTCGGAGCTAAAATTCCTTCTCTTATGCCTGACAGGCTGTGCGCCTGGGCCGGTGTTCAATTTGTGCTATATAACCTCCTCGCCAATACAAGGCATGTCTTTGTGACTCCATGCAAAGACATCCTCATGCTCGGTAAGGAGCTGTTTCAGTTGTTGCCTTTCATTAGTTGTTATTTTGGTTCCAATCTTCATAGTGTTTTCTAGTTTGGTTGGATCAAGGGCAACAAGTTCCAAGGGTTCATCCGCTTCCCCCTACCTTAGAGCATCTTCGTCCCTTGTTTCTGCCTCGGTCATTAGTATTTCTGGTGGCGGCAGAGGGATCTTGGCATCATTTCCTCAGAGCCCAACCACTTTTACTTTTGCTTCTCCTTGTCTAAGTTCCTAGAGGTAACACTCTCGAGCGAGTACCTATTCACCACGAACTTCTCCAATTCCCGCCTCTGTGGGGAATTTCATCTTCAAATGATATGTGGAGGTGATCGCTTTCAGGGCATTTAGCGTAGGCTGACCAATGATAGCATTTTATGCTAACAGGGTCCTTACCACGAGGAAATTTTTTATGACGGTTGCAATGTGGGGATCTGCCCCTACTGACACTAGTAGCGTGATGGAGCCCATGGGTTCCACCGCTTCCCCAGTGAAACCTTTCAACGTAGTTGGTGCAGGGTGCAATTGGTCTACTTTAATTTCCATTCTGGTGAACGTGTCCCAAAATAGGACATCAACTGAGCTCATGTTATCAATTAATATCCTTCGTGTGGTGTAGTTTGCCACTAACATTGTCACCACCAACGCATCATCATGTGGGTAGACTACTCCTTTGCAATCATTATCGTCGAAGGTGATAGTGGGCGATACCTGTATCCGCAATTGTTTCATTGGTCTTTCCACACTGTATAACTCGTACTTGGCCCACCTAGCATATGCTTTCCTCCTAGAGGAAGTGGGGCCACTCCCGACATATCCTCTGGAAATCGTTCGTATCTCTCCCAGTGGTGGATGTCTTCGATATGTGTCCTGCCTAGGATGCCGATCTCATGGTTCCTACGATCTCTTTCCTCTTTTAGGCGACCCCCTCCTTCTTGGGTTCTCGCTTCGTTGGGGCTTGCAGCCCTGTTTCCTATCGCCAGAACACCGTGGTGGAGTAGCATTCCGAGCAACAATGCGTTCTAGCTCGCCATTGCCCTTCATCTCTTCAATCTTTTTATTTTAGCATGTGGAAATCTTTAGTTCTGTGCCCACTTGCATTGTGGTACGTGCAATACTTCTAGGCTTGTCGCCTTGATCCTTGCCACGTCTGGCTTATTTGAACTTATCTTGATCTTGCACACTCAAATAGTGTACATGATTGCTACTGTATTGTCCTGTGTAAATGTCTTGTCTCCCTTCGTGTTGACTTCTCCTCGCCTTTTTTCCTCATTCTCAATTTGTTTTTGAACCTCCCTTTGCCATTTGCTCCTCCTTTCGTTTCGATCTAGCAGTTAAGGCAAGTAGTGTATCTTCGGGGTTGAAGAAGTCGTTTGCTCTGTCCATGAATTCTCGTAGAGTGTAAGGGGTTTTCCTTGCCAACTCAGCCATAAAGAGGCTCCTTGGCCAAATACCCCCGAGCAGAGCAGCCAAAATGATCTTCTCATCTTGGTCGTTGGCTATCATTCACCCTTTATTGAACCGTGCCAAATATGCTTTCAAGCTCTCTTCTTCTCTTTTATTCACGGTGATCAAGAGATATGCCACTGGTCTCCTTCGCCTTCGACTAGCCATAAATTGGGTTAAGAACTGTCTACCCAGTTCCTCGCAACTGTCGATGGAACTTGGTTGTAACGCCCCAAATCATCCTTTAGCCATTCCCTTTAAAGTCAAAGGGAAGACACTACATGCGATTTTGCCAGGAAATACTGAAGCGTCATATGGGCTTTAAAGGTCTTTAACTCACAGCATCGCACACACGATAACTTGCAACCAAAGAAGAATGAGACTCGGGGGTTCGGGGGAACGTCTCTGATGCCTAACTCAGTGAAGATAATGGATATTTCTCTAGTAGTTCATTCAGATGTGATTCATAATCATACCTGGATGATATAAATAGAGCTCACGATGCTTCATGTTGTTATGCGATAACTATCATACCCGTTATTTCAAATTCAAGCCTTCAGGATATTAGGGCTTGGTTATCTTTGGATGAGTCGATAGCCCTTTCATCCCAAAGTTCTTGGGCAGTTGTTCCTTCGATGCTAGCCAGAATATGCCTAGATTGGACTAGGCCTTGGATCAATTAGGTCATCGGGCAGTGTTATAGCCCAAGCCCATGATACGACCCCCCCCCCCCCCCCCCCCCCCCAAGGGGAGGATTAGACCCTTTCCACAAAGCATCCGGTCATAGACTTTCTAAATAGCATCACACCAAATCTTGTCACAGGGATAAGAAAGATCATGATAATGTGTTAATTATTTTAGATATATTGTTTAGAATCTGGTTTGAATGAGGCAAAACAAGTTTGTCTAGTGTAAAAAGTTCTAATAATTTCCATATGATTTATAATTATAATAAATCATATGATTTGGTCATGAATTTTAAGGGAGTTATTCTATTTGCAAGTCAGTGCATAGAACATATCATCCACAACATTTACGTGATAAAATTTGATTTGTAAGATGCAAATTTTAAAATTTTATTTTCAAATTAAATTATGGCATGTAAGTGCTTTGCTATTCTGTTATTTACACTAGCTTGTCATTAATAGAATCTTTCATTTTAAGAACTTGCACCTTGATGGAGGGAGTTGAAAACAAACATTTTGTTAAAGCTCCAACATAATTGGAGAATTGGAGCTTTCCCATAAATGTGCGATTTCGATTTATGCATGCACGCCATTTTAGGGTTTAATATAATATGCAAGAGAAATGCTATAAGGAAATCTTACACCACACAGCTCTACCTAATCAACATGTGATTTTTCATTTTTGTCATTCTATTTAAACACACACATATTTAAACATTAAGATAGAAAAATAAAAATGATAAATCACATGTTGGTTAGGTGGAGATGTATGATATAATTAAGACTTTCATATAAAATTTCTCAATATGCAAACATACAAAAACAACCATGTCTATTTGACATAGCAGCCAAGCATGCTAGTTTACAAACAAATGCATTTTCTAATTAGCAATCCTCCCCGCTTTTGATTTTCTTTCTTTCGCTCCTAAATTATTTACCTTAGATCAAATTTTTTGTGTTTAGAAGAATTCTAATTTTGACTCCATATTTTATTGGATTAGGTATAGGCTTTTAATTATTATTTTTCTCTTAAGTATACCTAATTTTCACACTCATCTAGAGAGGTTTGCATTTAATAGTAATTAATATATAACAATTATCAATTTTACATGATAATATATATAGTTATTCTATTTTCAAGTCGGCATGTATATAAAGCACACCATCCACGTCACTTAAATTGTAAGATTTGATTTGTTGTAAGATCAAGATTTTAAAATGTATTTTCTAAATTAAATTATGCCAGATAAGCACTTTATTAAGTATGGTCTACCTGTCGGCTTGAGAATAGAACTCTTATAATATATATATATATATTATATGTATGTATGTATGTATATGTAAAGTATGATATCCTCTCACAAAAAGATACATGGCACCATCCTGCATAGGCCCGAGGAGCGGTATTACCTACCAATCTTAATTTCGTCGTAGGAGCCATTGAAGGTATGTAAGTGTACGAATCTCTAATGATGCATATTCACAACTTAGAATTTTGGATGAACTAATCATGAAAGAAGCTTTGGGTTTTTGAAAATCAGGTGAAGATCTTATGGTAAACAGATAAGATTGTGGTGATCATGTCTATATATACTATTCACATAATAACTGAGAATACCTCACGGTCCTCACTATACAAAGACATCCGGATCTAATCCTAGATACTGTAAAATTTGTGAGTTTTCCCCTGCAGTCTCTTAACTTTCTTCTAAAAATCATTACAAGGAAACCTTTCTCCTCTTTCTTTCCAGCTTATTTCATTCTCTCTCATCCTCTGAAAAAAAGGACCCTTGCGTACTCTGCGTTTTCCCTAGGAGGGTGGGTGGCTTGAATTTAACATTCTTTAAAAAAATAAAAAAACATTCATCTGGAGCACAATTTTCTTATTCCTTTCGTACTTATTTTCATTTTTCTGGCCTATGTCGACGATCCCCTCTGTGTCTTTCTCCCGTTTAATTCCCAGGAGTTCTCATGTCAGATCATCTGCTAGCTGTGCCTTTTATCATATATATATTCATCGACAGCAGTACTTGATCATAAATGGGATCACTAGGAACAGTACTATTTGTCTTATTTTTGGTTATTCTGTAATGAATTTCTTAGTGATTTGGGGTTGTGATTGTAGAGGCGGCCATCAACTTCAATATATCTGGATATATATATAAAAAGGTATAAAAAAAAGGTTTTTTTATTTTTCTGTTTGAAATATATACTGAAGTACATTTCCAATATCTCCTTATCCGAAGACACTACTGTTACTGCATGGAGATTAACTTAAACATGATGATTTTGAGGGATTTTCCCCATATATTGCTTTGATAATTGCTTTTGAATCCCGATCGACTTGCAAATTAGGAACCGAACCCACGAATCGATCAGATCCAGCCCTGAAACAGAAATAATAACCATTAATTATCAACAGCTAGCTTGCTTTAATCACGAAAAATATATGGAGGAAAAAAGAAACTGATCATGAAGAAGAAGGAAGAGATTCCCAGCATCTACGTCTCAAATAACTACAACAATTTAAATCACGAAAACTATATATATATCAGCAATCGTGCACATCATATATATATATATATATATATAAAGAGAGAGAGAGAGAGAGAGGAAAATAAATATGGAGCTCCCTCCACTCCAATACCAAAAAGATAAAGTTAAGCACGTCTCCAAGCTCATGCAAACCCTTAGACTGCGCAGCACCGATACTAATGCGCAGGCAGGGGGTACTCATGAACTAGCAGCCGTGGCTTCCCCTCACCTCCTTTCAGAATTTGGAGTAGAGAGAGCCCCATTCATTCGACCCCATGCACTGCTACTGATCTTATAAACCCTAAGAAATTATATATATATATATATATATATTTATGTATATATGTGTGTGTTAATATATACTACATGATCACTTAGCTAGCTAGCTTTGGAAAGAAAGAATTAAGCTCGAGGTTGTGAGTATGATCAGCAGAAGGAGGTTTCCTTTTATAGGCTAGGAGAAGGGGGACCTAGATGTAATCTGGGCCATTGATGATCAATTTTAAAGATGGTAATATATTTATACACAAAATCTGAGGAGGATTTCTTGTATAAAATCTGCCGGGCGTGTTATCGGCGATATTATGGGTACTTATTCCTGAGCATCTTTTCCTTTCCTATTTGTATTTGGGCTGTGTTATTGGGCAGTGTATGAGAAATGCATGATAGTTATCACGTATTTTTTTATAAAAAAATTAATAAATGTGAGTTGTATATGAAAAAAAATTAATATTTTAATGGCAGATCTTATTCTCTTTAAAAAAAAGCGTGATGTTTACACAATTTATGACTATATCTAACATTACTTGTATGTATTTAATTGGTTGAGTACCTCTTTGATGGTGAGAATCCATTTTAATATACAAGTGGATCGAGTAGATGGCACATTATCACTACCATCAAAGATAATTAAAGTTCCTTTCCGCTAGCAAGCAATGATCGGCTCCTTATATGCAATCGACTGATTGGAATATTAGATGGTTTAATACAAAGAGAGAATATCGATAAATACACTATTATATTGGGGAGATTTTCCTACTCCCGTGCTAGGTGTTTCCATCTTGATCCTATTGGCTTGGCTTACTGTTGTATGTTCCCCTGATAATCCGTTCTTTGCCTGGAGGGTGTCATTCTCTTTCCGCAGTGATTTTACTTCAGAAATCATGAGTTTCCTTACTACTTCCTCCATTTCTGCGATCCATCCGTCCGTATTTCTTGACGACACTTCTTGATCCCTAGTTGCTTGAGACCGTGTCATGGTGGGCATGTGAGTAGCAGGCTGGTTGTCGGACAAAAATCCCACAGACGGTGCCAAATGTTTTGGACATGACTCACAATATCGCACACACGATCACCTGCAACCAAAGAAGAATGAGGCTTAGGGGTTCGGGGGAAAGCCTCTGATGCCTAAGTCAGTGAAGATAATGGAGATTTCTCTAATAGTTCATTCAGATGGGAATTATAATCATACCTAGATGATATAAATAGAGCTCACAATGCTTCTTATTATTACGTGATAACTATCTCACTTATTATTTGAAATTCAAGCTTTCAGGGTATTGGGGCTTAGGTTATCTATGCATGAGTCGATAGCCCTTTCGTCCCGAAGTTCTCGGGCAGTTGTTCCTCCAGTGCTAGCCAGAATATGCTTTGATTGAACTAGGCCTTGGATCAACTAGGTCATCGGGCTGTGCTAAGCCCATGATACGACCCAGCAGGCCCCCCCGGGAGAGGATTAGATCCCTTCCACAAAGCATCCGGCCATAGAATTTCTAAATAGCATCACACCAAATCTAGTCCCAAGGACAAAATAATCATGATAATGTGTTAATTATTTTAGATCTATTGTTTAAAATCTGGTTTGAAGGAGGCAAAACAAGTTTGTCTAGCGTAAAAAGTTCAAATAATTTCCATATGATTTATAATCAAGGTTATAATTTTAAGAGATTTATTCTTTCTTCAAGTCAGTATGTAGAACATATCATTCACACTATTTACATGATAAAATTTGATTTGTAAGATACAAATTTTAAAATTTTATTTTCAAATCTGTAAGCGCTTTGCTTGTTTGTTATTTACACTGGCTTGTCATTAATAGAATCTTTCATTTTAAGAACATGCACCTTGATGATGAGAGTTGAAAACAAGCATTTTGTTAAAGCTCCAACCTAATTGGAGAATTGGAGCTTTCCGAGAAATGTGCGATTTCGATTTATGCATGCACGCTATTTTAGGGTTTAATATAATATGCAAGATAAATGCTATAAGAAAATCTTACACCACACAGCTCCACCTAATTAACATCTGATTTGTCATTTTTGTTATTCTATTTAAACACACACATATTTAAATATTAAGATAGAAAGACAAAAATGACAAATCACATGTTGATTAGGTGGAGATGTACGGTATAAAACTTCCATATAAAATTTCTCAATATGCAAACATACAAAAACAACCATGTCTATTTGACATAACAGCCATGCATGCTAGTTTACAAACACATGCATTTTCTTGGCAATCCACCACACTTTTGATTTTCTTTCTTTCGCTCCTAAATTATTTATGTTAGATCGGATTTTATGTGTTTAGAAAAGTTCTAATTTGGACTCTATATTTTATTGGAATATTAGATATAGGCTTTTATTTTATTTTTTATTTTTTTCTGAAGTATACCTAATTTTCACACTCGTCTAGAGAGGTTTGCATTTAATAGTAATTAATAACAATTATGAATTTTACATGATAATATATAGTTATTCTATTTTCAAGTTGGTAAGTATATAGAGCATACTATCCACGTCACTTATATGGTAAAATTTGATTTGTTGTAAGATTGAGATTTTCAAATGCATTTTTCAAATTAAATTATACCATATAAACACTTTATTAGGTATGCTCTACCCACCGGCTTGAGAATAGAACTCTTATAATACATATATATATATATATATATTATATATATATATATATATATATAACGTATAATATCCTCTCATAAGAAGATACATGACACCATCCAAAGGTCTGAGGAGAGGTATTAGCTACCAATCTTTTGTCGTAGGAGCCATGGAAGGGATGTAATGATGCAAATTAACAACTTAGAATCTTGGATGAACTAATCATGAAAGAAGCTTTGGGTATTTTGAAAACCAGGTGAAGATATTATTGAATCAAATATCAAATTTCCCTTATGGTAAACAAGAAGATTCAACTAAGTATTATATGCAACACTTGGAGACTTCTAATGGAAATGCATGCTAGGAAGAGTGAATCTGATTCATGTATTTGCCACTCTACTTATATGACCCATTGACTATGAGCTTGTTTTCTACATCATACTTATATAGTAATATTCATGTATTTAGATTCCCTAGAATTTTAACTCGAACTTTAATTCGGAATTATTCTAGGATTTGTAGGAGAGAGATAGATACATAAAGTGACTCTCATAATATTTATTGTTGACTATGGGAATTTATCGAATAACATTAGATATCTGAGTTAAACAAAGAACTTAATTTAGGGATCTAATTCTTGATACTGTTGGAAGGATAAGATTGATAAATATGGCTATGTGGTGCTTTTCCTCTCTTTGGCGTTAGGTCTGAGTAGAGGTGTTTTCACTGCCTAGTGTAATTTGTCTTTCGTATTTCTGTTATTTCTTGTTGTTGAAGACAGCATGGATGATAATCTGGATGAGTGTTTATCGTTGACTAAACAAGAGGAGGCGGAAGTGGTTGTGGACTTTGAAAGATTGGAAGATATCTCTCTGTGTGGAGGAAAGGGCTTGATTATGACTCTATTGACTGGCAAACATTTCAATCATGAAGCCTTCAAGTTGACCATGAAGCGGGCTTGGTGTTCAGTGCAAGGGGTGCAGTTTCGAGATCTCAATTCAACTTTGATTCTGGTTGAGTTTGATGATCTCCGAGATAAGGAAAGAGTGGTAAGAGAGGGCCCTTGGTCCTTTGATAAGCAACTGGTGATGGTGCAGGAGGTGGATGGCAGAAAGCAGGTTCATCAAATAAAGATTAAAGAAGCAAATTTCTGGGCGCGAATTCATGATCTTCCTCTTAGGCTAGGAATGATTATGTGGGGAATCTGATTGGGAAGAAAATTGGGAGGGTTGAAGAGGTGGATTTGGAGAAGGGAGAGATGGCTTGGGGTGCGTTCTTGCGAGTATGAGTAACCTTTAATGTAATGAAACCTCTGTTAAGGGGTGCTAAATTTCCAATGGGGGATGGGGATTCATTTTGGATTAGGTTCTCTTATGAGAGGCTACCAAATTTCTATTACTGGTGCGAATGTTTGGGGCATGGGGATAAGGATGTGGCTTGAGGAAGAATGTTGCACAGGAAGAAGAGGAAGGAGTTTTCCCATATGAAGCTTAGATGAGGGCGACCAGTTATGGTGATCGATTCAGACATGGTCATTCGTGGGAAAGGCGGGAGACTCAGAGGACGGCACAGTGAGCTTCTCCGATGAATAATTCAGATTCAATGGTGGCTGCTACATCGGGTAAAGGTGATGTATCTGTCCCTGATTGCTCAACATATTCAAAGGGGATAGAGATAAACGGTTCTAGAAGTTTAGCAAGATTTTGGAACGTGTTTTGGAGGAAAATACGGAACCGTTTGTAGATCGTGGCAATGATTATGGAACGTTGCAGAGGTATTTCAAACGAACACTGAAGATGATGTAAACGTGGGAACTATTGATTATAATACAGGGTCGTCTAGTGACTTAAAGGACGTTAAGCCTAAGGAGTTTGTTGGGTCAAGTCAATTTGGTGGGAAAACTGTGATGGGCAGAGCTACAAAGGAAAGGTCTAATGGGTTTACAAGTCGTAAATGGAAACTACTGTCGTTTCTATCTAATTCTTCAGGTTCTATCCTCGAAGGTTCAAAACGGTCCTCAACTTCTAAAAAAAGAAAGGGTTTGTTCAGTGAAGACGATGGCAAGGGTAGGTTTGCTAAGCGAGGGAGTTCATATGGTGAAGGTGCGACAGAAGATGCTAACATTGCAAAAAATGGATCGGCAGTGGCTGTTGAACAGCATCGCCAAAATCAATGAAGATTATAAGTTGGAATGTGTAACGCCCCATACCCGAGGGTCCGGAGAGTTAACTCATGTCACTTAAAGATCATTTTCCTTCCACATAGTACATATTCTAATCTTTCCCAATCGCACAAAATACTCATATATTTACATCAATTACTCCAGAATAACTATTCTAAGACGATACAAAATTTAATATAAACATCAATCTCCCAACAAATCACATCGAGCACAACAAGCTTACTGAATGAAAATCCTCAATACCCATATAAACCTTCTATGCTTAAATCATCATTCTTAACTCTTCTCACCCATGCTCCATATCATTGATCCTCAACTGAAACATTCAAATCATCTGAAAAATATTGTGGAGATAAGGGGTGAGTTATCAACAACTCAGTAAGCAGAGAACATATACTAGCATGTAAACATGAGCCTTTTCAGAAAGTTCAATATGCAGAAACAAAACATTTTATTTTTATATGCAGATCTCAGAAAACGTGTTATCAGAAAATCAGAGCGACTTTTCAAACATTTCATACTCAAGTCAACAATTCATATTTGAGGATCCATTTCATATTCAAAAACACTTTGGCATAACATAACTGAACATCTCCATCTTATCATGTCATATCATATACCATGTTTAACCCCCGTGGTAGGGTTGTGCTATCCCCGGTGGCCAAACCAGGCAGTATCATGTGGTGAACTTCCCCTTTTTCAATCTCGGAGCCCCGAGTGTGCACACAGGAAAGAACACGTAAAAAGACCACTTTGTTTCCAAAGTGGGTGCACTCATATCATATCATGGTGGTACCAACCATATCACGTGAACAGTATCATCATATCAGAACCATATTCAGAACAGATAAGTATGCCAAAGTTTTATCATATCCATATCATATAAAAACACGTGCGAAACATATTCATATCATTTCTATTTGATCAAAAACAGATCCATATCATTTCATATCACATGCATAAAAATTTCAATGATATCATATTCGCTCTTTTGCATATTTCAGAAACATGTCAGATATTGCTCATGTCTACACATTTCATGTCAAAAACATTTCTTTTCTCTTTCATATGTATCTCATGAGGGAATGCAAAACATATACTGAGGTTGTTTTTCACTTTTTCTTTTTAAAACAACATGCATATTTTTTTACAAACCAACCTCAGTTCATTTCTTTTTATGCAAATCCAGCATAGGAACCCCGCTTACCTGAACGACTTAACTTTTCCAAAAATTTCCTCAAAAATGTCGAGTCGACTATAAATCGTCACCTATAAAAATAATCACGTAATTTCTGTAAGTTTCCAATAGATCACATATGTCGATATTTAAACCTAAGCTTCTTAAATAACCTATTTTAAATTTCTCAAAACTTAAAACCTTCCTAATCCCAAAATATAACATTACTTCATAAAATCACCAATATCCACCACAACCCACGTCATACACAAAACACCACTGTTTAAACCTGAACAGCCAACAAATCTCATAGTCTAAACCAATCATACTAACAACTCTATCACCCAATCCAATCAACCCCGTTACTCCTCGGACTCAGTCCGGCAAAACCAATCAGCATTTAAATACAGTGTAATGTGCTAGTGCAAAAATACATTAAATTCACGAGAATTCTTTGAAAAATACTTACATTGCTATATAATAATTTATGGAGGATCACGGAGGCGCAAGAAGTGGAAAAATAGTTGCAGAACAGTGCAAAATACACTGTGGCCGTGGGCCACAGATACCCACTTTTCAACGGGTGCAAACGAAGACCCGAGATTGATAGGGTAGGGCCTAGGGATGTCGGTGAAGCCAATGGTGGTGGTGGTTTGCCGTGGGTGGCGGCGCAAGGGGTGGTTTTAGGCCAAAAATATGCAAATCGGAAATGGACTTGGTGGGGCTTCACCGGTGACGGATCGGAGGTGGGGTTGGGTTCAATGGGTTGCTTGGAGGTCGAGGATGAAGTGGTGAAGAAATGGCGGCCAATGGTGGTGCGACGGCGGCGCTGGAGTGAGGAGAAGGCCGCGGCTTCGTGTGGCGCGTGGAGGCTAACGGTGGCGCCGGAGAAGCTGAAACTGGAGGGAGGTGGTCGCCGGCTGCAGGGGAATCGAGTGGGGTGGGCGGTGTCGGCCACGAGCGGCGCACGGCGGCGCTGGGTGGAAGAGAAGGAAACGGGCGGAGGAGAGGAGAGAGAGAGAGCTACGTCCGTGCGCGGGAAGAGAGAGGGAGAGGAGAGAAAAGAAAGAGAAAAAGAAGAGAAAAAGAAAAGAAAAGAAAAGGGAAAAAGAAAAATGGAGGGAAAGAAATGAGGTTCAGTCCTCACATCTTGGGTCACAAAAAAATAATCCAACAGAAACGATTTTAAAACTGCAAGTGAAATAAAATAATTCAAACACAGTGATTAAATTGAAAATAAATAATTAAATCCAACAATAAGTTAATTTAATTCGAGAAGAAATTTAAACACATAACAATAATTAATTTAAAGAAAGCACTTCAAAAAAAATAATTTTCGTAAACTAAAAATCATAAAAATAGTCTAATTAAAAATCCAATAATTTTAAAACAAGAGAACAAATTCTAAATCAATAAAAATAATTCATTCATTAAAATACACTAAAATACGGGGTGTTACAGAATGCCTGTGGGCTTGGGAACCCATGGGGCATTCGAACCCTCTGCGATCTTGTGAAGAGGGAAGTTCTCGAAATCATGTTCTTACAGGAGACACTTCTTAAGGCTCATGAATTTGAGGTATGTAAGTACAAATTAGGGTTTCCAAACTGTTTGGTTATTGATTGTTGTGGTAGAAAGGGGGGTCTTGCCTTGTTGTGGGGAAGTGAGTTAAATTTGTCAATTCTTACTTATTCCCAATGTCATATTGATGCTTTTATTGAGGATGATCATGTGAGAGGTTCTAGGTCTTTGACTAGTATTTATGGGTTTCCTTAAGTTAGTCAAAGATCCAGAGCATGGAATTTGTTAAGAGCTTTGGGTAAACAAAATGGTGAAGCTTGGATGATGTTGGGTGATTTTAATGAAATATTGCATCATCATGAGAAATGCGGAGGGAGATTAAGGCCTGACTAGCAAGTTACTGCTTTTAGGGATGTGGTTAATGATTGTGCTCTGAAGGATATGGGGTTTAGGGGCAACAAGTTTGCATGGAGTAATAGAAGGGGAGGGTCTCACTGTATTAGTGAGAGACTTGATAGGGCTTTGGTCAATTTGCAGTGGTGGGTAGGTTTCCAAATGCTTCTGTTACACATGGATTGGTGGCTTATTCTGACCATGTTCCAATTTGGGTTAACACTAAGAAAGAAAGGGGCCATATTCGACCTAAAAGACAGTTTAAGTTTGAAGAAATGTAGGTGGGGAAGCAAGCTTGTGAGGATATTATCAAGACATCTTGGAAGAGGGGGGTGAACAGAAATAACATGGTTGAGGTTATGGGTCTGATAAAAGACTGTGGGGCCCATCTGGATAGGGGAACATAAAGCAGATCATGATAAGGCTCGA